>OZ018413.1:24185919-25607169 GCA_963969595.1 Neckera pumila
CTTGATGATAAATCTTGTCTTTTTTAGAATTTATTTTGAAAAAGACATCAGCCTAAAACAAAGGTAGTCACTCAAAAAGTTTTTGAAAAGGACGAAGGATTTTTTAATGAATAGGTGCATTTTTCATTTCTCACTATAAGAAACCCGTGTTTTTTTTATGTTTGCCCAAAAATATGTGATATCCAAGGCCTAACATACTATGTCTGATGAGACATTAAGACGTTAAAGAAGAGGATTGCAGTTTAGGGTAAATTTCCAAGGATGTTCCAGATGACTGCGGAAATTTTGAATGGAACCAGTTGGTGTTTCCGAGGACATCGGGATTTTTGATGACATTTTTAAGGACTCATTGATGTCCAACAAGGTGTCCGCAAAAACATGGATGGCCACGTTAGCTTTGGGGGAAAAATTTCAAGGAGGGTAATTTTTTGAAAATCACTTTTTTCTTGGATAAAAGTCTGACCAAGGTTAAAAAAAAGGGATTGGGCAGCCTCCGCATAGCTTTTGGAGAAAATAACATGACGTGGCATATGACATGGCATGCCACGTATAAATTGGTTGACATAGCATAAAATTATGCTGATGTGGCATGCCACGTCAGCATAGTGGGACTATTTCTTTGCATTTTCTACACTTATTTTGGAGATGTCTAAGTAGACATAGAGATGTCATTGGAGACATCTTATAAAACGTTGAGATGTTTTCTTGGACATTTTTGTAGACTTCTAGGTGTTTTAGGAAACATAATCACAATCGGTATAACGTCTATGGAGACATCATCAGAGTGGCCTTTGAAACATACAAAAAACATCCTATTGGACGTCTGTATGCTGCTCTACCAAAATTTAAATCCAGTGTTTTCAATGTCCCATATAGTTTGTCTTTTCCTCTACCACTCCACTTGTATAAAGAGCCCATCTTTGCGTTTTCTACACTTGTATTGGAGATGTCTAAGTAGCCGTAGAGATGTCACTAAAGACATCTTATAATTTGTTGAGATGTTTTCTTATATGTTTTTGTAGACTTCTAGATGTTTTAAGAAACATAGTCACAGTTGGTATAACATCTATAGAGATGTCATCAGAGCGGCCTTTGAGACATGCAAAAAACATTCTACTGGACGTCTGTGTGCTGCTCCACCAAAATTTAAATCCAGTGTTTTCAATATCCCATATAGTTTGTCTTCCCCTCTACCACTCCACTTATATAAAGAGCTCATCCTTTCCCCTCCATAAACTCACATCAAGTGGTTTGAAGCCATGTGACATAATTGCCAATTATGATGTATTTTGTAAGGCATATTTTGTACGACGTATTATGTGTGGTATATGATGTATGATGTATAATGTATGATATATTATGTATAATGTATGGTGTATTGTGTATGACATGTTATATTGGACATTATGACATGCATGAGGGACATCATATGAGACATGTAAGACTGTCCATATTAACATCATGCTGAATAGTCCATTCCATTCTATGAATGTTTAATGTGACATCATTTTGTTCTCTTAGATCATACCAAACATTGCCAGAGGTATTCATGATAAAAAGTAGATGTTTACATTGATGTCACAAGAAATTTTGACGTCTAAGGTGATGTTTCAAAATACGTCTATAAAAACGTCTGGACGTCTGAGTTGATGTCTCAAAAAACGTATAGATGTCTATGTTGACATCTTCAAAGATAGTAAGAAAATTCTTAGACAACAAAAAAATATGATGACGTGGCATGCTACGTCATCTTTATTGGATGCCACGTCATTTTCCCCCCCGCCACGTCACATGCCACCTTAGATGCCACGTCATGGTTAAAAATGGATGAAAAAGTTTCCTACGTGGCTGCCCGTGCACATGTGGCACTTAGATGGCAGCCACATGGCAGCCTTTGAGGACCCCATTGACCCATTTTTTTTGGACATCAGGTCCCCCAGCATGCTGATGTCCAACGTCAAATCTAATGTCAAACCCGAGTCTTGAGCAACGCGATCTTTTGGACGTCCACGTAGACAATTCAAGACACCAGCTGCGACATCAGTATGCAAAATCCAGGGATAAAAAAAAATACGGGTTTCTTATAGTGTCTATAGTGCTTTAGAAAGTCATACATCAATTACTTACAACATTGTTAACCAAAACAATGTCTCTACTCTATACAAGCTTTCATGTAGGAAAATTCTTTGTCCAACCACTCATCTTGCAAGAAAGTTGCTATTCAAATAACTCAACTTACTCAAAGTTGCTCTCCAAGTATCCTGCAATGAATTATTCTTGATTGATATCATGAAGAAAAGAAAGTACAAGTACACAATGTTATATTTTGGACTGCAAAATCTTTAACCCTTAAACGATAGGTTAAACCTTTCAAGTTTGATTTTAAAAGAATTGTTGATAAATATATATATGTTTAAACCTACTGAATCCACTTCAATAGTGAATATAGCTTGTCAAATACTTGAATTAGGGTGCAAAGTCAAAACACTAATTATTATTCACTTTTGCATGCCCTAACCGCACAAACTTTGGACAACCAACGATACCCATCCCTTGCTTCAAGGATATTTTTTATTCCCCTTTGGATTGCCTTCTAGGCAAGTGAATGTCTTTTAAGTGTTAAAACCCTTGTTCGCCTCTCTTTTTCCCTTCTCACACAATGCACAATATTAAAACAAAAGCCTCCACATCCCCCTCCAAGTAAAGTCCTTGGAAAGTCAATTAAATCCATTACAGGAATTTTGAACCCTGCAAAGGGCTATGAGTTTATTATTTTTGGCACCCCCACAGTGCCATTACAAAAAAAAATTAAAAAAAAAAAAAAAAAAAAAAAAAAATCTAACATGGCGCTGATGCGGCACTAATAGTGCCATGTTAGCACCCAGCTATTTTAAAATAAAAAATAATTTTTTATTTTTATTTTTTTCCATAATTGCAACTTGGAGGTGCAAAACTCGTGGCCCCTTTGAGGGCTGAAATTTTTCCTAGTGCAATTTCTAGAGACAACTAGTCGTTAGTTCAACATTAGCGAGAAGTGGGAAAACACCTAGTTGCAATTTGAAAACATTAGAAAAAACTCGGTGAAAAAATCTGTAAAATTTCTATCTGAAGTGAAAGAAAAGAAAAAGAAAGAGAAAAAAAAAGGTGCAATATGGGAATAGAAGGAAAATAGGTAAAGCTCCAAAAATATCCCTCTTCACTGTTGATTCAAATGTTCGAGTCTAAAGTATTGCAACGAGCCTCTTGCCATAACATTATTAACGGCTCTGATTTCAATCCTTGTGGAGAAGGGATGATACCTCCCTAGATTCCAGCAAGATAATTTAGTTATAATGTGATCAACAGGATTGGTTGTCTATTTGCAAGTTTTGGTTGGAGTTCATGTGAGCTGGTACGCTGGTAGTAAAGCATTGAGTCTGGAAATAGAAAATTCAGACAAGAACAGTACATGGGGGAATCTGAGTGGCTACTAAGGTTGAGTTTCAACTATAACTTTTCAAAATTCTATGCTGGGGGCTTCTGCTTCCAAGGGAGCAAAAGGGACCCCCGTAGCGCTGGTTAAAAATGTTATGTGCGGAGGCCAATTTTGTCCCCTCATTTTACCCATGGGAAAAATGCAGGAACGTTTTATTTGCAAACGCATGAAAAAATTTGCAAATTCTGAGTTCATGTTTGCAATCAGAGGCCCCAACTATTAGCTTAGAGACAACAAAGACGGCACAAAATAGGGGGTCTTTTTTTTACATTCACCCTGGGCTTCACCCTCCGCAAGAGGCTCGTTTAGACTCGACCGATTCAAACCCGCGTGACCGACACTGGCAGTGACGCCGTCGTCATCATCATCATCATCCTTCCACCAGGGACCGACAATCTACTGTTCATCAGTCCACTGCAGACGCCGTTGATTCCATTGAATCCATCCCTGTTCACTGCACCCACTCCTTGACTGCTAAGTTAAGTTTTGCTACTGTAGATCAAAACTCACACTAATAACTTTCCTTCATTTCACGGCACCTGATAAGAAAAACACAACCCATTTTTCAGGAAAAAATTTCTATCAATCCTAACGAATCCTGGCGAATTTCGCATCATATTCTGCAGCAGCCATTCTCGGAAGCTGCCATGCAATTTTTCTGATCCTGGCTATTTAACAAATTTGCTGTCAAATCTGGGTGAAGAATCACAATTTTCGGCCTTGCAAAATCTTTGTTTGTTTGTTTGTTGCAGTGTGAGGTATTTCGCGTGAGAAATGCTCGGACCCCACCAAGGAACTATGACGTCAAGTCGTCAACTTGCGCCTTCCAGTTCGGTAGTCAGCCCACCTCGTGCTCGATTCTCTCTCTCACCCTTTTGTTCGCCTGGTTGTCAGTTCTCCGTCCTTTTCTCCAGCACAAAAAAATTCTGCGTTTTTTCTGGATATGGGGGTGGTTCAGGTGTTGTTGTTCTGCTGTGAGTACAGTAGTTTTAGGTGATGATCGGATGCTAGAGGTACTCTCATCAGTACTGGTTCAGTGAAGCGTCTTATTTTACTCGGAGTATTTGCTTGAAAGCTGATTCCTGGGGGGTCGGGATGGGTTAGGTTGCACGAGAGATGAGCTTATAGTCAAACTAGGGTAGAGCTATGGAATGTCCCTGCGATCTGGAGGATTATTACAACTCGGTGTTGCAGGTAAAGACGGAGGGTTTACGTTTCTTCTTGTGGAAGACGAGGTTTCGGGGCCACCGTATGAGTTTGAGTACACCGCTTTCTTTGCCGAAGTCGTTGCTCGAAGGCCTTGTTTTGTGTGATTGCAATTTGCATCTTTCCGTTTTGTCGGTGTGTTGTTTTGTTTTTCCCATTTAGGGTTGTTTCCCGAAGCTACTTTAGTTTGCAATCAGGGGTTTGTGGTACGGCTAGTTTTTGGGTCCGAGATGGATTAGGTCTTCGAATTAGACACCGAATCATTGATTACGTTCTAGGATTAGAGCCCTACCAACCTGATGGTGAACCTGTTTTCTTCAGAGGCCGAAAGTGAAAGCCCTGCGTTAATTAATTAGCTCAAAGAGGGTGGAATTGGCAGAAGCTCTGCTGAGATGACGAGAACGACGCTTGAAAAGTATGTCAACGCGGAATTGCAGGGAGAGAGCTGGACGAAGGGACACTAGAAGTGGTATCCATTGTGTACTTGCGTGTATCTGAAGCATAATACGGAATGCTCAAGGGCAGTACCAAAGTACACAAAATGGACGGAGAACACAAAAAGTTTGTGAGGTGCGTTGGCTACTCTTCGTATTCGGAACTCACAATTCTATGTTTTGACTTTTCTAAGAGCTTTACATAATTCTCGAGAGAATCCTTGCTGAGCACCCTCTGAGTTCTTATGAAAAGGAATTCCTTGCTCATAAAAAGAGTCCCTTACATCTTACATTTTGCATATTTGAGTTCAATGAGTTAGTCTCTTCACGTTTGAATGTATGCCAGAGCTTTAATTTTGTTTGGTTTGCTCTTAATTGGCACTGGTCGTAAGAGGTAGAATGCCAATGCTGCTCAAGAAGTGTTATGTAAGGTAGAGACTCCATTAAGCATACAGCACATTAGAGGCGCCATTCACCATAGTGTGCTAACTATTAGAATACTTAATCTTTTGACATTTCGTTTTGTGGTCTTGATTCTGAGCTTACAACAAAATAAATGTGCAAAATTGTCGATGGTGCCAGTTTCTAGATTGTTGTAGGAAAAGGTTCCAGGTTCACCTGTGTGGTGAAGGGAACCTCTCCCTTACTGTATGGTGAATGAATCCCTTACAGCTTGTTTTGCAAAGTTCACTTCAAGGATTTAGTGTCTTCTACTTTGAAACTGTATGAGAGCTTTAATTTTGTTTGTTTTGACATAACTCCTTCTAAATAATTTGTAATTGGCATTGTCCGCAAGACATGTTATGCCACTGCTGCTCAAGCCAGAAGTGCCAAGCCAGCACTACTGAAGAAATGTTATGCATACGGCTAAATTGCTGATGCTGTGCTTTTGGAACAATGACCCAGTGTCTTCACATTTGAAACTATGTCAGAGCTTTAATTTTGCTTGTTTTGACATGGCTTGCTCTAAGTATTGCTTAATTGGCAATGTTTGTAAGAGGTATAATGCCAGTCCTCCTGAAGAAATGTTATGTACATGACTAAATTTCTGATCCTTTGCATTTGGACAACGCTTCAGGTTCCGACCTCCAACTTTAGACTCCCAAATCTCCTTGGGCTCCGAGAGCGACGTCCCCCTTCGCTCCGCCTTCAACATCGACAGCTCCAAGGGCTTCTTCAACAACGACACCGACACCTCCAAAGGTTTCTTCAACATGGACACCGCTTCCGGCATGCGACGAGGTTGGCACCGAAGCTCAAAAGGCTTCTTCAAATTCGGCCAATCCTTGCGTTTCAAAAGCTCATCCCAGGTGTACGACGACGAAATCCCCGAAGACAAGAGCTGGAAATATTTGGACCCAGCCAGTCGCAAACTGCACAAGTGGAACACGTTCTTCCTGGCGTCCTGTCTGGTGGCTGTCTTCATCGACCCGCTCTTCTTTTACCTTCCGCAGGTGGGATTTTCCACACTAAGTTGTATCGAAATGTCGAGACTTGAAAATTGCAGTTACGATGTTTCGATTTTTGACGAACCTTGACGAACTTTAACAAAACTTGAACGAACTTTGACCCCAGCTCTTCTTTTACCTCTCGCAGGTGGATTTCACACGAAGTTGTATCGTAATCTCCAGGGACTTGAAGATTGCAGTCACGGTGTTTCGAACTTTGACGGACTTTTTCTATGTGGTGCATATGTTTCTGCGGTTTCGGACGGCGTTTATAAAACCGAGTACGAGGTTCTTTGGAAGGGGGGAGCTGGTGACGAATCCGAAAGCCATTGCTGCACGGTACCTCAAGATGGATTTTTGGATTGATTTTCTAGCTGTGCTGCCAGTTCCGCAGGTGGGGGTGCATTCCTATGCTTTTGTTTTTCACTTTTTATATGGCAGATTTGAGGTCAGTGGTGTTTTCTTTTTTGAGAAGTGATTCCAGATTTGAGATCAGAATTCTTGTGCATTGTTTGCTTAACCGTAAGTGCTTTACCTCCAAGGGAGCCTGGGAGCCTGGTAGGAGGGGCAATGTAGATCTGGCGTTTCTGAGGCCAAATCATTTATGACAAGACAAGAGTTGAGCCATAATATCTTCATGCTTGCAAGCATTTTGATTTTGATTTTGGCGTGAATTAATCCAGAGCGTTGCACAGAAAACAGCAAGCTCTTGAAATTGTTTAGCATGCACCCGCTGGATGCGGGCTCTCTTAGGGGTTAAGTTACAAACAGAAGTTCTCTTTGGTCAGTAATGGTGATTACAGTAGCTTTCAACTCATATTTTTTGTCATTAGAAAATGTAGGTTACGATTTCTTCTTTCTACTGCGACATTGGTTACTGTCATTCCATTTCCTATAGCCATGGGAAGCAGCCACATGCAAAATACTGAGGATTGTGAAGTGAGGATAAGCCACGTATGTTTTTCTAGACTGGTGATTTGAATACCAGTTTCTCAGAAGCGCCTTATGTTGTCATGTATGGCAGGTTGTCATCTGGCTCATCATTCCCAATTCGAGTAGATCAATCACCAGAAACATCAACACCAAAAATGCGCTGCGGTACGTTGTGGTGTTTCAGTACTTTCCTCGGTTGTTGCGAATTTTCCCTCTGCTCTCGAAAATGGTCAACACTACTGGTGTTCTTTTGGAGACTGCTTGGGCGGGTGCTGCCTTCAACCTTCTGTTATACATTCTCGCCAGTCATGTGAGTGTCTTTACCTTTGACACTATTGTGCCATCTCTTTCTTGCTCACGTGGGACAGACATTGTGGAGAGCATCAGGAGAGGTTTTTTTTTCATGCCGGTCTGTAATCTTAGATTTGAATTCCATTGTTAAATTGGAATAGATTTGAAAAACATGATTACGAATTCGCTGGAACATTACTGACTTATGATTCGTGGCACTTGTAGGTGTTGGGTGCAGGTTGGTACCTTTTATCTGTGGAGCGTCAAGACACATGCTGGACTCAAACGTGCTTAAGCGTGACTAATGGCACCAAGTCTCTATGTGGGAGAGAGGTTTTCGACTGCTCTTGGAATACCCAGGCAGATTGGTATAACGGTACCAACTTTAGCGACAACTTCACCAGTTTGTCCAACTTAAATTGTAATGGAGGTGGAGGACAGGCGTTCAACTATGGAATCTATCAAAATGCTATCGATCAAACCATTTCGTCGAATGTCAATATTCTCTTCTCTCAAACCTACTTCTACTGCCTTTGGCTGGGGTTGCTTGCTCTGAGGTACGAGCCTCTTCCTCATTGGACATGTCTGGTAGCAATAGAAAGTCCGCTTTGGAAGCTAATAGTAACTTTCATAATCGTTCAAACTTGTAGGGGTATGTTTTCTTCGTCTTGATGGTACTCTTTCTTACCTTCCTTGGAGTTCCCTAAATGATTTATTGAGATATCTATATGGAAGGGGCTACTGAGAAGAATGAAAGATGCGTGGATAACTTGATGTCCATTTTTGAGTGGTATGGATGCGTTATTATTTATGAGATCTCTTATTGACACGGGATAGTGCTTGTATTGCAGCTCCTTGACTCAAACATTGTCCGTGAGTACCTTTGTTGGCGAGATAATCTTCACCATAATTATTATTATCGTCGGCTTGCTCTTATTTGCCTTCTTGATCGGCAACATGCAGGTGTGTGTTCTTCTCCTTCAACGATAGAAACACATACTGTTTCTTTGTCTTCCTTTTTTACGATATAAATCTGAAGTGTTCATCTGACCTCAAACATTTCGAGTGTAGTCAAGTCGATGCCCCGGTACATGTTCCGTAGACTTTTGGCATGGCTTTTCTTGTGGTGAGGTGACCAGGCTTTTAAAGCTATCTTGCAACAGGCTTTGAAAACACTCGATATCAATACGTTTGATATCACTTGATATCAAACGCTCCTGTTGTCGGTGAGAGAGGATTTTCTGACATTTTTTTCTTGGGTGTTGAAATTTTTCAGACGTACCTGCAATCCTTAACCGTGAGACTGGAAGAGATGCGAGTGAAGCGTCGAGACACGGAGCAATGGATGCATCACCGCAACTTACCGCAGGATATCCAGCACCGCGTGCGTCGCTACGACCAGTACAAGTGGGTGGCCACCCGGGGTGTCGACGAAGAAATGCTGGTGCAAAGCCTGCCCTCGGACCTGCGGAGAGACATCAAACGACACCTCTGCTTGCGCCTGGTTCGCAATGTGAGTGTTCCAAAACCCTAAACTCTAAGCAGTTGGGAATTTTGGTTTGAAATTTTGGTTGAGTTTAGAGAACTGTACTGGGGGGTGGGGGGCTTGCACAAGTGAGTTGAGTTTTCTATAATTCGTCTCTGTTTGTGGCTTGTTTGCAATGTGAGTTTTCCAATTCATTGCCTGTTGTAGATTCCTTACCCGTGGCCCTATTACTCTCTGTCAACTTTTCAACTATTTACTCCTCAGTACTATGAAGTCCATATTCTGGATCATGAACAGAATACTTCAAAGTGATATTTTGTTGCAAATGGCTTCTGATTCATGCAAAGTAGTGTGTGCATCTTTTAAGAACAATCTTGCTCTATGACTGATTGATGAAATCGAGATGTATAATGCATTTGTAGAAAGACATCATTAAGAAGATGCAAGACTCAGAAAAAGGAAAGTCCTATTAGTTATGTTGTGTGGTCTGATTTGTTATTTTAGCACAAAAGCATTAGCTTGTCAAACTTTATAAGGCTATTTATTTGCTCTGGATCAAAGGGGGGAGTTTAAAGCTACAGTGAATATGAGGAAGTTTGAGTAGGACCTTACTTGAAAAGCAAATCAATGCCACAAGGACATAGCCTCTCATAGCATAGCTGCTTGTTGGCTCTACACCGAAGGGGAGGAGTCCGGAGGAGTCTCTGCATTGGAAAAAGCTGTATGTGAGGATGTGAGGAAGTTTGAGTAGGCCCTTACTTGAAAATCAAGTCAATTCTACGGCGACAACCTCTTGTAGCATAGCTGCTCCTTGCTCCTTGGCTGCTACTCCTTGGCTCTGGACCTCATGAGAAGAATGGGTAGAGGTTTTGCAGTGACAGAAGTTACGTTTGAGGAAGTTTGAGGAGGACCTTACTTGAAAAACAAAGCAATGCCACAAGGATATAGCCTCTCATAACACATCTGCTTGTTGGCTCTACATTGAAGGGGAGGAGTGTAGAGGAGTCTTTGCATTGAAAATAGCTGGATGTGTAGATGTGAGGAAGTTTGAGTAGGACCTTACTTGAAAATCAAGTCAATTCTATAGCGACAACCTCTCGTAGCATAGCTGCTCCTTGCTCCTTGGGTCTGGACTAAATGAGAAGAATGGGAAGAGGCTTTGCATTGGCATTAGTTACGTGTGAGGAAGTTTGAGGAGGATCTTCCTCAAATAGAGAGATAGAGCCGCGCTACAGGGATAGAGCCTTTCTTATTGTAGCTCCTTGTTAACCTTCTTCTTGTCTGGTGTCTTTCTGCAGGTTCCTTTCTGTGACCAGATGGACGACAGTCTCCTGGACGCCATGTGCGAGCGCCTTCGCCCCGCCCTTTGCACCGAAGGCACACACATTCTCCACGAAGGCGACCCCGTGAATGAAATGTTCTTCATCATCCGCGGGGAGCTCGAGAGCGTGACCACCAACGGAGGGCGCACGGGCTTCTTCAACGCCGCCATTCTGGGCAGCGGAGACTTCTGTGGGGAGGAGCTTCTCACCTGGGCGCTGGATCCAAAACCCCAAAGCCATCTGCCCATCTCCACCCACAGCGTGAAGGCCGTGAAAGAAGTGGAAGCCTTTTCTCTGTCCTCGGACGACTTGAAGTTTGTGGCTAGTCAGTTCAGAAGACTTCACAGCAAGCAACTGCAACACACGTTCAGGTTAGTGCTTGTTGGGCTCATTTTTTCTTTTCTCAGAAGGTGGTCTTGGTTTGGAAGAGTGCAATTATTCATTCTTGCTGATAATTAATAAGGTTTATACACGGAAAAATTGTCCTAATAAGCATTTGAGCATGGTTTGTTTTATTAATCTGTGTGAGCTTCCACCTGGAGTTTAAAAACTATGAATTTTTCTAGTGCTGAAGCTAGTTGTACCCAAAATTGACCTGAGGCTCTCATAAATAGTAGCTGTACATTTTAGGCAAGAATTCGAAGAATTCGTAGGGGTTGGTGAAATTACATCCAGGTCGCAATTAGGTACAGTTACCTAACTGCTTCAGGACCACAAAGCCAAAAGTGGACCTCATGGCTTTGTAGCAGGACTTTCGTTTGTCCGATGTACTCACTGATATATCATTTGGCCCCATCTGAGTTATCGATTTTCCACAGCATCGAATTGGCCAGGTTACGACCTTGGGTTTTTTCGGCGTCAAGGATGTCATGATACCATTTTGACATTTTTGATTTGTGTGTTTCTCAGATACTATTCCAACCATTGGCGTACATGGGGTGCTTGCTTCATCCAAGCAGCCTGGCGCCGTTACCAACGCCGCCGCCTGGCTGAGCTTCGTCGCAAAGAGGAGGACCAATACTTGGCCATGCAAGCCGAGTCCACCGACAAGCTCAGTCTGGGAGGCACAATCCTCGCAGGCCGGTTTGCTCAGAAGACTATGCGCACTGTGCAACGACTACGAAGCATGCACGCTGCGGAGCTTTCACGAATCTCCAACATACCCAAACCCTCGGAACCTGATTTCACACAAGGCATCTAAACTGATGATTGAAGGAGTGAGTGCATCTATTCACTATTCTATCTCCTCAATGGTACCGATCATTTCTCATCTGCAATGGTCCGTCCTATGATTGTGTCTGTGCGGAGATATTATTCAGTGGCAGAGATTCAAAGTCTTGAGAGAGAGTGAGTTCTGTCTCCTCTTGTTGCCCCCCTGTATCAATGATACAAGATAATTCTCAAGCCT
Source organism: Neckera pumila (assembly GCA_963969595.1). Taxonomy (NCBI): domain Eukaryota; kingdom Viridiplantae; phylum Streptophyta; class Bryopsida; order Hypnales; family Neckeraceae; genus Neckera; species Neckera pumila. The sequence continues at coordinate 24,197,923 of OZ018413.1, forward strand.
CATGTCAATTCGAAATTTGTCCAGAAAATGAATTGTACAGGAGAAAGGTATCGCCATTCTCTTTGTGATGATCTGTCTGTGAGGACTTCAAAGGTTGTGGGGATGCTAGCGAGGCTTGGTTTTTTGGTGTTTTCTTGTAGACACCATAGAATGTGAGAACGAGAGTCGCAGATGATTAGGTGCGTGTACGTACCCTGATGGAGATCAAAAGTTGTAGACTTTCGACTGTACGATATGGAAATTTTTATACAAAACTCCGAGAAAAATTGATGAAGCTTTCTGATGTTGAATGCACTGGGAGTAATGTCTGGTGTTGCTGCATCAAATGCTGCTCTTTGGGTCATGTCCGTTATATATTCCTATTGTTTCAAAGTGCCAAAATTGTGACATTCAATGACCAACTGATAAGTGCAGCGAAGCTTTAGTTTGCTCTTAAACCCTTAAGGACCACAAGGCTACCATACCAGTTGGCTTCTGCAACTACATTCAAAATGTGAACCTTGCTAACAGTCCTTGAACAACAAAGAGACCTCGGACAATGTGAATTTGTCGATTGTGTGGTTGTTTGGTGAATTTTTGGAGAATGGTGAAGGTGCTTTTGATCGTCTCATATTTTTTTCCACAACTCAAAATGATCTGAAAATTACACATCAAAATCATGAGGATATGTAACAAGAGGGGAGAAAATTCAGAGTTTTTGGAGCACTTCTGAGCATTTCAATTTCAGCATACGTACAAAGTGCTGCGTACTTGAACTACTTTCACCAATCTTGTTGACGTGGCATTTTTCCAATCTTTGTCAATCTTTATTTCATATGAAAGCTTCATAAGTCTTCTTTCATTCTTTCATTTCAATAGTGGCAATCACCAAAATCAAAATTATTCTATACAAATGAGGAATTATGCTTGTTACCAGAGCTAGTTAAGAAAACAAGAAAAATCAAAATTATTCTATACAAATGAGGAATTATGCTTGTTACCAGAGCTAGTTAAGAAAACAAGAAAAATCAAAATTATTCTGTACAAATGAGGAATTATGCTTGTTAGCAGAGCTGGTTAAGAAAACAAGAAAAATCAAAATTATTCTACACAAATGAGGAATTATGCTTGTTACAAGAGCTAGTTAAGAAAACAAGAGCTATGCTAAAAAAAAACATCCTTTAGGGGTTAAATTCATAGCCTATTGTGGGTGCATGGATGGCAATTATCTGAGAATATGATCCAACAGTTTACAGATAGTTTGCCTTGCAATCATAGTTTTCACTATTGCATGGATTTTTTTTTTGTGGGGAGTCAAAAGTAGATTCTAGATTCTCTTAGAATGCATTTTTTGGACACCGTGTGAATAAACTACAAATATTCAAAGTGCTGAAAACAAGTGTACCTAAAAGTGATCATAGACTCATATGAATAGTGGGAGTACATTTTAGGCACAAATATCCAGTGTGCAATTTTAGGAAGCGTGCAATTTTAGGTGTAGTTACCTTATGAGATGAGGAATGTGAATGTGTGCTTCCACAGTCTGTAATTTCTAAGATTAAGAATTTGTGCTACTGGTATTTGCCACCCTGAAATTCTCCCGACCTGGCACCTCCAGAACTTTCGCCAAGAAAGTCGCCACACTATCCCCCAAAAATTGACAGCCGTTGGCTCAGATGAAGAAAAAAAGGCCCCCCTTCCCCTGCCGTCGATCGCAATTTCGAAAATAAAATACAATCCGTTGATCGGGAGCCATCGCAGCCGTTGGTCTGCCGGCTGCTAGGGTTAGGAATTAGGGTTTGAAACCACAGCCGCAAGTTCGGAGCTTCGAAACCAGGGGAGAAACTAACTTAGATTCGCAGCGGGGGTCCAGTGCGCGGCGGGAGTTCCTGCATGCGTCGGAGTGGAGCTCACGTTCCAGCCGGCCGCATTCAGGTGCTTCGGTGATTTTGTCCGGTTTTCTGTCTGTACATTGTTGTTGTTGTTGTTGTGCTTGATTACTCGATTAGAGGTGGGAAAATGTAGCAGTTTTGTTGTTTTGCGTGTGCTTGTGGTAATGGAGTAAGATTGGTAGGAATTGGTCATGTTGTGTCGGGTCTGCTTGGTCGTGTGGTTGGCAGCATTGAATCTCAGGGGCGTGTTTTGAAAATGGGTGTGTTCCCAGATGTGTTCCGCCTGGGAAATTTTCCTTCGAATGGGGGTGGGTTATGGGTTTTGTACATTGCCTGTACACACTTGTCTCAGTTAGTCCCACCTCTCTTATCTCATTCGTCGATGTCCACATAGAATGCAAGGGATCAATGCTTTTGATGGTTCTGAGCTCCGTTCTTCACATTCCAAGCCTGCGTGTATTGTCACAGGGGTATGAGTTCAAACAGTTTGCTCGCAATTCTTTTCAGTTTAAGTGTGCTTTCTTGATATGAAATTTAAATCGAGCATCAAATGAACGTCTTCACTGCTATAGTGTGCTCACGTGAATGAATCATGGTGAATATGATTGTGTCATCCCAGAAATGGCACCGCCCATGTCGCAGGCAGCAGCAGCTCGGAAAGGGAAACATTTGGAGGTAGAAAACGCATGGGACTCCCAAGCACAAGGAGATACAAATGCTGTACAGAAGACTGCACAAAAGCAAACGGCAGTGAAAAAAACAGTTACCAAAAAAACACCAAGGAAAAGAGCTCTAGCGCAACCCAAAGAATTGGATCTCAGTGTCACCATTTCTGTGAGCAGCTCTGATATTCCTCGGGACTACTTGAAAATACTTGAAGAATTCATTCCTCTTGACTACTTGAAAATACTTGAAGAATTCATTGAGAAAGAGTGCATATCTGGCTTGTGCTCAGAAGGCGTTGAGGAGTATGTCAAGCATGGTATGCCTTTTGCAAAAAACAGAATCATTTTGACACACAAGAATGTCATTGAGAGGGCAGCAATATTCTGCAAATACAAGATGAAGAAACAACTCGGAAGTACTCTTCCCGGCACCCTCTTGCCGATGCTGCAGTCTGGACAATATATACCCTCAATTTCATGGGTTCTACCTGTTCGCCAAGGTGGCATGGAATATACCAAAGCTTCAGCGCTTTGGAAATGTATGATGCATCCGGAAACTATGACCATGGACGATGTGATTCAAATATTTTTCGAGCATACAAATCCAGGACCTTGCCTTGCAGACATGGGGCAACAACAGAAACTTGCAACAGAGTTGGACGACATTTTAGAAGGCGCACATTGTGATTACGTAGTTCCTGGTAATGTATGTGATTATCTATTGCCATGTTATGTCTCTTTCCAATAATTTTGTTTTTAAAACTTACATTATAATATGCAAGTTTGTATTTAAATCACATGTTCTGTTGCTTGCAGATACTGTTGTAGGCGAGTCCGGGCGTCAATTGAACAATGTCATTGTCATCAACAGTAGTTAAGGATGTTGCAGTATGTCATGCACAGGTGCCAGAGAACATTGGTGAGACTAGTGTACAAACTACACCTAGTCCCATGTACATTTCAGTGGTGTATGGTGATGGGGACTATGAGTTTTTTTTTGCTAAAAGACCTTTTTTCCTACATATATACTTTGTTCATAGATGATAATCTTTAGTCATGCACATGAAGTTCAATCCAACTTTAACTGGCTCAAGTGAGCAACAATACAATTTGAACATATTCAGTTAATGCTTTGCCACATAGCTATTGATGACATATGTTTCCCAACTTCATGGTGCTGGAATTTAGTGCTTGGCTTTTGGAAGTGGTTGTGGATATTGATGGGAATGTGTGGTGGTTGGACTTGATGGGAATGTGTTTTTTTCTCCTTTTCAAGCTTAGGATTGATAAGGTCATGACATATGTCATAAAGTAGTGAGCAAGACAGTAGGAAGTAGTGAGCCGGAAAGTAGTTCTTCAACAATTGAAATTGGAAGAGTCTAGACATTGGCTATGGGCTCTGAGCACTTTTAAGAGTAAAAAATTCTTAGAAATTTGAATTTCAGCAATAAAAAATACAAAAAAATTCCAACCTCCATATTTCTTATCTTTCTACATGGGAAAAATATATTGTACCTTAGACTGCTCATGACATGTTGAAAAATCCCTTAAAAAGATCGACTATGGGTACATTTACCTTACCAGCTCTATGAAGATTTCAAAGCACCAAAGAACCCAACAAGGATTTGGATACCATATGCAAAAGTTATATCAAGGTTCAGAGTGATTGAGTTTTATTTGTAGATGATACAAAATCAACACAAGCTCTGATGTTGCGTTCTCAAAAATCAGTGCTTACTTATTGTGCGATATGTTGAAGTGTTGAAATCACGTGAGACTATCTCAGTTCCTTCATAAGTTCTCAACTGTGGCTGTCCCAGTCGGTAGGTGAAAGGTACTACCTCTGTCTCACTAAAAAGGCTCTTGATTTTACCTCCTTGTTTTTTTAGTAGTTTTGAATATGCATATTGGAAGCTTGCTTGGGTCCAATTTTTATTTTGGTTGCATTGAACAAATACAATGTTCTTTATGGATTGTGGTGATATAAAACTAGGACCATTCTGAATTATACATTTTACAACATGGTCAATGAAATTAGTATAAGAAAAATATGAGATAAAATAAGGAGCTTTTTAGTGGGACAGAGGTACTATTATTTTACAAATCGAACTCATTGGGTGGGCACCTGTCAGTCTGGCAACAACTGAGAAAATTGTGACCTATCTCCCTTACCCGAGCTTTCATTTTTGATTTGTCCTTCTTTGAGGGGTTGCTCCAACGATTTGGTTGAGGCTACTGATTCGGACGAATCTCTGCACAATTTCTGACAAGTTACAAAGAAATCATTGAAATCAGGCTAAATAATCACATTTTCCTCCTTAAATAGACCAAAAAATTTGCCAACATCTGAGATATTTAGAGTGAACGAGAATGGCTGCCCCTGCTTATGACTTCAACACAGCAGTCACAAAAAGCTTAGCTTGCGGTGACAAGCGCAGTGTATCCAGCAAACACAAAAGTAACCTGAGTCGGCTCCAGTTGCTCCTAGAGGTTTTGCAGTACACTCGTTAAACCACTTTGAGGGTTAAGCGTTGATACTGATCAAACAAGTAACAAAAGGCTCCACAATAAATTCATTAAATTCATCAAGGACATCAAGTAAAAACGTGTGTCCTTGCCTTGCTATAAAGTAATGAACAATTATTTATAAATTACTGTTCAAACAGCTTCAATGACTACGTACTAAATTGAATCTAAGCTGCCTCATAATTTGCAGTGCAAAAATGACATCAAAGAATATCAAATGAACATGAAAAAATAGAGAGTCATTTCAATGTCCACAAGTTAAAGAATTGGTGCAAGCCAGATGAAAGAGGACTTTCCCCATGATGCCGTTGTATCCTACTCCATCACACTTCGAAGGGGCATTGCCTGGTGCATCTGAAAACCAGGTCAAAAAGGCATGAGATTGAAAGAAGCGGAAAAAAAAGTGATCAATGCTCAAGACTCGCACTCAATGCAACAAATCAGATCAAACAAGTATCAAACAAAAGTTGGGTCTCAAAAAATGTTACACTTACAATCGTTAATCATCATATTTTACTCCCTTGTTCGTTATTTTGACACTTATAGATGCTACCATCTACATCTACATTTTAAAAGGTGCCACCAAGTCTATGAGCATGTTATTGGACTTGGGAAGCACTTGCAAGTTGCCAACTGCGGCAGAATTGATTCAAATTTAGTCCACATATTTGCTTCATTATCACAAAATTGATTCAACGCAGACTTTGTAAATGTTATTCTCGAGAAATTCCTTTTACATAAATTTTTATGAATTTATACAAGATGTATACCGTATTCAAAAGTCTACTTGCCTAATTGTTTAAAATGTCAATACATTGTCACCGTAAAAAACTATTCACTCCAAAGAACATTTAAACCAAATGGAACAAGAGAAGGACAAAAAGAATAACTGGCCAAAATTTATATGGTAGTCCGCCAGACTGGCTCGCCAAGTGTCCACTTCCGGAAACGTTAATGAGGGTCTACAACGATGATCCTCCAGACAATTGTGCAGACTAGGAGTAGAATTCACGACCCCGCGTTCTATTAGATATGGAAGGCAATGAAGTGCTATCCAAAGTATAGAGGACCCTGATGTACATAATGAACATATGATACCCTAATTGCTCTGTCACATAGGATTTGTGATTCACGAGGGTCTCCGAAGAGCACCCCCTCAGATCAAGGGTCTTCAAAGCATCGAGCTTGCAGAAAGAAAACCACATACATGCAATGTTGGCATTCCTCCTCTGCAGTACAAACCAGCCCAATTCTGCTCTTCTACTCCCCAACAATCAATCATTTGAACCCTGAACCTCCACTTCAATGCATAGTTCGCAAAGGAATAGCACCTCCTACACCTGCAAACAATGGTTCTTGAACCTCCTCTCCACAAAAATCATGAAGAGTTCTTGCAACATCCCCACCACAGTTTTACCTGAATCACGCATCCACTAGGTCACCATACTTGAACAAATGCAGAGCCGGAATGTCATCCTTCTGGGCTTCGTTCATTTCAACAGGAAGAGTGGCCGTAACAGAAGAATACACACGAATCAGCGCCTCTTCCGCCTGCTGCTGCCAATTGGTCGCAAACGCCATGCCCGCCAGTGCGAACGCTTGCGTCGTGACTCCCATGATCAACCCCATCCACAGACCCCTTCCTTTCAAATCATACACAAACGCAAACACAATAGCAGCAGGCAAGCCCACCAGATAGTACGCCCCCAGATTAGCAGCAGCCCCCAATGCCTGCCACCCACATCCCCTCGCCACTCCAGACAACACGCCTTGCATGGCGTCCATAACGTGCATTATAGCCAACAACGGAATACTCCTTGCAACATACTCAACTACTTCCTGCTCATGTGTATAAGCTTTACCCCAAATATCTCGCCCCAGGTACAAACTGGTGGCCATCACAACACCCTCAAATATTCCAGTGGAAACAGCCACAATAGCTGCACCTTTGGCAGCTTGGGGTCGTCCTGCTCCCAGCTCATTCCCCACGCGCGTACTCACAGCAGCTCCGATTCCAAAAGGAATCATGTAAAGAACTGCAGTTGTTGTAAGACAGATTGCGAATGCGGAAGTTTCCACTTGTGGATTGGGGAGCAGTCCTGAGAGAAGCACCAGGATTTGAAACGACCAACACTCCAAACACACCATCAAAGCAGAAGGAATGGCGAGCTTGATAAACGACGGCACGTCGTTGAAAGCCTCATTTGAGAATGACGTCCACGTTCTCGTACAAGATGTGGAGAAATGGACGTATAACGCATGCCAGAGAACGTTCAACCAATTGGAAATACTGCTTGCAATCGCTGCACCGCGGAAACCCCAGTTTAGGGTATAAATTAGGGTATAACAAAGGGGTACGTGGAGAACCAAGGTGGTGACAGAGAACATTGCCATGGGGAGCACCAGGCTTTGTGTCTGGAGAAACTTCACTAGTGGTTGCAGCGTAGCGAATGCGAAGATGGTGGGGATCAAGTACCTGGCGTAAACACCTGCCAGTTTTGAAATCTCACGGTCTTGCCCGAGAAAGAGCAACACTGAGTCCATGTTCCACCAAACAACTGCAATGGGCAAAGCTACGAGGTTGAGCACAAAAACAGCGCGTTGCATGTAAATGCCCAGCATGTGATACTGCTTCGCCCCATAAGCTTGGCCACAAAGAGTCTCCAGTGCAGTGGCTAATCCCAGAATCAAAGTGGTGCCTGTTACACCTGCACAGGAAGTGGCGATGGAGGCGCTGGCTAACTCCAATTCTCCTAAGTGGCCCACGAACATGACGGAGACTACAATTACCAAGTACTGAACAAGCGCCACGCACACCATGGGGCCAGCGATGGAGAGTTGCTTCGTGATCTCACCCCAAATCCACTCGGGAGTGCAGGAGATTCTCTCGTCAAGTCGGCTCACGGATCTTGTGAACCCATTTGCGAATGTAAACGTGTGTTGGGTTGGAGGATCCTCTGGCAACAGGGGAGCCTGCGAGGCGCCATTGCTGTCTCCCATGCTTGAAATTCTTGCAATTCTGACTGCAGTCTCAATCTGAAAGCAGCTGCGACCTGGAAAAAAGTTTCAAGAGTGTCAACTCACAGAAAGCGTCATCATGCACTAGCAGCTTGCTGTGATAGGTACCATAACGACACCGGGAAAACGAAAACATTGAATTACAAATTTGAAGTCGAAAACGCAGCGTAATCCTCACCAGCAGGGCATACATCAACTTGCAGTGGATTAAAAATTCGCGACTCTGTTTCTACAGTAACGCACACATCCTGTTTTCTATGCTGCTGCTGCTGCTCTCTCCAGTCTCCACTACCGCAGACTTCCTGTCAATCTCTGCAGGTATGACACGAAGACTGATTCCTTGGGCATCCATGATGGCGGCATTTGGCAGAATTTTGTGAAATTCGGATGACATGAGAACTCCCAACTGTAGGAAGAGAATCCCAGAACCTCAGCAAGGTTGTGAGCCGATGATTTCGATGCAAGTGGTCATGCGTGTGTGCAGATGCGCAGGCATTTTTTTGAGGAAAGGATGCTGAAAGTGATCTTCTTTACTGGAGTCGTGATGCGCTTTGACATCTGGGATGAAAGATGCAAAGTGCGGATGAAAGCATGTGTCCGTCTCCATTCAGAGAGTGTGCATTCATCCAATGGAGAGAAGATTTTGCAGCAGTTTAGCGATTTTGTCCGTCGAGAAAGGGGTAAACTCCCATTGCTTTTGAGCAATTTTTGGCACAGCCCTTGTAAAATGTGTATTTAGTGTCACTCTCAAAAAACAGTACTCTGTGCTTCGAAGTGGGGCTAAGATGAAAATATTCTTAATTCATACTCCCTCCGTCTCGAAATAAATCTGGGTTTTTTTTAGAAATGGCTAGATTAACGCATGAGCTATTTCTATTTTCAAAGTATTTTGTAATTATTGTAGCTTTTACTAACCCCTAGTAGGTGTAAAAGAATGGAAGTCAATAGTGAAGCAGCACATGTTGAAAAGAGGTAATGAAATTGGCAAATGTTTGTCCTTCTGGGAATTGCTCCAGTGATATTAATTTTGATCATTCTTCGAGCAATGTTGGTGTAGAAACATCCATTGATGTCCTCTATATTCAATTCTAACAATGCCCTATATTTCACCTCCAAGAAATTTCAACAAGAGATTTGCTAGTAGCAGTTTATATATATATATATATACATATATAGTTTTAAGTTGAATTCTTCACCCTTGGTTGGTTAGAGATTGCATTTTGATTGGACCCTTTTCAAAAATAATTGTTGTGTAGTCTCTAGAGTGTGGCATTTGCAAATTCTTTTGCTTTAGGGTATTCAACTAGTTTCAGTTGTTGTCCATCAAGTTGTGGAGAGCTTATTTTGAATTTAATTTGAGGCAAGTATATTTAGAAATCTCTTATTTATTTCAAGATGGAGGGAGTATTCTTTAACCTCTAAATGTCCACAACCTTTTGGGGTTTAAAAACATCATTGCTTTTGAAGCGTTATAGGTCTAAATGTCACTAAGGTATAGAAATCTCAACTATACAGTCTTCTAGTATATGTGTTGCAGATGACATGAATCAAATTTGGAGTCAGTTGGCCATATAAATTGCAAGATTATCACTAACTCCATGATGTTTTAGTATTTAAAAACAAAGCTAAATTTTCCCATAGCAACACATTTGGAGGTGAAATTTGATTCTAAACCTACTCATGCAAAAACTTCAAACTATAATGTGCTTCAAACCAACATACAAACACATTGATATAAGAAAGTATCATTCAAATGACTCATTGTGTCTACAAAGTGGCTTTGAAATGTCAAAAAAGAGCAAAAAAAAGTTGCAATAAAAACAAGTCAGGCTTAACTTCCTACTAAAATGCTTCTCAAACAATCATAACTTTTTAGATTGTTATGAAATTTTAACCTTACAAACTAGACTAGTATGCACAACTTTCCAAATTTGTTTTATTAGAAACAGACACCATATGAGAAGAGACAAGCAGTCAAAGTTCACTTTAATTCAAAAATGTCTAAATTTTGAACTTTTAAATTGCTCCCAAACATTCAAAACAACTTAGATTGACAAGAAAATTTTACCACAATAACAAGACTGCAAGGGAAATCTAACCCAACAAATTTGATTGAAAACAAACATTTGAGGAAGGAGATAGAAGCCCCCCAGGTTGTAGCCATCAAAGTGCACTTTGGTGAATTCAAATTGAACCCCTGAACTTTGAATGGCTTTCAACAAATCAATACATCTTGGATTAATCTAAAAAAAATTTACCACAAACTAGAAGAGAGAGCACAGATTTCCCATTAAGTTTGATTAAATTTGGACATTGGATGCAAAAGTTACAGCACTTCAATTGGACTTCTTGACTATGTGGGGACACTTTTGGTGCCCTGGGTTAAATCATGTCGCCCTCAAAACGGTGTCTGAGTACCGAGATCCATTGCAAACCAAAAGCAGTTAAGGACAATACACAGGAAAATTGCTATCGTCCACAAATTTCCTCACATCTCAAATAGTGTGACCACAAAACCAGTACTCTTTTCACAGCAGGGACAAAGTTTTCCACGCCTCGGGGTCTTCAGCAATTGAAGGTGATTTCTGAAGAACCAAAACTCTTCTTTGATACTTGGTAAGCAAACTTAGAAAGGAAGAACTTTCCAACCCTCCTAAAAATGTCTCAATTTACAACTGTAACAACTTAAGCTTGCTGCTTTCATGTCCTAGGAAGAATTGAATGTTCCTGATCAAGCCAGCAACTCTACAGTTCTTACTAGTATCAGTCGTCCGGGTGAGGTCGCTTCCTCCCACTTCTGCTTTCCGACTTGGGAGTACTTGGGGGAGGTTCGGAAACTACTTTGGGAGAAGGAGGCTCAACTTTTTCTTCTGCTTGAAGTGGTCCTGGCTTTGCTTCTGGTTCCGCTCGTTCTACCACCAGCTCTGGTTCTAGTTCTGCCTCTACCTCTGGTTCCGGCTCTACTTCTGCTACTGCGAGTCCTTCTGCTTCCACGACTGTAGCCTCCTCTGCATCTTGCGCTGGTGTCGTTGAATCCACCTCCATTAAGCTTACACTAGTGGGCGCATTGCCTGTTGCATCCTCCGTCTGAACACCAGGTCATTTGAGTATGGAAAAAGTACGGTGCAGTCAAAACCTCTCATCCATGAGGATTCTAAGTACTCTACGATATTATGAACTGCGGACTTCCAACGTCCACGGAAACTCGTCGAATCCTCACCAGCGTCATTCAATACGATAGATCAGATCGAAGAAGATGATGCAAATGTTCATGAGACGGACTAGGTAATGGCAATCAAGGACAAGGTTATCAAAAACACTTCGCAAGTTAGTATCTATTGAGCTTCAAGGCGGTTAGGTAAGTACTTAATTGCCTATAATTTTTAAAATATGATTATCTTGAATCTCATTGATTACAAATCTTCAAAATCAGATTCTTTACTCGGTTGAGAGTATAATTAAGGAGTTCTAATCCTCCTCTAAACCATTGGCATCTTGTAGACAGAATAAGCGATGGTAAGAGAAGCCAGATATGTTACCTGGGCACGATTGGGCGTGTACTCCTCCTCTTTCTTCAGTCCCTTCGCTCTCAACCTGTCCGAAGTCTTATAAAGTGAGTTCCGCACCTCAGGAGTGAGAAGCTCTGGAGGAACGACACCCATGATTTTCATATCTGAGTATCTGGACAATGCCTCCAAATCTTGTCTTGCAGCAAATCTGAGACCCTTCCAGCAATAGACCTTGTTATTCTTATGATGATACTCTTCCTCTATGCCTGCTTCGGGATCCAGATCCTCTGCAAGGGGCTTGAAGTACTCCGCCAAGGGAGGCATTTTGGCTCTTTTCGCATCAGTAATAGCGTTAGGGTTATCCTCTGACCACTTCCAAAGTCGAGAAAGCTCTCTATTTCCAAGCCGCCACCTAAATTTCCTCCTCGCAGGCTCCGAAGGCGATTTCTTCTCCTGCACGAAGCGCTCGAATGGAGTGCAGCCATCACGTTTCCACCAGACCCAGTTTTTATCACGCTCCAGAATATGCTCAATAGAAGCCAAAAACTCCTTTCCTTTTGGGGGTGTAGTTCTCAGCAGCTTCTTCACACGGTCTTCATGCACCTTGAGCTCCTCCCGAATGACCTCTCGTGGCCCATCTTTCTCAGCCTTCCCCGGAGTCTTGAGGTAATCAAATATGATCAGGCACTGAACCAAGACGTGCCGACGAAACCCAGGGTCCTTCAATTCCAAGCTCATAAGATTACTACTAGTGAGGTACTTAATATTGAAAGTGGAATCATCATCGTCACCATCAAGACTGAGGCTTTCGTCTTCCTCACCTAAGGGCTGAACTTCAAAAGCTTCCAGCACAGTGCTAAGATTCGAAGAGAACGCCTGCCACTTAGAAGGGTGAGTCAAGCTTGTGGGAGAAGAAAAGTACTCCTGGAGACTCCAGAACGTCTTGTAGAAGGTGAAATCGATAGCAACCCCATCTCCAGGCGGCTCTTTCTCGTACTTGGTCTCATTCGAAGTGTTAAACACCCCTTTGATGTTCACAGCTGACCGCTCAGAAAGCGGGAAAAAATGAGCCAAGAACATCAGGATTCTCCCACAGAAGACGACGTCATTCGTCTTAGACAACCGACGGAGGAGCTGGTTGCAAGTGCGTAACATAACAAGCTTCCCCCGGCTGAAAAGCTCCGACTTTCCAAGAGTCTCTTGCTTTCCTTCTATGTATCCAAACACTTCCTTGCAATCCTTGATGGTGGAAACCTCCGTCAGATCCTCAAGTAGTTGGAAAATCATCCCCCCTTCGACGTTGCCTTTCTCACAGAGATACAAAACAATGTCAAGAAGTCGCGTGAGAAGACCATTCCCGTCGTCGTCACTACCCACTGCTCGACCATACTGCATAACAGACTTGTTGTCTTCGACGGCTGCACTGACAAGCTCCTCAAGCAGAGTTCGCAAGCCGTTCTCCAGAAGCTGATTCTCGTCTTGGACAAGAATTGTCTGCTTCTGAGGCTTCACGGCATCGACCATAGTCACTACCGCGGTTTGAGAAGCGGGCAACGGCTTCGCTATCGCCGCTCGGAAAACCTCGAGAAGGCGCGTTCGGTCCGCATGGCAAGCAAGTGCAACGGAATCCTGAATTTCCATCTTCTGAATACCCTAAAAAATTCCGAAAGCAATTCCGACCCTTGCGATGGGACTATTCACGGACTTGTTTCCAACTCTGTTCCTGCACTACTACTTCCAATCCAGTACCAAATATTCATTGTCATACTCATTCCTGTGCTGCGGACATGCTCCAAACTCGCCCCACTAAAGGAGTATTATCATATACCTAAAAACTCATCGTTTCTGTGTAAAATGTCTCCAGAACGTACATTTACCTAGCGGAGGTTTCTGATGATGAATACTCCCCTAATTTACGGTTTCGCGGAGCAATTTCCTGTGAAAAGTCAAAAACACACATTGTGAACTGCACAACCTCTGCCAAACAATCTTCTAAAACCCTAATGCTCCCAGACACTGAGATTACAAATTTACAATAACGCAATCAACGACTGAAACGGAAATCGAACTAACACCAGCGAGCTCCCCCCTCTCATTTTAACCTATTCCGAAACAGGAAAGAGAAAGAGACTTGCATCAGCTATACTAACCGCAATGCTTGCACTTCGTGTATCCCGCATCGCAATCACCGCGCTGTTGCTTCAAATTCAAAACAGAAAGCTGAATTTGATTTCAAGTCCAAAGTGCACACCCATGGTTAGCTTCGATGCGAGATTGCGAGAGCAGGGGCTCTCCATTCACCGATTTCTGTAGCCGGAGGAGCGGTCTCTCGCTCGCTCTCCGTCACCTGGTTAAACCCTAATGCGGGTCTTTGGATGAAATATAGTATTCTTCGTTCACAATAAGGTACATCCAAAACCTCTTTAATATCACCTTCTTTAATATGACATCCAAGGGACGAACACTATCCATAATGGGTTTTGCTTTCAACATTTTCTTTGATAAATTTTTGACACTCCATCGTCCAAAAAAAACATCACTAAAAGTCAATTTTTGACATATCAGTGTCAAAAAGTGTATTGAAAAGAGTGGTAACCCCTCAAGGCCTAACAAATGTTTTGACATTGAAAGTTTCAATGAATTCTTCCCACTTTGATATTTTTTTGTATATGGATGTGCCTGAAATTTTGAATTTTAACCATACAAAAGTAAAGACTACTTTGTCTAGTATACATGGAACTAATTGTGAAAAATATTAACCTTTGTATTTTTAGATTACAATAATTTTGGATGATCGACTTTGTAGGCAAAAAAATGTAGCTTTTGAAGAAGAAAATTTATAAGAAGATGAATAATACTTTTATCCCCCCCCCCAAAAAAAATTGGACTGGAGTCTACAGCAAATTTCATATATTTTAATTTAAAAAATGACAAATAAAAAACTCTCTTAAATTTATACACATTTTCAAATAGAAGGAATAGAAAGCCAAAATTAACCAAATTGGATCCTACAAAATTTAAAACAAATTATATGTGCAGAAATTTTTGAAGTTTAACAATTGATATTATTAGCACATTTTTTGAAACATCTTCAAAAAATTTGGAACCATTATAATTATTTTGTATTTTTAATTGCACCAAATTGAACCTTATATATTTAAAATTGCTAATAATACAAATTCGAAAGTTTTTTTCCAGACCCATTTTTTATGCAAAGTAGTGACTAAAAATGTCCAAAAATATATTTTTTTCCCATCCTACTATTCATTTCATTGTTAAAAGAATATATTTCTCCCATTCTTTTATTAGAATATATTTCCTAAATAATTTTTTAAATACTTTTCAAATTGAAATCTTGAAAATCAAAAAAGTGCAAGAAGTTTGTCAATTTATTACTCTACAACTCTCTAGTTTATAAAATATTGAAATTCATTTCATCCTACCGAGAATTTGCCATTGAAAATTTGAAGAAGACACATAGTGTGTTGTCTTAGTACTTGAGGGGTTAAAATATGTCTAAAAGAGTGTGAAAAGAAAATAATTCAAAAAAAGTAGAAAAATAAAAAATAAAATTTCGGCAATTTTTTGGGCTGCCCTCCTTTTTTTCATCAAATTTATCTCCTTTCTACCAAATTAGATCAAGAGCATCAAATCTTAAAGATCTACTATAGAGATTTGTCTAAAAACTTTAGACAAAAATGGAGTATGACACTACCCCTTCTTTCCAATTGCATTTACCATGTGACATTAGCTTACTCCAAATGTTTTTCTTATGTCACTTTTCCATTCAAAAAAATATCAACAATAGAATACTGCCGGATGGAGTCGCTTGGGCTACAATACAGCATTAATTAAAGTATCTTAAAGAAACAAAACTGGGACTAATCCATACAAGGTGTATTTTTCATCCGTATCCGTCTGTACCGCCCTCCAGAAACATACGAATATAGACACTACAATACAAAATACGAAAACTATACAAAATCACAAAACCATGATACGGTAACGATGCCATTCAATGTCTTTTCTCTTGCAATTCTCTTGCAATGCCGCCCCGCTGAATCATATTTTGTTTCAATGTTGCAGCAATTACGCGTGACCCGACCATTCGTTGCTGGAAAGGAGCAGAAGGAGGAGATTTTGACGTCCTCTAAACTTACAAGTTGAAGCTTCGGGTATGGATCAATGCACGCGAAAGTTTGTGTGAAATTCTCAAGTGCTGCTGCAGGTGGTTTAATTTTTCTAGGTTTGCGAGTGAGGTTTCGTTTGGAATTGCTTGAATTTCGAACACCATGTGCAGTGGAAGCGCATCCTTCGTTTTGGATTGAGGCATTCTGAGTTTTCGTTTTTAGGGTTTAACCGAGTTAGACGGTACAGGGGAATCTCTGCTCTGCTCTGCTCTGCTCATGAAGATTTCTATGTGGTGATGGAGCCCTCAATTTTGGGACGTGACGGTTTGCAATACGCATAAATGTTGTTCTAACGCCTTCTACATGTTGGAGCTTCCAGAGAATACGGTTTGGAATCGATTCTATCACCTCTCAATAACTTTTAGTGGAATTCTCAAGGCGCTGCAGCAGTTGGTTTACTTTTTTTAGGCTTTTGAGTGAGTCTGTCTTGGGAGCGTTCTCTTTGTCTTGGAGTTTCTGTGCGCAGGATTCGTGATTTTTTTAGGGTTTAGGGTTTAATGGGGTTGGATAGTGCTCGGGGACAAGGAGTTCTCCGTGGTGATGGAGCAGTCAAGTTCAGGTTTTGTGAGAAATACCAATGTCGAGTTTCTGTTTGTGATTTTGGATTAGGGCTTTGCGGTACTGGGGGGAGGTTCACTGCTCACGAGGAGTTCTCCGTGGTGATGGAGCAGTCAATTTCGGGACGTGAAGATTTGCGATTTATATCAATGTCGATTTCTTTTTGGAGCTTCAAGTAGAAAGCGAGCATCAAGGGAGGAGGCTCCGGGGCAGATACTATGGCATTGAGCTCTGTCTCACATGTTTTGCTTCCTTATGCTCAATGCTATTCAGGCTGCCCACGGCAGCGGATGTTCCACAAGTGCCACTTTGGAGATTTGCAATTTCTGACGGGGTGCACTTCTTATCGTGTTCGTGAATGCGTTCGGCTGTCCAAATCCGTCATTACAGCTCAAAATTCAGAAAATTCTTCAGAAAATTCAGGGGTTAGAATTGAAGCTTTGAAATCTGAGAACTCTGCAGAAAATTCTAGGGTTAGTAATGAAGCTTCGAATTCAGAAAACTCTTCAGAAAACTCTAGGTTTAGCAGTGAAGCTTCGAATTACATGGCAAGAAGGACGTATCGCAAGCCATTAGCTTCCTTGCGGGTCACAGGGGAGGCTCTTCCATTGCAAGTCCATGCCGCCCTCGCCGCCGACGGTGGCAGGACCGCGGCGCAAGAGCTTGCAAAGGGAAAATCCATGCTCGTGATCGAAACTTACAACCCTGGTCGATTCTCCGAAGGCAGCTCTGTCTCCACCAAGCTTCAAGCACCCACGCTCTCGGTGCTGAAGAAGGCGAAGTCAATGCCGAAGAACGATTCGCAATTTTCACCTACTGGCCGGACGTTCGCCATTGCTTTTCAAGCTGTGAGACTGCTGAAGCTGTCCAAGTTTGAGCTTTGTTTCTTCAAGCCGGGGACGATGGATGATTACAAGGACGGGGAGGTCGTTGGTTTTCTGGAGGTTTTCGATGCAAGTACTCTCTCAGAGCTTGCAAAGGGTGTTTCCTCCTATGCATTGGCATGTGTGAAGGATCATGCAGAGCAGAGAATGAAAACGGGGGGGTTCGGGTTCCGAAAGGTGAAGCCGATGACTATTGTGGACTCTTCAGCTGTGAGAATCTCGACGCTCACAGAGTCGGAGGTCTTGGCTCATGTTGAGACCATAGTTGAGGAGAAGGCTTTGGTAGGAGCTAGCGTGGGTTTACGGCAGCAGCGGTCATGGTGGGAGCGACCGGTGGCCACTCAATCTGTCGTGATGACGGGCGTTGATGCACAGCTTGTGGATGAGTTCGTACCAGCACATGCACTGGTGTTCAAACTACCTTCCAAGAGCTTTGAAGCAGTCGGGTTGCAGAAGACGAGTGAAACCTCATGTAGAATTGACCTCACGCATGCGCAGATGATGGATTTGGCAGATGTGCTGGACTTGTATTGTGGGGACCCTTACACTGGCTCAGGGGAGAATGTGTCTATAAGCATTGATATCCCACGACGCTCATGGTCTCAAGCAATGGCAGTTGGAGCTTTGGCTAGTGTCGTCGGGGGAGCTTTGCTTCTAGGAGTTTTGTCATTCAGAAGGGCACGGGGCCAAATGGAGATACCAGCAGCAGTGGAATCCATTTTTGATATGGCCTTCTCTCAGAAGTTGAGGGAACTGAGAGAAGGTGAACCAGTCGATGATGAGCAAACGGAGCCTGTTGATAGAGCTGTGGCTGCTGCGGAGCCAACTGAAACTGCTAATGATGAAGCTGATTATGAATCTTTAGATGAAGCTGATCTTGCTGAGCAAAATGATGAGCCGGTTTACAAAAACTCCGCGAGAGTCTCATTCAGGGGGCGCACCCGGTAGTATAAGTGACCACCAGAAGGGGAACGAAACCGCTGTACACAACCAGGAAATAGTCTATTCCGGAACTGTCACTGTGTTACAGGAATCTGGAAATCTTTGGTGTCCAGGAAGCTAAGGTGCTGGGGTGGTGCATTACACGATTAAGCAGGAGGCTCTATTGTGTTTCTTTGCGTCGTGCTTTAGAGGTAAATTTCTTTAGTACCAGACTTGCCCCTGCAATTGGACTCTTGCACTTTGCCATTTATAGTGAGGTTCGTGGATATCAGCTCAATTTTTTTAAGTTCACGTTACCTTTTCGTAGGATCAAAACGTTTATCAGATTTGAATCCATGGGGCTCAAGTTTGTGAATCCTTTTGAGTGGCCAGACAATGTTGGTTCTAGATACCAAAGCTGCTAGGCCAGGCACTAACATGATTTGAGGAATGTCGTCGGGGCAAGTTCAGCATTCACAGGATTTCTCCTATCAGTTTTGTAGTGGATTGTAACGTTATTTAGTCAATGCATTGATTTATTGTTCGTGAGAATGACTGCGAGGGGCGGAAATAGCGATGAAGACATCCTCTTCCTTACGGTATTGGTATTGATGTCTACCGATAGTTCTGATTGTTATCAGTGTGTACTTTGCCACCATACTGTCAAACCCAATTTTTTCACGGCTTACTATGCTTGACTGAGAAAATTAATATCAACCTGGACCTCCGTCAACATTGTTAGCTATCTATGGTTGAACCAGTGTACACTCAGTAGCCAGCAACTTGATGGGAATATTGTTATTAGGTTTGTGGTGATCCCTTCTTTTGCAAGGGGTGGGGCCTATATCTCAATTTAAGAAGAAGACAACACAATATGATTAGATTGCATGCAATCTTGCCTTGTTGTCATTCCCCAAAGAATATGAGTGGAACAAAAACTCAAATGCAATTTAGAATTAGAAGCAAAACTAGGAACCAAAGAGATGGTGACTTTTGGAATAAATTTTGATATTTGCATTGTTTTTTACTCTTATTAGATATATACTCTAGTGTGTACTTTAGTATTGTGAATAGCAGTAGTCAAGATTTAAGGAATTTTATTAATAAAGGAGAAGATGCACCTTCTCCAATGGTCTAAAATGTAATGGTCCTCTTGCCCTTATCTAAATTCCAAAGGTGGCATTACACTCTGATCCCTTTGCTACAACTACTTGAAAGGCAGTCATATTACATGTCAAATAGTTTGAATATAAAACAAGTGTTCTACAAGCAATATAGTATGGAAAGTTTACATGATGTTCCAAAATGTCATTGAAGAGAGAATTAGATTAAAGAGGTTTGAGTGTAGTTTAATGTGGAAAGTATAAAGTAACTACAATACACCTAAAAACCACCCCTATAAATTCTTACCTAAAATGCACTCCCACTATTCATGAGATTCTAGGGGCAGTTTTAGATACACTTATTTTTAGCACTTTGAAAACTCATAGTTTATATAAACAATGTCCAAAAAATGTATTCTAAGAGAATCTAGAATTCCCTTGAGATTAAGAACAAGATCCTACAAAAAGCATTTCAATATAATAAAAGAACCATGTAGAATTGCTTATTTTGTTGATTGTTGGTTTGAGATGTATGTAGTTATCTTAATCTCAATGCTGCCTAATTAGAATCAAAGACAAAGAGATCCATTTCTCATTAATATGCTTCCCCACAAAATCAATACTTCACCAAATTTTACAACTAACTAGATATTCTAAAAACCATGAAAGAGAGACAAATGGTACGAAATTTTGAAGCGTTTCAAACAAAGAGAACTGATAGATTGTAAATACAAATTAGAAATTATAATGAATTAAAATCACAATTAGAAGGCTCCAAAAGTTGTATTAAAGTTGTTTTAAATTCACCACCAATCTACTACCAATTTGATACTAACCCATTCTCAATCTAAAAGACACTTGCTTGGTTTGAGGCACTTTTAGCGATTCTAAAGAGCAATCTAGAGCCAAAACAATGTTACTGGTGGATCTTGTTGAATATGACACATTCCTTAGAAAGTATAGGTGCAAATTGTGCTTGGCATTTCAGTGCAGTTGCTAGGGAGACTGTCTACACCTTAAAACAATATTAGTAGATATTGATGAATATGGCACAATCCTTGAAAAGAATAGGTGCAAAATTATGCTTGATGGTTTAAGGCAATTAGTAGGGGAATTGCCTATACTTTAAATATGATTTCAATTTTTTCCCCTTTTTCCCCTTTTAGAATATGTTGTTAGTTTTAAATTTGGTTGAAAATTGACTCTATGGAAAAAGTCCAAATGAGGAATAAACTTTTTTTTTGGTACATCTCAAGAATCTTAACCTACGCTAAAATAAGTGTATCAGTAAACAACCACGCCCAATATCCAAACTCAAGGGTGCGCTATTTCCAACCAAGGCTAGAATTACAAGCTTAGAATTTTTGTCCTTTTCAAGGTAGGGACTAATAAGGTCATGATACATGCCCCCAAAATAGTGAGCAAGAAAGGAGTTCAGCTATGATCGGAATTGAAAGACTTTAGACATTGGCTATTGGTGTAGAGTACTTTTTGGCTCCCAAAATTCATAGTAATTTCAATTTCAAGACATAGTAAAGTTCTAAAAAATTTGCTATCCCCATATTTCCTATCTTTATACATGGGAAAAATTTCCACCACCTCGTATTGCATATGATCTGCCCCATAATTGCTTAATGATTGGTTACTGGTACGTTTACCTTATGTAAGGTAGTATGCTCTTAAATCGACCATTTAAGCCTACCTAACTCATCATTGACAGTAGAACATACTTCAAGCAACATGTCAGTCCTTCTAGATAGGGGTCGCAATTAGAACACGATTGATTTTAGGTGTAAGGTGGGCACACCCAAAAGCGCCACAAATTGGGCTGTGGATAATTTGAAGGCTCAGTAGTGAAATGTTGATACAAGAAAGTGAAGAAGACTATCGAAAAGGAAGAAATGCACAATGAATTCTCTGATTCCGGCAATTATAAGACCACAGTAGGGATATGAAGTTCTGGCAGTAGAGTGCTTAAAAGAGCTCATAGGCTGCATTGAAAGAATCGATCAAATGCAGAAGAGCACCCTGCCAAGCTGTAGGAAGGAAACGAGAAGCATCTGTAATCGTTTTATTTTAATGAGAAAATTATAGAAGATTATAAACAGACAAGCAGTTGCAGAGTTTGTCAGA
Organism: Neckera pumila; assembly: GCA_963969595.1. Classification (NCBI taxonomy): domain Eukaryota; kingdom Viridiplantae; phylum Streptophyta; class Bryopsida; order Hypnales; family Neckeraceae; genus Neckera; species Neckera pumila. The sequence continues at coordinate 24,219,301 of OZ018413.1, forward strand.
GACATGAAGTGGCACGTCATGTGAGTTGAGTAGCGTGTGAAGAGCGCCAAAACCGCCATTGGTAATTTGAAAACCAGCAAAGAAAATCCCCTGCAAATCTTCCTTCAAATCCATTGAATGTCCCTGATGCAACCTGTAAGTTCAGGCAGCAGCAGAATAGCCGTTGAAGAAACGGGCAATTTGAAGCCAGTTAAGGGATCCAAGGTCAAAAATTTGAACTGGTACTTGCTCATTTCAACTTGCCGCGCATTAAGGGTGACACAGAAGGAGTTCGACACGGTGAACTATAAACCCTACGCTCGGCTAAGCGGAACTCATTTTCAGAGCGGCATTCTCAGCCATGGAAGACTGTCGTTCCCGTCGTGGCGGCGAGTTCTGCTTGCAATCTCTTGAGGGCATCGTTACGTTTGCAACTATATGCTTGGACTGTGCAATTGCTCCTTTGCTTGTTTATGTTGTTTCTTGTAGTGCTGAACTTAGGGTTTCATTGCCTCTTTGCCGCTACAGCAATCGAAATGCTGCCAGGTGGGTTCTTCGTCATCGTGAGTGTGCAGTTGGATGCCTTCCATCAGCGAGGAAGGTTCGCAGTTCGAGTTCTCCGCATTGCGTGCGGCTTGAAGGTTCTGTTCTCCCGGCTTCAAGGCTTGTCCCTCCTCTCCGTCTTCCAATGTTGTTAAGCACCGTGTACTTTGCTAGGTGCTTGTGCACTCCTCACGCTTGCTGCTGCTGTGTTTTTGCAGTGTGGTGAAGATGAAGTTCAAGATACGATGGAGGGTGGCATGGTTGGCAACAACACTTCCATAATGCACAGCCCTTCTCAAGTTCTGGAGTGCAGGTAGATGTCCCGCTCAAACAACTCGTTTACTCACTCTTCTAATTTTAGAATGCTAGAAGTTTGGCCGTAGTTTTCTTTCCGATTTCACCTTTGTGAGATGTTGTTCATTGACTGAGAACACCACATACCATGAATTGGGTCCGTGATACTAATCAGGGAATTCATAATGCTGGATTACCCAGTTGCGGACCCCTACTTAAATTACGAGGTTCTATGGAGTATCGTCATACTGCTCTAACTGATACTAAGCTCCTCGGACTCCATGTACTCCACCCTGTTCTGCGTGATCTCGGCCTTCCACCTGTGATCAAGATGAGTCTTCAAAGCATGTGCGCATCGAACCCTTTCGTCCAAGTACTGTGCGTATTCAGATTAAAGGCGTGCTAATGTTTTGTTTGATAGCAGGCCAGGAGACCTCTTCATCCCTCCTCACCTGGATTATCATGTATCTTGCCAACAATCCTGATGTTTGGACTACCTTGCAGGTAGTTGATTCCTACACACTTCTCAATAAGGTCGCTTGTTAGTGTCCTACCTTCAGTGTTGTTCCTAGTCCACCCCACGACATGGGAGTATGTCCATAGAGATAGGTGTGTTCACGTTGAACATGCCCTAAAGTGTACATGAGATTGACTATAATCAGGTAGATATGATGCTGCCTTCACAAGTTGAACATAAATGTATCATTTTCCCAGTTGTGGCCAGATTTCTTTGGGTTTAGACTCGCTGTTTATTGACTGTCACAGCTTATCTCTTAGCATCGAACATCTTTAATAAGTCAGACACACATATGCATCCTCACATGTTATGAACGTCTTGAGGTCCTGCTGACACCATCTTCATTCAAAAAATTCAAGTCAAATGTACCAAAGTATACAATGCTGAGTTTCCAGTGTTGTGATGCTACAGGCCAGAGATCGCGTGTTTGAAGAAATGGATAAGCTGATGGCTCAGAGGAGAACAAATCACAACTTTGGTGCAAATGATCTACTATAAGCTTTGTAATCATCTAAAGTGGCCAAAACCGGTTGTTCATGTGCGTTGCTGTCCAGTTTATTTCAGTTTGATTCGTGGTATGTGGTTCTCAGTCAATGAATAAATTGTCTCGATGTTGTTCCCTTAGGACTTATGTTCGGATGATATCTCTATCTTAGAAAGGTAGAGAATTTCATAACATCTTCTTGTACATAGTTCATTGATGTTATGAAATTTCCTTTTTTCAGATTTGGAACACTGGTTCATTATTTTGCCCACGTTTACTTTGCACACAGTCATTGCAACAAGTAACATCTCCGGAGGAGGAGTACAGGACCAAGAAGGTGAGAAGTTAAAGTGATACTAAAAGGGAAGATCGTGAACCAGACTGCAAAGCGGACAAACTGATCTGAAGCCAGAAGGGAAGGTCGACCACGAAAGTTAGAAGCTGAAGAAAAGCTAGAATAGAGAGCTAGTTCAGAAGCACCTTCGAATTTCAGACAACTTATTTGTCTACTGTAGGTATTTGTACTAAACTTCTATTGCATTCATATATGTTCGTATGTTAGTTTTGTACAAAATATTTGAACTTTGAAATTTCTTTAGTCCAGTAAGCTGTCTTCTAGAGCATCTATGCTAGCTGTACAAAATTTGATATTATCTTCTAGCAGCAGCTCTAGTTGGTAAGTACAAAATTCTATAAGTCCTTAAATATTTGATAACTATTTACAGTACAGCCAGTGCAAACTGGAGCAGAGGCATCTGTTGCTTCTCAAATCAAAGCAAGGAAGACTAAAAAGCAATAGTGTTGTCTCTATTCTATAGGTGACTTGGAGGAGTAGATATGCTTGGCCCATGGAATAGGATGACATGGAGTGACAGCTCTTGGATTCTTCCCTTCTCGTTTGAATTTTAATCTTAATGCTGCTACTTGTTGATTCTAGATACAAGGGTGAGGAACAATACCGCAGAAAGGAGCGCGGTACATACCACTTGGAAAAGCTCTTCCACTTCTCAGCAGCTTGTGCAAATTATCTCCCCAGCCCTGTTTTTTTTGGTCTTCATAGTAAGCTTTAAGGCGTTTCTCATTGGCCCTCTCCTCAATCTTTTCCTTTTGCTCAGCTGCCTTCTTCCTCTTTGATGCTTCCTTGTCCTTCTTCTTTGCCTGTAACTCCAGCCTTTAAATCTTAGTTTCCCTGACAGCAGCCTCTCGTTTGTCTTGTAAGTCCTTAAGCATTTGCACATGGTTGTTGTCAGTTAGTAAAAGTGACACAGAGTAATCTATAAATGGTTGAAGTCTTTGTCTCTTTGATGGCCGTGATGAAGGCATTGGGACTTCTAAGCTCTTGTCCATTTCGTTGGGGTTGGGCTCCTGGCTTGACTGTTGGTCACTCTGGCCTCCCTTGATGGCATGGATAGGACCTGTATTATCCTCCTCATAGTCAATAGATACAAGTTCCGTCATAGTAGGCTTGTCTTCAAGTAACACCTCGTCCATGAGTTCTTCATAGCCCTCATCTTCTTCACAGTCATCTACTTCATCAACGAGCAATTTTGATGGACCAAACTTACTATCCATAGCATGAGAATTGAAAGGAAAAATCCCTGTGGCTCGAAATCCGCTCTTGATATTGCTACTGCTTAATGCTTTTCTAAGAGAGTAGCAAACCCATTCTGCTAGGATAGCTTTAGTCACTGCCGTTCCTCTGTTGTGCTCAATCCAGATGTCTCTATAGATGCGGAAAGCCAATTTGAAGGTCTTAAAGCAACTCACATCCAAAGGTTGTAGCTCATGAGAACTGTGAGAAGGTAAGGTTAGGAGATCTATACCCACTGAGCGACATTTTCTGTATCACTTGCATTGTGACATGGGAATTGTGGCCGTCGACTATAAGTAGATGGCAATTAGTGGATGACCCCCCCCCCCCCCCCCCCCTCTCTTCTTTAAATTTTCCACAATGTGGTCCATCCATTTATCGAATAAAAAACCTGTCATCCAAGCATTTTCCTGCATTTCCATCCTTGCTCCTTCTTCACACTTAGCTATGTGTGCGTTTTGATATTGTTTCCCTTTGAAAACATAATAGTTAAGAATATTGTCACCTGCTACATTGATGTATGAAAGTGCTATCAAATGTTTGTGGCTGTTTGGAGTAATTATATGAACATTTCGCACACCAGTTTCTGCTAAAACTCTTGCTCCGCCGCTCCTTCCTGCCTGTGCTCCGCTTTCATCAACATTCCATATGTGGCTGTCTTCATACTTGTTCTCTTCATAGAGTAGTTGTAAGTTGTTGTAGAAAGTGGCTACATTGCTAGGATTCAAGGCCTTTGCTCTAGCCACCTCTAGTGGTTGTGCTTTTCGCAATGATATATTAGGATGTCTTTTCTTGAACCATCTAACCCATCCATCACCAGGGATGCCATCTTTGAATGGGGTAGGACGTTGTTGTGTCATCATGGCCACCTTTATCCTTAGTTTCACCCAAGTTAAAGGAAAACCTCTATTGGCCATGTCTAGTAAGTACTTCACTAGTTCCTGCTCTTCAGCCGTTGTGAGTACAGTATTGCTCCCTCGTTTTCTAGATAGGGTTCTACCATGAAGATGACCTCTAAAGCTAGTTCTAGGAATTCCGTAATAGTCAGCTGCAGAACACACTCGAGCTCCTTTGTCTACTGCTCTTAAAGCTTTCTGTAATTGAAAATCACTCCAATTGCCATTTTTCTTCAACTTCTTCTTCTGAGCTTTAGAAAGAGGAGTCATACCTTTGAACTTTGCCTCTTGTCCACAGTCCTCCTTTGCTGGTATGTTCCTTGCTTCTTTGTTTGGAGTTCCTCTTGTATTTCCTCTTGGCCGATCCATGACTTGGCTGTCTTGAAGCTCCCATAAATTTAGAGGCTGCATCTTCTTCTCGTTTGGTCTCAAGTGCATACGTTCTTCTGGAGCTTTGGCCATGTGTAAGTCACCATTAGTGTGATCATCTATCATTCCCTCCATGCTGCTCCTAGGCTGTAGTATTTGGCGGCAGGTTGTCTCTGGTTCTTCGATTTTTGAGAGAAGCTGGGAACTGCTTTGACCTACTTGGAATGTACTAAAAGATTGTGCTCCTCCAAGTTTACCAGACTGTGCTCCTCCAAGTTCGCTAGACTTTGACCACAACACTCGCATGTCCTGTACTTTATCTATTGCATCCCTTGCTTTCATGGCTGCTACTAAATCTATTCCTCCAACTGTAGCTTTTGGACGTGAGATGCATCCACGCCCAAGAAATTGAACCTGCTCATCCTTACTACTACTCTTTATTTTCACCAAGAGACCATGCTCTCCTGTATTCATTCTACCCTGTTGTTCTTCCTTGTCTGAGGACATCATCTGTACAAGCTTAGAGGTGCTGTAGAATCAAAGAAAGACATGGAAGTAACACATACTCTAGTACAAGGTCTTCTAACAACACCAGGATACTTTCCTATGTATCACTTCACTTGAAATGGAGCTCCACTACAACATTGAATTGTCTTTGGGAACTTTGCATTTAATGGTAGAAATTAAAATCGCCACCTTCTTATTATTAAATGGTTCTCTTGTAGTAAATGAAGAGCGCCAATTCTGCTCCAAAGTACAATCAATGAGCATTTGTAAATGCCCTACCAATCTCTGAAATCATACTTAAGGAGTTGCAAATAGGCCCCAATTATGTATCTAATTTATTTTTCTTCATTGCATAATCCTTCAGCCGTCACCGAACCACTCGTATTCAAGTACTTTATTACGATTTGTATGCGTCTGTAATAAAAGTGATATATTCAAAAGCCGTCGTTTCTCATTCACTGACAATTTCCTATACATATTTATACTATTCAGGTGCTTCTTTTAGCTGGTGATTTAAGGCACTGCGCGATTGTGGGGGGGCCCACCTTAGTTACCTTAAGCTTTTCCTCAACTTGGATTGAAGAAAAAGCATATTCGTTGCCACTTGTGCAGCACTGCAGCTCAGCTCATCATGTAGTATATTCCATACGAAGTGCAGTGTGCTATCCTGACACCTGACACAAAGACGAGGGCTGTAGCGGTTGGGGTGAACGATGCAATCCCCGGAAGAGAGCGGAGCATGAATCCCTCTGGAAGATGAAGACCCAATTCTTGAGATCGAGCTTCTTGCATCGGAGGTAACGTCGGCAATTCGATCTGGCCATGGCGTCCAGTGATGCAAGCGAAGGAGACAATCGGCGGCCGCTCCTCCAGGCGGATGATAGCCAGCGGATCAGCTCGGATCCGGACGACTCGCTCCCTGACAAGAGCGATTCCAGGTTCGAACGCTCTTTCTCTTTTAGGGGTTTAGGGGTGGGTTTCCATTAGGAAGTCGCAGTTACACATTTGTGTCTCCAATCTCGCACATTCATGTCAAAATCTTGTTAATACCCACCTTTGCGCAACTCTCAGCATTCAGGGATTCCTTTGGCAGATCCGAAATGTAGCAATATTGGCTTCGCTTTCCAAAACTGCACTAAGGTTTGGTAGGAATCGAGGTTTTGGTGTAGTTTGGAAATGGTTTGAAAAAAAAACTGGCGGTGATTTCGCTGGGAAAGAATCACATGTGAAATTCATGGGACATGAGTAGCTCGTATTCACTGGCTGACAAGATGGATTCCAGTCTTCTCATTTTTAGGGTTTGGATGAACTCGTTTTCACATATTTGTGTGCGCACTCTCCTACGAAAATCTTGCTATCTGCGTTTCCACTACACTCAGCACTGGGGATGCCTTTTTTGAAGTTCCCAATGTGGCTATGTTTGCTACCCTTCAAGCACTACAGTGAGATTTGGTGGAAATCGAGGTTACTGTGCAGTATTCCAATTTTTTTAGAAAGAAATCTAGCGATAGTTACCCTGGAAAAGAATCACATGTGACATGCAAGCAAATTGATTAGCTCGCTCTCGCTCCCTGAAAATATCGATTCCGGGTTCCTCCTCTCTTCCCATTTAGGGGTTTCATTTTATGACGAACTCGCTCTCGCACATTTGCTACCTGTGTTTCCGCTACACTCAGCTCCAGGAATCTTCTTTCAAATTCCCAATGTAGCTAGATTTGCTACCCTTTCAAACACTGCACTAAGATTTGGTAGAAATCAAGCTTTTTGTGTTGTATTCTGAGTATTTTGAAAAAAAATTTGACGATAATTACCCTGGAAATAATGAGGTATGGAATGCAATGGGCATAGAAACTGATTTTCCCTGAACCGATTGGCAGAGTTGAGAAGACATTATGGCGATTGCGGAGTCCGAGATCTCAAGCGAAGAACTTGGCGCAAGCAGGAAAATCCGTGCCGTTGCCACGTCAATTCGAGCAGGAGAGTGGAGGAATGTCGACTCCCGTGAAAGCCCTAATCGGGCTTGCACTTTACCTGCTGGTAGGAATCATATGCTTCTCCTTGTTACAGGAACAACTCCACGGCGCTACGACCACGACTCTCGTGGACGCCATGTACTTCGCCGTCGTGACCATGACGACCGTGGGCTACGGCGATTTGGTGCCCCGGGGAGTTGGACCCAAGCTTTTGACGTGTGCCTTCGTCTTCGTAGGGTTCGGACTCGTGGGAGTTCTTATTGGTGGTGCGGCGAATTACCTCGTGGAGAAGCAAGAAAGAATGTTAGTTCGAAAGTTTCATCAGCATATATCTGATGAGGTGGTGAACGATGATGAGGTGGTGGCTGCGAAGTGGAAGGCGGCGGTCGCCGGGGCTATGGTGCTTGTTTTGTTCGTTACAGGAGTGTTGGTGCTCATGTTTTGCGAAGGATTCAACTTCATTGATGCATTTTATTGCGTCTGTGTTACGGTTACTACACTTGGGTATGGCGATGAGAGCTTCACGACGAAAGCGGGGAGACTGTTTGCGGTGTTTTGGATTCTCTCGAGTACGGTGTGTGTTGCGCAATTCTTTTTGTATTTGGCGGAGAGTCGGACGGAGGAGAGGCAGAGGCAGATTGCGGTTTGGGCGTTGAGCCGGCCCACCACGACATCGGATTTGGAAGCTGCTGATTTTAATCATGACGGTGTTGTCAGGTATAAACAATTTAGCCAAAGCCCTAAACCTTGAAAACTTGGGAGCTATTGTTCCTTCGAATCAATTCTGTCTGTCCCTCTCATCCTCCGAATAAGGTAGAGGTTCATGAGGGGATACTAGAAAACATCAGAAACCTAATCCCATCTCTCATGCTAACCCTACTATCAACAGTAAAAACACTCATTCATAGTCACTTGATTGAAGTAATTTGCAAGGAGTGTAAAGCATGATTGGCCCAAATGTCTGTAACCATTGATCTGTGAATGGAAAAGGGGTTTTGTACAGCCAAATTCTAGTGGTCTACAACGTCCCACTTTGAAATTACATAAGAATTTCATACATAGTACTGAAAATTCGATCTCAATAGATTTAGCTCTTGTAACCAAAGATGTCTTCAAAGCTCTATACATCTCCCATCAATCACGCTCCTGCATTTGTTAAAGTGCTTATCGTGACGCAAATTGGATCTTCTTCTTTTAATAGCTTTGGATGCCTCTGGTCCTGTATATCGATTCTCTAATTTGCTTCATACTTTCTTGTTCTAATGCTGCTAGATTCCGGTGCCCATGCGAAATAGGAGAAGTATAGGAGAAATAGTCTTGATACATGGTCTCATTTTCTCACTTAGATGGCTATGAAAACCCTTTGTAGGTGGCATTCAAAAGGCCATCACCCAAGGTGGTTGAATCTTTCCTCGCTGATTTCATTTGGGATTTTGTGTTTGATTGTCCAGCGCGGCAGAGTTTGTGATTTACAAGCTGAAGGAGGTGGGCAAGATCGACGAAGATGATGTGCAGGATGTTTTGAAGGAGTTTCAAGCTCTGGATTATGACCATTCGGGCTCTCTCAACTTGTCAGATATCAGGAACGCGCGTCCTATGAGGCAGTCAGCCCATGCTGCCTAGCTAGAATCCACACAATCAATTGCAATAACATTGCTACAACAACATAGCCCCTGTGTTATTTATCCACTCGGACCCTAATGGGAGGAAGCCAATTGCATCAGCACAAGCTACATTCTACAGCGAAGAAGGTTTGAATAGGTTCATGTGTACAGAGTTTGCTGCTACCCAGAAACTTAATATCAATCTTTAACCTGAAATATGCTTCATCAACGGTGCAGTTTCACCATTTAATAGGCTAAAGAGACTCCTGTAGCTTTGTAGCTGCACGAGAGGGACGGAGCCTCTTTGTAGCATAGCTGCTTGATCTATGTCATGAGACAACTGAAGTGCGGATGCTTGGTGGTTTTGATGAGCTTGTCAATTGTTACTTTTTCAGGGCATTGATAGATTTTTAATATCAGGTTATTTGTTTTCAGAATTCAAATCTGGATTCATTGAATCAAACTTGGTTTAACCACTCTTTGAAAGGTGGTTAATGTACCATTTTGTCACTTATTTGGTAGGTGTGATGAAGCTCCATGTTGTAATATTTGGTTTAGTCTAATTTTATCAAGCTTGGTATGATCAATTTGCACCATGATTTGTCCGTACCAGTAACCATTGACAATAAGCAATTGTACCTCATGATGACCAAGACATTGTTTTTTCTACAAATTTGCAACATAACCCTTCCATTAGACTCTACATATTGTGGAAATGTTTCTATATTTTTTGAATATTTAAATTCAAATATTTCAAGAACCTTCTTCATTGCTATTTTTATTTCTAGTTGTGGTTTTGGATATTAAGGTCATTTGAGTACTTCTAGCTTCAGCATTACACTACACAGTGTTAGTGATTTTCATTTTTAAAGCTACAGAAATGTAGCCATTTTCTAAATGGTGGTTGAAGCAATTTGTATTTCAATGAAGCATATGAGGATGTCTCGTTAACTACTTATTGCAAGCCTCTATGGACCATAGTATTCGCAAAGGTCTAAAATGATATAGTTTCCAAAAGCATTTAGACATCATTGTGCCCTTTTAATTGTGCCTCATTATATATACATGATATGTGATGGAAATATATTCAAAAGGATTGTTGCATCAATATTTAACCCCTAAAGGACCATTGTCCCTTTGGGGGACAAATGCAATTAAGGGCAAGTACCTACGGGTTGAATTTTTGTCTTGATTTTTCGAAACTTTTTCTGGAGATAGAAAAACTGATAAGCTTTGAAAAAATATAAATTCTTTTTCAATCGATGCCTGGGAACAAAAGTTATGTCCAAATATTAAACTCAAAGCAGAAGAAGGGGTAGCAAAACAATTTTTGCAAAACTTAAAAGTTTTTTTTTATTAATTTTTTTTTCTCATAGATTATATTTTTGTCTATTTGGAAAGCCTTTTATTTGTTTCATTTGGATTTGTTATAAGAAAGTTATGGGCAATCTTGTTTTTTTGGGCAATTAGAGCATCTTTTTGAAAAAATAACTTGTAGGATTCATTTCTAATTGCAATTTTTGCAATTTTTCAAAAAAAAAGTTCCACATGGTTTAATTTGCTTTCTAGAGTAATCTCACTATTGGAAGTAGTGCATTTTAATTCCATCTAAAAGATATTAATAATTTAGATTTTCCTTCTATCTTGTAGCAACTTCTACTTAGCAATTTTTTTAAGAATGAAAATTAAGTTTTTTTAGATTGTTTTTTTTTCCTTGACTGACAACTTGTTTCACCACTATAAATATTTAAAGCTTGAAAATTTATAGTGAAAAAGATTTTAATTAAAAATGTTCCAAGTCAAAAATTCTAGTTTCGCAATGTGCTGAAAAACTTGTTTTTTCCACTTTAAAAGCAAATATCTTGCAATCTGTGTGGTCAAAAATTCTAAAATTTTTACCATGCATTTTCATACTAGTAAGGTGAAATCTTATGGCTAGATGTGCGAAAAAAACAATTTTCAATTTTTTTACTCTTTGCCATAGAAATGGCAGTTTTGAGTGTTTTTTGGCCAAAAAAAATAGGCCTTAGTCCTTTAAGGGTTAACCCCTCACCGCCCAAGAGAACAAAAAGTGTCACCACACAAACTTTGAAGCACTATAACTTTTGCATCCGATATCTAAACTCAATAAAAATTGTTAGAAAAATTGCACATACCAGTCTAATTTCTATGGTAAAAGTTTCAGATCAATCCAAGACAAATTGAATTTGCGAGAGCCATTCGAACTTCACAGGGTCAAATTTTGTTCAACACACTGCGTTGTGATAAATGCGACTTTGGGGGCTTGTATCTTTTTCCAAAAATGTTCGTTTTCAATAAGATTTGTTGGGTTTTGTACCTCTTAAGGTTTAGTTATTGTGGTAAAATTTTCATGCCAATCCAAGCTGTTTTGAATTCTTGGGAGCAATTCAAAGTTCAAAATCCAGATATTATTGCATTTCAGTCAACTTTGGCAGCTCATTAGTACTTCATACATGATCCTTTTTCAAAACTTCTTGTTGGAGAAGTTGCGTACACTTGTCTAGTTCTTGTGGCTAAATTTTCATATCAATCCAAGAAGTTCTAATTGTCTGAGAAGCATTTTAGTAGAAGGAGGTTCAATTGTAGATGTGATTTTTTGCTCCTTTTTTCACTGTTTTTGGACATTTCAAATCCATTTTGTAGACACAATGATTCATTTTTATGAAATTCGTTTCACCAAACTGTTTATATTATGGTTTTAAATTACTTTGTAGCTTAAATTTTTTTCACTTGAGTAGGTTTAGAAATCGAATTTCGCCTCCAAATGTGTTTTTAAGAAAATTTCAGCACCTTTTTTTAACACTAAAACATTATAATCTTTCAATCTAAATGGTCAAATGACCCCAAATTTGTTCCACACCATCTAAAACATACACACTACAATATTGTATGGTTGAGATCTTCATACCTCACTCTAATTTTAACTTTTCAGACTTGCAAAGGCAAGCATTTTTTATGCAAGGTTGGACTTTGGGCGGTGAGGGGTTAAACCACTTGCAAATTGTTAGTATTTTAACATGTTCATGATTTGTACTCCACTTGCACATATATCCCATTCTCTCATACAGGATTCAAACAAATCTTGTTGCATTCGGATGCACCTACTTTATGGCAATTGTAATTAGTATTTATTTATTTATTTAAGCAATAAGCAGACCTCATGGTTTATGAAATTAACTTAAAGCTCTTTCATTTCTGTACGTTTTATTCATTTCAATGCACAAATTTCCAAAATAAGATATCAAATCATTTAATTATGCATGGAGTACTAATACTCCGGAGTATCCATACCTTAAGTTTGTTTGTTTGTTTGTTTTGTTTTGCTTGTTTTGTTACATTGAGATCTCCTGGACCATGCGTCCCCCGGGCGCGTGCTTGGCACCGTCGGAAAGCTCTCAGCAAGGAGAGGTGCATGGACTTGGTTTCATGGCGTTTGGACATATGGTGCAGGAATTATTGAATTTCGAAGTATTTATGGATCAAAAAATCAAAAATTACTTTTAGTTTGATTCCGTCCGCGTGCTTAGTACCGGTCGGAAAGCTCTTGGCGAGGAGGGGTGGACGGGCTTTGCTTCGTGGCGTTTGGAATGATGGTGTGAAATATATTGAGTTTCAAAGTTACTATGATTTTGGCTGTGGCAACGGCACAGGGCACACTAGTAAGTTTTACATTATACCGACCACAAGTTACATTTCAAATGAGACACATTTCACTTTTTAAAATCTAGAAAGTAGCGAAGAATCTAACATGTATGCAAAGGGCACTACCTTACCAGAAGAACCAAGTCGGGGACGCGTTCCCATTGACGAGAACATCGACGATCCCACAGGCGAAACCATCGAGGCCGTCGATCGTGTCCCAGCCCTAGGATGCGGAATTAGGGTTTGGGGCTCGCCAAGCACCCTAAGACATAGGCTTCCCTTCAATCACACTCCTTTTGCAGCCCTTTGCTCGCCTCAGCTTGAAGGCTCGTCGTGCCCGTTTGCTTGTTCCCCCCTCAGCAAACACCATGAGTGCTGCCGAGGCAGCCCCGGCCGTCGTGCCCGAGACTCTCCTCAAGAAGCGCAAGAGAGACGATCAGTGGGCGGCCGCCAAGTCCGCGGAGCTCGTCGCGGCCAAGTCGCGCAATGCCAAGAACCGCACTCTCATCTTCAAGCGCGCCCAGCAGTACGAGGAGGAGTATAAGAAGATGGTCAGTGCTTTGTTAATGGTCTTGATTATGAAAATGGAATTTGCAGATGATTCGGGATAAATGCTGCTCAGGTGACATGACCTGCCGAAATGTACACCTGTTGCATTCTCTCCTTAGAACATACGCCGTGTTTCTCCTGAGCTGCCATGATTCTTTGTGATTGAGAATCGGTCCTTGCGCCGGAGGAGACGATGTTGAGTTTTAGAGTTTTCAGTTTTTTGGTGGGTCGTTTGAGTATGCTTTTCTGATTCCGGAAAATCACTGTCTTGGCTGGTTTTTCTATGTGATAGTTGGAAAGAAAGTTGAAGCGAAAGTATTTGATATTTAGTCGTTTTCACCTATTTGAATTTTAGGGTTTAATATTCATATGAGAGGATGCTACCTAATGGGATTTTAGGGGTTACTCATTTAGGGTTTTGAAGTTGAGTGCAACGTGTTAGGTGTTCCAACGTTTGAAACCTGCAACTGCTCAGGAATCTGAATGTTTTAGGGTTTCGAATATGGATGTTGCATGGGCGGTCTAATTGATTGTCTAGTTGATATTAGGTCAGTGTTGACTAATTTTTTTGACTAATTTTCGTCCTTTGGTAACTAGTCTTTTTGTGCTTACCGATGTGTGTGTGCTTTACCCTTTCTCTGCATTTGTTTCTTTCATTATGTCCGACTTATTTGTTCATTTTGGCACAGAATATATTTCATATGATTCCAATTTCCCAATGAACTCTGAGACAGCTGTATCCGAAATTTTGCAGGATGCTGAATTGATCAATTTGAAGAGGGAGGCTAAGCTCAAGGGTGGTTTCTATGTCGAGCCAGAGCCGAAGCTTATGTTCGTCATTCGGATCCGGGGGTAAGAATCCTCGTTATGTACACTTGTATTGTATTTCGATATGCCGTGGTAGGATCACACGAAACTGAGCTAATTTCTGACATCCATAATTATGTGTCAGTAAGGTCTGGTCTTTTAGTCGCATGTAGATAAATTACTGCTCAACTTGGGTTAAGTCCAAGAATGATTTTGAGGATTGTGCAAATTTTTGATTAGGTAGATTTTCTAAATCTGTGCCCGAATCTCAGTATAGTTGCTCTGAACATTCGGCAATGAGCATCTACCTATATTATTTAGATTTGTTTGGGCATGCTTTTGGAACGCACTCCGTTTTGAGTGATCCCGCCTTCTGAAGGTGTGATCATTTAAGCCACAACATGTACAGTTCCCTTCGAATTTCTGGCAGATCATTTTGTGATAAGTTCCTTTATTGCTTATTAAGGGACTACTTACTCTGACGATTGACCCTCATGAAGACTCCGTCACAGGTTTACTGACATCTGTTACTTTTGATTTCAGTGTCAACGACATGCACCCCAAGGTCAGGACGATCATGCAGCTGTTGAGGCTGAGACAGATTTTCAACGGAGTGTTCATGAAGGTGAACAAGGCTACCGTGAATATGTTGCGCAGGGTTGAGCCTTATGTTACCTATGGGTAAGTTCTGTAATTCTCTTTGGGGTTTAAATTTTGTCGATTTATGAATTTTGTTTGTGAAAGTTCTTTCACTGATGACAAGGAGTGGCGTTGTTTGAGTTTCATAATGTGGAACTGACTTTGGTGTGTTCCATTCGTTGTTACAGATACCCCAACTTGAAGAGTGTCAGGGAGTTGATTTACAAGCGTGGTTATGGCAAGCTGGACAAGTGCCGAACCCCCTTGACGGACAACAGCATCATTGAGCAGGCACTTGGAAAGTATGGTATCATCTGTATTGAGGATCTCATTCACGAGATTTACACTGTCGGCCCTCACTTCAAGGAGGCCAACAACTTCCTGTGGCCCTTCAAGCTGAGCGCTCCTCTTGGTGGTCTCACGAAGAAGAGGAATCACTACGTGGAGCATGGTGACGCTGGCAACAGAGAGGCGAAGTTGAACAAGCTTGTCCGACAGATGAACTAGAGTGGGTGGTGATTTTCTCTCCTGATCTTGGAGGTCATTGTTGCCTAGAGATTATTGGCTCAACCCTTGAGCTTTCAATCTGGGTCTGATGTATGCTCTTACGTTTTTGGATTTCGAAATGAACGGAGTAACTTACTTTCAAAAGAGATCTTTTCTCCCCATGGCTTATTTCCGTTTTGTCATTTTCTGCTTCAACCTTGGACTGCACCATCTCCGAATGCTCATACAGAAATAGAGAGTCGTCGATCTATCATCCAGTGTTGCAAAGTGTGCGTGGACGCTTGTGTTGTTCGTGATCTACATGTCGGTGGTGAATCTGTACATACACACCGTACTCCATACTAAGTTTCAGGCTTACTATGTCTTCGGCTCTTTGCCTACGCAACCCCGAGGGCTGTGAATCTTCTGTATGTGAGTGATGAAACGTTCGAGCTTAGCTGGTGGGTTGTCAGTTCATCTTTGTACATTTTGAACAATTTCATTTTGCAATGTAGAACACGTGTGTACCACTGCGGAACGGTTGCTGTCACAAATCTCCGTAAAGTAGATATGAAAATCGTGAGGTAGACATTAAGCTGTACAGGTCTTACAGGAAGTCAGGAGCAGATGGAGTACTGCGCACAGTTTTCCATAATTGTTGACAAATCAACCATTGAGGTGCTTTTAGTGTTTTTCTTTTAGGCAATTTAATGCCCAATTGCCTTAAAAGAAAGGTGGACAGCTTCGAGCCCATGGAACAAAAAGTGTGGATAAATGCGTTTTAAAATGTCGGACTGTAATCATGGCCCTGCACACCACTGCTGACACAATGTTTCCAAACCCTCATTTCATCCATCGTGCAGAGCCAACATACACAAAAATTGTTTACTGAAAATTGGCCGCCTTCAATTCGAGCCCCCAAAATGAAAGGAGCCAGAAAACTCAGAATCTTTTTTGAAAGAAAGGCCACATTAAGATTAACTGCTGGGTCCGCAAACCAAGAAGAAGAAAAAACTGGGTGCTTTGTGATGAAACACATGATTTATGCCATGCATTGTACCTCTGTCCTCTTTGAACATTGCCTTAATGGCTCTCTGGTCCTTTTCAATCTCCAGACTTTCATAACAATTTTTAAATGAGGCTCTTTACACTTGTCCAGTCAAGAGTTGTCGAAATTCCAGCCCCTATATGGAATCATGGGACGTCACTGGACAAGAAGGCAAAGCCTTGGAAACATCGCCCAGCAACTGTTTCATGGCCATAGTAGACAGCCTTCACGGACAAGTGTATGGGACAATTTTTGAAATTGGTCTTGGATGGCTACAGTATAACCCTTAAAGGACAGACTGGTGATTGTGGAAATCATCTATTTTGATATTGTGAAGCATTGGTTTTAAAAAATCCAAAAGTACTCAATGGAAGTTAAACTACTGTAGAAGGCCTTGCCTTTTCATATTAAACTTGGAGGATGAATAGTTGCACTTTTGTCTCACATTCATTGATTGAAAATGACCGCAGTGTCATTTATCAATTACGACCCAATAAATGGTGGTTATAGACTTGATATCAATAACATATTCTAAAAAAATTTGCATATTGATAGAGTAGAACCTCTCTAAAGTAATACAGAGTACTCTCTAAAATAATGACCTCTCTACAATAATGTTCATTGCCTAGTCGCAGCATAATTGGGCCTCATACAATCATCATTTATGAAATGATCCTCCTGAACTTAACCCCTAAAGTCCCAATGTCCCCTTGGGGAACAAAATGGATTGCGGGCAGGCTACTACAGCCTCAATATTCATCATTATTTTTAAAACTTTTTGTGAAGATAGAAAAATACATTAGCTTTATAGAAATACAATTTTTATTCCAATCGGTGCCCAAGAGCAAAAGTTATGGCACAAAAGATCATTTTTTTTGGTGCAACGGGCATAAATCTTTTCACATTTAAGACTTTAAAAAATAAAAAAATAAAAAATCTTATAGACTATAATTTTATCTATATGGGAAGCTTTGATTCATTCCATTTGGATTTGTTATGTGAAAGTTATGGACAATCTTATTTTTTGGCAATTAGAGCATCTTCTTGAAAAAATAACTTGGAGGATTCATTTTTGAATGCAATTTTCACAATTTTTCAAAAAAGATGTTTGACAAGGTTAAATTTACTTGCTAAAACAATCTTACTGTTGGGATTATAGTGTTTTAAGCCCATCTTAGAGCTATTGATGATTTATTTTTTCTTTCAATCTTGGACCTACTTCTACTTAACCTTTAAAGAATGAAAGTGTGTTTTTTTGAAATTTTTTCCTAGACTCTCAACTCAATTATTCAACATTAAGAAAATTCAATTCAATGTCTGTAGTGCAAATTTGTTTTACAAATGGTGGTCAAATTCATCTGAATTTGCAAGCCAGTGTTAAAAAAAAAAAAATTTCCAACTTTGAATGCTAATATCTTCTAATATGTATGGTCAAACTTTATGAAATTCTTACCACATAATCTGAGATAAGTGAAGTACAAGATCCTATGGTTAGATTTCAAAAATATTATTTTTTCTCATTTCTTAGATGAATGCAACAGAAATGGCAGTTTTGAATTGTTTTTGACAAAAAAATGACCTTGGCACTTTAGGGGTTAATGTAATATAATTAGCTAAATCTCAACCCTATTACTTTAGAGAGGTTCTTATTGTATGAATCAACTTACAATCTTTTGTTTATATGAACTACACGAAATAGTAAAATTAGGTTGCTTAAATCCCTAAATGTATTTGACTGTGTTTTCACCAAAAACGCTCCAAAACTGCCGTTTCTAATACAAGTACCAAGTTTTAGAAAAAAAAAACATTTCTGGACATGTATAACCAAAGGATCTTGTACGAAACTGGTCTAAGACCATGTGGAAAACATTTCAGAAATTTCCACCATGTAGCTTGCAAGATAATAGCATTTGAATTGACAAAATTCCTTTTTTTGGCCTTGCAAAAAAACGGGCAACTGCTCTTCACAAGGTCACATTGGTATGAAAAAATGTCCAAAATGGTGGTTACTCTTTGGATGCATTTTCCTAGACAAGTTGGATACATGCTTGAAAAAATTCAGATCATTTGGAATTGTACAACATATAGGAAAAAATAGTAAGTAGAATGAAGTAGAAAATGATTCAAAAACTAAATTTTCAAGAATTTAGTTATGGAATTGAAAAATCCCAATCCCAACAGTCGTAATGTTATAATAAACAATCTACACCCAATGTTTTTATTTTTTTCCAAAAATATTGAAAATTGAGTTAAATAAAAGACTTAAAAATTTATTTTTGAGTAGAGACTCCATAACTACCTGCAAACTAAAACTCCTCATAATTTTCATCTCTTTAATCAAAATGGAATGATTGAAAGCTTTCTATGTCTATGTATATGTAAATCTAGAGAACCAATTCCAAATTTTTATTTTTTTTAAAAGTGATTTTTTAAGAATTTTTTAGCTGCCCGCCAAGCATTAAAAATCACATATCATACAATAACCTTTCTATCATGCAGTCAAAAGCTATGGAAATTGTTGAGCCTTAAAGGTACTCCTTGGAAAAATGTTGTATGAAAACTTCAAAGAAAAACAATAAAAACTCCATTCATAGTGAGCTGCCCAAAATCGCTATATTGCCAAAAAACGGTATTTGGGCATTTGAGGGTTAAAATTTTGGTTGCCTTATCCCAAGAAATTTACTTTATAAGCCATCAAAGTCAACAAATACTTCTACACATATTTCCATTTGTACACATGGAAGTTAATGAGTTAGAGTAATATCTGGTTCAAAAATAGTGCATTCTTATATAGTAATAGTAATATTTATATAGTGCCAAGAAATTAGTTTGGGGCAATCTGATTTCACGATTTTTTGTACTTGGGTATATTATAAAAAAAATCATCACTTGAGAGATCTGTAAATATGTTTCCCCAAAATTCATTACAACTGAAAATGGAACACCCACTGCGTCTAATTTTATTTTCAAATCTCCTTATTTGACTTGTTTGGACCACATTTGTTTTTTTTTGTTTTTTTTATGTTTTAAAACACATGGACAATTTCCATTGCATTGGACCACATATTTTGAACCTGGTGTTTGGAGGAAACGTGTGCGGCAAGTAATGAATAATTTGAAAAGTACGAAAGCCATTGCTTGAATCCAACATATGGGTGGTACAAGGCAGTAAGCATTGCATGTATTCAAATTCAACATAAGCATCATTCTCAAGGAGTTGCAGCATGTGTGGTACCCAAATTACCTCGGTACTGATGTCTGGTGTATGTGGTGTTAGCACAAGTGTGTGTGGGGAATATGTGTAAAAATTCCACATAAAAACAAATGTGAGAAATGGGGAGAGCAATTGAAATTTTATTTTTTGGACAAAGTATGAGTTTGTTATGAATTTTTGAAGTGCTCTTAGTGCACAATTGATCCAAAAAATCTTTGGAATAGTACAGTAGAACCTCTCTAAACTGATCGATCCCGGACCGATCTAACAAGATTACGGTAGGGAGGTTTATTGGCTTCTTGAGGGTCACTTTTACTCACAACCTTTGTTATGTGACCCAGTCCGGGACGGGTTTGACAAGACTGGTTTACAAAGATTTATTGGCTTATGGAGGATTGACTTAGGGAGGTTCTATTGTATCCTAGACCAACAAAAAATGTATCCAAAATCACTTCATGTGATGAACTTACACTCACAAATTAAGGTGAAAGTTCCTATTGCAGTCACTAATCACTCCATCACCACCATCATCCAAGATATTGATTGTGGCTACTAACTACAAAGTAATCCTAAGTGATCCTCCAAATATAAGAATTGTCAATACAAAACTTGTCATCTATATTGGTATTTGTACTAAACCAACATTGTATTTGTGATACCTAATCCCTAAATTCCCAAATTCCCTTTCATTTTTCATCAAAATCCACTCAAAATTGCCATTTCTATTGCAAAGGAACAAAAAACTTCACAAATTGTTTTTAGCATATTTTATTGTAAGATCTTGCACAAGACTGGCTAGTATAAAATTGTGCGGAAGAAATTTCAAAAACTTTCCCATGCACTTTGAAAAATATTTGCATTTAAATGAAAAAAAGCAAGTTTTGAGCTTGTTCCGTGACTAGATTATTTGACTTTGAATCTTCCGAATTCAAAAATTTTACACTTGAATTTACAAAAAAATTATGTTGAAGATTTGAGTAGAAACTCTAGGAAAAACATATAATAAAAGAAATGATTTTTCATTATATAAAAAAATAATCGAGTAGAAATAGATACAAGATTGAAGAAGAAACTAATTCAAACGGCAAGATTGTTCTAACAAGCCAAGTAAGAAGCATACTTAATTTTGTAGATTTTTCTTAAAATTGTGAAAATTGAAGAAAAAACGAATCTGATGCTTTATTTTCTTAAGAAATTTCTACCATTGTTAGCAAAACAAGATGCTCTTTAACTTTCACATCACTAATGCAAATGGAATGCATTCAAGCTTTCCATATAGACAAGAAATTTACTCTATGAGAATTTATTTTCTAAATTAATTTCAAGTGTTTGTGGATTTTTCTGTTGTCTGATTTTTTTCCCCCTTGTTTGAGCTTATTGTAGCATAATTTTGCTCCCAGGCACCAATAGAAATAATTATATTCCCTAAAAACTAGCTTTTTTTTCTATCTTAATCCCTAAAGGACCAAGGCTATTTTTTTGTCAAAGACGACCACTTCTACTGCACTCACCCAAGAAAGGAATATTTTTTTTAAATCCAACCGTATATCTTATACTTCACTTGTCTAAGAGCATGTCTAAGAGCATGTGGTAAAAATTCATGAAGTTTGACCATAGAGAATAGAAGATGTCAAAATTCAAAGTTGGAAAAAATGTCTTTTTGGATGCTAGCCTACAATTTCAGATGACTTTGAATGCCATTTGTGGAATTTTTTGCATTGTAGACTTTGATTTAAAAGAAAATTGTGATCAAGATCTGAGATTGAAGTTTAGGAAAAAAATTCAAAAAAATTCACACTTAATTTTCATTCTTTAAAAAATTGTTAAGTAGAAGTCGGTCAAAGATTGAAAGAAAAACGAAATTGTTAATAACTCTAAGATGGGATTGAAACATAATAATCCCAATGGTGCAATTGTTTTAGCAAGCAAATTGAACTTTGTCAAACAATGTTTTTTGGAAAATTGTAAAAATTGCATTCAAAAATGAATCTTATAAGTTATTTTTTTAAGAAGATGTTTAGATTGCCCTCCAAAAACAAAGTTGTCCTTAATCTTCTCATTACAAGTCCAAATAGAATGAATCAAAGCTTCACATGTGAACAAAAGTATAATATTTTTCAAAAAATAATTTAAAAATTTATTTTGACTTTTTGCAATTTTTGAGGTACAACCGCTAAGTTCAGTTCTAGGCTTTTTGTAGTATAGTTTTTGCTTCAAGGCACCAATTGAAATAAAAAACTACATTGCCACAAAGCTAATAAACTTTTCTACCTTATGAGAAAGTTTCAAAAAGTTTCACCAAAAATTGAGGTTATAGGAGCCTACTTGAAATCCATTGTGTCCCCCAGGGAACAATGGTCCTTTAGGAGTTAAGAATTTTTTTCAAAAAATCAAATCAAAATTTGAGATTACACAAGTCTACTTGAAATCCATTTTGTCCCTCAAGGGGACAACATTAACCCCTAAAGGACCAAGGCCTTTTTTCTGCCAAAAAACTCTTAAAACTGCCATTTCTAGAGCAAAGATTAAAAAAACTTGAAAAAAGTATTTTATTGCACATCCAACCATAGGATCTTATACCTAACTAGTATGACAATGTGTGGAAAAAATTTCAGAATTTTTGACCGCACAGATTGCAAGATATCTGCGTTTGAAGTGAAAAAAACTAAGTTTTTCAACACATTGCGGGACTAGATTTCTTGACTTTGAACATTTTTAACTTAAACTTTTTGCACTACAAAGTTTTGAGCTTTAAATCTTTCTAGTGGAGAATTGGGTTGAGAGTCTAGGGAAAAAAAATAAATTCAAAAAAACTTAATTTTCATTCTTAAAAACATTGTTAAGTAGAAGTAGGTACAAGATAGAAGGAAAATCTAAAATATTAATATATTTTAGATGGAATTAAAATGCACTAATTCCAATGGTGAGATTGTTCTAGCACAAAAACTAAACCATTTCGAACTTTTTTATTTGGAAAATTGTAAAAATTGCATTCCAAAATGAATCCTACAAGTTATTTTTTTCAAGAAGATGCTCTAACTGCCCAAAAAACAAGATTGTCCATAACTTTCTCATAAAAAATCCAAATGAAATGAATCAAAGCTTCCCAAATAGACAAAAAAATAATCTATAAGGGAAAAAAAATAAAAAATAAAAAATAAATTTTTTGCAAATTTTTTTTGCTGCCCCTTCTCCCCTATTTTGAGCTTATTTGGGCATAACTTTTGTTCCCGGGCACCGATTAAAAAAATAATTATATTCCCACAAAGCTTATCTGTTTTTCTATCTCCAAAAAATGTTTCAAAAAATCATGACAAAAATTCAGCCCATAGGTACCTGCCCAAAATCCCATTTGTCCCCAGAACAGACAATGGTCCTTTAGGGGTTAAGATAGCAAGCCCTATTTGTAAAACAAGCCTATTTAATTCATGTCTAAAATATGTAGCCTCATGTCGACTTTAGATACATATATTTTTGGCACTTTTAAAAGTTATAGTTTATTCATACTTAGTCCACAAAAACCCATTATAAAGGAGTCTAACATCTCCTTGCAACTAACAAAACAAAACAAAACAAAACAAAAAGCAAATACTGATAAATACCCTAAACCATGTTCAAACCCTAAACCCTGAACACCCTGTTTATGAAGTACGGCTCATTCTGAAGTCCATTCAAGCAAAGAATGATGGAGTAGTTCCAATGGTTGGTAGCTTACATTATGGCTTTCCTGCAGTAGACTCTCCTGGCTGGTGTTCCAATTTTATTGATCACACTTTTCCAGCTCTCTAGAAGAATAACATAGACAAGGGATTTTCCGAATCCCATGTCATAAATATAACAAAACAAATACATCCAGCCCCTTCACAAAATTACAAAAGGAAGAGACATGGATCCAGTCATGAATGCAGTAAGGTAGAAGCACCAGTAATTGACCATTTAAGCAATTTTGGAGCAGATCATGTGCAGTAAGAGATGGTGGAAATTTTTCCCATGTAGGAAGATAGGAAATATGGAGAGTGCAAAATTTTCAGAATTTTATTCCCAAAATTGAAATTACAGTGAATTTTGGGAGCCAAAAAGTACACTTCACCAATAGCCAATATCTAAACTCTTCCAATTTCGATCATTTCAAGGAATACTTTCCCGCTCACTACTTCCTCCTTTCTCGCTCTCTACTTGGAGACATGAGTCATAACCTTATTAATCCCAACCTTAGAAAGGACCAAAAAACCCATTCTCAGCTTCCGTTGGAAATCAATTCCAACTTTAGTTGGAAATACTTCATCTCTAAAGGTTGGATACTGGACATGGTTGACTACTGGTGCTTCTACCTTAGCTCCCACTAAGGTGGGTACACCCAAATGCGCCACTGACCTTAAACCGCCATCTATACTCTCTGTACATCTCCAAAATCAGTTCTGTACCTATGTGGAAGAAACGCTTTTAAAACCAAACTTTGTTCCTTAATAACTTTTGCATATAGTATCCAAATGCTACGTTCTTTGGTGCGTTGGAACCTCCTTTCACTTGCCAATAAGACTGTATGAAAATTTGACCAGCCTAGTAACAGTAACTAGGCACAGTACCAATTTGTGGCGGTTTTGGATGTACCCACCTTAAGTACTATTTTGCAGCCACATTGCGTACTAGTTTGCAGCTTGCACTATTGTACATTTTATTTTGTGGCCCCCACTATCATACATACTATTTTATAGCCCCCACTATTGTACATACTATTTTGTTGCCTGCAGTATTGTACATAATATTTTGTTGCCTGCAATATTGTACATACTATTTTGCAGCCCAGCTGCTAAGTGTCAGTATGCAGCAAGAGTGTAAGGAGTTTTAGCCCACAACAACAATAGCATGTCCTGCATTTGTCCTAAGATACGGCCACGGACCACTCCAACCAGCTCCAACCGAATCTCCGAGAATTCATCCTCGTCCCAAATCAAGCACGTACCAACCAAACAACCCCATCGTTGGTCGGTCGTACGTACGTATGTACTCTCCCGTCCTTCCCAACTCAGCATTAGCAAGATGGGGCAAGCAATGAAGACTAAAGGACGCTTACACCTACACAAAATAGTGAAATTAGGTTGCCTTAAGGCAGAAACACCCATTAGCGTCCCTGTTCCCATTCCTGGACCTTAGACTATCACTAAATCTATCCCTAGACCTCTCATTAATGTGTCCTTGAAATGCTTGGCTCTGATTTGGTGACGCATTTGAAGGACACATACCTAACTACTCTCATTTGCTAACTACTGATTTTTGTTGATTTTGGTTTAGGGTTGACCTATCAATGACAGTTTTAGTGGTTCAAGGAGCCGTCGCTTTGGAAAATCATAGAAATTACATATCACATCCGAAAAATCTTTTTCTTAATTTTAATGTTCATCATTTTCACTTGTAAAAATATTATAAAAATATTAGTATTAGGAAAAGTTGCCTCCAATTGTGCTGAATCGCTCTATATTGACGCTTTTGGGTGCTTTCACCTTAACAATTAGGTTCTTTTACATTAAGAAAATTACTCTTACAAGCTATCAAAGTCAACAAATTCATATTTCTAAAAATATTTCTATTTGTACACATAGAGGTTCATGAGTCCCAATTACAACAATACCTAATTCAAAAATAGTACATTCTTGTACAATAACTGGTGGTGTAAAATGTCAAGAAATTAGTGTGGGGCAACCTAATTTCATTATTTTGTGTAGAGGCCAAGCGGATTTGTTGTATAAGACTCTAGCCTAAAATCTTCACTTGTGATTGGACAAGAGGCTAAAATTTGTGCAATTGGACTCAAGGGAAATGGATTAGCCTCTAAGATGTACAACTTCCCTTGAGGTAGAGACTCCCAAATGCACCTTTGACCCAAAAGCACCATCTTTACGAGATATTCATTTAGTTAATCACTATCTTACCTCTACTCAAGAAACAATTTTAGTCTCCAAAAGACCAAGTAGCATATTTGAAAACATAGCATATTTTGTCATCCATTTACAAATGGAATTTTTTTTTGTTGTTGAAGTTTTTACACATGTGGCTAAGGAGTAGCTTTAATCCCAAAATGACCCTGGAATTTCTTGAGCTTCTAGGACTTTGTTCTAAATTGATTTAAAAGCCAACGTTTTGATAAGTTCTATCAATTCTTTTGAATTGTAACCGTATAAAATCAAACTAGATATGTTAGAGATCACTTTAGAAAAGAAAATACAACAATATCTCTTAAAGATTGAAAGATTATAATGTTTGATCATAAGGATGTTAAAACTATGAAAGTGATTTGAAGTCTTTCAATCCTCTTTTCACATGTCAAATCTAGAAAGTTGGTCACCAAAAATATATGAGGTTAAAGGGCCTAACATGAATAACTCCAATCAATTTATGACTTTTCAAAATCTACTCTACAATTTTTTTAAGTGAATTTCTATTGTCATTTTTTTGCAAAAATCTAATGTCTTTGAGGCTCATTCGCAAGAGCCCTCAACACTACAAAAACCAAGATTACAATGGACACCCATGCACAAAATCTTGAATAGAAAAATCATAATCAATCATTTTCAAAATCAGATTTTTGAAGCTAAATCTCAACTTCAAGAAGGTTTAGTTCAAAAAATACAAACTACTACTAATAAAATAAGGTTTTATTTAACTTCAAAAATTGGTTGAGGACACATTCTGTCCTCAAGGTCATTGTGGGGTTAAGGCGCAACAAATTTCATAACTTTTGACAACATGGTTAGAAAGATATTGTATGATAAATAGTTCTTTTGGAGTCTAGACAGCCCAAGCATCTAAAAAAATCACTTTTTAAAGAACTAAAAATTTGAAATTGATTGGAAAATCTTACCGTACGTGAGGTCTAATTTGGCACCTGTGTGTCAAAATCAGGCCACAGTACTTTGTATTTTGTGTGCAAAAGGATTTTGGCAACTGAAATTATTGGTGTGACATTATAGAAATGTTACAAAAATTTCACTTGTAATATTCCAAACATTCAAACATACCAAAAAATATTTAATTTATATCTGAATTTGACCTTCACATAGGATATATGTGAAGCTTTGAATCATTCCATTTTGATTATAAAGAGTTTTAGTTTGCAAGCAAATATGAAAATTTTGCTCTAAAATAACCTTTAAAGTCCTTTATTTAATCCTTAAAAACGCTTTAAAACTACCACTTGTAGTAGAGGTACCAAATTTTGAAAAAAACACTTTTTGAGACTTATGTAACTCTAGAATCTCGTAGCACAGTCACTGACTTGAGAACATGTGGAAAAAAATTCTTACATTTTGACCATGTGGATTGAAAGATATGAGTGAAATCACATAAATGCTTTATTGGCCTTGCAAAAAATTGGACAGCTGCACTTTATAAGCTCGTGTTTTTATGAAAAATGTGAAAAAATGGTGGTGCTTCTTTAGATTCATTTTCCTAGGCAGATTGGCTACACCTTTGAAATTTTTTACTTCATTTGGAAATGTACAATATATACAAAAACAATAGTAAATAGAAAGAAATAGAGAATGATTTAAAATACTAAATTATTAAGAAATTAGTTATGGAATTGAAAATGCCAATGTTGTAAGAAACAATGTACATCCTATGATTCTACTTATTTGTTTAAATATTGAATAATTGAGTTAACCCCTAAAGGACCAAACGGTGTTTTTTGGCAACATAGTAATTTTGGGCAGCTCACTACAAATGGAAAATTTATTTTCTTTCTTTGAAAATTTCACACAACGTGTGTCCAAGGAGTATCTTTAAGGACCAACAATTTTCAAATCTTTTGACTATATAGCTAAAAAGTTATTGGATGATATGTCATTTTCAACAGTCGGCGGGCAGCTCCAAAAATTTCTAAAAAATCACTTTTTGTTAAATTTTAGTTTAAATGTGACCTTGTAAAGTGCAGCTGCCCAATTTTTTGCAAGGCCAAGAAAAGGTGTTTTGTCAGTTCAAATGCTAATATCTTGCAATCTACAAGGTGGAAAATTCTGAAATTTTTTATACATATTTTCAAACAAGCATACGACAAGATCCTGTGGTTACATGTGTCCAAGAATGTTTTTTTTCAAAATTTGGTACTTGTATTAGAAATGACAGTTTTGGAGTGCTTTTGGCGAAAACATAGTCTCTGACCTTTAGGGGTTAAATAAAGAACTTCAAAGTTTATTCAAAGTTTATAAAGAACTTCAAATAGAGAATCCATAATTGCGTCATAACCAAAACTCCTCATAACATTTGACTCATTGATCAAAATAAAATGATTCAAAGTTTTCCATGTATATATAAATCTAGAAAACCAATTTTAAATTTTTTGTTCCTAAAAAAGTGATTTTTTCTGATTTGATAGGACAAGGAAAAAATAACATATTAGGCCATAGCTTTTTACTCATATTTCCAAATGTCATAAAATTTTGTTCACATGAAAGATATTCCTTGTCCACAATTTCTATTAAAGTTTGGGCCTAAAACTTGCAAATCTACAGTCACACGTACTTGCCTAAAATTTTTATGTTTCCCAAAATTGCGTAGTTTGGTCCTTCAAGAGTTAACTCAACTTTCAATATTTAAAAAATAAATAAATCATAGGATGTAGATTATTTATTACAACATTACAACCTTTGGATTGGCATTTTTCAATTCCATTGCTAAATTCTCTACTTCTGTAGTATTCTAAATGTTTCTCTATTTCTTTCTACTTACTATTTTTTCAAGTATGAATATCAAATTATTTTTGTTGACATATTTTATATGTATTTCCAACTTATTTATTCAATATATTAGGGAGAACTGCAAGTTGTAGGATCTACACATTTTGGATGAAAAGTTTGAAAGATGAAATCTAGTCATTTGGAGAGAATTAAAAATACTTCTTTTTAAAATCCAAGCATCGTGATCTTACAATTGGTAAGGTTTCTTATTCTGTAATTTAGAAACGCCCATTCTAACAAGTCTACTAAAGGATCCTATGGTTGGATTTGAAAGATTGATATAAATTTAAATGAAGATTTTAGCCTTGCTTTGGATACTAGTATTTTGAAATAATTTTGGGCCTGTAAATATGAAAGATCTTTAGGGGTTAAAATCTCTACAAAAAAAAGCTTATAAATTTTTAAACTTTAGTATACAATATTCAAGTGAAATTTTTTTGGTGAAACGAAATCCTCTTTTAGTTATCAACAAGAAAATGCAAAAATTTAATGAGTATTATAATAGAAACTATGATGTGATAGAATAAATGGTGCTTTGGGGAGTCCCTATTTTAGTGGAAATAGGACTTGAATAGACTGGAGAAACATGCCCATAACCCACACCTAGTCAAGTTTGTCATGTAGGGTCTTTTCTTGGTTTTTTTTAATCTAATCTATGATGGAGGCATGTTTCTGCTAGTGGCAAAAGAATAAGAAGAAAATGAACCTCTGATTGACTTTAGTGTTTAGATCCTTTTTCTTAAAATATAAATTTGGTGTTTGATATTTTTTAATTTTTACATAAATGATATTTATCTTGATTCCATTAATGTTTATAAAGGAAAATTGCCTTTTAAAGATTCAAGCATCACTTTGGATGAATGAAAAGTTATTTGGACAAAACATTGTCCTAAAGCACTCTTTCATCATCCAAAGTATAGATCTGGAATGCTTAGGGAAAAAGACCACAAGTGGTCAAAGTTTTTGAAATTTTGATCATCTATCATAAAATGCAACTTAGAAGAATACTTTTATTAACCCCTAAAGTCCCAAAAGTCTCTTCCAGGGACTGTTGAAGATTTGAATAGGTACCTCAAATTCATTAGTTTTTTCAAAGAAATAATATTTGTTTCACTTGGTGTTTGGAAGCAAAAGTTTTGCCACAATAAGCTCAAGTAGCCAAAAAAGTTGTTTTTTTGCTACAGGTTTTAAAAATTTCTTATAGATTATATTTTTGTATACATGATAAAATTTGATTCATTCCATTTGGATAAGTGATATGAAAGTTATAAAGCTTGTTTTGCAAGCAATATCCTTAGCAGATTCTTGAAAAAATAATATATTGAAACTTCTACTGATCCATTTTTGAACTCAATTTTAACAATTTTTCAAATAAAGTTACACATGGTTTAAGTAGTTTGCTTTCTAAGAAAAAAATTCTATTGGAATTAGTGTGTGTCAATTCCATCACAATTAGAGCTATCAATAATTTAGTTTTACCTTTGATCTTGTACCTACTTTGATTGAATAAGTTTTTAAAAATGAAAATTGTCAAATTTTATTTATTTTAAAATCCAAATTCTCAATTCAATTCTTTGACATAAAAAAATTTGAATTTGCAATCTATAGTATAAAAACTCAAATTAAGAAGATTCAAAGCCTTATAATCTAGTCAAGCTAGGAACACAAAAACTCATTTTCTTCACATTAAATGCTTAAATCTTGTGATCAATATGGTCAAAGTTTCTAAAGTTTCTTCCAAACATTTATACTAGTCTAGTGCAAAGATTGTACATTTTTCCAAGCATTCTATGTTGAATACAATTCTTACAAATAGTTTGGTTGTTTTATTTCCTACCACCCCTTGTAAAAAGAGCTTCTCTTTTCATCCACAATATACATCCATCCATTTTCCTTTTTTTACAAAACATGCCATGTGGTTGCCTTTCCCCTATGTTTTTGACATCTGGTTACTTTGTGTTTCACTTTTAGAGTTTAAAGTAGCTTTCACCAACTTACCTACAATTTAACCAAAAATCCTTGCCAACATGGCAGGTCTGTGATTTCTTAGACATTGTACAAAATGCACCTATGTTTTTTTCAACGTCTTCCAAAACATTACCATTGCACATGACATGAACTTGTTTTGCCTATGACATCCAGATGTTTTCTAGAACATTCAGTTCAAGTTTGCCTCCTAAATGGTAATGCCATCTTCATACTCTTATTGTAAAAAATATGTTTATTTGTTGCTAACGTCCCAAAAAGGCAAGGTCTTTCTAGTGGTATAATTTGGGTTATCCCTAGAATTTGATCTTTTCATCCACTTGCACCTTATGAGGACAACAAGTGTTTAAAGTAGACCTTTAATCCAACCTCAAAATATATTTTAAGATTCCAACATAGGCCATTAAAAAGTCTACCACCTTTGTAGTGGGTATGAGGTAAGCAGAAGCCACTCCACAAACATATGTTTGTAAATGGGTTGTATTTTCATCTTCCACTTGGTAGTAATTATTGAAGTCTTTTAGTTTGGCATATTGCATCATTTTTGTAACGGTTTATTTGGGTGGTTCTTTTTATAAATGACCATTTCTATAGAGTTGTTACAAATGGCAAATTTTTATTTTATTAAATTTTTATTTTTCCTATTTCCTTACAAATTATAACAACAAAATATTTATATTCTTGAGATTTTGCACTTTTTCAGCTCTTCCCACTCATATAATTTTTCTTTGCTTCATCTTCCTAGGACAAAACCTTTTTAAAGGTGCATACATTGACCATATTCACTTTAAAAAAATTCATTTTTTTTTCTAATTTCAAAGTATTCCCAAAACCTAAGCATGAGTATTGTGAAAATGCAACAAAATCAACAAGTATTCTTGCAATCACCCACAACTAAATAACTAGCAATGTATCGAATAGCTTTTTATATGGCAAATTGTTGAACACAAGTTACTAATACTAACAAATCTATATATTTTTGAACACAAGCTTACATATGAAGATACTAGACACAATCTCACTATCATTCTAAAATAAGACTAAAATGGCTTTCAAATCAATACATCAATCATCTTCAATGTTAGTACCACCCACTTCAATTGATACCTTTACATATTACATTGAAACAACAAAATTTTCAAATATAGAATGGTCAAATAGATGTCCTTAAGTACTTCCACCATGCAATACCAAAACAAATAGCATCTCATTTCATCACCTTATTTAAGCCAAAGTGAAGACTTTCAAATTTTTAGCAACGGATGAACGCTAACATGTCCAAAGTACACAAAGTCTTGGTTTTTCCATCCTACTAAATGTTTTGTAGATTCTTGTGTTTATTCAACTACAGTTGTACTATATAGATTTTCAAAAAAATTCTTTACAAATATCCTATATTTCAAGGGCTATAGGTATATTAGATTTCAAAAAATACCTCTTCTAATTCAAGGAATCACTGGTCAAAAACAACTTGAAGAAATTAGCAAAATAAAATCTTATAAAATAGAATGTGGACAAAAAATTCCATTCCTATCTTGAAGCTTTTCCATAGAGTAAATTTCCACCAAATTTTAAACTAATTACATTTTCTAAAAGCTAAGAAAGAAGGAAGTGTATAAAAATTTGAGGAGTAGGCAATTGCCTTGTACCATACCTTCTCCCCTGCCAAGTACAAATTCCAAAGAATGTGCCATATTCAGCAACATCCACCAACATTATTTTGGCTCTATCTCTCCTTGAAGCTTGAAAATATCTCAAATCAAGCAAGCTTCTTGTAGATTGAGATTTCATGGACTAGTATTAGTGGTTGATTTAAATCAGCTTTTGGAGCCTTCTAACAATGTTTTGAACTTATTAATTTTAAAATTTTCGACTATTCTTCTTCTTTGTTTGGTATGCTTCAAAATATTTAATATATATTGTCTCTCTTTCATAGCATTTAAAATATATAGTTTGTTGTAAAATTTGGTAAAGTATTGATATATGGGGCAGTGTTTCAATGAAGAATGGATGCCTTTGTCTACAACTCTAAATGGAGTTTCAACTCTCGACAATACTGTCAATGTAAAGAAAAAAAATAATGAAAATCACACACATCTAATCTATAATGAAATTTTCAAGGATTTATAAATTTTTTGGTTTCAAATTTTATTGAAAATTATTGGCAAGTGTTGTAGTAGAATTCACCATATGGATGTAATTTATCAATCATATTTCACAACTTTTGTTTAATCTAAACTCTATTCAAAATGAAATCATACATATTATAATATAGTATCAACTTAATAGTATTATTGAGGATCTTTTATATAAACAACCAACAAAAATCATCCTATAAACCGACCTAACTTCTATATAGAAGTAGAACAAATAACCTCAATAATAAATTTTCCAAAATCCATACATCAAAACCCACAAGCTATGCCTTCCAATATTATCATCAACAAATATAAATGATGAGAAACATCAACACATCCACCTCTCAAAAAAATATTACAAAGCTCCTAACCTCTTCCAAACTTTATATATGTGCATCCATTCACTAATTAAATGTATCTTTTACAATACAACTACTATATTGATGGTTCCTTTGTATCCTCAAAAGAAAATACACCAAAATGATAGAAAGAGGAAACTTGCACACTACAACGTATACACCTCACAAGGCAAAATCATAAAATCCGTGTCAATATAGTTCATGAATTTCCAAATACACTTTTTTAAGGACATGAATTAAAGTAAAAACTCTAGGTAGAAAAACTAGAGATAAAATTCTAGGATCTAGCTCTATTGTCTTCTTCTTTACACTTGTAATTAATCACAACAATTCCTCAAAATATATAAAAATATTTACAATTAAAATTTATTAAATGTAAGAAAACATAACTAGTAAAGTGAGTCAAAAAATAACTTTCATAGATACAGAAGAGTTGTTTATATCAATCAAGTATAAATAAATAACTATAAGGGCATCTACATAAAGCTGTTTTTAATTAGCAACCCTCTCAAACATCTCAACCTCATCAACCAATGCACTCGTGTCACAATTAGTTTTACTGTTCACCTAACCTATTTGTCATTGACAACTCTATCAAGCCTCAAAGTATAAATCATTCTTATTTGTATACACCTAGCACATTGACAATTCTATCGTGCCCCAAAGTGTAAATCATCCTTATCCATATCTATCTAGCATGTGGACAACAACTCTATCTGGCTCCAAAGTATAAATCATCCTTATCCATATCCACCTAGCATGTTGACAATTCTATTGGGCCTCAAAATACATCATCCTTATCCGTATCTATCTAACACATCGTACAGGGAATAGAAAGTGATCAATTATTCAATATAATTTAAATATCTTGTATTTTTATTTTTGCTAGAATATAAAGAAGATAATACTACCAAATATAAACTAGCTGCAATTTGGTGACACACCCCTATTGAATAGCTTTGTAGAATTTTTTTTTTGACGTGTGTTGAAACTAACAAGTATCTAATAAATTCTTTAGCATTTTTTTTAGAATATTTCTTGCCAACCTTGCTTTATACCTTGTTGTAGTGAGTATTTTACCTATGTTGTAGTAATTGGTTTTGTTAGTATTATTGAAATATGAATAGATCCAAGCGGATATTTTCATTTACAAGACATTTTTTCTTCATTACCATTCAATAGTGTCTATATTTAAGTAAAATTGAATACAAATTTAGATTTTATGGACCAAAATCACAATAAAAATCCCATAAGAGTAGAATGACATGATCAATCAATGAACCTTTATAAAGGTAGTAAATTACCATTCATGATGTATATGAGGATGATTAAACTCAAATTGCTAAGGTAAGCTAGTTTATCTATTTATCTATAATATATAATTAATCAAAAGAAAGAAAAAGTAGATTGACTTCATCTCTAAACCTATTTTGAACCAAATGTGAAACTTAAACCAAATGAAGTCAAAAGTGGTCTTTGATTTTCCTAATTTATCTATTTTAAACCTAACTAGTGTGCCCTGTACCATTGCTACAGTAATTTTTTATAAGTTAAGATCCATAATTTTTGCACCATAGGTTTGAATACCATAAAAGAAAGTCCATGCACCTTCCTTGCAGAGAGCTTTTTGATGGTGAAAGTCAATAATAAATTATGTGCCTTGTGCCATTGCCACAATAAAAAAAAGTAAAAATAACTTTCAAAGTTTTAATTTATAAAAATGTTGAAATTCGATATCTTTTCTTCTATGACCCTAAATGCCATGAAACAAAGCCCGTGCACCCCTCCTCGCTGAAGGCTTCCAGACAATATCAAGAATAAAACAAAGGGACGCACAGTTTAAGAGATTACAACGTAATAAACAAAAATAAAAACAAACAAATAGACCACCTAGCTTAAGGTTTGGGCTAATATGCCCTGAGCTGTTGCCAGAGTAAAATAAAAGTAAAAGTGACTTTCTAAATTTTTTAATTCAAAAACAATTCAGAAATCTATAACTTTCACGTTGCAGGTCCATATATATATACATACAAATAAACAAAAAAAATTTAAGTTATAGACTAGTGTGCCTTGTGCCTTTGCCACAACGTAATATAAAAATTAAAAGAAAATGAGATTTCTAATTTATTTATTCAATAAAAAAAATTAAAATTCAACATCTTTGTGTTGTGAATCCAAACGCCACAAAATAAAGTCCATGCACCTTTAGTTTGTTGCAACATGAGAGGTTGCATTTCTAGTATGAATAGAAAGCTCTATGCACACAAGAATGCAAGAGTTTTGTTTTATGGCATTTGGATATGCAATGTGAGAGTTATGGCTCTTCTAAAATAAATGATAATTCAATTCAATTTTCTACTTCAAAAAAACTTTGAAATCCAATAACATTCACATTGTAGGTTCAAACACTATGGAACAAAGTCCGTGCATCCTTCTTTGCTTAGAGCTTTTCAACAGTACCAAGCATGCTACTAGAAGATTTAAGGTTTGTGAGATCCTAATATATCAAACAAAACAAAACAAAACAAACAACCTAATTTAAGGTATGGACTAGTGTGGCTTGTGTTGTTACCACAACCAAAAATAAAAGTAATTTTTTCTAATTTTTTTAATTTATAAAAACTCAAAAATTCAATAATTTTCTCACAGTAGGTCCAAATGCCACGAAACAAGCCCGTATACCCCTCCTTGCTGAGCGCTTTCCGACGGTACAAACGAAATGTAATTCAAGGGACGCACGGTCTTTGTAGATCTCAACATAAGAGCATCACCATTAATTTATAGGGAAGCTCCTCGGCCTGGGCTTGGATGTGGCTGGCCAAGAAAGTGGTCCACCGCGGATCAGGCCATGGAAGAAAAGAGACGGGTCACTCCAAAATTCCCTCTCCAAACACTAGGATAGCGTCCCTGCCATGTTTTGACATCTTGCTTCATCTTGTTGTGTTTCTTGGTTGGTGGACCTAAAGTTCTCATTCTTACAAATTTTTAATCAATTTGCATGTCAATTGGCTCTTGATTCTAGCAAATCACTAATGCATTAGATTTACTTGGATAGGGCGTGTCCTTGAAGGCAGGGATGAGTGGAGGACAGAAACGACACTGACCCAAAAGCTATAGGGCTCAGCCACCCCATTTTTTTCAGCCCTGCTTGGGGAGAATGGGTGGCGAAGCTTTAACCCCTAAAGGACCAACATGCGTTTTTTGGCCGTATAGAAATTTTGGGTAGGTACGTGTGACTAGAGATATCCATATTTGAGGCTGAAATTTTAATAAAAGGTGGGGGCGAGGAATATCTTCATGTGTACCAATTTTCATGACATTTTGAAATACGAGTCAAAAGTTGTGACCTAATATGTTGCTTTTTTTTCGTAACTTGGTAGTTTGGGCAGATCAGAAAAAACCATTTTTTTCGGAATTTTTTTTTGAAATTGGTTCTCTACATTTATATATACTTAAAAAGCTTTGAGTCATTCCATTTCAATCAATGAGTCAAAAGTTATGAGGGTTTTGGGTTTGCGGGCAGTTATGGATTGTCTACTCTAAAAAAATCTTTAAAGTTGTTTATTTAACTGAATTTTCAATATTTTTGGAAAAAAAATAAATCCTAGGATGTAGATTGATTATTACAACATTACAACCGTTGGGATTGGTATTTTTAAATTCCATGATTAAAATTTTAACAATTTAGTATTTTGAATCATTTTCTTCTTCTTTCTACTTACTATTTTTTTCCTATATGTTGTACAATTCCAAATGATGTGAAATTTTTCAAGCATATAGACAACTTGTTTAGGAAACTGAATTCAAAGAAGCACCACCTTTTTCGGCATTTTTTCATTGAAAAGTGAGCTTGCAAAGTGCAGCTGCCCGGTTTTTCGCAGGATTGAAAAAATGGTTTTCAAGACTTTGAATGCTTATATCTTATGATCCACACGGTGGAATTTTTTGAAATTTTTACCACATGTTTTCAAAATATCATACTACAAGATCCTACGGTTACATGTGTCAAAAATTGTTTTTTTCCAAAAATTTGGTAGTTGTATTAGAAATGGCAGTTTTGGAGCGTTTTTGGTGAGAACATAGTCATGAAACTTTAGGGGTTAACAAACAAACAAACAAATGAACAAACAAAAACAAGCAAACAATCTAACTTAACCCTTAAAGGACAAAGGGGTGATCCTGGAAATCTTCCTTCTTATTATTGTGTAAATAGTAAGCTTAAAAAATAGCAAATATACTCATTGGAAGTCAAACTATTATAGAAGACATCCCCTATTTCACAACAAAATTCTAAGGATGAATAGTTGCACTCTTGTCCTACACATGAGGTTCTCTTATCATTCATCGGCTACAAAACGGCGGCCTCAATGTTTAAGGGTTAAAGTAATTTAAAAAGGTAAGCAAAAGTGGGCTAATTTTGGCAACCCCCATCTCTCATGCCTCCATTGAAGCCCTCCAATAAGTTATATATATATATATATATATATATATGCATATTTTTTTTATTTGGTCTTCAACTTTGAAATGATGTCAACCTTTTTACAACCCCTACAATTGATAGTGGTTGGGAATGCAGGATGTTAAATTGTGCCATCATATGTGGTTCCGGTTGACATACACATAGGCTGTTAGAATGGCACCCGGCCAAACGCACGGGAAGTTGGGCGCAGGTGTAGGACTACAACCATAGGACCGCAATTGTATAGGACCACGACCTCGATCGACAAAACCCAGGACTACCATATCCTTCATAGGGCAACGGGATAGGATTTTAGGTCTTTGTTTAACCCCTAAATGACCAACATGCGTTTTTTGGCTACATAGAAATTTCGGGCACGTACGTGTGATTAGAGGTTTCTATACTTTTAGCCCAAATTTTAATTGAAGGTGAAGACAAGGAATATCTTTCATAAACACTAAATCTCATGACATTTGGAAATATGAGTAAAAAGTTATGGCCTAATATATTGTTTTTTTTTGTAACTGGGCAATCTGGACAAATTAGAAAAATAAAACTTTTTGAAAACAAAAATTTGAAATTGAATTTCTAGAGTTATATATTCATGGAAAGCTTTGGATCATTCCATTTTGATCAATGATTCCAAAATTTGGAGGATTTTTTGTTTGTGGGCAATTATGGATTCTTTACTCTAAAATAAACTTTGAAATCCTTTTCTTTACTCAATTTTCAATATTTTTTGGAATTTTTGGATGCATATTGTTTATTGCAATATTGTAACCATTGGGATTGGCATTTTTCAATTCCACAGGTAAATTCTTAACAATTTAGTATTTTGAATTATTCTCCACTACTATCTACTTACTGTTTTTTTTCCAATATGTTGTACAATTCCAAATGATGTGAAAATTTTCAAGCATGTAGCCTATTTGCCTTGAGTAATGAGTCTAAAAAAATACCACCGTTTTGGACAATATTCTCATACAAAAGAGAGTTTGTAAAGTGCAAAAGTGAGCTTGTAAAGTGCAGCTGCCCAGTTTTTTTGCAAGGATAGAAAAAGTTTTTTTTGTCAATTCAAATGCTAATATCTTGCAATCCACATGGTGCAAATTTCTGAATTTTTTTCCACATCTTTTCAAACTACTCTTCTATAGGATCCTATGGTTACATGTGTCAAAAAAAGTTTTCAAAAAAAAGTTTGGTACTTGTTTTAAAAATGACAAATTTTAAGCGTTTTTGGTGAAATCATAGTCATGAAACTTTGGGGATTAACTAGTAATAATTATTTACATATCCCACATTGTTTGTAAACCCTTCTACCACTCCATATGTATATAAAGAGTTGTCTTTTCAATTATAAGCACAGATGATGAATGGCTTTTGAAGCAAAGTAAAATAGATGTGGTGCCATGCCACATCATGGACCCATTTCAAATGGACAATTTAATGTCCTGATAGAGAAAAAGAACTTCCAAATTTCTTTTCAAGTTCTACTAAAACAACATTTTGGAGCACAAGTCAAACAACATATTTCAAAATTCTTGTAGGACGCATTAACAACAGGTGCCCCTCTAAATGAAACTTTTGATAACCCTAAAACAACTGAAGTGTCCATTCTATGCAGAACCTATATAATGATGAAATTGCCATGAAGTACAAGGTTAGCACATATGATGGCACGATTTAACATCCTGCGTCGGGAATAGGCCAACCCAAAAGTGGCCAAAAACAAAACATTCGCCCCTGAAGCAAAAACTAAAAGCCGGAAAATGATTAAAGCGACGGGCACCAGGGAATCTTCTCTGATAGATACCCGGTGATAACCTTTCCCCTCACACCCGGTTCTCAACCTCCCCGTCCCTCCCCTTCCCTCCCGTCCTAAGGAAGAGTGCGAATCCTGCTTCGTCTCACTTTCCTTCTCCGTCGTCTCTGCTGTTGGAAAGTTTTCCCTGCAATCCCTCCCATTCTTGCACTCTTCTCGCACCTCCAGATTGCTCTCACGGCAGTCTATTTCACTGGGTCGATGTCGGATTGCAATTTGGGGAACTACCGAGGAAGATATGCAGAAGAACTGTTGGCTATGGAGAAGGAACCCAGAGTAGTGAGCTCCTCTTGGAGCTTTTTTCGTGGTTTTCCTGGAAGTTTGTGAATAGGTCTTGTGGCTGTGCTCGCGGTTGCTTTGAAGGCGTTTTCGGTTTGGTTGCGGTTGGGGTGAGAGAGAGAGAGTGAGAGAGAGCGAACGAGAGAGGCTAATTGAGTGAGCGTAGGGTTTGGGTGGTGGTGGTGAAATAGAGGATCTTCTCGAGGTAAGAGGCGGCTTTGCGAGTTTTGTTGCGCGAGGGGAGCATTTTATGGTAGAAAACTCGTGTTCT
Source organism: Neckera pumila (assembly GCA_963969595.1). Classification (NCBI taxonomy): domain Eukaryota; kingdom Viridiplantae; phylum Streptophyta; class Bryopsida; order Hypnales; family Neckeraceae; genus Neckera; species Neckera pumila. Next base: position 24,258,510 of record OZ018413.1, read on the forward strand.
ACGGTTCGTCGCGATTTAGGTTTTGACGATTGATTGTTCTCGGTCGTGATCCGAGAGAGGAGCGGTATTGGTGGAGATGGTGTGATAGCGGGGATGGATTGATTAATTGATAGATGGCGTTGTGCTACTACTGTGGTGGAATTCGTTTGAAATCGATTGGGAGCCTGTGGAGGAAGCGGCTGGTTGGAACTAATGATTTAGTGAATGAGTTTGCGGGTGAGGGTGTGGCGGATTCATTGTCCTGATGAAGATGGATTTGGACGAGAGAGAGATCTCGCATTGAAGAGACGATGATGACGACGACGACGACGACGGGACTGCTTGCCGTGCCGTGAGATAGTGGAACGGGCGACGTCGGTAGTGTTAGGGTGGTGGCCTAGCGTAATTGGAATACTAGCGATGGATGCAGCTGGACGGCCCGTGGGCCCGACGGGGGCCGCGGAGTATTATCTCCCGAACTATAAGCTCGGCAAAACCCTGGGGATCGGATCTTTTGGGAAAGTGAAAGTGGCGGAGCATTCCCCGACCGGCCATAAGGTGGCCATCAAAATTTTGAATCGGCGCAAAGTCAAGACGATGGACATGGAAGAGAAAGGTTGGCTACCTTGCTAGCAATCGGCTTTTAGAGCCTTGCATTTGATGATTTCCGAAGTTTGCCGAAGTTAGGGTTCGCTAGGGTTTCGATATTCGTGACCTTACTGCGCCCTGCATTGGTTGTAGACTGTTGTTGTATCTAATCTACTCCTGTGTGGTCGTGGTTGTCAGTCCGGCGGGAAATTAAGATACTGCGGCTGTTCATGCATCCGCATATCATACGATTATATGAGGTTATTGAAACTCCGACCGATATTTTTGTGGTGATGGAGTACGTGAAGTCCGGGGAGCTTTTTGACTACATTGTGGAAAAGGGACGGCTAGTTGAAGATGAAGCTCGACGATTTTTCCAGCAGGTAGAGTTACTTTTCGCTACCGGAGACATTCTCAACGAGACTTCTGCACTCTTGTTGTAAGCCATGGAGGTTTCTTGTAGTTTAGGGCTCGAGGTAGTACTTTGATGTGGTCGATGCATTAGAGTATATCGAGGTGCAGTTGCACAATTCGGAGCTTTTGTGATGGCGTGCTGGGAACGAAAAGCTACAGCCGCAGTTGATCGGACTTAAATCTGTCTAATGGAATCTTAATGCCTAGGAATTTATCTTGTGCATCATTTTGCAATTGCAAATACCTCACTAGAGAGAAATCGCTACGCTGTACACAATACACCATCCGTAGTAATTACAGTAATGTGTATTCAAATTAAGTGCGGGCTACCTTGAAATCTGCAAGTAGCTTACCAACTCCTAATTGTTGTGGGCTGCATTAACTTTTCAACCACTGCAATTGAGCATCCGCAGTATATGCTGTATTTAGTGCGCCAAAATACTTAGCACTGAGACTGCAATTTGTACTTGCATTCTCGTGAGTCATTTATTGGGGCGGGTGTAGATATAATTTTGTGTTCTCAAACGTCTCCTTTGCTCGAGCAATTTGTAACCATGAGCGAATGATATGTGTGCGAACCTGTGCGTAGATTGTGTCCGGTGTGGAGTACTGCCACCGGAATATGGTGGTGCATCGCGACTTGAAGCCCGAGAATTTGCTCCTCGACTCCAAGTGCCATGTCAAGATTGCTGATTTTGGGCTGTCCAACATTATGAGGGATGGGCACTTTCTTAAAACGAGTTGTGGAAGTCCCAATTACGCTGCGCCAGAGGTCTGAGTCTTCTCTATAATAAACTTCTACTTCTCTGATACTACTTTTGCAAATGAGTCGTTGTGATATGACACTCTAGGTAAGGTGTCAACAGGATGTTTTGATTTTGTGTTGGGTGCATGGACCAAGTTGCAGGTTTTCGCACTCTGAATAAGAAAATATTAATATGTTAGCCACAATCAAGCCCATCAAGACGATATGCACAAGGCAAGCTGCATCATACATAGTAGTCTAAGTTTGTAGATGGCACAACCTCCAACGAAATCCACATATTGAATGTGTGGAGTTTCGTTTGGTCACAACAAAGACGTGTTCATTGGATTTGAATTTCAATGGAATTAGCCTTCTAACTGACCAGGAAGCCCAAGTTGGGCCTCATGCTTCTTTTAGCAGTTTTGAGTAGGTCATTCGGAAACTTTGTTTGGCCATCTGAATTATACTTTTCACAATATGACCAATCGAATGGTCTAGTTAAAACCTAGAATTCTTGGTCTTTTAGGGGTTAAACTGTTACCTAGAAAAAGCGACACGTGACTGTAGGTGTTTTTGATGCTTCAGTATTGAATGAACAATGAATATGTCCAGCATAGCCACAATTGCACACCCCTTGAACTTTGCGTAAGGTTCAGAATAGGCTGGATCTGCACAAAGCCGAGTGGTCAAGCATAGCCCTGTATATTGACTTCTCTTCAACACTGCAGGTTATATCAGGAAAGCTCTACGCCGGACCAGAGGTGGACGTGTGGAGCTGTGGCGTTATTCTATATGCTCTTTTATGTGGGTCCTTACCCTTTGACGATGAAAACATTCCAAATTTGTTCAAGAAAATCAAGGTACGTTATCATTTTTTCGCCTACTGTCTAGCCACTTCACTTTATATGCGAGCTATGGATATGCTTAAGACTGTTTATATTGGTCTCCTCGAATCCAAATGTACGCATTACCCTGCTTTTTGAAGCTTGGGTCCTCACGCCAAACTGTGTGGAGACTTTTACGTAAGCAAAAGGTGATGTGCATTGATTTTCTGCTAAAACTCGTGTTACTGTTGTGGGCACTCACTTTGTGGTTTGTTGTCTGATCAGGGTGGTATTTACACGCTGCCTAGTCATTTGTCTCCAGGAGCGAGGGATCTTATTCCAAGGATGTTGCTTGTGGATCCTATGAAGCGAGTGACAATCCCTGAAATTCGGCAGCACACTTGGTTCTTAAGTCAATTACCTCGTTACCTTGCTGTTCCCCCTCCTGATACAACGCAGCAAGCTAAACGAGTAAGATGCCTGCTTAATCCTCAACCTAATTTTCTCTTTAATTTTACGTGAATTTCTCAAGAGTTGCTTTCACTCTTTCACCCACTACATTTGAGACTGACCATTGGAAATTCACCGTATGACTTTATAGTAACAACCAAGTGGTGCTTTGCACATGAATTGAGACTTTGTGGTTTGTTTGCTACCTCAGATTGACGAAGAAATCCTAGAACGCGTGGTTCAGTTGAATTTTGACCGAGCTCAACTTATTGAGTCGTTGCTTAACCGCGTGCAGAACAAGGTAATTGTTATTCAGTAAGACAAATTATTTCGTTGGTTTCTTAGTACCGTTAATTTAAAGCTTTGATAAGATTTAGAGGAGTGGTAAGAATATTATATAGCTCGTGCAAGCTCGAATTAATTACTCCTAGCATTCAGAATTTTTTTTTCTTGGTATCTTCTGTTCATTCCGCAACTGAACTGCAGGCGACGGTGGCATACTATTTGATGCTGGACAACCGTCGGCGGCTATCGAATGGATATCTTGGCTCTGAGTTTGATGAAGCTAAGGTTAGTGTTGTGCTGTAGTGATCAGCTTGTCTTGTTTTTGCCAGCGATTAACCCCTACGTGCCCAAACATAGCCCTGATAGTGCCAATATTATTGGAAAATACACTAGAAAGAAGAAATCATAACCTACCTTTTGAACGATGGAAATGTGTTTTGAAACTGTACATGAAGTTCATGACATTGGTATGTGCTTAGCAACAATTTCTTTTCACAGTTTCTTTATTTCTGTTAGAAGCATTATCTTATACTAAGGTATTATATGATGCAGGAGCTCTTAAATCCAATGTCCCCAATGTCCCCGATGGTGGATGCATATGCTGGGCGCTATCAGAGTGCTTTAACTCACACCTCTTCCATGGACCGAAGAGGAGCTTCTCCCTCTGTGATACAACAGAGGGTTGCCGCTGAGAGAAAATGGGTTCTAGGCATCCAGGTATGTCTGAATTCTTGTCTCGACCTTCCGTATGTCGATGGACCCTACCTGCATGGAATGAATCCCTTGGTATTGATATGATCAATTTATTGATACCTGATTATGTTTCCCCTTTTCTGTCGGTGTCACTCGTCCAGTATTTTGATACCTTTTCTTGGTATGTTATGGATCGGAAGTCTTGTAAATGGTGGCAAGCTACGATGAATGTAGTATTCAGTTTGCTTACATATATTAATTGACTCTTCACTTTCCATTCGATACTTAAAATGTTTGTCAGCCTTTTTCATTGTATGAAGATTCTCGATGATTCACGATGGTTCATTGTAGACACTTGTTAATGACGTTTGCAGTTACGATCACATCCCAAGGAGATAATTTCTGAAGTGATGAAGACACTCCGTGATTTGGACATCAACTGGAAGAAAACAGGTGCTTATAATTTGAAGTGCCGTTGGGTTGCACCGAACCAAAGTTCGATTGACAAGGCCTCAGCAAATCATGACTCCCCAATGGCTGGATCTGTTCCTAGAGTTTCTGCTGGCCACTGGTCAGCAGAGCAGCATGGAGTGCCTGGTTCAGTGGCTCCTGGAAACAAAGACAACGAGTCTGGTGTTGAGAGCAATGTTCTCAAGTTCGAGTTGCAGGTATGTATTTTAACCCTAAGGGTACATCCGCACCAGGGGTGAAGAAAACGGTGATATATATTTTAACCTTTGGGGTTACCTCATGTGAGGATAAAGGGTGATGATAATACGTATCTTTTAACCTTGTGGGGTTGCCTTATGTGAGGATAAATATTCCTCTCGAGATTAATAGTTAATTGACAGAAGGCAGAGAAATAGAATCCTGTAGTGGTGAGCAAGGAGCAAAGCGACCCACCCTCCCTGTGGGGTTTAAATACCCTCTTTTATCCCTTACAAAATCTAATTATTATTTTGATGATTATATTCCCATGGCTGTAAATTATAATCTTGAAGAGTTTTAGATATATCCGCGAAGTCTTGTTATGCGCCATATTGGATTAGGTTGAAGATTTGTCACCTTGGTACAAATAGTACAAACATATTAGTTGAGTTTGAACTCTTAGCCTCTTCTGTTATATACTTCCTCCTTTGGTGTGAATGTTCCCTGAAGGACAGGCAAGGTCTCTTCATTTGTGAAATTTTGCAAAGATTCATTATAGACCATAATATAGAGGAATATTATGGAAGCAATTTATGAAAAAAAGTCGATTTGGAATATGTAGGGTTAAATATACCATGGCGATCGCCAATATAATATTTGAAACTTGAATCCTTTCATTCTTTCTAAATTTGATTTCAAACAAAGTGTTGATAATTTTTTAGTGAAATTTGTTGAAATGGATTTGGGATGCAATGATATCATTGTAATCATTTATGTGAAAGTTCTGTCAAAAGGACACCCTTGAGAGCTCTTTATTGCATTCACTTAAAATTCTTGTATGTTGCTGAACATGAAAAGCCGTGATTCGTTTTACTTGGTTTTATAGCCTATGAAATAGTCTTTTCAGATTACACTGTTTCTCTCTTTATATCGGGGAGGCTTCATTATGATTGGTGTCACCATATGGAGTCTTGTCCATGGATTATTTGGGAGATTCTCTTTGTGATGTCTAATATTCCTGAAACAATCTCATTTTACTGAACACGAAATACTGAAGTACCAATTTCTGCTTGTTGCGTATGACTGCAGCTGTTCAAGATGCGAGAGGAGAAGTATTTGCTGGACATGCAAAGAGTCGAAGGTCCCACTTATCTCTTTCTAGATTTGTGTGCAGCGTTCCTTGCGGAGCTACGAGTGGTTTGACCCCTGGAGCCGCCACTGCGACGTTTTGATTTGCTGTCCGATGGGATGGGCAAATGGCAGAGGCAATTATTCTGGCATTTATTCTTATTAATGTCGAGCTTCCTGCCGTAAGGCCAAGGTTCTCCCGAGTCCACAAAACCCTTTGTATTATGGAAGCGACCTGCGGAACTCGTTTTTATTGAATAGTAATTTGGGATGGAAGCTCAAATAGGGGCCCAGAAGCGAGCGAAGCTTTCGTGTCTCTGAACTTTTGAACTCACCCAAAGGCACCACAACATCAGGTTGATTCAATTAAAAGAAGAAGAAGAAGAAGACTTAGTTCTCCATTTAGGGCCTGCGTCTTCCTGCAGCTCGGGAGTGGGAGTACCCACTTCATATCCATCCAGCCCTCGTGGGAGCCCGTTGCAGAGCAGTCTCCGCCTTGTTGCCCATCAGTTTCGGCTTTTCAACAAGGCAAGGTTTTGTTCGGTGACACTTTTCTGATCCCGCTTGACTGAAGCTGTGCATTTTCTTTCGTTCTGTGGCGTGTATTTAGTCTTCCCACTGCTATCATCAATTGCTGGTTTACTGCTGCATTGTTTTGATGGGTTAATGTTGAATTTGCTTTGTTCGTTTGTAATTTCAGTGTTTTTATGTAGTACCCGTTTTAGTACTTCTTCAAATTTTGACTTTAATTACACTGAAAAGACGTTAGAAAGTTACTATAAATTTATAATCAGTGTGGATTGGAGACTCCTTGAGAAGGGAAGCAACCTTTCAAAGAGTGGATTGATGTACGTTGATAAAGTAACAATTACAAGTAGAAAGGGGTTTTTACTTGTCAAATGATCATAAATTTTCAAATAAGAATTCGAAGATATTTTGTTAATCTTGTGGATTTTGTCCAAACTAAGAGAAATTTTAGAGTGTTATATAAGGTCTTAGTACTTTGTATTGCTAGGTACCTTAATTTTAGGAGCCTTCAATATGTTGCTTTTGAAAATTTTACAGAATTTTTCCCAAGCAATAGAAAATCCGATTTGCAACATCTTTGACTACATTGCTAATTTGTTTGAACAAATTTTTCACAATGTGGCCACATGGAAGATGTTCTTATCAAATTGCTTATATTGATGATTTTAGGTGCTCCAATTTTATATGCATCTTTGAATTGTCTACAAAAGAGACATTTTTATCATTTACTAAAGGCTTTATTATTTTGCAAATATGTCATGCTAATAAGCAAAGTTAACCCCTGTGACCCAAGTGACCAATTTTTTGATCACTGACCCTCTTTTTTGAACTGCCTGTTCTCAAATTTTGAGTTCTAATAAAAATAATTTCTCCCCTACTAAATAGATTGTGCTATAAATCAATGGTGGTGCTCTCATCAAATTTCAAGTTAAACTCCACCCTGTGGACTTTTTCAAAGTTAAGTATTGTAGTATAGTTTGCAGCTCATTTTTTGAAGTTTGGTTTGGGCATAGACTAAAATGCCAGCCAACCAATGTGATTCTTGCTCTCTTCAAAAAGGGCAGATCCACCTCGAAAGGAGTAGATCCAAAGAGTTCAAGGAGACAAGTGTCTTATTCTTTTTTTTCTTACAAACAGTACTCAGTGACCATTGTACATTGCAAGCTCTACCATAAATTGAAAAGTGCTTGGAATGTTGTAAAATTTCACAAGCACATTTTCAACTCTTATCTTTTTTTGAGCACAAAGAGGGCATCATTTTGAACTATTCTCACAAAGATATGCTCCTTCAAAGTGTGATGCCTTGTATTTCCATTAACCCAAATTAAACTTCCAACTTAAATATCACCTAAACTGTGTGGTTAAATAATCTGAATTTTTTTGAGGTGTTCAACCTCAATGTGAACTTCAAGATCCTATGGTTATATTCTATTCAATCTCAAGAAAGAATGAGCAAACAAATTGCTCAAGTTGTTGGCAGTTTTGGCCATTTTGAAAGTATACCTCCCTTGGGTCATTAGCCAAGTTAAAAGACATACTAAAAGGACAACACATGCATTCAAGTGATATTAGTGACACTTTAAACAACCTTTGCATGACAAAATTTAGTGGTAGGTGGGTGGAAATTTAGGTACTATCATCTTTTAAAAGTGATGAATGGTGCATTTACTATCCACTAGAAGAAACCCGCATTGATATAAACCAAAAATATGGGCTGAAATTTGTTGAGAACCATGTTTTCAACGGTGGAATCCCAAAATTTTGCGTTGGAAACATGGTTCTCAAAAAATTTCGGTCCACATTTTTGGTTTAGACCAATGCGGGTTTCTTCTAGTGATCCTTGTAAAGGTGGTTAAGTACTTGCATCATGATCTTCATGACAATCATTCTAAAGTAATTTTGGTTCAACAAATTTGTTTTGGACTTGAACAATTTTAAGTGTTTATAGAATATGACATGCTTTCATATGTTTTATTCTATGGAGTTATATAGGTGTGATGAATCCATGTCAAATAGGTAGACTATTACAAATGTGTGGATATAGGATACAATTGGATATTAGACATGTTGGAAAATACACAATTAGATGATTTCATTTCAATTTGAAAAGAATTTAAAAAATCGCTCCTAACAACCTAAAGACAATAAGTTCCTATAGGCAAGTTTAGGCAAGGCGGCATGCAATGTAAACCTTCAACATAATTTTTACAAAATTTTACAAATTTTTTTTTTTTATTAGCTATTTGGGAGTATTTAAAAAAAATTGTTGCCTAATTTTGCAAAAGTTATAGGGCCCGAAAGTATTCGGGCAATTGGGATAATTGTTGATTGCCTAGATTAAAACTGGCAAGTGCTACCCAGTGCTCATAGGGAAGCTAGGGAGACCGGCAAAGCTTAGAGGGAGGGGCTCAAGGAGGGGTGAGCGTAGGTGGTAGTAGGGAGTGTCGGCATTAGAGGTTAGACTCTGACAAGGCCATCACCGTGTAGGTCTTCAAGCCAAAGACTTTGAGAGCAAGCTAGGGGGTGATTCAAGAGTGATTAGAAGTCATCTTAGGTAGGGGCAAGGCTTCAGCTAGAGAGGACTTTAGTGTCCTTGATATCTACTCTTTGTAGACAAAAAGCCTTGTTATAAGGTATTAATACAAATCAGTAGCATCCTGCCAAAAATGTTGCCAAAATTTAATTTTGCTAGTTTTCTTGGTAATCAAGCCAAATTGATTGCAAGAAATTATGATGAAACTAAGCATAATGAAGAGCTGGACCATAATCATGGGAAGAAAAATGTGCAAATTAAATGATGTAAAAGTGCTCTTGAAGCTAAAATTACATGCAAAATAGAATCTTCCACACCAAATTGAAACGGCGATTGCATATGATAGCCTTCACTTACTAATCGTCATTGTAAAGCTCTATTTTGGATGCTCCAATACATTTTAAAAAAATCTCAAGTTTTGAAGCATAGCACAAAATGGTGGCTCTAGCACCTACGTGCCCATTCAATGGCTACCCATTACAATACAAACTTCCTCCCATTTGTAACAATTGCCTGGGTGGATCACTTAGCGCATTTTAGAAACGACGTGCGGCATAATAGAGGGAAGGATTTATTTTTTTGAAATAAAATTTATAAATTTATTACAAATAAAGTAGGATTCATTCAAAGGAAAAAATCTATTATAAATAAGCTAGGTAGCCTGAAAATCTAAACCATTAATTTTTTTTTACATCTAATTTAGGGGCTGGTCATTGGGATCCTCTATATTATATTTAATAGGATTTGTATATCTAATACATTATAGCTGGGTTGTAATTGCTTTTTTACACACAATCTGATTTCATATAATTCTCACCCTTACAAAATTTACACTCCTTCACTAGTCTAGAACTATTCTTATCACTTCCAATACTTTTCAGCAGTTACTCACTTGACACAACACTCATTAACACCCACTTGTAGACTTTCACTCAAAATCAAATACAATCACAAACCACACTATAACATCATGTGGCCTTAGCATTTCATATACACATGGGAAATAACTTTTCATCTTAGTAGATCACATAAACTCCTTCATGCCTCCATCATAACAACCATGTTCACTGCAATTCTACTTCTTTCTAAACTAAACACTTAGGCAATATAAACTCACAACCATCAAGTAGCTTATAAACTTTCAATAACCAACCCTTAAAATTACAATCACACCACAATCAACCACTAATTAACAATCACAGTTCTGCATTTCTCAGACCATTTTAACCATACATACTCGCATCAACATCAATTAAGTTGCACATATTTTATATAACTCCAAATTGGTGAAAAAATCACCATTTACAATTTTTATAAAATAGGAACCACCCAGCAGTTACCAACTACAAAAAAGACAACTAAATGCCCCCAAATCACCAAATTAGAACTGCCTTGCAACTCCACCTCAAATACTTGATAAATTCTCCTACTTGGCAGCAAACCCCTATGACCAAATACACACACTACTTTACTTTTTTTACCCCAAAACAACTCAAATCAATATAAAATCAGCAATCAACTTGCAAAAACAAGTCCAAAACCAAACAAAAACCCGTCCAATTTCAAAAATAAAAAATCCAACTAGCAATCACTGCTACACTTCCAAAGGTATGGTGGTATGCTAGCCTAGAGCGGAACCTGAATTATACAACCGAGCTGAAATTGAATTTTTTTCAGCTAATCATTCTGCAAAAGTTTCTCAATAAATTTACCTGAAAGCTAAATTGAACGAACCTTAATCCCAAGTGGTTTAACATGTTTTTGACATCCTAATCCTTTTTAAGTTGGAATGCCATTGCTATATTTGTTTTGTATTTGAATTTTGAGTATGCGATATATTTTTTTCTTATAGAAATGCATTGCTATCCTAAAATCGACAAAAGTGTATTAGCCTCAAGAATAGGAAGTCAACAAGAAAGACATACTTTACACCAACAAAAGTGTCACAAAAAAAATAGGTTGCAAAAAAGAAATACTCTTCTCAAACCACCCAAAGTGCCTTACAAACAAAATAGGATGTGAAAAAAGAAAAACAAACTCACACCAACCGTAAACCCTAAACCCAAAAAAATAGGGTGTGAAAAGAGATAATAAAGGAATTAAAATACACCCTAAATCAAATAGCCTAATTCCAAAAATAGAATATCAACAAATGCTTCAATATTGCCCACCAACAAAAGTGTCACAAAAAAAAATAGGGTGCAAAAAAGAAATACCCTTTTCAAACCACCCAAAGTGCCTTACCAACAAAATAGGATGTAAAAAAGGAAAAAAAATTCACACCAACTGTTCACCCTAAACCAAAAAAAATAGGGTGTAAAAAAGGAATAAAAAATACACCCTAAATCAAGCAGCCTAAACCAAACAAAATAGGATGTCAAAAAGAAAAAAACTTAACATCAATCATAGTCTCTCCACAAAAAATAGGGTGTGGAAAAGAAACTCATGCTTCGTGCCAAATAAAATTTCCAAATGTTGGAACGCTAAAACTAAGTTGTTTCAAAATGCATGGAACATGATTGATTTCCATGCATGCAATCTTTGGACTTTTTTTTAACCTTTTTGCTTTCACATTGCTTTTCAATTCACCTTTTTTTCTTAGAAAGAAAATAGCCTAAAGAAAATTGTCCTTACATGGATAAAATAAGTAATAATAGAGTACCATGATATAGGCCATTTTGCCAAATTATATAATTATAGGGGCCCTTTTATTGAGGCCTTGGAGGTAAATAGCCCCCTAAAAAATACCCCCTTGCTGCACGGGGGGTATAAAACATACAAAGAGTGATCCACCCGAGAACAATTGAAAGTGGTCTATTTCTACCAATGTCACTACAATCAGAGAAGACACTAGGAAATTGGAGCAATAGCAACCACTTGTAAATAAAAAGGTTTGACATCTAGTGAAGAAGGCAAAAAATGGATTAGGTAAGTCTCTCATGCCACTTATGAGAGCCAACATTGAGGGGAGGAGATTACTCTTGCAAGGAGAGAGGTTCAAACTCTTATAGCTTTCTTACAACCATGCACCCTCTATATACAACAAGTTCTTCATGGTACACGGGCTTTGCCCAAAGAGCCTACATCCAATACATTTAGGCACCACTATTAGTATCAAGTGGCAAAGTTGCTAGGGTGGAGAAAAACGAGGCCTATTGACAAGGGTTTACTTGAAGCCATCGAGTGCTTGTAGCCGAAAGACATTGCCAATAACACAACTTCCAAGAGTGATGCCAATGAGGACATATGTACCAAGATAGAAGGAAAAAAGAATAAGTAATGCATTGCAATTCTTCTTTGAACAATGATTTCATTAGCTTTGCCATGTTTCAAAGAATCATTGGTATAGTGAATGCTATTTACACTAAAGAGTTCTTGAGACAATATAGAATTCTTCTTTAAGCAACTAAATTCACTATGGAATTTCTCTTTGAGTTATTTTTTCTCAAAGCAATTCTTCTTTGAGATATTTGATTGACTATGCACTTTGAATTGAACTAAGCCTAGTTGATCACTTCATTTTTGGAGATCTAATCTCTTGCCACTTTTTATTGTACCAAACAATTTTGAAAGAAGGGAAGTTTTTCCTCACCAAAGAATTGGTTCAATTTTGTAGACAATGTTATAACTTTAAACTCTAAAATGGAACTCCCAATTGCAGACACCCATGCTATCCCATGCAACAAATTGTCTCTATCACAAATTCCACCATCACAATGTTCTCCATCTCCACACACATCCACAAACAATTTTGGCATGGGCAATTTGGAATTATATAGTTGAGGTGGGTGGGGAACAAATTATTGGGGTTATGGGAGAATCATAGGCAACTGAAACTAATGATTTCAAGCAGGGGCATGGGTTTGGAGGATGTCATGGAGAAGGGGGAACCAATGTACATAGGAAGGGGCATAGTTTTGGATAAATTGTAGAAAAAATATAGAACATGGTTCCAAGAGTTTGGAGGCCCTTTTGTTCACTTACATTGGAACAATAGAAAATAATATTGAAAAAATTTGGAGTCACCAAATATTGTGCATTATTGTGTGGAGGATTAAATAGGTTATGATGTGGGTGGTGGATAGGATTTGTAGGAAGCTCCCCATTTTATCAATGATGACAAGTACTTCCATGGTAATTCTTTTGTCTACCAATTGAGCGTTGACAATGCCATAAAGGTTTCTACCGGGCTCCCTATGTTGGATTGTGGAAGTGAAGATTCCAAACCAGATTATGAAAGTTTGGAGGAAGATGATGATGGTGGCTTGGTTCATGATGACAATGAAGATGTGAATTGCATAAAGCATTTGTTTAGGGATGCCACATAGAACAAAGATTCTATAACATATGATCTAGAGTTGGAGGATTTGATCATGGACCTAGAGTGGGAGGATTTGATCATCTCTAGGTTGAAAGTATTCTTTGTTGTTCTATTGTAATTCGTATATGAGAATGAAATGACAACCTAATAATCAAAAGAGTTATTGGCACAAGTAAGGCTCTATATTTCTTTTGTCCCATTATATTAAAAACTATGATTCAGACCTAATTTTAATCATTGACTAATTGTTTACATCTTACAAATTTGGTCTCATATGTGCATGAGAAGAATTCGTCTAGATATGATCAAATGAAACAATTGTGGTGGTTGTTAAATTGAATTAGAGATGCTTGCAAGAAGGTGTGGAAAGTAATGAAGTTTGCTACAATTGATGAAATGATGATAAGGTACAAAGGTTGGTATTTTGTCATATATAAAAATGCCTAAGAAACTTCACAAATGGAGGGTGAAGGTTTGGTGTTGGGTGATTGCAAAAAACACTTGTCACTATTTGTTGCATTTTGTCACATCCTAGTTTTTTATTTCTGTTTTGGCTATAACTTCTGTGTTTTAGGTCCAAATGGCTCAAAACTTATAAGAACGCTACTTATAACCATTACATACTTTATTTGGTTTTTGAAGATTTTTCAAAAATAATTAACTATTTTTAAACAACCCCAAAAATTTCTCACAATGGGTGATTAAGGAGTTTTTAGCACTAATTGGAACACAAAAAAAGAACTTTGAGCTGAAATTTTGAGAGGATGGTATCTTAGTAGACCAATAGCTGCTGTCCAAAGGACATTTAAAAATACTTATTTTTATGTGATGTAGAGGTCCACAAATATATAGAGCTTCTTTCAATTTTTTTTTCAAAGATAAAAAGCAATACTTTGGTGAATTTTTTGGTCAAATCTTATCACCAAAAAGTCTCTTCAAGTATCCAATTTTTATATAATTTTTAAGAAAATTTTTTGTTTCTTACAAATTAAAATGTTAGAAGTGGTATATTCTTCACTAGACTTTTTGACATAGAATTCACATAGAATTTGGGGTGAATAAAATACCACTTCTAACATTTTAATTTGTAAAACATAGTTTTTTTTTAAAAGAATATATAAAAATTGAATATTTGACAAGACTTTTTGGTGATGAAATTTGACCAAGAAACTCACCATAATATTGTTTTATATCTTTAAAAAAAATGTAGAAAGAAGCTCTATTTGTGGACCTCTACACCACATAAAATTTATTAAAAATTCCTTTAGACAGCAGCTATTTTTCTACTAAGATACCATCCTCTCAAAATTTCAGCTCAAAATTCTTTTTTTGGTGTTCCAATTAGTGCTAAAACCCCCTAAATCACCCATTGTGAGAAATTTTTGGGGCTATTCCAAAGTAGTAAGTATTTTTGAAAAATACTCAAAAATTATATAAGGTATATAATAGTTATGAGTAGCTTCCTTGTAAATTTCGAGTCATTTACAGCTAAAAGACAAAAGTTATAGCCAAAACAAAAATAAAAAACTAAGGTGTGACATACCACATTAAGTGTTTCTTGCAATCACCTTGTTTGGCAATTTCAGTCTCTATATTTGTATCAAATCTTAAGGTCTATTGCAGAAAACTCAAATTCTAGAAGGAGACAAGTGAATTGCGTAGATGGAGTCTAATTAAGCACATGATGTAGTGTTGCATTTATTGGATGGATATATTAACAAGAAAAGGCATATAGTTACTATAGATAATTATTTTACTTCTACTGGGCTCATAAAGGCTCTATTGTCTAGAGGAATTTATGGCTTAGGGACTTTGCATTTTAATCAAATTGGAATACCAGAAGGTGTTGAAGAATAAGAAGTCATTTAATAGAAGTATCTAAGAGACACTAGAGGGGCCGACAAATGCATAAATTGCAGAAGATGAGTGCCATAGTTTGGAAGGACAAACAATCGGTGTTTATTCTTTCAGCACATCATGCATGCAGAGCCTATTCAACACCTTATGGCATTAGGAAAAATATGAACCCTGGAAAGGGCTGTTAACTTTTGATTTTCGGCACCCCTTGTGGTGCAAATGTAGAAAAAAAAAATTTAATTAAAAAAAAAATTAAAATATTGGATATGCTGACATGGCACTGACGTGTGCTAATGTGGCACCAATAGTGCCACGTCAGCATGTCCATAATTTCTTCTCTAATTGCACCAAAGGGTGCAGAATAGTGTACAGAATTCGCGGCCATCTTTTGGCCTGGATTTTTTTGTAATGAGTTCCCCGTTATTAATGTGCAAACGGCACAATGGAGTACTCTCAAATAATTTTTAAACTTCTCTTATCCATTACAAGTATACAAAGTCCATGCAGAGGGTCCATGCAGAGGATCGATTGAAAGCCTCATATTGTTGCCAAAATTAGTTCTACAAATGGTGGCATTGATTTTTTTCAATTCTTTTTGGACATGACAAATGTAAATATGTTCAATATTCATGTAGATGGATGCAAGAATGGTGAAACTCTGAGGAGACCAATGATTCATTTGCAATTCCGCATAGAACTGTGCAGACATCTTCTATAAATACTTACAACAGAGTGGCAAAGGGATCCATGTTAATGACACTTGGAAAATGGATATTATTTTCCTTGAGTATCAAAACACAAGGTTTATGCATTATTTGTAAAGATGGTGTGACCTTATCCAAAACATTTTGCCAAAATTACGGGAACAAATACATGTATTGGAAAAAAAGGATGTTTTGAAAATATCATGATGATCTTGGAACTAGACTAAAGTAAATCATTTCTAACTAATATTAATAAAAATTGTTCCCTTTTAAATGTCATATATGCATCATGTATTTGTTGTTTGCCAAAATTATGCAAAGTAATTTATTTAGAAGCTCTTAATATTTTGGAGGGCATTTTATTCTTTTAGAACCTTTTTTGGAGCAATAAGTGCCAATGTTAGAGTTTCAATAAGTGAGGGTTTTTTTTAAATCACTATTCAATTTTGGTATATTGAACATACAAAAATATGATAATGATCTCATTGTTTAATTTAGTGGCCAAAGTAACCCCAATTCTAGCCCCTAGATGTCACGTGATGGACTTCATCAAGCTCTAGAGTTAGATCTTCTTCTAGTGTAGCAAGTATGGAAGAAGTTTTTCACTAGTGCAAGTGAAGCTCCATGTTGGGCCACTTGGTCACTCTTTTCCTTCTCCCCATACAGCCTTGGGGATTGAATGTAGCCCCTGCATTGGCAATTAGACCCACAAAGAGCCGGGTTTTTAGGACATAAAAAGAAAGGTTCATACACCAGGTTCATGAGGACTTCCAAGGTACAGAAAGGTACTCACAGGGTGGGGGGGCTTCTTCATCCAACTTGAATTGCCATTTGCTAGGCAACTTGAGCTCTAATAGGCTTTCATTTTAGAGCCCCCTTGGCTTTACCATAGTACATTTTTTATGAAGTTATATTCCTTTGAAATTTTTTTGGTTTGGTGTATATATATATTATAGTGACAATTATTCTCTTCATGTTCATTGTTCAAATTGTAGGTTCATTGAAAATGATGTATAGAAATCTTTAGCAACACGTGCCAATGTATAGTGTTTTCAAAGGACATGTTATTTTTGCAAAAATCATTTGCATGTGCTCATTGATCCAATCAATCTGAAACTTGTTGTGGAAATATCTAACTTCATAAAGTATCTAAATCCATAAATTTCCAACTTTTGTATAATGTAAAAATTTCAATCGTGGAGTAGTCAAATTTGATTGATTCTACTAGGTATGCCCAAAAACATTTTGTCTCATTTTCAAACACTATAATCTTCCAATCTGTGCTATCAAACATGATAAATCTTCTCCACACATAGCTGCAGTAACTTACTTCAATTTTGCACGATTGAAAGTTTGAAAAAGAGTTCACTTTTCCAATTTAGGTCTAAAATTCTAAAAATTGTAATTTTGGAGGCTCTTGGTCCAAAAAGGGGTTAAATAGTGATAAAATGGAGGGTACAAAGTTTAGGATTTTAAGGGTTAGACTACATGGACATTGACTCTGCCCTTTCAGGGTTAAAGGGCTTTAGAGTGTATTTATGTTATAGCTAACGAGGCATGATGCATGCGGATTCTACCAAGTGTCTATACTATACAAAATGCCATATTTGGAGGTGATAATTTGCTAAGTAAATTTATGTGACATGTTGTCATTTTTACAAAATGATCATATTTTTTGGAATGTAAAAAGTATGATCATATGAGTGAGCAAAATTTTTAATTTTATATCAAAAAAATAGAGTATATGATTTGTATCATACAATTTAAATAGTAGCTCAACTATAGTTAGTAGTGAATAAGAACCTTGAAATTTGTCTCACATATATGATTAAAACTCTTATTAATTTTTTTTTCATTTTCTACATAATGTTCTTTTTCTTCCATTTATTAACCTTTAAGTGCCCCAAATGGCCCAAAGCCATAGTGTGTATACAAAGGAGTATCATGCAAAAACTCCATTCTAATGCCCTATATTGGTCATGGTAAGCAATTCAAAACCTATAGCATGATGGATGATAGTAAAATGGTATTCAAGATTTCCTACATGAAAATCATGTAATTTGATTATGGGGTCCTTTTGCATGACTAGATGTACTTTTTGCTAGATAATATGAATGATAAAATGCCAATTGTATTTCACATTCTGTATTTTTCTTCAATAGCACAAGAGACATTTTGTAAGAATATTGTACTGCCTCCTCTGTACTAATTGTCTTCATCATAGAACAACAATGTAGGAATGTCCAAGACATTAATTTTATTGTTGGAGTGCCTTCCAATTAAAAATGTTGAACAACCTTACATTGACCATTCTACAATGACGTACCCTTCTAAATTTTGATTGAATTGGATCGTGGTTAGATTTCCATCAACCTTCTTTCCTTCCTTTCTTTTAATTTCAAATTTGTGGTGTAGTATAAGTATTGATTGCATAATAAAAAAAACATCATAAACACTTAAAGGACAGGTTGGTGACCATGGAAAACATCCCTTTTGGCATTGTGTAAATAGTTCGTTTAAAAAAAATCCAAAAGCACTCATTGGTAGTCAAACTACTGTAGAAGACTTCCCCTTTTCACACAAAATTCTAAAGACGTAATTGCACTTCTGTCCTACACAAAAAAAATCTTTATCATTCATCAACAAAAAAATGGCCGCTGCGCCCTTACAGTTTAATAGCATGTGTGTATATTAATACCAACATGTATACCCTCAGTCTTCATTAAAAAAAAAACCCAATACAACACCATACCTGACCCCATACAGTGAACATGTTTCGTTGAATTCTTCATACTTGACGCACTTATTGCATTTTGCACTTGATATTTTGCTTGCCATGAAGATGATAACGAAATGGCAATGAAGACGTACGTATTCAATTCATTCCTACGGTAGCTTTGACTCCAATTGTGTCTCTAATGTTGTTGCCATCGATAGTTGGTTCAAATCGCACATGATCGTCCTATGTGAACCCAAATATCAATCCAGTATAATCTGTCGCACATGCTGTGTTGGGTACGACATGTGTAAAGGCCCTTGAGTGCAATCGAATAAGCTATTGACTGGTAAGGAAACCATTGACCGAAGAATACCGAAGAATAATAAAAAGAAAAAAAAAACAGTAGCCACGAAGCTTAAATGGCCTGCACACGGCTTTTGCAGCACTGAAAAGAGAGTTTGTTTCATACAAATGATCACAATATTTTTTTAAAAATGCAAGTTGATGAGGCCTTCACTCCCAACCATGATGTTGACTCCATAGGGAACAAATCTTACTTTCTACTTTGTGTTTTTTCACTATGAAAAAAACAACAGACCCATCATTCATCTCAATTCTTGTCGAAAGAGATGAGATGAGATGAGATGAGAAAAGAGAGTCTACGATCCATTTTGAATATTCCTATAATCAACACTTTGAATTTTTTTAGTTTATTCATGTGGTGTCCAAAAAATATAATTGAATCAAATCTAAAATCCTCTATTAATTGCTTACAAAATCTTGCAAAATAAGACAACTTCATAAGCAGGAGCTACCTGTTTCTTATTAATATGGGTGGTTTTAGTTGTAGTTGCCTCTCCAATAAAAACTAGGAAACTCAAGGATGCTTTACAATCATGTAAATGCTGGGCCATTCTCATTGAGACCTTTTGTCCAATCACAAGTGAGGATTTGGAACCTCTTACACAACAAATTAATCCAGCCTCTTGGTGTAATAAAAGCGTCCCTGAATTCTTGGGAACTAACCCTGAAAAATCTTCCCTCAGTCAGTCAAGTACTGGACATGAATCATCAGCCTTAGCATCAAAAAGGAGCCAAAGGCAGAGAGAGCACCATCTGACTCACCTCATCCATCACATGTACTCCATAGAACTTTGTGCCACGGGTTTAAATTTTTTTTTTTAAATTGCAGGTGCACTGTACTCTACTCTACTCAGTAATGCCAGTCCATGAAGTATCTCAGATGGTTTCAGTTGCAAAGAGCCAGCTTTTTACAAATAAGGTAGAAGGTCCTTAAACCAACCATCTAAGCATTGGAACTGAATTTTAGGCAGATGAAATTTCTCAAAATATTTTTCAGTGAATTTTCCTTCAAAGACAAGAGGAGTTAGCATCTAACCCAAGTCGTTTCATATATTTTGGATCATTTTTGAATTAGTTATGAAATTTTGAAGTTGAACTGCCCTAGGGCTCCAAAACCGCCCACCTCTGAAATGTACATTCTTGGTACATCAATAAAGGCTATGAAAAAACAGCATGTACTACCTGTGTACATTTATGGGGTGAGCGGTTCTAAATGCCCGAACTGTTCTTGAGCCTTCTACCTTAGTATGATCATGTATCAGTGAACTACTCACTGCCGGCCTTATTTAATTTCGTATAAAAAAGGACTTGAGGTGCCTGCTCTCTTAAACAGCCTGCTGTTCATGAAAAATAAGTGAAGTCCACTTTCATTTGGGACTCATGACAGTCCTGCAAACTCAAGTTCTCAACTGTTTTGGAGGGAATTTCCAATCTTCACGAGAGGTGTTTTCCTGTTTTAGTGGTCCCAACTGGGCTGCAATGATATTGGATGTCAATTTTGTTAAATTGGCATTCAAGACTTCTTGGCATCAAAATTGATGACATTCATTTACTCCAAACTTTAACCCTTAAATGCCGAAGGGGGAACCCTCAAAATCTTCCTTTTCTATTACCGTGTGAATCATTGACTTCCAGAATTGCAAAAGTAGTCATTGGAAGTCAAACTACTGTAGAAGATCTTTCCTTTCCAAAACAAATTTAGAGGATGAATAGTTGCACTTCTGTCCTATACGGTTTGATTCCTTGTCATCCATCGGACACAAAACGTCCGCTTCAACGTTCAAGGATTAAGAAACCAAGACTGGAATAGATTTACGTACAGGGCAATCACTAAGGCAGAGGGAATTCTGAAAATAAACGGGCTAACCTGTTTATTTTCAGAATTCCCAACAACAAGGAGATTATCTGACGTAAACACCCGTCTAGAAATGGATGAAATATATGTGATCAATGAATGAAAAAAATCCACGGATTCACACACTACGGATTCACACACTACGAGTACATTACGGGAAATAATCCTCCCTCAAAATGAACAGGACATTTCTTGGCGGGGGGTCAAGTTTCAAGCAAACATGCCCTGAATTGTGCCTCCTGTAAGTCGTGGAATTCCACAACTTAACTCAAAATTGACATTATCTAGAACTCACCGCACAGGGCAGCCACAAATAACCGACTCAAAAAATTTGAAATTCTCTGAAGAAAGCATGCATGCTTGCTTATCATCGACAGTAGTTAGTAAGGAGTCGACGCTTGTCTTCTTCCTTCCGAAAGCTTTCGGTACCTCCCCCACTAAAAGAGTGACGGAGGCGCTGATTGGCAGCTCCACAACAATGCTGTTTCGGAAGTAATAACAGGTACACTCAGTAAGTTAACAAGTTGTGCACCTCGGAAGTTGTGTAATTGAACCCAAAGCATCATACAGTTAGTTGGCACAGTCATTAAGTGAATAATTGGAGTGCTAGCTAGACAGTGGCTCATTTGTGTGTTCACTTGGTGGAGTTGTTGACTCTGAACTGAAGGGGAGAAATCTTTTGCATTGACAAAATCCACAGTGATTGCAAAAGAGGTTGAGTGGAGTACTAGGAAGCTTTTGCATTGACAAAATCCACAGGGAATGCAAAAGAGGTGGAGTGGAACACTAGGAAGCTTTTGCATTGACAAAATCCACAGTGATTGCAAAAGAGTTCGAGTGGAACACGAGGAAGCCTTTGCATTGACAAAATCCACAGGGAATGCAAAAGAGGTTGAGTGAAAAGTAAGCCAAAGAAAGAAACAAGGGCGGAGCCTCTCGTTATACAGTTGCTTGTAATTGTTGGATCTGGACTGTAGGGGAGGAGGCTTTGCATTAACACAAGCTACATGTGAGGAAGTTTGCGTAGGATCTTCGTACTTGAGATGCAAGCTGATGAAACAGCTAGCTTCTCGTAGCAGAGTTGCTTAATATTGGCTTCGGACTGAAAGGAGAGGAGGCTTGGCATTAAGATGAAGCTAGCTGTGAGGGGGAAGTTTGAGTAGAACCTTACTTGAGTTCTAAGCGAGCGAGTGATTCAAGCGGAGAAAGTCTCTCGTAGTGCTGCTGCTTGTTCCAAGTTTAAGAAATTATGGTGGTGCTGTGAACTTGTGTGTTGGTGGAATTGCGCTGATTTAGAGAGAGAGTTATGGTGGATCTCGATCTAAGAGTATCAGTTTGCTATGAGAAACGCCAAGCTTCAATTGCTCGCTGTTTCTGTGCTCTTGCTACTTCTTGTGATGCTGACCAGTTCGGTGCAGAGCCGCCAGGCTCCATGCTCTCCAGGTGCCAAAGACTAAGCCTTATAGATTCCGTCTTTTAATTATGTACACTGTTGTTGTCAAATCCTTTAGAAAACTTGAATCTGCATCGTCAATCTCGTTAATTGGTGAAATTTCACTCCTTCGAAGCTTTTCAGGACACGCAGCCTGAAACAGAAATCTCGATCTGTCCTAGTTTTTACAGCTTTGCGATAAAAGTCACAATTTTGGGCCAATTTTGCGGAATTGAATTGTGTGTATGTTGTAAGGAGAATTGGGATTCTTGAACGCGCCCGAGTAGAAGTCTAGAGTGTTTGGTGACTTATGTGGTCACTGGGGCTCCTTTGTAATATCGTTCTCCTCGGCTCACAAAGCTTACTTAGCTCCTGCCAGAAGAGGATTGAACATTTGACGATGAATTCTGGTTCTTTGCAACCACAGTCCTTCGTGACCTCTTTAAAGTCAGATCCAAAGTGTACGTGATAATATGGAGTTTCGGAACACTGTGACAATTTTAGTTTTGTGAGCTCTTAATTGTGACCTCTTTCTAAAATTGCTATCTACATATTCTTGCCTTTAATGTACTCCTATTCGAGAGAGTCTAGGGTTAGTTTGTGAAACACTTATTTTCAACAATTTGAAAATTTGTAGTTTGATTCTTCT
The DNA here is from genome assembly GCA_963969595.1 of Neckera pumila. Lineage (NCBI taxonomy): Eukaryota > Viridiplantae > Streptophyta > Bryopsida > Hypnales > Neckeraceae > Neckera > Neckera pumila. The sequence continues at coordinate 24,281,225 of OZ018413.1, forward strand.
GGTGTCTAATAAATGCATAAGAAGAGAATTTAGGATTTTTTGACTTCCAACAAGATCCAACCAAAAATTAGGCAATTCAATAATAGAAAAAATACTTCATTGCTTTTTTGGATACATTTAGGTGTGGTTGCCTTGAGAGTGACGTTAAAGTAATTGGATATTCATAAAAAGAGGAAGGCATTCAAGAGCCTTTTTTTTATTCTTATTGAACTCTGCAATTGTATGCATCATCTTGTGGCATAAGGAAGTGTTGACTGGAAGAGTTTTGAATTGTGTTCATCCATATTTTAGATTTGGGTGAGAGAATAGTGGTTGTAATATTAGAATTTACAACAATAAAGAACTAGGTCTCATACATATAGCATACTAGATTAGTTCTGATTGTCCATCTTTTTCGTATTGGCAATATTTAAATTGTGGTTGGTTGGTACAATAGTATCCAATAATAAATGACCAAATATTGATCAATGCTATTATTTTAAAACTCAAGATTTGAGAGGATTTGTGGCAAAAGAAAGAAGATGACATAGAATCAAAGCATCTTTATATCCTAATTCTTCCTTTTTTAAGGGCTTGGATCCGAGATCTTCACATCTCGTTGCAAGAATGGACTTTTGTGTTCATGTGGTGGTATACAATGTGCAGATGTAGAGCTAAATGACCCATATAGAAGAGCCACAAGAGGAGGGATGACCATGCGAAGGTTGCAAACAGATCGCCCATCACCACTAGGATATCCACCTCCACCAATTGTAGCTGATCCACCTTCGCCATCTCCAAGTGTTGTGTGACATTGCCTTGATATGAGGTTGGTTACTATAGATGCATGCAATTTGCTCTAGAATTCCAAGGCCTAGGAGCACGTTTTGCACTTTGCACCCACAAGTACATTCCCCTTTGTATCATTTTGAACCAATTAAGGTGGGGTGTGTTTGATGAATAGTGTAGGTATACCAGATCAAGCTTTCCTAGTCAAGTTTCCGTTACGGATAATAGTTTGGTAACTGCAGAATACCTTGTCTGTGACCATTTCACTTGCTTTTTAATGTTGAGTAATTCGGAAGAACCCATTCCAAGAAACCTTTCAACTTCAGACCTTGGCAAATGTTACAACTTGTTAGACCAAGCCATTATCTATACTTTGATTTTCATTATAAGATTTCACTGGGTTCGGTTTCGAATTAGTGGGTGAAGCTCAACGACTTCGTGTTTATCCAGATTGACAAGGCATGACGGAGATAGGCAGAGCTTTTGTAATAAATGGAGCTTTTGATACCTGTGATGGAGCCACGTTCACTTACGATAGTGAGTTGCTAGTGGTGTGCAACAACGGGAACAGAAACGACGTCCCTGATCTCAAGCATAGAGAACAAGAATGCTCCGACTGGGTGGTGGCTAAATTCAGCTGCAAGTGAAATCTTACATGATAGCGTCCCCATCGTGTACAATCCAAGAAAAAGTAATAGATGAATTTCTTGAAACATTATGGCAGCGCGTCTGTTTATCCTTGATGTGTTTTTGCTCAAGGATTACAAAACAGCTTCCAAATGCTGTGGTTGCATTGAGCTATGAGAAGGACGCTGCCAATGGGTCATATCACAAAGCATTTGTAGCTACTGTTCCGGTTCAAGCATATTCACCGAACTTCCACAATTGCACGCCACCATATTGGGACCCAGGAAATGGAAAAAGAAGTCACTTTTAGTGCTCCGAAGATTCCACTTGCATTGCATTACAAGACTGTCCTCATACTTCGAACATTCAACACCATCGCACATTGCTGCAAAATGATAGCCCTGCTGCTTGACACAGGGAAGTGTATAACAGACACCAAAATGGGTCCACAAAACATCCTCTTTACAGTGCGCCTTGTCATGACCCTCAACCTCCACTGATAATAAGACTAATACTAATAATACCCTACCACGAGAAACAGGAACCCATAAACACCAATATCTTACTACTACATGACGCCCATACTGGATTCATATCAAAAATCCACCTCCCAACACGATACTCCTCCAATCAATACCCTCTCATATATGTACAGCAGTTTCCCATCTCGTATACCTGTCAGAAACGAATCCGTGCCCAGTTATACTTGAAAGAGGTAGTCACCTCTAAGCAATCTTGTAAAAACATACCGGCACTGTCATTAATTGAGGCTCAGTATTGGACGTTCTTCATGTAGTTAGGGTTGGTGATCTGTTGGTTGTTGTAATCGTGGGTGCGGAAATTGGAAGGGTAAGACTGACTGGGTCTGTAGTCGCTGTAGTAGTTGGGCTTGGGCTGGTAATCTGCATCATGGCCACGGTAGTCGGGGTAGTAGCCCCCTCCTCCTCCTCCTCCTCCTCCGTAGCCTCCGCGAGGATCCATGGGGGGGAAGCCCCTGTAGTCATAGTTATTCTCACGGAACACCATGGGTGCGTACTCCATTTCTTGCTGCTGCTGCTTGCTTGGCTGCTGTTTGCCACCTCCACCTCCTCCACCTCCTCCACCTCCTCCAGCACCACCTCCGCCACCACCACCAGGAGCTTTAGCCTTGCCTTTTCCTTCACCATCACCACCTCCGCCACCACTACCTCCACCACCACCACCTTCATTCTTGTTCTTTGGAGTATTGCCACCTCCATCTCCACCTCCACCTCCACCATCACCACCCTTTTTCTTTTCACCACCCCCACCACCCCCTCCTCCTCCTCCTCCACCACCACCTCCTGCTTTGCTCTTTTCACCTCCACCACCTCCTCCTTTGTTCTTTTCACCTCCTCCACCTCCTCCTCCACCACCACCTCCGCCTCCAGCTCCACCTCCACCTCCGCCTTTGGCTTGCTTCTGTTCTGAGCCCTGGTTGTCTCCCTTGCCACCTTTCCCACCACCCGAGTCTTTCTTTATGTCCACAGCAGACCACATACACGCCTTCTTGTCAACGTTATTCTTGAACTTCTTCAGTAAGACTGTGGGCTCCACGATTCCAGTCACGGTGACTTTGCTTTTGACGCGGTCAATTTCCACTTTCTGTACACCTGTACCATTTCAACATGTTCTCAAGTAAGCATCATCACAAAATGAATACGAACGTACGTTTCATAACTGAGTATGATACAAGATCCATTCCCATTACAATTTGATATAAAGCTCTAAGGAGCTGCCGAAGAGCAGATTGCTTGAACTCTCGGGTAAGATCTCGACTCTGCCTAGGGTTCGATCATCCTACTTTATCCTCTTTCTGATCCCCTTCTCTCCAATGACATTCTAGATCATCCTCCACAGATCACATCAAACTCTGTGAGATAGTGGACGAGCTGAAACCCAGGGTATGAGATCAGAGGAATAAGCGTGTTATATCAAGTTGTATAAGCGTCTTACCATAAAGATACTCCGCTTCTTCACGAACCTTCTCCTCACACTTCGGGCAGCACATCTTCACTTTAAACTCGTGTTTCTGCGAAGCACCAATCCCTCAGCCAAAATGCACTGAACGCGATCCCAAAATAAGAACTCACACACTAAACCAATCTAAAAAAAGACCCAGAAAACTTGAAACTCCAGACATTGGAAAGCAAATGCCAAACCACTGCTTACCGGCACAGAAGGCCCTTTTGGCTTGTTATCGCCGCCACCGCCACCGCCTCCACCTCCTCCACCGCCACCACCACCCCCCTTCCCTTTCGTCCCACCTCCTTGCTGGTTCCCTTCGTCATTCTCAGTCATCCACCTCGGATCTTTGTTCTTGTTCATCACCTACCCAAGAAAGAACCAATCCTCCATTGTCAACCTCCAAACCCCAAAACCCTACCACCAAACTCTCACACCCACTAACACAACCGTCACACTCACACTAATCACCACCAAAACCTTCGATTCGAAAAAACCGAGCAATACTCAACAGCAATTTACCACCAAACTCCCGCCCACGCCCTCCTACAGACACGAAAATGACGGCGCATCATTCCAAAGCCCCACCCAACCCAACCCGTGTACCTCACTAACGTTCGCCATCTTGCTTGCCGCTCCTCTCTCCTCCCCCAACTGAAGCTCGATCTCCGCCACTACACCACTCAACTCGGAGTCACGTCGTCTGCAATCAGCGACACTGGGAATACAATACCTTAAATAAGGGACGCACTCCACTCAGTAGGAGGAGGAGGTGCAGTTGTTCATCAGTTGGATCGGACGAAAGACAACGAGAGTAGCCACTAGTAGCCAGGGTTGGGATCCCCTGCAGATGAAGAAAGTCTGGGGGAGAAAACTGATGAGCAGCTCCAGCCCAGCCAGCTGCAGTTGCTGCACTGGTGCTGCCTGGTGGTGGTGTCCGGAAGGCAGCAACAGGAGTGGGGCCGACTGAAAAATGCTGAGACTTAGACTAGGTGGCGAAGGGGGCGGAAAGAGCTTGGAAAAAGACTGTTGCGAGAGGGGACGCGTCTTCTGGAAAGCGGCGCGGAGCGCGGACGGCGGGCCAGGGCGCTGCGTGATGAGTGTTGTGTGTGTGTGCGATCTCTCTGTCTGTTGCGAGGGACGTTGGAAACAAACTGCACTGCACTGAAGCTGAAGCTTCAAGGTATCATCATCATCTTCAGTCGGAGAGGACTGAACTTCCCTTCATTACTACTCTTGTACTCCGGAGTATTGTACTGGAATGTACTTATTGCAACAGTGCTCTGAGAATACGAGCAAATGAAATCGTCTCTTGGGGATTCCGTTCCTGAGCCAGGTCTTGCGGGAGAAGGAGGAGTGGAGGACGGTCTGGCTCTTCAGTCTGCTGGAGAGGAGGCTTTTCAGGGCTGCCTGGGATTCCCTGCGATTCGGGGGAGCAAGACGGAGGAAGGGAGGGATGAGTTCCGGCATGCTGGGTCGGAATTGGATATGAGATTTGGAAATTTTTTATTTATTTATTTATGGGTTGGAATTGGTTATGAATATAGGATTTTCTTCTTAGAGTTGAATTGCCTTTGTCAAGTTTTTTGACATTGCGACGACGTGGAGGCCTAAGAGTGTCCAATGGATACAAAGAATTCTTCACTTCTACATAAGGCAAATGTTCATCCTTGGAATTATTTTTGAAAAAAGGGAGGTCTTATAGAGTAGGGGAGGCAACCCATTTCTGATCACTTAAGCATATCTACAAGGCGGATCTCTTCAATGGGGAAATTATCCTAGGTGCAAAAATAGAGTTCGGAAGGTTCCATAATTTTTCATATTTTTATTACTCAAAACATATTTACTGTGAATTTTTTAGTTGAAGATTCTGTTCGACCCATTATGGTCATAGAGACTTTCCTTTTTCAAACCAAGGGCTGGTTGCAAAATCCACCAAAGGTTGGTTGCAAAATCCACCAAGGGTTGGTTGCAAAATCCACCAAGGGTTGGTTGCAATATTGAGAGTCTTGGAGGCAATCCTAATGTGCCACAACTGCTTCGGGAACCATGCCATAATTTATCACTGTTCATCTCTACCTTCACAAAAAAGAGTACAACAAACATAGCCACAATGGGGCGTCGATCAGGAATGGGTTGCCTCCCCTAGATTGAACTCCAATGAATGCTCTTGGTTTGTTTTTCTAAGCAAATGATTCACACGGTACCCCAAAGGATGATTTCTATAGTGACCCGTCCAAAGTTTGAAGGTTAAGATGCTTTTTCTTCCAGATGAGGAGGGAGAATTGACTATATTTTCAGAGTAGCTTAACCCGTAAAGTTACATGACTATGTTCTCACCAAAAACATTCAAAAATTGCCATTTTTAGTACAAGTACCGAATTTTTGAGAATTTTTTTTGACACATGTAACCATAGGATCTTGTGGTATGCTAACTTGAGAATATGTGGTAAAAATTTCAAAAATTTCCACCACATGGATTTCAAGATATATAAGCATTCAAATTCCTGAAATCATTATTTTAGCCCTGCGAAAAATAGGATAGCTGCACTTCACAAGCTCGCTTTTATATGAAAAATGTCCAAAATGGTGGTGCTTCTTTGGATTCTTTTTTTGGACAAGTTGGCCACATGCTTGAAAAATTTCAAATCATTTGGAATTGTACAATATATAGGAAAAAAATAGTAAATAGACAGTAAAAGAGAATGATTCAAAATATTGAATTGTGAACAATTTAATTATGGAATTAAAAAATGCCAATCCCAGTGGTTGCAATGTTGTAATAAATAATCTACATTCGCTAATTTTATTTTTTTCCAAAAATATTGAAAATAGAATAAAGGACTTCAAAGTTTGTTTTAGAGTAGAGAATAACTGCCTGTAACAAAAAAAAACTCATAACTTTTGATTCATTGATCAAAGTGGAATGATTCAAAGCTATCTACATATATATAAATCTAGAAAAAAAATTTCAAATTTTTATTTATGAAAAAGTGATTTTTTATAATCTGCCGAACTACCCATTTAAAAAAAAAATAACATATTAGGCCATAACTTTTGACCCATATTTCCAAATGTCATGAAACTTAGTGCATATTAAAGATATTCCTCGTCCCCAACTTCTTTTAACCCCTAAATACCATTGTTGGTTTGGCGGACGTTTGGGATTTTGGGCAGGTACCTACGGGCTGAATTTTTGTCATGATTTTTTGAATTTCTTTTAAGATAAAAAAACAGATAAGCTTTGTGGAAGTATAAATTTTTTTCAATCAGTCCATCACAAAGTTTAGATCCCATAGTTTGTCAACAGTTATCATGTGGTTATTGTTGTTTCATGGATTCGCATGTTAATTACAATTTATTGCATCATTACAATGCATTGCTTTGCATTGTTACGATGTAGTTGCAAGTAATGCATTGTAATAATGAGATAATGATGCAAAGTAATGCATTGTAATGATGTGATAAATTGTAATTAACGTGCGAGTCCATGAAACAATAATAACTACATGATAGCTTTTGACAAACCACAGGGGCTAAACTTTGTGATGTCTCGATAACAAAAGTTATACCCGAATAAGCTCAAAATAGGGGAGAGGGGGTAGCAAAATTAAATTTGTAAAAATTAAATTTTTTTTTTTAAATTTTTTTTCTCATAGATTATATTTTTGTCTATTTGGGAAGCTTTAATTCATTTCATTTGGGTTTGTTATGAGAAAGTTATGGACAATATTAGTTTTTGGAGACTCATAGCATCTTCCTAAAAAAATAAAATTGTAGGATTCATTTTTGAATGTAATGTTTACGATTTTTCAAAAACAGGAGTTCCACCTGGTTTAGTTTGCTTGCTAGAACAATCTCATCATTGGAATTAGTGAGTTTTAATTCCATATAAAGATTTTAATATTTTAAAGTTTCCCTTCTATCTTATACCTACTTCTACTTAACAATTTTCTTAATAATGAAAATTAATTTTTTTTCATTGTTTTCTTTTTGCTAGATTCTCAACTCAATTCTCCACTATAAAGATTTAAAGTTCAAAATTCTATAGTGCAAAAACTTAAAGTTAAAAATGTTCAAAGTCAAAAAATCTAGTCCCACAATGTGTTGAAAAACTAGTTTTTTTGCACTTTAAACGCAGATATCTTGCAATTTATGCAATCAAAAATTTTGAAGTTTTTTCCACATTGACATACTAGTTAGGTATAAGATCCTACGGTTAGATGTGAAAAAAATCAATTTTCAATTTTTTTGACTCTTTGCTATAGAAATGGCAGTTTTGAGTGTTTTTTGGTGGAAAAATGGCCTTGGTCCTTTAGGGGTTAAATTTGTCCTTTAGGGGGTTAAATTCTGGGCTAGAGATATGGAAATCACCAGTCACACGTACCTATCCAAAATTGCTATGTAGCCAAAGAATGCATGCTGGTCCTTTAAGGGTTAAAATTTGTAGTCGAATGAAAATCAATTAACAAAATGTTCCAGCTGAATGTTAAAAAAGTGGTATTTGGGAAGTTAGAAGCTTACTTCTATGATTGATTTTGATGATGCTTCCCATAGGAATTTTTGTTGGATAAGAATTTAAATTCTCTTCTTGCAATTATTGTACACATTCATGTAGAATTATAAAATTTCTTTTGTCTTTTATGCATAATTCTAGAAGCATAGAGTCTACCTTAAGAATGAACTTCCATATTGTGTCAAAATTCGAAAGAATTTTTGAGTTTTCTAAAGTCAAAATTGTGCTTTTGTTGAGATTCAAATGCTTTCACTATTAGGTGAGTAGGGAAAATTGATGACATTTTTGGAATAGCTTTGGATTGGTGTTATACAAATAGCAACCAAAAGATTCAAGTTTAATGAACATTAGAATCCTTTCTTCAGGAGTCTAAAACTTGCCTCCTCGACAACTTTTCACAAGTCTCCGCCTAAAAACTATCATCCAAGAGTTCAAGATTTTTTTTCTTGTAAATAATGCACACTATCATGTGGAATTTCCAAATTTCTTTGTCTTTTATGAGAGATTTTAGGTGCAAGGTAGTCTACCTGAAGAACGTGCCTTGATATGCTCAACCAAATTGGAAATTGTTGCTCCGCTTGTCTTGCTTTTGTTTTTTGAACCCTGCACCCGTCACCCCATTTACATGTCTTCATTAGATTTTTGACCCTCTACCTTGATTTTGCAGAGCTTTCAAACTCCTATTCTACTACATTTATTGCAACTTTTTCTCTACAATTCTCCATTTTAAGGTTGACCAACCTCATCTAAAATTTATGAGTTGTTGTGTTCTCCACAATAGTTGGACTTTTTTTGATTTCAAGTATTGATTTGATGAAGGGTTGTTTCACCACCGTTGAGGAATTTACAATCTACCTTCACTTCTCCACTTTGGCTATTGAGGTTTCATTGGAGCATGGGCAAGTGGAGCATGCTCTAGTAAATGTACTAGAAATCATCTACATAAACATTTGAGCATGTTCCTATTGTTAGACCCTAAGGATTCAAATTCCTAAAATAAATTTATAGAATTTCAGACAAATTTGATGATATTAGATTTTATTGTGATTTTTTAAAATTATTGTTGAAGGTAATGGATTGCTATTAGCTTTCATAGAGTATAATTTTTATTTCAATTAATTGGTGACCGAGTGAAAATTTATGTTCCTAAGCAGAAAATGCTCATGTACGGGCAACAAAAAAATACTTAAAAACAAAAATGAAAGTTTCCAATAGTTTCCATAGAATGCTTTGATTTTATTCTATATGGAATAGGAGATGTGAAAAGTTATGAAGAGTCTTGTTTTGTAGGTAATAAAGGCATCTTCTTGAATGAAGACCACACTAAATTTGTTCATGAACTCAATTTTTAGATTTTATTTTTAAACGTCTAATTTTGTAGTGTTGGTACGCTTCCCTAATTTTGTAATTTCAATAGGATTTATTGTGATTTTGCAACAAATCCCCCCTCCCTCACCCCCTCACCCCCCAAAAATGGTGTAAAATTTGGCTAGTAAAGTGGATAAGGTGAATGTACCCATACCTGATAACTTAAGTGATTTCGCAGCATATGATGAGCATTTTTAAGGCGAAAGAAATTTTTCCCATGTAGGAAGATAAGAAATATGGGGATTTCCAAATTTTTGTAATTTTATTCCCAAAATTGAAGTTACTATGAATTTTGGGAGTCAAAAAGTTGTCTAGACTAGTGACTAATCTCTAGAATCATCTAATTCCAATCATCTAAAAAACTGCTTTTCCGCTCGCTATTTCCTATTTTTCTTTCTCACTACTTTGGGACATGTCATAGCCTTATTAGTCCCAACCTTGAAAAAACACATTCCAAACTTTTCAGCCGTGGTTGGAAATAATGCCCCCTACAAGTTAATTATGGGTCATGATTGACTATGGGTACATTTACCTTACACCCAAAATTGCACCTTGCCTAAAACTACCATCATTATTCTACAAAATCAATGTGTACACATGTGGAAAAAACGGTTTTAGATCCTCTACCAAAAAAAACTTTGACCCTTCATAACTTTTGCATACGATATCCAAATGTTGCATTCTTTGGTGTGTTGGAACAAAGAGAAAGGAGATCTACCACTGAAAAACATGAAAATTTGACCAGTCTAATAACAGTAACTAGGCACAGAAAGTGGCGGTTTGGGGGGGGGGGTCGGGGTACCCACCTTATCCACATTTTCTCCTTCTGGAATTTGTTCCCACCAGTGAAACCTTGTATGCAATATTTTTTATCTCCTGGGTGGAGCCTTTTCAAGTCTGGGAACATGATGATTGTCTTTATTTTCCGATCCAAAAAACAAGTTATTTTATTACATTCTTCTCGACAACTTTTTGGCACTTGAGCACATAAAAAGGGGTGAAAAGGGGGGTAAAAACAAATGAACCCCTTCTTTCGTACTGTAGCTGCACAATTCCTTCAAAAAATGTTTGAGGAATACAAGTTGAAATGATTGGGATTTGCTTTTGTCAAAGAAACATAGTTGATTTTACTAAAGAAAATAAAAAAACCTTGTATGCTGCCATCTTGCAACTCTTGGTACATGAAGTTATCTACGCATCTTCAAGGTTCCAAATGTCGGTGTTTTCTAATGAGTGTATGATCCATTGTAGGGGCCTTTGGCAAATTGCTTTCGAAAGTTTGTAAAATATTCTCTGAGTAGCAAAAACTTTCAATTCTACTTGCACCATCTTTGACTACAATTTGCTCATTTGTTTGAGTAAAAGAATTCACTACATGGTCACACTAAAGACACTGAAACTCTTAAATCATCACTTTCAGGTGTTGCTACCTTATTCTATATTGATTCAAGCATCTACACCCCCAAAAAATTGGATGAAAAATGTTCTACCTACTTTTGAAGTCATCCATCATACACTCATCATTCACAAAGTATTTGCTGCTACCAAACCAAATTAATCCAAATAAATAAGGACAACCAAGGAAGATTGACACCCTTATTGCTCCAACCAAAGACAATTGTACAAATTGCCCCCCTATTTTGTACCACCTAAATTTTGTGTTTCTTCACCTCTCCTAGCTAATTTTGGACCTCTGATTGCAAATAACGCCAAGCAATTGGGGGGGCAATTCTCCTTGGCCAATAAACCTTAGACTAAAAGTGTCCAATGAAGGTACAAGATGACTGTAAACTACCGGATGATGGTGGAAAGGTACCCAAACCAAATGGCATGGTTGCAGATTCAATACATGGCGGTGACAGGTTGTGTTTATCTGCATGAAAGCAACCTTTCCACTTGATGGAACCTTGCAGTGTTTTATTTAACACACTTGTGTCAAAAAAAAAAATACCCAAACCCAACGTGTCCAATGAATGACTTTCAAAGATTGTAGAAACAAAAAATGAACCAATAGTATTCATCCAAGAATTTGATAACTTCTGGTGGCCTGCCTTTGTAATAGGGCAACGCGCTTCTAAGATAATGGTAACTATAAAAGTAGTTCCCAAATGGGTTAACCTTGTAACGCTGTCGCGAGCACTAAAGGCCTCCTTCTATGTATCGGTAGGTGGGTGCGGTCAACTATGCCAAAATATAGAAGGCACTGAAAGAACAGTATGTTCTTTTTACAATGTAAGATACACGGGAAATCGGTAGAACTCTCCTCCTCCCTTTCACACTTATCGATCATCGGTAGTCCTGTGATTGTCTTCTAGTTGCTTTTTTCTGCCCACTAGACTCACATGTAAGCTTCCCCTAAGTGTCCAATGAATGACAAAGAATCTTTGCATGTAGGACAGAAGTGCAATTGTTCATCCTTGGAATTTTGTGCAAAAAGGGAAGACCTTCTACAGTAGCTTGTCTTCAAATGAATGCTTTTGATTTTCGCACTGCAGATGATGCACGCTGTATCAAAAAAGCAAGATTTCCGCAGAGATCAATCCATCCCTACAGGGTTAAAGATAGTTGGGTTGACGGAGTATCCCATGACTCCCCCAAATTTCGGCACTGTTCGTTTGCACTCGATTGATCCCATTCAAAATGGTGTAGAAAGGATATTTCCATGTGCAAACGACGTGTTGTGTAGATTGAATCCCTGACACCCCTCGTTGGGCTGCCGACCATCGGGAAGCGTGCGACGTGTAAATGGATGACAGATGGTAAAATCCAACAGAGATATTCGCGCTGTACAAAGACCGACGAGGCTAAGCAGGAAATCAGGAACTGATTATTCTCCTGCGTCGTCAGTCATGAGCTTTTCGTTGTCGTCAAGTGAGCGAGTGACCCATTTTCTATCCTTCCAAATGGATAAAAATCAAAAGGAAAATGTACAAAAGGCTTTCGCAACCTACTCGTAGAAGGATCGATCCTGCAGGCCCCCAAACCGACGAGATAATCCCTCACGAAACGTATAATAACATTGCACAGTACAGTTACAGAAAGCTTCAAACCTACTCGTAGAACTGCACCCCCCCAAACCGACGAGATAATCCCTCTCGAAACATATAATAACATTGCACAGTACAGTACATAAGGCTTCAAACCTGCTCGATCCTGCAGGCCCCCAAACCGACGAGATAATCCCTCACGAAACGTAGAATAACATTGCACAGTACAGTACAGAAGGCTTCAAACCTGCTCGTAGAAGGATCCTGCAGGCCCCCAAACCGACGAGGTAATCCCTCACGAAACGTACAATGATATTGCAAAGTACAGAAGGCTTCAAACCTGCTCGTAGAAAGATCCATCCGGCCGAAAAAGCATTGCATCCAAAACAGATCATTCCTCATGAAAAGAATCAAGACGTTACGACTTACAGTTCTTTAGCGAACATTCAAAGTTCAACATGAAAGAGGAAGGATACATATTAGACGAACTAACTTATAAAGAGGCATCCATGATACCCAAAAAACAAACAATAACATGATCAGCAACCGGAAGATAACGACAAGCGAGGATGTGCCCAGAAATTTGACAGGTCCTTGTATAAAAATAGCAATAGCGACCCGCAAGGGGGAACACAATATAGCAAACTCTGGGAATCTCAACGGTAACGCTTAAGGGAGAGAGTGTTGTTGCGCTTCCATGTAGCACGAATTGAAGGACGAGCTTTGGTGTACAAATGGCCTCTGCCGCGGAGACCACGGTACTTCTTACCAGCAGAAGTCAATCCACGCAATTCACGATGCTTGTGCACGGGGTTCACAATCCAGTTGATTCTTGGATCCTTGCGAATGACGGTGTGTTGTGGGTCAATCAGGATGATCTCAAAGTACTTGTACGTTGAGTCCTGCAGAAAAGCGGCAGTGCTGTCAGCATACTTCTTAAAGTCTTCAGAATAAATAGTAAACCCTGACCTATGACACCAATAGATGTCGTCACAGCCAAGAGCGGAATGTAGATAAGAGATGCCCAAGCAGCTCACATGCTAGACTCGTGCTTGGCGGAATCTTTCAAATACTATGAACAGTTCGTTGACGGAGAGAAGCTAATGAACATGTTCAACAGACCTGGTTGATCCAGTAGGAGTTGAGGACTCTGAGGCCTCCAAGCTTCCTTCCTGCTCGCTCTTCCGCAACTGATCGCAAATTACGCTGGAACTTGAGCTGTGTAATACCCTGATTCTTGGGCTTTCCATATACAATACCCTTGGCAACTGGCCTCTTCCTGCCTCCACGGCGAACGCGAACGCGGTACACCACATAACCCTAAAGCAAGGCCCAAACGCAATGAAGTCAGAGGCGTTACCCTGAAAATCCTGTCCAGGGACATGAATGTCAACAGTCCTACTGTCCTACCACAAAAGATCATTTCTTCAGAAGGTTCTTCCAGTGAACATGGTTACGGTAAGTAATTGGAAAACGAGAATTTTCAGGCATGAAGACAAACTGCTGGACTGAATCACCGTAAGACTATTAGCTTGACATGACTTTGAAATTAGTGCATGCAGGTAGATAACGAATATAAGTATATAACTAATTAAAATATCCAACAAAATCACATGGTAGTGGACACATACTCAAAACAGATGCAAGTAAATGCATAAATGTGGCTTCAGAAGGTGGAAAACAAATTTCAGCAGGGCTACTGCCAGCCTAAGTTTGTCTTTATCTCATCAACAACCATTCAAAAATCAATGCTAGTGAACACATACTCAGAAACAGATGCAAGCAACTACGTAAGTGTGGTTTCAGAAGGTGGAAAACAAACTTCAGCAGGGCTATTGCCAACTTATGTTCGTCTTTATCTCATCAACAACCATTCAGATGCATAACACTCGAACCCCTGTATGACCCTCGAACTCGACTTAGACTGATGTCAGTGAATGTCGAGCACTGAGTGGGGACAGTCATGAACCCTGGTTAATTATAATTTGCAGTCAACTTCGTACCTAAAAAATCATCAAGAACCATCAACCTCGATGACAAATATTTTCAAACGGGATACAGATAAATACGGTTAGAAGATAGTGGAAGAGCAATGCACTGATTGCTGACAAACAAGAACAAACTCCGAACCGGAGAGCTCATACGGTACTTGTAGAGCTTCAAAAGAATGTAAACCAGGTGATACGGTGATCCATAAACCCTAAAAGAGTGAATGACAAAATCTAGACCGCCATGTAGTTCGGATGCAACTGTAGCGATTAAACCTCCCTAAATGTAAAAGAAGAAGCCCTAAAAATGTACGGAATAAGCTTCACGGGCATTGAACGCACCTGTTTCGCCTTGTAACCTAGACGGCGGGCCTTGTCAGGGCGAGAAGGCCGCGTGACGCGGACGATGCCGGGGAGCTGCCTGAACTCCCAGCAGCGAACACGAAGCAGGAAGCGCAGCACATCGGACTGCTTCTTCCTCCATAGCTCCTCAATATACTTGTAAGCGCCTGAAAAAACAGATTTAAACGTAGAATCAAACCCGAAAGCTCCCAAGTCCAACATCATAAAGTATAAAGGTCACATCAGAAGTCCCCAAATCAGAAAAGTCCAATCAAAAGACATACCTCCACCACAGAAAAATTCACTTCCTCCTTCAAACCACACTCACAGGAGAAAAATTCCCAAACCCTAAAACTCCCCTAAACCTCCCAAAAAATGAATCCGCTACAATAAATCCATCACTTCAAATATCACTGCAGATTTACAAACAAATCCCGCAAAATGCAGGGTAAGCAAAAGAACATACCCATGGTGCAAAATCGTGCCGACGCGCAGAGGCAGCCAGCAAGCGCGCAAAGAGAAGGCTGGGAGCTCGACGTCGCCTTCTTCAAAGCCTTCCCCGCTGCTTGACCTAAATGAAATCTCCACCGTTGGATCGAGTCCACATCGACGGTCGGAGAATTGCGTCAGATCGGGTCCCCCGCGGCCAAACAAGCCGCGGATAGCCGCAGTCTACCGTCGCGGATGGCTCGATCTGACGGGAGGCTTTGACCGTCGATGTGGACTCGATCCAACGGTGGAGATTTCATTTAGGTCAAGCAGCGGGGAAGGCTTTGAAGAAGGCGACGTCGAGCTACGAGCCTTCTCTTTGCGTGTGTGCTCTTCATCGTTGCTGCTCCGCATTTGTGTCGCTGCGTTGTGATTCTGCATCTGCCCGTCCAAAATGTCGTCATCTAGCGAGCTTGCCTGCACCTACGCCTGCCTTATCTTACATGATGATGGCATTGCGATCACTGTAAGTTTCCGAACTCGGCGCACTTTTGTTAGGGTTCCGTTTCTTGCTACGCTATGCAGAGAGTATTTTGTGTCTCGCTGCTGTTTCACTAAGTCATGTAGAAAAAATATTTGTCGAGTACTTCTCCCTCCCAGATATATTTCTGTTGACTTCTATCTGGCAGCCCAATACTAGGGCTGGTACTTTCTGCTGCTTAATTTCTTGATCTCGTCGTAGGAACATTCTCTTTTTTAATGTTGCCTTCGATCAGATTTTCCTGTTATTAGGGCTTGAATTTTTTGCTTATTGGGGCCATTGTATCTTATGATTATTTTTGGTCTAGGGGGGGAGGGGACGGTTTACATGTTTTGAACTTCTCACTCCCAGCAGGTTAACAACGGTGCGATTAGACACGTGCGGTTTCACCATGTAGTTTTGTTGGATGATATGTTGTTAGAGTCCGCTGTCTGAAAGTGAAGGGGGTTACGGAGTTGGTTTGTCATGGGCTTATGACCCGTGTAGTTGTGGAATTTCTAGGAATTGATTTGTAACTTGAATTTTCGTATTTGGGCAGGCCGATAAGATTGCTACTTTGGTCAAGGCTGCCGGTGTGTCAGTAGAGGGATACTGGCCTGGTCTCTTTGCCAAGCTCTGCGAGAAGAGAAACGTGGACGACCTCATCACCAATGTCGGAGGTGGTAAGAACTCTCATCATTGAACTGTACTGCTGTCCGATTCGCCAGTAATTAAACCGCTTTCTTAGAATTTCCAGAATACAGATCTTTGCTCGAGACGGGGGTTATTCTTTGCAACCTCTGATTTTCTGCGGGTTTATATCAGGAGGTGGCGGTGCTGTCGCTGTGAGCGCTGCTCCTACTGCTTCTACCACAACCGAAGCTGCCCCCAAGGAAGAAGCCAAGGTAAAGTATTTTCTTCCCGCTGGGAAATGATGCTCAACATAATTTTCTGAAATATGTTGAATGTTCTTTAATTCAATATGAGAGAGTATCTTTTACTTGTTGTTGTTGTTGTAATCAATAATAATGTTTAGTTCAATTTTGTGGTGGCGTCGCTTGTATTGTGGTCTTTAAATTGTTCGTCTCTAAATTTTACCGTGGTCGGTTGCAGAAGGAAGAGGAAAAGGAGGAGAGCGATGATGACATGGGATTCAGCTTGTTCGATTAGATATGCCCTTGGAGGCCATCGGTCATTCAATTCTTGACCCGTGTTTTGTTGGAGGGCACTTTGTCCAAACGCTGACTTTAATACAAAAATTTCTCTTAATTTTAGTTTTCACTACTTATGAGATGAGATGGATGACGGTCGCTTAATGAAACAGGTGTTGTGTGCATTGATTCAATCTTTTTTAAATCACTCGTAAGACTTGTCTTCAACATTGTGTCCCCGGCAATTTAGCTTCTATGTTGACATTCTGTTAACCCACTCAGTGGTTGTGTGAGTGGTTGTGGTTCTGGGCTTGCTAAGTTACCAGCTGCTCTGGTTTCCCTGTATGTTCGTAATCCGGCTCGGTTACTCGTTGCCTCCTGAGTTATAGATCTCATTTAAGAAAGACAATCTGCCCATACATCTGAGACCTTTTCAAGTATGCGGTAAGTGAGGACTTCCTCGAAGTCCATGGCCAGGAAATCAGTGAAGGTCCCACGAGGGCACAGCTTTTCTATTAAATTTTTTTTTCTGATGGGGCGGCTCCCAAATTTAGTCGAAGCATCCAAATTTGTCGCTTTTCATGTAAATGAGTTTTTATTCAAATTTGTCTCTTTTGGGGGCTATACAATTTCTGGGGATTAGCATTTTCTTAAAACCAGCTTGCTATAAAAACATCATTTTCCTTAAATTCCTGCACGTTTGTAGCTAAACTAAAAAAATCTGTCGAAAAGGAGTATGAAGGCAATCTGTTAGTTTTCTACTCCATTGTGCTCATACAAAAATGGGTACATCATTGCATGGGAACCCAAGCATTTAAGGATGCTACATCGGTTCGCGGACGTTTTGGAATTTGGATCAGATCATCTCATATTTGATAAAATTATAGATTTACAAAAATTGTTAAAGGCCCCACCCCCCACCCACCCTGAAACCCGAATATACATGGGGGCTTGCATGTTTCGTTCTTTTGAAGGTCATAAAATTGGAATTTAGCTATTTGATTTCTCCTTCCGATTTAGTAACAAGTATGTGAACTAGTAGTACATGCGTGTAATAGCGCAGGATCTGCTCTGTTGGTGCATGGTGTCCTCGGCAGCATTGAGAAACAACATAATTGAAATGTCTCACTTGACACCAATGGCGTGATTAGTGACCTCATTAGGAACACCTGCTTTTTTAGTCTAAATCATTGCAGGAAGTCACTTTTCATGGCCTTCTACATTAAAAATTATTCTGACCACTTTAGGAGATTAAGAAGAGCATATTGGATACAATTTTGTTGGTTATGGGATAGTCTACTGACTCTTTTGGACAGATCGCTTCAAAAATCTGTAACAAATTCATACTTTGTTTGAAAAATATAAATTCAATTGCTCTCACTATTTCTCACACTTGTCTTCCTGTAGGAAAAAATTTGGAAACTTTCAGCAATGGCATGAGGGTAGACTCCAAAGTTTGACCACAATGGGCTGGTTTACCTTACTTAGCTTACACAAATTCACAACATTGTCCTCCAGGGTTCTCACGCACCCTGCATTCGATGTTTAGTTTTCGGATTCAATTGTTCATCAATATTATCATCCACAAGTCGAGGCATAAGTAAGATGAAGCCAATTCTTGCACACCTCTCATCCACGAAGACGTGTTCATGCGCTTCCAAGCTTTCAATGCTCGCCAGCGTTGTCCGAACCCAGTTTCAGCTGCGCACCAAGTATTTAATGGAGCTCGACGGAGCTCGTGTTCACTGCTTCTGAGTTGGAAGACTTGCGTTTTTCGTTCAAGTGAATGTAGGTGTTTCCGAAATTCACGTCCTTTTGCGCGCTTTCTTTGTTGTGTAAGATAGAGGATTCTATTTGTGCTTTTCGATCTATAAGTAGGAGTGTGCATTTTCGTTGGGAGATCACTTAATAGAGCTCGCTGAAGAGATCACTTTGGGTGACACAAGAGCCAAACTCTCTGTAGATCAAATTGTTTCCTCTCTCAAAGTCTGATGAATTCCTATGCAATCCTTCAAAGTGGGAGGTGGTAGACTGCTATTGAAGGGATGGTAAACAACCGCATTTCCATTCAGTGGCCATAGACATTTAGCCAAGTCATGCGTAAGTTAATTGCATAATTAGACGACTTGCTAATTGGAAGAGGTGCGTTGCTATTGGTAGCAGGAGACGGGAAATAAATGCGCACCATGGAACAAACCAGAACGCAAGATGACATAGAAGAATCCAGGTAAAATGTTGCATACCAACTACAATAAAGCTTCCAGGTAAAATGAGCTTGCAAAATGAATGTCTTACATACATCTGGGTGGCAGTATAAAGACAGTCCACCAAAATATGAAACAAGAAGTTTAGTCCAGAAATTGACGACAATCATCTCTTCGCACCATATAAGAGTCATTAGTGAAGATGGAAACCACATAAGATAATGCCACACTGCACCCTCCCACTACAAACTATCCGAGCAGACTATTTTTAAAGACAGGAGCTGGCCTAGGTGGACTCCACGTCTACAATAAACTATTAGATTCACTGGTACCATATTCACTATTTTTTACGCTTCGATGCTGAGGAGGCTTTTGGTGTCTTCGGTTGACTGGATCCTCCCCCGCGGCCTCTACCTCTTCCACCGCCTTTTCCTACACCAGAGAAATGCAAAGAGAGGGACCTCACTAGATAAGCGCCTTGATACAACATTATGCAGTCACTTAGAGTTCGACAGTGTGCTTGCTGAAATTTTGAGTTACCACATAACCACGAATAATCCCTGCATTGGAGGTTGGCTAAAGAAAGTCAAAAAGTAGAAAGAAGGAAACGGAGGAAGGAAGAAACCCATCATGAAATGTTGCATACCTGCTTTTGTTTTAGGAGTATCTAGAGTTAATGTCATTCCTGGTCTCGACTCATTCAGCAAGGCTGTTCAAAGTATCAATTGACAGCATCAACATATTTTAATCAGGTCCACGACGCTGAAATCGACGTTCAAATTCAAATATCCAAAGCACTAGGTAAGTCATAATAAAATCTCGCAAAGATCCTGTTTAGCCACCACCTCAATCCCTGAAGAATAAGTTCATATAAATACCACGCAGATTCATGTATGTATTTATTCATGCAATTCGAATACCACTTTGCAATTCAGGTTAGAACAGCTCTAGAAGAATCACAACATTTAACGAGAAGAGCCTTAAAGATGTTAAGAAACAAACCTAATGCCTTCTGCTCCAAATCCTCATCCTCCTCGTCATTGCCTTCTTCTTCATCCCCTGTTACGCGCCATAAATTGTTGCGAGGCCACAACGAATGAGATGAAAGTAATAACGCAAAAACAGACGTATATTGCAAACAATGGACCAAAATGCAAGAAGTACTGAAGTCATGAAGCTTTGAAGAACATACCAGCCTCGGTGGAATCTTCACGAGTCTCCATGTTTTCTTCGTCTTCAGCTGGCATAAAATTCATTCGAGCTGGCTTTCTGGAAACCTTCTTAGAACCAGGCAAAGCTAAGACTGGCAGTAGGTCAGCAGATCGAACACGCCGATCTCCTAGTCGTTGTTTGTAAGTTTTGGTAAGAGCTGCTTTAGTGGCACCTGGTACACCATCAAGCAGTCCTACTCCACCCTGCACCTCCAAATCATGATGACATCACTTTGATGAACATAAGTCGCTATGATAGATTCATAAAAGACCACAGTCCACATTAAAGATCTTACTGAGTCCTACTTGGTATAACAAACCATAAAAAATATTAATTATTACAGTTAGCTTCATAATTCCTTGCTCCGTCCAACAGTAATTCTCGACTGACTCATCCGAAATAGATCCTACGGCTGTAAAGATAAGGCTAGCCCATATATTTCATACAACAAAAACCATACCTTTAATGTAGCTATGCCAACAATGGTATCCATATCCTCTTGGTCTATAGAATATTCTTCTAGAACATCAACCACTTGCTGCACTGCCTCATCCTGTCACAAAAATCCCCAAGACCAATACCATAAATAGTCAATGAAATGTCATTTGTTGGTGAGCAACAGAGAGGAAATATTCTTTGTAGTCAATTCAAGACCAGTTTCGATAAAATTAGATGCAACTGTCAAATGTCAGAGAGATGTGCATTCTCAACTAGCTCCTGGAAACCAAATACAAGCCCAAGATGCCGGTGAAAATTGTCAACATCTAAAGAACCTACAATTACCTTCGGCAAGTTGTGCAGGGGTTGTGTCAGATGCATGGAAAGGAGAGGCAAATAGTCTAATCGAACAGCCTCCCTGCATGACATAAATTCAGGATGGAACTTCAGAGGACCACAGTATCAACTTGCAGAATGAAACTGATCATTCCAATCCGTGTTTGTTTGTTACCTTTTACCTGGTAGCAACAATAATATCTAGTTGCACATTATTCGTGCAAGGGTACATTGCCCCTAAACGATTACAAATAGCCATTAAAACATTAGAATGAGTGAAGTCTATGCGACTTCTAGACTATAAGCGACAAATATTGGTTTAGAAATTAGCTCTAGCCGATGATAGATGACATGCTCTTCTTACCTGGTGGGTTCACAGATTCGAGAAGCCAGAAGGTGGACATGCACATCTTCCAAGAGGCGCCTGTTCTTGCCAAAAGTTGAGTTCTTTCCAAGCCATCCCCCAAATCTATTAAAATTTCTTTCACCCTGCATACATTTTCAGTTCTGTTACATTCACGTATATGAAGAAGCATTTCCAGGTGATTTTCTAGGTGAATTCCCAGGTGAGTTTCTAAATCTCCGGAGTTCGGAATTTAATGAATGTTAAAAAACAGGGAACACAGGTTTCGTAATACCTGGACCAGCACCTCTCGTCGGCCATGTACATAAGCAGCCCTGCAAGCCCCTTACCGTCATAAAATTAGGGTTCCAATGTCTTGCTGTTTATATTAAAACTAGTACAACCCCTCATATCTTCAGAGATTCACAAGAAAGATTCTCCGTTACCTCCGCATGGGAAAACATCAACAAGGTCGTGTACATCCACATCACCAATATAGAATACCCCCAACTTTCACAAGCAAAGGTCATATATGTTGGTACCGTAAAGACATAATGCTCTTATACTAGTCGAAGCTAGCCTGATCAACCACAGATTTGATACCATGTTCTAACATTCACATTCATCTCAAACTAGACTAACAGCACACTTAATCTAACCTCAAGACGTGTGCGTGCATAAAAATAGTGAAGGACATAAGGTATAGTGGTGCGTACGGTATAATGGAGGACATAAATGCACCCATTTGAGCGTGCTGCCATTGCCGATATCTTCGGATCTGGACATTCACAATGTCTCCTTCTGCTATACTCATGGCTGTGCGAGCTATAGCATCCATCCGAGCAGTCCCATTATCATCTCGACCACCTCCACTTGGGCAGTAATTCAAGTAATTCTCCTGGATGAGAAGTGGCACAAGGTCCATATCTGACATTGCAGCATCCATGCGTTGATCCATTCGCAGTCGACCTCCGTCGAATCCTAGTAACCTAAAGCCAGAAATAAACATTCCAATTCAGGTTCCGTCCTATGAATAGACCAAAATAGTACATTTCTCCACATACAAGCGATGATCTCTTATAGCAGTCAACTTACATCCTAAGTTCAGAAACTTCAATCTACTATAATAATGAACTGCTGTACAATGATACTAGAGAGAATAAAAGGTCGTGTAAAACAGAGTAGGATTATAATGCAGGTGGAACTCACTTATCAACAGCTGAGAAGGGAGTAACATCCTCGTCTTTTGCACTAGCCATAAGTCTTGTGCGTACATCTGCATACTTGAGAGTCCGTGACCTCAAACTCATGTATTGTAACTGATTCAAAGCCATTCGCATGTCCCCATTCACTCTTTCTGACAGCTCTTCCAAAGCTAACTGCCATCATCACATCATTTCAGTCTGAATTAGTTCCTCCAATACGTTTATCAAGCTTAACCGTTATTTCCATTAGTCACCAATTGCAACTTGCCAATTTTAAAACGTACAAACAAGGGAAAAGTCCCCAGAGATTGCGAATAAAACCACAAAGCGTCTCTCCGGAATACATGCTTCTGCAGAATCTTCCAACAGTTAGCTCAACTTCTGCTATATCGAAGAGCAGCCAGGTAACATTTTCTCCTCCCAAGTGCTGTAAGTTTCGATTTAGGATTTATTCGAAGGATCTTCGAAGCAGCAAGGACTAGTAGATAAAGCACTCCAAATCTAACGACTAAGCAAATCAGTCACGGCAAAAATTAAGTAATGCAGTTCCCATGCTGCAGTACGTCCACAAGATTAACATATGAAATATGTCAGCAATGCACGCATAGAGAAATTCAAACTCGTCACACTAAAGTTGTTGATAGCGTGATGCTACGATAGACCTATCCAGATTAAAAATCGAGTAATTTAAACAAACTACATCTCGGATCTGTATAAAACAAAACCACTACACACCATGATAGTGACCTACTACAAGTTATCCTCAGTCAGGAAAACAAGAATGTAGAAAAGGGTGCAATGAAGCTGCAGAATAAAGAACTGAAACTTTTGATGTGTTCAGAAGCTCTTCAAACTCACATCATCAACTTCGAGTCCTTCTTTTGTCGCAATTTCTTTTAACCTCTTGGCCATCTACAATAACGATCAGAACTATGATCATCAAAATTTCAGTATCATGGTCTCAAGGCGGCAAAGGCACTCTGAAAGAAGTAATAAAGACTTCTTGAAAACAATATCTTGCCACAAAGCTTCGGAAGCTTGGACTGTACCTGTTGTTTTGTTGGCTTTCTGTAAGCCAAAGGCAAGCAATAATTTATGAGGCTTTTTAACTTTTGGCTGTATTTGTCATTGCAGATGCAGATTATGGGTATATGGCTAGACTTAATGCTTGCAATAAGGTCAGCTACTCCACCTCGATCACCACCGGACATACCATCCACTTCATCCATAATAAGCACACTCTTCCTGCAACCAGTAACCAGAACACGGCTAGTTAGTACAACGACTCAGCACCCAGACGCAGAAGTGTTAAACAAATACGAGAAAGCGAATACAAACCTCGACAGTCAAGTAGAAAAATAAGCATGGATTTATAAGAGCAATTGTATCCTTACCTTATTCAATAATAGATGGCTCTTGTAACACAAAGTGAGACCTCAAGCATCAGGCCAAAACGAAAAATAAAAAACTAAACCAAAATGAGAAATTTACCTGTCACTTTTGTTGCCAAAATCTAATGACTTGTTACTTATCATCTCCTTTATCGTATTAGAGGTTTTACCCCCCATACCGGTCTTTACGTTGGAATCCGACTTTCCACGACTGTCACTAGCATTCACCTGTCAGAGAAATAAGCAAGGCAAATCAATGAAGCATGTCAGTCGACACAAGCAGATGCTAAGATGCAACAGATTGTATATTCTTCACCAAGCGTGGGTGGTACAAGCTACAGTATATATTTCAGCTTCATTTTGTCCAGACGCTAATTACGTACTCTAATATCAGAACTATTAAGTTCCGGTGTTCAACACAAATTATAAAAGCACTTCAAAGGACAGTAGTTAGGGAAGTATTCAAAAAGAAAAATGCAAGAAAAATCCTCAAACTTCATTGAAAACTTGATAACATCGTAAAAATAGCTGCTCGAAAAAGTACAGAGCAGAGAGTATAAGTACCTCCAAAGCCTCGTAGCCCAATAGTTGGCAGACAAGGCGAGCAGTAGTTGTCTTTCCGATTCCCGGCTGTCCACTCAACAGCACAGCCTTTTTTTGTGTATTACTACTGGCTCCCTTCTTTCCATTCACTGAGCTTCCATGATGCTTCTCCCACTGCAGGAGCCAATCTTTTACTTGATTGACCTGCAATCCAGTGATTGGAATCAAACAGCGGAATCAACTAAGAGCAACCCTGAGGATGAGACGCAGCTTCAATAATTACCACCAAGTGTCCAAGGACAGATAGATAAGGAGAACGCCCAGAGATTATGGCAAGCGCGACA
Source organism: Neckera pumila (assembly GCA_963969595.1). NCBI lineage: Eukaryota > Viridiplantae > Streptophyta > Bryopsida > Hypnales > Neckeraceae > Neckera > Neckera pumila. The sequence continues at coordinate 24,305,920 of OZ018413.1, forward strand.
ACCCATACAAGCGAAGCTGGCCTGGCAGTACAAACAGGTGAGACGAGTTGCCAAAAACTGCCGCGACATATTTTGAGTTCATAGTGTGCTATTCACACCTACTATAAACTGATAACGAATAAGAGTGAGTAAATAACACAGGAGGTTAAAATTTGATGTAAAAAACTGGGTCACCAAAAAGATTGACAGGGTTTTAAAAACGTTACAATAGATTGGTTGCCAATGATGTCATTCATGGACTGTGGTCGATGTTTGTGAGGCCATGACTCCGATTCAGCTGCACGGGACTTCCCATTGTCCAGAGATGAAGAAGTTCCGTTTCCAGTCTTGCCCTTTCCTTTCTCAAAATTATCAGCCTTTGACTTTGGTGTTTTAACCACTTCAACAGCTGAAACAATAAGGCCTCAGATGCTTAGAATGTTCCACTTCCTCCATGTCGTCAGAGTGAAGCACCAAAAAAAGGAAAGGAAACGGACACATTCTGAACTTCCAAAGATCAACGACGTACTCGGCATGCGTTTAAATCAGGACGAATAAGGGCAATTACAACTACTTGTTTCAGCTAACACAAACCTTTCACAGGTACGGTCGTCACGGGTGGCTGAGACGAGGCTGCTGACTGCTTCGGCTTAGTTTTTCGAATCATGTCAAATAAGCCATCTTCGGTCAAGAACTTCACTCTGAATGAAGGAACAGATATCAGAGCTTAATAGCAATACTAGAACAAGATGCAACGGACAACATCAGCAAAGACTCAGTACACCACAAAGTAAGTTTATCACAGAGAACGAACCCAAGATCTTTAGCCTTCTGTGACTTACGACCCCCAAGATCTTCATCCGCTAACAAATAGTCCTGTCAACACAACAATACCGATTTCAATGTCAATGCGTCATTTCAGGTGGCGGAATGAATATGCACCATCTCGAATTCCTTTCGCAAAATTCAGTTAAGATTAAAATTGCACTAGATTAAGTGCCCAGTACAGTTCAAAAGAAAGAGTCGCGTACTGTTTTCTTGCTGACAGAGCCCGTGATGCGTCCACCGTGAGTTTTAATCAGGTGCTCCGCTTCCTCTCTCTCCAAACTAGTTAAAAAAATAAAAAAGAAGCGTTCATATCAATTTGATAAAAAAAACAAGAAAACGTCGGAAGAAACGGAAACGGAAACGGAAACGGAAACGGAAACCATGAGATATCATCAATTCATAAAAGAAGAGAGTAGCAGGAATAAAAAGCTCAGTTCCAATCCACATATACCTATCCAGCGTCCCACTAATAACGAAGGTTAATCCTGCCAACGCATCCTCTGCACCTTCAGGAACCTCCTGCTCGCCACGTTCCAAACAGCACGAGACACATCACATTATACACTCTTCGAGATTCAGTATCACACAAGACCACAAGAACCACGAGAGGAGACAATCAAACCATGACCTTGCACATTGAAAAAAGCTTCCTCTCTGAGCAGTTGGAATCGAGAGTCATTAAAGGTGTCGTTAAAAACAGTGGCATTATTCATTCAGCATACCTTTTCACCCTTGTGAGGTGGAGCTTCCCTTGCGCCAAAAGCGAAGCCACCACCCCTTCCTCCTCCCCCTCCACGCCCTCTTCCAGCTGGTGCTGGTTTCTTTGGAGGAGGTTCAGGAGCGTCTTCAGTAGACGTAGCAGCAACAGAAGCATCTCCCCGGCCCCTACCCCTACCCCTGCCTCGTCCCCGTGAAGGCGTTTTTGCAGGTGAACCATCAACATCCATATCATTCGCATTTGAATCTGCTTTGCCCTTTCCTCTACCAGCACCTCGCCCAACTGCAGGTACCTTAGCAGGACTTGCATCAATATCCATATCCTCAGTTCCCTTCCCATCAGATTCCCCTCTCCCCTTTCCTCTTCCTCTCCCTGCTGCCGGCGTCTTCTCACCAATCTCATCATTCCGTGCTTTTTTAGGAAGAGGTTTTTCAAATTCGTCATCATTGGAATCTGCATTCACTCCGTCCTTGAATCTCTTGCTTGGTGCAGCATTCGTCTTCGCGACAGTGGCTTTGCTGTCATCCTTTCCAATATTAGCCTGAGTTGTTGGAGAAGAGCTGGAGAAAAACTTGCTGGTGGATTTATATTTCCCTTCTGTGCCGTTCTTCTGTCCATCTTTATTCGTGTCCTGGAAAGGAGTAAGCGATTTCTCAGATACTAATTTGGCACCTCTCACGCACAAGATTTCGAGGGTTTAGGATTTTGATATAAAGTATGACAATCATAACCAATACTTCACATGTAACTGAAGAGCGAAATTGTAAATTCGTGACGGAAAAGTCTACCTTTGAGAATAATTTAACTAATGAGAATCACGTACGAACTACTAAGAATGACTTACACGTTGTCCTCATATAAACATTTGAGAAGCAAAACTCACACTCGTTGCAGCAGGGGTGCTTTTGGCAGGCTGCTTCAAGAACCATTTCCGAATATCGCCTGATGCCATTGATCTCCAATGCAAATTAAAGCTCACGCTTCACCCTCTGTTTCAAGGATCCGCTTCAAGCAAACTAAAAAGTCAATATTTTGCCAAGAATCAGACCCTTTAGAAACCATCACTCCACCCCAACGCGCCGAAACAACCACAAAAAGGTACATAAAAAAAACCCATGCCCCTGGTTATGGCCTACCAAATGGCTGAACCAACATCGACACGAACCACTGATTGCACAACCCTAACTAAAAAATCACCTGCATTAGGGTGGACTCCTGGTCGTCAAGGAACCTCACTTAATAAAAATGCAAACAAACGAATTCCATCGTACCTAGACATTCGTCTACTGCAGAAGATCCAACAATGCCTGCGCTCGAGAAAAATCGGTGCAAACAGAACTGACGTCCTCACAGCAGGTCACAATGAACACACACTCGTCCTGCATCATGGAACCAAGCTCCACTACCTGTAAAATCAGCCCGCTGTGAGCTTTGAACCCTAATTCAAGCTCTTCGCACTTCCGTTTATTCTAAATGGCAAATCCTATCAATCCAGTAGCTCTGTACAAAGCCAACAACGGAGGTGTGCTCTGAGAAAACTTGAAAGAAATTCAGACACAGCTCTCCGTTTACAAAACTGTAGCACCCAATGCTCCCCAAACAATCTGCCGGCGTGGGGATACAATCGCCTGCTACAGCACCTCGACGAAAACAAATTTTAAGTTCGTTGTAAGAGCACGCGGGAAAGCGATGCTTGAGCGTGATGGCGAGGCTTCAAGAAGAAGACAGAGTGCCCAGGCTCCAAAACCGTCCTCTACTATAGACGAACAGATTGGAGTTTTGAATGTACCAGAGGTGAACATAACGATTTTAGAGCCCTATGCCATGTCAGCTTCAAAATTGCATGACTACAATTCCACAAATTTGGGTTGGCCCTTATAGAAAGTGTCCTCATACAGTTTCAAGTCTAGTTCAAAGTGCTTTAACTTTGGCATCCAAGGTTAAAGTTCAATAAAACTTGTTGAGAAAGTTGCGTTCTCTCCTCTAGTTTGTGTAGTACAATTTTCAAATCAATCCAAGATGTATTGATTTTTTGGAAGCCAATTGAAGTTCAAAACTTCAATTTGAGATCACCAAACTGCATTTTAGGGCTGCAACTTTGGGGCCTTGTATCTTCTTCACCCACTATTTGTTTCAATAAAATTTGTTGGGTTTTGTTCCCCTTGAAGCCTAGTTATTGTGGTAAAATTTTCATATTAATCCAAGGTGTTTTGAATGTTTGGGAGCAATTCAAAGCTCAAAATCCTACCATTTTTGGAGTACATTGAACTTTGGTGGCTTGTTTCTTCTTCATACAGAGTCCATTTTCAATAATCTCTTTTGGGAAAGTTGCGAATACTACTATAGTTTTTGCTGCTAAAATTTCATGTCAATCGAAGAAGTAATGAGTGATTGGAAAACATTCTAGTAGAAAGAGGTTCACCTTTAGATGTGTTTTTTGTCATTTTTCTTGCTCTTTTCTAACATTTTAAAGCTGTTTTGTAGACACAATGAGTCAATTGAATGAATTTTTTTCACCAATGTGTTTGTATACTAGTTTTGAATCATTTTGTAGTGTTAAGTTTTTTCATTTGAATAGGTTTAGAAATCAAATTTCACCTCCAAACCTATTTTGGGGAAAATTTCAGCATCCATTTTTAACACCAAAACATTATGATCTTGCAATCTATGTAGCCAAATGACTTCAAATTTTGTACATGTCATCTACAACATGTACACTAAAAGATTGTACGGTTGAGATTTGTACAACTTGAAGACATTTATATCTATAAAGCTTCATAAACAATGACATTTTTGAACCTTGGAAATCAAATGTCACTTTGGAGTTAACCCTTAAACAAAAAGGAGGCCATTATGTGGTCGATGGATGACAGAGAATCAAACTATATAGGATAGAAGTGCAACTATTCATCTTTGAAATTTGTTGTGAGCAGGGAGATCTTTTATAATAACTTGACTTTCAATAGATATTTTTGGATTTTTTAACATAGATGATGTCATATAGTAATGAAAAAGGATGATTTTCAGGACATCCCTTTGTCGTTTAAGGATTAACCCATAAATGATAGGGCGGATGTTTGGCCGCCAATGAATGACAGTGAATCCGTGCATGTAGACAAAAATGCAACTATTTATCTTCAGAATTTTGTTGTGAAAAGAGGAGGTCTTATACAATATTGTGACTTCCAATAAATGCTTTTGCAATTTTTTAAGACAATGATTATCATAGTATCCAAAGGGATGATTTCTACGGTCACCAGTCCTTCCTTTAACGTTTGAATTCGATGATTTCTATAGTCACCATTCCGTCCTTTAAAGGTTAAAAGACGGACTGGAGGTCATTGAAATAGACCATAGAAATCATCTATTTTGTTACCGTGTGAATTATTTGTTTCAAAAATTGCACAAGCATTCATTGGAATTCAAAATACTATATAAGAACTCTCTTTTTTACAACAAAATTTCAAGGATGAGTAGTTGCACTTCTGTCCTGCTAGACGGATTTCTCTGTCATCCATTGCACAATAAATTTCCTTGTGGACGTTTAAGGGCTAACCCTTAATCCCTAAATGCCCAAGGATTTTAAACAAAATACAAATGTGTGATAAAATATAAGTTCTATAAATTTTTTGAAGTTTGCATCAAAGAAGATAATGTGAAGCACAAAAAACAGAAAGTATCCGTATGGTCAAAATTACAATGTTTTTTTTAATTCTCTTCATATGAATTTTGAAGACATAACTTCAAAAATTCATCAAAAATACAATTTTTTTATTTAACATTTGAATTTCTTTTTATAGGTTACAATTGTGGTTTCTATTGATTTGTGATAAAATGCACAAGATTTAGTAATGAGAACATCAAGACTTTCTCCAACTAATATTAAGTTTTACAAAACTAGGCAAATTTTAAATACTTTGTGCTGTTTCCCTTATAATTTTTGTTTGATTGTAGTACTACAAGAGAAAGGGGTGTTTTAAATATAGTCCTAGCAATATAGTCCTATAAATAATGACCTGAAAGGGGTGTTTTAAGTACAGTCCTAATAATATAGTCCTATAAGTAATGACCTGAAAGGGATATTTTTAGTAAAATTTACTGTAAATACATATTTTTACAATAAAATTTTACTAGAAACACCCCTTTCAGATCATTACTTATAGGACTATACCACTAGGACCATATTTTAAAAACCACTTTTTCTTATAGTGTAGCAATCTTAATTTTGAATGTAAAAATTGAAAGACAACCCAATCTAGTTTGCACAAAAAATAGAATATAATAATTTTCTGCCCAAAAATGCTGCCCAAAGTTGAGCAACAACCAAGTCACTTGAGCGCCTAGGAGTTAAAAGACGGGCTAATGATTGGAAAAGCATCCCTCTTGCTTTGTATAAATAGTTGGTTTAAAAAATTCAAAAGTGCTCATTGGAAGTCAAACTATTGTATAAGACCTCCCCTTTTCACACAAATTCTGAAGATGAATAGTTGCACTTTTGTCCTACATACTCAATGACTCAGAAGGATTCTCTATCGTTCATCGATCAAAAAATTAGCCACAACGTTGTTTATGGATTAACCCTCAAAAGACGGGCCTATGACCAATGATTTTAAGCCCCAGTGTCCATCACTCTATTTGCTACCATATAGAATCTACCAAATTATACCAAGCAAATTTTTAGCATATTCTATAATAATTCTATTTTAGGACATTACATATACAATGACATGAAATATTCCTTGGATTCAATTGTGTACCCTAAACTTCATGCATGTGACCTTTTTATCTAAGGAAAATAAACATAAAATTTACTTGTCACAATATGTGACAAAGAGGGTCAAATATTTAAATATATCATTTATGTAGGAAATGTAATAAGATGTGAATGTTACTATTAGTATTCAATGGTATTGAAGTAAAAATGTAAGTAAATAATTTAACTTTTTTTACATTAATCATTATAAATTGTAAAATATTTGATGATGGTGTGATCTATTAGAGCCTTCAATTTGCTAAGTCTATTCAAACATAATTGAATTCAGAATTAAGATGATCAACTATGCAATCTTTGCAATTTAAAAACAAAAAAGAGGATCACACTATAGACAAAAATCTAGAAGTATTAGAAATTGAGAGCCATGAAAACATCATCATCATTCAAGTACTTTGATATTCACTTCTATTTCACAGTCTAAGAATTGTTGTATAGTGGGGTTTGGTTTATGAAATATCTTAAAAGTATATCCTATAGAGGGCTCCATATATATTTAAGGATATACCGACAATGAAACTTTCTTGATCATCATATGAAGCATTTCTACTATAATATTTGTGCAAAGCATATTTCAAACAAGGAAAATATGATTTTTAGAGGTATTGTGTTCAACGCACAATAAAGTGAATAGAAAATTTCAAAAGTGAAGTTGACTCGGTTTAGCAATTTATTTGATTTTGAAATACTACATTGTTTACCACGTTGTATTGAAAGCAATGTAGTTACAAATGTCTACTAATATGTGATATCTTTGGAAGAAACCAGTTCATGTATCTTTTCTTAATTTCTTTGTCCCTCTAAAGCTGAATAAACCAATTTTTTTCTCATGATTATCATTTGTATAATTTATAAGTCAATTTCTATGTCAAAATAATGTATGTGCACAAAAGCAAATGGTTAGTGATACAATTACGTATTTTGATAAATCTATAAATCTAAATTATGGTATAATCAATGCAAATTGTGCATAGAATTCTTCCGCACATCTAAACTTCATTCTTTACCACCCATTTCCAAACGGATTGCTCATAACATGGTCCCTGATCTATTGCAAGATTAAGTAGTGGTCACCTTATTAAAAAAGGATTAAATTGGTTCTTTATTGAATTAGCACGAGATAATGATCTATCCATTAAAGTTAAGCAATATCTATTGAAATTACTAAATATTTTTTTGGAAAATCAATTGACTTGAGAAGATTAATTTTTTCATCCAATTCTATAAATTATAAAAATTTGACATTTTTGAAATTAATTTATATTGAATTCAACAAGCTACATATTCTTTGTATATATCATATATAAGCAGCTTTACAAGGCTCTTAAATCTTAATGGTTACAATAAAGAAGGAAGACAAGTGCTTCATCTTCAATTGCCTCAACAACCATATATGGTCACTTCAAAATTTCAACTTGTTTGTGTGCGGGTAGTTAAATTCCTTTGATTGTTTAAATTTTTTTTTATAGGCAATATTGAAGGTTACCTATTGGAATCTTTATTTTTAATCAAAAAAGATAAATATCTGATTTTGAGAGGTCCTCAAAGGCATATGTGTACCCTAAATGGAAGGGTAAAGCTTGCCAATTTTACTTGTTTTTTAGATCTAAAAAATTGTACTTATCTATTTGCTTTGAAAATGGTCCCAATGAAAAGATTAAAGTGTTTTCATTGAAAATGTAAACATGGAAGTGTTGATTTGGAGTTATTTGCATTATCTATATAAAAAAAAAATTTGCATTTCAACAATTGCAAGGCAGATTGATGAATTGTGTAATGGGTTTAGTTGGTTTCTATGTGCAGTCGAAGGCCAATGATGCCCACCAACCACAAGTGGAATATTAATGAACCTCGCATTCCACCGACTTCCTACTCCGCATAGATGCCAGGCCTAAAGGATAAAACTTTCCATTGAAATGTCCTTCATATTCAATAGTATCCTATGATGCTTCACTAGAAAGTATGTAATTTTCAAATTTATATGTTATAACTTCAACCTATTTTAATGCTATATAGACCACAGAAATAAGTCATTTCTTTAGAATTTAATAATCTTTTTTAAATTATTCTATATAACCCCAAAAGGACATTGTGGATGTTTTTTGTCCTTCAGATGAATGCAAGTTGGACTATAGGATGGAAAAAAAAACATTTTTCATCCATTTCTTTTTAGGGGAATTGCTTAAATGCTGTGTAAGTGACTAATATTACATATTCCTTCACTCTGGTATTATTTACTTTCTAAAAAAACGATGCTTAATCCACAAATCATCTTTACAATGTATTTTGGCCATTTCTTTATTATTAGTTTTGATGTATTACATCCAAAGTTATAAAAAATAATACTCCAAATTTTGAATTCCTACTCAGGGCCTGTTTATACCAAAACACTTTGGGTTGAAGTCCAAAGAAATGGAATGTTTTGATTGGAAGATAGCTACTTCACTAGTACCTCACTTTTGGGTTTACAATAAAGAAAACTTGGGTTGTAGCCTATAATTTTCTCCGTGAATTGAATGAAAATCCTTATTAGAATCCTACATGGCCAAAGTGGATAGTGGCTTCAAAGGAAAGTATTTCTTAGGAAGCTCTTGGAGGTAATCAACTCCAAAGTCCAGAAGGAAATTCGGGAAGACATTTTGTTGCCAATTTTCAAAAATTGTGTACTATACGTTTTTAAGGCTATTTTGGCCATTTTTGGATTGTTTTGGACCATTTTGGACTGTTTTGGACGTCTTCCAGACCACTTTGAACCATTTCTGGGTTATTTTGGTCCTTTCTGGCTAGAATTTTGGCTTGTTCATTTTTAAGCTATTTTGGCCTATTTTTAACTACTTCTATGGACAACTCAAAATAAAAAATTTAGCCCAGTTGCGCATTGAGGCATGACTCAATTTTTTGATTTCAAAGGAAATGGATTTCAAGGATTACAAAGAAATCAGACTGCATAATATTGTACATATGTCTTGCTGATTTGGATGTGTGGTTGCAATTGTGGGGAATCAGCTTGCGAAGTTGTGGTTGTACTCTGTCGAATCCCAATTCCAAATGGGCCGTATGTGTGCATGCATTGGCCAATGACAAGAGTGCAGAGATGTCCATGGTGGATATAAATATGGATTTGTGCAAAATATATATTATGTTATATTAACCCTTAAACGACGAGGGAGCCATTTTGTGGTCGATGGATGACAGAGAATCAAAATGTGTAGGACAGAAATGCAATCATTCATCCTCGGAATTTGTTGTGAAAAGGGGAGATCTTTTATAGTAGCTTGACTTCCAAGAGATACTTTGGGATTTTTTTAATGTAGAGGATGTCACACGGTAATAAAAAGGGATGATTTTTAGGGTCACCCCTTCATCCTTTAAGGGTTAAAAAAGCAATTTAACAATAAAATTGTACCAAAAGAACAGTGTAGCAATCCATTCGCAAAACCACAGATGTTGCTGTGACAAGTCCAAATGTAACAAGCTACAGGAAAACTGTCAGTAAATTCAAATAGGAGACGGAAATGTTGGAAAAAAGGCTTCTATGAGAGTAGGACACATGTCTCTCAGTTACAGGCTTGCATGCAGTAAAATTACAATGGTTTCTATATTTCAATTTTAATGAATAGTAGAGAGAGAAATACTGAAAGTAATTCCTTCCTATACACCGAAATTTGTGCTTGGATCTGTGTTTCAGCGCTTGTCTGTAGTAGGTAGTAAGTTCCATTCTGGCAATACTATTTCAAGATGGCATGTACTGAATTTGTAAAAGAATATCCAACTAGAATGGTAGATTGACAACGTGGCTAGGCTGCCAAGACCATGCATCCAACGTGGCAAAATCAACACAGGTGTGCTAAAAAATGTCCGAATCAATTCATCCTAACCAACTATTTTAAAAAATACAAGTATTCAAAATCTGTGTTGAAACGGACATGAATTTCTCTAGTAGTGAAAACAACCCAGAATTGGCCAAAATAGCCTAAAAAAACGAGTAATACATAATTTTAAAAAATTGGCAAAAAATATGTCTTCTTGAATTTCTTCTTGGATTTTGGGGTTGAGTACCTTTAAGAGCTTCCTAAGAAATACTACCTTTAGGTCCATGAAGTCAATACAATAGAATCTCTTCTAGTGCATAGTGTTGGGACTATACGCTAAGAGAGGTTTTATGCAGTTGTACGGTTGTAGTAATGATACTTGACTAATGTGACTTCTAATTATACTACTTTCCAGATTAAATACTTGAAATTGGCCTCACCCATGAACTTGTCTTACTACATATTATGCACTAAGAGAATATGCATTAACCCTTATTTGCCTTGGGCCTTTTTGAACTTCTAAGAATTTGCTTTAAATTGAACAAAAAACCAACATTTTGATAAGATGTATCAATTTTTTATGAATTGTAACCATACAAATTCAAACTAGACATGTTAGAGGTCACATAGGAAAAAAAACAAAAACTTATGAACTGAAAGATAATAATGTTTGAACATGAGGGTGTTAAAACTGCAAAAGTGATTTGAAGTTTTTCAATCCTCTTTTCACATGCCAAATCTAAAAATTATTCAGCAAAAAAATGTGAGGTCAAAGGACCTAATTTGCATAATTCCAATCAATTTATGCTTCTCAAAATCTACTTTGTAATTTTTTTAAATGAATTTCTAAGGTGATTTTTCCTCCAAGATCTAGTGTATTTCATTAGAAGAAACCTGCGTTTTAGGTGGCGTTTTGAGATTTTTTCAGACGGATTTTAGGTGACATAGAAAAAAAAAAACTTCTGTTTTTTCTTCAATAATCACGTTTCATATAATATTGGAATGTTATATGAAACGTGATTATTGAAGAAAAAATAGAAGTTGTTTGTTTCCATGTCACCTAAAATCCGTCTGAAGAAATCACAAAATGTCACCTAAAATGCGGGTTTCTTCTAATGTCTGAGGCTCATTTCCAAGAGCCCTCAATACTACGAAAAGTCAAGATTGCAATGGGCACCCTTGCACAAAATCTTGAATAGAAAAATCATAATCAATCATTTTCAAAATCAACTTTTTGATGCTAAAATTAAACTTCCAAAAGAAATTTTTAAAAATTTAAATTACTAAAAATAGTAAGCTGGTTAGGTTTTATTTAACTTCAAAGTTTTGTCAACACCAAAATTTGGTGCCTCGGGCCTTTAGGGGTTAAAAGAAGTTCTACTTTATCCACTTCGGCCATGTAGGATTCTAACAAGGATTTTCATTCATAGAAAAAATTATAGGTTTGCAATCCAAATTTTCTTTAGTGTAAATCCAAAAGTGAGGCACCAAAGCCTATCCTCCAATCAAATATGGTACGACACTTACAATGGTCTCATTCCTTGAACAAGGTCCCACATGTAGTCATGGGTTGGAGCCCAAGATTTTTGGTGTAAATAGGCCCTCAATTAAAAATTTTTGAAAGAATCTTAAAATTTATTAGTCTATTGCAATACTCTCTTTTTAGGATGAAAATCTCAATGACCATCAAGATTCAATAGACTATAAAATACACTTGTGCTAAAAATTTCAAATTTCTTAACTCAGTAACGCCGTCAGAGCCATTCGTGGCTTTTGGATGACAATATTGTGGTCTACATAAAGATTGGATGCATTTTTTCATCCACTTTCTTTTTGTTGACCTTCCATGGTGGGCTATGAAGAATCTTTAATTGAATTTGTGGTCTTCCCAAAGTTTGTTTTCAAGTGAATGAGAAGTCAATAAAAGAAACGGATCACAACATATGCTATTTTAGTGTATTTTGAGAAGTTGTTGCTCTTTGTTCTAAATCTGAAATTTCTCCACAAAAAAGATATTTTTTGAGTTTGAGACCAACTAACAAAATAAAGGTCATCAACTCTAATTTCTACTCCAATTTGAATTCTGAAAAAATTCCTAATATTGAATATTTTAATCCAATTTGAAGTTTGGATGTATTTTCAATGTTTATTATTTTCTAATTATAGAATGATACAGAAATTGGGTTTACATAATGATGTTTGTCACCATAATATAAAAACATGGTGAAATTTTCAGATATTTTGAAAACATTTTTCTATTTTTTATGAGTCTCCTATTTGATATGATTTTTTTTCACTTTTTCTTCAAAAATTCTAAGAAAAATAATTATTCACAAAAAAATCTAAAACACATGTAGTTCCATCTCTGAAAAATAAATATAAAAATTTTCATATATATCTAATTGCAAAATGATAGAAAAATGAGTGATAGGCAGTGGTCATGGGCCCGTCCTTTAAGGGTTAAGCAGATTTACAGTACTACTCCGTAATTGGTATCAATTTTCTTCACTTTTTCTTTCAATTATTCTCGATAATTTCAAATTCCCACTCGAAAAATCTGAAATATACGCATTACCACTTATGGTTTCGTCTCTTGAGGAATATGAGGTTTCGTCTCTGGAAAACAAATAAAAAAGATTGTATTCAAATTTAAAACGGCAGCAAACACAGAGAGAAGGATTGTCAAAGCTTGAATCTGTGAGTCAGTCCATTTAGGAGTTAAAATCAGTTCTATGGAGTTGGAAGGGATTCGAACTTTTCAAAGTCTTCGAGGTGGTCAGGTTTCCAAAGCCTCGACACCAAGTTCCAATGTTTACTCCGAAAAAACCCTGGAGGATGCTGGGGGACGATCATTACCACAAGCGAAATGCAAAGAAAGTTGCAAGGGAACCAAATAAAAAGAAGTACGATAGCAAATGCAAAGTTCAAGCCAACCTCTGAACCACTACACATCGAAACCACACCAAGGAAACCCAGAAGCAGAGAAGGCCGTTCGCACAACACATAACCCTCGCACAACATGTTAGTAGCAGCTCGGAATTTGACTACAATTGGGTAAACGTCATTGCTAATAGCAAATCAGTCTGTTTGCCAGGTTTTTCGTCATAGCTGCCACCAAATACAACAACGCGAAAGAAAGATCAATCAGCAAACGGCGGGTGAAAAACAAACATCATGGAGAACCTTCCGGTGCTACAAATGCTCCCAGGGCATCCACAGCTACGGAATGACTTGTTATGAAACTCGAACGCCGAGCGCAGAAGGTCATTCCGAAACCATGACATCCAAGCTTCACAACAAGCCATGCCGATGCTGGAGATAACCGGAGACTCACTAATTCAGCAAACGCGTCAGGTATCGCTCCAGGCAAGAGCTCTCCAAACACAGGCCACAGACACTACACGATGGAGAAGAAAAACAATTGAAACGAACTGGGGTTTCGAACCGAGGGTTTATATAATGTCTAGATTAGGTCAAAGTTGCGGATCCGGTTAGCGGCTAGGGTTTGGGGATACAGTAGGCCGGGGGAACGGATACCGGTGACCGTCCCACGGTCCTCACATGCCCATACCCCAAGGTAAGGTACAGTATTTCGGTTGATAAGAATATGTTTCTGATTTTAATTTCTTCAAATTACTTAAATTTTTTTAACCCTTAAAGGACGGGCTGGTGACAGTGGAAAACATCTCTTTTGGCATTGTGTAAATAGTTGGTTTAAAAAAATCCAAAAGCAACCATTGAAAGTCAAACTACTATGTAAGACCTACCGTTTTCATTGAAAAAACTAAAATCAATGTATCCAATGTATCCAATGTTACACGTTGGTTACATTAACGTGTAACATTGGATACATAGAAAAGTTTTCTGATTTTAATTTTTCCAAAATTTCAAAGGTGAATAGTTGCACTTCAGTCTCACACAAAATGATTCTTTGTCATACATCAATCAAGAAATGGCCGCTTCGTTGTTTATGAGGTAAAAGGTTCAAGGGATGAATTTGTTGTTAATCCTTTAGTGACCATGGTTGATTTGGGGGGCGAGTCATTTTTTCAATATATACTTTTAAAAAGCTATTTTGGGATGAGCTTTGAGCCAGATAAATATGATCGGACCGTAGAAATTGAGGCTAGAAGGCCTTGGTAATGTATTGCCACAAAAATGAAGGTGATCGAAGCTTTCATGTAGACATGAGAATGGCTCAAAGATTGAGGTGAGAACTAAATCTACTACAATTAAGCAAAAAGTGTCTCTAAAATAGGTGGCTCAAAAATTCATAACTAATTCCATAAAGTTCCAAAAATATGAAATAACTTGGATTAGATGCCAATTCTACTTGTTTTTCAAGGAAATTTAATGAAATATAATTCAAAATTTTTTACCTCTTCAAAATTCAATTTCAACTCTTAGATGGGTAGTTTTTGGCCCTCCTACCTCAACAAATCTATGTACATCCTTGGATTTCATGGATTAGACGGTGGTGGGCTTGCCAAGCAACATTGTTGCCTTCATGGCTCGTATATTTTGATAAAAAATTTGCCTAGATTGAAGCTTAATATTTGAACATTTCCTTGGCCAGTACAAATTCATCAAATTAGTATAGCTCATACATCATTGCATGCCTTGCCAAACAATTTGGTTTAAAGTGAGCGTGTAAAGATGCTCTAACTCCATTCCACTTTGGGTTTTTCAAATTAGGTGTATTTTGACCTACAACAAGCATAGAGTCCATAAATCAACCAAAATGTGGTCGACCGGTCACTAAAGGGTTAACTATAAAAAAAAAAGCACTTGTTCATTCACTAATTGGAGTATTTTGGTGACTACCTTGGTCTTGGAGGTGCATTCTTCTAAGGTTAAGTTATATGCTTTCTAATGGTGGTGGAAAAACAAACAATGGAATTTACAAATAATGCCATTATTGTATCCAATGTTGCTCGTTAGAGTTCTATAACAATACCTAGTATTCACGGTTGGCAAGTAATAGAAACAATATGCAAACATTTGCACAAAATATGCAAATTGACAATAAATAAAGTACAATAAAATTAGTCACAATAAAAATGAATAAACTACATTGAAAGAAAATTTATTGATACTAAAATTAATATAAAAAAGTTATAAACTAATGTCCTCCATTTCAGCATTCTTTCAATTCTTACTTCATATATTACATTTGAAATTTGTACTCAATAAGTAGTATATTTAGAATGACAAGAAGACATATTTGCATATAATCCAATCATACGTAAATTGTCTTCACTCTAAGTTGAGGTTGAAGTCCATCCAATGTAACTCCAACCCTTAGAGAAGGATCAAAAGTTATTTCGTTTTGCTTGAGATGCAAATTGTTTTGTTTTGTTTTGTTAAATTTTAAAGTGCATTGGTCTTTCATCAGTTCATGTAATGGCTCATTTCAAATATTCCAAGAGATTCCAATTTCTCTTTATAAAGGATATGATGTGGTTTATAAATCACATTTTTTTTAAATAGTAGGTCCCAATCACCAATAGAAAATATACTCAAATATAAGCTTGAAGACCTACACTTAGTCTACTTGGCTATGCTTTCTACTTGTGAATTTAATGGATGATGTTTTGAAATTTTGAAAATTATATTCAACAATTGCTATACAAAACTTGTTTTTCTTGAGTTTTAAATCCAAAAAATGACCATCATCTATTAGAGGCAATTGTACTTATAGAATATAAATAGAAGCTGCCTTCAAATACCGGTAGTTGTTAGTCCGTGAAATAAGTTGACAAATGAGTGACTTATTAAAATAAAAAATTGAGGAATTAAAATTATTTGGCATTCAAGGCTTGCTTTAGGATTTAGGATATATATATATATAATAGGCTTTTGAATATGATTATTTCATGGTTCTAGAATCCAATACAAACAAATCGTATGGTAGGGTATAAAAGTAACCCCCCCTCTCAAAGGTTGTTGGAGCCATGAAAAAAATATTTTTAGACAAATATTACTTCCTCTGTCTCAAAATGATGTTGGTGTTTGCTTTGTATTTTACAAAGGAAACACCTATATTATTTTGAAATAGAGGGAGTATTTGATAGTCAAGAAAAAATGCATCAAATACAGATTGTTTCAAATCTCTTAAAGCTTGGCAAAATTGTTATGAACTTTTAAAGTCAACAATCCCTTTTAGCATCTACTAACATTTGCTTTTCTAAAGGGAAGAAAAAAATACTCCATGCTTTTCCTAATTAAAGTGAACCTTGAGAGATTCAAAAGATGATGTCAAGGCAATTAAAAGTATAGCATACCATTTGAAGTTTTTTTAATACATTTTTAGTACACCATTTATAATTTGATAAATAACAAAATTGTTTTAAGGTCAATGACATAATTACAAAACTAAGTGTCATGGACATTTATCCTTCATCAATTTAGATAACTTCTCTCTACCTTTTATTATTGGATTCTGTAGAAGTCAAACCTTCTTCGAATGATAGGTTTATTTGCCTAGTTCTTTAGGGGACTTGTATAATATTTTTTGTGGCTAATTGAAACCCTCAAGTGATTCTTTTAAGATTAGACTAGATAGTTTCTTTGGTGAAACTTCAAGGCGTAGTGATAGTAAAGGACCATAAGGCCACGATGTGGCTTTTGCAACTGCATTTGTACAAAATTCATCATATTAACCCCACGAACAGCTTGTGAACAACAAAGAAACCCTAGATGATTTTTTTGCTAAATCCGTTGGTGCAATCCTATTGAGAAATCAATGGACTTGAAATATTAGTCCATGATAATATTGAAGTCTATAGCACACAAAGCAAAAAGAGAATGTTTGTTATCATAATAAAATATTTTTTTCCTTGAAGACACAGAAGTAGGATAAAACAAAAATGTTAATCTAATTTTTTTAGGGATAGAAAGAAATGAAAAGTTAAATTTAATAAATTATTTTTTATTTAGTTAATCCCTAAAGGACCAAACACCATTTTTTGGCAACATAGCAATTTTGGGCAGCTCACTACGAATGTAGTTTTTATTTTTTTTGCTTTGAAAATTTCACAAAACATGTGTCCAAGAAATAGCTGTAAGGCCCAATAATTTTCATAACTTTTGACTATACGGTTAAAAAGTTATTGCATGATATGTGATTTCCATTGGTAGGCAGGTAGCCCGGGCAGCTCAAAAAGCTTCTTTAAAAATGACTTTAAAAAAAACTAAACTCTGAAATTGGTTCTTTAGATTTATATAGAAGTGTGAAGCTTTGAATGATTCATTTTGGATCTATGAGTCAAAATTTATGAGGATTTTAAGTTTGTGGGTAGGTATGGAGTTAAAACAAAGAACCAATTTCAGATTTTCATTCTTTTTTTTAGTAATTTTTTAAGAAGTTTTTTGAGCTGCCAAGGCTGCCCGCCGACCAATGAAATTCACATATTAAGCAATAACTTTTTAACTATATAGTCAAAAGTTATGAAAGTTGTTGGGCCTTACAACTACTCCTTGTGCACATGTTTTGTGAAATTTTCAAAGAAAAAAAATAAAAACTCTGTTCGTAGTGAGCTGAGTTAAATCGCTATCTTGCCAAAAAAACAGTGTTTGGTCCTTTAGGGGTTAATTAAATCTAAAGAAATTACTTGAAGAATATCAAGTTGGCCTTTGCAAACATCTTCTTATTTATCTTCAACCCTTTAAATACAATATAATGAAAGGAACAAAAAGCCATAGACCGACCCCCATTGTGTCTATCTGGTAGGAACTATGGGATTGCCCCTTTGATGCCGAAGGTACTCAGGGGGCCACATAGTCAAATCACACTCAAATGGACCAAAAAACGGGTCAGATCCACTAAAATCTGCAATGTAACTTCTTTCTATCTATTGTTTTCTAATAATAATCTATTAATTATAAGTAACTTAGTCCTTTTTTTATTAGAACTTCAAGTCATGTTAATGCTAATATATTTTAATTCACCCAAAAAACATATATTCTTTATTAAACTTCCAATTGCAATTTAAATGTCAACCTGTTATTTTTTTCAAAGGGCAAAAAGGAGTCTAATTTCTAATGAATAATAATGTGATTGAATCCAAAAAAATCATGTGCGTATGTAATCATACAATAGAATAGAAAAGGACTTTTTTGATACAGTTTAAATGTTTATTCATTTCCTATAATATCTAGAAACAAAATCACATGAACGCCCTTTTCAATATAAAACATAATCCAAATTATGGTGATTGTGTCAAAACAAAAAATGTATATTTAATTCACTTTTTGTGCACTAAGTAAGCTATTTTTAAAATTGAATGTTTTAAGTGTGATTTTAGAACAAATCCGTAGTTTGTCAACAATCAATTAATTTAATAAAAAACTACACTATTTTAAGGTTAAGATTTCATGATATAAAATCTTTTTAAATAGTTGTATTCTTAAGTAGTATAAAAAATTTGGATAAAAATATCTATTTAAAGTACTTTATTGTTGAAAAGATACTAAATTTAGCCCTAAAAATGATGATTTAGATCCCTTTATGGAGTTTTTTCAAAAAAAAACTTCTCCAACATATTAAAGCGATGCATTGCAATAATATTCATCTATAAAGTTTAAAAAAAATTAACAACATCAAAGTAATTTATAGTTTTGAAATTTCAAAAAAGGACTCAAGTCCTATCCTAGTAATTACAGTGATCTCAATGGTGCCTTTGAATGTGCTTTGACCCAACACACCGACCATATAATCTGATCCAAGATACTAATTGTAGTAGCAAGAGCAAATGGACTAGATTATTCATTTAACTCAGGGAGAGGATATTGTTGTAGCTGCTATAACACATTGTTGCCGAGAACAAATTTTATTGATTGAAATAAAAAAAGTGATACGAATTTGCTAATACCTCATAAAGTTGTTATATAAGGGTTGATTTTTTCTTCCTTGATATTTCAAAGTAAGCACTGAAAATAATTTTTATTTTCTTTATGTTCTCTAAAGTTTTCTATTAAACCTTCATGTAATACAAATTTCCAGCATTCACCTTAAGTTTGAATCCTTTGTATTACATTTTCTTGTCGTCTTGAGTAGTTGTGAGTTTTTGGAAAACATTGATAGGTATTGCAAACTCCCAGGCTTAATTTTCAATACTCATAGGATTTTGAGAAATTTTGATAGATATTGCACACTCCCAATTTTGGTCGTAGAAAGTCGTGAAGTTGATTAGTCAGCGGTGCTATTTTGTGAGCCTATAAGCGTGAGTAGTGAGCTCCAAATTTTAAAAAAATAATATAAAATTCAATAATATCAGGAAAAAGGGTAGTTACCAAAAAAAATTGTCAATATTTTTTGTTTCTTATAATTTTAGGACCTATATCCATGGACTTATTATTGTGGATCTATTACCGTGGACCTATTATTGTGGACCTATCATCGTGGATATGTACTACTTGTATTGGGGTTGTTATTTTTTCTATTGCCTATAATATTGGAAATATATATTGTGAAGATCAAAAAGATTTAGGTGTGAAAAATAAACAAGGATGGAAAGAATGTTATATAGAATATTCCATCAAATAATTACAATATTTGTTCAAAGAGAAATTGACACTTTTGCAGCTACATGTGTAACTTTAGCCAAAATTATTTCAAACTCAGATCACAGGCATTCATAGTTTTGTAGACTTTTGCGTATATCAAAGACCTTCATTTGGAGACCCTCCTTAATGTCCACTTGTATAGGCCAAATGTCTAGTTCTTTAGGCTAGTCAATTATCCAAGCACAGTTTGAGCCTTGAATACATTAGTGAATATTATGTGGGCAAAACCAAAATTTTGTTATAATATCCTTATTACCGCTATACTATTTCTTTCTACCATGGTATACTAGAGCTAGAGTGTCTTTCATCCTTTTGTGATGTTAGATCTTTATTGTTGGATGTGACATTTGCAATTCAACATGTGGGACAATCTCACAATATGCTATTGTAAAGTGTCACCATTGCTCCCCAATGTGGTAGTGACATGTAGTACTTGTTCAAAGTTAGCCACCTTCTCTGCTTCCTTACAGAACTTTATAGGTGTACGTGTGGACCAAGTCAATACTCTTGGCTAAGAAAAATTCATTTTATCCAGTCAATGGTAGTCACCATCCAAACAAATAGGGAGGTCAAGTTTGAGCTTATTACTACCAAATACCTCTTCATCCTGCAAGTGTGAAAAATGTGTTGCAACATTAGATGCTCCAAAAAGGACATTTAATGTCTTTACAATCTTCTTCAAATACCATTGCATCTAGCGCTTTTTAACTTCAATTCTTCTTTATGTCAAACACCCAATTACTACAACCATTTGTAGTAAACAAATCATTTGTAGTAAACAAATCATTATGTCAAACACCCAATTACTACAACCATTTGTAGTAAACAAATCATTTGTAGTAAACAAATCATTATGTCAAACACCCAATTACTACAACCATTTGTAGGATCTATTTTGGGTAGCTTGCATGATGGCATGTCTGCCATTTTTTCAGCATTCAATCCTTGCAAGGGAAACAATGTGATGAGGCCTACAACAAAATTTCTAAAAATCCTAAGAGAAATATTTCTTTGGATATTGCACGGTGCTAGAAATTTTGATCCCTTCAATAGGCTAAGAAGGCACCTCTCGGCCCTCTAAAATAAGTTATCCCCTCCCCATTTTGATTCAAAAATGTCAATAGGCTTAACATAGTGCTGCAGTTTTGGATCTTGTCAACAGGCAGTCAAGTTACCTCTCGACCTTAAAAGATAAATCACCCTACTCTTGGTTTGATCTTGCAATCTCTTTGTAGAAATAATTGCTTGATAAAAAAATCCTTTTCAAATTGAAAGGCATTCAAAATAAAAGAAATAAATCCAAAAATATGGGATAAAAGATACTATGTTTAAGAACGGTCTTGAGCCAGCTAAACTCATGCATGGGTTGGGTTATATTTCTTGATCACTTGCTAGCTTGTGAGGGGGACTTCTGGGCACCAATAGGAGTCTCTAGCTCCGCAACCTATGGTTGAGGAAAACAAATCGTATTCTAATTCAATCATGACAATCTACAAACTCTATTCCATTTTTAAAAATTTGAAAAAACAAAAAATAAACCTTGTATTTAAAATGTGTTCTAGCTATGCTTGTGCAAAGGTCAAGTGTTTTTTGGATCTCTTGCTAGTGTGTGAGGGGGACCCCTTGGCGCAGAAGGGAGCCTCCAACCTCCCAGCTAGTGATCAAGATTCAAGATATAATAAATTTGTACTCTAGTTCAATTAAGATGATGTGTCGGATTTGTGCTTTTGAGATGGCCAAGTTTGAGGATTCATGATCACTTGCTAAGGTGTGCCAGGGGTTCCTCGGTGCCGAGGGGAGCTACCTTGTCCTAAAAATTAAAAATTAAAATAAATAAAATAAAAAAAAGTTTTTGTTTATTTTTCGTTTTCTTTCCCTCCGCGACGTAGGGGCTCTCCTCGGCGCCGAGGGGAACCCGTCACACCCTAGTAAGTGATCAAGAAAAAACAAGATTTGTATTCTAGAATACAATTTTATTTTGTCTTGGTTGGGAGGTTGGGGACTCCCCTTAGCGCCGTGAGGTCTCCCTCACACCCTAGCAAGTGATCCAAAATAAACACTTGACCCTTGTACAAGCACAATTTGAGCACATTTAAATGTAAAGCTAAGTTTATTCTCAAATTTCTTAAAAAAGAACAACTAAAATACTAATTTTGATTTTTTTTATCACTTACTAGGGTGTGACGGATTCCCCTTGGCGCTGAGGGGAGCCCTGGCATCACAAAAAAAAAAAAGGAAAAAATTAAATTAAATTAAATTAAATTAAATTTTTAGGACAAGGTAGCTTCCCTCGGCGTTGAGGGGAACCTCGCACACCTTAGCAAGTGCTAGAGTACAAATTTATTATGTCTTGAATCTTGAACACTAGGTGGAAGGTTGAGGGCTCCCTTTGGCGTCAAGTGGTCCCCCTCACACCCTAGCAAGTGATTAAAATAAAGACTCAACCCTTGCACAAGCATAGCTAGAGCTCATTTTAAATACAAGGTTAATTTATTATTTTTTCAAAATTTTCAAATTGGAACAGGGTTTGTAGATTGTCATGATTGAATTAGAATACGATTTGTTTTCCTCAACGATTGGTTGCGGGGCTATAGACTCCTATTGGCACCGAGAAGTCCCCCTCACAAGCTAGCAAGTGATTAAGAAATATAACCCGCCCCATGCATAAGCATAGCTAGCTCAAAACCATTCTATAAGTGTCAAGTGTCTATTCTTCACTAGTAATTGAAGGAAACCTTGTGATGCCAATGGAAACACCTAGCTCTGCAGTCACTAGACAATGATCATGAAGAAAAATTTATACTCTAACTTAGCCATAACGATTGTAGGATTTGAGCTTCTACAAAGGTGGTGTGTTTATTCTTGATCACTTGCTAGGATATGAGGGGTACCTCTTGATGCCAAAAGGAGATTTCTAGGGGTTCTACTCGGCGCCAAAGGAAGACCTTTAGATACAATTTTTATTTTTACATTTTTTTGATTTTTTTTATCTTTTATTTTTCTCCTTGCCGAGAAGTACTCCTCACACCCTAGCAAGTGATCAAGAGAAAATAAAATCTATATGCAATCTATTTCATCTAGATGTTGAGGATCTCTTTATATATATAAGATTCTTAAATTAAAAAAAAAATTGGCATAAAGCTTGTGTTCAATTTGCTTTTGCTTTTGCAAAGGTTGGTTTAATCTTTAAATCACATATTGGATTGTTTAAAGTAATTCTTGGCACCAATGGGAGTCCTCAGCTCAAAAGCCAATGACAAAGAAAAAATAAATTTTTATTCTAGCTTGAATAAAATGATCTATAAGATTTGTACATCTATAAGGATTGGGTGTTTTTTCTTAAACACTTGCTAAGATGTGAGCGGGACTTTTGGGCACCTACAAGAGGCGTTTCACTGTAAACAAAAAGTAACTGTTATTATTGTCTTTTGATTCCGCCCAGACTGCCACCAAAGAGCTACCAATGGTGTCAAGAGGTATTCTTCACATCCTAACAAGTGATTAAGAAAAAACCAAATTTATTATCTAGCTCATTAATTTAGCTATCAAGGACTTGTTCATGTATATAAGATTTTTGAATAATAAAATTGGCTTGAAGCTTAGGTTTGATCAAATTGTGTTTGTGCAAGAGTTGGGTTTTTTTTTTGGGCACATATTAGATCATTTAGAATAGCTCTTGGCACCAATGGGAACATTCAAGTAACTATGATCAAGAAATAAAAAATTTGTAATTTTGTTTAATCATGATGATTTTGAAGACTTATTTGTGTATTCAAGATTTTCTATTAAAAGTTTAGACTTGCAACTTGATGGTACTCTAGCTATTCTTGTGCAATAAGGCCTATAATTACAATCTATGGTAGAACTGGCTTTAAACTTTCTAACCTTATTGATAATCATACATTTGCATGTTATATAGTAAGCAAATGTTATTAAATGCATCAACCACTTGGGCCTTAATTGTTTGTTTTCCTTTTTCAAATTTGATTTAAATCAATTTTTCTACAAATTTTTTTGTGAAACTTAAGTCCCATGCCACTAAACAACTGCTCTATGGTAGAAATGAAAATGCTGAGGGAGATAGTTTAGATGACAATACTGATGAGCCTATCGCCAATTGCGCCATTGAAATATCCTTTAGAGATTGCAAAAAATTAGCTTTGTGGCTTCTATCTCTAGTCTTCTAAACAACCTGTTGCGATTTCTTCTATGTTGAATGAAGGCTTCTAACTATAGACGTTGGTTCCAGAAGCATCAAGCGTGGTTTGGAAAAATGTTGGTAATTGAACACATCTATACTTCCATTTATTGACAAAATGAGTAGATTATTTCAATCTTTCAATCCTAAATCTTGAATGATATAATGTCCACGGTCATAGGTTCCACCATAGAATTTTTTCTAAAAAACTGTAGGCTCACAGGCTCACGCTCACACGCTCACAGAATAGCAACCCTGGTTGATTAGTTGATAGGTATTGGACATTCACAATTCTTATTGGATAGTCGTGGGATCAACGGTGCTTATATGTGAGCCCAAGAATGTGAGCTTGTGAGCATTTGGCCTACAATATAGGTACCTATAATATAGATATCCCACATTGTAGAAGGTGTATGTATCATAAACACCTATAATATGGGTATTTGTAACGTATATACCCTATAATCAGAGACGGATTCTATAGTATATTCAGCTATAACATAGGTGTGTAGTATTTTAGACTAATAGGCTCACACTGCTATGCTCACACTCCTATGCTCACATAATAGCAGCCCTTGTCGTGGGATATATTGGTTGATAGATATTGCACATTCTTGTTCTTAAAATGCATTGGGTTCGTGACACTAAACTTGCAAATCACGTACCATCCATTCTAATTTCATCTCATTACTCATCTTTAACCATCCCTTAGGGTTAAGTATGTCCCCACTAAACACCTAAAATGTTTGATCATCCAAAATCAGATACTCCTTGATTAAAATTAATTTTATTACTCAAAATATCCAAATCATTGGATTTAATTTATAAGAAGAAAATGAGATTCATTAGAGGGGATTTGGGGGTCTTGGAGGGCTGCGAGTTCCTTTGCGTTCCCAGATTGCGGGAATGCCACTGCAGTAGTGGGCTGACAAGGTACAACAACTACCACATCATTTTTGAAAAAAAATAAAAAAAATTTGACACACTCGTACCGCCATTCATTGAATCTGGCCAGAATTGGGAACGGGCCTAAAACGGACCTCTAAGGCCCTGAAAGCCCCTCTAATGCAACAAATGTGGTTTCTTAATTTGAAAATTTTAATAAGTTGTTGGACGGTATTGCTAGGTCGATGCATTTGAATTCAAATTACTAACATTATTTTTTTACTATAGAAAATTGTGAGTTTTTACTTTTATTATGAATATGAAAAATAAATTGCACATGAATTTTTCATCCTAGCCATTTATATTTGGTATGACTCTTGCATTATTTCAATATATAGAATAAGTCAAGAAATTTGATTATTCATTGTAGGATGAATTTTCAACAGTTGGTATATGCAACAAATGTATTGGAAAAAACATTTTTTTAATAGTATAAGTTAAAAAATTATATATTGAGAATTTAAAACATCTAGCAATAAATTACATAGAAGTTAAGTTTTACAAGTTGCAGATTGATTTAAAGGTGAAAAATTTGGATGTTTACTATTTAATATAGAAGAATAAAATTACTTGAACTTTATTAGAAATGTCTATTCTTCAGTTTGATTTGATTCTTGAGAAAAAAAATCACGTTAATTGGATATTTTCTTTGGATAAATTTCTTGGTTGTATTTTTACATTTCATTAATTTTTTTCTATTGATAAAACTTAGAACACTCAAATTTTTCAGAAATCTTGTATAGATTTTTCATATCAATAGTCAACACACAGTTTAATGTAATAAGCAAATAAAATTGAAGTTGTACATAATTTTAAAGTCCAACTTAAGCTTGAATATGTTATTTGACTTTTGGTCTATAGAACAAGTGTTTAAAGGATTATATCTAAATTACCAATAAAAAATTTCATCAAAATTTTCATCAAAATTTTCCTCTTGATAATAAATTTAAATACCTTATTTTTATTTGATGCCATTTTCCCCTTCTTTTGTCCAAAATATATAATCTAATGTAATGCATAAAATCGTATATTGTATATACTAATTCTAATGTATCCCTTAAAACATCAAAATTTATATTATAAATATATAAAGACATTGAAATCTAGAGCAAAAGAATATAGCATAACACAACTCTACTAAAATGTAACATGATTCTAATATTAAAATATAATATATTTTTTTCAAATTAATTATTTGCATTTAATTGAAAAGGTATTTGATTTTGTATTCACAATATATCTTTAATATAAGAGCTCATAAAAAGAATCAAACTTCACACTTTTTTAAATAAAATAGAAAAGTATTTAAAAATAAAAATTAAGCACAATTAAGACAAGAAAAAGTAATATTTAAAAAATTATTATTATTTTGTAGAGTTTGATGTATTGTTTTAGAACAGTAGAGAATTTATTGCACTAGTTTTATATCAATCTTGTGAAGAAAATTCCACCTCAAATGTATATCCTTTTTCCCATTCGTTTGCGTGTCTTTAAATTATCATATAAGTTGAAAAATTGCAATTTCCATTAGCTTTTAAACAAACAATTAATTGAATGTGTCTTAGAAATTGCTATACAAATTCTTGTAAGTTCTCTAAAGTTCTTTCATATTCTATTTGTTGCACAATAATTTGAAAAAGAAAACTAAATTAAAGTATAAAAGAAAAGCTTACCATCAAAATTTGTTGTTGTGTTGAAGAAGTCGAACACGCCTTCTTTCTTCTTGAGCATCTTCTAGCTTTAGCTTAATTTCTATTAAAAATAAATAAATATTAGATCATTTGGTATACATGATATTGAACAAAATTTTATAATTAATTTTTTTAACGTGGTAGTACTTCAAAACCTTTTTTTGTATTCATAAATTGATTATAATATAAACAACACTAATCCAATGATATGCAAAAATATTACTAGCAAATATTTTTTCACTATCATTTTAGAGAAGTAGCCACATTAGATGATATTCAGGGGTCTTGGAGGGCCGTTTCAAGCCCGTTCCCTGATCTACCCAGATTCAATGAATGCCAGTACGAGTGTGTCAGAATCTTTTTTTCAAAACAAAAAAACAAAATACAAAAAATTACCAAAATATCATTCTAAGCAATTTTTTTTTTTTTTTTTTTTTTCAAAAAATGACGTGGTAGTTGCTATGCCACGTCAGCTAGCTGTTGTAGCTGCGTTCCTGCAGTTTAGGAACACAACAGACAGCAGGGGGATTTGGAGCCCTCTAAGACCTCCGAATCTCATCTAATGATTAATTTATGTATGTGATATTTGGATGACACTTGGTGATCAAAACTAAATAATATCTAGGTAAAATTTGGTTGTTGGCTGTAGCCAAACGGCAAAAAATTGTGCATGAAAAAAGCACTACTGGTTAAATATTTTTTGTGGCCCAAAATGATCTTCTAATTCCCTTTAATTTTATTGAAATAAGCTTATAAATGTAATGCTATACTTTGGAAAAGGATCCAAAATCTAAAGTTTCAAGACAATAGGAGTGTACTGAACTCTACTTACAGCTCAAAATGGAATGAAATAATGTTATTTTTAGCAAAAAATATTGAATATTTTGTTCAGTCAGAAGATCATTTTAAGACAGAGAGAGTACAAAATTGGAATAGTACCTGGTTGAGGTTTGGATTTTGAAGGATAGCAATACTTGTCTTGGAGTTTTTTCTCCATGCTAGAGCGTCTATCCCGTTGTCGGTAAACACGAATGAAGTATTGGCATGCTTCACATTCTCGGGTTTGCTTTGGTTGCATTGAACATATTTCTCCGACCAATACAGATGACCTAATATGGTACGTTGGGTGCAATCGGTACTTTTTGGGAGGTGGGTTCACATCATAAAATGGTGTTGTAAGGTGTCTTGCAATCGAGAATTTGGGTTGGTTGGGAGGCAATTTGGGATTGTACGTTGTGGGACCTGGAGTGTCATCCAACTCGGGACTATATCGTATTCCATAGATGTAGGCATTCCAAAAACTATTATAGGTTCCGGGCCCAATGCCTTGGGCTTTCTGATTTGTCTTGAATTGGTGGTGCACATCAACAATTGTACCTGGCCCAGGTGACAATGACCTATGAAAGTTGGTCATTCCTGCAATAAAGAAATTCAATGAATGAAATCAATGTTTGGGAAGAACCATTGGTTAGTTCACTGGTAGCTAGTGGAATAGGAAAAAAAATTGGTTGCAATTTGAAATATAGATTAAAAACTCATAAAAATATATATATAATTTCTATTTGGAATAAAAGTAGAAAAAAAATTGAACTTTGTAAGTGAAAAACGGTTCAATATAGGAATTGAAGGAAACTAACTAATGAAGCTAAAAATATCCTGAATGTTGAACAAAATGACCCCTTAAGGCTAAAACCTTGTCCTACTTGCTTCCATGAAATCTCTAAATCAGAATGTGTTTATTGTCATCCCTTTAAAACAAAATTGTTACCGTAGTTCTCTTAGGGTCCGCAGAATAGAATTCTTAAAATCATGCCAGATTTTGAGAGAAGTTAATTTTTAAGATTTTTAAAATATATAGAAAGAAAATAAGGATATTTGAAGAGATATTCTTATTTTTTGCATCTTTCAATTTGATTTTCAAACTTCAAGTAAGTATTTGGCATGAAATATTGATTGTAATAGTTGGGTACAGTGTACCATCTCCAAAATCAATAAAAAAAATTCTTTTTGCACCTGCAAAATCAAGCCATTAGGTAGAAATCAAAGTTGCAGATTAAAACACACAATAGAGCATTCTAAATATTGTTTGAAACATTGAATTAAGTAATCTTGAAGTAAAAAAATCTATAATCTTAAGACGGTCAAAGCTTGATTGTTGCAAATTGCTCCACATTAGTGTTGTCCATCCGAGTGTCCATCTTGCAAATTACACCACATTAGGTTTGTCGATCTTGCAAATTGCCAAAATAACCCTTGAATAGATTATTGTGTAATCTTTGAAAAGCAATTTTGAACTCTAGAATTGAATGTGGACTTTTGAATTCTCCAAATCCTTTAAGTTATCACATATAAATTTGTTAGATTATTTGAATTAAATTTTTTTGCCTATAGTCTTAGTACTAATATGAATTATAATTCTACATCTTAATTTTGTACACATTCATATAATGTTATACAAAGAGAGAACTTATGTACATTTCATTAGGATATTTGACACAAAAAAATATACTTTATTGACATTCTAAGGTCTCAACTTGAAGATCTTTGCAACCTAATGGTTATAAGAAAAACAATTGAGAAAGTAAGAAAAAATATTGATTGTGTGGATGAATACAAAAGTAGGTTTTCATACTAGGTTGAGTATAGAGAAATTCAATGATTTCATGAATAAATTTGACATTTTCTTTAGCTTCCTAAATGTGTTATAAAAAGTATATAGCATTATTAATGAAGTCAAAATTTTAATGCCATTTTCCATAAATGTTACGAAGAATATAGTAAAAGAAGAATATTTTGGTCAAAAGCACTTTGTTCAAAGTGAAAAGGAGATTGGAACAAATTAAAACCTAATTTATGTGAATTGTCGCTTCATAAAAATGACCCTTCTTTTTTTCAGGGCCTTTCCATTTTTATAAAATGATAAACAATAATTTATCTATGAAACATTAGTTTTAATTCTCTTTTTGTATAAATTAATAATACTAGCAATTGTAGTGCACAAATTCATGCTAAAAGTGTAAACTAGTCTTTGTGATTGTCTACAGTAATAAGATATATAAATAAATAAATGATATGACATGCAAGTTTTAAACCAAAATTTGAAAATTAGATCTAGATTTAGAATTTTTTATTGAAAGTTAAAAGAATTAAATTTATAGTATTTGATAAATGTTTTTTATGAATTAAAGCATTAAAATATGGTATTGTTGTGATAAAAAAAGATTATAAATATAGGATCATGATCCATATTCTTGGAATGATTGAAAAAGCCTCCATTTTTTTTTATGTAGGATTGTAGGTTGAAGGCTTCACATAATTTTGCCTTGTAGAGTAAGAAATAACAAATTTCAAAAAATACTGTCAAAAAGAAAAAAAATGATGGTAAATGATTAAAAGCTAGATTGGCATAGCCAAAGGCATTAACAAAAAAATTGTTTATTAAGATAAGTGTTTTCTTTTGTATTAGAATGATCTTATACATTTTTTTTGAATATTTAATTATTATTTCAAAAAATATAAATAAATAAATAAACAAATATATATATATTTATTAAGATAAATGTTGTTCTTTTGTCACAAAATATATTTCTTTTGTTTTTAGAACATTCTCTCTTTTTCCTTGCTATTAGCATGATTGGTATATTTTTGCTAGATATTCAATTATTATTCTAGAAAACAAGGTCACATAGACTATATAGATAGTAATCTCCTCAAGATTTATTTCCTCCCATACAATTTCAAATTACTGTTCAAATGATTCTGATAATAGTCTCACACCATGATGTCAATAGTGAGACTGTTCTAGCAAACATACTATGTAGAACCTTTTTTTAGAAAGTTCTGAAAATGAACTTCAAAAATGAATCCTATAATTATTTTTTGAAGAAATTTCTACAAAAATTCCAAAAAACAAAACTTTCCATAATATCCTCATCACTAGTTTAAGCAAAAGTACTTTCTATGAGGAACAAAATTTTAAGTAAACAATTTTGAGTTTATGTGGCTTTTTTGTGTTGCATGATGGACTACTTTTTGAGCTTAGGTTGGCATAATTTTTATTCCTATGCACTGATTGAAATCAAAACTATACGCCTGGAAAAGAAATTATGAGGAGTTTTAGCCAAGATGGCTCATCCCCCCTAGAAGAGTTTGGTAGGGAGTATATATACCTAGACTTCCCAAGCAATAGACTCTTTATAATACATCACAATTTACTAAATTTAGACATTGTCTTGATCAACACCAATTACAATACATTGACACTACAAGTTTGCATTTCTTTGTGATTCCATAATTCCATTCACAATTTATCTAACACATTCCTTTAAGCAATTTCATGTTGCACTATACATACTTGTACATTCATGAGCATACATACTTGAATACCAATGGCTACTCACATTCCAATTATCTCTTTTAACACAATTGACTTCATGCCTATAGATTCATAAGTGCACATTAACATACAACTCATTTGGCCATCCGTTTTGCTCATTCACTTAAGTAATTTTGAATCTAATATGAGTGATTTCTTCCTTCTTTTACAATAAACCTTTTTACGTTTGAAAACTTATTCAATTTAGCTCCAAGAGACCTTGCTAATTGGCCTTAGAAAGCTCAAAGAAAGATCTATTAGATGAAATTAAATTACATAAATTTAGAGTCATGTAGTTCTTGTGGCTTAGCCTCAATCAAGCGTCGACAATTTGTAACATTCAAATTGTAATATGGAGTAATACTTTTGGAATTCAAAACAAACTCATTACTTCAAATACATCGTGCTACCCAACTATGAAGAACTCAAAGGAAAAACTATAAGAGAAAATTATCTTATATGAAGATTTAGGCCCATTTGACTTTGAACTGTTGAGTCTCAAAGTTGCCACCAATGCTAAATATCAAGAATTTTTACCTAATCTTTGGAAATCCACAACTAATTACCTACAGCTCCAAATTCATCATAACAAAAATCCATAGAAAGATATCAAGAAGATCTACCAAAACAAATATTTCAAGGGCATTTCAAGTTTCTCTTGGCCTTGTAGATAAGCTCCAACAATCGCCACATGCTAAGATATTACAAATCATTTGTACCCTACCTTTGAAAATTTATAACTAACGAGCTTACTTTCAGTGGCTTCGGAATGCAAATTGTACCTGTGACATGCATGACATCCAATCCGACCGCTTCAACCTCAAACATAGCTGGGTCGCTATCTCTGTGCCAATTAGCCTTCTCCAATGACAATCATCATTAACCACATGGACTCACCAATTTCAAACTCTGAGTGAGTGAACCCACTGCTGCATTGTTACCGGCAAAGAATCTTCTTGTCTTCACAAATTTTTGACTGTGTTCCGTTCGATTTTGTTTTAAAAGACTCTATTCATAAGCTATTGAAGGACAACAAATAAACGCTCAAACAAACGTTCAAACTATTACTGAATTGGAAACCAGAGAACGAGAAGATTCCAATTTTCGATAACACTGCTGCCGCTGTTAACCCTTAAAGGACCGAAGGGGGGTCCAAATTTCCAAAATTGTGAAGATCTATTATAATATGCAACTTAGAAGAATATTTTAATGATGGCTCTCAAGCAAGAGTTGTAAAATGCTATTTATAGATCACATCCATATGGTTAGATTAGCAAAAATATGTATCAATATTTTTTATTAAAATTTGAAGCCAGAAATTGGAAATTCCTTCTAAAATCAATTGTAAATTGAATATTATGATTTGTAAAAGATTTTTTTTTGTATAAGTTCAAAATATTGAGTTCTAATTACAGGGATTTTTGAAGATTTTTATTTGATTTTTTTATTAAAGTCATTTTTGAAGGGTCATTTTTTGAATTGAAAAAGTTACTTTTTGAGGCTAGACCTCCTGATACCTTTTGAATTGTAGAATATTTGTAAAGCAAAATCTTCATAATCTGAACCATATAAATGTTAAAGAACTACTCCGTAATATAAGAATCTTCAAACAAAATTGATTGATGAAAAAACGCATTTCTGTGAGTTTAGGATGTGTTTCCATTCATTCATTGTTCAAAATCTGCACTGTCCTTTAGGGGTTAAAATTGTCCATGTTCCATTCAACTCGGGACACTCCGTAACTCAGACAACAACACGAGACCGATAGCTTACCGTCTGGCTTACCTGCTCGTTTTGACGAAGAAGGAACCGGCGTCGGTGTCGTAGCGACTGGCAGCGTTGATGCAACCCCCTCCCACCGGCGACAAGCGAAGGATCTTCGTAGCGCGTCCCTCACTCAAGATCCAAATCGAGTACCGGATCACTCTCCGCCATTGCAAAGGCTGCCCAGCTTAGGTTATGGCATTCACGGCGAGATCACAAAAACGGACAATTCGTTACAATTCCAATTTGAAAATTTACAGAACTAAATGTTTTCAGTCCAAAGAAAATGGCAAGGAAAGAAACGTAGTGATTTTGAGGCACGAGGCGGGTGTGCGAGACGCAAGGGTGCGGGACGTACGGTTCACCACCACCGGTTTGCAAGCCAAGAAAGGAGAGCGAGAGAAAGCAATTGTGTGGTAAGCAGAAATCGGACCAACGACAGCTGCCATAGCTCGCGCTCCCGGATTGATTCCTCGAATGCAGAAAATCACCTGCAAAATCCAAGCAATCGGGTGTGGCCAGGAACGGTCGAATTCAATTCAATCCAACCCTGAACCTTTACGAAAGCTCCATCGATCAAATCACGAAAGCAAGGAATTCGACCTGCGATTGTGAAAAGAAAAAGATCGACAGAAATCCTTCGTGTCCGATGACAGAATTTGCGGGAGTAAAGGGATTGGCCAACCTACTGAACTATAAATGTTGCTAGAATTCAGAAGCAAATGAGCTTCCGGAATCCAAAATGCAGACGAGCAAAAATATCCAGGAATTCATGAAATGTCCGACAAAAAAGGTGTCGATTGAGCTTACATACCCAGGGATTCTCGCCATAGCCGCAAGCGAGCGAAGCTCCGAAACTCAAAATCACAGAAAGTGAAGCTATCGTCACCCTGTCCAAGCTAGTTCTTAGAAACTTAAAGATGTAAATACTCGTTCGAAACTTTTCATCCATCTGCTGATGTGGCACTATCTGAGAGCCTCTTGAAATCCCGGGTCCGCCAGTAGGGAAGGGCACTTGGTCTAGTGGTATGATTCTCGCTTTGGGTGCGAGAGGTCGCGAGTTCGATTCTCGCAGTGCCCCCTTGACCATTTCATTTCAAGGAACCCTCCCTGGCTCTTGTCTCTCTTACGTATGGAGTTGGAGCACCTTGGAGCCATAAAGAAAGGATTGAAGTTGTGCATATAAACATCATTCAACAATTTCCCACATTCAACAATTGATAGAACATATTGAACTTGAAATGATTGATATAATAGGTAGGATGTTTCTTTTTTTTTCTTCTTTCTTTTTGGAACACATGGACAATTTCTATTGCAAGGGAAACAGTACACAAAACCAAAGGACCAATTCTTTGGAATTCATTTTTAGTTTTTCTACTCCTTTTCTGAAATAAAACAAAACAAGAAACCACAAAGCAAAAGCAAATGCCAAAAGTAGGATGCCTTTTTTGCAATAGGATTTGTTTGTCATCTTTCAAGCAACTCGTGCTACACCAATCTTTTGGGGCCTAGCCTCACTTGAAATTTACGTTGCAATTGCCCAATACCTTTAGAGTGACCACTATATCAAATGGATGCAAGATAATTTAAAATATTTTAATCTTGGTAAGAGACACTCTAACAAGCATTGGAGCCCTCTCTTTAAATTGCATTGTCTTTTGGCTTACAGTTGATGATTTCCTATTTTTCCCTCCTTGCATATTATTTTCTTATTGCATTGTTGTAGCTCCTTAGAGTTTGGATTTATTTTTTTTGCTAGCTGCCTTGTTTTTCTTCTCAGGGCCTCACTTCTAGGTCTCTTACGAGTCTTGTAGGTTCTCGAGCCTTTGACCTTCCAATGTTTTTTGCACTTTGTATTCCATTTCTCCTTTTTAATTCCCTATAGAATTTTAAAGGTACACTAGCGATTGGCGCTTGCTTTGCTACGCATTAAATATATTACTTTCATCAATTTTTCATGTGATAGGATGTACATAAACAAAGTATGTATAATCTTTAAATGAAAATATTGACATCCTCATACAATATTCTTTGAAAAAATTTATATAGTGCAATATAAAGTAATTAAAGAAAAAATTTATACCATTATTTTTACAAAATAACCTTTGCAAAGATGAAAACATTGCAATAAAAATAAATTAATCAAGTGAACAATGTAAATAGAATCTTCACATTTGAATATGTAGAGCAACACTAGCGGTTGGTGCTTCCTTATTCTTTAATATCACATTTTAAAAAGACATGGAATTTATCTATAGTTTTGTTGTTTGAAAAGTTTCTTTGAAATTTTTTTAGAAGTATCCATTTGATTTTCACTGAATATTTCACAAAAAGAATACATAGTGTATAGTAGAAAGTATCCTATGGCTATTACAAAAGCAATTGAATTTCTATAATATTATTCAAAATTGAATTGTGATATTATAGAAGTCATTGTGGATTTAGTAGTATGATAATGATCATTGTCTATCTTGCCCATTGGTCCTACCAAAATGTAATGAAAGAAAGCTCCTACATCCCTCCTCACTAAAAGCTTTTTGATAGTACCAAAAACTCAATCCGAGGAAGCATAGTCCAAGAGATCTTACCATAACAAATACAAAAACAAAAAAACATCTTAACTTAAGGTATGGATTGATGAGCCTTGTACTGTTGCCACAGTATAATAAAATAAAAATAAAAAAAAATTTCTAATTTTTTGATTCATAAAAACTTCAAAATTCAACAACTTTAAAATTGAATGTCAAAACAGCACAAAACAAAGCCCATGCATCCCTTCTTGCTAAGGGCTTTCCAATAGTACCAAACACATGCAAACTAGAGAACACATGGTCTATAAGGGATTTCACCATAATAAACAAAACAAAACAAACAATCTAACTTCAAGTATGGACTAGTGTGCCTTATGACATTGCCACAACCAAAATGAAAATAAAAGTAATTTTCTAATTTTTAAATTTATAAAAACTTCAAACTTCAATAACTTTCATACTATAGGTCCAAACACTACAAAACAAAGCTTATGCATCCTTCCTTGTAGAGAGTTTTTTTAAGAATCCATTTGTTAACCCCTAAAGTTCCGTGACTATGTAATAACCAAAAACACTCCAAAACTGCCATTTCTAATACAACTACCAAATTTTTGGAAAAAAACAATTTTTGATACATGTAACCGTAGGATCCTGTAGTATGATGTACTAACAACATGTGGTAAAAATTTCAGAAAATTCCGTCATGAAGATCAAAAGATATAAGCATTCAAAATCTCTAAAACCATTTTTTCAATCCTGCAAAAAATTGGGTAGCTGCACTTTACAAGCTCATTTTTTAATGAAAAAATGTCCAAAATGGTGGTGCTTCTTTGAATTCAATTTCTTAAATAAGTTGGCAATATACTTGAATTTTTTTGCATCATTTGGAATTTTACAACATACAAGAAAAAAATAGCAAGTAGAAAAAAATAGATAATGATTTAAAATACTAAATTGTTAAATTTTTTTTATGAATTAAAAAAGTGCCAATCCCAATGGTTGAAATGTTGTAATAATCAATCTACATCCTAGGATTTTATTTTTTTCCAAAAGTATTGAAAATTGAGTCAAATAAACGATTACAAAGTTTTTTTAATAGTAGAAAATCTATAACTGCCCGCAAACTAAGTTAGGCTATTTGTTTTGTTTGTTACGATAAGATCTCCTAGACCACGCTTTTCACGGTTGTGTTTTGGGTTCCATTGGAAAGCCTTGAGGGAAGAGGGGTGCATGGGCTTTGTTTTGTGGCGTTCCAATTTATAGAAGAAAAGTTATTGAATTTGAATTTTTTATGAAATAAATAAAGTAGAAAATCACTTTTATTTTTATTTTGGCTATGGCAACAGCCCATGGCTCTCTAGTACTACGAACATGACTGGAAGACGCATGATCCAAGAGATCTCAACATAACATACCAAACCAACAAAACCAACAAACAAAATGAGCCTAGCTTAACCCCTAAAGGACCAAACATTGTTTTTTGGCAATATAGCGATTTTGGGCAGTTCACTACAAATGGAGTTTTTCTTTTTTTTCTTTGGTAATTTCACAAAACATGTGCCCGAGGAGTAGCTTTAAGGTTCAACAATTTTCATAATTTTTGACTACACAGTTAAAAAGTTATTGCATGATATGTGATTTTTCGTGTTCGGCGGGTAGCCTAGGCAGCTCAAAAAACTCCTTCAAAAGTCACTTTTTTGAAAAATGAAAAAGTTGGAAGTGGTTCTAAGGAAACATTTAAGAGTGTAAAATTTTGAATTACTCCATTTTGTTTAATGAGGTGAGGGTTATTAAGAATTCCAGTTTGTGGGTAGGTTTGGAATCCAAAGACTCCATACCTACCCACAAATTGGAATTCTTAATAACTCTCACTTCATTAAAAAAATGGAGTAATTCAAAATTTTACACTCTTAAATGTTTCCTTAGAACCACTTCCAACTTTTTCATTTTTCAAAAAAGTGACTTTTGAAGGAGTTTTTTGAGCTGCCCGGGCTGCCCACCAAATGCGGAAAATTACATATCATGCAATAACTTTTTAACCGTGTAGTCAAAAGTTATGAAAATTGTTGGACCTTAAAGCTACTCCTCGGGCACATGTTTTGTGAAATTTCCAAAGAAAAAAAAATAGAAACTCCGTTCGTAGTGAGCTGCTCAAAATTGCTATGTTGCCAAAAACTGTGTTTGGTCCTTTAGGGGTTAATACTTGAGTGCTCAAGCCTTTCTAATTATATTTTTCCTATTAAAAAAGAACAAGGGCTAATTATTATCTCCAATGAAGCAAATTTTTTTTTCAAAATCTAATAGTATAGATGTTTAAAGAGCTTGTTTATTAGTATATTTACTAATTTTGAGTACAAAATTGCACAGGAGTGGTGAGATTATAACAAGAGAAATGGATATATTCTATTTCTAATATTCTATTCCTCCCCACAATGCTAGAGAAATTTGCATGTAATATTTTTTTGAGATTGAAGGCGACATGAACAACTAGAAATTGTATTAGTACACTAAAATGCACTTCCAAAATCCTTAAATTCAAATAAAGAGCTATCAAACTCATCACACAATCCACCTTGCAATTGTTGAAATGCAATTTTTTCTTGTAAGTAGAAATTGCAAATAACATCAAATCAACATTTGAATGTTCAAATTTTCAGTGGTGAAAATTATAAAAATACTTTCATTTGGAAAAAGATGAACCTTGGAAGAGGCCGTGAGACCTGAGAATGCAAGGAACACAAGCTATAAAATTTAAAAAAAAAAAAAAAAAAAAAAAAAATTGTTTTTTTTTGCGACAGCGGACTACAGGCATGGAACGCATGGAACAGCAGGGAACAATGCAGCTGAATTTCTTAAAAAAACATTAAAAAATAATTTATTAAAATAAATTCAAAATTACAAAATTTTCAAATCTGACATGGCACCACACATGCCATGTCAGATTGCAATCATTACAAATTTTATTATTTTATTATTTTTATTATTTTTTATTATTATTTTTAAATTTTTATTAATATTTTATTAATGTTTTATTAATATTTCAATATTTTTTAATTTTTTAATATTTTTTAAATACTTTTTTATTGTAAATCACTGTTGAGTTCCCTTGAGTTTCCTAGAGGAGAAGCTTACACTACGAAGGAGCCCCTTCCAAGGCTCATTTTTTTCCTAATGACTCTTTCTATTGGGACCATTTTCAAAGTAAATGGATAAGTACAAGTTCTTAGATCTCAATTTAAGTGAAATTGGTAAGCTTTGCTTAACCCTGAAAGTTGGGCTGGTGACTGTGGAAATCATCCCTTTTTGCACTATATGACATCATCTACTTTGAAAAAAACAAATGTTTTAAGTGGAGGTTAAACTACTAGAAAAGACCTCCCCTCTTCACAACAAAATTTCAAACATCAATAGTTGCATCTTTGTCCTACACAAGAGATTCTTTGTCATTCATCGACCGCAAATTGTCTGCTTTGGGTTGAAGCCAATGTCCTAAAGAGTTAGGAGTTCAGGTATGGACTAGTGTGATCTGTGCCGTTGCCACAATCAAAATACTGAAAGTAAAAGCAATTTTCTATTTTTTTAACTTAAGCTATGGATGGATTAGATTTGGGCCGCAAAAATATATGCGCTTGCCAAGTGTCTGTTGACTCTGAGTTTTTCAGCCCCTTGTAAGGTAGTATGCTCTTAAAGCGACCATTTAATCTTGAAATGCCGGACTGGTCACCGTAGAGTGCCAGCCGGAAGTTTGCCTAAAACCGTGCGTTCGCAGATGAAGTGATTCCGAGGTTGGGATTCTGAATAGAGCAATCAGAAGTGGCCCAGGGTCTTTGCGCCAGCTTTCTGAGATGCCCAAAAGCCAAAAATATAATCAAAAGCAGTCACAATGAGGAATTGGTAGGTCGATGAATGGCAAGGTGTCAATATTTTGTAAGTTGGGCAGATCTAAAAAAACCCCCAAAAAAATTACACAGTGATTGACATGGAAAATCTGAGCACGGATTCTTGAAGGACGAGTGAAAAGCTATTGGCACATGCGATGCAATTCGGTACTTGCACGATAATCTGTCCAATGTCCACCTTGCATTGTCTTTCAGAAGAGTGAGTCCAAAAACGTGAATAGTGTCAATGTGCGTTGAATCTACCTTTTCCTTGTCCATGCAGCGCCCTCCTTGAAAGGCGTCAGCAATGTGGATGCATCATGCGTGCTTGCTCCTGAGATTCCAAGGAAGACAAATCTTGTAGAGCAGGTGCGACAATGCAATGGCCTCGCCATGTTGCATCCTGTGGCGGTTAGGTCGGGCTCTGCGAAGAATGCCTGGAAGTAGTAGCCCGCCCGCCCATTTTGAGCGGGGTCCACTTACTGCCCTGCCCGGGCCTTTCGCGTTCAAGCCCCCCTGCCTTGCCATGTGTCTCTCCTCTCCTACGGCTGCACTATTCCTGCGTGTCCAGGGACTCCTTGCTCCACAGTGTAGTCTGTCCAAGGACTCCCTCCTCCACCCCCCTCGCCTGTCCCACTTATCCCTCTGTCTCCAAACTCTTTGTTTTATAAATTTCTCCACATAGTCGGAATTCCTTTCAGAAATGCTGAGCACGTACAAAATAGAAAGTAAAGGTTCATGTGCTTTTACTGAACCCCTCTCTTAAACAGAGAAGGAGAAAATGTCATACAAAATATATTTACATACAATGTACTGAAAAAGATATGTACAAGGGTTTGCTATGATAGCATAGCACATCAAAAACTACAACACACAGCACTACTACTTCCTTTTACCAGTGAGTCTCCCAATAACAGGAACCTCTACAAATATGTCCTTGACATCCCGGGCATGCTTGATTAGTTCTTCTGGCACAAATAAGACAATTGGCATGTTTAATCCCCATGCTTCTAGATCCATGTACTATTGCAACATGTGGTGCAAATCTGGAAAAGCCCTCGGTGCGCCCATCCCAATTAGCGGTCAAATCCTTCGCCAGTTGCAATTGAAAAGCTAAATGAGTGATGGGCTCCTTGAGGAGAATGAAACTAGTGTCAGAGTGAATTATCCAAGCATTACATATAGCGGTGTCCAACATGTAAAAAAATATACAATGCCACCATTTGTGGCTTCTAGTAAGACTCGTGTATTCCCCCCTTAGTTAGTCGGCTGTGTCAACACTTCTCATGTTCTCTGTATACTGTAAATGCATAGGTCCTGTTCTAACTTTTTTTTTCTTCCCCTGGATTCTTTGGTACATAAACTGCTGAATTCCTGGAGGTAATAGGGCCTCAGCGTGTGTAGATAAGAGAACAACTGCATTCTTGTCTTTCCAAACAGCATAGCAGATACTTCCCTCCTCATGCATTTTGTAGTCTATCCACCCGTAGTCCTTCTTCTTCATTATTTCTTTTGCATACATAGCTCTAGGAACATACTTTCTGTTTGCCCTCAAGGTCCTCGTTGCCATAATGCCTTCCTCTAGTAAATCAAGAAATAGAGGAACTGAGGAGAAGAAGTTGTCCATAGTGACAAAATGCCCTTTTCCCCCAAGATCCTTCAAGAAGTGTTTCGCCACATGTCAGCCTTGCAATCCTTGGCCTTTCCCACTGCGTTCTTGAAGAAGTTGCTTCTCAATTTCTTCTTCATCACTGTCATCACATTCCGAACCTTCATCATGTGGATTTCCTTGCCTACCACAGTAGATTTGGAAATACCAAATATACTTAGATAAGGCATCAGCGGCCGCCCAGACCTTGATGCTAAACCAAACAGGTTTGTTTGACATATATTGTTGAATTGGACAATATTTCCCTTTATACATGACCATACTCTCATCTACTATTAGTTGCTGGTTCGTTGCCCACATAATTTTGAATCTTTCACAAACTTCATCGACCATCCATCGTACCTTGTGCAACTTGTTATATGTTGGACTTTTGTGGTCTCGAACATCTTCATCCGCTAAAGCAACATGCAAGCACTGTGTTATAAGTTCAAACCGGTCCCTCTTCAGAATTTGAAATATCACATGACAATGATAAAGAGGATCCTCCTTTGACCAGTATAGCCGATGGTTTGGCAATTTCTTTATGCCCATGTACAAGCATATTGCAATATATGCTTGAAACTCCGCAAGCCCCAATGGTGTCGAGTCCAAGCCACCCCTTGTCCTACCATCGTCCTGTATGACTTCAAAGGTGTATGAATTAGTCTCCCTGACTATTCTCCTCAACAATTTCTGTGACCAGAACTTGTGAAATAATCCCAATACTGTAGGAAGACGCCCATATGGATGTGTGCATCCAGGACTTGCACCACTGAAAGGAAGTGGATTACTGCTATAGTGCGGAACATTAGGTTTCCAAGTGTCATTGGCAAATCAAGTAAGCAGTGGGTCCTCGACTTTGCCCTTCTGTTTCTTGGATTTCAATCTGGAATTGGATGCCTGCTTCTCTTTGGAATTTTTCTCTCCCCACTTGGGTTTTCTTCCCTCTAGGGGCCGGTACCACGAATCAGAGCTGCTGTCAGATCCCTCCAATACAGAGCGCGCGTCAGAGCCCTGCCCATCAACATTGCCTGCAGAAACTTGCATTAGGTCAGGGACCCCGCCGTGTGGGTCGCCTTTGTTGCGACAAGTGCTCCCTCCTTTGTCTTTAAAATTGCATGCCACGTCGTCCAGGGCTACCTCTAAGCACTCGCCAATAAGTCCGTTTGAATTTGAATTGCCCTCCAAGCCGCGTACATCGCCTCTTCCGCACCCTGCGCCGCGTGCATTGTCAAGTGAATTGCTGGCGAGGCACACGGAATGGCTCCTGCCGTGTCCTCCCCTTCGTCTTCCTCGTTACGCTCTGCGCCTTCGTTGCCCTCCACGCTGCAGTACTAGCATATTGATTTGGAAATTCAGCACAATCGGATGATCTGCATGCTCCCTTCTCGGCGACAAATTCTAGAATTTTTGCGGACGCGCTTTTGGTCTACCCGCCTGCTAGTACTCTGCTTCAGACATGGTGGAGTCCGATCCGTATTAGGCGTTTGTTTCTATGTGAGTGGATGAGCCACTGCCCGCCATCTCTGAATTGAAACCAATGTCGCTGCTTGCAGATGAAGACGGGCGTGTCATGTAATTGTTGCCACTGCTCCAGCAGAAGTCCTCCGCAGACGATGGATGTCCATCATACGGGACCTCAGGCTATTTTTGCCTTCTTGAGCGACTCAATACAGTTCCAGAACCTCCTGGTCCTCCATGTTTTGTTTCATTCGTTGGTTGCCTGACATGTGATCGACCTTGCTGAACACGGTGAACAGTTCCGTCGCAGACCTCTTCTTCTTCCCCATTCTCGTTCCTCAGTTTCACAAATTTCTGTGTTGTAACAAGGTCCACTCTCTCCTCTACAATGTGAGCCGGAAACCACTGTTCCATGTCCTCTACATTCTCAGGAACGTCTTCCATGAGGTAATTCCTTTGCACCCTAACTATTTCGGGACACAGAGAGGGAGGGATTGTTGCAGTTTTGCAAATTGAATTTTTTTTTCTAGTCTGGGTGCTCACCTTTTCCTTCCCGCGTCGACTGAGTGCTTGAACTGGCGCAATTTGGCTCGATGACGGTGCTGTTGTTTGCAAGGAGGCCGGTACTGAACTTCGGCTGGCGCCCACTAAGCTCGTGGTCGCTGGTGCCTGCCCTTCCAACCTCAGCAGCTGCTGGTTCGAGGTTCTCAAGTCTCCATGCTGCAGATCGTCCTGCTCTGGTGCTGAAGAAGTAAGGGTGGCTGGTTGCTGATGTTTCCAGCGAGCTAGCTCCTTCAGCTGGGACTTCATTGCATTCAATTTTGGGAAACGGAAAGATGCGTTCCTTTACTATGTGGTGAACCTCTACTGGAAATCATTGTGAATGACCCTCTGCCCTTTTACGAGACCAACCTAGCAGTTTGGCAGCCCAGGTGAACCAAAGCCAGCGTAAGTGGTGTGGGGATGTGTCATACACTTCACTCTTGTCTCTCTTCAGTTTTGATAAACTCAACAAGTAACTCTCATCAAGCATTCCTAGGATGAACTGCACTTGCCATTTCCTTGCTTTCAGTTTGCTAAGCAGCGTTGTAATGATCCCTACCTCTAAGGAGAAACAATTCGAATAGTGATGAGGAGGAGGGAGAAGGGAATCATACTCAGCCTTCCTCCTAGGTTTTGGCATTGT
This sequence comes from Neckera pumila, assembly GCA_963969595.1. Taxonomy (NCBI): domain Eukaryota; kingdom Viridiplantae; phylum Streptophyta; class Bryopsida; order Hypnales; family Neckeraceae; genus Neckera; species Neckera pumila. The sequence continues at coordinate 24,349,272 of OZ018413.1, forward strand.
ATCTACTTCCTGAACTAAATTGCTGCAGACTGTAAAATCTAAGTTCTGTTTCCTCACTCGCAGTACTCTCTCTAACTCTGTGTATACCGATCACTTCAGCCGATCACTTCAGCGCTTATGCTATTTTCGACTCTTGTTCTTCTAGCTTACTTCAATTCACATGAGCTTCTTCCTATTCTCGTAGGGTGGGTCCTTCTGCCCTTACGTGTTCAAGCTTTAATGCCACTTCTACTGAAAGGCTAGTGCAAATTGTAGGAAGCGTTGTCTGAAGCCATAATGATGTTGAGTTCCTCAGTAGTTGTAAAATGCAGAGGGTGCTTCAGTTGCAACATTGTCAAACTGTCAACAGCCAACGGTTGCCTTTCGCACCACCGTGAACTGCCCCTGCTGTGACTTGGCAGTATGCTTGGCTCTTCTTTTACAATATTCAATAAAACATTTACTTCCAAGCTGCTTTCCATTTTTTGACAATTTTGTAAAATTCTGCCCACACAGTGACTTTGGTTACATTGTGTGCCCGCCAGTCTCTTGCATTCCATCCCGGTTTTATTACGCTTATCAATTTCAACTACGGACAAAATTACTACTGACTGCGCTATTTCTTCAGGACTGCTGACAATTCGATTCCCTATGGGCTCATTATAATTTCGGATGAAAATTGCTTTCATTTTCTTGTCAATGACAGAAAGTTGTCATCCAAACGCCACAAGATGGCGTTGGCGTTGCTCCAGGGTTAAGCCTACCTAACTCATCATTGACAGTAGAACATACTTCAAGCAACATGTCAGTCCTTCCTAGATAGGGGTCGCAATTAGAACACGGTTGGTTTTAGGTGTAGTTACCTTAGAGAAAACCCTGTTTAGGAGCTATAGGTTAACATCCAAACTCCCAAGGCTCGATGATGACGAGGCTCTTCGTTCTAGTTGCCGGATCTGGAGTTTTGTACAAAAGGGTTCGCGACTACGACCTCGCGATCGTGCCAATTCAATGTCACGACCACGATCGAAACAAATTGAAGCAGGACTAGAAGTAGATTCGTCTGTGAAGATTCCAAGGTAGCGCCGAGGTCGTTGTCAACAAATTCAAACCTCGATTGATTCAAGCTGCAATTGCAGCGCCTTTACAAGCCTCTCATCTTCCAGATTTTCCTGAAATCGCTTTACAAATATGTTTCAAAAAGCCTGCAGAAATTTTCAGTACTGACGAGCGCTCGCTAAATAAACTATCCACTCAGGGACGAAATTTGTTGACGATGATTACGAAATCGCGATCAAGATGTTTCCCGAGTTAGTATGAGCTGCCGTGGATTACGCGCTTGGATTTGGAACGAGTTCAAGACAGTCGGCAGAAGAAATAGTTCAGAAGTTCCGTGTAGCGCGACTTTGAAGGTCACTTGCTGCCATCTGTCGGTCTCCGACTGATTTCTTGCTACTCTTATTGGGATTCGGGAGGTTTTGGTGTGAAGTTAATGACGAGTCTGGGGTTGGAGGTTGGTGCTGCGGTTTGCGAGGCTGGCGCGGGTGTTCGAGGTCGTTATTGAGGATCGGTGCTGCGCTAGGCGAATTTTGAAGGCGGTGACCTTGTTGCAGGGGGACAAGTCGGCCGTGTAATCGCTGAGGGACTTGGATTGCCGGTACGACTTTGATTGTTTTGCTCGTTTATTGAATTGTTGATCTTTTGATGAATTGAGAGCAATGTTGTGAGGTTTTTGTGGATTGCGGTTTCTTCTTTGGTCACACGAGATTGTGTGATTTTAGGCGACTGCAATGTGAAGCCTGTGAAAGCAGAATTGTTCGAGGTTCAGATATGGTTAAGTCTGTTTTCCTTAGCGTAGGGTAAAGCAGAGGTACTGGACTTCGCTGCTTCTTAGGGCAATTTTTACCGCCAGCTTATACATCTGGTAGGCTATTGTTGTCTGGAATGCGCCAATCTCCTAGGAACTATTTTGTTACGTTCTTGAAGAGAGATGAGGGAATGCTCTTCGCTCACCTTTGAATTCTTCAATGACCAATACTAGGCAATTATTCTTTTTGAGAATCGTCAGTAGAAATGACAGCTACAGATTTGTGAATCAGTGCTAATCGTCGTTTAACTCCTGTGTGATGTTTTACCCTAACTTAAAGGTGCTATAGAGCAATAAGAGGATGTGGCATGCGATCGATTGCTCAAGCAACTTATTTATTTGCTTTCAAAATTGGCCCTTGTGCTTGCAGTTTGACAGTATTCGTGCTACCAACTGGAAAGGCACAATTAGGAAATGAAAGAAACAGAGGAGACTGATATTGATGGTGCACATTTTCCAAGTGACTCTTGCAAGAATAATGTCCCTGCTGAGATTATGTCCAACATGTCAATGCCAGCGTCAAGCTCCGGGATATCGACTGAGACATATTCAGTCTCACACAATGAGATTGGAAGGGCAGGCAAACGGGAGGCTCGTAGTGAGCAGTTGGTAGAGGGGCAGAAAGCTCTGATACAATTCACATCTGATTCTTCTGAAGAACTGGATGTCGAGAGAAATGATGTCGGAGACCTGCAGCCATCTATCTCTAATGGACAGGACATCGGTCCATCCACCACAGATGGACAGGAGGTTGGGCCTTCTTACTCTAATGTTCGCGGAAATGATGAAGGGCCTTCTTTTTCGAATCATCCCGATTCTCGCTCTCAGAGGTCAAGAGAACGGCATGAAATGTCAACTTATTCAGGAGCACATTACAGTGATCGCCATAGTGGATTCATCTTCCACCCTGGTTCATCGTCTAGACATTCTGCACATCTTTCGAGATGTGATTCATCAACGGCGTTTCCCATCACACTTTTTCTAATTGCACCAAACTCAGTTGAAGATGTTGCCATTCGACCTCAAAAGGTAATGGTGAACCATTCGGCTTATTAGTAAATTGTCTTGATGTGGATTGGAAATGGAAAACTCAAGCTCGAAATTTCCAGGGCCAGCCGGTTGTGGCGTAATTCTCGAAGAAGAATATTGCTGTTAGTTGAATTTCCTTTCAAGAAAAGCTACTACTCTCTGAGCACTATTATAATTTTTGTCAATTACAGCATCCATGTAACATCATTTCCAAGTAACGGTTATTTATTTAATGCTTTTGCTGGGTTGACTTTTGCAGGCTCTTCGTTATGGGAAAACTAGGAGGGCTGACTTTTCGCTTGGGAAGGGGATCGACAGTAGATTCTTTGCCTGGTGCTGTAGGGGAGAAGTAGACGAACATTTGGCTTTAAATGGAAAGATGTCGGCTGTATATGAAACTTGGACTGACGAGAAAGAGCGTCCTGGCTCCTTTTTTGCGGACATTCCCTTTGTTGCCAGCATCAAGAACCACGTGTTGGAGAATGTTCTGGGTGGTGAAAGGATGCTGAACGGACCTGAGACCACCGAAGTTGCATTGTCAAATCACCGAGTTCACGTGAATGTATGTAATGACCAAGGAAAGGTGAAAGATCCAGCGGAATACACTTTGATTGAGTGGCTGGCTGTGATGGGGACCTTGATAGCTGCCACCAGCGAGCTTACTTTTCGAGATACCTTTGCCGAGTATTTCTTCAAACGACCAAACCAGCTCATTACGATGTTTATGTCTGCGAAGCAATCATCTTTGGAACAATTGAAAACAGTTGTCCAGTGGGCATCACACATGGAAGATGATATTTTCGAGGAGGTGAGCTCGACACTAGTTGCGAAGCAGGGGCTTGTTAGTGTGGCACTTCTGGAAATCTTGGTTGCATTGCGAAACTTGCCGAGTGAGCTTGCAGTCAAAGGAGAGGATCTTGCCAGGGCATTTTTCCAAGTGCTTGTACCATTAAACAGTTTCTTCCAAGGCTTGCGGCCCGACTCCCCTTTTTTTGTGCAGGACGAAGTGCGTCACGCTTTGCAGGCAACAATGTCACACTTTGTCAGCTGCGTCTCCCCGTTCCAATTCGACTGGATAGAACATCTTGAGATGTTCTCATTTTTTGACCCGACTTTGGAGTTCTTAAACGAATGGAGGCCCTTCTGGTTTGGAGATTTGGACCACCGTGAGTTTGTCAAAACCGTGGGAATGGAGTATAGGGATGCGACTCGGAAACTCTGTGGCAATGCTCGTCTATTTAGATCATCGGCAGAGAAGTTAGGTGCTTCAGTATGTGCTTTGCAGGCAGCTCCGACAATTCAAGATTTTTTTCAAGCAGCTCATGAATTGGAGGAAGCAGGCTGGTTGCTCGGTAAGGACTGCAACGAATCTGTTGCTGAAGATCATATGCGTTTGATGGACGACGCTCTTGACAAGTGCTTCTCCAAAATCACTGAGCAGCATGAGAAACTAGGAGGTAGGAAAGCAAGACTCCTGCGGCAGTTGGAGATGGCACTGGATGTGGAGCTGAGCAGTATTTACCCGTTCTTAGCTACAAGTTTCCGTGACCATCTAAGTGAGGTGTTTCAGGAGATTCTCGTTCTGGAAGATGAGGTTCAGGGAGGAATAAGAGATTCTCTACCCTTCGTCAAGTCTCGGAGTACTTCTATCACTGATCTCTTCTTGGGCCTCGTCACATCTCCTCGTGCTTTCACCTCCCCCCTGCGACCAAGTGAAGTGCATTTAATATCGTCCTTATCTTCCACATCCAACTCCAAAACATATGCGTCCGGACGAGCTGCTTTGTTATCCCTTGCGAATCAAGAGATCTCGTATGTTGAGTACCATGAAGTTTTGCAAATTTGGGTTCAAGGAACTGCTCGAAGGAAAGTTAGCGATGGAGGGCACAAGGGTCATGGCTACCTTCCTCCCCATTCCTTTGTCGCAGCTCTGGAAGAGCTCCTCGCTGCAGGTGTGAAACCATCCTTGGCACCCCTTTTGTCACAGATGTCCATGTCCATGGCCATAGATGAATGCCCCAGTCTACCTGCATTCCTTCTAGACTCGAAAGAGATTACTCTCAGTCAAGCAAGAGTTGTACAAGATCATTACCTACAAGCAGCGGGTATAATGATGGAGACTGTGTTGGAGGCACCTCAAACGAGTAGTCGACTGGGTGACGCGGCTTGTGATGCTTTGCGAGCTATTTGTCAAGAGACAAACCGTGGCAACTTGCAATTTCACAATCCGTACGTGATTACTTACCTCTTATTGATTTCGATTCTTAATGTAGTACTCCTGATGTGTTTGGAATATACTTTTGATTTACTCTTGAAGATATGTGAGTTTTTCATAGCTTAACTAACTAAGGCAATGATTTGATTCTCATGAACAGTATTGGAGAGCAATTGTGTGTTAAACTTCTGGACTCCACCATGAAGGCGCATAAGGCCCTGCTAGATGAATTGCGCCTGCGGCCCATCGAGACCCTTATGGAATTCAAGTTTGCGACACTCCTGATGCAAATTGAGAAGTGTTCGCGAGGTATCAAGTCGCACATACTGTACACGGAAATTCACAAGGCGTGTGTAACCCTCGGTGGCGCATTGCAGTCTAAGAGTGTGAGCTTGCGTTACATCAATTCGAGTGCTATCAACGGAGAATGGGAGAAGATATTTCAGATCATGGATAACGCATCTTCTGTGACTGCAGTTAAGAAAGCTTACGAAGAACTCTTGATCTACAAGAAGCGACTTGAGGGCTTTGAGGCGCTTGTCTACAATATTTGCTCATATCTAACTGACAACAATATCCTTGTCGAGGATTATGCAAAGTGGACGGCTTGGTTGGTGATGCGGTCCTCCCAGTGGGAGAATTTCACTCTCAACGAAATCCACTCGTCCCCAGATCATTGGCCTATTGAGGTTCAGAAGGCAATATATGACTACCTTGATCCTGTCGTCACCTTGTATGGTTCCCGGATTTTTCTTAATATCCTTTTGGAGTTGGTACCAGGCCGTGCCAATAAGGCGTTTCCATTCGTCGAATCTGAATCTAAGGTGATTCCCCAACTCACAATGTCCACAATTGCAAGCGTGATATTCCCGCAGGCAGTGCATCAGTATGAGGGTGAAATGCGCTTGTTTGTGGCGACGAATATCAACTTGGACCGGATCGTAATGGAACGCGTTTGCGTCTTGTTGAATGGTGTTGATCCCAATGCTGTGGAGACGGAGTTTGAGTTCGCACGAAGACAACTGGGGTTGAGTTCTACAAAGATGCATGAGTTTTTGAAACGTGATCCTGAGAAAGAGACCAACATAGTGAACTACTTGCAATCATGGAAGGGTGTAAATGTTCTTAAGGAGTTGCATGCGATCTTGCCGTTGGTGGCAAGTGTGTTCGACTTGAATGAGGACTGTGATGGTCTTGTTCAGAGGATTTGGAGTGTTGTTACCGAATGTACTCCACAATGTTCTTTTCGGCGGTTTCGAGAAGTGCTTCAGAAAGATGGTCGAAATGTTTTGGCCCTTTTCTCCACATCGGAAGTGGAGATTTTCAGAGAGCTTACGAAAACTGGGCAGCTGATCGTGTTTCTTAGAGAGAGTGTTCGGGAAGATCTGCGGCACTTGCTTGATGCGATTGAGGATCCCAGTGCTACACAAACGTGGGAAGGCCTAATTAATGATTTAATCGATCTTCAGAGTATGTTCTAGACTTCACGCAACTGACTTTGTAGATTGTTAGTTTATTAGTTTTGTTACTTTCAGGGGAAATTATTACTATTTTTTTATACTGTTTTATTAGGTGATGCTTGCAATGATTACTTGAGAAATTTCTATCTCTTAATCGCATGTTTTGAAAGAATTCTCAAGAGGGAAGCTAAATATCGAATTTTTGGGACCAATCTTAGGAATATTCCGTCCGATTCTGAGTGCGAAAACTGTATACTTCAAGGATCTCCGTGAAGCCATTACATTGGAGCTGAAATCTTCTAGCTCAAAATCTTATCATCTTTGTGCGAAGCTGAAGGCATGCAACAAAGAGGCTCACGGACTACGTCAATATTTTCTTGGAGTTGCAAATCGGATGTACAAAGATAATGATCAAATAGCGGGCATCTTGAAAAGTGGAAATTATTGTTTTTCACTGAGCAATAATGGATGTCTCTTAGTTCTGAATTGTAGCAATGCGGATTCAACACTGCCTGGACCGTCCTCTAGCAACTCAAGTCCTCTTGCTAGCTCCCAAGGAGTGAGGTCATACACTTTGGCACAGCTGCAGGAACTTCGTAGCCGGGCAAGGTGGACCATTAGCTCTAACACATATGTGAAGAAGTCCAAGACTGCACAAGCATTTGGTATAAGACATTTCCCAACTGAATTCTTAGTCTTTTAATTGTCTTCTGGATTGTTCTTTCCGCTAGTCTTTTGAAATATTTCAGAAGAAGAATTCTTCTGAGTTATTCTTTCGAAACTCTGCATCAAAGACTGGTTGTGCTTGTATATTGTAGGGGCAGATTGGGCTGGCACGGACGCAGAAACTATTGAGACCACGGAGAAGTGTGCTGCTGTGTTTATCAGTCACATCGATGTTGCGGAACAAATTGTCGCCTTACTATCGGAGCTCCACAGTTGCGGCCATTTCTCGTATGCAAAATTTGAGAGGGTTGTATCCAGTTTTGTAGAGCTACAGACCCTGACTGACTTTCTCAACTCTGAACTTACGACTTGGAATGCTGCATTGTTGAGAGCCCGGAAGGAATTTTTGTGCCTCAACTTTTTCCGGTCTGTAGAACTACGATTAATTCTTGAAGTGCTACTGCCGAAGCATGCATATCAGGCTGAATCGTCATTCACCTCTGCGAAGAAATTGGAACATTTTTTGGATTTATTTATTTGGGCGGGGGTCCTTTCCATTGATTTAAATGTTGTTAAGAAATTGACTGCGTCGAAACTGGTTCCCCAACTCGTCACTCAAATTGCGGAATCTACGCACAATGAAAAGGGCGACTTGATACACAATTGCTTGGGTAGAATGAGTTCGGTGATCGAGTCAGGCATATTTCAAGAGAAAACTGTGAAGAACTTTGATGCAAAGTCTCCTGCAACCGAGAAATCTAAGAGCAGAGTGGGGATTACATTAGCGGATGTAGATGACCCTCTAGGTGAACTTGATGCAGTTGCGGCTTTGTTCTCCGAGCGAGACCTCATCCTTCATGGCAATGCAAGCCATGTCATTGTGTGTGGCCCCTCCACTGTTTGGGAGGATCTTTACCTCTTGATATTGCGATATCTCAACGACGTGCGACGGGAAGATTACTTCTACTGCATTGTTTATGTTGAAAGACTTTCTTTTGATTGTCAGGCACAGTTGGTGACATTCATCCAAAATATTGGTCATGAATATCAAATCTGTGAAAAGGAGTTGGCATTAGTTTCTTGTTCTCAGAGCAAGTTTCTTCACACTTTGTCGCAACGTCTTCAGGTATCGTAATCTCCTATTAGACTCTGCTTCGAAATGACTATATGAATTTCTACATATGCTTTTAGAATCTATGTTTCGTTTGTGGTGCAATGGAGAATTGTTCATATATTCATCCTTCATAATTGATATAATTTTGATCTTTTCTTTCAGGTTCAAGTCCGTCATATGGCAACTGGAACAGGTGCCGCTATAGGGATTAAACACGGGCGATACAGTAATATGCGGGTAATTACCTCAGATCTCCCTGGCATGGGAAAAACAAGATATGTACACCAATATGCGGAATCTATTCATGTAAGTGGTACCATGTCTATCCTGCTTGCTGAGATCACTGTATCTAGTGGTGTTATTTTGAAGCTTGAATACAATGCTCAATATGACTTTGGAATTCTTTGTGGCAAGAAAGTTGATGAAAAGATTTAAATCTCACTCTTTGTGGTGTTTTTTTCTACATGAGTTTTTGCAGTATGATTGCATCAGGACCCTTACAATAAGCGGAGAAGTATCGCGAAACCTACTAATCCAACGATTGAAGAAGCTGTTCATGCTTCCCCCTATTCTGGGTTCGTTCATTTTCCTGCACTTGGACATTTCAGTGGTTAGCAACCCTGAGACTTTGAACGATCTTCTATTCGAACTGCTAGTACTGGGCTGCTTGAAGTCTGACTCTGCTGGTTTGTTCCACTTGGACACAAATTACGTGGCTATTGAAGTGGCAAATACTTATCATAACTACCTCGCATCGAAGCTCCCTATCCTCAGATGGTTCGAAATGAAGCATCTAGTTTGGAACATGGAAAACTTTGATCCTGATACTTCCATAACCAGTGATGTCCAGTTCGTTTGCAACTACCTTTCTCGATTGCAAGATGGGGAGATAGGCACTTGGAACCCGGATGGAAAAAACTCAATCCGTAATGTTGTTGCCATTTCCAAGCAACAATGTCAGGAGCTTCTGCAACGATATTTTGTAAATCAGTTGAGGGATCAGCGTTCCATTTCCTTTTCGCTGTTACTAACTTTCACTAAATTCTTTGCGCAACAACTGAGAGAATTTAGCGACTGTCCCTTCTTCGTTCCCGAAAATTTGACGCACATGCGTGCGCAGGCAAACACGCGCTGGACGGTCGTGGGCTCCATTCTGGAGGTTTCTCGGGATCTCTCCATACGCTCAGTGAAGCCTTGGCTGGATGAGCAACAGGAGCCCACCAGTGGTAATGCAGAAGTTATGATGGCGGCGAGGATGGACAACATGCTTCGCTGGTCTGACAGTAAGCGCGTGATGATATTTTTCCACTTGATAGGAAGAATGGCTGTTCTGTACAAAGACCTCAGTCACGTTCCGACTCCCCTTATTGATCTTTTCCACAAGCAAAAGGCAAAGCTGCCGAATTACGAATTATTAAATTCGGCGGAGCTCTACGAGGAACTTTGGCCAATATTGCATAGGACCCGACCGTCCACACATGATTCCCTCTATGTGCTGACAGCTGATAACTTTTTGAAAATGGCCTTGATCTTCACCAAGGTTAAAGCCAGTGTTCCGGTCGTGATCATGGGCGAGACCGGCTGTGGAAAAACAAGCCTTTTGCGACAGCTAGCTCATTATTGTTCTGTCACTTTCTTAAGCATCACTCTTCACGCAGGAACTAGTGAAGACAACATCCGGAAGTTTTTACTTGAAGCGGAGATGCAAGCTTCAAATCACGTGGTGAGTATTCTGATTCTGATTCAATTTTGATTTTCTCTTAATCTTTTAAAATGTTTCAGAAGTAGGATCGTTTAGAGATAATGATGTAATATCTCAAGAGTATGATGGAACTTGCTGTTCCTGTTGCTGAAGTTTGTAGGTATTATGTTGTCTTTCGCAATTAAAGTTCATGAAGTCTGTAGGTATTAGGTTGTCTTTCGCAATTAAAGTTCAAATTAACCCCGATGATACATGGTTCAAAACTGATCCAAATTTTCTACCACTATAATTGATGAAGAATAGTATACAACCATTCTTTTTTATTTTTTGTTTTCTCTTGGGTGGCTCTAAGAATTTGGTCGAGGCTACCAGTTCTGGCGATTTTTTGCGAAATATTTTTGTTATTTTGGTAGCTATAGTAATACAATTTCTGATAATTCATAACAACTCTGGGCGTTATTCATGCTAAATAATTGCATTTTCTTCCTTGATATTTCTACAGACTTGTTGCTAGAAACTTGATAGTGCTGAAAATCATGAGGCCCAGTAGGATCTCCTTGGTCCTTTACTGGCCTTCATGCTTTGTTCTACCAGTGTTGAGCAAGTCTTTATCCTGTTTATATAATTTTTGAACAACACATGTAATGTTCTTCATTGATTCTGGTGATAATAAATTTGGTCCAACGGGATCATACTTTTCGTAAAAGGGTGAATAGAATTGGTCCTTTTCAAACCATTTATCCTTGGTCCTTGCGGGGTTAAAGGTCATTGCCTCACTAACCTTTTAACGGTTCATGTTCCGGCAGGTTTGGGTGTTTCTAGATGAGATAAACGCATGTGACCATCTCGGGTTCCTTATTGGTGTCGTCTGCCATCATGTGCTTGATGGCAAACCACTTCACTCCAATGTCAAGATTTTGGCAGCTTGTAACCCATACCGCAAGCACGACTCCAACAAGCAGCGAGCAGGCTTGTCTGCACGTAAAACGGTGAAATCTGAACACCTAGATAAGGCTTACACAGTGCATCCTCTTCCAGAAGCACTGGTTGAGAACGTGCAGGATTTTGGTATCCTCAATGTCAAAGATGAGCAGTTGTACATCCAAGCTATGGTACGGAAGAGCACCAAGATCGAACTTCTGTCATTCCCTTTGGTGGAACTGATTGTGATGTCCCAAGCCTTTGTGAAGAAAAAATGTGGTGAAGCCAGTGTTAGCCTTCGTGATGCCAGGCGGTGTATAGATTTATATCTGTTCTTTAGTCAAGATCTTGAGACTAGGCCCCAGTCAATGGCTCTATCCAGAGAGAGTCTGGCAAAAAGAGCCGCTCTATTGTCATTTGCACACTGCTACTACTACCGACTTGCAACTGATGAAGAGCGGACTAAGTACAAAGCGAAGTACGTGGCGACTATCAATGGCCTTAAGTGGAGGTAATGTTTACTCCATTCCCTATTCTGTTGGGGAGGTTTATTGTTTACCTTTACGGCACACTAGCAACAATATAAGGATTTCCTGCATTTCTTCTCAAAGCCCTATCTCAGCTTTTACAAGGGGATAGTACTTGCATTGTAGGATAGGTGACTTTTCAATCTATAGGAAAAGAACCTCACGTAAATGGGTTTTCTACTTGAGAATACGCAAGGTGTTGCATTATGACTTTCTCTTTGCTCCTTTCTTATTGGAAACATTATGTCAAGTGGTTTTGCAGGTTTGGGTTTAGAAAGGGAGGTTACACTGAGAAGAGGTTTGAGAAAGAGCTGTTTGAGGAACAAATGAATTTGTTGGATCATATGGAGATTCCCCCTGGAATTGCCAAAAATCAGGCACTGCGAGAAAATGTTTTTGTCACGCTGACATGCATTTTGCAAAAGATTCCTCTGTTTGTGGTGGGAAAGCCTGGGTCTGGCAAGACACTCTCACTCCAGCTTATCTTCAGGTATGTATAAACTGTGGACAAGCATTCATTTTAGCCATAGTTGCACCCTGTCCATTTGAAGATTGGCCTCCTGTGCCTCTTATTTGACTCTTATATAGAAAGAGCTTTTAGCTTTAGATTATTAATTAACGCCATACATCTGGGGCAGACGATAATTACCATAAAATTCCTTTCTGAGTCATCTTGTTAGAGTTAAACGCATTTGTCATTAGCCCGGTCATTAGCCACTTATTTATTTGTTTTCACTATCGTCTGATGCCACTATGTGTAATTGACACTGCTATTTCTTTGACAGCAATTTACGAGGAAGTGGAATGAAAGACCCGTACTTCCGCCAGAAACCAACAATGTTTATGTTTTCCTATCAAGGCTCTGAAAGTTCTACCTCCGAGGGCATTCTCAGGGTAACACCCATGATACTCTCCCTTATCTGAAAATCCTAACAGTTCTCAGCTTTCACATTTAAAAAAAATGTGAGTGTACTAGTATCGTGTCATTGGTATTGGCCGTGTAGTAACCCGAGGCATTGGTACTGACCGTGTAGGTTTTCGAGAAGGCATACCGTTGTGTTGAAGACAACAAGAGGAAGAATGTGAAAGCAGTTGTTGTGGTAGTACTGGATGAAGTCGGTCTTGCTGAAATCTCAAGCCACAACCCTTTGAAGGTAACAACGCAGACAAATGACTGCGTTGCATTGTTCTGATTTAGTCTATGGTAATTCATGACTGGTTTCTAGACCATATACTATCATGCTAAGTTTGCACATGTTGTCGTTGGAAGTCAATGATAACTACTTCTCGACTATTCCGTTAACATCTTCTCCCTCGATGAGCCGTCAATCCTTGCTCAAACGTTCTATTTCGAGAAAATTTCGGGGTCAAAAATCAGTTCAATAGTCCATTTAAGAGTCATTTAAGAAAGCTGTTATGATTTGAACGTTTAGAGGAGGATTCAGGTGATTACTAGTCATTTTCATTACTTCCAGACATTTAAAGTTTGATGGCAGGAAAGTTCTTAATATTTGGCCTTTGTTATTGCTATTCAATGAATAATTTAGAATTACAAACAACTGAATTGTGAGTGGGTGGGTAGGTGTTGCATTCCCTCCTGGAGCCAGATGGAGACCAGCAAGTTGCTGTTGTTGGTATTAGCAACTGGTCATTAGACGCAGCGAAAATGAATCGAGCAATCCACATTTCGCAGCCCGACCCGACGGTCACTGATCTGGTGGCCACTGGCGAGGCCATCCTGGACAGCTACGGGATGCGAAAAATCTATGGCGATGACCAAATGACAGAGATGAAGTTGTTGGCGGAGATTTATCACAAATACCATGTTAGCCAATCCAAACCGGATTTCCACGGTCTCCGCGACTTCTACTCCCTCATCAAGTCTCTTCGGGGAGACGAGAAAGTGCCCAAGAAATGGACTCCGGATGACTTGCTACAAGCCGTGTGGCGGAACTTCGGAGGATCTCCCGATGACACTAATTTGCTGATCTCCATCCTTAACTCCTACTTTCGTAAGCGGCGTTTTGATCCTCCTCCTGCCTTGGACTTGGTCAAGTCCAACCTTGACGACGTCGATGCCCGCCACTTGATGCTGATTAGCACTGTACGTCATCCTATTGAACTGAAAGTCCTCTGTTTAGATTATGTATTAGGAATGTCAATTGTCGATCGTTCAATAGATGTATCTGCCCCTTAAGGCTGACAAAGTTCTTAATGTCAAGTTGATAGACTGTAGATTCTTGTTGGTTTGATCGGAACTTAATGTCAGTACAACCCAAATGGTGTTAATTTAATGTTAGTGTGATGTACCCTGGGCTTAAATTTGAAATGACATTGGCAACAACATGGAGTCAACCTTAAGTTGACATTAATTTAATATTCTCTCAAAATTGATCAGATGCTCTATTAGTTTAGCGTTAGCTTATTATTGATAACTTTGTGAAAGTAATAGGGGATTTTTTGAATTTAGAATTAAAGCAAGCAGATACAGATGTCGTTGGATATTACTGTGGGGATTAGGTGTTATTAATGTACAATGTTGCAATGTTGTCAATAACTTTATTTGATATCTGAGATGTGCTTCAGGGAGAATCCGGCATTGGAATCATAGAGAACATGTTGCCGCGAAAAGAGAAGTTGGTCATTGTGCATGGGAGCAAGTACAAGGATGACTGCAGCGATGATTACGCGTACTTGATGCTGAGTAACATAATTCTGCACATGGAGCATGGAAGGTGAAGTTTCTTCAGCCAATCTCATTTCTAGAGCGGAGAGTTAACCTTTAAATGAGAAGGGTTCATTGCTTGAAATTGATCTATACAATTGATCATATTGTGAAAGGAAGATTCAGTGGGTCTAAATTTTTCATCACCAGAACCGATGAAGAACATTGCAAATGTTGGTCAAGAAAGAAAGAAATATCGAAAAAATGAAAGTTACCATCTGAGCCACTCAAAACTGTTAAAAGAAACACGAAGCTTACTATGAGTCTTGCTGTGCTGTAGGGGTTAGGGTGTGGAGCATATCAGCTGTTCTTAATTTGAGTAGTCGTGGACTTAGTAGCTCTCATTCTACGTAGTAATTGTGGTTCGTCCCACCTGGTATCCTTTCATTACACCAAAGGAGCAGCGATCGTTAGCAGTCTTGTTCATTGTCATTATAGCTGCCTTCTAAACATTATTACATGATGAGTTGACATGTTGTGAAATTGAATGCTTACGATTAGGCACATACTGCTGAAGGGAGTAGAACGAGTATGGTCATCCTTGTACGACATGTTGAACCAGCACTACACAATAGTGGGAGGCCGCCGGAACTGCCGTATCGCAATTGGTGCATTCAGCAACCCGATGTGTTACGTGCATGACAACTTCCGCTGCATCGTGGAGGTGGATCAGAGCCAAGTGCAGAGACTGGATCCACCGTTCCTGAATCGGTTTGAGAAGCAGGTGTTGACCTGGGAGGCTCTCTTGACACCCCAGCAGAAGGACGATGTGCAGATTCTCAAGAAGTGGGTCCAAGCAATGGCTTGCACATCCGAAGATGATACCAGTGATGTCGAAGAGGATGTCTCGTTCTCTGAGAGTGACTTGATTGCTGGGTATTCTGGTGATACGTTAGCATCCCTTGTGTTGAAAAATTGGGATATGCGGTCAAATCATGAGGTTTTCCTTGCGAGGTATGTTCACCGACTCCCTTGCACCTCGTTTTCTAATGCTATGGGTGTTCTTCTTAACCTTATGCAATTTGGAATTCTGGAAGTGATACGGTAGGGAATACTTGTTGTGGCTTTTAGATATTGAGTTAAGTGTTTATTTGATTTATATATATTTATCTTGTCCCTATTTTGAGAGGATTTTTAAGGCACTAAATCGATGTACCAAATATCGAGTAAATATGTTCTGTACATGGTTTAAGTATGATCAGCTATTGAGCTCGGGTACTATGCAGCTGATCCAATAGCTGATATACGAGTAATGTTTAGGTCGTATACACGGTTTTTCTAATCATACATAGATAAATTGCGGCTAAACACGAATTAGTTGAAGTCCGAAAATATCTTTTGAATATTAAGAGATTAAACTTGATTTTCCAAATCCGTGCCCTATTCTCAATGTCCTAGTGTTAAACGTTCTCCAATGAGTATCTCAATTTTGAACTAATTGTATCAGGGCAGGTTTTGGGGTACCCGGTCTGTTTTAGCGGGTCCTATCTTATTGTAAGAGGTGCCATAGGGGTAATGGTGTCAAGTGTTTACTCTTTGGCAGATGTAAAGAGGAATTGTTACTTACTGCCTACCCAGATGGGATGATGCGAGCTCACTACTCAAGAACATGCCTGCGGGGTGCACCTGATGCCAAAACATGGACTAATGCGTATTTCCAGAAACGGAGTGATGAAGAATCCTTGCTATTCAAGATCTGTCATTATGTAAAACAAACCCTTTGAGCTCTCAAATTCAATGCTAGACATCTTTCTCTGTTAATTAATTTCTGTGAGAAATTGCTCGTGCAGAGACATGTTGTGCTTGATTAAGGTTTGGAGTTAAGAAATATTTGGAACTTGACCTGACTTGGTACTATTTTGCTTTTGTGGTCCAGATTGGTGATAATGCCCTTTGGCAAGATAACCTGGGTTGTAAGCTGGTACTCACCACTCGATCCAATGTCCACACCAACATCAGATTGTTATTGAACGATATCCATCACATCAATGTAAGATCCTCACTCTTGGTTTTCTAACCCCTGAGGACCTAAGGACACAATTTGGGGTTTATGTTTTTTTCCAATTTTGAGTAGGAGGTTTGGTTTCGTCCAGTTTTATGTTATATTCTGACCAGCACATGCAGTTTATCTTCTGTGTTTCTAGTCATCAGAATATTCTGGTCCGTCTAAATTATGTTTCTTCACAAATGATCAATCAAAATGGTCATTTTAAAACGATGAGTCCTTGATCCTTTACGGGTTTTTTCTTTATTGCGGCAAATAGGGCGTGAGTCTTTTTGTTCCTCTTTCTCATAAATATGAGCTTCCTTACCTTGAAGATGCACCAAATTATCGGCGTTGGTCTAAGGTCTTGTTTTTCTAATGGCAACCCTGTTATTCAACAACTTTTTTCATTCAGTCTTTTAATTTTTAAAACATTGTAATCACTCATGTGGATTTTTTTTTCAACAGATGCAAATAATTAAGCTTGGAGACTTTACAGCCGAGAGGCAGTTAAATGCTGCTATTCAACTGTGGTCAAAGAGCGCCAATGACCTCTTAATTATACAGGCGGATTCCATATTGGACAAAGACCACTTACCCTTGGCGAAAGTTCATGTTGAAAGGAGACGAGCTGACTTGCTTGCTCAGGCGCAGCAGGGCCATACTAGACGAAGGCATGTGGTTTTCATTTTGCACAGCCATAGAGGGGGACAAGAATTTTCGTCACCTTTTTCATTTTTGAGTGGATGGAAGCAAATCACTCTTGACCAACTTCATCAAGAAGACACAGATTACAGGTATGTATACTCATTATGTATTAATTGACGCAAAATAATACATTTGATTCTGCGCTTTTTAGATTATGGAGTCAAATCTTAACTCCTAAAGGATTGAGGAGCTCTTTTTTGGATGTATTTTCTGATTCCTACTTTGCTTGTGCTTGCCAGACCTTTAAGAGTAAATTACAAATTGTAGATTGAAAGAGTATCATGTTTTTACAACTTTGTATTGGTGTTACTATTCATCTTGTTACTCATGTTACCAATTATTAAGTGAAAAATTTCAACATCGAAAATGTAGAGCAGTTCTTTAATTGGGCAATTGGATGTTGCCCATTTCAACAGTGATAACAGAGGAAGAGTTAAATGCCGTGGTAGGAAAAACGTGAAACAAATGGCTCCTCTGCGTATTTTGTGAGCTTCTTAGTGACAGCTCCATAACAATTTAGACCACTCATACTTCTTCATTGTGGACTCAAATTGCAAATATATTTCAATCACTGTAGAGAATTTTTTTAAAGAATTAGGAAAATTCGAAATTGAGAACGTGACTTTGGAAAGATTGTTATGACTTCAAGATTTTGTCCAATATTGATCCGAATATTTTTTTCTGATAAAGTTCCAACGGTGTTGAGGCTGCTCGTCATGAATGTTATGTTCTGTGCATTTGAGTGGACTGTTCTGACAACTGGTACTGATTGTTGCTAATTACCATATTATCGGTGTGTTTTGAACTGTACAGGGAATACCTCGATAAGAGCATAGCGGAGCTCTTCCAATCCGAGAGATTCCGAGAAGGTCACAAGCTGATGCTCAAAGTCTTAACATGGAGCTTTTTGTGTATCAAGTATCCACGAGGAAGACAAGCTGCGTCACACTGCCAGCAAATGGTGCATAGCATTTGCGACGATAAAGACTTATACGACTGTTTCATTCTCCGAGCAGTCGAGTGGTTGGAAGAGGACGCCAAACAGGAAATGGGGAAACTCTGGCAAACCTCGGTTGTCTGCAACCGGGGCCGCTTAGCATTAGCTTCAAATCTTCACTACGCATTCTCACAGTACGTGGAGGAGAAGCTGCGGGAGCCCATTGCAAGATTAGTCTATGTGCTAGAATCTAAATCTTCCTTGGGTTCATACTTCAACATGAGCCATCCTCAGAAGGAGCTATGGCGCCAGGTTTTTATGGACAGGCAGACGATCAACATCGACAATGTCCCGCAACCAATGCATCCCGAAGGGTATGCTATCTTGGACCCCATGCACTTGAAACTTCCTTGGAGCTCGTTGTACGCTGAACACGTCGACAAACACTTGCAGGAGCTTTACCTCTCTCGTTTGTCAAATCTTGACGGTGATGCTCTTGCGTTGGGAATGGCGAAAGACGTCTCTGTTTCACTCCAAAGTAACCCATTGATGAAACGAATTGAAGAGTGTCTGACAGCAAATCCTGATGACTATTGTCATGATTTTTCTATGTTATACGCACCTTACCAATTGAGTGTGCGGACAGTGGAACAAGCCCTGGTGTTTGAATGGCTGCTCAGGGAGAATTTACCTAAGCTGAAGGTGCCTTTGATGTTGCATGCGCTTGTTTGGCGAAAGGCGGATACTTTGAAAGCGCAGACAGTTTTGGCTAGCTCATGTTACAGAGAGGAAGAGATAGCAACTAAGGTGGAGAGTATTAAACTCTCAAAAGTATTCACGGAGGACTTCGACATCAAATTCGCTTTACTGTGTGTTCAGAAGATGTTGCCAACGGAGAAACGGGTGATTGAGAACGCTGGAGGTTTGGAGAATTGGTTACACCATTTTGACGTCTTGATCAAGCTAGTATCCAACATTGGTGGTCATGCTTCCATTATGTTGATGCTTCATGTGATGCAGGACTTCGCACGTCTCGTTGTCTACCCGTTATCCATGACTCTTGAAGATTTGTGCAGCTTGTCACACTGGTTCCAGCGTCAAAAATTTCGACCATCAATAGAATTACTCATCACCAAAATCACTAGCCTTCTGCCAGATGTGAATGCGCTTCAAGGATTGTCACGGGAGATGTACTTCAGATTCATTGCATCCACTTTCTGTCGCCTACTCGATTCAACACCCGTGCCTCAGGAAGCGCTCTCCACCATGAGCGGAGTGATCTTTCGTTTGAAAGCTCCTACATGCTTGATGAAGGGTGTGGTGGTTAAACTTCTGAAAGCAGCTCTGGAAACTTTAATTCCAGCTCCAAAACACGATTGCCCATCTTTTCTGCAACTCTCTTTTCTCAAAGGCAGAAATTTCATCAAGGAGCAAGCTTGGCAAAGCGGGTATTGCGAGCCATTCATCCTTCTTTGCGACGTCATTTACGACTCTGTGAAGAGATCCATCACTCCCGAGCTGATGTCAGGAGTGGACATAGATGCTTTTGCTTATGAGAATTTCCTTCAATGTCTGAATCAGGTGACAAAGGAGTTAACTCTCCCCTCTGGAGCATTGAACGTCCGTGCTGCATGTTCTTTTGCAATGATGCGCAGTATCATGGAAGTTTTGGCACAGGATTTGGTAACTGTTTATAGAAAAGAGATAGGGATCTTTAAACCTCGCTTAGCTCCTGATATTGCTACATTTTTGTCCACTTTTTTCACTCAGAGCCATCATAATGTTTTGGCCATGAAGCAATACTTGATGAAAGTGCTGCGCTACCACCTAGGATTCTCAATTCAAAACTTGAGTTACTTGGCGAATGAGTGCCGTATAAACAAGTCACTGGAGCTTTACGCGTTGATACTGGACTGGAACATGCTCAAGGAAGTGGACAATCCGCTTGGGTTTAATCCGTTCACCACTTTATTCCCCATCTATGAAAGAACGGATGAGCTTCTCTGGAATACTGTTTATGCAGAAGGTGAAAAGTTGCAGTGGCTTAAGTTTGAAGTGCAGAACCTTTGCAGGCCAGAGCAAGGTGCAATGGCAAGCGCGGTTGCAAGTAAGATTTTCCTTGTGAAAGCTTCAAGGAATCTTTTTGAAAAAGAGGTGGTAATGGTGAATTGGCTCCAACAAGAAGGTATTCTGGTGAATTGGGAAAGCAGATGGCGAGACGCTGTCCTTTGTCTAGTTGGGAATGGCCCTCTTCATTTCAGCTGTGCCTCTACCTCCTCAGATCAATTACAATTTCAGGCTTTAGCAGCTCACATACTTCTCGTTGTGTCATCGTTTGCACCTACTTCCCCACTCCGGGTGAGTTCCTCGATACTCTCTCTAAAGCTATGTTATCCTTTGTACCAAAGAATTTTGAAAGAATTTTACCCTATATTTAGGAGTCTGCTTTCATTGGGAAATCATTGACAGAGCTCACTGGAAAGCTCACTTTGGGTACAGAGACCCAAACTCTCTTGAGTTCAAATTGTTTTCACTCAATGTGTTGATGATTTCTTATGCAATCTTTCAACTGGGAGGTTGTAGACCATTATTGAAGGGACAGCAACAACCCCTGTTATCCATTCGCAGATAGGTAGCCGTAGTCATGCTTACACCAAGTGGTTGCCAATTGTAGGCTAATTAAGGGTTGATTGGAAGAGCTAAGTTTTTGTTGGTAACGAGGGTCAATCAACAGGAGCTGGGGTCAGGTCTCTTTTAGCATCCATCGCCTTAGAAGTGGGTACTTTTAGGAGCTGACATTGTCTTCTAATTGTTTCCAGGGGTATCTGGCGCTATCTGAAACGCACTTGAAGGAAGCTTTTGTACTCGCTGTACCGGACAACGTGCTGGCTTCGCTCAGGGGAGCACTTCAAAGCAGGGAAAGTCTTGGAGAGTACAGACACGCGTGTGGATACGTGTATGTGATCGGAAACTGCACCATGGCGAACCAAAGAGCAAAGTGCCCCAATTGTGGTGGCAACATAGGTGGAGCAAATCACTCTTTGGACCCCAACAACTATCAATTGAAACAAACCGTAGAGAAAGGTACTTTCTAGATTTTTCTAGTCATTATGAAATGTACCTTCTGTTTGTAAGCGAGGGTTTATGGATTTAAATGGATTAATCATACTGTGAAAATAAAAGAACTCCGACGGAATCAAATTTATATAACCAGAATCAGTGAGGACCGGTGCATAGTTTGTTCAATAAATTAACAAACATTGAACAAAATAAAGCCCCCACAGGACCCACTTAAAAGTGCGAAAAAGTCATGAGGCCCATATTTAGGCCTCGTAGTTTTACAGTAGTTTTGAATAGGTGTGTGGGTACTTTATTTTGTCCAATATATATATATATATGTTTTTACCAACACTAAATCTGGTGATTTAGATTTATCCCCGTCTAAATTCTGTTATTTTCACACATTGATCAATCCCGTAGGTAAATTTTTTTAAATGAATCCTGGGTAATTTTCTACCGGGAGAGTTCTATTGTATTTCTACCATCAGAAATTGTCTCAAAGCACTCTGAAAATGGCAGGGTATATCTCGGATCACGTTGCAAGGTCAGACACGTACTACACAGTGCGCAAGCTTGAGAGAAAAGCATTCCGCGCCCTTCGCCTTCTTGTACACTATTGTATATTACTAGGACTCCACATGGGACGGAATTCCGAGAAACTTGCATCATTGCTCAACACGCCTAACGTGATCAAAGAGGTCGAGAGCATGATCGAAGAAGACCTCGTGACGCTGGGAAAGCTGCTCGGTTGCAACCGTGAGGTCACATGTCAGTTCATGCACAGCGTTGTGGCGTCTGTGCTTGCCAACCGCAAGCTCTCCGAAGAATCTTTGCTCTCCGCTGAGAATCGAACTGTCTGGGAGACGGGGTTTGATCAGATGGTGAAATCGCTGGGCAGTGATGTGAAGCAAAGCGTTTTGACATACATTGAAGCTCACCGGGGCCGGCATGAGTTGACCGAGCTTCTGGAAGAGCGCCGCCTGCCTCCATTTTCAGGTGCAATGACTACTTTTCCCCAATTTTATTTATTTATTCTTGTTTCTGCACTTTTTCCTTCATTGTTTTCATAAATTACTTAACGCAATGGGTTTGTAATCCTTCTCCACTATGGAGAGCTGTTACATTCCTACAGAATCAAACTGAAAAAATATTCCAACCACTGAGATGGGGAACCGGTACAGGCCGGCATGTTTACTGGTGTATTACTAAGATACAGGAAATATACTTTTCGAGTACTTGTGTATGCCTACCTAACACCTCTACTATATTACCACAATGAATATTATCTGGTAGTACCTTACATTGGAGTGTAGGCAGCATAACTCTAGGAGTGGTTTTAGATTTCCCACATCATTGAGACCTTGCACATGAAGTTAGGAAAATCTGAAAATTTGAGAAAATGGCTCTGCAAAGAGTATCTTTAGCTTAAGATTGCGTCGAAAAGAAATCCAGATTCATGAACAGTTCTTTTGATGCCGAATGGACCTCCTCACGAATGTTATGTTTAACTGAAATATGTGCTGAACTATTACTGAATGTTTTTGCCTCCATTTCCAGGTGCAACAGCGGCTTTTTCACGAATCTCAGTGACACCGAGTTTCCAGAACTTTCAGGCCATGTACATGCAGGATGAGACGAGAAGAAGTGGTTACCCGATTGTGGAGCGCTTCTTCGTGCATATGGAGAGGTTGAGTGAAATGAAGCATCTCCTTGGGCTGTTGCGATTCTCCCAAGCTGTCCACGAGCATCTGTCGTCCAAAATCACCCGCCCTGAGGCGGCCACAATCTCCGTGGGTGAATATTTGCGTGCTCTCAGTGGTCAAGATAGATGTATCCAGGAGAGCTTTCCGTCGTTTGCAAGAGCGTGGAATGTGATGAGATTAAAAGTGACTGCCTTTGAGTGTACGGAGTTCAAGCGAGGGATTCCGGAAATGAATGAGAATGCCAGCATTGGGTTCTGCTTGGTGGAATCTCGGGATTTGGGGATTTATCTGGCAGCTATTCTTGACCACCTTCGGACCATCCAAAATGCCTTCTTGGACGATGTGGCTGAAGTTGCAGGTGCTGCCAGTGGCAGTCGTCTCTCCGTGAGAGTCCACATATGCAAGGTTGGCTACTAACTCTTAAGCTTCATGCATTTTTCTCACAATTTCGAGCCTCATTTTCCACCTCAATTTGACAAAATAATGATTTTGGAATTTCTAGAATATAATAAAATGAAGTAAAAATTGAAAGCTTTTGCCTAATGACTTGATAATCGAATTTTGCCATTGCTTAAAACATTGATTTTGCCATCAAAGTAGGACTTAAAACTTTTTTTTGTTTCTATTGAATTTGAATGACACGATGAATCGAAGATTATAATTTTTTGAGTAGCATAGAAAGTTGCATTTGACACGCTTAGAATCAAAGACCAGCATCATTGAACAGAACCTCGTAGATTTATGAAATAGTCGATATTTGTTGACGTATTGACTGCTGCAATTTCAAGCGCTCGTATTTCTCTTAATTTTATTATCTGTGTTTGGACAACTGTAGTACATAAAGAACAAAATTTTGATACGGGTCTTAGTTCTATGAATTGGTTGAAAGTAGTCGTATTCAAAACGGCAATGTTTGTACCGTAGTGATCATCAAGCTAATTGATTTCACGTATCTCCACCGCAGGCTGAAGAGGTGCTCGATTTTGACGAGCAATGGCCAGAACAAATCGTGTGTGATGCAGCAATGACCGACCTTCAATTCGGCCTAGGTCAGAATGTCATCTACGACGACTACACAATTGCGAAACACCTACGACATCGCCTCGTGGATCAAAAGCCTCATCTTGATGTAAGTCACCTCTCATCTATATCCCAGCTAGATGGCTTCCTGGTGTTGTTTGCGATTGCAAGGGCTGTTCTGAACGGAATTACCTGATGCCTTTTAGGTTGATTCAATTCCTTTCTCTCTATGCACTTCCAATTTCAAATTCATTTCAACTTGAATTCTACTTGAGTTCAATGTTTCTGAAGTCCATTACAAATCAAACTAAAAGAGATCTCTTTCGCGTTTATCCTACATTTTTATTCCCATGCATGATATTTACGCATGGGAGAACTTTCCGCTACTTGCATCTGCCAAGCTAGTGTCGTTGCAGCTTGATTGATCAGTTCCAGCGAAAAAATAAATTTACACGGGGTTTCTCGAAACGTACATAGAGAGTCGGCATTCACTGAGAGCCTGATAAAATGTGGGTATGTGTAGCAATGGGAGCCGTTCCTTTACAAACACGAAGCATTCCACAAGCACATGACGATTCTCTCCGACGTGGCAAACCTGGTACCCCAGATAGCGCTCGGCTCCGAAATGCTACAATCCATACAGAGCGAGATAGAGCTCGGTACCGTAGGATCAAGTCGCTACTTAGCAACGTTGGACCTCTGCATGGGCTTCCTTCGGCGAACAGGGGGCGACCCCACGGAGCCTCTCGACAGCTACTGCCACCGCTGGCTCGGTCACGAGCAAGCTTTCTTGCTCCCCAAGCAAGTGCAGCTGCAGCATGTGGTGAGCTTGTACGAGGGCTTGGAAGACTCCGCCAGTGTGGGCATTCAGGGGTTGGTGAATGTGCGGTACCGGACGTCTTTGTCCTCCGAGTTGGTGGAGGAGCTGCGATCGGCAGTGGAGGTGAAGAGGCCGTGGCAGGAACGGGATCATGAGGGGGAATTCAGAATCTCCGCTGAGTTGTTTCGTGCCATGCTAAGGAGGTTCATGTTTCGGTACTTGATTGGGGATCAACTGAATGCCGAAGTGCCGCTCTCGATTTATGTTACGGATCCCCGATTGATTATGTGGCCTGAAGATGTGGTTGATGATGTGGATGAAGTGTTTCCGCCTGGGCTTCTTGTTGAGCACTCGCATGCTACTCACTTGTATCTCTCTGAGGTACGTGCTTCTCTCATCTTTTCATGAATCTGTTTTATCTATTAGCCAAAAGCTGTCCTTGTAGGAACTCCCAACACAGCCAGGCTGTCAGCTTTTGCCCTTTGCATAGTCTTATATTTGACTTGTCATATTTTTGTGTGCTCTTGTTACTAAGGAGGATTCCAATGCACCGAGAGTCAAAGTTTTATTGGTAGATCACCTAAAACCAACACTTGAACGCATTTCTAACTTTGTCACCCTGACTCCCTCATGGGGGTAGTCAAACGACGATTAGAAACCCTTAATCATTCTCCTCATTCTAAGCCTTTAGATCAACGAAATGAGTACAAATTTGGATGTTCTTCATCGTGTAGAACAACTTGGCATTATGTCCAGTAATGCTCGAGAGCCGTCCCTACTCTTAGGCATTAAATAATACATAGGTTTGATAGTCTGAAACACGCCATTTTAAGGATTGTGTCCTTCGAAGATTGTAGATTTGAAGACGAAGATTGGGATTACTTGTTCATCGTGTCTGTTGAGAATGCTGATCATATGGTGCTCCTGAACGTGCAGATGTTGACGAGTGGCAGTGCCAAGTAATCACAGGAAATGACGATTCCGATTTTCTTCTGCGATGTACTGTACTCCCTCAATCGATGGAGGATGTATCCACGTATTGCCTGACATACTCTTGGTGAAGCGGGTTTGATTCAGAATCCAAATGTATGTAAGCTTAGAATCACTGGTTTTGGGGTAGAGCCGTTCTACTTTTTTTTTTTTGGTTTTTACTTTTTTACTGGTGCGTGTAGGGTTCATAATGTAAACTTGTCCCTGTGTAGGTCCTACTCCCAATGGCAAAGCCATTTACATTCACTCATAAAAGTCATTGGTAGGCCAAAAGTTATGATCTTTGTATAGCTTACATTAAAAAGCTTCTCCCTTGAACTTTCGGGACAAGGAATAATGAGAAAACTATAGAAAATTGCAAATTAGGCGCGAAGCGCATAATTCATATCTAAATTGAGCACAAATAAATGTTTCTCTCTTGTGGAGGACAATCCACACCATATAGGTTGACTGTATTGTACAGTCGGGTCCAATATTCTTATAAACTACCTGTTGTGCCATTCAAATTTTTTGCGTAATATAGAATATAATTGGCATTTTTTTGTCTTGCATAATTAATATTCAATCTTTACGCAATCCCAATTAAGCACACCAAATCAACCTCCTCTTTGTGATGACTAAAGAGGAGGTCACAAAGTACGAGCTGCGGCGTTTAGTTATTGAGACTACTATTAGAGAGTTTTCTCTATTTGTGTTTATTTCTGCTCAAATTTCATCAAATTGGTCCTAAAAGGTCTTTTCTTTTAAGATTCAAGCATTATTTTGGAATCTCATTGTGATTTAGTTAGTATTTATAAATTCAAAGCTTCTTCATATGGTGTCCAACAAATACATGTTAAAATGCATTGGAATCTTCTTTCAATTGGCAATAATTTTTTTGGCAAATTAATTGTACTATCATGCTTACAAAATAAAAAACATGTTGGGATTTGAAGGCCAAATAGCAATATGTAGTTACAATTATAAAAAAAAATTGAAAAATCTTTTATAAAATAAAACAAGTACATGTGAATGATTTTTAGTACTAGTTATGGAATCTCTCCTCTAAAATAAACTTTGAAGTCCTTAATTTAATTCAATTTTCAATATTTTTGAATAAAAACAAAACATTGGATGTAGATTGTTTATTGCAACATTACAATTGTTGGAATTGGCATTTTTCAATTCCATAATTAAATTCTTGACAATTTAGTATTTTGAACCATTCTCTTCTTCTTTCTACTTACTATTTTTTTCCTATATGTTGTACAATTCCAAATGATCCAGATTTTTTAGTAAACTCTTTCATGTGTCCAAAAATGTTTTTTTCTAGAACTTGGTACTTGTATTAGAAATGGCAGTTTTGGAGTTTTTTTAATGAAAACATAGTCAAATACGTTTAGGGGTTAAAGAACCTTAGGTGTGAAGTGCCTAAAACGAACTCCTTTCTTGGGCCTAATAGCAAACCAAATTTGGATGTGAACTCCCAATGTCCTATTCAAACTTTGACTAGATGATCAAAAACACCATTAACCCCTAAAGGACCATTTGTCCCCTTGAGGGACAATTTGGGTCTAGGTAGGTTCCTATTGTCTCAAATTTTAGTGATATTTTTTGGAATTTTTTGAAGTTGTATACTTATGCAAGAGCTTTGTGAATATGTAATTTTTATTTGATTTGATGCCTGGGAGAAAAAGTTATGGCACAAGAAGCAAAAATGGAATTCGATGGGCAACACAAAAAAAATCACAGAAAGTCAAACTAATTTTTTTTTCAAAGATTACTTTTTGTCTTCATGTGAAGCTTTGTTTCATCCAATTTGGACTAATAATGAGAAAGTTATGGACAATCTTAGTTTTTTGGGCAATTTGAGCATCTTCTTGAAAAATAACTTGTAGAATTCATTCTTGAATGCAGTTTTTAGAATTTTTCAAAAAAATTGTTAGACAGGGTTGGATTTTCTTGCTACAAAAATCTCACCATTGGAATTATTTTGATTCAATTCTATCTAAAGCTATTAACAATTTAGTTTTTTCTTCAATCTTGAATCCATTTCTATTTAACAATTTTTTATTGAGTGAAAATCAAGTGATTTTTTTCCTAAATTTTTTGGTGCATTCTCAACTAAACTACTTAACATAAACATGTAGAAAATCAAAATCAATAGTGCAAAAAAATTGAATTAAAAACATTCAAAGCCAGAAAATCTAGTCAAGCAAGGTGCAAAAAAACTTCTTTTCTTCACTTTAACCCCTGAAGGACCAGAGGGATGTCCAAATTTCTAAAATTGTGAAGATCTATTATAAAATGCAATTTGAAAGAATTATTTAATGATGACTCTCAAACAATAGTAGTAAAATTCCATTTATATATCACATCCATATGGTTAGATCAACAAAAATACATACCAATATTTTTCAATAAAATTTGAAGCTAGAAATTGGAAATTCCTTCTAAAATCAATTATAGATTGAATGTTTATGATTTTTAATAGATTTTTTTTACTATAAGTTCAAAATATTGAGTTCTAATTATAATGGTTTTTGAAGATTTTTATTTAATGGTTCTTGATGTGAAAATCACCTTGGTCCCTTAGGGGTTAAGGGATGATGCTATTCATGCATCACTTTCTCAATATTGCTTTAAGGTTCCAAATGTATATTTTCCTACTCAGTTTATGACTCATTGTAGGAGTACATTTGTAAAGTGTGACTTTTGAAAATTTATAATATATTCTCCACATAGTAGAAAATCCACATTCTACTTTTAAATCTTTCACTACAATTTGCTAATCTAGTTGAACAAAATTTCCAGGTTGTGACCACATGAAAAAACCTGAAAAACTTGAAATACTTATATTGACAATTGAAAGTGCCACATGTACCTTTTGTCAATGCAATCACATTTTTCTCCAAGGCAGTCTGTCTTCATCATGCAGAGCTGCACGGTTGTCATATGTTCACACCAACGAACTTTGGAAACATCATCTCCCCAATTCAGGATGAAACTCATCCATCCCATCCCAATTCAGTGCCAAATGAATATTGTACGTGTAGGTCAGTTTCATAAACAACTCGGGAAAATTTGGAAGATGCCAAAATTTAAAAAATTATTTTCAACTATTTCTAAAAATCTGAAATAATTGTTTTTGAGAAAAATTAGAAAAAACAACACATTTACGCATGAATAGAAAGAATCAATCCAAAATTAAGAGTGTCTTCATAAAGTGCCGAAAACAAAAAAATTCCTGCCTCCCTAATGAAACTGTCAAATTGCTAAAACTAAACTATTTTGGTAGGACAGTGCTGCAACTGCCCTGCATGTACGATATTCTCTACCAATTTAAGTTCCAAACCACCCATCACCTTCAAATTGAGTTCAATCACATCACTTACATTACCCACATTGCACACATTGCACACTTTGCAAGAAGGAGGAAGCAGAGGTCATACAACTTTATTGATGAGCACTATGTAGAGCCAAAATTTAGATGAAAGCATTAGATTGTGGATGAAAATAGAATTACAGACATGTGATATATGCTAATGTGGTATTTTCTAGCCAATATGTGGATGGAATGTTAAAATTAGGAGCACCCTTATAACATTTTATATCGTCACTCTGGAACTTCATAAAAAATGAAAATAATAAAGCCTTGATTTCAGTGTAATTACCTTCTTGATTGTGCGTATGCCTTAGAAGAGTTTGTCTTTGACCAAAGGATGCGGTATTACAAAAGGTGGTATAAACCCTATAAGGATTTAGATGATGCTTTGAATCCTTTGGATGGTCAACTAGGCTTTGTACATATTGAAGAAAGAATGATTTTCATCCAATTTTTTGTGGACAACTTTATTGATGCTATGTAGAGCCACATCATTGAATTAAGTTCAAGACATTTTAGTTGTTTTCTAATTTTATATCCATACTAGCGATTGGCGCTTGCTTTGCTACGCATTAAATATATTACTTTCATCAATTTTTCATGTGATAGAATGTAGATAAATAAAGTATGTATAATCTTTAAATGAAAATATTGACATCCTCACACAATATTCTTTGAAAAAATTTATATAGTGCAATATAAAGTAATTAAAGAAAATCTTTATATCATAATTTTTACAAAATAACCTTTGCAAAGATGAAAACATTGCAATAAGAATAAATTAATCAAGTGAACAATGTAAATAGAATCTTCACATTTGAATATGTAGAGCAACGCTTGCGGTTGGTGCTTCCTTATTCTTTAATATCACATTTTAAAAAGACATGGAATTTATCTATAGATTTGTTGTTTGAAAAGTTTCTTTGAAATTTTTTTAGAAGTATCCATTTGATTTTCAAATATTTCACAAAAAGAATACATATCATATAGTAGAAAGTATGCTATGGCTATTACAAAAGCAATTGAATTTCTATAATATTATTCAAAATTGAATTGTGATATTATAGAGGTCGTTGTGATTTTAGTAGTATGATGGGATAGTTTCAAAACAGTAGGACACTATCCCGTGTATTTCAGTACTTTGAGCTTTTTTCCCTCAAAACCAAATTCTGACATTCAAAATGATTTCTTTTACTTTCGAGAAAAACTGCCAAAAACGAAGCTTCTAAAGAATAGGTTCTACTCCAAGTATAGCATATGTATCGATTCCCTTCAAGGTAGACCAATCACTGCGTTTGCGGCACATGTCAAGAGGAAAATTTTCAGCCCTCCAAAAGGCCGCAAGTTCAGCATCCACTCGATGCAATTATGGAAAAAAATAAAAATAAAAAATTACCATGAATTTTTTTAAATTTTTTTCTTAATTTTTAAAAATTGGATGTTGACGTGGCACAAGATTTTTTTTAATATATATATATTTTTTTAATATATATATTTTTTAGTATTTTTTTTCCAATTTCTTTTTTTTTCAATTTCTTTTTTTTTATTCATTCTGAAATTGCACCAAAGGAGTCTTGTGAATCAATTCCTTAGTGGTCTTCTGGAGGGCTGAGGTTTTCCTAATGGAGATTGTTCACTGATAATCAGCGAACATGAACTCCTCCTTTTCCATTTACCAGTCGGCAAGACAATTGGTGGGATTTTATTGTCTTCTCAGGTAGGCGCACCCACTTCCATTTGTTAACCACATTTTGAGAGTATGTAATGAAGGCTTAGATTTTTTTTCCAAACTATATTGCGTTCAGACATGACAATGGAATGAGGTAAATAGGTGTGCCTACCTTAGTGCTTCTTTGCCCGCTTGATTCACATGGAAGGAGACCCCAATGGACTTTCAAGTTTGACTACACGCTTATAGGCTCCGTCCTTTAGGGGATACGAATGTATCATCCATTTGGATGAATGACAATCCCACTGCTTGAACTGAAGTCATCGAACTGAAAGTCAAGCCTCGGCCATTTACAGCTCTCTCTTCACCTCCAAGGTTTTGCCCATCCCCTCCACAATTCTTCGTTTCGGTTCTGATTGCAGAAGAAATCAGATGTGACAAGTTACCGCTTCCGCGATCGATTGCAAGGTTCGATTCCGCTATGGCGAGCTGGCTGACATCGCGGCTGAAAGCCGCTGAGCAGCTTCTTCAGCAGGTAAGGATGTCCTCAGTCTTTTGAAATGTCCCGATTGCGATTTGAATCCCGTCCATGTGGATGATGCGTAGCACGAATTTGAAAATTTGGTTTCGATCTGCGTGTTTTACCTCGATTTATCGTTGGGTTTTGTTTTTTTTACGTGATTTGAGGCGTTTCAGGGGTTGCATTCGTGTTGATTAGGTTTTTGAGGTGCGTTACGCAGGGTTTGGTCTTGGGAATGGATAAACGCTGAACTTTGGAGGCTTGCAGAGTAGGAATCATTTTGTGTAGTGGGTGATATCTAAGGTGCTTGATTCTTAGGGATTGTGGACGGGAGAATCGCTTCGGGAATTCTTCTTTTATTGTTTGGATAGTTTAGCGATGGTGAAAACTAATTTGAGCAGAATTCAATGTATCATCCGATGGTAAACGACGGCGGGGTGTAGAGGCTTGCAGAGTGAGAAGCATTTCCTTGTTGTAGTGATTCTTAGGGTGCTTGATTTCAGAAATTTCAGGACAGAAAGACACGTTCAGGAAAATTTTTTTGTCATTAGATGGATGCTTTAGCGCCAGTGAAATTCAAGAAAAGCAATGTTAAACGTTTCAACCCCTTTGAAAAATAGAGTCTCCTCTGTTGAGCGAGGATCGGTCAATTCGTTCATTTTCGTGTTGTAGTATTTTTGTAAACTTCGTGTGCAAGAGGTAAAAGGCTCCTTCTTTCATTTTGTTGATCGTAGATTGCACAATCAATATGAGTTCTTAGTACTTGCCTAGCTGTCAACTCGGTTCGGTACAAAGAGAACAGAAAATCCTGCTTTAATTGGTACAGGTGCTTCTGCACTAGAGTTCTGAACTTGTTAGCTGCACTTGGATGTCTTGGTTTTCGCGGAAATGTCTGTTTATCTTGCGATTATATTCAGGCGATTGCATTGCAAGAGTTGTGATGATGTGCGGATTGTTTTTGACTGAAGCTGAATTGCGGTGATTTTCCTTATTGTTTGGGCTTTCTGCTTGCTCCGTAATTGAATATATTTTCTACTAAGGGCTTGGATCATAATGTTACGGTTTTGTATGTGACAGATTGACCAACAAGCAGCAATTACTAAGGAGCAATTACAAAAGCCTGATGCGGATCTAACCAGCTTCTTGAGTTCGGAAGTACTGAGAGGTGGTCGTCGTGAAAAGGATGACCAGCCGTCGTCAAATTCTGCGAGGATAGAGACCTTAAATCTTCCTTCCCCATCAGGTTGATCTTAAGCAGCCACTGCTTTATTTCTGAACGTTGGGCCTGACAAATTCTACTTAAGTGATTTGGTTGTGGATGGTACCGAGTGTGTCCATGATGCTTGTGTTAGCTTATTGTACTCCTGTTCTTTTCACAATTTTAAGCAGGAAATGGAAAAGCTCGACATGCGAAACGAAGTTATCCACTACTTGGAACAAAGAACAACGAGGCTGGTCCTTCAAAGGAGGAGGATTTCGCCAAACGGGATTGGACTCAGCTTTTGGGCTCAACTGACCTTAACCCAGCTCTGTCAGCAGCACGATCGTCTAGTAGTGTAGGTAGTACCGACTTCGGCGGGACTCATAATGTTGCTTGGGGCGGTTCACAGCGAGGTTTCCACACAGGCGAGTATACTTTGAGATTGGCCTTGTTAATGACGCCCCTCCTTTCTCTTAATTTCCTCCCCTATACAGTAGAACTCCTCTAAATGCATAGGTCGGGGACCATCTGACAACATTCATTTAGAGAGGTTTTGCAATTATAAGGGGTGCATTTAGAAGGAGTTTTACTGTAGTACCGCCTCAAGCTGGGACCGCTGGGACCACTGGGACCGGATAGTTAAGAGAGGTTTTTGCAATTATAAGGGGTGCATTTAGAGGAGTTCTACTGTACATTATTGTCAGATGAGTCGGTGAAAGTAGTTGGTTTGGCTTCAAACTGTCAAGATTTCTGCATGTGGTAACTTCGGTAATGGCTTCAGCAAACTGATATAGTGACTAATATCAGCGTTTACTTTTCACATTTCAGGTGGAAAGGTCTTTGCGAGCTCGTATGATTCTAATGAAGCTACTCCTGCGTCCAAGATGAGCCTTGCTGGAGCGGTGCCCCCACACGCATCGTCTGTACAAGCTTCTCGGACGAAAGGACCGAGTAAGTATATGGCGGAAGTCAAGGCATCAGAATCCCACCAAAAAGCAGATAATCCACAGGTGGTGAGCCTAGTATTTTTTATGTCTTTGCCAAACAAACCTGACGATTGTTGCTCATGTTCTTTATTTTTATTTTTTTGTGTTCTTTTATATACTTGTTTGATGTCATTTATCTACTTCTCTTACGCTTTGGCTTTCAATGTTCGAATGTTTACAGGACGAAAATGTGCCTCGGAGACTTGAATATGGTGCACAGGTCTTGGAAGGGACTGGAGAACATGACCCGAATGAACATCCTAAGGATACCATCTCTCATACTATTGAGTCGGACATACCTGCCGACCCATTTATTCAGCCAGCAAATCAAGACGGAGAATTTACTGAATTAGAGCTATCTGTGCCTGAAGACACAAATAATTTGGAGGATACAAGTGTTGGAGTGAGTGAAAGTGACAACGTTGTCGAGGATGCGCCGAACTCAATGCCGACTGTGCTGGGACAAACTACTGTCCTTGTTGACGAGATTGGGAGCACAGATACTCCAATATTAGTAAGAGGTGATGCAGTTTCTCTTGCTGATGAGGAAGAGACGCAGAGAATGAGAGTTCAATCTGGAGATAGTACCCCCCAGGCGGCTGGTGATCTAGAGGGTGATCTGG
This sequence comes from Neckera pumila, assembly GCA_963969595.1. Classification (NCBI taxonomy): domain Eukaryota; kingdom Viridiplantae; phylum Streptophyta; class Bryopsida; order Hypnales; family Neckeraceae; genus Neckera; species Neckera pumila. The sequence goes on from OZ018413.1 coordinate 24,383,059, forward strand.
ACGAACGCGGTGAGGCTGATGAGGCAGAAGATCAAAGATATGCTGTTCAGACAGATCAAGGTGCAATATTATTATTCCTTTTTTGGTATAGCAGTCAAATATTTAAGAATGCTGCATTACAGAGTTTTTGTGATATCTTCCTGGATGATCATCTGGTGAACTGACAACATTAACCTTTGTGTATTCCTACCCTGTCATGGCCCATCTTATGCCTGTAATTTTCTTTGAATACAAATTTTGCTGTAATTTTGTCTCCTCAAATCTGGAATTGCGTAATGGATTAGGCGTTGGGAAAGAGGATGTAAGTTTCTTCTTCTCAGTGTTTTCTTACCAGCAGTCATCGGCTTTTTTTCATGCTTGTATTCAGATACTGAGAGACATATTGATGACGAAGCAAGTGCTGAAGATTCAGAAGTTTCTAGCGTATCTGGAAGCGACGAACAGAGTCAAAGTGGGAGTGGGAGTGAGTCTGATTCAGGTACTGATTATCTCCCTCCTCTTCATCTTTATGTCTTTATCTCTTTGTCCCCGTTGAGGAGGATTATTACTCATATTAATGCATCTAGTGTACTCTCAACGCAATGTCAGTTGTTAGCTTTGGTAATGTAGTAGTGATTCTGTCTGCTTTCAAATCAGCTCGTTGCAGTTGAATGCAAAACATGACATCGGTGAAGAGACACTACGCTGTTTGCCTTGGACGCATTTCACGACAATATCTCATAATGTTCAACATTGACCAACACTCCACATTTATGTGCATTAATACTTTCTTACTAGTTCTCTCACAGCTGTTTAATACGATGTTCGCAGAATACGAAGAGAGAGTAAGACGCAGAAGGGAGAGAAGAAAGGATTTAGCAGAGCGGCGAGCTGCAAAGGCTGCTGCTGTTGAGGCTGCTCGAGCGGCGATACGAGATCGTGAGGAGCTCGTTGCCACCTTGGAGCAGGAAAAGGAGAATCTGGAGAAACTTCTTGCTGAAATGGAAGAACGTCAAGTCCAGGAAGTAAGTCAGTTGTGTAATACTATGCAAGAAACTAAGTCACGAAGTTTTATTTGGAGTGGCATAAATTTTTAATTTTATCATGGAGTACTCATTTCACTTTACTGGATAGAGTTGAAAGAGTTACACAGTATCTAATATTGAAGTGTCCTTTATTCTTAGCTACTTTGTGACTTGGAATGTCAATAGGCAGAGGAGCTCAACCTTACCATGAAGGAAGTAGCTGAAGCAGTGGAGGTTGAGAGACAACGTCATGCTATGACACGCCGTGATGGACTTGCACGCGAAGCTCAACTTGAGGTCAATTTGATTATTTGAGTCATTCTACAGCGTGCTTTGGAATGGACTTGCACATTTCACTTGATGAAATTGATGAATTTCATTTCAGATATCAACACTCAAGGAATCTTGATGAGCTTGTCAAAACTGAATCTTCGACCTTCTGTCATGGTTCTCTCTATCGTTTTACTTTGGTTTTCCCTCAAGGAATCATCTGTTATAAATGTCAACTAAGCTGCCCAGTTGTGGACTCAGGCCCAAAATCAAGAGCTGGCAAAAGCCCTTGCTGCTGCAGAAAGAAATCTGGAAGATGAGGTATGCTTTTTATGACGAATCATTTCTTCTTTGTTGACATCGTCGATGTATAATATGTTCTATAGTACTTCAGATCGGAAAATCTATATTCTTATCACTTCGCGTTGAACCGGGCGTGATGTGCACCTTTAGGTTTCTCTGCCTATCATTATAGAATCACAATATTCAGGCTTAAATGGTTAAATGTTTGAATGAGCAGAGTGCGAGAGTGGCCTTGGCGCGTAGCAAGGTGGGAGCCAAGGAGATCATCCAATCAGGTAGCTTTTTAAGCTTGTTGATATTTCCAGATACTCAAATTCATCCGATGATATTTTTGTTTATCTTGTACCCCAAGCCTTGCTGTTGATTCAGACTTGGTGCTTACTTCTTGCATTTGCTATACAATGTTACAGGAGGGGAAGCTGATTGGTTATCTGGTACTGATTTGGGTGAACCTACTGTTCTTTCTGAAATATCTATATATCTCCATATGGCTTGTTCTTGGTGCATTGATTCCCGACTTTTTTGTAGATCTACAGCGAAAGATATTACTCCTTGAATATCGTCTTAGACCACCATCTCAGCCCCAGGTATTGAACCCTGTGTATTCTCACCATGGTTGAAGTATGAGCTCCGATATTTGTCAGTTGAATTTTTTTATGCTTTTTAGTACGTTACCCGTCTGGCAAATGGTTGTTCTATTCGTGATTGTCGTTATTGTAGTATATTGAACCTAAAAATTGAACTTGACTTAGTAGCAGGTTGTAGGATGAATGTATTGATCTCACGATGGGCAGGTCGTGTGATGCTTCTATCATTCTTTCAGATCTTTAACCAATGGCTGTCGCAACTAGATTTCTAGTCTATGATCATCCGAAGTTTTCTTCGTGAACATTTGCACTGACAATCTTGGAGTCGTCAAAAAATTATGGAGAATTAGAAGACTAATGCTTTTGCTCCTTTATGGTTGTTTACATGTACCATAGGAACTGCTGGATTCTAAAACTGAGCGTGAAACAGCTGAGGAGCATTATGCAGAGATGACCGCTAGGCTTGAGCAGTACCAAAATAAGGTGTGAATGCTGTTTTCTGACTTAAGTGGTATGTTCTGTCCTTTCCTGGATATGCTAGGTCTTGTAGAGGCGTTAGACTCAGTGTGTTCTTCGCTGTGCATGATGGACTATGGAGGTGTGTTAAATTATTGATCTTTGACAGGCTAAGCAGCTTGAAGAAAACATTTTCATAGCAAGGGACGCACATTACACACCTTCTGTTATGGAACTTGAGCTGGAGACTCGACTAAATCAGCTTACAGACCACCTCATTCAGAAGCAATCTCAGGTAGTGATAAGCCCAAGTTTTTGTGTTCGTACAAAAGCCTTGGTCACCCCTTGGTGCTGGCATTGGATGTTTTGTCAACTTTAGATCAAATTCTTCGTAAAGTTTTAGGTAGTAATAAGGGAGGGTGTACGGCTTCTTCCTCAATTACGTTGAGGAAACATTGAGGGATTTTCATCTTGTGGAAGATTTCAAGCATCAGAAAGAAGAGAGGACCTGGAAATTATGCACAAGGAATCCACATTCAGATCTTCTAATGCAAACCTTTTCGGGCCGTTTCTCCTAGAATTCTAACCAGTGTGAGGACCATGTGTTCCGTGATGGGATGCAGGTTGAAGCTCTATCAACTGAGAAAGCCACTCTTCATTTCCGGCTTGAGGTAATTGTGAATTATCAAGAGTTAGCAAATGATCTAATTCTCTGCTCTCACTTACATCTTACTGTGATATTTGCACAATAATTTTGATGATTTTTACTACAGGGTTGTTCGATGTATTTTCTTGATATTGACCTAACCCAATTGTATGAAGTGCCCCCCAGTCTTCGGTCTCCTGTAACTCAAAAGTTTCTTCATGCAGGCAATAGCAAACACGTTACGGATGGAAAAGTCAGCTGCGCAGTCCAGAGCATCAAAGCGCAGCAAAGGTGTCAACGCGGCGACCGACTGGTCTACTTACGACGACGACCTTGAATATGGGCTCAGCAAACCTTACAGCTCGAAGGATAAGAGCGTTTTCATCGGCACAGATCCAGACGTGATTCTTAATCAGACAGCCGGGTCTCAAGCTATGATGCGTTTAGCGCGACAGGTGGACTCCGTGTTCCTTGTGGGTGCCCGAATCCTGCGAACCAGTGGTTCATCACGCGCCCTAGCAGCTCTTTATCTCTTCCTTCTGCACAGCTGGGTTCTCTTCATCCTTTTCATGCATGTGCGTTCTGGCAGCGCCGGAGCAACGTCTGAGGCAAGCGTTCAAACTGGAGTGAACACGTTGAGTAGCTTGACACACAGCCTGAACTCTACTGCCTTCAACCAATAATCGAGGGCTAACCCTCTTTGGGTGCTGCATTTGGTTTGAGTCTGCATATTGTATCATTATCAAGTAGGAAGGCCGCCTTTGAAATAAACAGTTTGCTTTTTCAATAAGAAATTCCGGATTACTGCATTCACCTCAAAAGTTTTATTTTCGGACTTCGCTTCGGGACGTTTTCTGTGACTTGACCAAAGTTTATTGATTTTCAAGACATGTTTTGCATCCATAGCAGTGCCCTGTGAGGTGGATGAGCCCATTGCAGACAGTTTGGGCAGGTGGGAATGGGATCAGTACAATCATGCCTTCAACCTAAAGTGCACATCCTTGAGAAGTTGAGATTTGTGCTGCAGTGGGATGAACTGTGGCTAAGTTACAATCAAAGCTAAACAATCAAAGTTAGTGACGACAATTATAGGAACTTCTAGTTTTTGTGTGTCAAACAAAATGTGACTATTTTAATCCCTTAAAATTGTGAATAGAAACTTCTAATTTTGGGGTGTCAAATAAAATGTGATTATTTAATACCTTAAAATTGTGAAGATGTATTATAAAATGCAACTCTTAAGAATAACTTAATGATGACTCTCAAACAATATTTGGAAAATATGATCCATAGATCATTTCCATACAATTAGAACAACTAGTATACAAATCAATATTTTTCAACAAAATGTGAAGCCAAAAATTGTAGATTGTCGATTGAATGTGTGTAATTTCATAAGATTTGGACATTTTCTTTGACACTTTTAAACATCCTCTCTCAATTTTGTCCATAACATTTGATTAAAGGCTTGAAATTGCAAACGGATTTTTGGAAATGAAAGTTACCTTCATTGTCCAACTTTTCTTAGTTCAAAGTGTTTTCAAAAAAGTTGACTTAGTATGTCAAAGCGGCCACCAAACTTTTGCTGAGATTAAAAAATGTGTGGAAAACAATTAGAAGAACTAAGTAAATAGATAAACATTTCAAGAGTAATCACAATACTTAGAGCACCGTGTCATGGTAATGAGCCTTGGGCCCTAAAGATGAGGTCCAAGGTTCAAACCTTGTGGCCAGGTTGCTTTGGTGGCTTGCCTACGTGGCCCTCCTCAATATAAGGTGGACTACCTTGGATGGAGCTGTGTGGCAATTTTTGTTGACATGGACAATTGCCACGTGGCAACTTTTTAGCGACCTAATTTCTTTTTGTCAACTACTACATTTTTCATTTACTACATTGTCATTCACTAGTTTCAAAATGTAGAGATGGTAGTGTATTCCCTACACTGCGTGATTTGCTACTTTAGAGTTGAATTGATGATAAAAGAATTAGTAAAATAAAATAATCTCCTTGTGGACAATGGCATACCCCTTTTGGTACATGAAGCTTCTGGTCCCTGCCAACACTACTAGCTGCCTTTCGTTGGAGACATTGAACGACGCTTAATTGTTGACCGACAATCTACATACAAGACATAAAAAAATGTCACAAAAAAATTAACACACAGAAACTCTAAACATGCATACAAGAAGCCGTAATTAACAGTTGTCTACTTCAACAGAAACTGATTTTGCAATCTGTTCATGGTACATTCAAAATACTGACCCCTAAAATCTTACTACCACATCAAAGTCCTGTTGAAATGCACGTTCTACAAAAAACTGGAAGGTAGAAATAGCAAGGCCCCTAAAATCTTACTATCAAAGTGCCATTGAAATGCTCGTCGTATAGGAGCTTGGAAACTGGAGGACAAGGCCCCTAAAATATTACTAACAAATCAACTGCCACTGAAATGCACGAATGGATGCTTTGATACTGCAACGCAGACATGGCAAGATCCCTATCTCGATAATGTCCACCAACACATCAAAGTGTCATTATATTGAAATGTACAGGCTCCTTGAAATGCATGCGCAGATGCTTGGAATAAACTCAAATAAGCTGGAATGCCAATATGCCATGCAAGATGATCTAAGCTAATTGTCGTCTACGTCTCGTGGGTGGTCTCCACCAAGTTGCAGTTGATGGAGCTCGCTTCATGTATGGCTCTGCTCTTGAGTAGCACTACTAGTCTTGATAACAGTCTTCTAGTATTTTTAGAAATAAAGGATCGAGAGTGCCAATTAACATCGGCCCAATATATCTTCAAGCGTCCCCTTCCCAGGCCCACACTACGCCTCATTTGCACAAGCTTGGTCTTACTGCTGTACACAAATAGAATTGCCAATAACTTAACTTCTTGATGCTACAGCTCTCTTTGTGAACGGTTTGCTCTGTCTGCAGTCATACATGGTGACCAGTTTCAGGATCCAGTAATTTGGAGTTGTGAGTGGTTTAGCAAAGTGTAACCAAGATTGGAAAGTATTCCAGTTGGCTGGAAATTTTGTGAGTTTGTGAGTTTTGTGAGCTTTAAGTTTCGTGAGGGATTGGTCATTTTGAATTCTAACACAAGTTGAGTTTTGGTTTTGGTTTTGTGAGTGATTTAGCAAATAATGACACTACAAGAAAACAGTGTCCGAATTGACACGTCCTAATTGACTAAAATGTCCGAATTGACAGAATGCTGTCAAAAAAATGTCCGAATTGACAAAAAATTGACAAAAAATTGACAAAAAAATGTCTGAATTGACACTGCTCCCTTATAGTGTGACCAAGATTGGAAAGTATTCCAGTGTGTTGGAACTTTCCAGTCGTTTGAGGATCCTAAAGAGAGCTTTGTGCTTTGTAAGGAATTGGTTGCAGTTTAGTTCAAACAGAGGTTTGGGTTTGGGTTCACAAATGATGACCAAGATGGGAAAGTATATCAATTGTTTGGGGATCTTGCATTGAACTTTGAGTTTTGTGAGCAATTGTTTGCAATTCATTTCTAATAGAGGTTTTTGTTTTGGTTCTTTGTTTTTGTTTTGAGTTCTAGTTGTGGTTTGTGTGTGCACAGAGCAAGTGTGAAACTATTACGCAAGGTTGCAAGAGCTATGGAAGCCATTGACAAGGAACATGTCCAACTTGGGCACACCGTGGAAGACACTTTAAAGGCAATGGAAAATGGCTTTGCTGCCCTTGCTGCTGGTGGTTTTGATGGCATTGGGAAGAAGATTGACAATGACTTGTATGACGACGACAGAAAACCTCGCCGGACAAGTCAGTTGCTCTTCTCTCTCACTCTTGTGTCTTCTTTTTACATCATGTTGCAAAAATATAGAGGAAAATTCCTCTTCAAGTTTACACCAATGGAACTCTATAACCTTTCTTTTAATGGGAAGAATAAGTACTTTGATGCACATGCATGAAAGGTAGAAGATACTCTTTGCGGTCCTGTGGATACCGGTACTCGAAAGATGTATAGTTCTATGTAGACTCTTGTAGACTGATTTCTTGGAGGTTTTAGACGGCTACAAATTGCAATAGAATATAGAACCCCATTTCCTGCCAAACGTTAGTAGTCAAAGACAACTACTAGTATAACTAAGTGATGCTTTTACACCTTGCTAATTGAAGGTCAATGAAGTTGATGTGTAGACAGCTGTGAGTTTTATGATTTTTTTGCACAATAATAAATGTAAAAATAGGCAATAGCAATTGAAATTATGAACATTTGACAAAATATGAATTTTTCACAAATATTTGAAATATATTGTCCACATAGCCCAAATAAATCCCTAATTATAATACTCATTCATATTGGCTATGGTATAATTCTAAAACAACAACTATTCATCACATTAATCCCTTAAAGACAAGAGTTCAAATTTCAAATAGATAGCATTCAAAAAGTAACCCTTTTAAAATGACTTCAATAAAAAAATAAAATAAAAATCTTCAAAATTCACTATTATTAGAACTTAACATTTCGAGTATAGAAAAAAAAATCTTATGAAATTACACACATTCAATCAACAATCTACAATTTTAGAAGGAATAAAAATTGTAAACCTAAAAATATTCAATGATACTCAGGGATTTAATGATACTCACAGCTTTACAATACTCATAGCTTCAATTTCTTGGTTTCTTCAAGGATTTAGATTACTTTCATTAATATTTTCTAGATATTAGGAAAAATTTCAATCCTCTAGAAGGCCGCAAGTTCTACACCCGCCCGGTGCAATTATGGGAAAAAGTCAAAATCAAAAATTATTATTGTTATTATTTATTATTATTATTTATTATTTTTAAAATTTGGGTGTTGATGTGGCACTAGTAGTGCCATGTCAGATTTTTATTTTTTTAATATTTTTTTATTCATTCTGAAATTGCACCAAAGGGGTCCCATAAATCAATTCCTTAGCGGCCTTCTGGAAGGCTGAAATTTTTCCTAATGCTATTCAATTATGCCATGTTGCAATCTCTTTCCTCAAATGCCAAATTTAATTATATTTGAATTATTTTTTAACAAATTTGATCCTAGCCTTGAGTAATGTCCAACCTTGCAATAAATGCGTGGCTCTTTCTTTAGAAATTTTGTGCATAACAGTACAAAGCACAATGACAAAATATAACACTGCACACAATTCCGTGGCAAGAGACTTGCCAAAGGTGCTTTTGTAGAGTTACAAATCCAAATTTGTACGGGGTTAAAAGAGTATGCTTAACAAACATGAGAAATGTAGGACAACCATTTTATGGCCCAAATTCTCTATAATGGAAGCCCAATATGAAGTGTTTGATCATGTATATGCAAAGAGTAGACTATTGGAGGCTGCATTGACAAAATATAACTATATGGATGAATCACATAAATTTTTCCTTAAATGTAATGGTGGTTCCATATATTGTTTTTGTGAAGTGTAACATTTAGAATTAAGATGGTCGGGTCTCCATACAATGCATCCATAGTGCATGTATGCACCCACAAACAACCACCCACTTAGTTCTTGAAAAGGAAGCATCCAGAAAAGAAAGAAAAAAAAAAAAAAAAAAAAATCTTATACACATACATTGATTGATATAAAGATATATGCATATGCATATAGATGTATATATATATATATATATATATATATACACACATGGTTGCACATCAATAGATGTAGACATATAAATTTGTGAGTGTGTGTATATATGTGTGTACATGTCCAAGGTTGTTGAGTAACTATTCCATATTTTTTTGTTGAATATCCTCAAATAAAACCAATATATAACTCTTGAATTTGTATTTTGAGGGAACATAAATTTGAAATAATAAACGAGGGTGCATAAATTTGCATGCATAGTGCACATTGACATTGAATGACTATATACTCAAAATTGAACATTTTTTTTTGGAAGTGAATTTATGAAGTTGAAACGCAGTGCATCTATAAAAAGCATCCACCCCCTGAAATGTACAATGTTTGTACATTGTTGGTGCAACGAGAAAGTAAAATGTACCTCTACGTTTTTACACTACACTTTACACTTTTAGAAGCCTGAGCGTCACGTTTCCAGCTCAAGCTTCTTCTCGCATCGTCTAAGCTGTTCTCACATCCTGCGCCGATCCATTCCTACGAAGTGGTTGCTTCTCGGGTCTCTTGCCACGAGTTCCTTCTTCCGGCTTTTGAATTCTGCTGTCGTTTCATCCAATTTTCAAAACCCAATTTTGTAACCCAATTTTGTGCGCTCAGGTGCGTCGCTCCATCAGCTCTGTCTGTTACTTGTGCTCCGACGCAAGCGTTTCCGCAGATTATCATTTCAGTACTTGCTTTTAAATTTGCTGGGATTGTCACTTCTCGTTTTTGTTGAAAATCTTGAGTTGGGTTTAGATTGGTGGTGGGTTTGCCATCAACATTTCTCTTATTCTCGCTGTATTCCGAATGTTTGCACTTGGTCAGGATTCAACCCATTTTTTCTCTCGCAACCGCGCCGTCGTTCCAATGTCCACCCCGGTGCTCTCGCACCGCTTGTCGGCCTTCGCTTCTCGTCTCTCTTGTGGGTTTTTCCCTTTCCTACTGCGCTGCGATTTTTGTAATCCTGCGCAATCATGTTTCTATGCTTGGTTTGAATTTTAGGGATTGAGCGCGAATGACTAATCTCGAATTAAATATATTCAGCTTCCATTCTCTCTTTCAAGCGGCAAGGGATGGTAGCGTGTCGAAATTTTATGTTTTGATTTGAAATTTGAAATTTATGTTTTTTTATGTTTTTTTATGTTTTTGAACTGCATTTCTAATGCGGGAGAGGTTTTTGTGTGCATGCACAGGTGCAAGAACCGAAGAATTGCGGGGCATTTTTCCATGCAGTTCTCTTGTATCTAGGGGTTTTGTGATTAACGCCGCTCTGTCCGAGACTTGTAGGCGAGGGAGAACTGATTTGTGGGTTTCAAGGAGAAAATCGCCGGTTTCAAGTTTGAACTGCAGAAGGTTAAGTTCAAATGGTGTACGTGCTCGAGCTTCAGATAGTTACTCGGACGCAGAGCTTGATCCACGCGGGAGTGGCGACAATCTCGTGCGTGTGATTTCTAAGGATGCTGAGGTTAGTGAGGGTTGTGCTTTGGGGGTTAAATTCGGATTTAGTCAGTCTTATGTTTGTCCTTCAACTAGGATAACGTTCTGCATGCTCTTGATTTTTCTCCTGCTTAATCCGGATTGAATCCTAGGATATTAAGGCTTGACTGTTCTTCGTTTTATTCCATCAACTGCAGTTTCGAGGAAAACTTGTATTGACGGTCACGAATTTTGGATGTTTTGGTTTTGTGAGATCAGATTTCAGTTCTAAGCCTTGTAGCCACAGAAGTTGTGAGAGATGCTCAGCAGCGACATAATGCTTCTCCTACTGTATGTTCCATTTTTCTAAAACTCTGACTGTCCTCCCTTTATTTATATAATCGTGTAGACTGCTTTGTACACGACGGTGCACCATAGTGCTAGTCTTTACGACTATTTGCAATACGTCAACTTTAGTACCGTCTCACCTGTATGTTTCGTCAATCTGTGATTCCTCTTTTACTAGAGGTTTGCATAAAAGCACGTTTTATTATTCTGAAACTGACTAGTACTACGGTGTTTTGACAAAGGCCTGTGCAGCTTTAGGCCGTGCGCTGATGGGTACTCTTCTCCTAGGGGCGCTCAAAGGTGATGCAGAAACTGTTCAGGTACGAATACGCTCTCAAGCGGCTCTATTTGGCGAGTAGTCTGTCGTAAAAGAATCTCAATTGATGAGGTCGAGAGAATTTTATCGCAAAAGTACCCCGCATTACTTTCAAAATATTCTTACGTATACCACAAGAACTTGTCTTCGCATCACACAGAAGTACTTACGTTTTTGCACTTCCATGTTTCAGGTGACATTTCTTGGAGATGGTCCACTAGGACAGATGAATGCTATTTCTGCTGATGGAGGTTATGTCAAAGGGTTTGTTGGCAATCCTTTAGTGGAGCCTCTCTACAACGAAAATGGCAAGGTACGACCTCTAATCTTAAAAGTCAATCATTTTGTCAAGTTATTGTAGTCATCACCAGATATGGTTCTCATAGTAGTTAGTGCCACGTTGGTGTTTGATGTTTTGCTTTGCTTGATGTAACTTGGCAGCTCTTGCAAGTAACTTTAACCACTTAGATGGAAATTTACGGAAGCTCTATTATTCTTTGAAGCTCTTTTTGGCAAATACTAAATTAAATCGATTGTTAATTATTATCTGTGCTGTTCTTCTAATTTTGTGAATTTTTGCTATCTGCTTGATCCCATCTGCAGCTGAGTGTAGGATCAGCCGTTGGATCTGGTGTGCTGAGCGTTGTACGCAATAATCGCAATTGGAATCAGCCTTACACGTTAAGTCCACATCAGGCATTTTCTTCAACCTGTGGTTTATTCTCTATGTTTTTTGGACACCATGTGCTTCTAGATGAATTCCAGGTTTATATTCTTGATAGAGTGTACTCCACCTTGTCGTTTGAAGAGAGTGGAGAGCCTTTCTATTGTACAGTAGCTGGGCGTTAACTATGTCTTCGTCCATATGTATATTGCATTTTAAGAATTTTTTTTACCTTGCTCAAAATGATTTGTGTTTGAGCTGACTCTCCATGGGTACGCTGCCTTGAAGACATAGTTAACGATCGATCGTTTGTATAATGAGAACTAGTTGATGGATGCGTATTCATTAAAGTTGAAAGCGACTTTGCATGTCAAAGACTACGGAAGCGCTGTTTCAGCCGCTGAGTGTGAAAATGTTGTGTGTGATAATAGGGGGACAGTGCCTATTTACTCGGGAGAAGTTGCAGAAGATTTAGCGCACTATCTAGCAGATAGTGAGCAGGTTAGTAGGTCATCCTTTGGTCTCGTATTGTGCGTCTTACCTGATTTGAAGTAAAAAATTGGTTTGTTAAATGAGTCGCTTCACTGTAAGTAGGTGTTTTGCCACACTCGTTTGGTTGATCAAGAGGCAACTCAGGAGTTCTGCTATCTGTATATCTAGAACGTCTGGTGACTTCAGGGCAAGTATCTTATCGGGTTCCTTTGCTTTCTTGCAGACGAACAGTGCATTAGGGCTAGGCGTTGGGTTTGACAAGGATATTGGAATCAAATTTGCTGGAGGATTCTTAGTTCAGGTACGCTGGAGTTTACTTTGCCAACTCATAAAATCAATCTCAATGCGCTGTTCAATCGAAGCTCAAGCCATCGTGGGTTTGCACTAAGTGCATTGATCATCACTAGATCGAATTTCTATAGTAGCTAGCCTTTGATCCTCTTTTTGACATATTTATGTGCATTAGCGTCATGTTATTTACTCCTGCAAGCTCTATCGGAGTAAGAGGTTGTCTAAGGATTGCAATGCTATCTGCAACCTCTTGGTGTTACTGTTATATTGATAAATCTATTTTCATAAATGATGCAGATTTTACCATTTTGCTCAGAGGAGACATTAAATAAGCTTGAAGAAAACATTTTGAATATGAGGCCTGTATCAGATGCTCCCAGCGATTGTAAGGCATCTGACATCGTGGAGGCAATACTTGACGGTATTGGCGTGGGTGACTACAATAATGCAGTGAGTTGTTTGTTTACGGTCCTGACGATCTTTAGAAAAATTTATGATGTTCGTTTTTCTATTGCTCACTTGTTGTACCTTAGTAGAAAGTATGATTGAGCTACGACCAAGTCCAACAACAATTACTGACCACAATTACTGGCCTTGTAACATTACTTTTCATGCATTATTTTCTGTCAGGTTCAGTGGTGGCTATATTAGTATTAAGTACTAATTGCTCTAGATATGTTTCTATCTTATTATTTTCTGTATGAGAGAGATATACTAATCTTGTTTGCAATGTTTTGCTTTGAACTGACCTTTGTACTTCCTACCAGATGAACATTGTAGGAATAGTTCAAATAAGCTAACGTAGTAATAGTTCAAATAAGCTCATTGTTGAGGCCATTAGTCGACATTTGCTCATGCTTGTGGGGGTTGTCGTAACAGGTAGTGCCCAGGTATGGACCATGTGGAGTAGAGCTGCTAAAACCTCGCATGCTGCGTGCTGTGGTATCCTTGGGGCCTGCTGAAGTCCAGGAGATTTTGGATGAGCAAGGTGGGAGATACCCTACTTTTGTTGTTGTATTTCATGCTGACGAAGTGCACTACGTTAGCAGCGCTTGTTCCAAGAAAGTGCTCTCTTATCATGTAGAATTGTCACGTATGAGGCTAGGTCTAACTTTTTAGTACCAATTTTAGAATGGAGCTTAATTTTTTCTACTCTCACAACTCGTTCTTACTTTAGGCTGTAGTTTCAACAACAGCCAGAGTGCCTAACAGAAAAACAATGCTTGTGTATGCCAGCTAGTTCGGTTATTTCTCTCACATGGTGCTCATGAATTGTTTTCTGCGACGTGTACAGGTTCTGTAGAAGTAAGATGTGAGTATTGCGGCGATGTAGCTCAATTCAACGAGTCTGATCTTCAGGAAGTTTTGCAGTCGTCATCATAGGCATTACGTTTCACGCTCTCAAGAGCTATTCATAATGTTCCATAGATCTCTATTCAATTGAAGACGCATTTGAGGTATTCCTTGTGCGTTATTTTCTCCAACTAGCAAAACCAGTATTACACAATCTACGAATCGTGTGTGGAAACAATCAGTGATTATCAAATTTTTGTTGGGTTCTACTCCAGTGTGAGCAAGATTTGCTTACTGACAACACACCAAATGCTAAGCTTAGTTCTCATGCAAGTTCGCAGGTTGAGCGATATATCTTGAAGTTGGGTTTATTATTTCATTTATGTCCAAAAGTTGAAACAATTAAAATATGGATGAAAGATGATTATCCATCCGAGTATATATTCACTCAAAAGTTAATGATCCCATCTCAAAATCCCTTCACAGTAATTGAAGGAATTTGGATGAATGTGGCATATTAGTTAGTGTAAACTTGTGGATGAGTTTTAGATGAAAGTTTTGATTCAATCAAAGTATTTGAGATAATATGAACGTAGTGCAAACCACATCATATTGGTTCTACTCAAATCATTGTGAACTTCTACATTACTGGTTGCAAATTTGCTCTATTCTCAAATTAGTGTAAGTTTGTAATAACTTACCTCTATGAATTGACTTAAATCTTTTTGATTAAATTATTGTTTTTCTTATCAATAGTGCTTGCACATGTGCTAATTTCATAGAAGTGTTTGGAAATAGTTACATTGACCAAGGTCCAAGAAATATTTGAGACAATCTATAAATTTCCTATAATATCTATGGCTGATTTAGATCATATTTTTCTTGATCCATCTAATTTAACCCCTAAAAGACTAGCATGTTGATTTTGGCAACATAGCAATTTTGGGCAGGTACATGTGACTAGAGATTTGCATGTTTTAGGCCCAAACTTTAATAGAAGTTGTGGACGAGGAATATCTTTCATGTGAACAAAATTCTATGACATTTGGAAATATGAGTCAAAAGTTATGGCCTAATATGCTAATCTTTTTATAAATGGGCAGTCTAGGTAGATTAGAAAAAATCACTTTATCCATAAACAAAAATTTGAAATTGGTTTTCTAAATTTATGTATTCGTGGAAAGCTTTGAATCATTCCGTATAAATCAATCAGTCAAAAGTTATGAGGAGTTTTTGTTTGCGGCTAGTTATGGATTCTCTACTCTAAAATAAACTTTGAAGTCCTTTATTGTACTCAATTTTCAATATTTTGGGAAAAAAATAAAACCATAGGATGTAGATTGTTTATTACAACATTGCAACCATTGGGATTGGTATTATTCAATTCCACAATTAAATTCTTAACAATTTCGTATTTTAAATTGTTCTCTACTACTGTGTACTTTCTATTTTTTCTCTATATGTTGTACAATTCCAAATGATCTAAAATTTTTCAAGCATGTAGCCAACTTGTCTAGAAAAAAAAATTCAATGAAGCACCACCATTTTGGAAATTTTTCATAGAAAAGTGAGCTTGTGACGTGCAGTTGCCCTGTTTTTAACAAGGCCAAGAAAAGGATTTCTTTGATTTCAAATGCTCATATCTTTCAATCCACATAGTGGAAATTTGTGAAATTCTTACCACATGTTCTCAAGTCAGCATAGTACAAGATCCTACAATTACATGTGTCAAAAAAAATGATATTTTTCAAAAATTTGGTACTTGTACTAAAAATGGCAGTTTCTGAGCATTTTGGGAGAAAACATAGTTAAGGAACTTAAGGAGTTAAATTGTGAATGTATTTTAATTTCTTCAAAGTTTGAACTTTATATTTGAACTTTAAGCTTGAATTAATATTTATTCAATTACTTCTACTCTAGCTATTAATACATGGTCCCAAACTTTGATAGTCATCTTATTAGTAACATAACAATTGCATTTTTTTAGTAGAGATGACTAGCAAATACATTCCATCCTCTATAATGACACTTCTTTGAGCTTAACCCCTATAGTCCCAAAATCCTTGCAAAGGATTCTTGGAATTTTAGAGTAGGCTTGTGTAATCTCAATTTTTAACATGATTTTCTTAAAACATTTTTTGAAGATAGAAAATTAGGTTAGTTGCTTAGGAATATAATTTTTTTTTTAATTGGTGCGCAAGAGCAAATCATCCTATTTGGACTAGTGATGAGAAAGTTATGGACAATCTTGTTATGGGGGCAATCTATGAAAAATTAACTTATGGAATTCATTTTTGAATGTGATTATTACAATTTTTCAAAAAAGTTGTTAGATAGGGTTTAAATTGCTTGTTAGAACAATCTCACCATTGGGATTGTTGGGTTTTAATTCCATCTTAGAGCTTTTAACAATTTAGTTTTTTCCTCAATCGTCAATCATCAATTTAGTTTTCTCTTCAATTTATTCTTACTTAAGAAAATTTAATGAATGAAAATTATGGTGTTTTTTTTTTATATCTTTTTTAAAATACTCAACTCAATTCAAAATAATATAACAAATATGAGGACCCTCTGTTGAGTATTAAAAAAAAAATACTCAACTCAATTCTTTGGGGTAAGGCAACCTAATTGTCAAGGCAACCCAATTTCACTATTTAGTGTAGCAGTCGTGAGAAGACACAAGTCCACGCCTTATGATTGCACCGGGCTCCAATGCATTCATATAACAAACTGAAAATATAAGTTGGCAAGTCTGCAAACTGAGGGACACTTCGAGGGAGGGTACAAATACAACTAAGACGGAAAAACCATGCCACTATGGCTCCTTAACTTACACATGCTGCAAACGAATAAACACAAGTAACTGAAGTTAGTAGCTCAATTTTCAACGCTATATGCATATATTTCTAGATAATGTACAAAGTATCAACAAGAGTAGTTATTGAAGTTTTAAGACAACCCTCAACCTCATCCAATTCACGCAACAAGTATTTGGTGACTGTCCAATCGACCTGGTCAATCTAAATTCTTGATCTGGTCAATTTTGATTCAGATCTACAAACTCAAGAAACAAAGACACTCTATTTGTACCTTTATTCGAGGAACGGATGCAAAGGAAGTTCCAACTTACTTACAAGAGGGTGTCTGAGGCCAATCCTCATCATAAGTAGTTGGAAATGCCACCAATATCTATTCATGATGCTCTTAACTCGAAACATTTGGACAATACTTCTCAAATTCTTCTACTATCTCTTTGAATCCCGGTCTCTCTGAAGGCTTCAAGTGCCAGCATCTTTCAACCAAACGCTTAAGCCAAGCGTCAATACCGTCAGGCAATACAGGCCTTTCTCCTCTCACACATACAGCTGCATAATCATTTCTTGCGAGATGCTCCAAGGGAATGTTCCCTGTCAATACCTCATAACAGGTCATCCCATAGCTATACACATCGGACTCACGTGTGTATGTACGCACCGTATGAGATTTGATTTGCTTCAAGATCTCAGGAGCTCTCCAAAACCGTGTCCCCTCCACCAACATGGAGCATTCAAAATCAGCAACCTTGACATCGATCAGCTCATCATTGGCGTTGCTAGGAAACTCACCAAACACATTCGTCACAAGCACATTGGCAGCTTTCAAATCTCTATGGAGAATGCCACGATCATGTAAGTGTTGCATGCCCAAAGCAATCTCATACAAGACTTTCTTGGCAAACTCCAACTTGAAAGGTATGCTCTGGGTGTTGGGCGGCCTCATTCTATGTTCAATCAAGCGCCACAGATCACCCCCTTCTCGATTGAATATGAAAGCAAAGTTGTCATTTTCATCCACCATTGCACCCAACACTTCACAGGTCCTCGTGGCACCGCGAAGGAGGCCCATAAATCCAAACCTCATATGACCAGGAGAATCCCCACTTTGTAACATTCCAGGCGGCCACTGCTGCACCATATCTCGTAAAGAAATGTGTTTAAACAACTTTACCACACAAGGGACTTTGACACCGTTCTCCTTTTCAAACTCAGCTTCAAAAATCTTTGCTTGCCCCCCCTCAGCAATTTTTCGTCCCAGTTCCAAGTTACGGAACGTGTAACTGAAGAAGTTAGAGAACTCCGGATGTTGTTTGAGATTTTCAAAGATTTGATGGTTTGTTTCCTCATGAAGATCATCTTCATCATGAGAACTACAAATCTCACTCCAATGGGATTTTGAAGCTTCCACTTCTTGCTCAACCGCATGGGTTGTAGGGTCCGGGAACTTGGATTTGAATACCTGCACTATCTCTTCAAATTGAGGTCTTAATGAAGGATCTGAGTGCCAACACTTTTCGATCAAATCTCTGAGCCAATTATCCATGCGCTTAGGCAGCTTAGGTCTGAGTGCTCCGTTTATAACAAGATCCATTTCCCCAATTGAGAGATGTTCAAATGGGAAGTGTCCAGTGAGAATTTCATAACATGTCAAGGCGTAAGAATATACATCTGATTTTTTGGTATACGCAATGCCATCGGAGTTGCGATTCTGCATTTTGCGTTCCTGCATTTGTCGATGGATTTCGGGTGGCCTCCAAGGATACGTATTAATAAGTCCAACCGTAGTCTCAAAGTTGAATATGTTGACATGGAAAGCATCTTCCTCAATATCATCAGGTAACAAGGAAGGTGGAGTACTGGTACAAACCACTACATTTCTTGTGTTTAGGAACCTGTGTAGTATACCATGACCGTGTAATTGCTGCATAACAATGGCAATCTCCAGCATCATTTTCTTGGCACACGTATCTCCGAATGGAGGTCGTTTCAAGAATTTGAATTTACTCGTTTTGAGCTGAATTAGGGTCCTCAAATCACCCCACACTCTCCTCAACACAATGGCAAAGCTCCCAGCAAATACTCCATCCTCCAAAATCAGCCCACCCAATATCAAACTTGTCCCACTGGAAAAACCAGGGAAAACTGCACTCCCCCCTGTCAGCATGCCGTCTGGGAATAGTTTACTGAGATCAAACCTTAGACCATCCTTGAATACCTTCAACGCACATGGGAACTTCCTCTGCATCAAGGTAAACTCCCCTTCAAAAATCTCTGAATCAAACACCCCTCCTGGCGCAATCTTCCTTCCAACTTTCATATCAGGAAAGGTGAAACTGAAAAACTCCGAAAACTTAGGGTCCGCCTTAAGCTGTTCAAATCTTTTCAAGTTCGCTTCGATCACTTTTGTATCTGAGTACGGCTCTAATCGCTCAACACGTTCAACTGCAGTTGAAGGTCCTCGGGAACTCGACCAAGAGGCACCCATCTTATTTCTACACAAAAGATCTTGACAATAAACAAGCACCCATGCAATAACACTCGTCAAAGAACTATTAACTCCAACCCATTGCACTAAACCTCGAGAAAATCACGAGAAATCTCATATCTGCCTGCTGATACTAAGCATGTCTTCACCAAAACTTCAGCCATCGATTTCTCACAAACAGCAGAGGTAGTTCAATTCTTCCACGCACAAGCAAATATTCTCCTATTTCACCAGCACCATATATTTCAACAGATCGAACAAAACTATAGAGTACGTCAATTGATCTGAAGTTGCAAGTTCTCCTTACCAACACAATGAAAACCAGCAGCTAGATCGGCACTCCAAGGTCCATTGCTTGCTCCGAGTGGTTGTCAAGAGCCGGTCTGCAGAGCAGATCAGACAGAGCAAAGAAATTTGATAAGGAGAACGACGAGGAACCAGTGCATGGGAAAAGCACGTATACAAGTGTGCATTACCAAGGCATACTAGTGAGTGCAAGATAAACCAATGCACCACCTGCCTAATAAGATTTGCACCATAAGATTTTCGTGATTTACATAGACATCAGGAAAGTAAAGCAATTTGGTAAGTAGATATGTGGGTGTGTCTATGTAGCGGTCTAGCAGTACTGAAATCTTTGGTATCTGATGAGTCCTAGCGAAATGTGGAAGTTCCTCAGAACCTTGTCTTCCCACAATAATGATAATCAACTCGCCCGGCCTTTCGGTAAAGTGAAGGCAAGTGGACAGGTTCTAGAAGCACAACTGTAGCGCTCACGTCCACCCCGTACTGTTTGTGTCTACGTACGCTAAAATACGCAGGTTACCGGTACTGTAACAAGCCAACTAATCCAGATATTTCAGGTAATAACACAGAAGAACTGACTAGTGACTTAGTTAGCATGTTAAGGGTTGTCCATAAAAAGCGATGAAAATAAGCTTATTTGATGCTTGATAATAAACTCCGCTACATTACACAGTACACTACCTTAGTGAGACCTTCAACTGTACACGACGGTACAAATTTTCCATCCATCATTTCAGAATACCATTTTGAAATCGTTAAATTGCAGATCGAAAGAATCGTAATCGAACCTTTGAAAATGATGATCAGGCGTTGAAAAATCGTTGAAATAGAGTTTCTAACGAGCAACTTGAATGACCAGATTTAAAGATTTCGGGATGGGACCTGCGAGCTCGCAGACATAACCACTGAAAGATGACAGCATTGATGTCCGAGTAGTGAGAGGACGTGTTATGCAGAATGACAGCCTATTCATAACCCCGACGCGTGCACACGTCCTTCTCCATTTGCCGATAACAATCCAATTTCATTCTCCTGCTGCACAGTGCCAAGGAATCGTATTTCAATGCCAAGGAATTGAAGATGGCGGACCGTGAACACCACAAGCTCACTCTGCAATATACAGAACAGACTCCGATGGGGACCCATTAGTAGCAGCCAGAATGAACAACGGTCAACCCTAAAACCATTGACGAGACATAACCTAAATCATGCCCTCTCTCACCGTTGAATTGCGCAGTCGGCTGGTTTGTCGTGGGAGCAGTGGAAGTCTCGATCTGCGTCAATTAGCTGCAACTCGATTTCTTCAATTCGTAAGCCGCAGCTTGCTTGCTTTGACATAGCTCAACTCCATGGGAAGTCATCCTTAACTTCATAAGGTACGCAAAGTATAGAAAAACCGAGCTAGATCTCACTCCGACCTTGCGGAACTCTATGATACTAAGCAAGACCTGGATGAAGCTCACGCAGAAATGATACTAAACCCCGGAAGAAGAAGCTCTCGTTCAAGCAGAAAGGAAACCCATCGCCTCCTGAATCGAAGCTCACGCAGAAATCCACCTTCCAAATGACCGAGCCCATCATGACTGCCACATAGAGTCTGAGCATTTCTACATTTACAATGCAGCAATGAAGTGGCCCACGGACTGCAAAACTGTGCCCTCAAATTCGAAACCTTTGCGTTTCCAAAACATCTTCTTCATCTCTGAGTGTGTCTAAGCTTGGAAAGACGAGGAAGTTTCCTGTAAGCTATGGGAATTTTGTTCTAACAGTGGATAGAAACTCTGAGAAAATTGTAATTGAAAAACAACTTGGACGAGATTCTTGGTTGTGCATCTATTAGGGGTTGGCCCTTTAACCCCTAAACGTCTCAATCCTCTTCTGAATTTTTGCACATTTTTGCACATTTTTGCTTATATCTTTGTATAGAAACATCATTTACTGGAATTTCATGAATTTGGTCATTAAGGGAGGTTGTCTTTTCTAGATTCAAGTATTATATTGGATGAATGAGAACTTGGTTGGATGAAATAGTACCTCAAAGCTCTCTGTTCATTGTCCGAAATATGGACATCGAAACGCTTTAAGGTTAACCCTTTAGCACTCCAACAGCCAATTTTTGGAAACTGAAGTTTCTTTCTCATTACTACTTAGATGAAAGTCATCATAATTTTTTTTAAGTTGCTTGTCCTATCTAATGGTTGGATTTGGTGTTACTAGAAAATATTTTTCTATAATTACAAACTAGTGTGCTTTGTACCGTTGCTATAGCCAAAATAAAAGTAAAAGTTATTTATTTTTATTTATTTTTATTCATAAAAAATTCAAAGCTCAATAACTTTCCCAGCATAAGTTGGAACACTACAAAACAAAGCCTGTGCACCCCTCTTCACAAAGAGCTTTCTGACTGCACTAAGAACGTGGCTGGAGGACTCAAGGTCCAAGAAATCTCTCTATAACAAACAAACAAACAAACGAAACAAACAGCCTTACTTAAAGTATGGATATGGATGTGGAAGTATTTTATAATAAGTTTTCCTTGAAAGACAAATGGAATTGGCATGTAACCTAAGTGGTTTCATATTTTTTGGAGATTTGTAGAAAGAATTATGAACTTATGAAATTGAAACGCAGTAGTTACTAAAGCTTCCACCTTTGAAAGGTACACTATCTGTATAGTGCTAGTGCAATGAGAAAGCAAAATGTACCTCTGTGGTGGAGGACAAACTTACCGCTTTAGTCCTAGGTGCAACACTCAGAGCATCTCCACTCTATCCCTTGAAAGGGGCTTGGTCTAGGCAATTTTTTGTCCCCCACCGCAAAGGCCCTATCATCCTAGCTACAAAGAAATGAGCAATTTGGCCACTATCCTTCAGAGCTAATTCACTTCTCATACTACTTGATCATTGTCAAATAATTCTTGTTGTGACTTGTTTTACATGGTTGATTTGGGTCAAATGTTTAGAGGCAAACAATGAATAGTATCATAGACTTATTTAAAAGGCTAGAAATCAAGAACAATTACAATTTGGATGGGGATTAAGGGCCAGTATGGCTAGGGGCGTACTCCAAGACAGTCCACTGTTCTATTTAGGAAGTCCCACAAATAATTCTTAGTCATGTTTTTTTTTAAAATTTTGCCAAAGTGACAATGTAAAATGTTATAGTGGTGCTTTAAATTTCAACATTTCATTCACAGATTGGATAGAAAATATCACATCAGTATGCACATATCACATACTATATCAATAATTCTATTTTCATCCACAATTTGGGGATTTCATCAAAGTTTTTATTTTCAGTTGAAAGGTTTTTGGCAAAAAAAACTTCATGGTTTGTTTGTTTTTTTAGCTAGATTTTTTTTTTTGGTGCAATCTAGCACTCAGAAAAAGATCCCCACTCCCAGTGCTAAAAATCAAGGGAAAGATTGGAGATGCTCAATCTCTCGCCGTGCTACTGTGACTCTCCCCACAGATATATTGGATCAGCGGGGTTTTTTTGGGCGAAATTTTGCACTTGTCAGACTGTTTCAGCCTGTCGGATGGCCTCCCTCCAGATTTGCTCCAGTGGTTTGGAGGCTTCTGGCAACACTTTTCCAAAAAAAAAAAACACTGTATTGGATATATATATCCGATGTATTGGATGGATGAGGTTTCCAACACACTCGTGGATGAATGAAGCCCTGTCTGTGCCTCCTGGGAAGAAGCATCGCTTCCCGTCTCCAAGCTCCAGCTTTTCTCTATTGCTGGTTTCTCATCCTCCGCCGATCCATTCCCACCCCTCCCCCTCTCGCTCCTCACGTCTCTTGCCGCAAGTTCGTTCTTCCGGCTTTTGAATTCCGCTGTCGTTTCATCGAATTTTCAAAACCCAATTTTGTGCGCTCAGGTGCGTCGCTCAATCAGCTCTGTTCGTTAACTTACTTGTGCGCCGATGCCAGCGTTTCCGCAGATTATTAGTTCGGTACTTGCTTTAATTTTGTCGTGATTGTCGCTTCTCGTTTTTGTTGAAAATCTTGAGTACTCTTGCGGAGTAGGGTTTAGATTGTTGGTGGTTTGCCGGGAATGCGTTACAGAATATAGTGTGGTGTGGTATATAAAGTGAGTTTTCGATGTTTCTGATGTAGTGGTTTTGGTTGTTTTGTTTTGGATTTGGGTTTCGAGGTTTCAGTTTCAGAGGTCTTGGCGTTGAGAAATCATTTGTGAAGTAGGTTTTGAGGTGTTTTCTGGTGATAGGGTTTCAGTTTGGATGCTAATTGAAGCCCTCTGTTTAGTTCTTAGGTTATTGTCGCATTGTGATTTTGTTTTGTTGATTTCGATTTTTTTATTTTATTTGTGCTTTAATGTCTGGGTTACTACTCTCGCTTGGAACTTGTCCTATAAGTAAGGTTGAGGGTTACAGCACTGAGTATGGTTTGGTTTGTAAGGGATTTCGATCGTGGTCCTTTATGTTGTGCATCGAGATTTTCTTTATTCGCGGGGTTGGTCCTGGTTTCACATGCCTTGGAAGTGAAGAATTATTTTTGAAAGTAGGGTTTGGAGGCGTTCTCTGGTTTTAGGTTCTAATCTGGATTATTCAATCCCAGGTTGGTCCATAGGTTATTGCAGTAATTTCATGTTATTATCGTGCTCTGGATTTCTTGGGGCTTACGTGAAGTTTCACAGGAAGGTGCAAGTGCTAGTTATTTATGCTTTTCGTGTGGCGTGATGGTCTATTTGTAGTGAAGGTGGTCTCGCTGTCGTCCTTATCTATGTCATAAATAGAGGTTTCCTTTGTGGTGCCAAGTATCTGGTTCATGTGCCTGATGGACCGTTACTAGTTCACTATATGTTATGGTTGTTGATCCTTAGAGCATGATGCCCTCTTGCTGTTTCATTGAACGCACTCCTCTCTTCTTCTTATTCCTGTATCAGATATCTTCAGGATATCCTAAAGCAAGCTTCTTTTCCGATCTTCTTCTGAAGATTACAAGGGCTTTTTAAGGTGTTCTTATCTTTGTTACGCCTCTAGTTGGAGTGTTATTTATTCCCAACTTTTCTCCAGGAATTTCTGAGAAGTGATCAACTGTTCTTGATTTATTGAAGTTGGATTCTTATTCATAAATATTGTCATATGAAAAGAGTTCTTTATTCTTTGCAGGCACCTCTCTCGGAATCTCTGAACATGGCTGAGAAGCGCGTGAAGCTGAAGAGCTCCGATGACGAGATGTTCGAGGTTGACGAGGCGGTGGCATTTGAGTCTCAGGCCGTGAAGAACATGATTGAGGACACGGGCATCGACGCCCCTATTCCGTTGCCCAATGTGTCGAGCAAAATCTTGGCGAAGGTGATTGAGTATTGCAAGTATCATGTGGAGAACCAGAAGACGAGTGAAGACAAGCCTGCTACTCCCGAAGATGAGATCAAGGCCTGGGATGCCGAATTTGTGAAGGTGGATCAAGCGACTTTGTTTGATCTAATTCTGGTATGTAATCTCCCTCCAGTTATGTGTTGTGAAATTGTATGGTTTCGTCTTTGGATGTACATCAGCATACTGGAGATACCATACATCACCTTCTCTGCCCAGGCCTTTCCCCTTTCTGAACCTCTATTTTCGCATCTTGTGTCTCGTTACTAATTCCGATTCTGCGTTTTTATATTTATCGATGGTGCAGTTTTTATCTGTTGATGTGTTTTATTTGAGCTGTTTGTGGTTACTTGCATTGGTGGCGTGCTATAGGTACTTATTGTAGGTGCGTCGCCGAATTTGACATCCCTGGTGTTTCTGTTTTGCTCAGGCGGCGAACTACTTGAACATCAAGAACTTGCTGGACTTAACCTGCCAGACCGTCGCCGACATGATTAAAGGCAAAACCCCTGAGGAGATTCGAAAGACGTTTAACATCAAGAATGACTTCACTCCCGAGGAGGAAGAAGAAGTCCGAAGAGAAAACCAATGGGCCTTTGAATAGGCTTCCAAGTGCACATCACAGGACGTGTCGAGTCCATGTGCGTTGGTTGGAGCTTGAAGACGTGGCTAGGTTTTTGTCATGTTTTGTATTCCTATGTCCTTAGAGCCCAGCTGCGAGAGCATGTTGGACTTGAGATTGACGTCTTGGGGAGTTGTTCTGACGGTTAGCATATTTAGCTTCCCTTTCCTTCGAATGTATGCGCAGGTTGTTTCAGGGCTATTTGTTCCATTTCTTTTGCTGAAAGCAGTTTAGTTGCATTGTAAGTATGTAAAGTCTTCCTCCAGTTGGTGGTCATCTCGAACATGGAACCTTAAATCGGTAGGGATGTCTAGTGACCTGACGCTGGCTTTGATTTTTGTTGCTGAAATTTGCGTCTTTTGTTCCATTGCTTCTTTTTGAACGACCCTGTGAGCTTACCTGTTGTGATAGCTTTTCGATACCTATTAGATTTCGTTGTGTGTTTCCTCTATCAGTTTGGATTTCGATTTTCTTTCTAGCTTTCGATTTTGGTGGGATCTCTTTCCACAGATTAAGTCCATCTCTGTGCTGTATTTGTCTGGGAGTTTGCTTTTCTTGTCTTGTACTCCCTCCGTCCCAAAATGATATTCCTGTTGACGTGAAATTCTTGTCCCTAAATGATCTTCTGGTATGACGTGGATCCCAGTTGTGATCAGCGTTCCGATGTGCCATTGGTGAGCTACTATTTTCATTGTGGACGTCTAGCAAATCAGGCAGTGTTCGATACTTTGAAGTGTGCAAATCGGAAATGACATGATTTCTGCTAGAGATTGAGACAAAGTCGATCAAAGAGGTAATTTTGTTTGAAGATCATCTGAGGTCGTTGCTCTGCACCGGAAACTTACTCCGGCGTACTTTGGGAACTTGGCTGGGGCTATTTGTCATGGAACCCGATCGGAGTCTTCCGTCTCTGCCAAATTGACAAGGTATGCATACATATATATAGATTGCACTTGCACTTGCCATGAGCTGAATATGGGATTTGGCTTATTGAAGAGCTTTTCATGAAGAATTGCAAGCTCTAGGGCTTGAATTTCTTTGATAGCTCTGCTACAAATGATTTGCACAGAAACATATTCGTTGACTTCTACAATGAATGTCTCGGTTTGCAATTGAGGCATTTTCTTTGACAAGTGCATGCTATTTTGTCATATACAGAGTACATAACCACGATTCTCCTTAGGGTTTATCATGAAGGTATGTTGTGGTTCAATGCAATAATCGCCATTGCAACAATAATCAAGTGGGAGGAGCATTCGTGGTTGAGGAATCTGCACAACTTCAGCTATAGACTAGATTTTGGATGGAGTGGTGTGCTTCAATTATTCTGGTGGGGAAGAGCAAGGATCAATTCACTGCCGCAAGCTAGCTTGTCAGTAACTCAGAGATCGTAATTCACTCTGTAAGCTCATAACTCACTCTGTAACTTACTCAGAGCGCCAACTAGCACACAAAAGAGCGGATCCGGACGACTACGAGCTTGGCTTTGATTTGGGGGTCAATCTACTTGCTCTAGACAACCACATGATGCAAAGCTCCGACGATGGGGTTCAGCTTGCAACGTAGCTGGCTTGTCGCCCACAAGATCTGTGAATTTCCCATTTTTAGGGACAAATCTGAGGTGCTCAACGAATTTGATTTCTAGCAAGCACTCTTCTTCCATCTTGAATGCATAGCCACATGTAACCGAATCGGCACCAATGTGGACAGTGTCAGTGCGGGAAGACATGAAAGGAACCAGCAGTAAAACACGGGAACTGTAGAATGATTGGCCAGTGGTGTTCCTCCAACAGGCCCCAAAAAATCCACATTTCAAAACTTCATATCTTCAATTTCAAAATGAATTCAAAGCTCAAATTTGGAGGATGATAGAAGAGCATTGGACTTTATTTACAACTCAAAACAGAATTAAGAAATATTGATTTTTGACCTTAATCCATAACATTTTGTCAAACAAGATCATTTTGGGACGGAGGGAGTAAATCATAGGATCTAGTCTTGATTTGAGAAATTTGCCTAATTTGTAGTGTTCTTCATTTCTACAAGAAATCGGCCACTGATCAGCCACTTATGTAAGAAGCCTTCTTCATGCAATTGAACAATCAACAAAGTAATATACGAATAATTTGGATTGTTTTGTGGAAACTCATGAACCATCTCCATTCCACCCTCAGTCCCAATTTCCTAAGAGAAAGTATGAAACAAATTTAAAAGCAAATGATTTAGCATAAAATACTTGGACAAATTTAAAAGGAAATACCATGACAAATCCTATAAGCCATCTCCATTGAATTTGGTATCCAAATTCCCTCTGCCAAAATTCAAAAAATATGTAAGTGCAAATGAATTGTAATTGAAATGTACTTGTACAAAACATTCAGTCAAGCTTTGCTGCAGTCTAGAATGGTTGTACTATAGACCTTCACTTTCGTGCAAAGTGATTGTTTTTGTCCTCATACTTCTCATTCCACTATAGTGCTATGAACCTTACAACTTTTGTTTCATCTCCAACTATGCCTAATACAAGTTTTGAAAATGATCATATGGCACCGGCAAATTAAAGGCGTCACAATATGTATTGTATTATAAATATATAGACTTTTGCTAAATAACATGATGTCAAATAAATATAAGGTATTGTCTTATAGTACTTGTGCTATATAATGCCATGTGCTCTATAAGAATCCGTATCATCTTGTTGGAAGGACAATAGAGCCATAGACTATTGAATATTATGTACTTCCCAATTCCGTTGTCCTCTCCATTTGATACAATTCTTTTAGAAAATATCTACCAAATTCAATTGTTGAATAGTGATATAGTCGATCTATATTGATTGTCAAGAGACTGATTGTCAATCAATACCAAACCAAGTTGCTTTGATACAATAATGAATGCTTTGACATCTATAAACAAAGTTCATACTAACAACTAACTTTAAGTTTGCAATTTCTAAAAAGACTACATCTTTGGAGAAAGTTCATAGACTAGCAATAAACCTAAATTTTGCACTATAGAGTTTTGACAACTAAATCTTCATGATGAAGAATTGAGTTGAAAATCTAGAGAAAAAAATTCAAGAAAAAATCAAACTGATTTTCATTCCTTGAAAAATTGTTAAGCATCAATAGATACATGATGGAAGAAAAATTCAAATCACTAATAGGTCTAAAATGAAATTGAAACATATCAATCTTAATGGTGAGATTGTTGCAGCATATAATCTATACTTTATAGACCATAGTTGAGCTGGTAAAAAGGCCTCACCAAAATCAAGCCATTAGTACATTTATCATTTCATGCAATGATTTATTTTTCATTTGGAGAAATAGACAACTATTTACTTAACCCCTAAGCGCTTGAGCGATCATTTTATGGTCGCTGCCCTACTTGGTCGGGCTACCTGACCATGTGAAAATAAAAATTTGGGGGACCGGATTTTTTGGTAGGTGCTTGGGTGCAATTACTAGAATTTCCCATGAAGAAATGGTGAAATTTATTGCAGAATGCCTTCACTTTATTTTTTGGAAGTTTGAAGGTACAGTTTCATGCTTGAAGTTTATGAAATTGGGGATTAGACACCAATGGTAGGTAGCCACGTGTGAACTTCGAGGCGCTGCCCCTCCCATGGGGCAAAGCACGCAATATTGAACCCATCCCTGAAGGAGCCAAAACCCATTCCTGAAGAGGCCAGAACTAGCCTAACTGCATCTAGTTTCATAGAGTCTGCCTGACAAGAACGGGCAAAACAGCAGACTCAACAAAAACGGCTTCTTTGTGTCAGAGGGAGGGGGGGGGGGGGCAATTGCCAACCATATTCAGCTAAACCACCTGTGTAGACACTACCAAGAAGAAAACCCTCCCCAACCTCGAATGCTGATGCAGAAGACAACAAAACTTGGAACAATAACTGAAACCAAAATGACATAATGTAGGGCTGGATGCTCTGAAGATGCCCTCAATGCATCCCTCAGAGGATATACCTGTAGAAATCAGTCAAAGTCTTACTGTCACATGCCTTCCTTCATGACCTCATTCATGTGGGTTTACATCACAAATAGAATCCTAAATGTGCAAGAATCACTGAAAGCATCTAGCATTTACAATTTACTGCCTTCGTAATCCACTCTAAATGAACTCCAAGAATCCTACAACTAACAAAATCAGTCACATGCTTCAAGTATAAACTCTTGTTCAACAAAATTCATTTCCGACACCACGCACCAAAAAAGTCAAAGAAAATCAATGCATCTTCTCATGCTCTCTTGCATACGGTTCCGAAAGGTTTGAGACAGAAATCACAATGTTGCACTCCATCCAAAGGACCCAACCTCTGAACATGGATTCTTCTTCTTCTAACCCGTTTCTTTTGCAATCTCAGTCTTCCGCTTCAGCTGCTGAAGTCATCCGCCATTAGGCTGTCCATTACCATGCTGCCTCTGAACATCAAGTTGAGCTTCTTCTTTTGTGAATGGACAAACACTACCTAGCTAGAAGACCAAGACTAGCAAAGAGTAGAATGTTGCCCAAACATCCATCCAACAAGAACTTCCGCCAGTTGTATTACCGTAATGCAGCTGCAATTCTTGGGTGGGGTCCATTCCGAAGAAACGAAGGGGAAGGGCAGGGTTTCAGCAAAGAGGTGTACTTCCAACTCCGAACAGTGGTTTTCCCTGATCCGGCCGATCACATAAGCGCACCTACAAGTGAACAAGTGAACATCAAGGGAAGAATTGCAGAAGAACATCTGCATCAAGGGTCACAACACGGGGACAATAACAAGAGGCTACCAGCTACTGAAGAACTCCAAGCACCTGCAATACAAAACGAAGGCCATCCAATCGGCAGATCAGGTAAGGCCATATTACATACTCTTTTTCACGGCATGAAAGCTCTCTTGGATGCTTTGCTTTCATTGAACGGAGACCCTCCTAGCAGGCCAGCATCACAAAAACAAAGGCGGGAGCAACAGAGTGCTGGATCACTACCAAGCAGAACCTGCTCCCCAAAACGCCGACCCTCCAATTGGTGGAGCAGATTCGTTTCCTCACCCATTTTTTTTTGTGCATTCAAGTTCTCATGTCAATGCAAGGTAGACTGAATCCAGACATTACCAACAGGAAAGGAATACGAAACGAAAGGCGTACCTGTGATACGGCTTGCCAACCCACCCATCGACAGGTTAGTGAATCGGCAACGACCAGGACTTGGCAACAAGAATGACGACCCTCCCATCGACAAATCAGGTGCGTGATCTTCACCCATGTTTTTCCTACTTTTTTTTTTCTTGTAGGGGGTAATTTGGCTGAAGGAAGACCTTCTCTGCAGGCAATGAAGACGCAAAAAGAGAAGAAGTTCGAAGAACTGTAGTTCGGCAGCAACTACGACTTGCCAGCAAAACCGAGTACCCTACCAACAGAAAATCAAGTTTGACCCTAAACTACATTTCTAGAAGTTCCCCTCATCTCTCCTCCTATCTCTAAGTACTGCCAATTTCACTAAACTGAGTGGCAAAATCTGAGTGAAAGGAGACAACAAAGGCAGCAACAAGACAAGAACGGAGGAGCGGTTGCTACCAAAAATCGAGAATGAAATCCCTCGGAGCCCACAGACAAGTGCGATACTGAACTGAATTTCTTCCAATCTTGTCTAGTTTGGTGGGAAACTTCCGTGTTCACTAATCTGGACCATTGTAGGAGGACCAAAAGAGAAGGTGCGGAGCCGTGGAAGCTATGATGGAGCAGAAAACAAGGGGAGCCGTGGAGCACAAAATAACAGCGACGTCCCTCTGAGCAACAACTCAAGTACGTTCCGCAACCCCATTTATTGTTCAAATTTTTTTCTGGACTCAGGTCTATGTTTGGGCTTCACTTCATGAAAGTTTGCACTTCAAATGCAGGGCGTAAACGTCAGCATGGAGAGGCTACAAACGAACACAATGATTCTAGAGGAGGCTTCGAAAGACTCCCTGCGCACCGCGCATCCCCAACTGCACCTCATCAACGTCACAACGCCCCTGCGGCACAGTAATTCGACACAGGCTCAGTGGCGGAGCTCTGACCCGCAACAACATGGAGTAGAGGCTCCAGCAGAGGAGCCGGTGGAAGACGAGCCCAACATTCCGCTGTCCTCGTTTCCGATGTCGGTGAGGGTACCGCACTCTTGCCTCTGCGACAAAAACAAATGCGAAGAAGAACAAGAAGATGAAGAGGAGTCAGGGTTTAGTTTAGGCCTTGCCACATATTCTTACCTTGACGATGTGACCAAGGAAGAAATGTACTTTGTCATTATGAAAAATAAAACTACAATTGCGTTGAAAAAAGACAATGTGCATGAAATACTACGTGACAAAGAAGTCACTTCTGATTCTGAAAATGAAAGCACAGACCGTGAAGGTTGTAGGGACTCCTCTTGCGATAGCGAAGAGAGTGGACAAGCCTCTGACAACTCGGAAGAAGATGAAAGCGACCTTAGCAAGGACTGCAAGGAACCTGAAGAAACAGAGGAGGACAACCCAGAGGACCAATTCCCAGCAACCGAAAACAATGGACGCTCAAATTGCAGCTTTCTTTCATCCATGACCTTCGCGGAGGATTTCAGCAATGACTCCCACCTGTCGCCAACGCTACTGCGACCACGTGCGAGAGCGGCAACCAGAGCAGCACGAGGGCAGGAGCAGCGTGTTGGCCAAGAGAAGTGGACACAGGGGGAGGTCGAAGCGGCAACGCCTCCCGACGTAGCGGCTGGGTTTTCCAGAAGCGTCCAAGGTCTAAAACGCATGGTCCCGGCAGACGACGGCGGGCGGGAACTTGCAGCGGCTAATGGCGGCAATACTGCGGTACTTCTGGCAACGACAGGGTCAGGGCGTGGCAGCAGAGGGAGGGGGCATGGGCGCGGTGGGCGACGTGGAAGGGGTGAAGGTATATCAAGAGCAACACAGGGGATAGAGAATATAAAACAAGACTACGCCCCATGTACATGGAGGAAGAGGTTTTTCAATTTCAGCCCTCGAGTGAAATGTTTTAGTGGCCCATCCGCTGGTTTGACAAAAGACTGGGATTGAGTCCCATCGCTTCTTCAATTATTCGGCTTGTTCTGGTCTATTCAAACATTGAGACGTATATGTGCGGAAACGAATAGATAAGCCAACGTGAAATTGAGGAGGATCAAGCGTGGGGTTGCAAATCCAACGGGTCCCATTGATTATGAGACATATACCCGCGGTGGCACTGGGTGGAAAGCAATAGATGTGGGGGAGTTGAAGGCCTTCTTTGCAATTTCTTTATACATGGGACTCAAGAAACTTCCAAACATACGTATGTACTGGCGGAAGTCGGAGCCATTTCTTTATTTCCCCGTAATATCCCAACTTTTATCACGAAACCGGTTTTGGCTCATATCAAAGTGCCTTCACATCACCGACCCTTCTTCCATATGCGTGGACCGTAAATCTCCAGCGTATGACAAAGTGAATAAAGTGAGGTGGTTGTTGAATGAATTGCGTGATCATTGTAAAGCCTTATGGAATAATGGGGAGAAAATCACCATTGATGAGATGATGGTTCGTTATAAAGGTGTATATTGTCCCGTGCGGCAATATATGCCCAATAAGCTAGAAAAATGGGGATTGAAGATCTGGTGCCTCGCAGATTCCGTGACACGTTTTGTCAGCAACTTTGATGTTTATTGTGGAGCATCAACAGAAACTGTGGGGGCCCCTAAGTCCAAGAAAGGTGAGCCGAAGATGGGGCAAAGAGTAGTTGAGTCATTGCTTTTAGGATTGGGAGGTCGAGGCCACGTAGTAGTGATGGATAATTTCCTTACGAGCGTGGAATTATTTCGTGATTTGGAACAAGGGGGTACATATGCCACGGGCACTCTTCGAAGCAACCGCATAGGACTTCCGGATTTTATGAAGGATCAGAAAGCATTCAAGAAGTCCGTCCAAGGGAGTTTGGAGTGGGCAATGCACAACTCTCGCAAGATGTGTGCCGTCATGTGGATGGATAAGAAATCGGTACTCCTATTATCTACGAGTTCAGTGCCCTTATCTTTCCCATGTGAAGTAGTAGAGGTTCCACGCCGAGTAGGTGGAAAAATTCATAAAATCAAGACATCACCGGTTCATTTAGAGTATACTACTTTCATGCGAGGGGTTGACGTGGCAGATCAACTCCGCGGGTCTTATTCATGCCAAACGCGTTCCCATAAATGGTGGCACTGCCTTTTTTATTTCTTGATTGACACAAGTGTTGTGAACATGTGGATCATTTACAAGGAGATTTTGAAGAAAAAAGGACGTGAAAAGGATGCCTTGTCACATTTCAACTTCATAGTGGCATTATACAAGGCATTGACAAAGAGTTGGACGGGCCAAAAAGCAACCATTTCTCTATTGTGGGATGACATGCCCCAAATTCATTGCCCTCAGAGAAGTCAATTGCGTCGTCGGTGTGTTGTGTGTAAGAGGCGCACAAATACTTTTTGTGCGATGTGTTCATTTCAGTGGGTGTGCTACACACGTGGGTGCTACACACGTGGGTGCTACATGAAAATGCACCATCAAAGCGGCATGTTCTAGGTGAGTGATGGTAATATTTATGTGAACGTTCTTTGTTTCAATGAGTGTTGTGCCCCTCTAAAAGTGAATGCCTTTACATTTTCTTTTGGCATTGCTAAGTACTTTCATTTTTGGAGCTATGGTCTTTCCATTTCTTGGGGTGCTGTTGTTAGTAGTTCATTTGTGGGTTTTCCTTGTTTTTCTATTTAGTTGTAGGGTTCATCTTTGAAAAGTTGAGTTCCTTGTCACAAGTATGGGGCTCTCTTGTTTTTATTGTATTTGAGCGGCGTCCAGATTTTTTTTTTCGGGCAATGGTCTTTCTATTTTGGGGGGCTTCTGTCTTTCCATTTTTGAGGGGCTTTTGTCTTCCCATCTTTTGGGGCTTTGCTCTTTACATGTTTTCAAGTACTTTGTCTTTATATTTATTTTGGCTTGGGTCTTTATATTTATTTTTTGCTGTGGTCTTTACATTTCTCTGAACTATGGTGTTTACCTTTTGGGGGGCTTTGGTCTTTTTAACTTTTTTTGGGTTGTGGACTCTACTTTATTCATTTGCTTCTCACTCTTGTATTTATTTCTTGCTTTTGGATGTACAACTATTTCTGGGCTCTTGGCTTTCAATTTTGGGCTTTAGCTTTTTTTCTTTTCTCTTTTTTTGCTTAGGAGTGGAGAATTTGTTTTTTATTTGTGCTCTACATTTTTAATTTATTGTTGGCTTTTTTTTTTTTTATTTGTCTGTGAATTCCCAATTTCATTTTGATTCCAAATGTACACTCACGTTATGTTATTTTATAGTAGGTTGAGGTAGAGAATGTAGCATACAAGGAAAGTTGTTTTTTTGAGCACCCTATGCTTCGTCACAGATCAAATGGTCAGGCGATCAAGTGGTGTACCAGACAAAGGCCGCAGCAGAGAGGAGGGTACGGAGGCGGCAAGAGGCGGCATGACAGCATGCGCTGCGGGAAGGGGCGGCAAGTGCAACAGGGATTCAAATCAGCGGCAATCCTATTAATTTGAATTGGAGCGGGGTTTGAAATTGAAACAACTTCTGAGCAAGTCTCGAGAAGTGGGCAGCTGTCAGGTAGGTGGGCGCCTCCAATTTGCTCACTGATGTGGGTCACTAGCGTGAAGGGGGGGTACTTTTTATTGTAACCTGAAGAACTGACATGCCCAAGGTAGGCATGAACTGGGCCCGAGATTGAAGCAAAGGGCTGACCGCTGCTCAAAGTTCCTGAATTTTGATTTTCAATCTTAGGCTTTGGTATTACAAGCCCAATATAAAATACTAGAACAAATGCAATGTTATCCATTTTTTGAATGAAAATTCTGAACTTCATGCTTGAATGACCTGTCTAAAAATGCTAGCATTTCAAAATTATCTGAAGACGATATTGGCTGTGAAATGCAAGCTGCCCGTTCTCGTTTTGCACTGAAATCTTTTGAAATTGACCTTCAATCCTACTTTACAGAAGAT
Source organism: Neckera pumila (assembly GCA_963969595.1). Lineage (NCBI taxonomy): Eukaryota > Viridiplantae > Streptophyta > Bryopsida > Hypnales > Neckeraceae > Neckera > Neckera pumila. Next base: position 24,418,388 of record OZ018413.1, read on the forward strand.
CCGTGCAGTCAAATGCCTTGAAATTTTCAGGGTAAGAAATACAGACCACCCTAAACAAGATCCAACGGTTAGATTTTTGAAAAAAATGTTTTAAATTTTTACACTTTTTATAAGAAGGCTGTTTTTGCCCAATCTTGAAGACCCCACCCCCCTTGGGCATTTAGGGATTAATACTCCTGTACATTTGAGTACTATTTGGTGATATCTATATGCAACTTAGATGATATTTAGATTTGGCAATTGGTCTAAAAATACAAGAGGAATCTATTGTAGTCATTTTGTAAAAAAAAACTGAAATTTTCTTCACAAGAACTAGCCTTTGTGTTTTCTTTGTCATGAAGTCTTAAATAATCATGCCCAAAAAATAGATTGATCTACAGTGTCCTACGAGAATGGTTGACGCCCCCCTTTTGCACCCTTAAGTTTTTTTGACATTATTCAAAACGTAATTGACATTTCTTGTTTTTGTCAATCAACATTTGTATCTAATCCAATCTCCCTCAAGTATACCAAATTTTCAATTTCAAAAAAACAAAACTCCCTTTTTGGTGAATTTTAAAAAAAGAAATTTTTTTGGTTTTACATGAAAATTTGTAAAAAAACATTAATGATGAATTTTTTTAATTTAATTGCGGAAATAAGTAAAAAAGATCCACACGCACATCTTTCCTTTGACAAGCATCTCCAAAAAAGTTTCACAATTTTCTTGGCCGAGGTTATAATGGAGGTGTGAATAGTGCCCAAAATTTTGAAAACTCATATCTCTTTACAGTAATCTAATCCGTTGGACATAAAGGCCGAGGTCCGGCCTTACAAAGCCCTTTTTGGGATGCAGTAACGCATTTCCTCACATTCTGGAGGACCTTTTTCTCAAATAGGGACCCCATAAAGGCGTGAACTTTTCAAAAATGTTGGAAAGTAAGGCCAAGGTTCGGTCTTCTAGAGCACTTTCTTGGATAGCAATAAGGCTTTCCCTTGCAATCTGGGGCGCTTTCTCTGAAATTGGGACCCAAAAGTTTTGCCTCCACTAATTGCTTCCTCAAAAACAAGGTGTCTGCATTTTTAGTTGCCCCCATGAATGAGCTCCGTTGACTTCATTGCCAACTGCAGAAATGTGTGCAATGTGGCTGAGTTCTTTGCAGAGATTCTTCCTCATTTCATGCAACCAATGGCAGCATTCAACATCTGAAAATTTGAAGGTTTCAAGGTTTCAGGGTTTCAAGGTTTTTGGGTTTTGGGGATTACATGGGTGTCCCCGATTTTTTGACATTCTTTTTTAAGGCTGAGATTTGGCCTCCCCCCCCCCCCCTCTCATTATAAAGTATTGCCTATCCATTGGTGAAAAACCCGCCTTACAAGTATCACCAATTGCGAGATATAACAAATTTAACTTTTGGAGGACAAGCTGACTTTCTTTATTGAAGGGTATTTTGAAATTTGGAATAGACCTACCCCCCCTATTTGTGGGTATTGTGAATCCAATGGTGGTATTGTTTTTTCCAAAAAAGGTGATGTTAAGGTTGGACGTTATAAGCGTTTTAAAAGTGACTTTTAGAGTTGCTACTTTTGAGAGGTTGATGAATTTGAGAGATTTTAGTGTATCTACCCGCCCATTTTCAAGGATTGTGAACTCAATGGAGTAATAAAAAGCCTAAACATAGGGATTTTTATGAGAGATATGGCCCATTTGACTTTTATAACCTCTAAAGGATTTAGGGTTTCAAGGGTGTTCCCAATGTTTTGACATACTTTTTTATGGCTGGTTTTTTGCCTACCCCCCCCCCCCCCCTCCGCCCCCTCCATTATAAAGTATTGCCTATCCAATGGTGAAAAAACCTACCATTAAAGTATCAGCAATTGCGTGATATAGCTAATTTGACTTTTGGAGGGTGAATTGACTTTCTTTATTGAAAGGTATTTTGAAATTTAGAATAGACCTACCCCCTATTTGTGGATATTGTAAATCCAATGGTGGTATTGTTTTTTTCAAAAAGGTTTAGGATTGGATATTGTGAGCGTTTTAAAAGTGACTTTTAGAGTTGCTACTTTTGTAAGGTTGATGAATTTGAGAAATTAAAAGGTACGTACTCCCCCATTTCAAGGGTTATGAACATAATGGAATAATAAAAATCCATTAGAGTGGATTTTTATTAGAAGATATGGCCGATTTGACTTTTAGAACCCCTAGAGTTGGACGTTGTGAGCGTTTTAAAAGTGGCTTTTAGGGTTGCTACTTTTGTAAGGTTGATGAATTTGAGAGATTTTAGGGTACCTACTTGCCCATTTTCAAAGGTTGTGAACACAATGGAGTAAAAAGCTCAAACATAGGGCTTTTTTTGGAAGATATTGCTGATTTGACTTTTGGAAGGATTTAGGGTTTAGGATTTTCAAGGGTTTCAAGGGTATCCCTGATTTTTAGACATCATTTTCTTAGGTTGGGATTTTGGCTACCCCCTATTATAAGGTATTGCCTATCCAATGGTGAAAAAAACACCTTAAAAGCATCACCATTTGCGAAATTTAGCAACTTTGACTTTTTGAGGGTGAGTTGACTTTTTTTGCTTGAAGTTATTCCATTTGAAAGTTCTATAATCCAAGCCTAATATATACTACATAACTTGCTCACCTAATATATGTATGTATTTATTAAAAAAAATTTAATAAAAAAATTTATAAAAAGTGTTAGAACAAGTATTAATAGAATTTTCAATTTGTCGACGGAAAAGAATCTTATTTTATGGTTGTTATAAAGACCTAGGCGCATGATTGCCCTATGTCCATCAAAGTGCAGTGATTTATTACTACTTCTATCATTTTTTGTGGCCAAATTTTGCCATTTAACTCCTAAAGTCTCAAGAGTTCTTTTAGGGACTTTCAAAGGTTTGGGCAAGCATCCATGATCTCAATTTTTGAAACACTTTTTGAGATATGAAAACTAATTAGCTTATGCCTTATGGGGATATAATTTTTATTTGAATTTTTTCTCCAAATTTTCAACTCAATTCTTTAACATAAAAAAATTTGAATTCATATTTTTGTAGTACAACTTTTTTTTAAATTAACCCTTAAAGGACTATAAGACCACCATGTGGCTTTTGAAACTATGTTTGTACAAAATTTGAAATGTAAACCTCACAAAAAGTCCATGCACAACAAAGAGACCCTAGATGATATTTTCCATTAAATCCATTGGTGTAATCCGATCAAGAAATGATTGAATGTAAGGTTTTTGGTGAATTTTTTGAGAATGAAGAAGGCTTTTTTGGGATGTTGCTTCACATCCTCAACTCCTTTTTCACACCTCAAACTAACTTGAGAAAAACTGCACATCAATATTATGATGCTGTATACTTGTGGAAAAAAAATCAGAGTTTTGGAAGCACTTTTGAGCATTCCAATTTTAGCATTTGTACAAAGTTCCGCGGTTCTGCCTAACCAAATATCTTTCATCAATCTTGTCAATGCTGACATTTTCTCAAAACTTGCACGATTTTGTTGATCTTTTTTCATATGAAAGCTACATATAGTAACTCCAAAAACTGAGTTTATGCTTTGTTTGTTCCACTCTATATGCCATACGTTGAAAACTAGTGAACAAAATCCAAATGAGCAAATATGCATGTTGTATTATCCTTTGTGTACTACCAACCAAAAAAATTTGAACCACAAAGCAATTACAGTTTGGAAATAAAGGCATTCCAAAGCTAACCACTCTATAGACTCAGTTATGGAGGTGGGTTTCATAATCACTCTAGAAATTGATAATGCTTTTTTTTCTTAGCCTAGATGACTTGAATGTTTTGTTGCATGCTATTGTACACCATTTAAGACCCACCTCCATTGGTGCTGTAAAAAGTTGACATACATGTGCTTTAAAAATTTATATCGAGAGAAAAATGAAGATAATATTAATTTGAACAAAATTTGAAGGTTTTCAATGAATCAAAGACTTGAGATTTCATTTACTATCCTAAATGATCTATAGGGTGCAATTTGAATTGTTGTTGCATCTATTTTGAATAGATTTGAAAATATTTGTCCTAATATACAATTAATACAAATCATTTTAATCTGTATCATGAGCAACCAAAACACTTCTTTTCACCGCAATCTTTTTGAAACCAACATATTAGTTTGTAAAGGTTATATATAGTAAATTTCTTTGGATTACAAGTGATTTAACCCTAAGGCCTTTATTTTGCCAAAAAACACTCAAAACTGCCATTTTTATATCAAAGAGTAAAAAAATTTGAAATATTTTTTTTTTTTGCACATCTAACCGTAGGATCTTACACCTCATTAGTATGAAAATGTGAAGGAAAAATTTCAGAATTTTTGGCCGCACAGATTGCAAGATATCTACATTTAAAGTGAAAAAATATGTTTTTCAACACATTGTGGGACTAGATTATTTGACGTTGAACCTTCTTAACTTTACCTTTTTTTCACTATAGGGTTTTGAGCTTTAAATCTTTTTGGTGGAGAATTCAGTTGATAATCTAGGAAAAAAAATTCCAAAAAACTTAAATTTCATTCTTCAAAAAATTGTTAAGTAGTGTAGAAGGTTTTTGGAGTTCAAACTCTAGGAGGTAAATTATTTCTAATCAAAATTCCTATAAAACCCAAAGGAGCCCAATTGCATGATTTAAAGTTTGATTAACCCTTCCATTATATCAATAGTTTACAGGTTATAGCACCGCTTATCAAATTCCAATTGTTGACGTCTTTAATCTTTACTCCAGGAGTCTTGGTTTATCCTCCAGTAGAGCTTCCTTCTTCACCGATAGTTTCTTCTTCTCCTCGCTATATTTCAACCGCAATTCCAATTGCTTCTCACCAATTTGACTTGTGCATTCGATTACACTCCAATCGGTTTTACAACAATATTTACATTTGTCACTCAGCACACTAGATTTACTTTTATTCATGTTTCTCATTTATTCTTCAATTGTTATTCATTATTTATTATTTCACTTCGTACAGTTTCTCTCTTATTCATTTTATACTTAATCCCATTGGACTCATCCTCACGTCTTACCTAATCATTGTTGTTTTGTTTTATTAAATTCAACACTCAATTATATCAAACATTATTTTCAATTTGAGGTATAACTTTCAATCTCTCCACATTCTCCTATTCAATCATTATCAATTCCCAGTTAGACTCATCCGACAATCGCTACACAGTTGTAATTCAAACTCCAATTAATCCACTCCAGTTCTACAGACTTCCCTATCGGTAATTCTTTTACACACAGCACACAATATCACTCCCAATTGATCATAGATTCCATTACACACAAGTACTAATCGATTTCGAATGCAAGCACATCCACAGTTTCCATTTAATTTCCTCAAACCCACATCCAATTGTCGACCACACACACAAAACATACACATACACAGTTACACACACAATTGCAAAACATGTCGCTATATTCAAAAGACAAAATCACAAACAAACAATCACAATTGTTTTACTTCCTACGCTCGGAAGGAGTGCCTGCTTCGCTCGAAGGTCAACTGAACTCACCAATCGGAAATTACAGCCTAAGTACCCAGCCAAAGCCATAACTACCCAATCGGTCCTAACCCTTAAGATCCTGATTCAACTGATTCCATCCCCGATTGGTAACTATCACTACTAACCAGTAACAATGCTTTACCAATTGACAAAATGCCCAAGTTAACAGCCTAATCAACCAATTGGCTAAAAAAAAACATGAAATCTGACTACAAGTAGAAGTAGGAACTAGATAGAAGGAAAATCCAAATTATTAATATCCCTAAAATGGAATTAAAATGCACTAATTTCAATGGTGAGATTGTTTTAGCAAGCAAGGTGAACCATGTGGAACTTTGTTTTTGAAAAACTGTAAAAATTGCATGCAAAAAATGAATACTACAACTTATTCTTTTAAGAAGATGCTCAAATTGCCAAAAAAAGAAGATTGTCCATAACTTTCTCATAACCAACCCAAATGGAATGAATCAAAGCTATCTATGTACACAAAAATGTAATCTATGATCCAAAAAAAATATCAAAAATTTGAATTCTTGAATATTTTTTTTTGTTGCCCCATTTCCCATATTTGAGCTTATTTGGGCATAATTTTTGTTCCCGGGCATTGATTGAAAAAAATTATATTCCCATGAAGCTAATCAGTTTTCTATCTCCAAAAAATGTTTCAAAAAATCAAGACAAAAATTCAGCCCGTATGTACTTACCCAAAATCCCATTTGTCCCCCGAAGGGACAATAGGACTATAGGGGTTAATACAATAGGACAACAATAAAGTGATACCAAAATTTTGACAATATGTGTTATTTCTAATTTTATCAAATCCATTTGTCAATATTTTGTCATATGTATTTTTTTTATTCTATAGCAAACCAAATATATAAATTTAATGCATTAAAAAATTATTGGATTTCAATTAAAGAATTTATTGCAAACAATTTAAAATTTTGGTGTCACTTTGTTGTTATCATATTGTATTAACCCCTACAAGTTTGTGACTATGTTTTTACCAAAAACGCTCCAAAACTGTCATTTCTAATACAAGTACCAAATTTAGAAAAAAAGTGTTTTTGGACACAAGTTAATTTGTAAGTTGAAAAATTACTCAACTTGCCTTTAAGAATGAATGTCCAAAGTGGCAATTTTCAAGCATGTAGCCAACTTGCCGTGTATGAAAAAATGTTCAAAATGATTGTTACTCTTTGGATTCATTCTTCAAGGCAAGTTGGCTACATGCTTGAAAAACTTCAGATCATTTGGAATTATACAATATAGTAAGTTGAAAAAAGGAGAGAATGATTCAAAACTCTAAACTGTCAAGAATTTAGTTATCAAACTAAAAAATGCCAATTCCAAAGGTTCTAATGTTATACTCCATAATAAACAATCTACACCCAATATTTTTATTTTTTCAAAAATATTGAAAATTGAGTTAAATAAAGGACTTCTAAGTTCATTTTAAAATAGAAATTCCATAACTACCCACAAACTAAAACTCCTCATAATTTTCATCTCATTAATCAAAATGGAATGATTCAAAGTTTTCCACATATACATAAATCTAGAAAACCAATTTCAAAATTTTATTTCTTGTAAAAGTGATTTTTTAAGAATTTTTTGAATTGCCCGAAGATTAGCAAAAATTACATATCATACAATAGCGTTTGAACCATGTAGTCAAAAGTTATGAAAATTGATCAGCTATTCTTTGGGCACATGTTGTGTGAAACTTTCAAAGAAAAAAAAGAAAATTTCCGTTTGTAGTGAATTGCCCAATATTGCTATGCTGCCCAAAAATGTTGTTTGGTTGTTTAGGGATTAAATCACCTATAATAAAAAGAAATGTACTATATACGACCTGTACAAACTAATATGTCGGATTCAAAAAGATTGCGGTGAAAAGAAGTGTTTTGGTTGCTAAATTAAAATTAAAATGATTTGTATTAATTGTGTATTAGGACAAATACTTTCAAATCTATTCAAAACAATGCAACAATGATTCAAATTGCAACCTATAGATCATCTAGGATAGTAAATGAAATCTCAAGTCCTTGATTCATTGAAAATCTTCAAATTTTGTTCAAATTAATATTATCTTCATTTTCACTCTATATAAATTTTTTAAAGCACACGTATGTCAATTTTTTACAATACCAATGGGAGTGGGTCTTAGATGGTGTACAACAGCATGCAGTAAGACATACAAGTCATCTAGGTACAAAAAAAAAGCATAAGCAATTTCTAGAGTGATTATGAAACCCGCCTTGATAACTGAGTCTATGGGGTAGTTAGTTTCGAAATTCATTTATTTCTAAATTGTAATTGCTTTTTGCTTCAAAGTTTTTTAGGATTATAGAACACAAAGGATACCACAACATTCATATTTGCTCATTTGGATTTTGTTCACTTGTTTTCAACATATGGTACATGGAATGGAACAAAATAAAGCATAGACTCAATTTTTGAAGTCACTGTAAGTCTTCTTTCATTTCCATGGTGGCAATCATCAAAGTTATTCCACGTAAATGAGGAAATATGCTTGTTATAAGTGCTAGTCACATTAGAGGGGATTTAGGGCCTTTTGAAGTCCGTTTTAGACCCGTTCCACCATTTGGCCCGCTTTTGTGAACAACGGTCGGGTTATCAAAAAATATTTATTAAAAAAATATATAATCATTTTCAACAATTTTTATTTTATTTTTCCTTCAAAAATGATGTGGCATAGTCTGTGTCACATCAGTCAGTTGTTGCAGCTGCGTTCTTGCAGTCTGGGAATGTAGGGGAACTCTCAGTCTTCTAAAGGCCCGAATCCCCTCTAATGAATCACAAGCTATGGTCACACAGCCCACACCACCCCAGCTCTTTAGTAATTATCTACATGATAAGTCCCTCCCAGATATCTTAGCAAGCATAATAACTTCCCAGCATGGGGAGGACCATTGCTTGGATATACAATGTTATATACATTCCTCTATTCTAGGCAGTAATACAAGCATCAATTCAAATGCTAAAGGAGGCGATCCATTTTTTATCAACCACCCATTTTTGCTATTTAGGATGCTTTGTTTCCGATTAACTGATGTTTAGGTGACAACTCATGCAGAGCAGGAACAACACAAATATCGGGGAGGTGTTTGTTGAAAGCATAGAAGAAGCATGATCACAAGATGTGCATTGGAGGCTACAATCATCACCTGCATTGAAGCATTGTTGATTTTGTAACTAGCCTATGGTTGGAAATAGAGTGATCTATATAACAAGAATAGGTTGAACGGAATCTTTATGAAAAAAATTCATGGTAATTCTATATTTGAGGAAAAATGTAGAAAAAATGAAATCCTTCTTAAATCTATTTCTCTAAACGAAAAAAAAAAAACCATACCCATACACCATATCCATACACCAAATATGTTGAATTGCTTAAGTAGTCGGAAATAGATTGTCTCCCTTACTAAAAGTGAATTTCTAGTAGTCAAATTAGAATAAGAAACTTCCATCTTTTTTTTGTCAAGCTTGAAAAATTCCACTCCAGGCCAATTCATTCCAATTTCTTATCACGGCCAAGCCCACCTGTAGGGTTGAGCTTATAGTTGTATCATGAGCCTCTTGCGGAGGTCCAACCAAGGGTGAACTTATAAAAAAGACCCCCTATTTTGTGTCGTGCTGACCCCTAAAGTACCAAGGCGTATTCTAGCTCCAAAACCACTGAAAATTGTCATTTCTGTTGCGGTCACTCCCTAAACCAATTTTACTTTTTTTCGAATCTAAATGTAGAATCTCATATTATACTTGTCTTAGATCATGTGGTAAAAATTTCATGAAGTTTGACCGTACGGATTGGAACATATTAGCATTTGAAGTTGGAAAAAGGAATTTTTTGAACTATGGCCTGCAATTTCAGATGACTTTGATGACCACTTGTGGATTTTTTTTGCACTACACACCATAAAATTTAAAAAAAATTATGTTGAACATTTGAGTTGAGAGTTGGGGATAAATAAATTCAGAATGTCAAAACCTGATTTTCACACAGGGGGGCTATTTTGTGAGCTTTGGAGCATGAGCCCAAGAGTTGGAGAGCCTGTGAGCCTCAAATTTAGGATTTCTTTTTTTTGAATTTTTTGGGTGTGGACCTATGATCATGGATTACAAATATTGCAATTTTATAGTTTTGCAAAATACAAATTAAAGGTATTAGAGGCTTTTTGAGTGGCCTGCTTGGGTAAACATAGCCATTGACCAGGAAAAAAAAAAAGACAATATACCATGTAAAGAGAAGACATTAGAACTATATAGATAAGTATATTGAAATATAATAGATAGAATTAGAAGGTATCCTCGGGCTTAGGGAACTGCTAGAAGATGCAGATGTAGATCTCTTATTAGTGTCTGATGACTCACCCACAAAATCTTTAATAGAATCATTTATGAAAACCAGAACTCGTAGATCTAATTGACAGGCCCTAGAAGGTGGGTTTGGGTCATGAGTCTTCAACATACATAGGCAACTGATAAACTTGGGAAGACAGCGGAAGAAGGCCGGATCTTAATGTGATGACATTTTCATTTTTGCACCTTGCCTACAAGAGACCAGTAAACAAATATGAGAAGAAGTTATAATAAAAAAACTCATATTTGTGGTTAAGAAGTATAAGGGCAAACTTACTAACTAAATCGGGATGTCTTTGTCACATGTTGGACCAACACTACCTTGTCGTCCAAATCAACCAAAGAAGCTTTAGAGATTTGTGGTGTAGGTGATGGATTTGCAACAGGTCAATTAAACGGAGCAAGGAGGGCTTCGTAAATAGGCTTATCCTTCTCCAAGGCTTAAAAGTTTAGTGAACTTCTCAATTGGTATTGTGCCACACTTGCAAACATGGTACAAGATATGGACAAGATTCGTCTTGACATGTGAGTTTTTGGTGTGCCTAATGGCAACGATTGAATCACATAGTTAGTGCCGCAGAATACATGACTAAACCAATATTCAAATTGCAAGAAGGAGTGGAACTCACTGATTTATATCATGCATGACCTGCATGGCCGCACCAAGTCTTCTTTTAGTATCTAATACTATTGAATCAAGACGGACGTGCCACTTTGGATGTGTGCTATAAAGTCATTTAATATGTCGCATCCATGCTATATGGCGATGGTTGCCGTCACAAATTAAAAACTTTGTGCCCACCAAGTGTTTTAGCTCAAGTTGATTGCTAAGGTAAGCGTCAAACTGATCGTTGACAGTGTTCCAAATAGGACCCCACTCAGACTTTTTTGCCTCAAAAAACACACCCGTCTGCCCTCCTTCATCCAAACTAGAGACATAAAATACTCAAGCTCCTTCTTCATAGCCGTGGACATAATCCGTCTCCAATAGGACCAAATCACATTCTAGTATAGGCCTTACCATGGGCATAGAAACTAGACAACATAACGGGATGACCAACCTTGAGAGATGATGTGGTTGAATGCATACTCGGAATTGTTGAAACATAGTCAAGCTTCTATGCCTTGCGGATGTCATCCTCTTCCAAAAAAACTTGTCACCGCCGCACGGCTGTTGGACATCATGCATGGCTTCATCCGAAATCACATCAACTGAAATTGCGTGATGGACTAGTTCAAAAGTCGTGTCTAGCACCAAAGTCATAGAGGTAGGGTTGGTCAATGTATTAGTTGCCATATTCTAAGTACAAACAAACACATTTGTGAGATCAAAGGTGGACCTTTCAGTTATGGCATTCTCCAAGAGATACACATACAAAGGACAGAAATAAAAATAGAGGGCCAACGTTTTCGATATTGAAAGTCAGAAGTCCAATCAATTCTGCTTTCATCCACATACATTTTAGAATCCTAATGTTGTCTACAGCTGTACAACTCATGAATGGACTTCCAAAGCCCGTGGTAAAGACACAGAGTCCTGTCCCCTATTAAAGAGCTGGATGACACCTAATACTTAGAAGAACTATAGAATTCTTGTCCAAAAGTCATTGGAGAATCAGGAAGGATGTAAACTTCATCATCTAAGCCCAATGACTTACAACAAGACATTGGAGATGAGAGGTCCCATTCTCCCTCTATATCCCTCAATAGAGCATCAAGGTTTACCAAACGCCTCTCAGGACGTAGCAGACTCACGTTTCCAACGCATTGTCGACAAGAGGATGCACATTTATCCCTAGTGGAGGAACCTACAAAACCACAAAGTTCAAATTCAAAAGAGACTAGATTAATCAAGTAATATAAACAGCATTGCATGCAATTCACTTAAATGACTTGAGCCTAAACTATAAACTGAGTATCGGATATCAAATATCAAAACTGATACAACACTTGGGTAGTGGATTAGTGCCCTTAGTGGAGAGAGGACTTCTACGGGTGAGCTCAATTGGAACCAAAAAGATTTAAGAGGGCATTTGGTCTCCCCTCCCCCGATCTCTACAACTGAAATTGGATACCCAAAACCACGATTGTCGCAACACTTGGGTAGTGAAAAAGTGCCCTCAGTGCAGAGGGGACTTTTATGGATGAGCTCGGTTGGAACCAAAAAAATTTAAGAGGGCATTTGGTCTCCCCTCCCCCGATCTCCACAACTTAAATTGGATCCCCAAAAACAGAATTGTTGCAACACTCGGGTAGTTAAAAAGTGCCCTCGGTAGAGAGGGGACTTTTATGGGTGAGCTTCGTTGGAACAAAAAAAATTAAGAGGGGATTTGGTCTCCCCTCCTCCGATCTCCACAATTGAAATTGGATACCAAAAACCACAATTATCGCAACACTCAGGTAGTGGAAAGTGCCCTCGGTGGAGAGAGGACCTTTATGGGTGAGCTTGGTTGGAACAAAAAAGTTTAGGAGGGGATTGGTCTCCACTCCCCTATTCCACAACTGAAATTGGATACCAAGAAACAAAATTGTTGCAACACTCGGCTAGGTAAAATGTGCCCTCGGTGGAGAGGGAACTTTTATGAGTGAGCTCCGTTGGAACAAAAAAATTTAAGAGGCGATTTGGTCTCCCCTCCCCCGATCTCCACAACTAAAATAGGACACCAAAAAACAAAACTTTTGCAACACTCGGGTAGTGAAAAAGTGCCCTCGGTGGAGAGAGGACTTTTACGGGTGAGCTTGGTTGGAACAAAAAAACAATTAAGAGGGAATTTGGTCTCCCTCTCCCGATCCACAACTGTAACTGGATCCCCCAAAACAAAATTGTCGCAATACTTGGGTAGTGAAAAAGTGCTCTCGATGGAGAGGGGACTTCTACAAGTGAGCTTGGTTGGAACAAAAAACAAACTAAAAGGGTATTTGGTCTCCCCTCTCCCATTCCACAACTGAAATCGAATGCCAAAAAATAAAATTGTCGCAACACTTGGATAGTGAAAAAGTGCCCTCAATGGAGAGGGGACTTTTACAGGTGAGCTCGGTCGGAACAAAAAAAAATTAAGAAGGGATTTGGTCTCCCTTCCCCTATTCCACGATTGAATTCGGATACCAAAAAATAAAATTGTTGCAACACTTGGGTAGTGAAAAAGTGCCCTCGGTGGAACTTTTATGGATGAGCTTGGTTGGAACAAAAAAAAATTTAAGAGGGCATTTGGTCTCCCCTCCCCCATTCCACAACTAAATTTGGACACCAAAAAATCAAATTGTCGCAACACTCAGGTAGTTAAAAAGTGCCCTTGGTGGAGAGGGAACTTTTATGGGTGAGCTCAGTTGGAACAAAAAAACATTAAGAGGGAATTTGGTCTCCCGTCCTCCGATCTCCACAATTGAAATGGAATACCAAAATTCACAATTGTCGCAACACTCAGGTAGTGAAAAAGTGCCCTTGGTAGAGAGGGGACTTTTATAGGTGAGCTTGATTGGAACCAAAAAAATTTAAGAGAGCATTTGGTCTCTCCTTCCCTAATCTCCACAACTGAAATTATATCCCAAAAAACAAAATTGTCGCATCACTCGAGTAGTGAAAATTAAAGTGCCCTCGGTGGAGAGAGGACTTTTATGGGTGAGCTCAGTTGGAACTAAAAAAAATGGGGCGGAGATTTGGTCTCCCCTTCGCGAGATCTCCACAATTAAAAAGCATATACCAGAAGAAGCGATTGAGATTTTCACCTCCAAGGCCTGCAATATTGGATTTATTGGGGGTATGCTAGCCTCCTTTCTCCTCGCAAGACTAGTGGAGATGTATATTTTGGGCTTGTCACTGTCAATCTCTGTAGATTCAGTATTTAAGGTTGTGCTATCTAAAATGATTCTAAGATGGTTTATCTCAAAATTTTCTCATGGTGTGTTCAATGTACTTGATTTCTATAGGTCTTTTGTAATTAAGTCCTATACCATAAACATGATTAGGTGAACTATTTGGAGACCATTGTTTCTAATCTGACAAGATTTTAACAATGAAGATTGAAATGTAGTACTTCCATAATCCTAAATCTAATATTACATACATCACCTACGCTATTCAAATACATTGTTCACCCAAGACAATTCTCTTTCATATCCTACCTGCATCATACGTAGCTTCTATTAGAGCTAACTGGCATGAAGTGCCTTTAATTCTTTGCTTAAATGTTAATGGATTAACCAATGTCTCAAGTGACTTGCTTCACATTCGTTATGGTTTCAAGGAGTCTTCTATCTATGTTAAGGAAGAGATTTTGTCAGAGTCCTTGTCATTGCTTCAGTTGATTCTTATGCCTAGGATTAGCAATATGCATAATTACTTGTGGAGTTTAAGGCATAGTGGTACTCCTTGGGTGCAGCAACGGAAGAATCTTTGAAGGAGCTTGAGTTGTGGTTAGTGTCCTGGCACTTCAGATACTGTCAATGGGGTGGCTTCATGGAAACTGTAAGACCTGCATTCTTCTTTCTTTTACTTTCTACGCAATGATACTTGGAGTTTTACTATGATTTTTGGATTGAACTTGAAAGGTCTTCTGTTGTTCTCCAAGATCTATCAACAGAAGAATTGCTCTCCGAAACAATTTACAACAAGTGGTTGCATGCATCAGGGAAACGCGGAACAGACTTATACGTTGCGACAGGTGATGATTGGGTACAAGCGTTCATGCAAATGACAAATTATCGAGTGTAACTCAACGGCGGCCCAACTGGATTCAAACCATCATTACATGATTTGAAGTTGAAGAGAGCAGTAGCATCTATGGATGGAATTATTGACGCCTTGTGCATGCTCGGTGCTGAGGAAGTATGCATACGCATACCACATTTAGAAGGAGAAGAAGTGTTCGGGTCAAAAAAACGGAACTGGACCTACTCATTGGGTCCGAAGGTGATTCTCATTGCCCAAATAAGGTGAATTTTTCTCATCTTAGAGTCCAATTGAGATCTATCAAAGTTGCAATTGTCAATGTGGAGGGATTTACCCTAGTGTTTCCTCATGCTAAACACGTTTTGGAGACAGATTGCGACCCTTCTGACTGGTACATAGCCCGCATCTCTGTGAAATCAAAGAAGAAGTGCCATGCTACTTAGTCTCGGATGGAGGTGAAGTGCAAGATGATCATAGCTAAGAGCTCAAAAGCCATCGCTGCTCCAATATATACGGTCAAAAATGCAAGTATAAAGGTCCAAGAGTGGAGATAAATGAATTTTGGTTTTGTCCAAATGATATCAAACACTGCATGATGGACCCAAGAAGATTTCATATTCTCAATCAACCAAGGATCCTGATGTCTGGCTAGTGATGATTGGTACAGCCGTCTCTTCCGACGAGATTATTCTTTTTGAAGAGTCTGGATTCTACTTACAAGAGTGACCATCCTTGTTTCCACAACGCCTCTTCACGTCCTCAACACATTTTGAAGTTGTAGAATGGACTTGAGCAAGATCTCCTCACGCTGACAAGCCTCCATGCATTTGCAATGGAAAAAACATTCAAATGAAAATGCACCAACTGATGATCACCAGAACCAATGGGAGAGCGCTTGAAATGTTATGGGGGGTATTCTTGGAGTGAACATTTTGCCATACCCGGAAATTGGAGTTGTCATCACCCTACAATTTGTTGTCAAACCTCATCACATGGTATATCAAGTCACCATCTCCAATTTTCTAGCTTGCACTTGCTTGTCTTTCATTGGTATGGTGTTTGCACCATTGGAAAGTGAGGGAAACATGTCAATTGCAAATATATGTATTACATTTTTCTTGACTTATGCAAGGTAGACCAGAAAAAGGACAGGTTCATTTACGTACCAAGCTTTAGTATGGATGAAGTGATGAAACTACTAGAAATGGCAAGGATGATGAAGAGTACTATCTTAAATGGTAGTATGAAAATTGAATATATTGTTAGTGAGTTAATCCAGTATTGTACTCAGATGTGGAAAAGTAGAAGCTTAGACTTTCAATATAGGGGACCGTGAATTCAAAGTTGACTTCTTTGAAGTACTATGCATGTATTAAAGTTCCTACATAATCACTTTCTTACAAGCAAAGTTGATGTATTCCAAGCATTATGACCAATGCGATATTTTGACAAATGAATGTATCTTAAATTCTTGGATGGGTTGAAAATAGAATTTTGTTGAGACTAAAATCAATTAGTCAAGTACATGAGTTGATTGACATTGGGCAAAACCAATTTGGGCAAAATATTTCAAATAACTTATCTTTGACATACTGTGTTGGGCTCCATAGTTTTGCGCTTTTAAAAATTTTGAGTTCAATAGGTTTGGTTTGTAAGAGAGGCGGCCAGCTTCCCTCCTATATTTTTTGGTTCCGGTCTGAGACACCCTTGTGGGCTCTTTTGCTGCTAAGAGAGCCTACTTGGGGTGCCAAAGTTGCATTTTATTTTAAAAAAGATGCAAGTGCATTGGTTTTGGATTGGGAAAAGGGATATCCTAAACCCTCCCCAATTTTTTTTGTTCCAATTGGTGGGATCCGATGGTTGCTCTCTCACTACAGAGAACTCCTATTTGGAGTGCCAATCTCCCAATTTTTGGGGGAAATATTTGAATATGTTGGTTTCCAATCAAAAGAACAAGAGGAGGTCATTTTTAGTGTTTATCATTTTCAATTGAAACGTGTAGGTTTTGAAATTCAAAATGCAGATGCCCTACTACTCATTTTCTGCTCCACGTTCTTGGGTCCGCAATACCTAAACCGCAATAATATATTGAAGCCAATAGCTCCACAATATCAAGTCCACGGCTATAGGTCGACATTAATTCCTGTACAATAACATGTCCACGGTCTTAGGTCTATATTAAATATGTTTGAGAATACATTACAACTTTTTTTTAATCCAAAATGTATCTAGGTTTTTTAACCAAGTCCGTTGAAATATCCAACTTATTTTTAATCCAAAATGTATCCAGGTTTTTTAACCAAGTCCATTGAAATATCCAACTTATTTTTAAAAGATCCGAAGGCTCACAAAAGCTGCGCTCACCGCTCTCAAGCTCACGCTTTTAGGCTCACAAACTAGCGTTGTTGATTTTCACATATAAAAAAAATTGTTGAATAGAAGTAGGTCCAAAATTAAACAAAACACTAAATTGTTAATAGCTCTTAGGTGGAATTAAAAGACCATAATCCCAACGTTGGGATTGTTCTAGCAAACAAGCTTAACGTTATCAAAAAAAAAATTGAAAAAAATTGAAAATTGCATTCAAAAATGAATTCTATAAGTTGTTGCTTTTGAGGATGCTTAGATTGCCCGAAAACAAGATTGTCCATAACTTTCTCATCTTGAGTCCAATTAGAATGAATCAAAGCTTCAAATGTAGACAAAAACATGACCTCTGAGAAGAAGAAAAAAAATTTGAAAAAGCTCAATTTTTTTAAGTTTTTTTTTCCTACCCGGTAAATTGTTTTTTTGACTTCAAGTGGCACAACTTTTCCTCCCGGGCACCGATTGAAAAAACATATATATATATTCAGAAAGCTCATGTGGTTCCTATCTTCAAAAAAAGTTTTGAAATTTAGGTCGCACGAGCCTGCCCAAAATCCCAAGTATCCCCTACAAAGACTTTGGTACTTCAGGGGTTAAACCTATTTCTCTACACCTCTCCTAGCTAATTTGGAGCCTCTGATTGCAAATTTGAACTCAAAATTTGCAAAGTATTTCATGTGTTGCAAATAAAACATTCCTGCAATTTCCCCAGGGGCAAAACAGGGGTAAAACGGGGTAAAACGGGGTAAAACGGGGTAAAACAGCTCCACAAGAGGCTCGTCATACACCTATAAGCTCGACCCACCTGTAGGTATCCTGGGTGGCATTGGGCTGGCACTGATCATTGATTGATCAATCAGGTGCCAAATAGTGGGTACGGGAAAGCCAGTTCTGAGTGTCCCACGTCACACACAATCCTACGCACCCATGGCCAGCCTCCGTCCGTCCTTTGCAAATTGAAGACGACGCCGGCAGGAGAGCTGTTTTGATCATTCCAAAAAACGCAGCAACCCTTTGACCATTGAGGAAGAAAAGTGCCTGGGTCCTCCCCATCCTCCCCCTCACTCGCTCACCAGATAGGCTTCTTATTATTGATGTTCAAAAGAAAACGGAAGAAATGAAAAAACAAACATTGGTCTTGGCCTACCGAAAGCCCATCCCACCGTCCGTACTAACTAACGAACTCAACCCACCCACCTCAGGTCTCCAATGAGACCGAGGAGCCATCAAGTGCAAACAGCACCAATACAGGTACACTTCCTTTAACCCCTAAATGCCCGAGGCACCCAAATGTGGTGTTTGCAAAACTTTGAAGTTAAATAAAACCTAACCAAGTTGCTATTTTTAGGAGGTTATGTTTTTGGAAAGTTCTTCTTGAAGTCTAGATTTTGTACAAGGATACCCAGTGCAATCTTGACTTCCCATAGTGTTGAGAGCTCTTGGAAATGAGCCTCAAAAAAACTAGATCTTGGAGGAAAATTCGCATTCAAAATTCATTTAAAAAAAATTATAGAGCAGATTTTAAGAAGTCGTAAATTGATTGGGGTTATACAAGTTAGGCTCTTTAACCTCAATTTTTTTGGTCACCAACTTTTTAGATTGGACTTGTGAAAAAAGGATTGAAAGACTACACATCACTTTTGCAGTTTAACACGCTCATGGTCAAACATTAGAATCTTTCACTTTATAAGTGATATTGTTGTGTTTGCTTTTTCTTGTATGATCTCTAACATGTCTAGTTTGAATTTGTACGGTTACAATTCATAAAAATTGGTACAACTTATCAAAATGTTGGCATTTTGTTCAAGTTAGAGCAAATTCCAAGAAACTCAAAACAAGCCTTGGGCATTTAGGGGTTAAAAATAAAAATAAAAAATGAAAGAAAAAGCGGGATACAAACAAAGGACATTCCGTACAATTGTAATTTGTCCAGTGCATTGAGCTTGTATTCTCCTACTGTAGATAGCAAGTGCTGGTGATTGTCATTGTACTAGTACACATGTAAGTTAATATGGAATACGAAACATTCTTTAATTTCATCATTCTTATTTTTTTTGGAAAAAGGCGGTGACCATTAAAAAACCTTAATTTCATCATTCTTATTGCCTACCTTGAAATGTTTGGTACTCTTGTATTCTTCTAGCAAGTCAGTGCTGTTGATTGTAATTGTACCAGTATACATGTATAAGGTAACGAAGGTAGAAGCACCTAAATGTGACACTTACTCAAGATCGGCACATCTTGAGGGTAGCTACAGAACAAAATGATATGCGCTTGTTGGGGAATGGTTTTGGAAACCAACAAAATTGGTTTTGTGTTTTTCTAAGCTTATATGAATATAATACAAAATTTTGGAAACAACTGTATAGATGCACCTATTGTGGACGCTAGACAAACACCAAAGCGGGCACGGAAACATCCCAAAGCAACACACTATAAGCTTGGATCATGCACATGTAATTGGCCAACGCAAGAACCTCCCTCATGACAATGACAACTTTTTTGAACCCCATCTGTCTACTTTGGGTCCACTTATGCTTGGATTTAGGTCATTTTTAAAATGTCTGTAAACAATTCTTGTTACATTTAGGTGCTTCTACCTTCCACCTAAAATTGCACAAATAAGCAATTCAGCATGGTTCCTATTTTTATATTGAAAAGCTTTTTGTAGGGTGTCGCATAGTCAAAAGAGAATTCTAGATTTTCTTAGGATGCAGTTTTTGGACATCATATGAATAAACTACAAACTTTCAAAGTGTTGAAAATAGGTGCCATTTCTAAAACCGACCATATAGTGACTCTCATCAATAGTGGCAGTAAATTTTAGGCAAGAATGTCGACTGATTGGTTTCAGATAGCGCTCAATATTAGGTGGAGCTACTACCTTACAGAATACAAAACATTCTTTTCATCATTCTTGTTGCCTACTTTGAGGGAAGCATACTGATTTCTTTTGGGTAATTTTACACTCTTTCCCACCTTGAGTTCATGACACACTTGATTTTTTCATCATTCTTATTGCCTACTTTGAGGGGAGCATATTGATTTTTTTTTTTAATTTTACAGTCTTTCCCACCTCTGAGTTCACAAAACACTTGATTTTTTTCATCATTCTTACTCAGTTGCCTACCTTGAGGGAGCATACTAATTTTTTTTGGATAATTTCACAGTCTTTCCCACCTTGAGTAGTCACAAACCACTTGATTTATGCATGTCTTATCATGACTGAAAAATTGTGCAGACTGAGGTGGCCTTTTACCATAGCTAGATTCCCAATGGACAAGGACATGATCAAAAGAAAGAATTGAAGGAACATGATGCCAAGTTCAGAGGAATTCACAAATGGATAACTATTTCTCTGCGAGCATGCAGTTCTTACTTGAGTTCTTACACAAGAAAAAAATGAGAGCATGGGTCTAATTTAATTTTTTACCCACAAACAGGCAGCCTGCGAGTCGGAGTGGGTAATCATGTGGAAGCGTGAGCACTCATTGAATGAGGAAGTCAGTCACTCAAGATCGTGGGCTTCAGCAAGCCAGTTTTCAAATTGAATTCTCATTTTTATTTTTTATTTTTTTTGGAAAATTGAATTCTCATTTTGACGGACACTCATCGTTTCATGAGTAAACCAGCCAGGGTTTTGAAGCATTGACACCTCGAAACAGTGACACAATCAATCCTGAAGTTGGAAGCCAGGGAGGAGGTCTGAAACCCGCCATCCCTTACAGGTGGAAATTGTACCCCAAACCGCCACTTTTTGCTATTGTGCAAAGTTGCTATAATGACACTTTTTGCTAGTGTGCAAAGGTGCTATAATGAGACTGGTCAAATGTTCACATTTCCTTGTTGGCAAGTAAAAGGAGGTTCCAACGCATGGAAGAGTGCAGTGTCTGGATATTGTATGCAAAAGTTAGGAAGGATAAAAGTTTTTTTTTCGTAGATGTTCTAAAGTTAATGGATTCTTCAACATACATACATGTTGATTTTGGAGATGTTCACAAAGTGATGATGGCGGTTTTAGGCAGGGTGTGATTTGGGGTGTACCCACCTTCATTATTTGAGTGCAATATAGAAGGATTAAAATAGCGTGAATATATTTTTGTGATTTTTCATGGAAAGAGGAATGGAAATAGTATTGACTCCAAGTGGTTTTGTGTTATCTCAAAACCATATATATTAGGATGCTATTGATGTGCATACTTAGGTGGCGTGTAATTCCTAATGTTCCTTGGCTCAAAAATAAGAAAATTCTCTCAAAAGCATTACATGAATGAGATCCATGCATGCAAAAATAAACAGTTATTGTTGCTTCGTTTATTAAGGCGATCCAAACTATCCAAAATTGTTTTGAATTTAAAAGAGCTTTAGGTCATCCACATGACATCAATCAATGGACCATTGGATCACATAAATAAAGAGTTGGTGAATTAAATGGACACTTATATGGTTTCAAATTTTGTCCACTTCAAATCAAGATGGGATGTAGATGAATCATGGCATTTTCTTCAATTTTTTATTCATGATAGTGGTCATTTTTGAATGAAGCATTATTCATCTATCTTCTATCTACTTGCTATTAATAATTGCCCTTTTGAACTTCCCATTTGACTCTCTATACTACACAATCATTCTTGGAGCCTAATAAAAGCACTTTTTTAGTATTTTATAGGAGTGGCTTGAAAATTCAAGTTGGTTTGTAGACCTCCTACCTTACCAAAAAAAGGTGGAGTAAGGGGAGGTGACTAAAAGAGATATAATAAATGAAGATAGCAAAATTCAAAAGATGGTCAAAATCTTACCCCTTCCTATGGATAACATGAAAGCTAGGGTGTTCCTTCTATAGTAGCATTGTATAGAAGATAATTACAATTATATTGATGCAAGTTTCAAAGACAATCTTGAATTTAAGAACTCCCGTAAGAACTTTACCACTACATGATGAACTAATTGGAGCAAAGATGGATTTAATCTATTTAAGATGGTCATATATTAATCTAATGAGTCACTCACTACAATAGTTGATAATGCAACCTCTCATTATAAATTGAATTTTATTGACATTATTGTAGTGCATTTGACAACATGCCAATAAAGCCAAAATGAATATGGTGAGCTGAAGTTGGAGGATAAACCTAAGTAGAAGAGAACACAATGAACCACAAACAAAGGGGCCCTGGTCCTTGGATTCAAGAATGTTATGTGATTTTTGCAAAATTTGGTTTTCAAAATGATATTAGCCTTCCTTGAAGTAGGTAGAATTAGAACATAGTCATCTTTCAAAATAAAACCATCAACATGCTTTAGGTGTATTATTTTAAAGAGCTTAACATGATTCACATTGGCATGGCTAGGAGGAGCCGTCTTCTTAAATTTTTCAACAAGTATAATGGTATACACTAAGATGCTATTTGTGTTGAATTCTCTTTAGTTTGGTGCATTAAGTTTGGTGATTAGAAAATAGCTCCTATTTTGACCTCCAACCTCATCCCTTAGAAATGGGATATTGATTATCTTCTTTGTTTTAAATTCCTTACACTTTATGAATGGTTACTATTCATTGAAAACAAATAATCAAATAAATAATTACATAAATAAAAGTTTAGAAAACTAGATCTAACATCTTATTTTTTTGTCTATAAATAATTTATGAGAGTTTGAAGGTTCATTGGGAAGGTTATGAAGCCTAAATTTAATAGTAAGTTACTATTTTAATCCTAAATGTTTATAATATCTCTTCTTCATTAACCCCTAAAGGACCAAACAATGTTTTTTGGCAACATAGCAGTTTTGGGCAGTTCACTACAAATGGAGATTTTATTTTATTTTATTTGAAATTTTCACACAACATTTTTCCAAGAAGTGGCTTTAAGGCCCAATAATTTTCATAACTTTTGACCATATGATTAAAAAGTTATGGTTGATATGCAATTTCATTGCTCGGTGGACACTCCAGGCAGCAAAAAGAACTTCTTTAAAAATCATTTTTTTGAGAAATAAAAACTTGAAATTGGTTCTCTAGATTTTTATACACAAGAAAAGCTTTGAATCATTCCATTTTGGTTTTTGTGACAAAAGTTATGTGGATTTTAAGTTTTGGGTAGTTTGCAGGTAGGTATGGAATCTCTACTCTAAAATAAACTTTGAAGTCTTTTATTTAATAATTTTCAATACTTTTGAAAAAAAAATAAAAAACTGAAAGTGTAGATTGATTTTTTCATACAAATGTGACCTTGTGAAGTGCAACTGCCTAGTTTTTTGTAGGGACAGAAAAAGGGATTTTATCACTTCAAATACTAATATCTTGCAATCTACATAGTGGAAATTTCTGAAATTTTTTCCACATCTTCTTAAACTAATTTACTACAAGATCCTACGGTTACATGTGTCTAAATTTTATTTTTTTTTCAAAAAGTAGTACTTGTACTAGAAATGGCAGTTTTGGAGCGTTTTTGGTGAAAACATAGTCAAAACCTTTAGGGGTTCATAATCTTGAGGATTTATCTACAACTCTTTGTGAATTATATTATAGCTTAATAGCATTAAAACGCATTTTTAGAACTCGAGGTTGAGATTATTGGAAAATCAAAATAAAATTTAAGAGAAAACAAGAGATTGTAGAGTATATTCAAAGAGGTTTACTCAGTTTCTAAAGAATACTAATTATTCACCACATATGCAATAAACCTATTGTTCAAGTAGGATAATCATTCTTTGACTAACAAGAAGAGATATGTCTCAAAACTTTGACTTGGCATTAAACTTAACATAATAAAATGCTAGTGTGCTATGTGCCATTGCCACAACCAAAATAAAAGTAAAAGTAATTTTTGAATATTTGAATTTATAATTTTTTTGAATTCAGTAATTTTTCTTCTGTGAGTTGAAACGCCAAGAAACAAAGCCTGTGCACCCCTCCTTACTGAGGGCCTTTTGACAGTACTGAGCATGCAATTGGGGAATACACCATCCAAAATATCTTAATTCCAAAAGGACCAACATGCATTTTTTGGCTACATAGAAATTTTGGGCAAGTATGTGTGACTAGAGATTTCCATATTTTTGTCCCAAATTTAATAGAAGGTGGGAGGGCAAGGAGTATCTTTCATATGCACCAAATTTCATGACATTTGGAAATACAAGAAAAAAGGTATGGCCTAATATGTTGTTGTTTTTTGTAGTTGGGTAGATAAAAAAAAACAGTTTTTCGAAAACAAAAATTTGAAATTGGTTTTCTAGAGTTATATATACGTGGAGAGCTTGAATCACTCCATTTCGATGAATGAGTCAACAGTTATGAGGATGTTTTGTTATGGATTCTCTCCTCTAAAATAAACTTTGAAGTCCTTTATCTTACTCAATTTTCAATTATTTTTGGAAAAAAAAATCATAGGGTGAAGATTCTTTAGTACATAATGGCAACCATTGGGATTGGCATTTTCCATGATTAAATTCTAACAAACTTAGTATTTTGAATCATTCTCTACTACTATATATTTATTGTTTTGTTTCCATATGTTGTACTATTCCAAATGATGTGAACATTTTCAAGCATGTAGCCAACTTATCTAGGAAAAAGAATCCAAAGAAGCACTACCGTTTTGGATTGTTTTCATAGAAAAGTGAGGTTGTAAAGTGCAGCTGCCCTGTTTTTCGCAGGGCCAAAAAAATAATTTTAGTAAATTTGAATGCTTATATCTTGCAATTCCATACAGTGGAAATTTTTGAAAATTTTCCCACATGTTCTCAAGTCAGCAAACTACAAGATTCTATGGTTAGATGTATCACAAAAAATCTTCAAAAATTTTCTACTTCTTCTAAAAATGGTAGTTTTGGAGCATTTTCAGTGAAAACATGATCATGAAACTTTAGGGATTAATGTAACAAACAAAACAAACAAACAACCTAACTTAAAGAATGGATACAGTCAAGATGAAGTGCATCACAGCTTGGTGAGACAAATAAGTTAAATTATCAGTACCACATATTCACCATTTACCCCTAAAGTTCCATGACAAAATCATCAACAAAAATGCTCTAAAACTGCCATTTGTAGTAGATGTACCAAATTTTGAAAAAAAAAAATTAGACACATGTAACCAGAGGATCTTCTAGTATAGTGACTTGCGAACATGTGGTAAAAGTTTTAGACATTTCCACCGTGTGAATTGAAAGATATGAGTGTTTGAAATCATAGAAATGTTTTTTTTTGGCCCTGCAAAAAACCGGCAACTGCACTTCACAAGCACTCTTTTCTATGAAAAATGGTCCAAAACGGTGGCAATTCTTTTTATTGTCTTTCCTAGACAAGTTGGTCACATGCATGAAAAATTTCAGATCATTTGAAATTGTACAACCTATAGGAAAAAAATAGTAAGTAGGCAACAATAAAGAATGATTCAAAATACTAAATTCTTAAGAATTTAATTATGAAATTGGAAAATGCCAATCCCGATGTTCAAATGTTGTAATAAACAATCTACATCTTATGATTTTCTTTTTTTCAAAAAATATTGAAAATTGAGTAAGATAAAGGACTTCAAAGTAGAAAATTCATAACTGCCCGCAAACAAAAAATCATCATAATTTTTTACTCACTGATCAAAATGGAATGATTCAAAGCTTTCCACATACATATAATTCTAGAAAACCGTTTTCAAATTTTTGTTTTTGAAATAAGTGGTTTTCTTTGATCTGCCTGGACTACTTGGCTGGGGGAAAAAAGTAATATATTAGGCCACTAACTTTTGACTTATATTTTCAAATGTCATGAAATTTAGTGCATATGAAAGATGTTCCTTGTTCCCACCTTGTATTCAAATTTGGGCCAAAAATATAGAAATCTCTAGTCACAAGTGCCTACCCAAAATTTCTATTTTTGCCAAAATATGCATGTTGGTTTTTTAGGGGTTAAAGAAAACAAACAAGATTGATAGGATTATTCAGACTTTGACAACTGACTGTCCCTTTTATAAGATTTGTGGATACGTTTTGATTAGAAGTTATAAATAATTATTGTTTTCTAGAGCATTGAGCAGTTTCTATTAAAATATTTTTGATATTTAGTCATCTAAAATTGCACCAAATTACTTTTAGAGTTGACAAATTAGAATGTAACATAATTATAGCGTTTGTAGTTAGAAAAAAGAAATTCAACCTTGTATAAAATCTCATATTAGTTAGTATAGGAAGAAAAGTTGCATATTGTGCATGCACATTTATTTATTTTTTAGTGTTATTGCCAAGTACAAAGTTGATGCTATAAATATTAAATAACAATAATTTACATTTATGTATTATGAATTAAAAAAATTGAAGGATTAGAATAATTGTAAGACAATAATGTAGAGAATTATGTAATCCAACAACCTACTTTATTACTTTATGAAAAGATGACACTCCCTCTAAAAATGCTTCATGGTCGCTCATAGTGTTTTAAATATATTAGTAGTGTTTGCCTCAAATATAAAAGACAATATTAATTTAGATTTCAATTTATCACACCTTTGAAAAAAATAATTGCATGCAATTTGTGGTATACAATCATAATTGATTTTTGTAGCAGTCTTTCTAGTTTTTTATATTTTACTATATCACATCATTCTAAAAATACTTTCAAACCCCCTCTAATTTGAAGGTTTACAAGTCACTCAAAGTAATCTCTAAATGTCATAGTATTATAACTAAAATTAAAAGTACAATTATGTATGACCTTTACAACTTCCTTCCACTTGAGTTGTAAAAAAAATTACAATGAAGAGTTGGGATACTCTACTTGTATGGGTGGATTTCCAAAAATTGTTTTAAGAGAAATCTATTTATTTATATATACAATAAATTAATTAAAATATATTTTTGATTTTTGATATTGGTATGATGGACTAAAAATATGAGATTTATAATGTGCACAAATTGTACATACATTCACCATTTTAATTTAATAGAAATGTCCAAATTTTGACTTTATAATAATGGAAAAGGATCTTAAAGGCTATAGATGAAAATACTATTGCATCTAAAAAACTCTAAAATCTCATGTTTAAAAAACTTAATTTGTATTTGTAATGGAATCTTGAAACTTAATAATTTGTAGGTTGCAACATTCAAAATTAATAATAAAAAACATGAAGTCAACTTTATAGTTGTAGTCTTTGACTTTAGAAGCTATACATTTTGTATATTCAAGTGTGCTAAAATACTAAAATTTTCTTAGTTTATAACAAATAGATAAACCCGGGTACAAAAAAAATCTAGACCTTCATATACATTGGTTTTTTTTATATTTAATGATTGAATCCTTTTCATTTTAAGCCTCAAATGCACAAAATTGTCAATTTGGGATGGAATTTCTTTTTTACTTTTGAATGGAAAAAATTGTTAAAATGACAAATTTTGCCTTGGGATCTTAATTCTTCCTTCATATAGAACACATACAAAATGTTTTAATTTGAAATTCTCACTATTTTTGAGAACCATTTGACCTAAGTGTAAAGTGTTTTTTTCACTATGTACCCATGGGTGTATCTCAACCTCAAAATTATAGAGCATGTGGAAATTCTTTTATATATTAGTATTTTGTAGATGCTTGGGTTGAAAATTACCACACTCAAAATAAGAACTTGGATCCACTTTGTGGAAGACTTATACACTATGAATTATAGTGATCTCTTTGTGAAGAATAAAGCATCAAGAAATATTCATAAAGCCACCAAAATTTCAGAAAATACTTGTTCTAAACTCCAAATACTTGATTGTTGTGATAACATAAACTCAAATAGTAGAAGAAAAAATTGAAAAAAAATGAAAAATGCAATTTTTATTGCCTAAAAACTAATATTTTTTTTTCTATTGCCTTCAAGGATCAACTAAAGAGTCATGGCCTCGAGTGTCAAAAAAATTATAAAATGGGAACTCTTCATCAACAACTTGCAAAAAATTCAATTTTTGATACCAAAATATCCAAATTTTTCATAGAAAATGCATCTAAACTTACATGCCCAAGAATAAATCACATTTTGAGATTTGCAACAAAAATGTGAATCTAAGAATTGATATTTGTAAGCACAAAAATAGTCAAAAGTTGAACCTGAACAACTGACCAAAACTTCAAAAACTACAATTTGGTTTTATGAATTTTTAGGGATTAAAACCTAAGTTTCTTGATTACCGGCATTCAAATGGAACATAGGTAAATCTCAATCTTGAGATAATGACACTCAATCATTTTGAATGAAACATCATTATTATTGAGACTCTTCACACAATGACCCTCTAATCGTTTGGAATGAAGCATTATTACCCTTGAGACTCTTCACATGATGACACTCTAATTGTTTGAAATGAAACATTATTACCATTAAAGATTTTCACATGATGACGCTCTAATTCTTTTGAATGAATCATTATTTCCCATTGAGTATTTTATTTTTATTTTTTTTGCAATTCGGAATTATGATTGTATTCCGTATTTTAATAAAGGTTGAGAGATTTAGTTTGACCCTTAAAGGCCCAAAGTCCCCTTGGGGGACACTTGGGATTTAAGGCTTGTGCGACCTGAAATTTTGGGTTGATTTTTTGAAACTTGTTTTGAAAATAGGGAATCACATTAGCTTTCTATAAATATAATTTCTTTTCCAACTAGTGCCCGGGAGTACTGAAAGTTATGCTACTCGAAGTCAAAAAAGCAACTCGCCTGGCAGAAAAAAAAAACTGTAAAAAATTGGGATTATGGTGTTTGAATTTGTAAAAAATTGGGATTTTTTTTTTAAAAGGTTAGGTTTGTTTGCAAGAACAATCCCACCATTGGGATTATGGTGTTTCAATTCCACCTAAGAGCTATTAACAGTTTAGTGTTTCATTCAACTTTAGACCTACTTCTACTTAACAATTTTTTTATATGTGAAAATCAAGATTTGACATTTTGAGTTTTTTTTCCCCGACTCTCAACTCAAATTTTCAACATAAAAAAATTTAACTCAATGGTATGTAGTGCAAAAAAAATCTACAAATGGCCGTCAAAGTCATCTGAAATTGCAGGCCACAGTTCAAAAAAACTTCTTTTTCCAACTTCAAATGCTAATATCTTCTTATCCGTACGGTCAAACTTCATGAAATTCTTACCACATATTCTAAGACAAGTGAAGTATAAGATCCTACGGTTAGATTTATTTTTTAAAGTTTTTTTTGGTTTCTTGAGTGATCGCAACAGAGATGGCAGTTTTTAGTGGTTTTGGAGCAAGAAATTGCCTTGGGCCTTTAGGGGTTAAATGTGTAGAGAGGAACAATACAATTAATGATAATGTAATAACTAGTAAGTTTCTCACATATTATAGAATGGTATTGTTGTTAATGTTAAAAGTCAACACATATGTCAATATTTATAAATTAGTACTGAAAAGTTTGGAAAAAACAATGATGACTATTTCAATCATTTATAATCGTAAATTTTTATTCTAAGAATCTCCATCTCTGTCATCACAATACCATACTTGGTAGTCAAGGTCAACAAAAAAAAATTCTAAAAATAGATATTGCAATTTTTGGATTTTTTCCATTCAAAAAGTAGATTCTTTTGTATAGGGGACAAACCAATTGTTCTAGTGTTAACCCCTAAAGGAAGGCCCAAAGCATTTTTGGGGTCCAAAACCACTCAAAACTGCCATGTTTGCGGTGATCATCCAAGAAACCAAAAAAAACTTTATTTTCATAATCTAACCAGAGGATCTTGTAATTCACTTGTCTCAAATTACGTGGTAAAAATTTCATGAAATGTGATTGTACAAATAGTAAGATATTAGAATTTGAAGTTGGAAAAAATTAGTTTTTTTGAGTGCTGGCTTGCAATTTCAGATGACTTTGACCGCCATTTGTGGAATTTTTTTGCACTACAGGCCATAGGTTTAAAAAAAAATAGGTTGAGCATTTGAATTGAGAGTCGAGGAAAAAAATTCCAGAATGCCAAAACTTGATTTTTACATATAAAAATATTGTTAAGTAGAAGTGGTCCAAGATCAAACGAAACAATAAGTTGTTACTAGCTTTAAGATGGAATTGAAACATGATGATTCCAACAGTGAGACTCTTTTTGCAAAAAAACTTCATCCTATCAAAAAAAACAATTGTGGAAATTGAAAATTGCATTCAGAAATGAATTCTATAAGTTGTTTTTTGAAAAAGATGCTTATGTTGCCTGAAAAACAAGATTGTCCATTACTTTCTCAATATTAGTCCATTACTTTCTCAATATTAGTCCATTACTTTCTCAATATTAGTCCAAATAAAATGAATCAAAGCTTCAAGTGTAGATAAAAACATAATCTTTCATTAAAAAAACTAAAAGGTAAAAAAATTTGTTTCTTTGTGTATTTTTTTGGTTTGCCCGACAAGCTGCTTTTAAGTCATCAGATGGCATAACTTTTGATCCTGGGCATTGATTGAAAAAAATTATAATTTTAGAAAGCTAATGTGATTTCCTATTTTGAAAAAAAATCAAAAATTCAGGTCAAAATTTGAGGTCACACAAGCTTGCCCAAAATCCCAAGTGACCCCCGAGGGGACTTTGGGCCTAGAGGGGTTAAGCATTTGATAAATCACATTTTGCAATTGCAATTAACAATTTAGAAGAAAATAATTAATGCCAACCATGACCAGTTGGTAGTATGATGGAATGTTTTAAATCTATATTAGGCAATTTTAATATGCAAATTGAATGAAATTTTTCTTACTTCAATTGTGATGAAATACAATTGATTTGCCTCATTGAATATACATTAAGTTCTTAGTGTATATCAAGGTCTATTAAGTTTGGAAATCTCAATTTGGATTGCACATGGTGTTTTTTTATGTATTTGACATAGAAGGTGCAAGAATTGAAATATACGGTAGTGACAATAGTTTGCATTTATGTTGAGCCAGGTTTATTTACACATACAATAGCACTCCAAATTTGAGTCATTATTGCACCTCCTACACGTATGAAAAATTGCATAATGGCCACATATTTTACTTATTTGTTGCCGTATTTGAGCCCGATAAGGTATAGATGAAAAAAATGAATTCCAAATGAAATATGTCAATTGCTAAAATGACAATCCTTGTGATAAGGCATAGATGAAAAAAATGACTTCCAAATGAAATATGTTAACCCCTAAAAGACCAACATGCATTTTTTGGCATTATAGAAATTTCGGGCAGGTACCTGTGCCTAGAGGTTTAAATATTTTGGGCTGAAACTTTAACAAAACTTGGGGATGAGGAATATCTTTCATGTGCATTAAGTTTCATGCCATTTGGAAATATGAGTAAAAAATTATGGCCTAATATGTTACTTTTTTCACCGGGCGGGCAGGTTGGGCAAATTTGAAAAAAACAATTTTTTTAGAAATAAAAATTTGAAACTGGTTTTCTACAATTATATGTGGAAAGATTTGAATCATTCTATTCCAATCATTGAATCAAAAGTTACGAGGGTTTTTAGTTTGCGGGCAGTTGTAGATTCTCTACTATAAAAAAAACTTTGTAATCGTTTATTTGACTCAATTCTCAATATTTTTGGAAAAAAATAAAATCCTAGAATGTAGATTGATTATTACAACATTTCAACCGTTGGGATTGGCACTCTTTTAATTCATAAATAAATTTGTAACAATTTAGTATTTTGAATCATTTTCTGCTTCTTTCTACTTACTATTTTTTTCCTATATGTTGTACAATTCCAAATGATGCGAAAAATTTCAAGCATATTGCCAACTTATTTAGGAAATTGAATTCAAAGAAGCACCACGAATTTGGACACTTTTTCATTGAAAAATGAGCATGTAAAGTGCAGCTACCCGTTTTTTCACAGGATTGAAAAAATGGTTCTGGAGACTTTGAATGCTTACATCTTTTGATCTTCATGGTGAATTTTTTTGAAATTTTTACCACATGTTGTTAATACATCATACTACAAGGTCCTATGGTTACATGTGTCAAAAATTGTTTTTTCCAACAATTTGGTAGTTGTATTAGAAATGGCAGTTTTGGAGCGTTTTTGGTGATTACATAGTCACGGAACTGTAAGGATTAATAAATTGCTAAAATGACAATCCCTGTGATAAGGCATAGATGAGAAAACATGACTTCCAAATGACATATATTAAATAATTGCTGAAAAAACAATCCTTGTGACAACTCAGTTCCATATCCCTACCATATTTTAGTATGTAATCCATATTCTATAAGTCAAATACAATACCATATGCACAGGCCCTGATAGACCCCTTCAAAGGTTAATTCAAGAACAAATCATAAAATATAAAACAATTGTGAAGGAAGCTAATCACAAGTGTTTCTCGCATGTGTTCAGATAGGCTCCCTAAATGCACCACTGAACCATTAGTACTTTATCTACATCTCCAAAATCAATATGCACATGTGCAAAAGAAACAAATTTAGAAACTCTTGCCAAAAATTTTTTGTAACTTTTGCATATAATTATATCCAAATGTTGCACTTTGGTGCATTGGAACCTCTTCTCATTGGCCAACAAGAAAATACAAAAAAAATGACCAATCTAAAAATAATACCTAGGCACAGTAGCAAAAAGTGTGGGCACCCACCTTATCGACTTTGAAGACCAGGTCAAGCAATTGGTAAGATAGAGAGCCAACTCACACATTTCACATAAGGTAGACGTACCCAATACCAATTGCTAACCTAATACCACCCAAGTGTAGGATTGTCATTGTTTCAAGATTGAGAATCTATGACAGTAGTACATGCCCTAAATTTCACTTATTGAAGAGCATTTTTCATTGCAATTAATAAATAATATATAATTGAATAGAAATTGCCCAATTCCAAATCAACTTTTTTATCACTCATCTATATAGTTGGTAACAACCTTCAAACAATTACAATACCCTCAATGCTTAATAAAGAATTTGCTAAAAAAAGAACTTTATATTAAGAAAAGTCCAAGATTTGAACAATATTCAATATATTGAGTAAATAAATATAATGCATAAAAATTGAAATTCTACATCCTTGATGGATGTCTGAGGTACCTCAAGAATGTTAAGTACATGTTTGAAGGACATTTGTTCTACCCTTGTTACTATAATAGTGTTTATTTTAGAATGAAAATATACAGTACATCTCTTATATATGATGGTGGAATGGAAACGAGGGTGGTATGATATTACATGGTTCACCATTATGTTGTCCAATTTCTCTATTTTTCTACAAAAGAACCAAAATATATATAGCTTAGAGTATGGTGATCCATGTGCCATATAATTCCACGGTAGAGGGATTTTTGAAGGCACTTCAGAGGTCTTGGATTCATTGTTAACAAATGTCTCCCACCCTCCCACATTTTGTAGATCCGCTACCTAGGATACGTTCCCTGTATTAGACGTTGTGCCACTGGACAATTGCTATCTCTGGCTACATAGTGATTGCCAATGCTCTATTGGTGTTTGCTGCCATGTTTAGACTAAGTTTGACAAATAAAAGGATTCTCCTTAATCTTCAATCATGCAAAAAGGAAGAAACACCCAACCAATTTTTTTTCAATTTTTTAATGAAGTGCCAAAGTGGCAATATAAAATGTTATAGTGGTGCTCCAAATTTCAGCATTCATCTACATAATGGATAGAAAAGATCAGATTAGCACATATCACATGTCTATAATTATGTTTTCATCCACCAACTTTGGCTATTTCATCCAAGATTTTTTTTAATTCAAAGTTTTTGGGCTAAAAACTTCACAATTTTAAACCATTTTTAGCCAAATTATTATTTTTTGGTGCAATTTGGCACCAGAAAGCCCTCCACCCTACTACTGGTTGCCCGGGCCATTTTTTGAAGAGCCTATAGTTCAAATTTATCTTGGGGGAGTAACGGTAGGGCAGTGTTTTGTGCAAGGTACCTTCCAAGAGGCATTGATGTGGACCCAACATGCCTGGGTGGCCATGAGATAGCAATTTTTGGCAACTCTCTACCTAACCCCTAAAGGACCGTTGTCCGTTCAAGGGACAAATGCGTTTTCAGGCAAGTACCTACGGGCTGAAATTTTGTCGTGATTTTTTGACACTGTTTTTGAAGATAGAAAAACTGATAAGCTTTGTGGGAATATAATTTTTTTCACAATCCTTGCTTGGGAAAAAAAGTTATGACCAAATAAGCTCAAAATAGGGGACGGCAAGCAGCCCAGGCAACAAAAAAAAAAGTACAAAAATTTGAATTTTTTTTTGAACATTCTTTTTCTCATAGATTATATTTTTGTCTATTTGGAAAGCTTTGATTCATTTCATTTGGATTTGTTATGAGAAAGTTATGGACATTCTTGTTTTTGGGGCAATTAGAGCATCTTCTTGAAAAAAATAACTTCTTGGATGCATTTCTGAATGCAATTTTTCAATTTTTTCAGGTTTTTTTTTTTGCATTGTTTATATTACTTGCTAGAACAATATCACCATTGGGAATAGTGCATTTTTATTCCATCTAAAATATATGAATTTTCCACACAGTCTCATACTGGTTAGGTGTAAGTTCCTACGGTTAGATGTGGAAAAAAAACAGTTTTCAAAATTTTTTACTTTTTGCTATAGAAATGGCAGTTTTGAGTGTTTTTTTGTTTTCGGTAGAAAAAGGGCCTCAGTCCTTTAGGGGCTAATACTTATTTCTTTCTGGGAAATAAAGTTCAACAAATTCTAAAAATAGAAACATATCACAAGATTCTTGTTTCCATCCAGTTTTCTTTTAGAAAACAAAAAACAAAAAACAAAAAACTCAACATTTTTTTGGTCAATCTGAATCATTTTTCAGAAGGAAGCTGCTACACAGGTACAGTAGTAACTTACCAATAATACCGTATGAGGTTGCTGGCCCCAGCCAGGCTTCCCAAATTTCTCACTTTCCGTAGGATCACCAAATGTAACTTCTCACTTCCCTGACAACACAAGTTGCAAGGCCGGCCTGCTGAGAACTGATGTAGCATCAATTCCAAGAGTGTCATGAATAGGATACCTGTATGAAAGATTCGACCCTGCTGCTGCATATATTGGCTTTGTTTTCCAAATACTTATGGTTGGAAAAGGCCAGCTTCAGTTGCTGCCATGGATCCATCTGCTACCAACCTGGGACTCATGCCTTGAATGAGAGGCAAGCTGCTAGGCAGTCCTTTTGGGGGGGCAAAATGGAGCCAGAAAGCACCATTTCATAGTGAAAATCTTTTTTTTGCCAAAAAAAAGTAATTTTTTTCTGTCAAAAAAGTTTCAATCCAATTTAAAATATGGATGAAATTGTCAAATTTGGATGAAAAAGTGTATGAATTTGATTGGAAGGTGTTTAACGGTACAAAAGATGAATGTACCAAGAAATAAAATGCTTCACCAAATTTTAAGTGATCGCCATCCTGACACTTGTTCAAAAACCCTAAAAAAGGGCTGCTGCTAGGTGAGCTATTATGCGTCGCCCAGCCACCTGGCCTGGCCAAGATGTGACCCAAGGATTGATTTCATGAACCCATGATTGGAAACGTGTTGCTTTGCTGTACAAGATGATTCCAATATATATATATATATATATTCACCACAATATAACTTATATACACACACAACAACATGCTGAATAACACAATGGCCATGCAAGCACGTCGACACAATGCAAATCGGTTGGATATTTGCTACAATAATATAGTTGTTGAAGTGCAAGATGACTCATATATACATACATAAATATATATATACCGCAATATAACTTATACACACACAATGCAAGCACATTGACACAATGCAAATCGTTTGGATATTTGTTACAATAATATAGTTGTTGAAGTGCATACATGGATCAGAGCTGTGACTGAGCTGTGTATGTAAGGAAACTATGACGAAAATTACGACTTGGCCAGTCCTTTTTCGCAAACACATCAACTCTCACTGGATTGATTGCAATC
The DNA here is from genome assembly GCA_963969595.1 of Neckera pumila. Classification (NCBI taxonomy): domain Eukaryota; kingdom Viridiplantae; phylum Streptophyta; class Bryopsida; order Hypnales; family Neckeraceae; genus Neckera; species Neckera pumila. The sequence continues at coordinate 24,454,271 of OZ018413.1, forward strand.
CAAAACTTTACACGTAGTTTGGACAGCAGCTGCATATTGTACGATGCCATAACATTAATGAACTGAAAACTTTTGAACTCAAGATAAACGAAGTTAAAGTTGGAGCCTTTATCCTTGGATTTACCGTACAGACTGCACTTCATTGCTAACAATCAGTTTCATTGTTTGTTTGTTTTTGAAACAAATGAATTGGAATTTCATTGCAAAGGCCGAAATTCAAAGTCACCAGCCACAAGTGGCCTGGAGGGAAGGAACCAAAACAAACAGGACCAGAACAACAAGGACGTGACAAGACCAACACACACACACACACCTGGAAGGGCCAATTCCATTGTTTTGAATGCAAATGAGTTCTCATGAACTTAACCCCTGAAGTTCCTTGACTATGTTCTCACCAAAAATGCTCCAAAACTGCCCTTTCTAAAACAAGTACCAAATTTTTGAAAAATATCATTTTTAGACACATGTAACCATAGGATCTTGTAGTACTTTGGTTTGAGAATGTGTGGAAAAAATTTCAGAAATTTCCATCATGTAGATTGGAAGATATTAGCGTTTGAAGTGGCAAAAGTCCTTTTTTTGGCCCTGCAAAAAACCGGGCAGCTGCACTTCACAAGGTCAGATTGTTATGAAAAAAATTCTAAAATGGTTGTGCTTCTTTGGATTCATTCTTCAGGGCAAGTTGGCTACATGCTTGAAATTTTTCAGATTATTTGATATTGTACAACCTATAGGAAAAAAATAGTAAGTAGAAAGAAGTAGAGAATGGTTCAAAACACTAAATTGTTAAGAAGTTAATTATGGAATTGAAAAATGCCAATCCCAATGGTTGCAATGTTGTAATAAACAATCTACATCCTACAATTTTATTTTTTTTGAAAAATATTGAAAATTGAGTGAAATAAACGACTTCAAAGTTTATTTTAGAGTAGACAATCCATAACTGCCCGCAAACTAAAAATCCTTGTAACGTTTGACTCATTGATCAAAATGGAATGATTCAAAGCTTTCCACGTATATATAAATCTAATAAACCAATTTCAAATTTTTATTTTTGAAAAAAGTGATTTTTTCCGATCTGCCCAGATTGCCCGAGTTGAGAAACAAACAACATATTTGGCCATAACTTTTGACTCGTATTTCCAAATGTCATGAAATTTGGTGCATATGAAAGATATTCCTTGTCCCCACCTTCTATAAAAATTTCAGCCCAAAATATGCAAATCTTCAGTCACACGTACCTGTCCTAAATTTCTATGTTGCCAAAAAATGCATGCTGGTCCTTTAGGGGTTAAAATTGAAAAAAGTAAAGTAAAGTTCTTGATGAATGAGCAAATTGAGCTCTACAAGAATCCATCTCTGTATTGTATCAAAGAATTAGAAGTTGAGTGTCGTAAAATGGAATAAAAAGGTTTTTAAAAAACATGAACTACACTAAATAGTGCAATTGGGTTGCCTTAACAATTAGGTTGCCTTACTGAGAGAAATTACCTCATGAATCATTGCTTTGTCCAAATGGAGGCGCATGCAATTCTCTAAACTCAAGCCATCAAGTAGCGCACCAACCTATGCAAGACAGATGGGTCCCCCATTACTGCATCCTTCTACAGAAACTTCACTTAGTTATATAGTGCAAAATGTCAAGAAATTAGTGTGGGGCAACCTAATTGCACTATTTAGTGTAGCTAATGTGGAACTAATTCTCTATTGCTCCTAGATTTTTTTACTTCGTTGGTTTTGGGGAGTGACTGAGCTCTTTACACCTATGTACATGAATGACACATGTCGGAAAAAGGATGTAAATTCATTTACTCATCCAAAAGTGTGTACATTCATCCTGGAGCAATAGTATCCGACTATCCGTAGCATGGTGGCAGTTTTAGTGATTTCATGCATAGACACAACCGAATAAATAGCCAAACATTCCCATGGAATTTTGATTCATTCGTTCTACCCAATTTTTGTTTTATTTGATTGTTCCGCCCGATCTAAAAAAACCCTGCCTGGGACTCTGGGCATCTCCCTGCTGTTGACTCCCTGTGATGAGCTCGCCTGTTGACTCCCCTCTGTCTGTGACAAAAGTCACTGCCGCCATCAATTTAGATGGTGGGGGTCGGTTGCAATTCCAATTCCAGAAACGAAGGAGGTGTCGCTAACTGACTCGCTAGGTCATGACTCATGAGGCCCAAGTGCTGGCCCAACTTATTTGGCATGGCAGCACAAAATCATTTGCACTGACATTGATAAAAATGAGTGATAAAATGAGTGCTTCTAAGTTTTTTTCCCCATTATACTACATACTACATTCTGTGGTTGGGTCCGGCTTCCTTTATGGGTTACTGCAATTCCCTGCGCACTCCATCACCAGAGCAGAGCTAGAGCAGGCACCCCATCAGTCTGCCAAGCTCCCAAATGGGAATGCGGCAATGGTCAAAGGACTGTAGTACCATAATCTCTCCAGATTCAGTCAGAAATTAGAGTCAAGTCTGACATCTAACCGCTGGGCACTTGACTTTGTGTATCCCCTTCCTCTCAAGGCCCCATCAGTCCAGATGAGCACCCTTGGGAGTCGTTTTTTTACAACAACTAAGGTAGGAGGTCCATAAAGCGCCCACTTAAGAACTGAAACTGAATTTCGGGGAGGTGAAACTTCTTGGAGGGTTTTTCAGTAAATTTTCCTTCAAAGACAAATGAAATTGGCATCCAACCCAAGTTGTTTCATATTTTTTGGAGCTTTGTGGAATTAGTTATGAATTTTTGGAGTTCAAAGTTTTGACGCTTCAAAGGGCTCTAAAATCGCCCACTCCTCAAATGTTCACTGCTTGTACCATGTTTTTTTTTGCAATGTACAAGCAGTGAACATTGAGGAGGTGAGCACGAGCGGTTTTAAGAATCTCCTACCTTAAAAGAAGCTTTATTGCAAGAAAAAAGGAAACAAGAACCCAACCACAAGGGGCCTTGGGGGCAAATGAAACAAGCAACAAAACAAAATACTACTCCGTATAGACTACAAGCTAGGCACCATTCCGATAGGGCGGAGACTGCCTCCCCAGGGTGCCAGCCATACTATAGGGGTTGAAACATGAATTTGGTTTGATGGAGGGTAAGAGAGAACCCATCTTGGTGTGTCTCCAACCATCACCGCAGAAAAGATCATTTCTACCCCATCTCACACTAAAGTAGACCCTAGCGTCTTCCTTGCGTACATGATTTCTCAATTGCAATCTAGAAATAGCGTCCCACTCTGTACGTCCATAATCAATGAGATTCAAACAAATGCATTGCATGAGCTTCACTAGGTGCCAATGGATGTCGTTAAACGGTACATCGTTACGCTTGATCCATAACATGTAAAGAATAACTATGCGAAGTGCCATCCAAATGCCACTCTCTCCATTGAACTTTTGTGGGATTTGACCAAAGAAATTGCCTTGTCTCCAATAGGGAGGCTGCCACGGTCCAATAGCATCCATGGTGGTAGTAAGGGCCTTCATAATATGAATCCCTCCATTGTCAAGCTCATTGAGCAGACGTGCACTAATTGGAGTTGCTTTTGACCTCTACCCCTTTGCAATTAGGAAGGTTTTGGAACTGCCTCAATAATTTGCCTCTTCCTCTTTGTAGAAAGGAAGTGGGTGTTTTTCCAAGGGCATTGGTTGCATCCTCTTATCAAAACCTCTCAATTCATTTCCTATAGTATCACTTCTCAACGGGCATTTCAACTTCAAATATGCAAAGGCTGTATTCTTCCTATTTCAAAGACATGTCGGTATAAACTCCTTTCAAACCGCAAGGAATTGACCCAACACTAAATTGTCATCATAGGCCTGGCTTCTTTCTTCTTGGGTGGCGGTCATGGACTAGGCCGAGTATATGGAGGTAAATACTACTACCTTCAATCTATTGTTTGACAATCAATTATGGCCACTTTTTTCCTTCCAAACTCTACCATGTACTAATACACTTCATTCTCGGTCTCACCAACCCTGTTGAATGTCATAGAGAAAGTTTGGAGTCCACCCCACTAGTCGGGGTCAAATCCAAGTACATATAGAGAAACCTAGAAGTGGTCCGGAAAACCCCCTCCATTGGCCCCATTTGGTCTTCTAAGCATATGGAAGATTTGACCTCTTGAAATTGATAGTGTTGTCCTCACATTGGAGACACCACTATAAAAAAAACACGTTTTAGGAGACAAGCCCTAATTTTTTATGATGATTTTAAGTGATGTCATTGTTGACAACCCAAAATTTTTATGTCAACAAATATGTAATGTAACATCAATATTGACAATCCAATGTTTCTTATAGTAGGATTTCTTATAGTTCGCGCCTACTATCATGTTTGGTTGAAGATATAGTGACTCAACCAAACCTAACCGTGATTGCATTCAACAAATTTTCAATTTGTTGGGCATTAACGAATGCAAGTACCAAATTGCAAACAATCACATGTCATAAGTGTCCAATGCAATTGTGATCGCCCAATTTGCAAATACAACCAAAGCAATTTTTTGTTGTTTGGGCAATGAGGGATTTAAATGTTAATATTGATAATATCTTATCCTTTACAAAGCTAGACAAAAGGCAGATACAAATTTGGAGATTTCCGAGGCAAAATTTCTAGGTAAAATGAATTGTGACTTGAGAAGAATCCATGCAGCATTTTCTTTTCTTCTCATCTTGATAAAAATTTGTTTAGAACCTTGCAAAAAATCATGAAGCATTGAATGATTAAACTACTTATAATTCTAAAAAGTAGACAATGTTTTATTTTTCATCATGAATACTTAGATATATTTCATCCATTTCACATAACTTCTATATTTAGCTCTAATTTAAAAACTTTCATCATTTATCCCGTTATTTATACATTTGAGTGCCCTGATTCTTAGAGGTTAATATTGACTACATGTTCACATCCATCAAAAACATCCAACCTAAGTTTGCTAATTTCTAATACAACCATATATTAAACTTCTGAGTACTTTATTGTATAAAATATGAACAAATTTTGTCTTTCAATAATAAGATATTTGAACATTCAATAGGCTATAAATGCAGTATAATGTGAAAAATTCATTGATTTTCTTAGTACGTGTCCTTTATCACATTCAATACCTTTAAAAAAATTAGAAAAATTTTAAACTTTTTAAAAACTACCTTCACAAAAATTAATTTAAATATTATAAACAATAAATTTAAATTTTGAATTTAAAAAAAAAATGCCACGAAATCACTCATTTAGAAAATCACTCATTTGGTGCACAAATTTAGAAAATGAACACTAAATGACATTTTTAAAACAAAATATAATATATAATTGTAAAGTCAAATTCTTAAAAGACCATTTTGGATTCTAATCCTACTTTTTTCTTAACTACTTTATTTTTTTTGATAATACTCATTTGTACCAGTGGTTTGAAAAATAAAATTAATAATTTATACAAAGAATTCCCAAGTATGCAAAGGAAGAAAATCTCACTAGTAAAAACATACAATAGTTTGCATAAATTAGGGAAAATGACAAAATGACCACAAGAAGATCTGCAACCGATGGTTTGCAATTTTATTATTTTGAAAGCAACATTCACTTGAGTCACAAACTTCTTTACATCCACAAACATAGATAAATTAGACAAAATGAACATAATCATTCATTTTTCACCCAGAAATGTGTACATTCATCCAAAATGGAATAATACTCTTTGAGGATTTTGTGTCAATTTTGAAATTTAATCCATTGTGTGAAAAGCTAGAAGAATTTACTACCAAATATTTGCTCCAAAGAAATTTATATTACTTTTGACCGATAAATTGCTCAAAAATTAATCATTGCCACAACTACTATAATCAGTCACTTGTGGATCACTTTCTTGGTCTATGCATATCATATTGATTTAAACTAGCAACTAAGGTACAAGGTTCATAAAGCCCCCATTTTGAAAGCTAAAAATGAATTTGTAGTGGCTACACTTCTTCAAGAAAAATTCAATAGGTTTTCTCTGAAAGACAACAAATGGAATTGGCATCTAATCCAAGTCGTTTCATATTTTTTGGAGCTCTCAAAAACTATCATGAATTTTTAAAGTTGAAACGCACTAGTCACCAAAAGCATCCACCTCCCAAAATGTACACTATTTGTACATTGTGGTGCAATGTGAAAGCAAAATGTACCTCTACATTGGAAGATACTTCTTGAGCCTGAACATTGTATGGATGCGCTCAAAGCAAGATGCTGAACCCGTCTTACAAAGTAGGCTTTGCAAGGTGAATTTTGTGTTCTGCAAGATAAATATAAAAAAAAGCCCCCTAATGTGTTGTGTTAATTCTAGGTTCTTCACCTCTCCTAGCTAATTTGGAGCCTCTGATTGCAAATATGAATTCAAAATTTGTAAATTTTATCATGTGTGGTAAACAAAATAATCCCACATTTTTCTAAGTATAAATTCACCTTGAAGGACCTACATCATACGTCCTTTGAGCCTAAACACTTTATGGATGCTTTTGGAGCCCAAATGCTTTTTGAACGCTTTTCGAGACGGAGCCCTTTATGAACAACGGAGCTTTATGTGAATGCTTTTAGAGCCTGAGAGCTTTGTGGACGCTTTTAGAGCCGGAAAGCTTTGAGGACCTTCTCCCTTAGTAGAAATGGCCAAACTTTTTTGTCAATCTGACAGCCTTAAATCCGATCAACAAGGTTTAGCAGTCTCAATTCCCCACCAAATGGATGCGGACAATCCGACTACTACCATGTCCGTCACAGCGCATGGGGCGGTGTTCCACCACAACCTTGGGCCAGACGGAACGTACAGCCTGCTGCAGAGCAGATTTGAACTGGAGACCGGCGTAGTACTACTGTAGTTTCCGAGATTCAATTTTCTGCTCTGGACAGCAGCCACCACCCCTGTTGTCCCTACTCCACCACCTCATCCCAAATCTCCTTGGAGTGTTGTGCCAGTCTCTAGAGTTGTCCATCACTACCGGTTGAATGTTAATGTAACCCCAAATGACATACGACAAGAGCGATAAATTATGTATAGATTTCACAAATCTCTATTAACCCCTAAAAGTCAGAGTATGTTTTCAACAAAAACGCTCCAAAACTGCCATTTTTAGTACAAGTACCAAATTTTAGAAAAAAAAACATTTTTGGACACATGTAACCGTAGGATCTTGTAGTAAACTTGTTTGAGAATATCTAGAAAAAATTTCAGAATTTTCCACCTTGTAGATTGCAAGATATTAGCATTTGAATTGACAAAAAACCTTTTTTTGGCCCTACGAAAAATCAGGCAGCTGCACTTCACAAGGTTACATTTAACCCCTAAAGTCCCAAGGCCATTTTTCGGTCAAAAACCACTCAAAACTGCCAATTTGGCTGCGTTCATCCAAGAACACAAAAAAAAACATTTTTTTAGAATCTAACCATAGGATCTTGTATTTCACTTGTCAAATATCATGTGGTAAAAATTTCATGAAGTTTGACCGTATATATTGGAAAATTAGCATTCAAAGTTGAATTTGAACATTGACCTGCAATTTCAGATGACTTTGACCGCCATTTGTGGAAATTCGTTGCACTACAGACTTTGAGTTTAAATTTTTTTATGTTGAAGATGTAAGTTGAAAGTCTACAAAAAAAAATTTCAAAAAAAACACACTTGATTTTCATTCTTTAAAAAACTGTTAAGTAGAAATAAGTCCAAGATTTAAAAAAAAAGTAAATTGTTAATAGCTCTTAGATGGGATTGAAATACAATAATCCCAATGGTGAGATTGTTTTAGCAACCAAACACAACATTCTCAAGAAAAGACTTGTAAAACATTGTGAAAATTTCATTCAGAAATGAATCCTACAAGTTATTTTTTCAAAAAGATGTTTAGACTTCCCGAAAAACAAGATTGTCCATAACTTGCTCATTATTAGTTCAAATAAAATGAATCAAAGCTTCACATGTAGACAAAAGTATAAAGTTTCAAAGAAAAAAAAATTAAAATTTATTTTGACTTTTTGCAAAAAATTTGTGCTGCCCACCGAGTTCAGTTTGAGGCTTTTTATGGTATAAGTTTTGCTCCCGGGCACCAGTTGAAATAAAATTTATATTCCCACAAAGCTAATCATTTTTTCTATTTTATAGAAAAGTTTCAAAAAAATTCACTAAAAATTGAGCCCATAGGTACCTCTCCGAAATCTGATTTGTCTCCCGAGGGGACAATGGGACTTTAGGGGTTAAATGAAAGAATGTCCAAAATGGTGGTTACTCCTTGGATTCATTCTTCAAAGCAAGTTGGCTACATGCTTGAAAAATTTCAGATTATTTGGAATTGTACAACATATAGGAAAAAAATAGGTTGTAGAAAGAAATAGAGAATGATTCAAAACACTAAAAATTGTTAAGAATTAAGGTAGAAACACCTGTACCCAACCAGGGATCAATTCCAGACCTAGAGGTGCCCCTATTTGTAATCATGACTTAGAACATGTTTTTTACTCTTGTTTTAAAATGGGAACAATAAATCATGACTTATGTTCTAAAGTATGCAAAAATTAGCAAAGAAAAAAGAAATATGAAACTAATTTTTGAGTGATAAGAATTGGAAGACTCTAGTGATCGGCTTTGCGTTCGGAACCCTTTTTGGCACCCAAAATTAACAGTAACTTCAATTTGGGGAATAAAAGTACGGAAAATTTTCAATTCCAATATTTCTTATCTTCCTACATGGGGAAAAATTTTCATCACTCATTTCGCTCATCATCTATTCCAAAATCCCTTAAGTGATTGGTATGGATGTTTCTACCTTATATTATGGAATTGAAAAATGTCAATCCCAACGGTTGAAATGTTGTAATAATCAATACACATCCTATGCTTTTATTTTTTGCAAAAAATATTAAAAAATTTAGTTAAATAAAGGACTTCAAAGTTTATTTTAGTGTAGGGAATCCATAACTGCCCGCAAACTAGAACACCTCATAATTCTCATCTCACAAATCAAAATGGAATAATTCAAAGCTTTCCACTTACATTTAAATCTAGAAAACCAATTTCAAATTTTTATTTTTTTTAAAAAGCGATTTTTCAGAGATTTTTGGAGCTGCCTGACGATTGTTGAAAACGAAACATCATCCAATAACTTTTTAACCATGTAGTCAAAAGTTTTGAAAATTGTTGGACCTTAAAGCTACTCCTTGGGCACACTTTGTGTGAAATTTTCAAAGAAAAGAAACAAAATGTCCGTTCGTAGTGAGCTGCCCAAAATTGCTATGTTGCCCAAAAAAATGCCATTTGGTCCTTTAGGGGTTAAAAAATGATTTTTTGGGTAAATGGATTTAAACAAATAATCCAACTACAATTAAACTTGTCTATTTTTTGGAAAGAACAGTGTTAATTAACCTCTAAAGGACCAACATGCATTTTTGGGCTATATAGAAATTTTGGAGAGGCTAATGTGAATGAGGATTTGCATCTTTTTGAGGAAATTTTTTATTGAAGGTGAGGACAAGAAATATCTTCTATATGCACTAAATTTCATGACATTTGGAAATATGAGTCAAAAGGTATGGCCTAATATGTTATTTTTTTTGTAAATGGGCAATCCAAGAAGATTAGAAAAAATCACTTTTTTCATAATCAAAAATTTCAAATGGGTTTTCTAGAGTTATATATACATGGAAAGCTTTGAATCATTCCATTTTTTTATCAATGAGTCAAAACTTATGAAGAGTTTTTGTTTGCAAGCAGTTATGGATTCTATACTCTAATATAAACTTTGAGGTCCTTTATCTTACTCAACTTTCAATATTTTTTGAAAAAAAAAAAAAACATACGATGTAGATTGTTTATTACAACACTGCAACCATTGGGATTGGCATTTTTCAATTCCATATCTAAATTATTAACGACTTAGTATTTTGAATCATTCTCTATTTCTTTCTACTTACTGTTTATTTCCTATATGTTGTACAATTCCAAATGATCTAAAATTTTTCAAGCATGTAACCAACTTGTCTAGGAAAAAGAATTCAAAGAAGCACCACCATTATGAATATTTTTCATGGGCTTGGTGAAGTGCAGCTGCCTTGTTTTTTGGATGACCAAAAAAAATGGTTTAAGTGACTTTGAATGCTTATATCTTGCAATCCCCGCGTTGGAAATTTTTGAAATTTTTACCACATGTTTACAAGGCAGTGTACTACAACACCTACAGTTATATGTGTTAAAAAAATTTCAAAAATTTGGTACCTATACTAAAAATGGCAATTTTCAAGGGTTTTGGATGAAAACGTAGTCATGGACTTTAGGGATTAAGAGGAAAGGAGGAAAAAACAATCTGTTAGGCTCATGCGGACAACAAAGACTAAGCGATAGACTAAGTGACAATCTCCACCTAGGAAGGTATAAGCTACCAAGACAAATAGTGGAACTCATCTTAATACATAGTGCTAGACTGATGCACTACAAGTGGATAATGCATTTAGAGAAGTATAATAATGTCTACCTAACTATATTAGCTCTAATTACATTATTTCTCCAAATTGGGCCCACCTATTGTCTGCATTCTTGACGATTATAAGAGAAGATGCAATAACACAAATTCTATTGTAGTTTTAATTTTCTACATTGTATGCAACTAGCAATTAGAGACAAAAGCAACACCAAAAGCATCTTGAGTTTTGATATATTGAGGTTACAAAAGCAATTACCTTCTCAATTTTTGGATTTTTTAAATTTATAAAATTGAGATGAGAGTTGAAAAATACAGTTTCATCCGAAATTGAATTAAATTTTTTTGGAAAAAAGTTAAAATTGGACTTTTTAAGTTTTGAACATTGCCCGAATGAACAAAACTTATTTCAAAGGCTTGTAAGTCAAAATCATGTGCTTATATATCTTTCAACTTTAAGATTATGTGAGTACTCTTTTTGAGAGTACAAGTAAAAGATTCTAGACCAATTGGACCTATCTATCATAGTTGATTCAAAATGTGTACAGTTAAAAATAAAAAAATTTTGAGGCATAACTTTTAACCACGACTTAGATTGTTATAAAATTTTCTCAATATCAAGCTAGTAGTAAAATACACCTGTGGTAAAAAAATTCACAAGAATCTAACAGATATTGTACCAAGAAGGGCCTCCCAAAAGTGTAAAGTAGCCTGAAATCATGCCTCATGGCTTTAAGGGTTAACATTGAAATATTTCAAGAGGAATTTGCAAATAGATGATTTATATAGAACTCCACAAACTAATACTTGGTGAAATACTTTAGATATTAAAGTAATTCATACTTTAAGATTAATTCAATACTTTAACCCCTAAAGTCCCAAGGCCATTTTTTTGTCAAAAATCACTCAAAACTGCTACTTTTGTTGCGTTCATCTAAAAGATGAGAAAAATTAATTTTTTATAGAAAATAACCGTAGGATCTTATACTACACTTTTTACAGATCATGTAGTAAAAATTTTGTGATTTTTGACCGTACGGATTGAAAGATATCAGCATTCAAAGTGAAAGAAAAAGTTTTTTTCAAGAAGATGCTCTCATTGCCCGAAAAACAAGATTGTCCATAACTTTCTCATAAAAAGTCCAAATGAAATGAATCAAAGCTTCCCAAATAGGCAAAAATATAATCTATAAGGAAAAAAAATTAAAAAAAATTAAATTAAATTTTTTGCAAAATTTTTTTGCTGCCCCTTCTCCCCTGTTTTGAGCTTATTTGGGCATAACTTTTGCTCCCGGGCACCGATTGAAATAAAAATTACATTCCCCAAAAGCTACTAAGTTTTTCTATCTTATGGGAAAGTTTCAGAAAGTTTCATTAAAAATTGAGCTCATAGGAACCTGCCCAAAATCCATTTTGTCCCCCATAGGGACAATGGGACTTTAGGGGTTAAGTTAAAGCATTCATATTTTACATGTTGACATTTAAAGGGGTTTACAAATGACGAGGTAGACCAAGTGTGGGTCTTAAAGCTTAGTCCACATAGGCATATTTTCCACTTGTGCAATTGTTACTTTAAATGTAAGGATTAAGAAACAAATCACACCTTATACTAAACAAAATATGATCTAAGTTGCCATGAGCAGAACAAAGAAACAACTGCATGTCAATTTCGATAAGAGAAGCCAAAAAATTGCACCTTATACTAAACAAAACATGATCTAAGTTGTCATGAGTAGATTTTTTTGAGTCATTCCATTGTTTATATGGTCTTCCACTACTAGATTTTTCTACTAAGGTAGGTGGTTCAAAAAGCGACCCTCTTCTTCAAACAAACATGTAGGGAGCTCAAAAATGGAGACTAAGTGGTTTTAAAATGGACTGCCAACAATGTGAGAGCATAATTGAGACTTGTCATGTGTTGCTTCATACTTCACCAATGGATGGAAGAAGAGCTAGAGAAGGTCCATTTCAAAGCCATGGTGTGTCTACTTAACCCTAAAGGACCATTGTTCCTTAAGGGGACAAATGAGATTTTGGGCAGATACCTACAGGCTGATTATTGTTTAGATTTTCTTAATTTTCTTTTGAAGATAAAAAAGATGATTAGCTTCATGGGAATCTAACTTTTTTTAATCAGTGCCCAAGAACAAAAGTTATGCCCAAATTAATTCAAAACAGGGAAAAGGGGGCAACAAAAAAGAAATTGCAATAGTTTTAAAAAAAAATCTGAATTTTTTTCCTATAGATTATATTTTTGTCTATCTGGAAAGCTTTGATTCATTTCATTTGGATTTGTTAAGAGAAAGTTATGGATAGTCTTGTTTTTGGACAATTAGAGCATCTATTTGAAAAAAATAACTTGTAGGATTCATTTTTGAATGTAATTTTCCTAATTTTTCAAAAAAAGAAGTTTTATATGGTTTATATTTCTTGCTAGAAAAATCATGCCATTGGAATTAGTGCATTTAAATTCCATCCTAGAGATATTAATATTTTAGATTTTCTTTCTATGTCATACCTACTTTTATTTAACAATTTTGTTAAAGAATAAAAATTAAGTTCTTTTGAATCTTTTTTATTTTTCCTAGACTCTCAACTCACTTCTCCACCTTAAAGATTTAAAGCTAAAAACTATGTAGTACAAAACTTTAAGTTAAAAATGTTCAAAGCCAAAAAATCTAGTCCCGCAATGTGCTAAAATTCTTGTTTTTTTCACTTTGAGCTCAAATATCTTGCAACTTGTGCCGTCAAAAATTCTGAAATTTTTTCTGCACATTCTCATACTAGTTAGATCCTATAGTTAGATGTGCAAAAGAAATAATTTTCAAATTTTTTAATTCTTTGCTATAGAAATGGTAGTTTTGAGTGTTTTTTGGCAGAAAAAGGCCTTGGCCCTTTGGAGGTTAATTCTTCTAAATGAGAATTGATTGCCCAGTTACCTTCTTACAAATGTCAAAAGAATGTAGGGTCCATTTAAGTTTAGTAAAGGTCGCATTTAGGAACCTTTTGTATTACTTTTTGAATGCGCCAGTGCTTGTTTTTGGTGAAATCATATCTTTTTTCAAATTGCAAGTGAGTGGGTTTTGCAAGGCCTATGATAAAAAATAAGTATCTATCACAAAATTCTTTGGAAATTCATAAGTAATTCATAAATGCTCCGAAAAATATGAAACCACTTATGTTAGGTTTTGCATCAATTTTTCTTCAAGCGAAAAATAACGGAAAATATTTTTGGGCATTTGAAACCAATCAAAAAGGCCCAACAGCCCTTAAAGGGTTGCTTTTTGAGCCACCCACCTTAGCTCGATTTTCAGTGAACCAAAGTTTGAGATTCACAAGATTACAGTAGACTCGGCTGCACATGCCGTTAGTACCCCCCGACATTTCCTACTCCTTGAATGTAGATAGAATGAGAGCTGGGTATTGTAGGTCAGTTACAAGAGTACTTCATTCTTTTTCTGTTGCCACCCACACATTCCATGCATAGTTGGAAAATCAAGTTCAGAGTTGAGCTTTTTCAACACACAATGCACACCCACTTACATCATAGACTCCATGTCCTTGGAATGCTCCTGCACTTGCAGTACATAAGTTAGAAGGCATGTTTTTCACCTTAGTTTCAAAGGCTATTGATGCAAGTCATTTGACCTAATCGTCCCCCCCCCCCCCAAAAAAAAAAACTTCAGAAAACGAGTGTGGAGTTCATGATCTAAATCCTCGCAGAAATTGAACCTAATAATATTCTCCCTTTCTGCACAGGTGCCTCCCGTTCTGCAAAATGGGTTCTATTTTGATGTCGTGTAGGCCTTGAAAATTTCATGGCCAATCATAACCCCTACACATCTAGTAGTCACACTTGCAGAGTATGCACTTATCGAAGACAACCTTGTTCAATAGTAATGCATTGTTATTTTAGAGACCCTTATTTGCATAGTTTGTGGTCTTGCTTTTAGTGGATTCATGGCGAGGTTTGTGATGTTGATTTTAGTGGCTTTGCTTGTATAGGAATTATCTCTTGTTATCCTAATAGAGTTTTGGGGTTTTTTGGATGTATTATCTAGGAGATTTAAACGATGAGTTTTATGTGCTTAATTCCTAATGAAGGTAGTTGATCTAATAGAGAATAGATTGTGGACAAGTTTGAAATGGGATTGTTGCAACAATATTTTATTTCCATCCAAGGAAGCTTAGACATGAAGAACAAGTGGTAGACAAAGTTCCTTTATTGAATAATTGTAATGAGTGACTAACGGGGAGAATTTTTTGTAATCTTGCATTAAGTACATGATATGATTATTTGCAATGATGTCTTATAATTGTTTTCTGTTCCCAAAGTATCCATTTTCTATAGAAAAATGAAGATAGAATATTCTAAAGCACTGCATTGTATTATATATATACTTTGAAATTATAAATTGAAGACTAATTCAATAAATGTAAAGGATCTGTAAGATTAAAGCATTGGTAATATACAATGCCAGATTAGAAATTGTATAAATTAAAAAAAGAGCATAATTTTTTTTAATTACTCTAAGCAAAGATATATTTTGGTTCAATAATGTGATTGAATTTGAAAGCTTTTCAACTTACATTCAAGAATCACAACAAGGCATTTGAGACCTTGAAAGGTTAAATAGCAATAGCCATTACCACCACGTGACACAAGCTGATTTGGCTACTTTGCCAATTTTGGAGAAGATGATCACATAGAGTTATTTGAATCTCTAAATGTGTCATTGGGTGATTGCATAAAATACCTGTATTATTTATTGCATTTAACCCCTAAAGGACCGAGGCCCTTTTTCTACCAAAAGACACTCAAAACTACCATTTTTTTAGCAAAAAGTAAAAGAATTTGAAAAACATTTTTTTTTACTGCACAAATTGCAATATATATATGCGTTTAAAGTGAAAAAAAACAAGATTTCTAGCACATTGCGGGACTAGATTTTTTGACTTTGAACATTTTTAACTTAAAATTTTTGCACTATAGAGTTTTGAGCTTTAAATCTTTGTAGTGAAGAATTGAGTTGAGAGTCTAGGGAAGAAAAAAATACCCCAAAAAACTTAATTATCATTCTTTAAAAAAGTGTTAAGTAGAAGTAGATACAAGATAGAAGGAAAATCTAAAATATTCATATATCTTAGATGGAATAAAAATGCATTGATCCCAATGGTGAGATTGTTCTAGCAAGTAATATAAACCATGCCAAAAGAAAAAACTGAAAAATTTGAAAAATTGCATTCAGAAATGCATCCTAGAAGTTATTTTTTTCAAGAAGATGCTCTAATTTCTTGAAAAACAAGAATGTCCATAACTTTCTCATAACAAATCCAAATGAAACGAATCAAAGCTTTCCAGGTAGACAAAAATATAATCTATGAGAAAAAAATATCTAAAAAATAAATTCAAATTGTTGTCCATTTTTTTGGGCTGCCCGGGCTGCCCACCATCCCCTGTTTTGAGCTTATTTGGTCATAACTTTTGTTCCCGGGCACCAAATGTGAAAAAAATTATATTTCCAAGATGCTAATCATCTTTTCTACCTCCAAAAAAAGTTTCAAAAAATTAGGAGAAAATTTCAGCCCATAAGTACCTGCCCGAAAATGCATTTGTCCCCTGAAGGGACAATGGTCCTTTAGGGGTTAATAGTACTCATGCTTTTTTTTCTTTGAGTACTTTATAATCAAAAAAATAATTCTTATTTTTATTTATAAATATGGATAATGTATACACCTATAAGATGAAGTTAACCACCCAAAGAAAAATCACAAAAAAACTCTCTAAATAGGACAACTAGAAAAGTTACAAATCTCAAGAAAATAGATGCTTTCATATTTTAGTTAGTATAAAAAAGGGGGAAAACTAAATAAATAAATAAATTTTTTTCTATTTTTTTGCAACTCTAAAGAAATGGTCATTCACCAAAAAAACAAGAAAATATTTTTTTACATGTTTCAAAATGCAAGTAGAAAGAGACTCACTTTGAAGACTTTTATACAATATATAATTAATTATTTTAAAAATACTTTAACCCCTAGAGTTCCATGACTATGTTTTCATTGAAAATGCTCAAAAACTACCATTTTTAGTACAAGTATCCAATTTCTGAAGAAAAGTTTTTTTGACACATATAACCGTAGGATCTTGTAGTATGTTGACTTGAAAACATATGGTAAAATATTTAGAAATTTCCACCACGTGGATTGCAAGATATAAGCATTCAAATTCTCTGAAATCGTTTTTTTGGCCTTGCAAAAAAAAGGGCAGCTGCACTTCACAAGCTCACTTTTTGATGAAAAAATGTCCAAAATGATGGTGCTTCTTTGGATTCTTTTTCCTAGACAAGTTGGCCACATGCATGAAAAATTTCACTTCATTTGGAATTGTTCAATGTACAGGAAAAAAAAGGCAAGTAGATAGTAGTAGAGAATGATTCAAAATACTAAATTGTCAAGAATATAGTTATGGAAGTGAAAAATGCCAATTCCAGTGCTGATAATGGTATAATAAACAATCTACATCCTATGATTTTATTTTTTTCCAAAAATATTGAAAATTGAGTAAGAAAAAGGATTTCAAAGTTTAATTTAGAGTAGAAAATCCACAACTACCCGCAAACTAAAAATCTTCTTAACTTTTGACTCATTGATCAAAATAGGATGATTCAAAGCTTTTCAAGTATATATAACTTTAGAAAACCAAATTCACATTTTTATTTTTGAAGAAAGTGATTTTTTCTAATTTGCCCAAACTGCCTTGTTACAGAAAAAAAATAACATATTAGGCCACATCTTTTAACTTGTATTTCCAATGTCATGAAATTTAGTGCATATAAAAGATATTCCTTGCGCCCACCTTCTATTGAAATTTTAGCTAAAAATATGGAAATCTCTAGTCACACGATCATGCCCAAGGACTATTATATACCTTATATGAAAGTTTTAATATTCCAAAATATTAGATAAGGTATATAATAGTCACGAGTACCTTATTTATGAATTTTGAGTCATTTGGAGCCAAAATGCAAAAGTTATGGCCAACAAATAGATTCCTATTAAAAAAATGCTCAAACTACCTTAATATTATGGGCTCCATATCATTTGATCTTTTGGCCCCAATTTTTTTCTCCACAAACATTGGCCATTCCTACACTTTGGTAGAGGATTTCATTAACGTCCCAATGAATCTTTATGGCCCTAGGATCCAAGTTCGTGTTATCTACTCTGTAGACAAAAGAACTTTAGAGGTGAAATATTTATTTTTCCAAAAAATTGTGCCACTTGCAATAGTTTATTTATAATTCTAAATAGAAGCATACAAAAAATAATTATTGCAAAATTCATAATAAGATTCTTCAATTTCTATCTCAATGTGGGCAACTTTGTAATTTAAAAAAAAAATTCTATTGTTTTATTGAATGGATTGATATTTATTCAAAACCTTTTATTCATTCTATTTTTATTAATCCCGTAATCTCTAAAGTCCCAAGGGATAGCGTCCCTTGGGGACAATTGAAGGTTTGGTGAGGTTCTTTTTTTGTAAGATAGATTCCATTTGAGTTTTACAGGAATATAATTTAAACTTTCCATAAAACTCAAATGCTTTCTATCTTAAATTTATGTCCAAGAGCATAAGTTGTGTCATATGCAGCTCAAATAGATGAGCTTAGGCAATTCAAAAAAATCCAAAAAAATTGGAATCACTAGTAGAAGAATATGTCCTCAATGCTTGTCCTAAATGATTGAAAAGTATTTAAAATGACTCATTTATTAACCATTTGTGAAGACTTGATGGTGATGAGATTTTCACCAAAAGACTGAACTTAAAACCATCTTCAATGCAATGTCCAATCATTTAAAATAGTCATTTATGGCTTGTTTTCTACTAGTGAATAGTTTATTTATTTTGGTAATAGATTATATTTTTGTATATATATAAAAAGATTGATTCATTTCATTTGAATTAGTATTGTGAAAATTATGGAGCATCTTGTTTTACAAATAGTCATAGCATCTTCGTGGAAAATTTTGTACTGAAGAATGGAAATCAAGTCTTGCTTTGAATTTGTATTAATAAAATTTTCAATTCAATTTTTCAACATAGAAAGTAAAATTAATTCATAATTTTTAATGTAGAACTTTTAAGTTAAGAGGATTCAAAGACTTATAATCTTGTATAGCAAGGTGCAATAAAAGAAGGTTCAAATGTTTAAATGCAGACATCTTCACTTTATCTGATCAAAGTTTCCAAAATTTCTTCCATACGTTTTCATGCAAGTCTAGTAGGAAATCCTACAATTCTATAAGCAAAAAATCAAATGTTCAAAAAAGTTATTTATTGCATTGGAAATGACAATTTTGAGTGTTTTTTTTGGGACAAAATTAGGCCTCAAAACCTCAGGGATTGAGGATATGGAGGTATTATCAAATGAATATTTGTATTCGATTGAATATATATATATATATATATATATATATATATATATATATATATATATATATATATATATATATATACACCTAGAGTGGTAGGAGGTAGAACAACCCATGTGGGATAAATAAATTATAATTTGTAGTTTCTCAAGCACTCATAGTTAAGTCAAAAACAAAGAATTGTGTTAAAGGTATAATTTTAGACCTCATTTAGGCATAATAGAGTAACTTTTTTCAAAAAACTTTGTACTAAAAAAAGCTGGTGAATGAAGACAAGTTTCACCTCCAAAAATTTGTTTGGCATTTTAAACCTCCAATCAAAAGTTATAGACAAATTTGAGAGAGGGGTTGGAATGGACATTTTCTTTAACATTTTTAGAAACCCTCTCTCAAATTTGTCCATAACTTTTGATTGGAGATTCAAAATTCCAAACGGATTCAACCATGCCTAAATGAGGTATGAAATTCTACTTTTAGCACAATTCTTTATTTTTGACTTAACTATGAGTGCTTGAGAAATTACAAATTATAATTTACTTATCCCACATGGGTTGTTCTACCTCCTACCATCGCATGTGTATATATAGAGTTGTCTTTTCACTTGAAAATCCAAAATGTATTATTAATGGAAAGTGGTTGTAATGCATTACCCATTGGATTCTTTGCCAACACCTTTTTCTACAAATATTTGTTGATTTGTATGTCTGATGGAACACACCATAATGTATTGCCACTATCCTGGTATCCAAGCTTATATTAATTATGTGAGAATGACTTTTGTGGATGAGGACTCTAGAGAGGGACGGAAACATCAAGAAAGTACCCCCCATTGAAACAGTAGTGCTTCAATGAATTTACAAAAGAGTATTGAAACTTTACTGTTACTATACTGATGCAGTACTGCAACAGTATAGTTTCAATAGAAAAATATTTTTTGTATTGTTGCAGTATTGCGTCAGTATTGTAACAGTAAAGTTTCAATACTCTACTGTGAACCCTATAAAACAATATTGCAACAACAATGACACAGTGAGGGGGGTTAGTTTCCGATGAAGGCAGCCTCTCTGAAGGCTGCTGAATGTTACGTTTAGCTTTTCCCGAAAAGCAATCAGCTAGTAAATGGTTGCTTTGAGAGCAGACTACCTTAGAGCATCCCCACTCCAGGCACGGCCAGGGAGCACTTGGAGTGTCATTTGACCAAGCCCGGTCCATGTGCCCCACGGCAACACGGGTTACGAACACGGGAAACCGGGTTTACACGGCCCCCAAGTGCTACCTCATGATTGCCTACTCGGGGGAAGACATTCAATAATGAAAAGGTCTCTCGAAACTTGGGGAATAAATGAAAAAGTCTCTCGAAACTTGAAAATAAAGATAAAATAACTCATACCGAGCCGCAAGAAGGACTCTTCATTTGGCCGGGTGCTCTTCAAATTTGGCCGTGCCCGGCCATTTTTTGGCCCTCACCGTGCGTGCCGTAGGGCACTCATTATGGCCGGGCACAGCCATTTGCCTAGTTTGAGCCACTTGTTGAGTTGGAGTGGGGATGCTCTTACAAGTTACAAGTTACAACAGAGGTTGATTTGGTACAAATTTAAGGTCAAAATGCTCCACTCACACTCTACGCTATCAAGTCTCTCCATAAACAATTATTTTTCTCAAGTACCCTCCTACAGGCTCCACCTGGCACATGAAATTGATATTTTAATTCTTTTCTTTTTCCGCATGGGCCGAACTGCGGTAATCATTAATTATAGTTCAGCAAAATGCTCTTGCTCAGAACCAGTGACGGATCAAAGGCCGGGGTCAGGAAATCTCTCCATTCTTCAGGAGCCTGATCTTGCAGACTTTGCGATCACAGTGCTGCTGCCCCGGCTTTGCCTGGGTCTGCGCCTGTGCCTGCGTCTTGGAAGGGAAGTCAGTACACAAGTTGAAGTCTTGTTAGCCAATACTTTCACGACCTTGTTCTGTTACTTTCTCTTCTTCCGATTCCTGCTCCCAAATCCCAAGAGCATGCTCACGTCTGCAAAGAAGAAACACATCATAAAAGCTCATCTGAGCACTGTACTTGCAAACTGGGAGAATAGAAATAGAGACGGAAGCTTTGGATGTAAGAGAGTTTGTTAGGGACATGCTAAACCCATCATAGCATTACTAATCAATGCGGATCAGTTAAGGTGTTGTGGGGGAGCAAGCATGTGCCGCAGCCGAGGAGTCGGGATATTTTTCGAGTTTTACCAACTATTTTCCTATATTGAACCCTTTTTTCAAGTTCCAAGATTTTCTTTTTTTGTTTTTTTTGTTTTTTTGTTTTTTTTTGTTTTTTTATTCTTTATAGATTTTTTCCCCAGTCTTTGGATTCCAAACTTACTCACAAACTGGAATTCCTAATAACTCTCACCTCATTAAACAAAATGGAGTGATTCAAACTTTTCCACTCTTAAATATTTCTCTAGAACTACTTCCAACTTTTCATTTTTGAAAAAAGTTATTTTTAAAGAAGTTTTTTGAGTTGCCCGGGTTGCCTGCCGAGTAACGAAAACCACATATCACGCAATAATTTTTTAACCTTGTAGTCAAAAGTTATGAAAATTGTTGGACCTTACATTAGGAAAAATTTCAGCCCTCCAGAAGGCCACGAGTTTGGCACCCGCCCGGTGCAATTATAGAAAAAAACCAAAATAAAAAATTATTTTTTAATATTTAAAAACTGGGTGCTGACGTGGCACTAGTAGTGCCACATCAGATTTATATATTTTTGATATTTTTTTTTCAAAAAATATATTTTTTTATTCATTCTGAAATTGCACCAAAGGAGTCCCGTAAATCAATTCCTTAGCAGCCTTTTGGAGGGCTGAAATTTTTCCTAATGAAGCTACTCCTCGGGCACATGTTTTGTGAAATTTTCAAAGAAAAAAAATAAAAACTCCGTTCGTAGTGAGCTGCCCAAAATTACTATGTTGCCAAAAAATGGTGTTCTGTCCTTTAGGGATTAAATTTTTTTTTGTATATTCCATAATATGTGCATTTTGGACAGTATGTTAAAAACAAGGTTGAGAATATGCAAAAAAGTTAACCAAAACAACTTTCATATTCATCTTTGCATTTGTTTATATTTGTAACAATTTGAAATCAAGTTTAAAAATAACTTTATATGTGGTTTTTTCTACCTAAGCTTGCATGATGAATGCAGGATATTTCATCTATAATCTTCATCCTCATGGATGGAAATAACTTCCAACAAAGGCTTGCTTCCCTAGGAGAAAACTAGCATGCCTTGTGCCATTGCCACAATTAAAATAAAAGTAATTTTCTAATTTTTATTTTTAAAATTTTTAAAATTTTTATAACTTTCACAATATATGTCCAAACATCACAAAACAACACCTATACACCTCTCTTTGCAAAGAGCTTTCCAACGCTACTAAGAGCGTGACCAAAGGACACAAGGGTCCAGAGATCTCACCAAAATCCACTCAAAATTGCCATTTCTATTGCAAATGTGTATTTTTTTTCTATATCTAACCATAGGATCTTGCACTGGACTTGTGCAAGAATGTGTGGAAGAAAATTTAGAAACTTTGACCGCAGAGATTGCAAGATATTTGCATTTAAAGTGAAGAAGAAAAAAAATTGTACCTTGCTTGACTAAATTTTTTGGTTTTGAATCATTTTAACTTAAAACTTGAAAAGTTGAGTTCATAGTCTAGGAAATTTTTAAAAAACAAAAAGCAAAACTTGATTCACTCATTAAAAAATTGTGAAGTAGAAGTAGGTTCAAAATTGAAGGAAAATCTAAATTATTAACAGCTTTAAGCTAGAATTAGGATGCACAAATGTCAATGGGGAGATTGTTCTAGCAAGAGATCTTAACCCCTAAGTGCTCCAAGGGACCAAAAGTGTCCTTACATAGCTTAGAAGTGTTGTAAATTTTGCATCCAATGTCCAAATTCAATAAACTTGTTGGAAAATTTGAGCACTTTTTCTAGTTTGCGTGGTAAAATTTTTAGATCAATTTTAGATGTTCTGAATTTTTGAAAGCCACTCAAGTTCATGGATTCAATTTGAATTCACTAAACTGCATTTTGATGGCTACAACTTTAGGGGCTTGTATCTCCTTCATCCAATTTTTGTTTTCAATAAAATTTGTTGGCTTATGTTTCCATTAGGGGAGATTTGAGGGCAAGGAAGGACCGTTTTAGGCCTATTCCTCTATTTCAAACCAACATTAATGCTGTTAGAATTTATTTATTTTAAATTAAATTAAATTAAATTAAATTTGCAAAAGCAAAAAAAAATTTATTTCTTCTTCTTCTTCTTATTTTTCAAAAAATATGATGTGGCACTCTCTTGACCAAGTCAGACTGCACATATGGCAAAGTTCCAAGGCTAGGAATGAGCTAGGAATCACAGCCTTTTTTTGGCTCATATAATTAAAATTTCATATGAATTCAAGAAGTTATGAGTGACGCAGAAGCATCTTTGTAAAAAGAGATTCAGCCATAGATGTATTTTTTGCAATTCTTTTTTGCTATTTCTTAACATTTGAAAGGCATTTTGCAGATATAATGAGCTGTCAATTGTATGATATTTTCATTCACCAATGTATTTGTATATTGGTTTTGAAGCACTTTAGAGTTTAAAGTTTTTTCATGTGAGTAGGTTTAGAAACTAAATTTCACTTCCAAATGAATTGCTAGGAAAATTTCAACATGCTTTTCAACACTAAAATATTATAATTTTACAACCCATATGGCCAAATGATTCTAAATTTGGTTAACATCATCTATAATATGTATACAACAAGATTGTATGGTTGAGATTTCTAAACTTTAGTGACATTTAAACTTATAAGACTTCAAAAGCAATGATGTTTTTGAGCCCCAAAAAATCCTAGGCCTTTAGGGGTTAACCTTGTAAATTTTATTTTTCTGAATAGTGAAAATTGAGTTCAAAAATGAATCCGATAAGTTATTGTTTCAAAAAGATGCTCCATTGCCCCAAAAACAAGATTGTCCATAATTTTACATAACAAATCCAAATGGAATGAATAAAAGCTTTCCATGCAGATAAAATTACAATCTATGAGAATCAAAATTTTAATTTTTCTTTAAAGTTCTTTTGTATGGAAGGGTTTCTGTCCACTGCACCTTAAAAAAGGGCTTTGTACCATAATCATTATTCCTAGACATTAACTGAAATAAAAATGATATTCTCCAAAAGCTAGTGTGTTTTTCTATCTTTACAAAAAATTCAGAAAATCATGATGAATATAGTAAAACTTCTCTAAGTCAATCTTCCATAAGGAAATAAATCTCTATAAGATAATCTTGTTAGACCGGTCCTAGACTTGTCTCCTTAACAAAAATTATGACTAAAAATGACCCTTTGTAAGCAAATTAACCTCCCTAATGTAATCTTGTTAGACCCTGTCAGACCATCCTGGACCAATCAGTTTAACCCCTAAAGGACCGTTTGTCCCCTCGGGGGACAATTTGGGTCTAGGTAGGTTCTTACTGTCTCAATTTTTTGTGATATTTTTTGTCATTTTTTGAGATTGTATATTTTTGCAAGAGCTTTGTGAATATATAATTTTTATTTTCATTGATGCCTGGGAGCAAAAGAAATGGCACAATAAGCAAAAATGGAATTTGGCAGGCATCGCAAAAAAAATCACAACAAGTCAAAATATTTTTTTTTCAATTTTTTGACTCAAAGATTATATTTTTGTCTACATGTGAAGCTTTGTTTCATTCAATTTGGACTAATAATGAGAAAGTTATGGACAATCTTAGTTTTTCGGGCAATCTAAGCATCTTCTTGAAAAAATAAGTTATAGAATTCATTTTTGAATGCAATTTTTAGAATTTAAAAAAAAATTTGTTAGACAGGGTTAGGTTTTCTTGCTAGAACAATCTCACCATTGGGATTATTGTGGTTCAAGTCCATGTAAAAGCTATGAACATATTATTTTTTTCTTCAATCTTGAACCCACCTCTACTTAACAATTTTTTAATGAGTGAAAATTAAGTGATTTTTTTCCTAAATTTTTTTGGTAGATTCTCAACTCAACTACTTAACATAAATAAGTATAAAATCAAAATCAACAGTGCAAAAATTTTGAACTAAAAAGATTCAAAGCCAAAAAATCTAGTCAAGCAAGGTGGAAAAAAATTTGTTTTCTTCACTTTAAAAGTATATATCTTGAAATCTACGTGGTCAAAGTTTTTGAGATTTCTTCTACATATCCATATACTAGTCAAGTATAAGATCTTACGGCTGGATATGCAAAAAAAAACAATTTTTTAGACTCTTTTCTCTTTGCAATAGAAATGACAGTTTTGAGTGGTTTTTGGTAGGGAAATCACCTTGGTCCTTTAGGTGTTAACCCCTAAAGGACCAACATGCGTTTTTTGTCCGTATAGAAATTTTGGGCAGGTACGTGTGACTAGAGATATCCATATTTGAGGCTGAAATTTTAATAGAAGGTGGGGGTGAGGAATATCTTCATGTGTACCAAGTTTCATAACATTTTGAAATACGAGTCAAAAGTTGTGACCTAATATGTTGCTTTTTTTCGTAACTGGGCAGTTTGGGCAGATCAGAAAAAATCATTTTTTCCGGAATTTTTTTTTGAAATTGGTTCTCTACATTTATATATATTTAAAAAGCTTTGAGTCATTCCATTTCAATCAATGAGTCAAAAGTTATGAGAGTTTTTGGTTTGCGGGCAGTTATGGATTGTCTTCTCTAAAAAAATCTTTAAAGTCGTTTATTTAACTCAATTTTCAATATTTTTGGAAAAAAAAAAAATCCTAGGATGTAAATTGATTATTACAACATTACAACCGTTGGGATTGGTATTTTTAAATTCCATGATTAAAATTTTAACAATTTAGTATTTTGAATCATTTTCTACTTCTTTCTACTTACTATTTTTTTCCTATATGTTGTACAATTCAAAATGATGTGAAATTTTTCAAGCATATATACAACTTGTTTAGGAAACTGAATTCAAAGAAGCACCACCTTTTTTGGCATTTTTTCATTGAAAAGTGAGCTTGCAAAGTGCAGCTGCCCGGTTTTTCGCAGGATTGAAACAATGGTTTTCAAGACTTTGAATGTTTATATCTTATGATCCACACGGTGGAATTTTCTGAAATTCTTACCACATATTTTCAAAATATCATACAACAAGATCATACGGTTACATGTGTCAAGAATTGTTTTTTTCCAAAAATTTGGTAGTTGTATTAGAAATGACAGTTTTGGAGCGTTTTTGGTGAGAACATAGTCATGAAACTTTAGGGGTTAAAGAGGTTATATTGTATTGAGACTGTAGGAGCCTCCCCAAATCCATTTTGTCCTCCTCGGGAACAATGGAACTTTTTTTTTTTTTTAAACAAATGAAATGGGATTTCATTGCAAAGGAGCAATGGGACTTTTTAAGGGCTAAGGTATAGATTAGGTATTAAAAAATCATTGCATGAGGAGTCTGACTTTCAAAAGCTCCAAAGATTTCCAGGATATGTTTTCAGTGCTGAAATTGGAGGTAAGCATGCAAAGCCCGCCCAATCCACCAGAGTCATCAGTCAGATTAATGTGTGGAATCAGAGTTGGTTCTCTGGAACATTGTGCCACTAATTATTTAACTAACTCTAATCCAGTTCCTGTAGCTCCATCCCCTGATCAGGTCACTGAAAAAACCTCGCCTGTCACTGAGCACCACCCCACAAAAAAGAAGTGTGGCAATGACATGTGACTGTATCCGTCGTCTGTGCTTTGGGGAGTCGCGAGCTTGCTCAGCCGCTGGACAGCAGCGATCTCAGAATGGGTTCAGGGTTTTTAGCCAAATGTTCATTTCTGGAAGATTTTTTTTCAAATTTACACGGAGGAGGGCATGAAAAACTTAAGCAGAAATCGAGTAAAATTTTAGCCAGTTTTGGGATCGCTGCTGGTCAGTTGCCCTGCATTAGTTCGTCAACTGGCCGAAATTTCATGCAGCAAAGATCAATTCTCAGCCACTCAGCAGAGCAAGTAGCAGACTCGTGAACCTTGGCAAGAGTGCCGCAGCCGTCCTGACTGACCCAACTCACTTGATTCTGAACGCAAGCGTAATGGTGAGTAGTCTCGCAGCAAGTCCTTAACTTAACTTGCATTTGCTTTTTGTTTTGTTTTGTTTTGTTCCATTGCACTTGTCCACAGACGTGGAATATGACACAACATGGTCCCCTGTAAGTTCCCCTGTTGCTACAGTCTGCTTCATAGCATTGAAAAAAATAATATTAAAATATAATGCAAAAAAGTATGATACATTGTGCATCTTTTGATTCATACATTTAAAGACCCTACTTTTACATGATACGCCATTGAATTGAAAGTGGTTTTCATCAATGGACCCGCATTTATAAACTGCAAAACTTTTAGTAGGCCTATTGTTTTGGACTCGAAAGAATTAACTACAGTTAGTAGAAGCTTGCGCCTTACACGGGACTCCTCGCAAGACAATGATCACCCCTGGCAATGCTATGATGGGGGTGGAGAATAAAAGAAGATAGCGTGGAAGCTGTTGATTATTTTTACCCTGACGGTGGAAGAACGGATGGATTTTGACTCGCCAGCTTCACTGGGTGATCGACATGTGATGATGCAAACTCTTAAAAAAAACTGGCAGCAGGGAATTATAACTTATAAGTGGGCGACTCCCTCCAACAATCAGGCCCCTCCATCACTCAGAATGCATGGATCTCACTGGCACTGTGTCCAAGCTCAGTTTTTGCCGGCCATGAAAAAATCATGAATTCGACCACCACAGTACCGGTATGTAGTAGATAACCGATGAGCTGCGCAAGCGGCGAATAGGTTATTAGCGGCAAATAGGTTATTGTACATAACCAGTTGTACATTTTTCAATTGCAACTTTTGATCTTCATGATCCAAAGATTGTAGGAAGAAAATTGAAAGAAAATAAGGTTATGAGTTGCAACTTGTAATGGCAATGGTGACGGGTTGCCAATGGGACGATGCCACATTAGCATTGAAAAG
Organism: Neckera pumila; assembly: GCA_963969595.1. Lineage (NCBI taxonomy): Eukaryota > Viridiplantae > Streptophyta > Bryopsida > Hypnales > Neckeraceae > Neckera > Neckera pumila. The sequence continues at coordinate 24,482,200 of OZ018413.1, forward strand.
TCAACAACCGGTTATGGGACTCTAAACTTGAGTCTTGAGAGAAAGAATTGCTAGATTGTTGAATTTCCCTCAAGAACAGAACCGGCTAGAAGGACCCGGTTTTTGGGTCAATCAATCTTCAGTCAAACTTTCAGGTTGGTTTGGGATGTTTCAGTAAAATACAACTTGAATACAAAAAATGTGAAGACTTGTTATGAAGTACACCATAAAAACACAAAGTGAATTTCAAACAAAGTTATAAACCACAACCTATATGTTACGTCCAAGCATTGATCTCCCCACAAACTCCTCGAGTTTATGTATAGGGCAATGCTTGCAGAGGAGGGCATTGTGCCAAATAAACGGTCGACGAGGATGGCGGAGCCCGATGAGGAGACCTGATTATTTGACGCAATGTCCGACGATAAGGGTCATCGCCTGACATAAATTGTTGCAGGAAATCAACAAAATTGGATGAAGTTGGGATGAGAATTTGACGTGGATGTAAAATCCGTAATGCTCGATTACGGGGACAACATTGCAAAATCAGGCATTACGATGCAGAATCCGCCTGGAGAACGTACAGGACCTTTCCTGCGAGTGGTTTACAAATATATTAAGAATTAAATTTGGAGAGGTATAATTCTACTAGCCTTCAAATCTTGCTTAAACCCCTAAAGGACTAAGGCCTTTTTTTTGCCAAAAAACTCTCAAAACTGCCATTTCTAGAGCAAAGAGTAAAAAAATCTAAAGATTATTTTTTTTGCAAATCTAATTGTAGGATCTTGCACCTAACTAGTATGAGAATGTGTGGAAAAAATTGCAGAATTTTTGATAGCACAGATTGCAAGATATCTGCGTTTGAAGTGAAAAAAACAAATTTTTCAACACATTGCGGGACTATACTTTTTGACATTGAACATTTTTAATTTAAGTTTTTTGTACTACAGAGGTTTGAGCTTTAAATCTTTCTAATGGAAAGCTGAGTTGAGAGTCTAGGAAAAAAAAAGAAACTCAAAAGAACTTAATTTTCATTCTTAAAGAAATTGTTAAGTAGAAGTAGGTACAAGATAGGAAGAAAATCTAAAATATTAATATCTCTTAGATGGAATTAAAATGCACTAATCCCCAATGGTGAGATTGTTCTAGCACAAAAACTAAATCTTGTGGAACTTTTTTTTGAAAAATTGCAAAAAATTGCAAAAATTGCATTCCAAAATGAATCCTACAAGTTATTTTTTCCAAGAAGATGCTCTAATTGCCCAAAAAACAGGATTGTCCATAACTTTCTCATTAAAAATCCAAATTAAATGAATCAAAGCTTTCCAATTAGACAAAAATATAATCTATAAGGAAAAAAAATTAAAAAAATTAAATTAGATTTTTTGCAAATTTTTTTGCTGCCCCCCGTCCCTTGTTTTGAGTTTACTTGGGCATAACTTTTGTTCCCGGGCACCGATTGATAAAAAAATTGTATTCCCACAAAGCTTATCAGTTTTTCTATCTCCAAAAAAAGTTTCAGAAAATCACAACAAAAATTCAACCCGTAGGTACCTACCCGAAATCCCATTTGTCCCCCCAAGGGACAATGGTCCTTTAGGGGTTAAGCAAGTTCTCAGTATTTTCTAAAGACTGATACAGCTATACTAGTGGTACATACATTGCAAGAGCAGGCTGGACATCAGACTTGATGTGAGATGGGACATCTTTTCCAGTCCCGGACCGATTTGACTTCATACTGCTGAGGGCTGTCTGCAGCACTTGTTTATGAAGTGCAAAAACAAACATCCCTGTTGGTAATTGGAAGTATGAAAGTGGAGGACTTGTCTACAGTAAAAATATAATGTTTGACTTGGATATACATTATCAACTTGTACACAATCTCATCAAATTCTCTTGTACTAAAGTTGCTTTGGTACCCCGCCGACAAAGACAACTTACCCTCACAGTTTTTACAGCCACTCTGCTCTAAAAGCGACCACTAAGGGCCACTTCACACTACGGCCATCGGTCGAGAGTTTGTTGGTTTCCACCAATCAGATTCCAGAAATCCTGAAGTTTGGCCTCTGAAGCCTTCATACTAGGAGACATAGTCCAAAGTCTGTCGCCTTCAAAACTGCCTACATGGCAAAAAAATGATTACATGGCAGAAAAATTTGACGGACTCTCAAGAAGAGTTTGGGTCTTGCAAAATGTAGGTTCCAAACTCTCTTCAAGAGTCCAACAAATTTTTCAATTTTTTTTTTCATAAAAACAAAAAACTGACAAGATCTTAGCTGCTAGATCTCTGTAGACTCTTTTTCACAAGATAGAAAGTAGGATGCGGCTTCTTCTTCTCCTCTCTCTCTCTTGCAATTTTTGCAATTTCTATTTTTGTTGGACTGCCCCTCCTTTTGTTATTTGTTATTTGTTATTTGTTATTTGTGTTATTTGTTTGTTGCCATTGGGGTTTGAAACCTAGTCTCCACACTTGTTTATGACCCCTCTCTCATATTTTTTTAGCTTTTGCTTGAAAAAATTGCCACATGAGTGAGGCTTCATAGGGAATTTCAGAAATTGGATGGACGAATGTGGAGAGAGAAGGATAGAAGTTGAACAAATTGTATAGGTTTGGACTTTGGGCTTGGCCTTTGGAGGCTTCACACTATGGCTGGCCAAAGGCTCCAAAACCTATCATTTATTGCTCATTCCTTTGGACTCTCACCAAAAGTTTGAACTCTCAATCCCACGGCCTCTCGACTTGGACGGCCATAGTGTGAAGAGGCCCTAATATAGAGGTACATTTTGCTTTCTTTGGCGTACCAAAAGTGTACATTTCAATAGATGGTTGCTTCTAGTGACCATTTTATTTCAACTTCCAAAATTTATTCCATAAAGGTTCAAAAAATATGAAACGACTTGGATTAGATGCTAATTCTATTTTTATTCCTAATAAAATTTAGTTTGTCTTCCCCCCAAATGCAGTGGCAACTCTTTGAACGTCCCTTTAAGAGTAAACTACCTTACACTTCAAATCACTCACTCAAATACTTTTGCATTTCTTACTCCAGTCCCTACCTTAGGATGCTTTTCTTACTCCAATCCCTACCTTAAGGTACTTTTCTTAGTCCAATTCCTGCCTTTGGGTGCTTTTGTTTTTCTCACTCTTCTTTGCCCTCGGGCATGTTCACCCCTAAAGGCCCAAGGCCTTTTTTTTTTGCCAAAAACACTCAAAATTGCCATTTTTATACCAAAGAGTAAACAAAATTAAAAAATGTTTTTTTTGTTCATCTAATCATAGGATCTTACACCTAACTATTATGAAAATGTGTAGAAAAAATTTCAAAACTTTTGACCACACAGATTGCAAGATATTTGTGTTTAACCCCTAAAGTTCTATAACTATGTTCTCACCAAAAACGCTTGAAAACTGCCATTTTTAGTACAAGTATCCAATTTTTGAAAAAAAATTTATTTTGACACATGTAACCATAGGATCTTGTATTATGGTGATTTGAGAATATATAGTAAAAATTTCAAGAATTTCCCACCGCGTGGATTGCAAGATATGAGCATTCAAATTCACTAAAACCATTTTTTTGGCCCTGCGAAAAACAGGGCAGCAACACTTCACAAGCTCACTTTTTGATGAAAAAATGTCCAAAATGATGATGCTTCTTTGGATAATTTTCCTAGACAAGTTGGCTACATGCTTGAAAATTTCCACTTCATTTGGAATTGTACAACATATAGGAAAAAAATAGTAAGTAGATAGTAGTAGAAAATGATTCAAAATATGAAATTGTCAAGAATTTAATTATGGAATTGAAAAATGCTAATCCCAATGGTGGAAATGTTGTGATAAATATTCTACATCCTAGGATTTTATTTTTTTCAAAAAATATTGAAATTTGAGTAAGATAAAGGACTTCAAAGTTTATTTTAGAGTAGAAAAACCATAACTGCCCGCAAACTTCAAATCTTCATAACTTTTGACTCATTGATCAAAATGGGATGATTAAAAGCTTTTTAGGTATATATAACTCTAGAAAATCAATTTCAAATTTTTGTTTTTGAAAAAAGCGATTTTTTCTGATGTGCTTGCACTGTCCGGTTACGAAAAAAAGTAACATATTAGGCCATAACTTTTGACTCGTATTTCCAAATGTCATGAAATTTGATGCATATGAAAGATATTCCTTGCCCCCACCTTCTATTAAAATTTCCGCCAAAAATATAGAAATCTCTAGTCGTGGGTACCTGCCCAAAAATTCTATACAGCCAAAAAACGCATGTTGGTCCTTTAGGGGTTAAAGTGGAAAAAATAAGTTTTTCAGCACATTGCGGGAATAGATTTTATGACTTTGAACATTTTTAACTTAAATGTTTTGCACTACAAAGTTTTGAGCTTTAAATCTTATACTAGAGAATTGAATTGAGAGTCTAGGAGAAAAAAAAATCCAAAAGAAAAGAATTTTTATTAATAAAAAAATTGTTAAGTAGAAGTAGGTATGAGATAGAAGGAAAATCTAAAATATTAATATCTTTAATATGGAATTAAAAAGCACTAATCCCAATGGTGAGATTGTTCTAGCAAAAAATTTAGACCTTGTGGAACTTTTTTATTTGAAAAATTGTTAAAATTGCATTCAAAATTGAATCCTACAATTTATTTTTTTCATGAAGATGTTCTAAGTGCCCCCAAACTAAGATTGTCCATAACTTTCTCACAAAAAATCCAAATGAAGTGAATCAAAGCTTTCGAAATAGACAAAGATATAATCTGCAAGAAAAAAAAATTTACAAAAAAAATAAAATATCTTGCCCCCCAAAGGCTGTTTTGAGCTTATTTGGACATAACCTTTTTGGGGGGGGCATTGATTGAAAAACAATTATATTCCCACAAAGCCCAGTAATTTTCTATCTCCAAAAAAAGTTTTGGAAAATCACAACAAAAATTCAGCCCGTAGGTATCTGCCCAAAATCCCATTTGTCTTCCAAAAGGACAATGGGTTAAAGCCTTCGTGTGTAAAATTTAAAAACGTGCCTAATTGAGAATGGGTTTCATCATCATAATGAATCGATGAGTTTCTTCCTTAACCCCTAAAGTTTCATGACTATGTAATCACCAAAAACGCTCCAAAACTGCCATTTCTAATACAACTACCAAATTTTTGGAAAAAAACAATTTTTGACACATGTAACCGTAGGATCTTGTAGTATGATATTTTGGAAACATGTGGTAAAATTTTCAGAAAATTCCACCGTGTGGATCATAAGATACAAGCATTCAAAGTCTTGAAAACCATTTTTTCAATCCTGCGAAAAACCGGGCAGCTGCACTTTGCAAGCTCACTTTTCAATGAAAAAATGCCGAAAAAGGTGGTGCTTCTTTGAATTCAGTTCCCTAAACAAGTTGTCTATATGCATGAAAAATTTCACATCATTTGGAATTGTACAACATATAGGAAAAAAATAGTAAGTAGAAAGAAGTAGAAAATGATTCAAAATACTAAATTGTTAAAATTTTAATCATGGAATTTAAAAATACCAATCCCAACGGTTGTAATGTTGTAATAATCAATTTACATCCTAGGATTTTTTTTTTTTCCAAAAATATTGAAAATTGAGTTAAATTAACGACTTTAAAGATTTTTTTAGAGTAGAAAATCCATAACTGCCCACAAACCAAAAACTCTCATAACTTTTGACTCATTGATTGAAATGGAATGACTCAAAGCTTTTTAAATATATATAAATGTAGAGAACCAATTTTAAAAAAAATTTCCGGAAAAAATGATTTTTTCTGATCTGCCCAAACTGCCCAGTTACGAAAAAAAGCAACATATTAGGTCACAACTTTTGACTCGTATTTCAAAATGTCATGAAACTTGGTACACATGAAGATATTCCTTGCCCCCACCTTCTACTAAAATTTCAGCCTCAAATATGGATATCTCTAGTCACACGTACCTGCCCAAATTTCTATACGGCCAAAAAACGCATGTTGGTCCTTTAGGGGTTAAATATATAGTCCCTATGTATGAGATTCCAGGATTGTTTTTGGATACACCCATTTTCATTGCTTTGAAAATTCAAAGTTTATTCTTGTTGTATCCAAAAAATGCACTTTTTTGACTTCCAACAACATCTAACTTGAAATTAGGCAATTTAATAATAGGAAGAATGTTCAATTGCTCATTCATTGAATACAATTAGGTAAATTTATTTTAACCTCAAAGTCCAAAATTTGGCCACTATAACTTAATGCTCACAACTAATATGGAATATTTTTTTCATTGGTCTTTTTCTAAAAAAATTATTTATTGTTGTCAGTTTGTAAGACAATTGCACCTAATTGTGACATGTTGGAAAAAACATCCTATTTAGATTTTTGTCACACAATTTTCTCTTAATTTGTGAAAATTGCATTCAAAAATGAATCCTACAAGTTATTTTTTCAAAAAGATGCTCTAATTGCCTAAAAAACAAGATTGTCCATAATTTTCTCATTATTAGTCTACATAGAATGAATCAAAGCTTCACATGTAGACAAAAACATAAACTTTTAGGAAAAAAGTTTAAAAATTTATTTTGACAATTTTTTTGCAGTTTTTTTGTATTGCTTGCCGAGTTCAATTTTAGGCTTTTTGTGGTATAACTTTTGCTCCCGGTCACCAATTGAAATAAAAATTATATTCCCACATACCCAATCAATTTTTCTATCTTATGAAAAATTTTCAAAAATTTTCATAAAAAAATGTGGTCACAGGAACTTGCCCAAAATCCAATTTGTCCCCCAAGGAGACAATAGAAATTCAAGGATTAATCCCTAAAGGACCAAGGCCTTTTTTCTGCCAAAAAACCATTACAAAAAATATGAGGCCTCAAGAAGGCCGCTAAGCCTGGCCCCCTCGCAGTGATATTATGGCAAAAAAATAAAATAAAAAATAAAAAATAAAAAATAAAAAATAAAAAATCTGACGTGGTCGCATTTTGACCACGTCAGCATTGTTAGCACCACATTAGCGCCAAGTCATTTTTAAAATTTTGAAAAAAAATATATAATTTTTAATTTTAATTTTTTTTCTGTAATTGCACCCCGCGGGTGCTGAAAATCACACACTAGCAGTCTTGTTGAGGCCTGAAATTTTTTGTAATGACTCAAAACTGCCATTTCTATAGCAAAGAGTAAAAAAAGTTGAAAATTATTTTTTTTCACATCTAACCTTAGGATCTTATACCTAACTAGTATGACAATGTGTGGAAAAAATTTTAGGTTTTTTGACCACACAGATTGCAAGATATCTGTGATTAAAGTGAAAAAAACAAGTTTTTCAGCACATTGTGGGATTAGATTTTATGACTTTGAACATTTTTAACTTTAATTCTTTGCACTATAGAGTTTTGAGCTTTTGATCTTTACAATAGAGAATTGAGTTGAGGGTTTAGGAAAAAAAAGAAATCCAAAAAAAATTAATTTTCATTATTAAAAAAATTGTTAAGTAGAAGTAGGTACGAGATAGAAGGAAAATCTAAAATATTAATATCTTTTATATGGAATTAAAAAACACTAATCCCAATGGTGAGATTGTTCTAGCAAAAAAACTTACTAGACCTTGTGGAACTTTTTTATTTGAAAAATTGTAAAAATTGCATTCAGAAATGAATTTCGCAAGTTATTTTTTTCAGGAAGATGCTCTAAGTATCCAAAAAACAAGATTGTCCCATAACTTTCTCATAACAAATCCAAATGAAATGATCAAAGCTTCCCAGACAGACAAAAATCTATATAAGAATATCTATATAATCTATGAGAAAAAAAATTTAAAAAAATTTAAAAAAAATTGCAAAATTTTTTTGGCTGCCCAATGTCCCCTGTTTTGAGCTTATTTAGGCATAACTTTTTTTCCCAGGCACCGAGTGGAAAAAATGATATTCCCATAAAGCTTAGCAATTTTCCTATCGTCAAAAAAAGTTTCAAAAAATCACGACAAAAATTCAGCCCATAAGTACCTGCCCGAAATCCCATTTGTCCCCCGAAGGGACAATGGTCCTTTAGGGGTTAAGTTTGTCTATATTCCAACACAAATTAGAATATGATCTGAATGATTGGCAATCTGCTCTGCTACATGGACCTTTGCATTGCAAGGTTGAAATTTGAAAAATCACATTGTCTTTGTCTAAGATTACACACTTTGTATGTAAATCTACTTTGAGCACTTAGATCTCACAAAAATAAAAGAATCTGATTTTGAAACTATTTAGACATATTTTTTTCATAAAGTAGGATTGAGATCCTACAGTTACAATTTCCATTTTATAAATTTTTTATAATCCAAAAACCTTGACTCAAATGTGAGTATTTTCTGCGTTCTTGGACTCAAAACACAAAAGAATGTTAGGCGTTAACACCTAAGTTGACCTGTGTGGAGGAGATCAGTCTTGAGTGAAGCCAGTTCAACAGACCCAGAGGACAAGAAAAGGTCTATCCATTCGAGGACAGCACTTTGGCTGGGTTGTGGACTTTAGCAAGAGAGCATCCGTAGCAACACCAGACGCTGCACTGCAGCACAGCAACAGCTGAAAATACGGTGCATGAAGCCCTGCAGCAATTCGTATACTCGAGTTAACGTAGAAATCCATCGACGTCCAAAGTACAGTAGCAGCGCATTGATGAAGACAAAGTACAGTTAGCAGCACTTGCCTCGGTTTTCGCCCAATCTGCCCTTTTTCAGTTTTTCACCACCCCACTCACTCTACTCGACTTTTGTCGACTTTTGTCTCTACCTTCCAAAAGTGCAGAAGGTGAAAGAGATAGAAGAGAATGAAAAAAAATTTCGGGGTATTGGTAAAAGAAGGACGGCTGGCCCAATAACTGGGCCGCAGGGGAGTGTGATGATGGCAAGATCCCTCCCTGTGGGCTTAAAAGGCGTTGCCTGAGCTGCACTTGGGTAGTATAGCACTGTAGTCTCTCTGAGAGCTAACTTGCAATTGATCAAGTAGGTGAACTTATCTCTCACTTGATGCACGTCTCTGTGGGTGTTGCAGTAAGGACCCCTCTGTTGATTGCCTCGTTCATTTCAGATTGCATGTTCGACTGCATTGCCTCGCCTCTGAGCAGAGCGCCACCCTGCTGATTCCTTCCCGGTGAAATCTTGTAAGTTGGCGGATAGCTTCTGTCTCGTCTCTGCCTGGAATGCCCACAGGTCAGCGAATTGGTTGGGGGAGGCTTCTCGCTTTCTAAGCACCTTTGTCCGCAAGCTCTTGTTCACAGCCAGCCTGCTTGGGTTGTGGCATGGGTGGGCGGTGAGCAGTTCATTCGAAGGTAGGAAGTGAGCTCGACCCTCCAGCCTTCTTGTTGCAGTCGTTTCCAGTTGCTAGGATAGTGAGTGGCTGTCCGTATGCTTGATCATGTGGCCGCTTGCACGTAATGATCTCTGCTTCTTCATCAGAAGAGTGCAGTGGTGGATTGCCATACCCTGCATTTACTGGTTCTATGAATGCCCACGCGTGATGTAAGTCCTGCAGTAGATTATACACTGATCAAGAGACTTCTTGTGTGAGTGCAATTTTAGTATTGCTCTTACTAGATTGCCTGCTTGCTGACATTACCACCTGTCTCATGGGACTCAATTAATCTCTGCTCTAGTGATTTGCTATTTATGCCCGTGCACGTTCCTATTTTATCAAGTCCTGTCTCCAATGCCAATGATCTGGGTGAAAATTCTCCCTGGAGTTGAGCACAAGATCGATCTTTCGTTCTGTAGTAAGAGTATGTCTGACCTCCTCTTGCCTGTGTAGTTTCTTTGTGAAGACTGAAGACGACATCTCTGTTGCAATTCGACTTCTGCATTGCACCTAGAGAAGGGAGGAAGCCTAGTATCATGGCTTTTGCAGAGGAGCTTTCGAATGTGCAAGTTCTGTACCAGCTCAGTTGGGAGGGTAAACTGGAGCATCCCCACATGATTACAGTCCATTATCCGTCGAACCAAGACGGCCTGCGTTTGAGAGGTAAATTCCCATCTTCAATGTTGGTGTATACCCTGCACAAATTCAGGAAAAGGAACAAATTATGCAAATGCGGTGAAATTCTAAGAATGCTCTCGTTCTTCCTCGCAGATGTGAAGAGGCGGCTCGCAACTCTGAGGGGCCAAGGCATCGGTCATTCCTTTTCCTGGTCCTACAAGAGGTTCGTCTTTGGTTCTCCCATTGGCATTTAGAATTTGAGGCTCTGCATTCGAAATTCCTGTGTCTCTGAAAGCACATTGTCTTTGAAATCAAAGCACAGTGTCTTGGAGAGTTGAAGAGATCCCAACGCACTGGCAAGATGCTGACTAACGCTAATGCCGCTTGTTTCTTCTGTGCACAGAAATTACAGGAGCACATTTATCTGGAACGATTTGAGTGACGACGATGTGATCTATCCTCTGCGCGGCTCAGGAGAGTACCTCTTGAAAGCCTCCGAGCTCATTGATACCTTCGCAAGTAAGAATTCGAAATTTTGGTACCGTGAATGCAACCTTCTTCGTTTAGTACGCGCTTGACGGATTTGAGCTTTGACCGAGAACTTTGATTCTCAACCTTCATACTGACAATCAATGTATTCACTTCCTGCAGACAAGCCAGAGCCTGAGAGCAAATTCCAGAACGAGCGAAAGCAGAATTCTGCTGACAGAACTCCTCGGACAATGTCAGTCGGCTATCTTTCTGTCGGGGATTTGAAGAAGGACGATAGCGCGAAACAAGGCGTCGTTGCGATTGACACTCCGCAGAGCTTACCGCCTCTGTCGGTGGAGCAAGAGACAATCGACGTGGAAAAGTCGGACTTCTGCTTATCGTCTTCTGACAACGAAATCTCGCCTCGCCCTTTGAAGATGGCCGACAGCAGCAAACCTGCAAACAATCACGGCCTGGTTGGCTTGAGAAAGTCGCCAACTGTACAAGGACTTCAGACTCCGTCCCCGTGCAATTCTCCGACGGAAGCTCCATTCTCCCCTGGTAGCGCGAAACGATTGTGGAAGAGAGAAATCAGGAAGAGCCTCTTCCGGACTCGCAACACGAATGCGAGTTCTCCCTCTAAGAGACACGAGAATGTATGCGAGAATCCTACAGTGCAAGGAGAGGCTCCGGTCGTTGAAAGCTCGCATGAGGATGCATCGCTCTGGAAAGATAGCCGGTCAAAAAGTGTCAACACATTGGACCTGAAAGAGAAGGAGGTCGAGCAGTCCACCTCGCAGCTCATTCGATTGCTCTGGGCTCGCTGGACTGGCGGAAGCAGCAGGGGTAAGCGAATCCCTCACAACACGAGTGACGCATTGCCTTGCAAAGCCGCAATGACGCCAGAAAGCACACCGAGTTTGTTGTCTCGCACTAAGTCACCGTGCATAGAGGAAGAGCAATTCCCGACTCCAGAAAAAATCTCCGAGCAGATTTCTCTTCGTCCAGCTACACCGAGGGCTCCGAGCAAACCTCTTCCAAGACCGTCAGTGGTGGAGAAAGAAATTGTTGCAGTAGAGACACCAACACAAGAGTCCCGTCAACCAGAGGAATTGAGATTGAATCGGCCAGCACTAATTGTGTCGGAGCTTCAAGTTGTGCTTGACACCGATACGCAAGAAGGCGGACCTCCTGAAGCCGAAATCGAGACTCCAAAACCCGCCATAGCGAGGTAATAAAAACCTGTTCCGCATTTTCTTCCACCTCATCTCGAACTAGTCTTTCTGCTTAATTCCAGTTGAATGTACAGCCGCTCATTGTTTCTTAATCCTCTAATTTTGTGCTGAGAAGCATCAGTTTTCTTGCTCCATTAATTTTGTGCTGAGGAAGCATCAATTCGAAACTAATCTTCCTGCTTAATTTCTGTTTTTCTTCCGCTCACGGAGATTGTGTTTCTTCTTCTCATTTTGTGCAGAGTTAATTTCAAGAGCATCATTACTGGCAACGCTCTTCCGAAGGTGCGGACATCTGTCACATCACCGAGGCCTCTTCCCCCAGGCTTTCACAAAGGCACCAACGACACAAAACCAGTTCAAACACCGAGAAGAAGCTCCAGGAATAACTCCATTCCGCTGGCGTCTCCTCCCCTGAGGCGGTCCTTGAGTAGGGACGCAGCCCGCAGCACCGGCGCCATCGGTGTCATCACTAGTTCACCGGATCAAGATTCTGTCCCCAACACTCCTTCCCCGCAGAAGCTAATCAAGAAGTGCATCAACTTCCATGAAAGAGACGAGAGGTACACAAAAATAAAAACCACGTTTCCTCATACAATGCAGAATTGCAGTGTAATGAGAAAACAGATTTACCATTATACTCCGATTCGCCATGGCGTTTCTGATTGCCTTTCTCTGTTTTTCTAATCGATTGTGTTTTCATAGACTCTGTTCTTAAGCTGTAAGTACGCATAAAAGATTGAAAAACGTTAAAAGATCGTGAAATTGCTCCTGAAGTAGAAATCAGAGCACAGAATACAGTAAATCGGTTTCATTCCGTCTTCCCGGCCACTACCAAATTGCGTTCTACAAAAATTGTGTTTCTCACATGCTCGCTCTCCAACTGACTGCAGACCTCTCACACCTGGATTGACGACGGTAGACTGGGAAAAAGCTTTACAAGCGGCGGTCGCCGACTGCTTACCACCACCGAACTTCGGACAAATCCTCCAAGAGTGCTCGTAAGAATCTTACTCTCATTAACACTAATCCTTCCATTCGCTCCATCTGCCTTCCTCCATACGAAATCAACAGCGCTTCAGTTTTCCCCTAAATTCCTACGGTTTCTCGAAAACAGAAAATTCCCTCGCACAAATTTTCACTTGCGTTTCGATTGTTTTACGCTGCCTTTCATTCAGTACTATTTCTAAAAACTGCTCTTGTCTGCATGTACACATACAAAGATTGAAAACGTTCGCTTTGATATTTCAAGAAATATCGTATTCCATTTCCAATAACGAAGCTTCTTTCTAACAAATCCAAAACTCAAATGCGTGCCAGGACTTGTGGACGGACGTTCAAACCGGATTCATTACAGGTGCACAGGAGAGGCTGCCATCCCCCGCAGTACACTCGAGCTTTCTCTGCTCGCGCATCCCCTCAGATGATCCGAACTCGCTTTTTATGAACAAACTCTCTGGACTGGCCATAGAACTTTGAGGAGAGAGTATTTTCAGTTTCCGGCAGAATTCTTAGATTTCTTGACACCTATTGAGAGCTGCTCTAGCTAGAGTTGTACATAGTTTGATCCAGTTTCCATTACAGTTTTTGAACAGAAGTTAGCTAGTTCAATGCAATTTGATGCAATTCAATTCCCCCACATTCGGCCCAGCTTGAGAGAGTTTTTAGCTAGAGTTAGTGAGTTTCCGTCTTTGATAGAGCAGCCTGGGGCATAAGTTGAGACCTTCCTCTGTACATAGGTTCCCTTTCTATCTGGATTCGTCAACATTCGAGAGACTAAACTGGATTGTATTATTCGATCATTGTTGTATAAACCTACGAATTTCCTACTTCTTCGTGTTTTCGATGCCTCATTCCTTGAAAACCGAAGGTGTTTCCTCAGGCTGGTATGCTCGAGAAACAGATCATAATTAACTTGCATTTACGTGCCAACTAACTTGCATTTACTTCTCTACTTTTGGCATGTCTTGGCAGACTGAACTCCCCAATCTTAACAGGACAACCACTCAATAATATAGGGACAAACTCCAGAGAACAGTGGCTAAGAACTGAGCGACTTTTCCAATTTCTTAATGGTGGAATCTCTGAAAGTAGTTATGTCTGATGACAGGTTATCATTGGCGCAAGCCCAACTGAAGCAACAACACAGGTACCAACGTACTTAGAGACAAACCTCTAATCCTACTTCCCTAATCTCTGATACACAAAATAGCGTCTGCACAGGTATCTGAAGAGGCATCGTGAAGACATGCCATTGACTGCCTACTTCCCTTCATCAGAAGTGGAACGTCAGTTGTACATCACGTGGTTTTACTAAGTACGTCGTAAGTACGTTTTTTTATAATTAATCAAAGACGAATGAGGTTCACTGCTAGGGTATTAGAAGTTCATCACATTCTGCTTTTCAAATCACAAACGTACATGATTCTTGGACAATTGTTTTTGTGGAAGGTCTGAGATTCAATTGTCCATAGTTGTACAAAGTTTTCAATCACTTAACACCATTTAATACTGTAGGTGCGGTGTCAACAGGATGTTTCCTATCTTCATTACCATGGTTTTAATCTACATATCAATCTCCACCTGATAGCTAAATCTATCAAATACTTTACAATTCTGCCCATCTGACGTTTTCCGATATTTTTTTTTTTCTAACGCTGCCAAGAAATTCTGCACGATTTTTCTTCCTTCTTCCTTCTCATGGTTTGCAGTTGATAAAGATTTGCCTGAGTAAAATGGAAATCGAATACTCACCATTGATTGTTTACTTAAAAAAAGGAGAGCCTGATGCTACATAACCTCTTTTGGTGACTTGAAGGGAAGATCTAAAGCTGCATCAAATTTTAGCTAAGATACATCGTAATTACGGCCTCCATTTCGAAGCCTTAAAATGAGCAAACACGTCAGATTCAAACGGTGTACACCTTGACAACCTGCTCAATCTGAGCTCGACATATGAGACATAGCCAGCAATTGATCTTGGAAACACAATCCATGCACGCCACCAGATGACCGCACGGAACATAAACAGCCTGAGGGGGGTTGCTCATGCAAACCACACATAAACCATCTGTCGCCAAAACTCGATTTCTTGACTTGTTGGTTGTGATCTCCTTGTCTTTAGAATTTTCCCCTTCAACAACAGCGTTCTTGACCTTGATCTCATTGTCTTCCTTCTCATTGAGATGTTCTTCATCGGCATACACATACACAACATGTTCCTTCACACACACTCGCGTTTTCGTAGGGCAAATAATCGTGGCGCCGCATTTGCAGGTTATGGCTGTCATGCGGCCGACGACCTTCATCATCGTCTCATCTTTCCCCGGGCGTGGCATTGTGTGTACTTCAGTGTTCACAAAAGAATTGAAACTATGGAACCCTAAACCCTAAACCCTAAAAAACCACGATAACCACTATAACCACTATCAACGCTTTTCCAAATTTCAAAAGCTATGTGATAACCGCGTTTCTGCTCCCCCCCTACACTTTTTCAGAACACAATAAGAAAATTATTTCAATATCCAAAGCAGGATTCCAAGCATCCTGCAAAATGCAGTGTAATTCCAATGCTCAGTCAATTCAATTCCGTAGTTCAACTGATACTGGATCAATGCGTTTCTGCTACTTCGAAACAAATTTTCAGACACAAAAGAAATAAAATAACTACACTGTTCAAAAGAAGATTCCACGCAATCCTGCGAAATGCGCATACTAGTGTGGCGTCCAAATTCCAAATGCTTGATCAATTTGCTTCCGTAGCTCCATCGATGCTGGATCAACGGGTTTTCGCTACTTCTAAACAACGTTTCAGACACAGGAACAGAATTACTTCAAAGTTCAAAACAAGATTCCAATGCAATCTCGAATATTTCAACCACACTTGCGATGCTCAATCAACTCATTTCCATCCCTTTTGCAATTTGTAAAGTTAAAAAGAAGAATTACATCAATGTTCCAAACCAGATATATGTATCCGACGCAGTTGATTAGTGCGAAAAGCAAAAGAGTCTCGACAGCTAAAGTAAAAGTTTTCTTCAAATTAGGGCCTGCTAATTAGGTCGGGGTAAATTGACGGACCCTCTCGCTCGACCCGTCCAAGTCATCCAGGGGTGCATGTAAAAGAAAAGACCCCTTATTTTGGGCTTTATTAATTATCCTCTACACCTCTCATAGTAAATTTTAGGCCTCTGATTGCACTCAAATTTGAATTCAAAATCTGCAAATTTTATCATGCGTGGAGAATAAAATAATTCAGCATTCTCCCGAGGTACCGAGCGAGGGGGTCGGTTCACCCCGCTGCTAAGTAGAGGCAATTTTTTTGTTTGTGAATTGGTTCACTCTTTAATGCCACCGGTTAGGTTTTCTACATGCATATTATTATATGGAGTATTGCAATGTGGTGTCGCATGTGAAAGTGTCAGGCATTAAAAGTGGTACTTTTGTTTAGACAAGTAAAAGTTGTTTTTAATTTGTTTTACTTTTTCAAACTTCCTATCATCAAATTTGTCATGGACCTTCAATATGATTTTTCAACTCAATTCTTAATTCAAAAAGTAATTAAGTGTTGGAAAATGAAAGACAAAACAAATTCTAAATAGTATGAACTAATTAAGTTTAGTCAAAGAAGAAAAGAACTTATGATTATGTATGGGTTTATATAATGTTGTGAAGATTTGTCAAGGAAAAATGTGTGATGTAAAAGTAAATGATGACATTAATTCTAAAAGAATGTTGAGACCAAAAAGTCAATGACATTCAACATTATTGTAGAAATGAAGAATGCTCCTATTAATGCAAAAATTAGATCATTTTAATTTAGTTAACTAAATTAACTTTAGTTTTTTCAAGGTTAAATAAATATTTTGGATGAGAGAAGTTAGCAAAGTGTTCTACAATTCTCTTAACACTCTTTCTATTCCTAATCATCACTTTTTTTTATTGACCTTCAACATTCACAATGCAATTTTTAATTCAAAATTTGAATATGAGTGTCAAAAGTAAATGGCAAACAAACTTACAAATGCATGAAGCAATTGAGCTTAAATATCCAAAAATAGAAAAAAAACTCAAGATAGTTAAGTGCTCCAAAATAGTTTCAAGCATAGAGAAGTTAAAGCTTATTACTATACCTCAACAATAGAATTGATGCTTTTTTTGTCAAAGAATAAGTTAAATTGAAAAATATAGGTTCAACAATCAAATTTCAATTTATAAAAATTGAAAATGTTTAAAAATTAAATTTAAGATAGGCTTTGTCACATTGTATTGTGCCTTAAAGGGACACTTTATGAAATTCTTATGCTCTATACATAATTAAAACCAATATGTACCTACTTTTATAGCTATATTCTTTGTTCCATTGAAAATTTATCATTCTAATAATAGAAAATAATAATAGTTGAGAGAAATTGCATTGATTCATTAAACTAGCTATGTATGCTAAATGTCTTACATAAGTAAAGACGATCACTTGAGATAAATTCAATCTTATTTTGTACTTTCATTTTTGTCTAGAATCATCAACACAAGTGAATTCCCTAGTCATAATATTAGTTCTAAAGACAAACTAGGATCTCTTTTCTTACTAGTGGTTGTGGGTGTTACTACCTTATATTGAATTCAACAAGCTACCTTCTACATGTGCATACCATATAACTTCATAGGCTTCTTATTGTTTGAAATACACACGGAAAGCAATTATTTAAAGGTAGTCTAATTTAAAGCAAGCAAGCCCTAAAAGCGATCATGACTCAGAGGTACATTATACTTTCTTCAATGTATTAACAGTGTACATACATTTGAGGAGGTGGTTGGTCTTAGTGACCATTGCAATTCAACTTCAAAAATTTGTAATTAATTCCACAAAGGTCTAAACAATATGAAACGACTTGAGTAGCATTGGGAAAAATTTCAGCCCTCAACGAGGCTGCTAGCCCTACACCCCATGGTGCAATTATCAGAAGAAAAAAAATTGAAAATATAGAAATGTGACGTGGTCGCATTGTAACCATGTCAGCGCTATCAACGCCACATCAGCACCACCTCAGATTGTTTTTTTTAAAAATTAAAATAAATAAATAATAATAATAATAATAATAATAATAAATTTTTTCCTGTAATTGCACCTCGTGGGGGCCAAAAATCACGCACTGGCAGTTTTGTTGAGGCTTGAAATCTTTTGTAATGATGCCAATTCCATTTTTCCTCCTCCCAAAATTTACTAAATATTGCTTCAAAGAGTTTAGCTTCCTCGGAAAGGCAATCGGCTCTTAAATGGTTAGTTTAAGAGCAAAACACCTTATACAAGTTGGATAGTGCCGGGAGGTGCAATAATCCATATGGGATACGTAAATAAGGACATAAAGAGCTCAACCGCTCATAGTTAAGAAAAATTGGACTAATTGTTTTCACATTGCACTTCAAACTACATTAATGCATTGCTAATCAAGTTTTTCAAACTTTGATCCACTAAGAAAATGTCGGAAATGAACTTAGGCTTCAAATCCCCAAAGGTTGAAAGTTGAATGTGAAAGTTAGTTTCATTTACCATATTGTTTTAAAGATCAAAGTTTGAAAATAACTTATTTGCAATGCTTAAATGAGGTATGAAGTTCTACAATGAATACAATTAATGTGATTTTTTTTAGTAGTCGGGATCCTATGTTACTTCAAATGATCCCATACCCTTTGGGTTTAATGGGAAACAAGGAACTTCACTATAAAAAAGACATTTCCACCCTCTGACATACAACCTTATTATCAACAACGACCTCTTCCATTTCATCATACACTAATTTAACCACTTCTAAAAGTGACATTTTTTTGTAATCCCACTGTTTCAAAGGTTGCATGAACAAAAATAATTGAAATATCAAGAAAATTGCAATCTATAGTTTTGTAATATTTTAATACTCTAGTAATATTTATAAATTTTCAATGTTGAGAATATAGGGACATAGGATAGCCTATACTGCACAATATTGGACTCACCTTGAATGGACACCCTTGAAGCATGAAATGTTTCAACTCTCATTGGTTGCTTCAATAAACTCTTTACCTCTCATTGATTGCTTTGAAAAGTTGGAATGGTTTTGAGTCATTCAAGTGTTTATTGTAAGCTATTTTTTATGTTTTTGAAAATGGAATGTGCTACACAATTGGGTGTTGCTACCCTATTACCTTAAGATTTGATGTGATAGTGCATGTGATACTTCACTCAAAATTATTGAATTTTTAACAATAAGTAACTTTGATTTCACTTCTTTTTGACAATTGCACTTTTAAAAAAAACGTAAATTTTTTGAATTATTTTTGTTAAATACTTGAATTTGCTCCCAAGCTGTAGTAACCAAATGATTGTACAATGAAAACACCCAAAACCATTCTTGACAAGTAGACTTCTATTGAAAGTGTCCCCAAAAGTGCAATTAAATCGTTTCCATACTTAATGGCAATACATTGCCTGTTGATTCTTTAGATTTGGTATTATGACTAAGCTAAGTGATGGTTTTAGTGGTCTAAGAGTTCCACTTTTAAAAATTAATAGCAATTACATATATTATCCAAAAATTATAATTTTTTTTTTAAATTGTTAATTGTTAATACTACAAACTATATTTTAATGAGCCCCTTCAAAAGAAAGCGACGCTCTCCAGCCTCTCCTGATGAGGGAACTTCGGAACGTTGACATCGGGGTCTGAGTAATTTTTGAAGTCTTGAAGGTATTCAAGTTATCAACCTGGCATCTACTGGTCTTATGCAGTCCAATAGCAGTTCCTTATGGAGTATTGAAGTTCAAGAGTCGGGGCCTTGTTCTATTGTAGATGGCAGTTCAATTGCCTTCAGGTTTTCTTTGATAGGGTTGTCACTTGTTTTCTAGAAAAGGTGCCTCCAACTATGCTGACTCATTGCAAATTTTGACAGTTTTGGGTGTTTTCACCTTAGATCTTGTTCAATTGAAGTTCCCCGCATCCTAACATCTTGAAACATCTATCATTTGGAGGTCATTTTAATATCTAAATCTTATCATGTTCAAATATATAGCACTGTACATGTCGAATGCGTTGTGACCATTTTGCAACTTCTAAGATTTGGATGAGGTGCAATAATGATCTAATTTGGAAATGCTATATGTCATTGGATTTTGCTCAGCAAGAATACAAACTTTTTGTAACTTTTTGTCTATACAAGATTATACACTTAGTATATCAAATACACAAAAAATACCATGTTGCAACTCAAATTGGACTTCTCATATCTTTAAGGGTTAATTTCTAAAGGAAAAATTAGAATTTCATTCCACTCCTCATTTTTGGACTGGCCACCAGGGATGCAAATTTGGTTGAATACTTGCATTTTGATGAAATTTGGTGTACATATGAATTTCTCTATCATCTTTAGGTATAATTTTCACAGTACTCTAATATACTGTTTAAAGATTACATCACAAAGCATCCCAAAAATACTTTTGTTTTGAATCAGGGTAACTTATAAAAACCGTAGTTTTTGTGTTAACAAAAATCTTACAAATTTTTCCCAAGATTTTTATGTACTCTATATAGAGAAAGCTTTGAATAATTTTCTTTTGATAAATGAATGAAAATTTTCAAGAAGATCATTTTGTGGGCAGTGATGGAATCTCTTCTAAAAATAAAATCATTTTAAAACTCAATTTCCAAAAGTTTTGAAAAAATTCAAACTTAGGGTATGTTCTGATGTGCCATGTGCTGTTGCCAACCAAAACAAAAGTAAAAAATTTAATTTTAATACTTTAATTCATAAAAAATTTAATACTTTAATTCATAAAATTTTGAAATTCAATAATTTTTTACACCATATGTCCAAATGCCACAAAACAAAGCCTGTGCACCCTTCTTGTAGAGAGCTTTTGAATGGTACCAAAACGTGACTGGGGGACGCATAGTTACCATGATTAAATGTAACAAATAAACAAACAAAACAAACAGCCTAATTTAAAGTATGGGCAGTGTGCCTTCTGTTATTGCCACAATCAAAATAAAAGTTTGAGTAAATTTTTAATTTTTAATTCATAAAAAATTTCAAATCCAATAATTTTCACACTATAGATTTAGACATCACAAAACAAAACCCATGCATTCTTCCTTGCAAAGAGCTTTCCAATGGTATAAAAAACACAACTAGAGGATGCATGGTTCAAAAGATCTCACCATAATAAACAAACAACAAACTAACAAATAAAACAAAAAAAACCTTAACTTTAGGTATAGATATATCTGTACCTCAAATGAGGTTGTTTACTTGTTTTATTTGTTTGTTACAATGAGATCTTGGGAACATCTTTTAGTAGCATTCTTGGTATTACTGGAAAGTTCTCTCCAAGTTCTCTGTAGGCTTTGTTTTGCAGCATTTGTATGTACAATGTGAAACTTATTGAGTTTTAAAGTTTTTATTATTAAAAAAATTAGAAAATTATTTTTATTTTTATTTTAACCCCTAAATGCCCAAGGCTTGTTTTCAAGTTCTAGGAATTTCTTCTAAATTGAACAAAAAGTCAACATTTTGATAAGTTGTATCACTTTTTTTTTGAATTGTAACCGTACAAATTCAAACTAGACATGTTAGAGATCTCATAGGAAAAGAAAACATAACAATACCACTTATGGAGTCAATGATTATAATGTTTGACCATGAGGGTGCTAAAATTGCAAAAGTCTTTCAATCTTCTTTACACAAATCAAATCTAAAAAGTTGGTGACCAAAAATATATGAGGTTAAAGGGCCTAACTTGTATAACCCCGATCAATTTACGGCTTCTTAAAATCTACTCCACAATTTTTTTAAATGAATTTTGAATGTGATTTTTTCTCCAAGATCTAGTGTATTTGAGGCTCATTTCCAAGAGCTCTCAACACTACGGGAAGTCAAGATTGCATTGGTTACCCTTGTCCAAAATCATAAATAGAAAAATCACTATCATTTATTTTCAAGATCGGATTTTTGTAGCTAAAACTAGACTTCAAGAAGAACTTTCCAAAAATATAACCTACTAAAAATAGCAACTTGGTTGAATTTTATGTAACTTCAAAGTTTTGCAAACACCACATTTGGGTGCCTCGGGCATTTAGGGATTAATATATTGTAGCAATAGGGCACACTAATTTCTTATTAAATCATCATAGCCATTGGAATTGACATTTTTCAAATCTGCATATAGGTTGTCAATAATTTAATTAGTGTTTTTTTTATCATGTGTATTTCCTTTTGTTTAATACTTTAAGCATTAGGGATAGTCCAAATCTCCAAAATTATCAAGATGTATTATAAAATGAAACTTAGAAGAACTGTTTAATGTGACTTTCAAACAATAGTTGTAAAATATAATCCGTAGATGACATTTAAGTAATTATATCAACTATTGCACCTACAAATATTTTCAATTTGAGTTGTGATTTTCACAAAAATAAATTTCATTTAATTTCACCATTTGTAACTTTTAAGAATTGAAGAAAACTTAACCTCTAAATGCCCAAGGCACCAAAATTTGGTGTCGACAATACTCTGAAGTTAAATAAATCCTAACCAAGTTGCAATATTTTTTGAAGTTTATATTTTTGAAAAATTCTTTTTGAAGTCTAGTTTTAGCATCAAAAATCCAATTTTGAAAAATGATTATGATTATGCTATTCAAGCTTTTGTGCAGGGTGTCCATTGCAATCTTGACTTTCCTTAGTATTGAGGACTCTTGAGAATGAGATTCAAATACACTAGATCTTGCAGAAAAAAGCACATGAGAAATTCATTTAAAAAATCTTAGAGTAGATTTTGAAAAGCCATAAATCAATTGGAGTTACGCATGTTAGGCCCTTTAACCTCATGATTTTTTGGTGACCACTTTTTTAGATTTGACATGTGAAAAGAGGATTGAAAGACTTCCAATCACTTTTGCAATTTTAACACCTTCATGATTTAACATTATAATCTTTCAATCCATAAATGATATTGTTATGTTTTCTTTTCCTATGTAATCTTTAACATGTCTAGTTTGAATTTATACAGTTACAGTTCAAAAAAAAAGTGATACAACTTATCAAAATGTTGACTTTTTGTTCAATTTAGAAGAAATTCCTAGAAGTTGAAAACAAGCCTTGGGCATGTAGGGGTTAATCCATTATTTTGAATGCTAAGATCATGCAGTCTTCACGGTCAAGTTTTTCTAATTTTTTTCATGCAGTCCTAGATTGTCTAGTACAATTTCACATCTTTGATTTTTTTTTTAATGAAAATTGTTATTTTTCATTTTTGCTAGAACATGGCAGTTTGGGGAACTTTCTTGTAAAACATAGTCACAGTTCTTACTAAAGGGTTAAAGTATAGGAATGAGTACTGGGAAAAACAACATCCTATGTAAATTAATGACTATATCACTATATTTTAAATTTTTGCAATTTATCCTTATTGATTAAAATATTTGAATGAGTTGAAGATTTATAATTTTATTATGGCATTGGAATGCCATGCAGTTAGATGCATTTGAAGCCTTTATGATTAAACAACAAGAATATTTAAAATCTATCCATTTTAACAATAGAAACTATGTTTAATGCTAATAGTATTAAAAAATTTAAAATGAGTGCTAGAAGATTGAAAATTTGGAGGTTAGGTGAAGGGGCTTTTGAAACTGTAATACGTTATTTTTATCAAGATTTCATTGAAATAATTTGATGGAAATGAATGATTTACAATTGCACATATAGTATCCAAATGATACATTCATTGCTGCATTCAAATCCTCATTATTTGACAGCAACAATATCTAAAATCTAATTGTTCTAACAATAGAAACTAAGCTTTATGCTAAAAGTTTCACAATGCACATTAGGAAAAACTTCCTATAATGATATGTGACTCTATTGCAATGAATTTAATGCAATTTGATCAAACTTGAATGAAATTGCCTCCAAATTTGGATAAATTGCCCAAGAATTTATACACAATCATCAAATAAAGGCATTGCCACCCTCAAATAGCCAAATCTACTTGCCTAATTCAAATCTATCTTTAATTGATATTCCAATGTCTTGGCTTCTGTCCTTCTATACACCAAACATGTGCCATAGGTAGTGGTTTGACCAATTTAAAATGGAATCATAGAAAAAAACCCCAACTAAAATGAGATTTGACATTCATGTATGTTGTAGTTTGGCAGAGTAGGATAGAATGCTTGGATAATATCTTGACGCCCATGGAGTACTTTCCATCTACTTTAGTCGCTTCAAGTCAGACCTTGGCTGAGATGTTGAGGTAGAGGTAATTCTTTTAAAAGAGGGTAGTCAATGTTCATCTCTTTATAACATTCTTGAGTTAGGAGACTAGTTAAGAGACCCTTCTATAGTAGCATTGTAACAAAAATATACTTTATCTTGTAGTGGCCCATATACTACAAAAAATGGGTACAAACATGATTGCAAGAAGAATGACTTTTTTTTTATGTGACTAGAGAATAATTGCCGCTTTTTGATTACACCACACAACATCTAAGTCATTCTAGAGTTGCACGTGCAACTGCACAATGAAGACTTCACGAGGGTCAACTTCATCAACGCTTTTTAATTCACATCGTCATTGACTCAGTGAAGTGGAGACAATAACTAATATTATAGCGGCCTCAACAACAAAATGACTGTGTCATTTATTGTGACTCTGCTTTGCTACAAGGCGACTCTCAAATGTCTTGAAAGATCACCGGAGATGCCTTTTGGAAAAGACGAGCTGAAAGACAACTGACTTATCTGGAGGCTCTTCTTTACTTTTAATTTTGTACAGACTAGTGAAGAAAACAGGGGATACTCTGAAATATGTAGGTAGAAGCAATAGCTTTATAATAATAAAATGCTCCATTGGAGGCTTCTTTATTTCCTCTTATTCTTTTTATCCTCCTCATTTTTTCTTAATGTTTTTGACCTTATTTATATTTTGTAACTTTTTTCTCTCATTTCTATTCTTCATATTTTTTTTTATTTTTCTGTTTTTTTGGATTGTTAGGTTCCCTTCTTTTTTTATACTGAATTTTTTTTTGTGTCAGGTTCTTCTTCCATTTTAAAATTTATTTTTAAGCCTTTTTTCTTTCTTTCTCTTTTAGATCCAATTTCTTTTTTTTATTCTATCTTTAACACTTGTTGAAATTCTTTTAAATTTTTTTTAGGGTCTTGTTTTGTTTTCTTCATTTTTGCAATTCTTCCTTGACCTTTCTTACTTTTAGAATTGTTTTTTTTATCTTCCTTATCTCTTCTAATCTTTTTGAAATTTTCCTATTTTTTAATTTTGCTTTTAATTTGTAATTAAAATGATGCATTCTCACTGGCCCTTTTGCTTTGTTGATGTATATGGTTTTCTTAGTCAAGGTCAATTTCAAGGTTCATTTAACCTCCCACCAGTATAGCAACAATGTTTTTTGTTCATTAGTGCCATTATCTTTATACTACTTGTGGACAATTTATATGATTCAATTTTTTTTTTTGTTCTTTGAGGTTTTGTGGTCAAAGAAATGATAAGTTTAGGTTATTGGAAGATAAAGAAATTGACATTCTAGAGGTCCAACATACATACACAAAGGTGTTTTGATGGTGCTAGAGGCAGTTATTATGTCCTATTTTCCTCTTACGCAAACAACAACGTTGCTACTCCAGTGCCATTACAGAATGACTTCCTGAGACTCTAAAATGAGTTGAAAATGTCTCAAACTACTATGCACCTACTCTATTACAGCTTCAGTGCCTTGCACATTGTGATGTATTGTGCGATTTCCAAATATCATGCGTACCTTTCATCATACTTTTCTTGCATCTATAGCACATTTTCATGTACACCAAATACAACAAGGATGGACAAAATTCAAAAAGGATGTGAGATAATGTCAAATAAAATTTCCTTTCCAATCTCTTTTTCAAATTTGTTCATAACTTTTGATTCTAGGCTCAAAATTTAAAATATATTTTTGAAGATGAAAGTCAAATTAATTTCCTAACTTTTTAAAGTTCAAAGTTTTTTGAAAAGAATTAATTTACTATGCCTAAATGAGGTTTGAAATATTTTTTTGAAGATTATAAAACATCCCAAATTTCTATGAATATAAATTTTATTTGAATCATTGCATAGAAGCAAAAGTTATGCCATAATAAGTCCACAATAAAGATTGTTGAGCTATACAAAAAAAATCACAAAAAGTCAAAATAAAATTTTGAGAATTTTGATTTTCATAGAAATTATTTTAT
The DNA here is from genome assembly GCA_963969595.1 of Neckera pumila. NCBI lineage: Eukaryota > Viridiplantae > Streptophyta > Bryopsida > Hypnales > Neckeraceae > Neckera > Neckera pumila. Next base: position 24,508,085 of record OZ018413.1, read on the forward strand.
CTATATAGTAAGTTTGATTCATTCTATTTGGACTAGTGATGAAAAAGTTATAGACAACCTTGTTTTTTAGGCAATCTAAGCATCTTTTTGCAAATATAACTTGTCAAATTAATTTGTGAACTCAGTTTTCACAAATTTTCATGAAAAAGGTCATCACGGTTTAGTTTTCTTACTAGAACAATCTCACCATTTGAAATATGGAGTTTCAATTCCATCTTAGACCTATTAATGATTTTGTATTTCCTTCAATCTCGTGTTGACTTTTACTTAACAATTTTTTAAAGAATGAAAATCAAATGTTGTTGTTTTTTCAATTTTTTTCCACTATAATTTCAACTCAATTTTTCAACAATTTTTTTAAATTTCAATATTGGTAATGAAAAAATTCTAAGCTAGAAAGATTCACAGTCTTAAAAAATCTGGTGAGGCAATGTGCAAAACCCCTAATTTTTTTTGTACCTTAAATAATGAATACCAATATCTTGCAATCCATGTGGTCAAAGTTTTTGAAATTTCTTCCGCACATTTTTATACCATTCTAGTGCAAGATCATATGGTTTGGTCTGCAAAAAAAAACACTTTCTTATTTTTTGGCACTTTGCACTAGAAATGACAATTTTGAGTGGAATTTGATGGAAAAAAGACTTGGGGACTTTAGGGATTAAAGATTTGAGCCTCAAACCTTGTAGATCTCCAATGTTTTGTTTTATAAACAAGCCTGCTTTCCAATTTTAATTGCTATAAAAAAATCAAGGAGTCTAATTTGATATATTTGTGGGAAGCAATTAAAGGGCCGGGTCCACACGGCTTTACAGTCACTACAGGAATTTCAGCATTTTATGACTACGTGAATGACTGTGTTTTCAGTCATTTAGGACATCTATGACTATGTCCATTTTTAGGAGCCCCAGTCATCGTGGACTAGTCCTTTAAGACAATGACTGGGGTTTTTATATCACCAACCGTATTTGTAGATGGATGTTCATCCATGAAGTTCAAGGACAAATTTTTTTGGAAAGGCTGGGCAGTTGTCCATTTTTTGAAAAATTTAGTCAACCATTGCTAACATGGACCTTTGTGTGAGTCATTTTGGAGTCATTTTGTAGTTGTGAGGGAGTTGTTTTGATCAATGCAAGGCTGACGCATGTCTAGTCATTCTTTAGATATTGTTGTAGTTTTATCTTCAATGCATGAATGACGCTTTGACATGTGTCCAGTCATTTGTAGGATGTGCTTTCAAGATTGTCCAGTCATTTTTAAGTGACGCTCGTAGTTGTTTCTGAGTATAGATGGGGACTAGTCATTTTACAGTCACATATGAGTACATTCAAAGTTTCACAACAATATACCATATACCAAATAAATACACCATATATCATAAACAATACACCATACAATATCCACACTATAAGAAAACCATGTTTTAGGTGTCGTTTTCTATAACAGTCAATGTCTAAGTTGATAGATTTTAGATGACGTTGACTCATACATCACGTGTTTTTTATGTCAACAAAGACGTCCAATGTAACATAAAAAACAATGTCTTAGTCAACATCACCTAAAATCTGTCAACTTAGATATAAAAAAACTCTAGTTTCTTATAGTGACCGTATTTGGCTTATGTCTTGCATGACTTCCAAATCCACTTAGTGGATAAGTATGAAGAGATGAAATGACAAACCTTTTATAGAAGTGAAGTAGTAGTAGGCAAGACAACAATGTGGGATATGTAAAATGCAAGAATTGTGTTACAAATAATATTTCAGACTTCATTGAGGTATAGAAGATTAATTTTTTCCAAAAAACTTGGAACTAATAAAAGTTATGAAATCAATCTCACTTTCATCTCTTAAAATCCATTTTACATTTTAAGCCTCAAATCAAAAGTTATAGACAAATTTGCTAAATGGATTGAAAATGATTGCCTAAGTACGGTAGTTCACACTTGGGCTCTGCAATCATTTCCGAATAATGTTGTAGTTGTTCACGGAGGTATAGGGAGTCACTACGCAATTGGAGCACAACTGATCAAGGACCTCAGGGCTTCAGAGGTCCACGTCACACCTTTGAATGAGTTACTCATTGAAAATCACCAGATGAAAGGAGTGCTTGATTACGGCCGCCATAGTCTTCATCCACATGATTACAATATGCCTACATAATGACTAGTCCTCTGCCCCATTACACTGCATGTGTAATTACAAAATTGCATTCGTACTATAGTCATTTAGGACACCTAGTCATTGTTCAGTCTGTTGTGGCGAACACGTTTTTCTTGTAGTGATCTAGGTCAAATGTTGTTGGCTACAGCACTTGGAGGTAGAATTTCCAAGGTGTAGAGTGATTGCAAGAAACACTTGTCTTATTTTTTGTCCCCTTACCTTCTAAAGGGTGTTTTTTTCCTCATAACTTTTGCATTGTATGTCCATTTGGCGTGAAATTTGGAAGGAAGGTACATATGGTAGTTGCAAACATTGAACATTTTCTTTAAATTTTTAAAATTAAATTAAAAAAAAAAAAAATTACTTTACTATTTTTAAATTGCCCTTGATTGGATGTCTACTTTGGCCATTTTGGGGAATTTTAGTCCTATTTTTGACCCAAAAATACAAATTTGAAGCCACAAATTGGACATATTGGAGGTCTACTAACATTACAAGGATTGACTATGAATTTTTATGAAAATAGCAACATGTCAGTTGTCTACATGGGGTCAGAGTGACCTTCCTTAGGTTATGAAGAGAAAAAAATTTTCTATATTGATTTTTTGGTGTAATGTGACTGCAATCTTTTCTAGCAAAATGAATATTTTTGTTTTTATTTTTTGAACTTTTTTTGAATTGCTAAAAATAAAAAGGTGCACAAACACCTTTTCTGCTATTTTCTGCTTCTAGTGGCTTCTGTAGTACTTCGCAACAGTCTATAGTACTACATAGTACTACATAGTACTGAATCGACAGTTGAGATCTGCAGGGGTGCTATGAAAACATATTACTACATAGTAGCCAGTCTTATGGCCAAAAACTGCGTTTTGAGCCAAAATCGTGAAGTGTTTCTTGCAATCACCCTGTAGTTCAATTTCATCTAGCACTCATTTCACTAAGCTGCAGTACCCCTCCTTCTCCCTCACCCAGCTTTGAAACCCTTCTCAAGGACCTAGCATTGAACAACAAGGCCAACTTGTCTTCTAATTCTTCTTTTACGGGGGTCAGTTCACTGTTGTTGCCTCCAAAGGCTAATAAGTGTCTGCTATCAAAATCCTTTGGTATTGAGGTTCTTGAATTTGAAGATGTGTGCACCACTACCACCTCCAATTGCGTATCGTTTTGCAACATGGCTACCACTTTGGCAATAGTAGGTCGCTGCTCAACTTCATGCTGCGAGCATAGCATTGCAATATTAATGAGGCGTTGCATCTCAAGCTTCTCATTGTCTTGCAAGATTAAGGTAGGGTCCACTAACTCCATCAGCTGACCCTCCCCATGCAGATTCCAAGCCTGCCATAGATTCACATGAATTCAATCGTTAGTTGACATGAAGTTTGTTAATCCATATACAATATCTTATTTTACTTCCTATACATAAATTGGATATCACGGTCCCAGATACATACATAAAATGACTAAAGAGACTTGTCAATTGTCTTTGCTCAATTAAACTCTTATTTTCTGCATTGGATATCCTAGCCCTAAATATATACAATAGCTCAAAGAAACTACCTTTGCTCAATCAGATTCTTACTTTCTACACATTTTTTCCATTCCAAAAGTTCTTTTCTACAACAAGGCTGCAGACTTGAGTTTCCCTAGCACAATACTTTAATAAACCTTGCGATAGATGATTGTGTCTAGAAAAGCCAAGTGACCCATGTCTACACATTGGTTCGCATATATTGTACGCTAGAGAGAAAATAAAGTTTGAGGAATGGTGCAGTGTGGTACCCATTTGGAGAGATACACTTCTTCAAGTGGCCTCGTCTTATCTATGTTCCGCCGACCACTTAAAACCTCCAAACACAAAATACCAAAACTGAAGACATCAACTTTGTCACTCAATTGGCCAAATAACGCATATTCAAGTGCCAAATCCCCCCTGCATTTGACACATATGCTACATATGTCAGAATCATGAATTCTATTGTATAAGTCAATTTTTATTAATCTCACAAATATGACATTCAATTAGCTGGTTGTGGTAGACATCTATTTTTTCTAGTGACTACTTTCCAAGTCAGCAAACAAAGGAAGTAATGACTAGTAATATCTAATGGAAAAAACTTGTTGTACAATTCACCTTGTTCCAGCAACATTACCCCCTAAAGGACCAGAGAGGTGTCCAGATTTCCTAAATTGTGAAGATCTATGATAAAATGCAGCTTAGAAGAATATTTTAGTGATGACTCTCAAACAATAGTCGTAAAATGCTATTTATAGACCACATCCATAAGGTTAGATCAACAAAAATACATACCAATATTTTTCAATAAAATTTGAAGCCAAAAATTGGAAATTCCTTCTAAAATCAATTGTAGATTGAATACTTATGATTTTAAAAGATTTTTTTTCCTATAAGTTCAAAATATTGAGTTCTAATTATAGTGACTTTTGAAGATTTTTATTTAATTTTTTGATTCAAGTCATTTTTGAAGTGGTCATTTTTTGAACTAAGAAAGTTACTTTTTGAGGCTCGATCGCCCGATACCTTTTGAATTATAGAATATTTGCAAAGCAAAATCTTCATAATCTGAACTATACAAATGTTAAATAACTAATGTAAGAATCTTCAAACAAAATCGTTGAATGGAAAATTGCAATTTGGTGAGTTTAGGATGTGTTTCCGTTCATTCATTGTTCAAAATCTGCACTCATGGTCCTTTAGGGGTTAAATGTCATAATATGACTTTTTGCATCCGGAAAGAGTAAAGCTAAGCCAAAATCTGCAATTTTTGGTTCAAAGGTCTTGTCCAACAAGATGTTGTTGGCTTTTATATCTCTATGGATGATTCTGGGATGAGCTAGGGAATGTAAGTAATGTAAGCCACGAGCGACTCCGAGGCAAATGTTTAGACGAACAACCCAATCCAAGGGCATCTTGTCTTCACCTCCTACAAGAGATAAAATCTTTATGAGCTTTGATATTAAGTATAACAATTTCAATCTACACTTTTCATTGAATACAAATCTAACTAGCTTTGGAATCAAAATCATAACATTCTTGAACAATCTTACAAGGTCCTTCCAAGCCTAAAAATCAAAGCCCAAAATATCCTCCTAACTAACCACCAAGCACACTTGTAGTTGGACTATTAGCTCTTAACAAATCTTTATTCATTGAAACTTAAATTAGAGAAATCTCATGAATAAAAGATGAGCCCTTAAAAATATAGAAAGTGATATGAATAACAATGATCAAACATATTACAACCCCTCACAAAATAGGAATTGAATGTATCTTATATTAGAATAGGAGAAAAGAAGATTTTGCTAGTAATTAGAATAATAAACTTATGAAATAGAACTTGGTCGATATCATAGTTATCCACATACTCGTAAACCAGCAATCTTTGGTGTTCACAAAGGCAACATCCTTTCAGATTCACAAGGTTTTTGTGTTTCATTCTTGTAATTAGGACAACTTCATTAAGGAAGTCAGCTATACCCTATGTACTCTTCACAAATAGCTACTTCACAGCCACAGTACTTTTATTTGGAAATACACCTTGCAAGAAGTGAACATATGCATACTTTTATATTAAAAATCATACAATTCTCTGAGGACATGGCTACAAGAGAATCATTTCGTTTGTAATCTCAAAAAAAATTGTAGTTGAGGTCATAGAAAAGAACCAAAATGTCGTACACTTCAAGATTTTCAAATTGATAGTGTTATAACTTGACCTCTAACTTTAACCCTGAAGTTCCTCAAGGGGAATTCTTAGGACAATGGACCAACTCAATAAAGTCCCTTGATCTCCAAATAATACAAGTTTCCAATTGATCCATATCTTCCTCGGTTCTTGTGCTTTATTGAACTCTATAGATTCCAAAAATTGAATTGTACTAGTACTCTATTAAAAAATCCTTTTAAATATGTCAAATCATGAAGTATCTCTTTATTAGTTCAAAAATTGGGCCTCCCAAAAGGAACTCCACAAAATAATTCTTGGAATTTCTGTTTTAACTACCATATGAAGAATTTTGTAATAAAAAATCCACTGCAATGCTTTGATTTATAAATAAAAGTGATAGCAATTGTAAGTTTTATTAGATAGATGTAAGCCAAAATTCAAAATCTATAACTATTGTTCATGTATTAATTCCACATTATTTCTCCAAGTTGTTTATAATAAGTCAAGACACTCATTTAGGGGTTAAAACTAACTGATTATGTCACAATAGGTTTTCCACTTGCATTGCAAAAGATTATTCCTGGTGCTTGTGTACTACCTTGTATACGGCTCCATAGCCACCTTCACCCAACTTCATATCCGGATGAAAGTCTCGTGTGGCAGTTCTAAGCTCGTTGAATAAATATATCGTAGGCTTGACGTCAAACTCTTCAAATTCTGCAGTTCACATTCTTAGGCATGCTCTACTTACTCTACAAAATATTTAGAGTATGCTAATCCACTTTGAAACTAACCTCGTCTGCAACCCTTTCTTCATTTAAAGTATGCACAGCAAAATGAACAAACCATCATAAGAATTCATACTCACTTTGTTGGACTTGAAGGAGATACGGTTTATATCTTCGGGTTCTGTAGAGAAACGCAGAAACAGCAACTACTATTATGAAGAATACCGATAATGTGCTGGCAACCGTTGCTATTAAAATAACCTTCTTGTTGCTCATAGAACCTGAAACAAAGTGCCCTCGTCAGAACACATAAAAGAGAAAGAGTTCTTAGTAAGAATGCGATGAAATGCTCCTTAAGTTGAGACTAACTCTTGATTCGACTTTTACCTTGATTTTTGCAGTACTGTTCAAAAAAACATCTGGTACCATCGTCGGCATCCTTTCGGCAATATGAATTGCCTTGCAGTCTGTGCAAGTGAAAAATAACGTTACAAACAGACAAGGGAGATAAGAGTTTTTAGTTGAAAAAGCTTTAGTGCCAAATGCTTAGGTACAGGAGTTAGGCCCGCGGCATTGTCCTTAGTCTACTAACGCATTGCTCCGGGCGCACCTCAAAATTAGTAATCTTTCAAAATGTGTGAAATCAATGAAGTCGTGAAACAATTAAACCATTTGGGTGTACCTAATCAAAGTCGTGATATTTTCAATGCCTCCGTTAGAGTAAATCACATCGCTGATATTGCTGTTCATAATTGACAATGTCCTCAGCCGTCCAGATCCATTCACCGACTTACTCTGAACTAACCCACTCGCAATGAGTTGAGTGATGTCGAGAGTTCCATTAATGCCAGTGTTATCGAGGTGCCTGTAATATCCATTCACAAATCGAGCAAATAAATCTCAAACTTGATGCCGTGTACAGTGTTGTTGTCACTCTTTTTCCTGAACATTGCACAATTCTAAGTAAGTGTTGTGATTAGAAAATTAGAGTCCTAAACTTACAGTTCCTTAAGGAAAGTCAGATCCAAGCCGTTCCAGCCAGTGGCAGATCCTGTCAATTGGTTGCCGGATAGGTCCAGTACAGAAAGCGTGTTGTTGGCGCTGGTGTTAACATATGAGGACAATGGAAAATTTCCTTTGAGGTTGTTATAGGCCAATTTCCTGCAATATGTAGTCTTTTCATATAAGCACCAGATATTCTCGGAAAAAGTTTGCACTCCAAGAGTCTGAAGTTCATAAGTAATTAATTTCAGAAAATCACTAAGATGAATGGTTCATTCTTTTGGGGTTAAAATTTCTCATGACTTAAAATCGTGCAGTAAATAAGTTGTATGAAGAAGTAGTGCATCAGCCGGGGCCAAACTTACAGAGTGTATAAATAAGGGAGCATCTTCAGATCAGGCAGAGAACCAGTGAAGCTATTGTTTGACAGTACCCTGTGAAAGGCAACGTGTGGTTTTCTATTAGGGGGTGAATGCAAGAAACACTTGTATATTTTGTGTCACATCCTCCACGCTGATTTGTTTTGGAGGCATAACTTTTGCGCATTGAATCCAAATGACTTAAGATTTATAGGAAAGGTGCTCATGACCACTATACACCTTGCCTAATTTTTTGACAATTTTCAAAAATGTTTTACTATATAAAAACAGCTCTCAATTTTATGTCACAAATTCCAATTTGGAGGTTTTTAGTACTATTGAGTACCCAAAAAATCGAATTTGCAGTTGAAATTTGGAGGGAATGGTCTTCTAGTAGACTTGTAGCTATACAAGGAAGGAATTATAAAAATAGTTAATTTTGTATTGTGTGGAAGTCCACAAATAGAGCTTCTTTCTTCTTACATTTTAGAATATATAAAATATTATTTTGGTGGTTCTTTTGGTGAATGACCATCTCTATAGAGTTATTACAAATCATCAATTTTTATTTTATTTATTTCATTTATTTTCCTATTTTTAACTAATTAAAGCATCAAAGTGTCTATTTTCTTGAGATTTGGCACTTTTCTAGTTCTCCCACTGAGAGAATTTTTCTATGCTTTTCCTTCTCTGAGTTTCTTCATCTTAAAGATATATACATTGGCCATTTTTTTTTTTAAAATTAAAAATTATTTTTCTAATTTTAAAGTATTCCAAAAAAAAAGCATGAGTACTGGGAAATCGCAACAAATAGTACAGGTGTTTCTTGCATTCACCCTAGGGGGATTTTTTTCTGTTAAGCCTTGACATGCATGTAAAACGAGAAACAAAAATGGAGTTGTTAAGGAAGGAATTGAGCAACATGCCACGTGGAAGATCAATCAGCTGAACGCACCCAGACTCTATAATAGATATTGCTCTCAAATTATAATCAGAAAAAACCTCAGACATTTAGAGTTTATTAGGTATCGAGGAGAATTTGTTTTTCTGTCATCTGCGTTCTCATTGAAATTTATCGGTCCCGCAGGGGCTTGGGAAAGGAGGTGTTATATATGCATAAGAGTCTCGAAGTGAAATACTGTTGCGTAATAATGAACACGATTAATAGAGCTCAAAATGGCACTTACAAAGACTGTAGGCTCTGGCACGTAGTGAGATTTGGCAACCTTCCGGTGAGCTTGTTCATAGAGAGGTCCCTGTATCAACCGACTATCACTCTCCAAATACCATGAATCAATGCAATCCAGCAATGCTTCGAGCAAAGATAAACAAGAGGGTGGCCAACTGGAGTAAGCACGTAAGTAGTTTAACAGGCTGACAGATAACATGTAGCAATGGACAAGTACAGAAGAAGAATCTGTGCACAATATATGGAAGCACCTTTGCATACGTACTCTAAACCTGGGATCTAGTAAATCACGAATGAATTGAAGCATCCAGATTCTTGCAGTGATACTAACTGCGTCATAATTACAAAAGCATTTGTAAGATTGCTAACGTTGAACTGGTTCCTGGCCAGGTTTAGAGTCTGGAGATGCTGGGAATATTGAATTTGAGCTAAATTCCCCAACAAACTTGTTGCCACTCAAATCTCTGTAAGAATTCCACATGTAAACATCAGTGGAAATTACAAATAAGTTGAAGCCACTTCTGTAACCACATTAAGGACTCCCATTTTTTAGCTTCAAGATTAGGTCAATTCATTAAGAAAGCAACTCTAACTGTCGCAGTTCCATAATAAAAACTTACGCATTCAAAATAGTGATCGGGAGGTATGGAAGACTTCCGTTAAATGCATTGTCATGGAGATCCCTGTAACACAGCACCGATACAGCGGATGTAACTATAATGATACGTCAGGGACGTAACACCCTCTACATGATAAATGCGCTCTTGGAATATGCATGTGAACTTCCTGAAGGCCAAATAATCTCTGCAGTCAGTGTTCACGCACGACAATCACAAGCAAGAGAAACTTACAGTGTATGTAGATAGAGATCTTGATTTTCCGGAGGAAGAGGTCCAGTCAACTTTCGATATCCAGTCAATTCTCTGCAGCATGCAAGGATTTTTGTCAATGTCATAGAATATAATGTTCCATCGCATATTCATAACCTATTTTTGGTAACTTGATCATTTTGTTATCCTGACCTCTCTCAATAGGAAGTAAATACATTACTCGGGTTCTGGGAATTCGAATAGTGCTCATTCGTACCAAACGAATGAGACGTTGTAGAAGTCTGCAACGAAACGGGCACGACTTATTTGACGTTACTTACAACGTGGACAGAGAAGAGATGTTTCCAATCGCTAGTGGCAGAGTGCCAACAATTGATGCATTGTGAAGGCTCCTGCATGTCCAGTACTTCATCAATTAAGCTAAATTCTATATCCGAAAAATCTAGTGGAGACAGAACCAACCCACTTAGTTTCTAGGACTTATTGAAATCTGGTATCTATGCAGGCCCCACTCGCACCAAGTAGCAATTTTAGTTATTGGGCCAAATGAACGTCAGCTTGCAAAAGTTTCCCGCCTGCCAAGTTTCCTGTTACTCACATTGCGAGTGTAGGCACATCGGAGCTACCATCAATGTCTTAAGACCCAAGCTAGCTAATTGGATCTGCTTGGTGCAGAGGGGGTCTAAACTATTGACCACATCACCAGCGATTGATGAAGGCAAACATCAAACAAGCAACTCACTGACTGTACAAAAGGGTTTTTCCTGGGCTTGGCCATGTCCCGTGCCTGATGAATAAGTTTAGAGTAAATTAGAGGATCACAAACTTACAAGCCAAGGATGAAAGTTTGATACGTGTCGTTGAAATATGCCGTCAAGCACTCTATCCCTCGCCAGTTGGGTGTAGTGGATGGATAAACGTTTTCGGAGCACGGGTATTTTTGAGTGGAACTCCAGCCTACCAAATTGCTGTCGAGGTTGGGAGTGCTCTTGTTCCATTCGACCCAAATCACTTGCAGAGCCTCCACTAGCAGGTCCCACCACACACACAGACAAATCACTCAATCAGAGTCTTTGCTAAGCTTGAAATTAGCCAGGGCTCAGGAGATCTACATGTTTGACTTAGCGAGTTCTAGAAGCACCGAAACCCAACTCACTAACGAGTGATCTGTCACATATTTTAGTTCACTAATCTAACCATTTCGTTGGCTCTTTATAAAACGTACCAGAAAGGATTTTACTTTCATCATTTAACCAGTAGTTCTATGGAGCTGATCTCTGGCCCAACACTCACACTCACAATCAAACGTCTACTACAGTAGCTCCAGGTCCACGTAGTGTTCTGAGACCTATTGAATAAAATAAATGTTCAGAAGACGCACAGGTGACCTGGGCTCTCAATAATCTTCTCCAACAATTCAACAACTCAGGAGCAAGCTAGTTCAGAAGAGATTGATCACTGTTGCCAGTGATGAGGTCTGTCAAGGTCAGCAGCTTGCATGAATAATTCCACATCTATACAAGACACCGTTACCAAGCAGTGCTCCTGCATCGCTTCCCTGAAAAGCTAGCTACCACAAGAGAAATGCACGGCGTCAATGCAAAGAGAGGTCTGGTATCGCAATCCTCACGTTCACGAACAGAATACCCGTTATCTTCATTTTGGGCCTCAGTGGACAGAGGAGAAAGGAAGAGAAGTAGCAGCACCGCTCCACCCAACTTAAGAAGAGCCATAGCCAGCCTCGACTGGCTCCCAGCTAGCTCCTCCGATCAGGTCTTGCGCACCACAGCTGCAATGAATTCAGGGAGCGCACGCAGGCAGGTACGCAGGCCAGGATCGATTACAGCTTGAATTGATTACTCGTCCGAGATGTACGCTGAAAGATACTCGAGAGAAGTACACATAACTACAAGTTGACTTCGTTAAATATGGCTTCCACAACCGTCCCCGTAAGAAACCAGGTCCAACAGTTACTTTACTAAACAATTGGCGCCGTTGCTTGCGAGTCTCAAGGCCAGAGTGAAGCCACTAAAAAGCGATAGGCCAGGAGCTTACAGGCCCAGGACTGAATATTATCTTCGACGTTCTCTCTAGCCTGAAGGGATGGCAACGTTGTCGTGAGAATCGGCTACTACACCACTAACTGTCAACTGATACCGACTACCTCTAAAGCTTAGACGATGTTGATTTCTCGTACACGGACAAGGACTGTAAGAGTTAGCGGACCGTGCAAGAGTTGTAGCAACATCCAATGCATATCTGCCAAGCTCATGTATGGAAAGCATATTGCCAGGGTCCTTCGCAAGAAGATATCATTTCACTGCATGCCAAAAATTCGATTTCAACTCGAAATGTCAGCCCTAGTGTCATCACAGAAACTGCCGAGGTGGGGATCAGGAATGCCTTTCTCGGAATAGACTAACTTATTAATAAGACTAGTTCACCACCTTCAGAAAATAAACTTGTCCACGCGCGTACTCTCTAACGAAAAAGTGGGCTTGCCATTGGGAGCAGGGTCCGGGTGGATTGACTTCCTTGCTCGTCCCCTAAACCCTGGTCATGCTGTCCAGTTGTTTAACCCTTAAATCCAGGCTTTCGAGGAAATTCGACTGTGCTCCATCGAAGCTGTTGACAAAGGTGCTTCAGGAAAGTAATTGATCAGTTTGGAAACCCCGCCATTCTTGGCGCACCTCTGCTCTTGCTCTGAATCAGTCGACTGCCTGTTGAGATTCCCAGTTTCGCATCACCACCGCCCCTGATTCTTGGCTTTGGTCGAGTTCTTCTTGTTTGACACAGGGAAGGTAGAGTCCATTCCCTCATGGGAATCAATGAAGCGTTTACCTGAACTTTACCTGAATATTAGCATAATCTCTGAAGGGAAAAATTTGGCCATTACCTCATGGTAATCAATTACGACATGAGAATTTGGTGATGAATTACCTTGTGGTAATGGATTATGGAAAGGGACTGAATACATTATGAAAAAGAGAGAAAATTTTGGGAAACTTTAATTTACATTTTCTATTATTGTGTATTTTTATGTTATATTTGATTATAAAGGGGAATTTTTTTATACACTGTATAATACATTGTACAATACAGTATATACTTCTTGAAGATACGAAATACAAACCATGGAGAAATTGTAGAAAGACTTGTCTTTTATAGTTCATGAGAGGCTCACCAACAACAATGCTTATGGGATAATGTCTACAACAAAGAAGCACATGGTAAAATCACATTCTTTGGGGATGTGTTATACCATGTGGGAAAGATACAAAAAATTTCCTCTTCATGTGTTAAGTGTTTGTTGAACTCACACTTTTCCACATGGTCAACTAATGAATTCATACTTTCCCCTTTCATGAACAGTAGAATGTGGGGAAGATACTGCACTTTTCCTGATGGTGCATCAGGTAAAGCTTCCTACCTTCCCTGTGTGAGACGTGTAGGTTTGTGACTTTGAGTTCTGTTTGGAGAAGTCGACTTTGAATTAGAATTGAAGTCGTGGTAGAGAAGACCCGAGCATCAGTTGTGGCTATGAATTGGGAACAAGGTTTTGTTTGTGTTGGTCCCACATTGCACACCTAGTAAGATACCATGAAACTCAACTTCTTTCAAAACATTGAGTGTCCAACCTATTTGTTTCTTGGCCCATTGTATTAGTTCATAATCTCAATGCATGAGAGTTTTGCCATTGTGGAATGTTTCAATTGTTTAAGGAGAGGACATCCTTCATTCATACAATCAAATTTGGGATATTGTCCAGTATTGGGCATGGGTATGGGTGCGACTTGGATATCAAAATGGTTTTCAATAATGGTATCTCAACCCAAGTCCTGCTTGATATCAATTTTTCTGTACGGTGATCCAAATCAGTGGTGTAGCAATAACTCTCCTAAGAAGTATCATGGTAGGTAACCAACCTTAGAGGTTTCAGTTTTCATAAACTAAAGTCCATTTCAGTACCATCAGTGAAATAAAGACGCACTAAAAGTATCATTATTGCTTGATGACAATGAAGAAGAGATTGAAGAAACTGGAATTTTTGAGATCTTTTTAAAATAGATTTCATTTCATTTCTATTTTTAGACTATCTTTTATTGACACTTGCTTTTCATTTACTATATGTCAACAATGTAGTGGACATTCAAAGTCTAACTTGAGTTAAATTTTATTCATTTTATTTATTTTTAAATTGAGTGATATCATTGTGCATACTAAATTGCTATGGAAACCTTGGAGGTCTTCATACTAGTGCATTGATAGAAACACAAAGTTCATATTCATATTGATAACAGTTTCAATCAATTGAAATAACTTTTAACTCCAAAACCCTCTTTCTTAATGATACCATTCAACTTTGTAAACCAATACTTGATTGGTATGTTGCAAACCTGACCCATGCCCAATACTAGTATTGTCACCTATAACCTCAAAAATAATTTGAGGGTGTCGATTATTAGAAGATTGATGAACTTGAATACAACGAAAGTTGGTGAGAATTTTGACCATCATTGCATGCAATTGGAAAATTAATTAGACCCTACCTTTAATGGCCCCCTCCTTTGCCTCATGCACTAAATTATTCATTAGTGCTAATGAACTTTCTATTGATGGTTGCAGTGGCCTGAGTCCATCCACATGAGCAATAGTAATTCCATCGCCATCTCCATCATCATAGACCTCACTAAATGATCTATGAACATGGCCTTTAAACCTCTACAGATAGAACCATAATATGTTCCAAAGAACTCCAACATCAAGCTATAAAAATATTGGTGGAGCATTTTATCACTGCAAACTGATGCTTATAAAGTTTCTTTAAATAGACCATTCACAAGAGCATGATCCATAATTGGTATATGGGTCAAAAATGTTATACTACATGTCTTCAACAGCTTGAGGGTGATTGCAAGAAACACTTCACATTTTTGGCTCAAAAATGCAATTTTTGGCCATAGGAATGGAAATACTATGTAGCGTTGTTGCCACATTTTTCCCTCTTTGTAACCTTCACGCAAAGGAAGGTCACTTTGACCCTATATACGCAATTGACATGTTGCAATTTTTGTAAAAACTCATCATCAATCCTTGTAATGTTAGTAAAACTACAATATGTCCAATTTGTGGCTTCAAATTTGCATTTTTGGGTCAAAAATAGGACTAAAACCCCCCACAATGACTAAGGTAGACATCCAATTGGGGGCAAGTTAAAAATAGTAAACTAATTTGAAAAAATTTGAAAAATTACTCAATGTTTGCAACTACCGCATGTACCTTCACTCCAAATTTTACGCCAAACAAACAAACAATGCAAAATAGGACAAGTATTTCTTGCAATCACCCTTGAGAGTGTTCTTGCCATTTTTTTCCATCAAACTCATGTTGCTAAACATGCTCAAACATAATGTTTTTTTGCCTTAATAATACTTTTTTAAGATTACAATTTTTCTATTGACTTATTCAAAACAAATCCATGCAATTTCCTATTTTGGATGTATATGTAATGTGTCTTCACATGAGTGATAAGACGCCAAAGTAGAAAATCTATTTTCCTACCTCGAATTTGGTGATTATTAATCTTCATCCATCATTTCAATGTCCCATAATATGATTTGATACTTGCTTGCGTATCTTGATTGGAGTGAAGATTCCTACGATGGCTAATTAGGTAAATCCCTACTATATATAAGAGGAGAAAAACAAATTCACTTTAAGAAAATTATAATAAATATCATGTACATGCATAGGTAAATAAATAAACCTTTAAAAAGATTTAATGCAACCATTACAGAATGTAGAATGAGGTGGTTGCCTTAATGATCATAATGAATTTGTATGAATTTGTCTATTGTGTTGATGTATAAATAATTGAACATAGGCATACAAGCACATTTCATGAGCATATTTGAAGAAATTCTCTTTAGATTCTCCATATCCAATAGGAATGTAATAAAAAAAACGTAAAATTCAATACTCGAGGTCTCTCAATGTACTCAAGTTTGGAACTTTTTCAAGATGTGGTTCTTCCAATTTTTTAACCCCTAAAGGACCAAGGCCATTTTTTTGCCAAAAAACACTCAAAACTTGCCATTTCTATAGCAAAGATTAAAAAAATAGAAAATTGTATTTTTTTCACATCTAACCGTAGGATCTTATATCTAACTAGTATGAAAATGTGTGAAAAGAATTTCAAAATTTTTGACTGCACAGATTGCAAGATATCTGCATTTAAAGTGAAAAAGACATCTTTTTCAGTACATTGTGGGACTAGATTTTATGACTTTGAAGATTTTTAAATTAAATATTTTTCATTACAGAGTTTTGAGCTTTTATATCTTTATAGTAGAGAGTTGAGTTGACAGTCTAGAAAAAAAAAATCCAAAAAAACTTAATCTTTATTATAAAAAAAATTGTTAAGTAGAAGTAGGTACGAGATAGAAGGAAACGCTAAAATATTAATATCTTTTAAATGGAATTAAAAAGCACTACACTAAAAATGATATTTAGTGTTGGCAACACTAATTACAAACCTTGACACTAAATATCATAAGTAAGTAACACTAAATCTAATTTCTAACACTAAATATGCTCTATGGTAAATCTGAAATCTAAAAAGGTTTACATTTAGTGTTAGAACACGTTGAAAAAATGAACTTGCAAAGGAAGCGGAGGCGGAGGCGGAGGCGGCGCATTGAAGTCCAACACAACACTAAATCCGCTACAATTCAGATTCAGTGTTGTGGCTGGTAGGGGGGTAAAACACTAAATGTCGTACTACACTAAATATCATTTTTAGTGTAGTCCTAATGTTGACATTGTTCTAGCAAAAAAACTAAACCTTGTGGAACTTTTTATTTTTTAAATTGTAAAAATTGCATTCAGAAATGAATCCTACAAGTTATTTTGTTTCAAGAAGATGCTCTAAGTGCCCGAAAAACAAGATTGTCCATAACTTTCTCATAACAAATCCTAATGAAATGAATCAAAGATTTTTACATAGACAAAAATATAATCTATAAGAAAAAAAATTAAAAAAAATTAAAACTAAAAATTGCAAAATTTTTTCGCTACCCCACGTCCCTTGTTTTGAGCTAATTTGGGCATAATTTTTTTCCTAGCCACCGATTGAAAAAAAATTATATTTTCACAAAGATTAGCAGTTTTTCTATCTTTAAAATTTTTTTCAAGAAATCACAACAAAAACTCAGCCCGTAGGTACCTGCCCGAAATCCCATTTGTTCCCCGAAGGGACAATGGTCCTTTAGGGATTAAAACATAGAAAGAGTAATAAATGGGAACTTCATCCTTAGGCTATGCTTGTTTTATAAAATTCCATTGGTAGTTGGCATCATCAATTATAAAACAAGAGGGAAGGAAATAAGGCATGTCTTTCTCTATATGACTTTGGAGTGGTTCCATAACTTTTGTGTCATAATTACATTAGTTTTACATAAAATTTAAAATGAGGGTACATATAGTTGTAGACATTGAAGGATTTTTTCCATTTAAAAATTAATTTGCTATTTTAAAATTCCCCCAATTAAATGTCTATCTTGAACACTTTGGGGGGATTTATTACTATTTTTAACCCATAAAGAGATATTCTAAAGTAGTAAACTATCCACACTCTACATATGCTCAAAGTGAACTACCTTTGTGCAAGTGTAGAGAACACAATTCTTTTTCCCAAAAATGAAAATGATTAAGAAAGAACACCTTTAAGCTAAAAAAATAGTAAGATTAAAAAATTTAAAAACATGTAAACATTCAAAAATATTTAAAATTTTGATTAATATATATTTTTTTAAATTTTTAAATTAAAAAAAAAGAATACAAATATATGAAGATACTAACCCCTAAAGGTCAGAGACTATGTTTTCACCAAAAACACTCCAAAACTGCCATTTCTATTACAAGTACCAAATTCTGGAAAAAAAACATTTTTTGACACATGGAACCATAGGATCTTGTAGTAAACTTTTTTGAGAATATGTAGAAAAAATTTCAGAATTTTTCACCTTGTAGATTGCAAGATATTAACATTTGAATTGACAAAAAACGTTTTCTGGACCCTGCAAAAAACCGGGCAGTTGTACTTCACAAGGTCACATTTAAATGAACAAATGCCCCAAATGGTGGTTACTCCTTGGATTCATTCTTCAAAGCAAGTTGGATACATGCTTAAAAAATTTCAGATCATTTGGAATTATACAACATATAGGAAAAAAATATTAAGTAGAAAGAAGTAGAGAATGAATCAAAACACGAAATTGTTAAGAATTTAATTATGGAATTGAAAAATGTCAATCCCAATGGTTGTAATGTTGCAATAAACAATATACATCCTATATTTTTATTTTTTTCAAAAAATATTCAAAATTGAGTTAAATAAAGGACTTCAAAGTTTATTTTAGAGTAGGGTATCCATAACTGCCCGCAAATTAGAACACCTCATAATTTTCATCTCATAAATCAAAATGGAATAATTCAAAGCTTTACACGTATATATAAACCTAAAGAACCAATTTCAAATTTTTATTTTTTTTAAAAGCAATTTTTCAGAATATTTTTGAGCTGTTCGCCGACCATTGAAAATGACATATCATCCAATAACTTTTTAACCATGTAGTCAAAAGCTTTGAAAATTGTTGGGCCTTAAAGCTACTCCTCGGGCACACATTGTGTGAAATTTTCAAAGAAAAAAAATAAAATTTCCGTCCGCAATGAGTTGCCCAAAATCGCTATGTTGCCAAAAAACGCCGTTTGGTCCTTTAGGGGTTAATTAAATAATATTATCTAATGTGGCAATCCCTCGACCACATCAGATTGCTGATGAGGTGAAGTTCTTATGTTTTCCACTGTCAGGGAACTTACAATCTTGTTTAGGCCTAAAATTTCATCTAATGAAATAAAAATGACCTCCAAATGATAGATGATAGTTGTTGAATTTTCAATCTAATGGTGTATGTATTTTAGTGCATACTTTGTATTCTAAGAATAAAATACATGTCTATATATATGGTCCCTACCGGATCTTTAAACGTAAATAAATACATTATATATAGAATTTAGTAGGCATGAAACACTATGATATTATCTTACTTTCAAATTCATTTTTATATCTTTATTTAGAAAATCTAATGCTATTGTTTTGTAGAGGTGGATTTCTAGAGGTGCTATTTAGTCTCATTGGGCACGCATTTCACTAAGTTGCAGCTCCTCGCCTTTCCTCCCACCATGCCCTAAAGCCCTTCTTGAGGACCCAATATTGAATGACAAAGTTGACTTATCTTCTTCTTTCAGGGTAGGCAATCCACTATTGTTGCCTCCAAAGGCTAGCAAGTGCATGCTGTCAAGCTCTTGTGGTTTCGAAGTCCCCGAATTTGAAGCCTTGAGCATCACCATCTCTGACTCTGTATCATTTTGCAACATGGTTACCACTCGAGCCATCGTGGGCCGCTGCTCAGCCTCGTGCTGCGAGCATAGCAATGCAATGTTGATGAGGCGCTGCATTTCAGACTTCTCGTCGTCTTGTAAGACTATAGTAGGATCTACTAATTCCATTAGTCGGTCCTCTCCGTGTAGTTTCCAAGCCTGCCATAAATAGATTCACATGAGTTCAATTGTTGATGTGAAACTTGATCCATATACAAAATATATAATTATCTAATCTTTCTTCCTACATGTACATTAAATGGATACCACAACCCAAGATACATATATATAATGGCTAAAAGAATTTGGTCAATCCTTACTTGATCATAACTTTAAACTTTCTCTATACATTTTTTCTACTCCAGAAGGCCTTATTTTCTACAATAAGGCTGCAGATTTGAATTTCTCTAGTGCATTACTTCATAAACCTAGCAATGAGAGTTGTATCTAAAAAAACCACGTCTATACCTCCACATGTAATTGTATGCTAGGGAGAAAACAAAGTTTGAGGAAAAGTGCAGTGTAGTACCCAATTGGAGAGATACACTTCTTCAAGTGGCCTTGTCTTATCTATGTTCTGTCGACCACTCAAAACCTCCAAACATAAAATACCAAAACTGAAGACATCAATTTTGTCACTCACTTGGCCAAATGATGCATATTCAGGTGCTACATACCCCCTGCACTCAACACACATTTGTCAAATTTATGAACTCTATTGTATGAATTAACTTCTATGAATCTTACAAATAAGCATTCTTAATTTGATGAGTCAAATTCAGTGAATCCTTGAGGGATAAAGAAAATTGAGATATGCTACAAATGTGACTATTTTCCAAGTCACGATACAAATACACGAGGTAGTGACTAGAGATATCTAAAGGAGAAAACTGAAGCCACAAGTCACCTTGTTCCAGCAACATGAAGTGTCATAATAAGGCTTTTTTCATCTGGAAAGAGCAAGGCTAAACCAAAATCTGCAATTTTTGCTTCAAAGTTTGTGTCCAACAAGATGTTGCTGGCTTTTATATCTCTATGGATGATTCTAGGATGAGCTAAGGAATGCAAGTAATGTAAGCCACGAGCAACTCCAAGACAAATGTTTAGACGAACAACCCAACCCAAGGGTGTCTTGTGTTCACCTCCTGTAAGAGATGGAATCTTTGTGAGCTTTGATAAAGAAAAACAATTTCAATCTGCACTTTTCATTGAACACAAATCTAGCTAGCTCTAGAATCAAAATCATGGCATGTTTGAATAATCTTAAAAGGTCCTTCCAAGCACAAGAATTAAAGTACAAACTATCCTCCTAACTAATTACCAAGCTCACTTGTAGTTGGACCATTAGTTCTTGCCTTCTTAGCCATTCCTTTGTCATTGAAGCTTGAATTAGAGAAATCCCTTGAATAAAGGATGAGCCCTCAAGAGTATAGAAAGTGATCTTACAACAATGATTAAAAATGTTATGACCCCATAAATAACAGAAATTGAGTGTATTTTATATGAAAATGATCAAAAGAATTTTGGACTAATAGGTCGAAAAATGAACTCACGAAGTAAGATTTGATTGATGTCATAGTTATCCACATATTCGTAAACCAGCAACCTCTGGTGTTCACGAAGGCAATACCCTTTCAGATTCACAAGGTTTCTGTGTTTCATTCCAGTAATCAAGACAACTTCATTGAGAAAGTCACCTATGTCCTGTGTGTCCTTGACAAATAGCCGCTTTATAGCCACTGTATTTTTGTTTGGAAATACCCCCTGCAAGAAGTGAACATATGCATATCTTTATTTAGAAAACAAATGTAGTTCTATTAGGAAGTGACTGCAAAGGAATCATTTTTCTTGTCTATTGAAAGGAATTGTAGTTCAGCTCACAGAATAGAACAAAAATGCCATGCACTTCATAATTGGCAAGGTGATCATGTAATAGCTTGCCTTCCATCTTTAATGTGAAGCGCGTCAAAGGGAATTTTTAGGATGACAAAAAAATCAACAAAATCTTTTGATTTCCAATCAATACATATTTCATTGATCCAAATTTTCCTTAGTTCTTGTGCTTTATTGAACTACGTAGATCTCAAAAATTGACTTGTACAAGTATTCTATAGAAAAGACCTGTAAGCATGTCAAATCATAAAGTACCTCTTCATTAGTTCAAAAATTTGGCCTCCTCCCAAAAAACTCCACAAAATAATTCTTTGATTCTCTTTTTAAACAAACCATATAATTTTGAATTTTGAATTTAAAAATTGATTGCAATGTTTTGATTTATAAATAAAAGTGATAGCAAATTAGCAATAGTAAGTCTAACTATTTAGTTTGTAAGTCAAAATTTGAATGCTATAACTAATGTTCATGTATTTATTCCACATTATTTCTCCAAGTTGTTTGTAATGAGTCAAGACACTCATTTAAAGGTTAAAATTAACCAAGTATGTCACGTCAGTTTTTTCAATTATCAGTTATGTGCATTGCAAAAGATTATTCCTGGTGCTTGTGCATTACCTTGTATACTGCTCCATAGCCGCCTTCACCCAACTTCATGTCTGGATGAAAGTCCCTCGTGGCAACTCTAAGCTCGTTGAATGAAAATATCGTAGGCTTGACATCAAACTCTTCAAATTCTGTAATTCACACCGTTAGGCATGCTCTACTTACTCCACCACATAATTAGAATATGCTAATCCACTTTGAAATTAACCTCGTCTGCAACCTTCTCTTGAATTAAATCATGCATAACAAAATGAATTCATCATAAGAGTTCATACACTCACTTTGCTGAACCTGAAGAAGGAGATACCGTTTATATCTTCGGGTTCTATAGAGAAATGCAGAAACAGCAACTCCTATTATGAAGAACACCGATAATGTGCTGGCAACCGTTGCTATTAAAATAACCTTCTTGTTGCTCATAGAACCTGAATTAAAGTGCCCTCGTCAGAACACATCAAAGAGAAAGAGTTCTAAGATTAGTAAGAATGCGATGAAATAAGGTAGGAGGCTCGAACTCAGATTGAGCATTTCGAATGGAACATGACACAGAGGTACAATTTGCTTTCTTCAATTAACTAAAATGTACAAACGGTGTACATTCTAGGAGGTGGTCGCTTTTAGAGCTCTCTGGCATTTCAATTGCAAAATTTGATAACTAATTCCACAAAGCTCCAAAAAATAAGAAACAACTTGGGTCACATGCCATTTCATCTTGTCTTTCAAGGATAATTTACTGAAAAATATTTCAAGATGTGTCACCTCCCCAAAATTCAGTTTCAGGGCTTAGATGATTGCTTTATGGACCTCCTACCTTACTACGTAAAATTGAGAGGAACTCCTGATTCGACTTTTACCTTGATTTTTGCAATTCTGTTCACAAAAACATCTGGTACCATCGTCGGCATCCTTTCGGCAATATGGATTGCCTTGCAGTCTGTGCAAGTGAAAAATAACGTTATAAACAGACAAGGCAGATGAGAGTTCTTAGTTGAAAAAACTTTAGTGCCAGGAGTAGCGCTCAAGGCATTTTGCTGTGCTAACACATTGCTCCGCAAGCACCTCAAAATTAGTAATCTTTTCGAAAGGTGTGAAATCAATGAAGTCGTGAAATACTTAAACAGTCGTGAAATACTTAAACAGTATTGAAATCACGTGTACCTAATCAGTGTCGTGATATTGTCAATGCCTTCGTTAGTGTAAATCACATCGCTGATATTGCTGTTCATAATTGACAATGTCCTCAGCCGTCCAGATCCATTCACCGACTTACTCTGAACTAACCCACTCGCAATAAGTTGAGTGACGTCGAGAGTTCCACTAATGCCAGTGTTATCGAGGTACCTGCCATATCCATTCATAAATCGAGCAAAAGAATCTCAAACTTGATGCCGTGTACAGTGTAGTTGTCACTCTCTCCTGTTGAATGAACAATTCTCAATAAGTTGTGTGATTAGAAAATTAGTCAGAGTACGGAACTCACAGTTCCTCAAGGGAAGTGAAATCCGAGCCGTTCCAGCCGGTGGCAGATCCTGTCAATTGGTTGCCGGATAGGTCCAGTACAGAAAGAAAGTTGTTGTCGCTGGTGCTAACATATGAGGACAATGGAAAAGCTCCTGTAAGGTTGTTATAGGCCAATTTCCTGCAATATGTAGTCTTTTCATATAAGCACCCGGTATTTTCACTTTCTCAGGAACAAGTTTGCAATGCAATTTCAATGGAGTCTGAATTCCAAAAATAATGAATTTCAGAAAACTAGTAAGATAAATGGATAATTCTTTTTGGATTAAAATTTCTCATGACTTAAAATCAATCAGCTAAATGCACCTAGACTCTGCAATAGATCGATATCGCTCATAATTTATAATCAGGAAAACTCTCATGATTACTATGATTAATACTTCAAACTGCGTATAATCACGTCCTTGCCATTTCGGGCCTTAAAAGTTTAGTAGGTATTCAGGAGAATTTGGTTTTCTTTCATTTATGTTCTCAGTGAGATAAATTTATCGCCCCTCTAGGTTCTGGGTTATACCTGCATGAATCTGGTAGACAATGCGAATATTGCTGCGTAATAATGAACACGATTAATAGAGCTCAAAATGGCACTTACAAGGACTGTAGTTTCCGGCACGTTGTGAGATTTGGCAACGGTCCTGTTAGCTTGTTCGTAGATAGGTCCCTGTATCAACCGACTATCACTTTCCAAATACCATGTATCAATGCAATCCAGCACTGGTTTTGAGCAAAGATAAACAAGAGGCTGGTCAACTCGAGTAGCTAAGTACATAGTTAACAGGCTAACAGATAACTTGGCAATGGACAAGTAAAGAAGAAGAATCTGTGCAAAAATATATGGAAGTATCTTTGCACACTCTAAACCTGGGATAGTAAATCACGAATGAATTGAAGCATTCAGATTCTTACAGTGATACTAACTGCGTCATGTTTATAAAAGCATTTGTAAGATTGCTATCGTTGAAATGGTTCCTGGCCAGGTTTAGAGTCTGGAGTTGCTGCCAATTTTGAATTTGAGAGAGAAATTCACCAACAAACTCGTTGCCACTCAAATCTCTGTAAGAATTCCACGTGTGCACATCAGTGGAAATTACAACTAAATTGACGCCACTTCTGTGACCACAGTGCGGACTCCAATTTTTGAGTCAATCTAATAAAAAAGCAGTGATTAATGTCGAATTGCGTAATCAAAACTTACGCATTCAAAATATAGCGTTGGAGGTATGGAAGACTTCCGTTAAATGCATTGTCATGGAGATCCCTGTAACACAGCACCGATACAGCGGATGTAACATTGTTAGAACCTCGGTTAGAAGCAGTCAATTAACTAGGGTGTTCATATAAACCTAGTTGCCCTTTCAGGGACGGAACACCCTCTGAAGGATGAACGTGCTCTTGGAATATGCATGTCAACTTCCTGAAGGCCATGTAATCTGTGCAGTCAGTGTTTACGCAGGTCCGGACAATCACAAGCATGAGAAGCTTACAGTGTTTGTAAATAAGAATCCTGAATTTCCGGAGGTCCAGTCAAATTTGGATTTCCAGTCAATTCTCTGCAGCAAGCAAGGAATTTTGTCAATGTCATAGAATGTGAACGTTCCATCGCATATTCATAATCTATGTTTGGTAATTTGGAATTCTGACCTCTCTCAATAGAAAGTAAATACATGTCTTGGCTCTGAGAATTACTTACAGCCTGGACAGAAAAGTTAAGTTTCCAATCGCCTTTGGTATAGTGCCTACAATTGATGCATTGTGGAGGCTCCTGCATGTCCAGTTCATCGTCATAAGCTAGATTCTATGTCACAAAATCTACACAAAATAGTGAAATTAGGTTGCCTTAACAATTAGGTTGTTTTCACTGAGAGAAATTTGCTCATGGGCCACTACTTGTCCACATGGAGGTGCATGCAATTTTTTAAACCCAAACCATGAACAGTGCACCAACCCACACAACACACATAATTCCTTTATTATTGCATCCTTCTGCAATGATTATATATATTTATATAGTGTTGAATGTCGAGAAATTAGTATGGGGCAAGCTAATTTCACTATTTTGTGTAGTGGAGATAGAACCAACCCACTTAATTTCTAGGACCTATTGAAATCTGGTATATATGCAGGGCCACTCACACCAAGTAGTAAGTTTAGCTAATTGAAATTAGTATTGTGCCAAATGACATCAGCTGGCAATTTGTCGCACTAACTGACTGGCATTGGATTTTCCATTCATTTCCATCAGTTCACATAATTTCTCGATACTGGACAAGTAAACTAATTGTGCCTTTATCAATCGCTTGAAGCAGACAATTAGCTACACTAAAATTGGTAAATAGTGTTGGATGATAAGTAGTGTTGTTCTCTGAAATTTGAAATGTTGAAATGTTGAAATGTAGTTCGCATTTCATTATTTATTTTAGCATTTCAACATTTCAGCATTTCAATAATTAATGTTGTTCCCTGAAATGATCAAATTTTATTATAGAGCTAAAATAATGTTAGAATGGGTAAAATAATGTTCTAACACTAACTTTGCAAATCACAATTAATATTATTGTTAACAATTAATGTAACCAACACTATTTACCAATTTTAGTGTAGCTATTATTCCCGCCTCCCAAGTTTCCTGTTACTTGCTTTGCGAGTGTGGGCACATCGGAGCTACCATCAATGTCTTAAGACCCAAGCTAGCTAATTGGAGCTACTTGGTGCAGACGGGGCCTAAACTATTTGACCACATCACCAGCGGTTGATGAAGGCAAACATCAAACAAAGCAACTCATTGACCAACTTAGCTATACAAAAAGGGGTTTTCCTGAGCTTGACCATGTCCAAAGCTCGAGGAATAAGTCAGTTAGAGTAAAATTAGAGGATCGCCAACTTACAAGCCAGTGACGAGCTTATATTCCGTTCCGTTGAAAATTATACCCAAGCACTCTATCCCTCGCCAGTTGGGTGTAGTGAATGCATTTTCAAAGTATCCGTCGCAAGGGTATACTTGAGAGGAATTCCAGCCTGCCAAATTGCTGTCGAGGTTGGGAGTGCTCTTGTTCCATTCTGCCCAAATCACTTGCAGAGCCTCCACTAGCAGATCCCACCACACACACAGACAAATCACTCAATCAGAGCCTTTGCTAAGCTTGAAATTAGTCAGGACTCAGGAGACCTACATGTTTGACTAGCGAGAAGAAGCACCAAAACCCAACTCACGAACGAGTGATATATCACATATTTTAGTACATACACACCAGTGTGCCCTGTGCCACAGTCAAAATAAAAGTAAAAGTTATTTTTCAATTTTTTAATTTGAAAAATATAATTTTTAATGCACAAAGGACTGCAAGGCCTTTGTTGCAGTGTGAGAGGTTGCATTCTTGTTACAAAGAGAAAGATTTGTGTGCAAAGGAGTGCAAGGGCTTTGTTTTGTGGCGTTTGGACATGTGATGTGAAAGTTATGGTTTTTCCAAGATAAAAGATAAAATAATTCAATTTCCTAATTCATAAAAATTGAGAAATTCAATAACTTTCACGCTATAGGTCCAAATGCCAAGAAACAAAGTCCGTGCACCCCTCCTCATAGAGAGCTTTCTAACGGTACCAAGAATGCCTCTAGGGAATCACAATTTCTTAGATCTTAGCGCATCAAACAAAACAAACAAGCTAATTCAAGGCATTATATATAAGGTACGGTATCAAAGATTAATGTGCCTTGTGCTATTTCCACAATATAATAAAATGAAAATAAAAGTAATTTTCTAATTTATAAAACTTCAAATTCAATATCTTTTTTGTAGTGAGTTAGAACATCACAAAACAAAACCTATGCACTTGTCTCCACGGAGAGCTTTCTGATGGTATCAAGAATGCAAATGGGGGATCCATGGTTCCAGAGATCTCATCATAACAAACAAAACAAACAAAACAAACAAACAAACAGTCTAACTTAAGAAATTGGATTAGTATACCTTGTGCTATTGTCACAACCAAAATATAAAAGTAAAAATAATTTTCTAGTTTTCTAATTCATGAAAACTTCAAAATTCAATACCTTTCACACCATAGGTCCAAACACCTCGAAACCAAGTCTATGCACCCTCCTCACAGAGGACTTTCCAACGATACCAAGCACAGGGAGAATAAGAGGGCCTTACCCCCCACCCCCTGTAGAAATTTGGATGTGTGACTTGACCCCCCTCCAAATTTTTTTAAGATAGAAAGTGTGTGGTGGAGGTGGTGGGGGGGGGGAGGGGAGGAGGCACAGGGTTCAAGTCACACTCTCAAATTTCTATTGAAGGGTATTGCCCTCCCATTCTCCCTGTGAAACATGCGAATAGGGACACACGGTCTAGGAGATCTCACCATAAAAAACAAACAAAACAAAGCAACCTAACTTATGGTAATGGATGGATAATGGATGGATAATGGATGGATAATGGATGGATAATATAACCACTTCACTTCATTTTCTAACCAGAAAAATTTTCCTTTTAGTAATTTAGCCATGCCAGTAGTTCTACGGAGCTGATCTCTAATCCAACCGACACTCACAATCAAAACGTCTACGTACAGTTAGTCCAAGCCCACGTATCGTTCTGAGACCTAATGAATAAATAATTGTTCAGAAGACGGATAGGTTACCTAGGCTCCTAACTCCTCTCAATAAGCTTCTTCAACAATTTAATAACTCAGGAGCAAGCTAGTTCAGCAGAGATTGATCACTGTGCCAGCGACGAGGTCTGTCAAGGTCAGCTAGCAGCTTGCATGCATAATTCCACGTCTGTACAAGACATCGTTACCAAACAGTGCTCCTGCATCGAACCACCTGATATGCTAGCTACCACAAGAGAAACGCACGGCATCAATGCAAAGAGAAGTCTGGTATTGCAATCCTCACGTTCTTCTTTTAAATACCCATTATCTGTGGCCTCGGTGAACAGAGGAGAAAAGAAGAGAAGTAGCAGCACCGCTCCACCCAACTTAAGAAGAGCCATAGCCAGCCTCGACTCGCTCACAGCTAGCTCCTCAGATCAGGTCATGCGCATCACAGCTGCAATGAATTCAGGGAGTGCACGAATTGAAGGCAGGTATGCATGCACGCCAGGATCGATCACAGCTTGAATTGCTTAGTCGTCCGAAATGTACGCTGAAAGATATTCGAGAGAAGTACATGCACATAACTACAAGCGACTTCGTTAAATATGGCTTCCACGGCCGTCCCCATATAAAACCAGGTCCAACTATTAATTTACTAAACAATTGGCGCCGTTGCTTGCGAGTCTTATGGTCAGAGTGATGCTAATAAGAAGAGACAGGCCAGCACTGAACATTGTCTTCGACGTTCTCCTAGCCTGGAGGGATGGCAGCGTTGCCTTGAGAATCATCTACTACACCACTAACATTCAACTGCTACCTACTACCGGTAAAGCTTAGACGATGTTGATTTTTCGTACACGGACAAGGTCTGTACGCGTTAGCGGACCGTGAAAGAGTTGTAGCGACATCCAAGTCTGCCGAGCGCGTGTATGGAAAGCATATTGCAGGGTCCTTCGCAAGAAGAAATCATCTCACTCCATGGCGACACTTCCATTTCAACTCGAAATGTCTCCCCAGGGGACTGCCCCCGTGGGGGATCTGGAATGCCTTTCTCGGAATAATAAGACTATTTGAGCAATTTCAGAAAATGAACTTGCCCACGCGTGTCCTCTCTAGCGAAAAAGTGGGCTTGCCAGTGGGAGCCGGGCCCATGTTGATTGACCCCCTCGCTCGTCCCCCGATGGGATGAACCGAAGCTTGCTGAACCCCGGTCATCCTGTCCGGTTAACTTACCCGTAACCCCGGGCTTTGGAGGAAATTCGAGTGTGGTCCTTCGACAAAGCTGTGACAAAGGTGCTTAGGGAAAGTTACTATAATCCGTTTGAAAAGCCCGCCGTCCTCGCGCACAATTCTACTCTTGCTCTGAGTCAGTCGACTACCTGTTGAGATTCCCAGTTTCGCATCACCACCGCCCCTGATTCTTGGCTTTGGTCGAGTTCTTCTTGTTTGAGACGTGTAGGTTTGCAACTTTGAGTTCCGTTTGGGGAAGTCGACTTCGAGTTTCGTTGACATTGGACGGCGATTCGGAAACTGCCCCGCGGTGAGAGAATTGAAGTTGTGTTCTAGAAAACTCCTGCACGGGGGCAGTTCCTTGGGAATTGGGAAGAGGGTCTTATATTTGTTGTATAGTGGGAGGCCTCCTCCGAAGTCAGGGGTGTTCTGTAGAAAAGTCGGACAATTTCCTAACTTCTACTGTAGAAGTTGGCTCGGATTTCCCTATTTTTACCCTTAAGTTGACCTGAAGAGTGAAAAATTTTCGGTTGAAATCTTCCATTTCCAAATGTGATTCGGCAATTTGTTGGATTTTTTTTTTCCATTTGTCAATTTTCCTGAATGTAGAAAATGGAGTTGGCTTTGTGTTATTGTGGGGTTTTTTATTCACTCTCTTGTTTGTTGCTTTCAAGTATCTTTGACAAGAGTTGAACCTGGCCAAGCTTCTACCATCTTAGGGCCAAAGATGTAGCCTTTGGAAAATACAAAGATCCAGATGAGGGTCTTAGCGTTTTCCGGAAGCTAGTTAGTATGGTTAGTATTGCAAACCAAGAAATCCCTGTACTATGACTACCATCATTCTCAAGTGCCCCGAAGGCTCAGACAATTGACTCCATTAACCCCTAAATGTCCGAGGCACCAAATACTAGTGCTGACAGTATTTTGAAGTTAAATAAAATCTAACTAAGTTGCTATTTATAATAGTTTATATTCTTGAAAAATTCTTTTCGAAGTCTAGTTTTAGCATCAAAAAAGTTTGTTTTTGAAAATGATTGATTATGACTTTTCTGTTTAAGATTTTGTGCAAGGGGATCCACGGCAATCTCGACTTTCCATAGTATTGAGGGATCTTGGAAATGAGTCTCAAATACACTAGGTCTTGGAGAAAAAATCACATTAGAAATTCATTTAAAAGAATTATAGAGTAGATTTTGAGAAGGCATAAATTGGTTAAAATCATGCATGTTAGGCCCTTTAACCTCATATTTTTTTGGTAACCAACTTTTTAGATTTGACATGTGAAAAGAAGATTGAAAGACTTTAAATCATTTTTGCAATTTTAACACCTTCATGATCAAATATTATAATCTTTCAAATCATAACTGATATTGCTGTGTGTTTTTTCCTATGTGATCTCTAACATATCTGGTTTAAAAAAAATTTCAAAAAATCAAGACAAAAATTCAGCCTGTAGGTACATGCCTAAAATCCCAAATGTCCGCCAAATCGACATTGGTCTTTTAAAGGTTAAAAATTAAAGCAAAACCAGAGTTCATACACCCATTAAAACAAATGCACAATAACCAATGTTCTTCACCCATACGTGTCTTGAAAACTCAAAATACTATTGGTTTTATATGAACGCAAGCTAAATGTTTCATTCATTGTTTTTTTTGGTATTTTGGTGTGTTTTGGTGTAAAAATGAAAAAAGAATGAACGAAACATTTAACTTGCATTCATACAGAACCAATTGTATTTTGAGTTTTCAAGTGAAAAGACAACTGTATATATACACAATGTGGGATAAATAAGTTAGAATTTATAGTTTCTCAAGTACTCATAGTTAAGTCAAAAACAAAGAATTGTGTTAAAAGTAGAATTCAAGACCTCATTTACGCATAGTAGTGTAACTTTTTGCAAAAAACTTTGAACAAAAAAACAATGGTGAATGAAGATAAGTTTCACCTCCAAAAATCCTTTTGGCATTTTGAACCTCTAATCAAAAGTTATAGACAAATTTGAGAGAGGGTGCATAGGTAGTTATTGGTGCTCATAGACTAGACCAATCAAAATTAAAATCAGCCTTGGAATCAAGCACTTCAAATTTAAGGTGTTTTGATAATATTGGCTCTCAAAGAATGATCCACATCATGCTTTCATTTATTTTAGCCTTATATAAACGTGTATTTTATTCAAAAGGATTTAAGGACACAATTAAAAAGCAAAAAACACATTAAACAAATTGTGATCCATTTTTAAAACTCTTTATATTATTTCTAATAGTTCCACACAGCAATTCTAAATGCCCACTTGCAATTCAAGCCTCCTACCTTAGGTAAGTTAACCCCTAAAGGACCAAGGTGATTATTCTATCAAAACCACCCAAAGCTGTCAGTTCTGTTGCAAAGAGAAAAAAACTTTAAATTGTTTCTTTTTGCATATCCAACTGTAAGATCTTATACTTGACTAGTATATGAGTATGTGGAAGAATTTTCAAAAACTTTGCCCATGGAGATTGTAAGATATATGCATTTAAAGTGAAGAAAACAAGTTTTTTTGCACCTTGCTTGACTAGATTTTTTGGCTTTGAATCTTTTTAGTTCAAATTTTTTGCACCACCGATTTCAATTTTGTACCTGTTTATGTTAAGAAATTGAATTGAGAATCTACCCAAAAAAATTAGAAAAAAAACACACTTAATTTTCACTCATTGAAAAATTGTTAAATAGAAGTGGGTTCATGATTGAAGAAAAAACTAAAATGTGAATAGCTTTTAGATGGAATTGAATTACAATAATCTCAACGTTGAGATTTTCCTAGCAAGAAAATCTAACCTTGTTCAAAAATTATTTTTGAAAAATTCTAAAATTTGCATTCAAAAATGAATTCTCCAAATTATTTTTGCAAGAAGATACTTAGATTGCCCAAAAAACTAAGATTGCCCATAACTTTCTCATTATTAGTTCAAATTGAATGAAACAAAGCTTCACATGTAGACAAAAATATAATCTTTGAGAAAAAAATTTAAAAAAAAATTAATTTGATTTTCTGTGATTTTTTTTGTGTTGCCCGCCAAATTCTATTTTTGCTTATTGTGCCCTAACTTTTGCTCCCGGGCATCAATTAAAAAAGATTATATGTTCACAACACTCACATAAAAATATACGACCGCAAAAAATCCCAAAAATTATCACTAAAAATTGGGACAGTAGGAACCTGCCCAGACCCAAATTGTCCCCCCAAGGGGACAAATGGTCCTTTAGGGGTACAATTCATGGAAGTAGAAATATCATTGGACTATGGGCATTGAGATTGCCGCGCTCTAATTGTCCCTTTGCAAATTTTCAAAATTCTCTAGTGCAATAATTTATCCAATTCATTTTTTTTGCTTAAATCGTATTCAAAGTATTTTTTTTTCAAAGAACGGTGGCCACTAAATTAAAAGGAAAAAAGAGTATAATTAGTCCGGTATCTATTCAAAGTATTAGGCTGGGGAAGTATAAGATTAAACTCGTATTCAAAAGTGTATGAGTGTGTAAATAAAATCTCTATAATGGTGCTTGGGTCCCAAAAGAACGGCCAAAAGGTTTTGTATCATATGTCATCCTCAAAATGACGCTAACAATTTAAACATTGGTCTTTTGAGTAGGAATGGAGATTTTTTCTTTGGAAAATATACAATAACAAGTAGTAATAACTTGTAGACACCTTGTATATGTCTATTGGCACACTAACAGTTTGTTGGTTGGCATAGATACAGGTGAGGATTACCACCTCCTGAATATTTTTTTTTGAAAATTCCAAACAATATTTTTGGCGTATTGAAGGACATATGTTTCAGCAATTTAACCCCTAAAGGATTAAGCTGCATTTTTTTGACAACATAGAGATTTTGGGTAGCTCACTATGAATGGAGTTTTTCTTTTTTTTCCTTTGAAATTTTAACACAACATATAGACAAGGTTTTTCTTTAAGGCCCAACAATCTTCATAACTTTAGACTACATGGTTAAAAATTTATTATATGATATGTAGTTTGAATCTCAACACCGGCAGTTAAAATAAATCACCTTTTTCATTAAAAAAAGTTGAAATTGGTTTTGGAGATTTATATATATGTGAAAAGCTTTAAATCATTCCATTTTTATTAATGAGATGAAAGCTAAGAGGAGTTTTAGTTTGCAGGCAGTTATGGATTCTCTACTCTAAAATAAACTTTGAAGTCCTTCATTTAATTCAATTTTTCATACTTTCTGAAAAAAGAAAAAATTCGAGGATGTAGATTTTTATTAAAACATTACAACCATTGGGATTGGCATTTTTCAATTCTATAACTAAATTCTTAACAATTTAGTATTTTGAATCATTCTCTACTTTTTCCTACTTACTATTTTTTTCGTATATATTGTACAATTCCAAATGATCTAAAAAATTTCAAGCATGTAGCCAACTTGCCTTGAAGAATGAATCCAAAGAAGTACCAACAATATGGACATTTTTTCATACAAATGTGACCTTTTGAAGTGCAATTGTTCTGTTCTTTTGGAGGGCCAAGAAAAGTATGTTTGTCAATTCAAAGACAAACATTTGCAATCTACATAGTGGTATTTGTACTAGAAATGGCAGTTTTGGAGTGTTTTGGGTGAAAACATACTCAAGGACTTTTAGGGATTAATTTGCTTATTCCTTCACTCATGTTCATTGTTTGGAATTTTTTGTTTCATGGTTCCGATGGTGTCAAATTGGTGTTTGGTATTGCCAGTATTTCCATTAGGGTTTCAGCCAGGATTTGGTAGGAACCAAAATTGGGATACTAAGGGCCTCTTCACACTATGGCCATCCAAGTTGAGAGGCCGTGGGACTTTGCAATATGATTGGTGGAACTGACGGACCCTGCAATATGATTGGTGGAAATGACGGCCTCTCGACTTGGATGGTTGTAGTGTGAAGAGGCCCTAACAAGGACAGTATCTATGAGGCTATGACCTGGTTTGTTGTTTGGAATAAAAATACTAGGGGAGTTTTTTCATACACTTTATATTATTTTCAATATTAATTTTTTTTCATCCAACCCTGTTGCTTGATCTAGTACTTTATAAATTTGGCTTGGATACTATCTAAATAGTATAATAACAACCTATTACAATATGATTTGACACATATTTTGACTTCTTGAAATCAAACTTGTGCCTCAAGGCTGTACTGTAGTCTGTATGGTTGGATAGGATAAATTATCCCTCTTTGTAAAGTACAAATGATTTTTGTTTCTTAAAAACAAGAATGAATCCTATTTTTTTAGCAATCTATTATGAGTATGATTCTCAAAACGGATGCAGCATACCATTTTGTAGCAGAAGCCTGCACTACCTTCTTCCCAACAAAATGGTGTGGAATATTCCACACCATCTCATCCCACGGTAGCTAAGAATACACACGGCGGAAGGCGTCAGACTGAAACAAAGAACAACTGTCACCTAGTTGAAAATGCACTAGTAGTTGAATGGTGCTCATGGTCATCAAAAGAATAATTATTTTTAACATTTAAAAGAATAAAATTAGTTTAGATATAATATAACAGTTGATCTTCCCATCATGTGTTGGTTTAGATTTTAGTAAGAACAAAAAATAATGAATGTCACCTAGCTCACTAATTCTGATCCAATGGCAATACTATACGTGTTATATAGATTCTATCCTTACAAAGTACATACAAATTCTCTAAGTCTTAAATTACTTCTCTGACAATTCACTAAGTCTTGTACTGAGCAACTTAAAATTAATCAAACTTTTCTTTTAATCGTGGATGAACCTTGTGGATGGTGCCTGAAGAGAGCAAAAAGCAGCTCTTCTTCAGGCTACTGAATGTTATGAGAATCTACTCTGAATCTATTCAGGAAGTATTGAAAAAACATTTTTTCTGTTGTCCGTTGTTTTGTTTTGTAGCCATGGCCCTTGATATCAAGAGGAACTTTATATGAGATTGTTTACTTCATTGTTTATGAAGGTGATGATTGAAAAATCAAAAAAAGGGGATGCAAAGCCGTGGATGTGTTTAATTACAGAAGAAGGCATGGAATGCAAGAAAGGCCCAGGGAAAGTTTGTCATCACTTAGCAAATCATTTGCAATCTCTCTATTTGATGGACCTTCCGAAATTCCAAACTTTGAAAGGCCACCTTAACTTGGTGTCAAGAAAAAAGAAGGTCAATTCAAAAAAGACAAATTAATTCCAAGGTGATGGGAAATCCCTACAAGAGAGTTAAGAAACAACTGTGGAAGAAGGAAGCCAAAAAGAGGTTCATTGGAAGACATTGAAGGAGAAGGCCAAAATGGATTTGAGGATAAAGATGCCACCTCTTCTGATAATCATTATTGGCCACAAAGTTGAGGCACTGATAGGGATGAAGAAACTAGGTGAAGGAATTTTAGATGGGATTAAATGTGGGACTCTTTACAATTGTAAAAACCTTGCTAATTTGGTGGTGGGTTCCAAATAGAAAATAATATTCAAGTCTATGAAGAATTTGTTCATGGAAAAAGATTGAAAAAAAAATGAGAATGAGAGAAAAATAATGGTGAAAAAAAACATAGATTGGCATTTTAAACAAGCTATTTGTCTCCTGTAAGTATGCTTGTACACTTCTCTTTTACTTCATTTTTTATAATCTAATAATTTTTGAAAATATGATGCTTCTTGTATTTTATTAAGTTTGTTTTTATTTCTTATCCTAAGTAGGAGGAAGGAAACAAGAAGTAGATTTTTTGATTCATGGAACTTGAGGGGACATTCTACTAGATGTTCAAACCCACCTACATGAATTGCATTGAGGTGACATTTAATATATATCATTTGGAGCACAGAGGAGGTAGTAGTGAGGATACTGAAAGTGACAACATAGAATCAAAGAACAAGGAGGACAATAGTAGCGATTAGTAATAATGATGTCATTTGCTAGAGTGGCTCTTTCTTCAACACAATATGTTTTGTTTTTGAGTGATATTTTTTGGTTTTGGACTCTTTATATGATAATGCAAGAGATGTAATACTTGACACTTTTTAATAAAAGGTTTATTTCCTTGAATGTTTATTGTGTTTGCAAATCATATTCAACTAAGATGTTGTATTTTGCATACCAACATAGGAAGCATCATGGGCCATACCTTGATGCAACCTATGTGATATAATAAGTAAATGCACACATAAACTAAGATATAAACTCTTTCAAGTGTCATAAATTATAATCAAAATTGCATTACAAGTTTTTCTTACAAGGGAGAGAATATGCCAATAGGCTTTGATATAAATGTATGCAATGCTCAACTCTTCAAACTATGTTACTACAAGAACTAGCAAACACAAAGTGATATACTCAATGTTTATTGCATCCAATATATATTAAGTGGGAGTTGGCAGTTGTTCATGAACTACCAATGATTGGAGAGTAACTTTGCTTATTGCTCCTTAATTGATATTTTAATTAGTGTTGTGCTATACAATTGCATACAATACTAATAATAAAAAACAAAAATCACCACAAATTTTTCTTAGAAATTTAGATGATTGCCCTCTAGATAGGATTTAATATAACCTATCATTAGATTTCAACTGGGATGACTAAAAAATATTATGTATTTTGACACCTTGTCCTAAGTGAAGTCATAAATTTTTTTCTATAAGCATAAGCAAAGAGTCAATATGATTTCTAAACACAATGGACATTGAAGGAAACAAGTACTTTGTAAAGAAGTGTTAGATATCACACTTTTTGCATCATCTAGTATTTATTGTTT
Source organism: Neckera pumila (assembly GCA_963969595.1). Classification (NCBI taxonomy): domain Eukaryota; kingdom Viridiplantae; phylum Streptophyta; class Bryopsida; order Hypnales; family Neckeraceae; genus Neckera; species Neckera pumila. The sequence goes on from OZ018413.1 coordinate 24,545,094, forward strand.
GCTATTCATTTGTTTTTTGAAGAAAATAGATGATTATAAAGATTACAAAGAATCTACATGTTAAATTCTTATATGTCTATGGTGAACTATTTAATTAAAAATTGCATAACTTTAAAATTACACATTTGCAATAACAAAAGAACAATACAATAACTATTATAAAAATGAAACAACAAATATATTAATTCCTAAAAATTTTTTACTATGTTTTCACCAAAAGCACTCCAAAATTGCCATTTCTAATACAAGTACCAAATTTTTAAAAATAGACTTTTTTAGATACATATAACCATAGGATCTATAGTAAGATGGTTTGTAAAGATACAAAAAATATTTCAAAAATTTTCACCATGTAGATTGCAAGATAATTGCATTTGAATTGACAAAATTCCTTTTCTTAGCTTTGCCAAAAAAATGGGCAGTTGCACTTCAAAAGGTCATATTTGGCTGAAAAAATGTCTATATTGGTGGTGCTTCTTTGGATTCATTCTTCAAGGCAAGTTGGCTACATGCTCAAAAAATTTCAGATCATTTAAATTGTGCAACATATAGGAAAACAATAGTAAATAGATAGAAGTAGAGAATGATTCAAAATACTCAATTTTTAGGAATTTAGTTATGGAATTGAAAAATACCAATCCTAGTGGTTGTAATGTTGTAATAAATAATCTACATCCTTTTTCTTTTTTTTTCCAAAAATATTGAAAACTAGTTAAATAAAGGACTTCAAAGTCTATTTTAGAGTAGAAAATCCATAACTGCCCGCAAAATAAAACTCCTCTTAATTTTCATCTCGTTAATATAAATGGAATGATTCAAATTTTTCACCTATGTATAAATCCAGGAAACCAATTTCAAATTTGTTTTCTTAAAAAAGTGATTTTTCAAGAATTTTTTGAGTCGCCTAGGCTATCCGCCAAGCAATGAAAATTACGTATCATACAATATATTTTTAAAAATGGAGTCAAAAGTCATGAAGATTGTTGGGCCTTAAGGAAAAAACTTGAGCACATGGTTTGTTAAAATTTCATAAAATAAAAATAAAAATTTCATTCATAGTGAGCTACCCAAAATTGTTTTGTGGCCAAAAAAACGTAATTTGGTGCTTTATATAACTCACATGCCTTTTAAAATTCCAAATCAAAATCAAAACATGTAATGTCATTTCAAAAGAAAAAATCATTCATTATTGGTATGAAAATTTAAAGTCCACTACATCTCTTTCTCTTTTGAGAAGACATCATCTATTCAAAGACATCCTTCATTCAATTTGTACAATTGAATTTGGGGTATTGTCATCTACAACCTCCAAAACGGTTTGAGGGTGTAGAATATTAGAAGATTGATGGACTCAAATACAATAAACATTAGTGAGAACTTTGACCATCATTGTATGCAAGTGGTAAATTATTTACCCCCCTTTCAATTGCTTCTTCTTTTGTCTCATGCACTAATGTCAATTAGAACTAATGAATTTTCTACTGATGGTTGTAGTGGACTGAGTCCCTCCACATGAGCAATAGTAATTCCATCGCCATCATCATCATCATTGCCATTTCCATTATCATAGACCTCACCAAATACTACTGGGATCAATGTTGTGCTTGAAAATGGCCTCTAAAACCTCTATGTAATGAACCATAATATATTCTAAAGAACTCCAACATTAGGCCCCATGAAATATTGGTGAAGCATTTGATCTTTGAAAATTGATGTTTACAGAAATTTCCAAGTATAGACCACTTACAAGCTAGAGCATGATGCATAATTGGTATAGGGATCAAAAATGTTGTACCACAATTCTTCAATACATTGAGAGTGTATTTGCCATTATTGCTCGTGAAACTCATTGTTAGGAAGTCCCTCATAACAGCTGGATATCCTTGAGGCTGCGGTTTGGGTAGTTACAGTAAGCAACCGCTCTATCTCTTTCATAAAAGCCACAAGAGAGGGCTTGCCCCTCACGTGCTATTTTGTAATGCAAAATTAACCCTTTAACGCCTAGGCACATGGCTGCGTACAATACAAAAAAAAATAATCCTATACATACGTGCTGCAATCTGGGGATTCACCGAGTCACAACCAAGGCCTTTGGTATAAACGTTGACATTTGGTGGGGACCATTAGCACTGCTACCATATGAGGTTGAGCAAATTTTGGGGGATCTTGTTTGAGCTATGATTCAGCAATGCAATTGCACTGTCATGATGATGACTACAATTGCATGGGATTCTCGTATAATTATTTGGACTCCTATGATTGCATTACACCGAAGATATATCGCCTGAAACAATTCCAAGTAGAAGTGCAGTCTAGCTACCTTCAACAATTATTTGTTTCTTAAGAAAATTCTTGTTGCTTCTCTTCTCCATCACCGCGGTGAGTCTTTGCACAGAGTTGTTGCAGACACACACAAATTTTGCAAGCCCCTGGGCTTCTAAGCGGTTTTGGGCTTATGAGCAATGGTTGTAACTTATTCCCTGCATTCCCTACTATCCCAGAGCTTAGAGAAAGAGAAACCAAACTGTCAAATTTGAATTTGTTTCATTGTTTCAGAAAAGACAAAAATTGAACTTGAAACAAATCTCACAAGTCACAAAATTTATAAAGTATCGTTTGTTTATTTATCTGTTTTGATTATGTTAGTGCCGGCCATTTTTTTGGTGTTGAGAATTTGGAATGGTGTGTGTATGTGGGATTTGAACTTTTTAGTATCTGGAGCTTTTAGGGATACAGGAATGAGGTTTTATGTATGCTGTTAGGATTCAATGAAGGTTTAATCGTTACTATGCATTGTTAGTTTGTTTTGGCCGTGGGATGGTTTGATCGTAGGAATTGAATCTATGTTCGGTTAGGGTCTTGAATCGTATGTTTGTATAAGAGGAGGTTGTCTGTAGCTGTGTTTGCGTCAAGGATTTGGAAGAAGTGGATGGAATTAGGGTTGAAAGTGTTGGGTTGAAAGTTTCTTATTGTGTTGTAGAAGTATATACTTAATCAATTGTGTTTTGTGAAGTTGAAGGACCTGATTGAGCACTTTCTTGCACTAACATAACCAATCCTAGCCACGGTAGTAGTTCTCGTGGGATAGTCAGTTAGACGCGGCAAATCTCCAGGTCGCAGATGTATGTACAGTTTTTCGTATTTTTGACCGTAGGCCATTTCTGGCCTCATCCATAACATTATTAACATTTGCTGGGGGGTCCCCTTTTGCTTCCCCTAAAAGCGGGAGCCCTCCAACGTCACACACTATTACTTCTGACACTGACAGGATGCAAATTGGACCAATTCTCAAGTTCAGCACTGTGCAATCTGACACCCTTAAAGAAAATGCATCCTCAATGCCAATCAAAAACTTGAGATTATAACTTAAGTTCCCTCCCAGGCATCCATGAGAGAATTATCCCTGCTTGGAGAGGGAACAAATGAGCCCAGTTAAGAGCATGCCCACCCGTCTGGCATAATGAATGACTTGTTAGCAGAGGCTGGCAAAACTACCCCACCGGGCTTGCATATCAGATGACATGTTAAGAGAGTTCGCCTGGAAACAGACTTTGGCTGGAAAAAGAGGTGTTTTTGCAGGCCAAGAGGTAGCTTGCAAATAGCCTGCAAAACAACGTCGGACAAAAAGATTTGCACTTTCTCCGACTTCAGGGACTTATTGAGTTTAAATTTTTTTGACCTCTCGTAGTACTTTCCTAATTGGAGTTGTTTTTTACACAATTTTTGTTTACAAAATTGGTGGGTGGGCCTTTGGGAGGGGGTCTAGAATACCCTAGTGCATGAATCCAAACAGTTTACATTTATCACCCAAGTTAAACTGCAGTCTAGAATTGATCAAAGCTTGAATGCTTTTTTTTCCTTGCAGTTGATGCAATGAAGCAGAGTTGAAGACTTGAACATCAAATAAACTGTGAATTAGCCATAAATTGTAAATTTAGTTTAGAATTTAATTTTACAAATTTTTTGCATTTAAGTCATTTTGAACTTAATTTATCATAATTTTAAGGTAATTCTACAGTAATTTTGAATTTCATTTTGAACTTCATTTACAGTAATTTTAATTTTTAATTTTTAATTTAATTTTTGATTATTAGTAAATCTGTTGCTGAGTTTTGGAGAAATTAGGTACATACTTCATCATAAATAACATTTGGAATAATTTGAGAATAAATGCAATTGAAATTTTACATGGAGGATTTTACACTAACGCACTTTTATAGGTAACTCTAACTCAATTGGGAAGAACTTACAGGAATTCAGCTGTGACAAAAATTATCAAAAATCCTCACAAAAACCACCTTTTTGGTGACTGGTTAACAAATCATGGGTGGGGCTTAGCATACCACCCAGCTTGCAAAGTGGATGGCGCTACATTTTGCAAGCCAAAAATCCACCTGCATTTTGCAAGCCGGGTGGTGCTCTAACAATGTTATGTTGGCGTAAACCCTTGAACGTCGAGGTGGACATTTTGTGTCCGATGGATGACAAGGAATCAAATTGTATAGGATAGAAGTGCAACTATTCATCCTCTAAATTTGTTTTGGAAAGGGAAGATCATCTACAATAGTTTGACTTCCAATGACTACTTTTGCAATTCTGGAAGTCAATGATTTACACGGTAATAGAAAAGGAAGATTTCAAGGGTCCCCCTTCGGCATTTAAGGATTAAAGAGTTAAGGCTTGCTAAACCTATAGCATTCAGTCTGATTGTTTGGTTAATATTAGTCGTTGCATTGTTTGGTCTGCCCAAGGATTTGTGATCCCAATCCCCCGTCTAGTCACCTCGCAGTCAACTCACAATCATCTTGCAGTCACCTTGTTCAATCATCTCGATTCAGTCACCTCATTTGATCAGCCTGTTCGGTGATATTTGAAAGCCTAGACCCCGTTTAGGACTTGTTTCCATGGGAGTCTGGAGGGGTCCAGAGCCGGACTTTCAGGCCTCCAGCGCTACAAAAGTCAAATGCAACGCTAGAGGGATCGGAGCTTTGACCGGAGGGTTTTTTCTAAACTGTATGCCCGGCAAACATTTTAAAGATTTTTCCCTCCAATTGCCCGTGGTCACCCTGAACCCCCCCTCCAGTTCCGGCCTCTATGAAAACTGGCTCTTAGGGATCAGTTGGAGGACCATAATTACCTCATGATTGTATTGTGAACAAGCCTGCATGCAAAGACTTTAATTCACGGGCATGCACTGGCTTCATGGGTGTTGAGAATGATAAACGAAACAAAAACTCAAAAAACAAAAACACCAAAGTATACAAGAAAATAATGCATACACTAACATTGAAGGATGGAAGTATATACAAAAGGAGAGAGACGATCAATAGTACTCTCTCCATATTGGCTAAGAAATAGCATCTATTACTTTGTTGACTAATCCACCATTATGAGGAGCGTTTACACTACGATTCTTAACACTCCTCCTCGCTCGACATAATATGGATAAAATAATAAAATCATACTGGCTAGTCGATGAAAGCAATAAAATCAATTGATTGCCGAATATAGTTGCCAAGTCGTGGACTTGGTTGGCTGGTTTCATACGTTGGTGGTCAACCGACCGGTCCGCGGTTCGATTCCTGTCGGCCTCGTTGACTGGTTCGAAAAACTCGTGGCTTGGCATGCTAGTGAGGCAGGAATAACAGTCGACCCGCTATCCCCCCCCTAAGCTGTGATGTGACAAGATGCAGGACACCCCAAGATGCTTAACAAGCTCCAGCATTGAACCCCAAACCGTGGTTTTCACCATGACCCCACCTTTTTCTATCCGGAGATTTCCGTAATCTTAAAAATTTACGGTTGTTGCCTCATTAAAACCTTATCTGGAAAAAACTTGGTTCTATTCAAGGATAAAACCATAGATGAAGGAAAAAGAGTACAACTCCTTTTATCAATCCATTCTCATAGTAAAATCCCGTGGGAAAAATCCATGGAAGGATATCAAAAAAGATCTATAAATTATAATGAAGATCTATTGAATTTCTTGTTCCAAAATACTAAGTCGTCGCATTCCAATATCATGGACAAGTCGACGATGAGTAGATGATGGAAGAGCCTTGGTAAAAAGATCAGCAAGATTATCTGCTGATGCAATTTTCTTAATGTCAAGTACCTTGTCTGTAATCAAATCATTAGTATAGGTAAAATATTTTGGATCAATATGTTTTGTGCGATTACCTTTAATAAAGCCTGCTTGCATTTGAGTAACACAAGCACTATTGTCTTCATATAAAACAATTGGAGAGCTGTCATAAAATAATCCATAGTTGGTTTAAATGAACTTGTCAATCGATCTTAACCGGATGCACTCTCGTGATGCTTCATGTAAAGCAATAATTTCTGCATGATTAGATGATGTTGAAGTGATAGTTTGCTTTACTAATTTCCAAGATATTGCAGTTCCATGTCGCATGAAAACGTAACCTGTCTGAGATTTGGATGTTGCAGGATCTGATCTATATCCAGCATCAGCATATCCAACCAATGTTGGATCCAGAGATCAAATATAGTGTAGTCCCAAATCTTCAGTTTCTTTCAAATAACGGAAAACGTGTTTGATCCCATTCCAATGTCGAAGTGTGGGACGAGCACTATGCCCTGCAAGAACACTAACTGCAAATGCAATATTAGGCCTTGTAGATGTAGCTAAGTATAAAAGTGCTCCAACCGCAGCAAGGTATGGATAGTTTTCACCCAATATTTCTTCCTCCTCCTCGCAAAGACAGTAAGGATCTTCACCTTTAGAACTCCGACCTACTATAGGTGATGATAGAGGATATGCATCGAACATATTGAATCTTTTTAAGATTCGGTTGATGTATGTCATCTGAGAAAGAAAAATGCTACCATCTTTCAAATGAAGAACTTGTAAACCAATACAAAAAATAGTTTTACCAAGTACCTTCATTTCAAACTCACGAACAAGAAGCTGAGTAGCTGCAGTAATTGCAGATTTGGTACCTATAAGGTGCAAGTCATCAACATAAACAGCAATAATGACAAAATCATGTTTGTCTCGTTTGATAAAGAGACATGGAAGCAATGCATCATTAATATAATGATTCTCAATAATAAATTGCCGTAGGAGTTGATACCACATGCGTCCAGATTGTTTGAGACCATATAGTGCACGTTGTAATTTAACGCCACAATATTTGCCTGGAATAGTTGCACTTGGATTTGCAGATTCAAGGCAAAATGGGACTCTCATATATATATTAGTATGAAGTGAGCCATATAAATAAGCGGTAACAATATCCATAAGTGTCATCTTAAGGATGATGTGTACCACTATTCCAAGAAGATATCGAAAAGTAATAGTATCCCTAACTGATGAATATGTGATATCATAATCGATGCCAAACTTTTGTGTGAATCCTTGAGCAACAAAACAAACCTTGTAGCAAATAATCTGACCTTTGTCATTTCGTTTGCGTACAAAAACTAGTTTGTACACAAGAGGCCGTGTATTGAGGTTATTCACGGTAGGTCTAAAGACTTGTCTCTTGTACAAAGAATCATACTCCTCCTCAATAGCAGTTTTCCACTTAAGCCAATTAGAACGATTCATCGCATCTTCAACCGTGTGTGGCTCGGGATCATCTTTCTCACAAGAAAAATTTTCTACAATTATAAAAATGAATGGTTCATCTATGTCAATACTTGCTCTGTCCCATACTTGACCAGTACCGCAGTACATCATAGATAATTCTGTATTTATCTTAGATATTTCGTCTTTAGAAATAGATGGATGAGTAAAATTGGCAGTGGTTGGTGTAGGTAGAGAAGGACTAGCAGCATCAAATGTTGCCTTGCGTTTGCGTGGTTGCTTATCTAGTCCACAAATTTGTTTGTCCATAGATTGAAGAATAGGAATGGTTGTTGTTTTTGGAAAAATAACTCGTGCAGGAAGATTCCGAGCCTCATTCAATGGAGTTTTAGTGATTCTTGATGCGTCAGTGAATCCATCAGGTGTCTGATCTGCAATCTTTTGTAAATACAAAATCTTAGTAACTTTGTTTTCGGTCAAAGATGTCCGTGGATCAGGATTTGAAGTAAATGTTTGAGGAGCTTGAAAAGTTAAACTAGTAGGAGTTTCTTGAATAGAGGTTGCTCCTTTCAAAGATGGAAATTTGTCTTCTTCAAAACGACAGTTGGCAAAACGCGCACGAAATAATGTACTAGTAGAAGAATTAATATAACGAATAATGCTGGGGAGTCAAATCCAACATAGATGCCTTCTTGGCAACGAGCGCCAATAGTATGACGTTGACGTTCTGCAACTGGAACCCAAACACGGCATCCAAATATTTGCAAATGGGATACGTTTGGAGCACGTCCTGAAAGAAGTTCCTGTGAAGAAACAATCTCCACAGATGAAGGACGAAGTAGAATTAAAGTTGCAGCATATAGAACTGCATGTCCCCACATGTATGCGAGCAAATTTGCATGTAAAAGCAAAGGCCTCGTAATAAGTTGAATTTGCTTAATAAAAGACTTTGCTAATCCATTTTGAGCATGTTCATATAGCATTGAATATGTCAAATCAATCCCAGTGGTAGTACAATAATCTTCAATGATTTGAATCAAAATTCTTGGGCATTATACATACGAAGCGTTTTAATTGGGTAATCAGAAAAATGAGCCTTGAACCAAATAAGCATCGAAAGTAAGTTGGCAAAGGCTAAATTTCTAGTTGATAGTAAAGAGATATGAGATTGTCTGCCTAATGCATCAACCAAAAGCAAAAAATATCGGAATGGTCCAGACATAGGTGTTATTGGACCAGAAATATCACCATGCAGTCTTAAAAGCATAGGTGGTAATTCACTAGGTAGCTTCCATATAGATGGTCTGGCAATCAATTTGCTTTGTATACATGCTTGGCAAAGTGTCATTGAATTTACATCAGTGAGCTGTAAATTATGACCAAGAACAGTTGGAAGAATTTTCCGAAATAAAGTGGAGCCTGGATGACCAAGTCTTCCATGCCAAAGTGAAACTTTATTATCTTTAGAAGATAAAACAAAACTAGATACAACTGGTGGTCGAATTGGAATCCGATATAAGCCACTTGCCGCAGCAAAGGCTGTTTCCACTACCTTATTGTTTTGTACAAAAACCAGAGCCTCTCGCCTATCTAAAGTTTTGGTCGAAAGATGAAAACCATTGGTGTGGATATCTCAATAGCTGATCAGGCTTCGAGGCGCAGAGGGAGAAAACATAGCATGCATGCATGTTATGGTGGTGCCCTTAGGCAAAATCACCTTTACAAGTCCCTCTTGGAAACGAAACACATTCGATCCAGCCATAGTTATTAAATTTCTGGTTTGCTAAGTGGAAAGATTATCAACATCAAAAAATTGTTTATTCTGCAAGATAGTATGTGTAGTTGCAGAGTCAAGGAGTGCATCACAAGACTCACCAGTGGAAGTATCCTCAGCAACATGTGTTTCAAAATCTTCAGCTCCATACGGGTCCATAGACGCATCCATGGTATGTGTTTCACGACCTTGAGCTCAAGGTTTTTTGTTTTCTTGGAACATCTTGACAAAATAGTCTGATGTACGACAAACATTTGCCAAATGGCCAACTCTACCACATTTGTGGCAAGTACGCGTCTCTGATTGACGCTTACTATGATTGTTAGAAGAAAAATTGGCATTCTTCTTGTGCGCATGACTGTGACTACAAGACTGTTTATAACGATGTTTCTTAAACTTATGTGTCCTAGGTTTGATACTAGAAACCTTGACAGCGTGGGACTCAGGAATTGTAGTTCCAATAGGGTGGGCTTCTGCATTGCGCAAAATGATCTCGTTTTGCTTTTCAGCAAGAAGTAACAGAGACATGAGATCTGAGTGATTCTCAAATTTCATGTTTCTATATTGTTGGGCAAGTATAGCAGAAACGGGTGGAAATGTTGAGAGGGTTTTCTTAATCATTTTTTGTTTGGTAATGGTTTGACCACATAACCGTAATTGCGATATGATGCGGTACAATTTATTGTTGAAAAAACAAGTGTTGGAAAATCCAATACTCATAAATGCATCCAATCATGGAGACAAATAATTGCTCCCTTCAGCTGCCAGTTGTATAAAAAGCAGAGGCTGAAGCCTTGGTGGCTCAATAATAATAGCAGCCACCAGAATAGTTGTAGATGTAGCAACAAAAGAAGTTGAAGTAGTCATGTTGTACAATGAAAATAACTACGGGGAGAAATGAGGGTTTGAAAAAATTAGGGTTTCTATAGGAAGGTAAAGATAAAGATGAAATTGAAGATAAAGATAAAGATAAAGATAAAAGAAAAGAAAAGAAAAGAAATCAGAATAAAAATAAAAATAAAATTAGTGAATAATAAATAATAAGTAGTAAATAGTAAATAGTAAATAATAAGTAGGAAAAAGTAAATAGTAAATAGTAAATAGTAAATAGTAAATAGTAAATAGTAAATAGTAAATAATAAATAGTAAGTATTAAAATAAAGATAAAGATGAAAAATAAAGGTAAAGAAAAATAGAAGGATAAAGATAAAGATATGATAATGAGGAAGATAAAGAAAATAGTTTTATAAGAAATTTGAAATTGATAATAAGAAAAAGAAAAGAAAAGAAAAGTTAATATCAAAGGTCGATTAAAACTAAAATGAAAATTAAATATTAAAAAAATTAGCTTGAAGCGATTGATGGGTGGAGAGACAAGCAAGCATGAGCTTGAGGTGAAGAGGAGGAAAGGAAGAAGAGACATTGGAAGCGACAACAATAGGAAAGAAAAACTAAACGAACAACAAAAAAATGTGAAGCGGCAAGGAGGAAGGGGCAAAACGGCAGTAGTGCGGGAGCAGGGAGAGAGTTCGAAGGAAGGAGCGGGGGCTGTATGGCAAGCCAAGGAGGTGGACGGACTAGGAGTAGGCCAGGAGGCGGGGAAACTGGGAGGCGTGAGTGGCTGGATCCGCGTGAGGCAGGGCAAGCGGGAGCGGCAGGATGGGAGGGAAAAGGGAGCTGGCTGGGGGTTGTATGGTGCCTGGAGAGAGAAGGTTGGGATTGCACAGAGCGGAGAGACTGCGGAGAGAGAGGGGGGTGGACAGGGAGTGGAAGGGTGGAAGTGCACAGATTGAGGTGCAACGAAAAATTCAGATGAGGAGGTTGCAAAAACTTCCTCCAAAATATAAAATGTAAACTGGAATCCTATAGACTTAAGAAATTCAAAAATAAAAGACGAAGAGCGTGCTGATAATGTGTTGAGAATGATAAACGAAACACAAACTCAAAAAACAAAAACACCAAAGTATACAAGAAAATAATGCATACACTAACATTGAAGGATGGAAGTATATACAAAAGGAGAGAGACGATCAATAGTACTCTCTCCGTATTGGCTAAGAAATAGCATCTACTACTTTGTTGACTAATCCACTATGCATTATGAGGAGCGTTCACACTACAGTTCTTAACAATGGGCATTCATTGGCTCGGAGTTTCCGCAATACTAAGTTATAATATATTATTTGGACAGCTTGAGTGATCCAGAGTTGCCGGGAACTGAGCGTTGACAAGAATATTTGGTCTCCCAAATTACAGAGACCTAACACTCTTGTTGTTGAACATGCTCAAATAGAAAAAATTTGGCTTTAATAATACCTTTTCATTGCTATAATTTTTTCTATAGACTTCATTCAAAACAAAGTTTTGCAACTTTCTATTTTTGATACATAACATCCAATAGTAGTTTGCAAGACTGCCTTCCCAAGGACAGAATGGTGTGGAATATTTCACATCATTCCATCTAGTGGATGAAATGGTGTGGGTATTCCACACCATTTAGTAGCTACATAGCTAGATGTCAAAAAATGTCAGATTGTGAGAGATAAAAGTAGTGAAACAATTAATGAAGGCTTAGCTCATAGGAGAGATCTCCAATAAAATTAGCTTTCATAGTTGGCTCCCAACTTCCAAGACATGTTGCTAGTCCACCCATCACTTCCTATAGATGAAATTCTTGAAAGAGAAGAAAGGCAGACTCTGTTTTAGCTACTGAATGTTATATACATGAAGTGTATCTCCACATGAGCGGTAAGACGCCAAAGTAGAAACTCTATTCTCCTACCTTGAATTTGGTGATTATCAATCTTCATTCATCATTTCAATGCCCGATGATGTGATTCAACACTTGCTTGCATATTTTGATTGGAATGAGGATTCCTACAATGGCTAATTAGGTAAATCTCTACAATACATAAGAGGGAGAAAAAACTAATACACTTAAAAAAAATTATAACAAGCATCATATACATACATAAATAAGTAAACTTTTAAAATGACTTAATGCAACCATTACACAATGTAGAGTGAGGTTGTCACCTTGATGATCATAATAAATTTGTATTTATTCCTCCATTGTATTGAGTGAGGTTTTCACCTTGGTAATCATAATAAATTTGTATGTATTCCTCCATTGTGTTGATGTATAAATATTTGATATGGATTGCTCTTCTTACGAGCACATTTGAGAAAATCCTCATCAAATTCTCCATACCCAATAGGGGTGTATAACAAAAAAATATAGAATCCAATATACAACCTAGTCTCTTTGTCTCTTTGTGTATCCAAGTTTGAAACTTTTTTAAGGATGTGGTCATTTCAACTCTCTAACTTCTAAAGGCCCAAAGTCCCCTCAAGGGACACTTGGGATTTTGGACAAGCTCGTGTGACCTGAAATTTTGGCCTAATTTTTTGAAACTTTTTTTGAAGATAGGAAATCACATCAGGAGCTACTTGAAAAGTAGTCCATTTTTTTATGTTTTTTGAATAAAATTAACCAAATCTTTGTTGGCATTATGTTTATAATTTTTTTGTACTAACCTTTTTCTAATAATAAACTAGAGTTGGAACATTGAAAGAAGTGCAATACATAATAATAGCATTAGATTTAAAAAATAAAAGATATAAATTGAGTGATTTTGAAAGTGAGATAATATAATAGTATATTTGTCCCTACTAAGTTCTATATACAATTGGATTTATTTAGTCCTTAAAGGTCTGATAGGGCCTCTAGATATGGTCCTACATTTTACTCTTAGAATACAAGTTTGTACTAAAATATGGCAAGATGAACACTATTTAATTGAAAACTCAACAATTAACATCTTTCATTTGGGGGTCATTTAAATATTTAAACCTTATCATGTTCAAATATGGCACCGTACATGTAGAATACATGACTAGTCTGCAACTTCTAAGGTATGTAAGATTAGAAGTGCCATGTGTCACTGGGTCCAATTCAATATGAATACAAACTTTTATACCTTCTATATATATCAATTCATGCATCTTATATGTCAAAGATACAAAAAACGCCATTTTCCAACCCAAATTGAGCTTCTCATACTTTTAAGGGTTAATTTCTAATGAAAAATTACAATTTCAATCGACTCTTCATCTTTGGATTGGCCACCAAGGGTGCAAATTTTGTTGAATTTTAATGAAATTTGGTATACATATGATTTTTTCTATCATCTTTGGGATGTATAAATTTTATACTATTCTAAATTACCGTTTACACTACAATTGTACCAAAAGTATTCTTGTTTTGAATCAGGGGCTCAGGGCTATGCCGGGTAACTTATAAAAACCATAGTCTTTTATTTAATATTATTTTTCAAGGTTTTTGTGTACCATATATAGAAAGCTTTGAATCATTTTTTTAATAAATGAATTAAAAGTTTTGAAGAAGATCATTTTGCAACAGTCATGGAATCCCTTCTAAAAAAGAAAATCATTTTTAAACTCAATATTTTTGAAAATATACAAACTTAGGATACATATTTCTTATTATATCTTCATAACCATTGGAATTTTCATTTTTCAATTTAACAATTAACAATTAACAATTTAATTAGTATCTTTCATCATGTGTACTTCCTTTTGTTTGACCCCTTATTACCAATGGAGTACTCCATATTATTTTCCAAAATTGTGAAGGTGCATTATAAAATGAAACTCAGAAGAATAGTTTAATGTGACTTGTGAGCCACTACATTGACTTACAACTTAGAACTAGAGAAAGTTAGACAATTTAGATGAAATTACAAGTTAGGATTTATTAATTTTATAAAATGTTAGCCATAATCATGAACTAATGGATTTTCTTATAAGTAGGAATGGAAATTCTATAACAAAGATATGAATTATTAAAAATTGCAATGATGTGGAAATTTTAAAGAAAAATTAGGACTCTTAAATAAAAAAGACATTAAGTAAAAAATGTGATTTTAGTTAAATTAGGCAAATGGTTAAATGTGGAGAAATTAGAAATAAAATATTATATGAAGAAAATTATATAAAAAATGAACCGGAAATTAAGAACGCAAATACAAAAAATGTAAAACTAATTAATAGAGTTAAAACAACCAATCGTACACTAAGATTGTGAAAAACACTCTAAAATAGCAAAAAGACAATAAAAAAGTGAGAATAACAATAAATTAGTGAGGTTCACAATAAAGTAGCTCATTTTATAGTAAACTAGTACGATTTCCTGCAATTTAGTAGAATTTTCACTAAATTAGCTTAGGGATGAAATTTTAATGGATGAACCTTCAAACTAACGGCTCTTAGGTTAGGAGATTAGGTCAAGAAGCTCTCTTGCTTTTGCTCTCTCAACTTTGGTGTGTATGATGTGTTTTTTGAGTACTTCTTGCTTATTGGCGGTTTTTTTGGAGCGTAAATTCTGGGGAATTGGAAAATAAATAAAAAGTAGAGATTAGGTAGGAAATGACTAAAACAATTTGCCAATTAGGTTTCACTTGCTTGTAGAGAGGCTTGGTGAAAAGTGATTAGTTTTTGGAGAGTCTAGAATGTAGGCCGGCTAAGGTTGAGGTTTTAGAACCGTGGGATGCTGGGGTAGACGGTAGGAATGTTGGAATTGCTCTTGCGGACTAAGTGATAGCCAGCCAAGTGACAGAAATCCTGAAAGTCTCACCAGGGAGGATCACACCGGTCAAGGCATAAATTACTAGAGGAAGAGTTAAGAGCAGCCCCACTCCAACACGCTGAAGCCACACTCTACACGTTGTGCATCATTGATACCCTCATTGACCAAAAGATCAATGGTGCAGAATGTTTAGAGTGTGGCTTCAACGTGTTGGAGTGGGGCTGCTCTAAGCTAGATTCAAGAATGGTGGCAGCCAAAGCTTTTTATTTTTGGTGAAATTTTGTCAGTTCTATCAAAATGCAATGAATGCACTGATGTCCCTCTAGATTTAATGCTATGGGGTGCTGCCAGAACAGAACACACAGCTTCTACAGTGAAAAAAAAAGCCTTGGTGGCAGCAATATGAGACCCATCAGGCAAGTTGAGCAAGAAAACCAAGGGAAGGAAATCAGAATGGGGAGGAAGGATTCCGTTGTGAGTTATCATTTTTTACTTAACAGCTTAAGTAGATCCAGGTGAAGAGAAGTTTGAGAAAAATGAGATCGGAAGAGGCGAAGCAATACGATGACATCAAGAGGGCCCAGGATTGCAAAAAGAATCAGCATAGTACGTCTATAGACAAGACAAGAAGACCTGCCTTTGAAGAAACGGAATCTCGGATGTAACGATGGATTGAGAACGAGGGGGCCAAGGCAATCAACCAAGCCGGTACTCAAGATCGGAAGGCAAAACACAAAGACTTAGTTGCGGTTCCACGACTCAAGGCTTCCATTCCAGAAACCAAATTAGTAGATCAAGAAAAAATCATGGTGATTAGAATGCAACAAGGTGGGATGGCTACAAGAGAAGGACAAAGACCAACATCAACATAAGGATACGGATGTGAGAAGCCCTACAGATGAGAGCATCGTCACCATTTTGCAAAACCGAGGCCCAGCCCGGTGCTTACTGAACCCGGAAGAAGTGTCACTCCCCACCGCGGACTTAGGGATGGTGGTTATTGAGCCGGGCCACTAAAAAAAATGGTTTGGTACGACATCTTTTTGTGTCATTTCTTGTTTCACCTGAGCCACTATTCCAAGGTATCCTCAAGGATAAGTTGTCAGCTTTTTGTCAACATTGCCCGCCCACACGACACGTGCATGAACAGTAGCTGCAGAACATGGAGAATGGCGTGGTTCCATAGCACGAAAGAGTAGGGGAGCAAGATAGCACCGGGTCTACATCAATGAAGTCAGCACAGTACAGGTCGTTTGCTGAGTTGCATTTCCTGCAAAACAGTGGCAATGCTTTGATGAACCAGATGGGAGGAATTTTGAGTAGCACAGCGAAGGTGGCGAAATCTCAAGTGAAGACAGTGCAACAATGAAGATGAATCCACAATGCAAAATCACAACTCCGTGCCAAGCTCCTTTGCTGTCCTTTGTCAACTAATGGCTCCTTTCCCTGTCTTTTCTATTCACTGAAATCCTTGTGGAACGAGAATTCAATAAAAAATATGATGGAAATTGTGATGCTAGTACTGGGGCTAGGATGGTTCACTAAGATGTTAAGTTAATGAAGAGGGACCATAAGATTAGGTTATAGCCAAGGTCCTCAATTGGATTGATGAACCCATGCATGTTGGATAAAATTGTGTTACCTTGAAAATGGTATGGAGTTATAACACCATTGACAAGTGAGTTAATCACTATCAATCCTTCTAAGAAAACTAAAAGATTGTCTTGCCATTTCTTATTAATCAATGTGCATGTGCATGTAATGGCCTATTAGTAATTGCATGGTAAAATTTGCTTGTGATTGTGAATTGTGGAATTTATAGCCATGACCATGAACTCTTGAAAAATTAGGATTTAAATTAACTTGATTGAAAACAAGGTAAAGGTATGGTGAAGTATCAAATCAAAATATCAAGTTCATAGTTGACTAAGCTTGCAAGGGTAGCATCTAAAAATAGTATTCTGAATTACTTGGGTGGAATCCATTGCTTAGAAGGCTAGGTAGGACACACTCCCCTCTAAACTCTTCTAGGTTGTTTTTTTGCCAATCCGGTGAAAAACACTCATATAAGTTTCAAACAATAGTTTAAAGTATAATCCATAGATTTTATCCAAACTATTAGATCAAATATTGCACTAACTAATATTTTCCAATTTAAGTTTGTAATTTTCACAAGAATTTTTTTCATTGAAATTCAAAATGTGAAGTTCTCATCAAAGTGATTTTTGGAGATTTTTTAATTTTTTTTTTTTTTCAAGTTGTGCTTGAAGGATCATGTTTTGAATTGAAAAAGTGACTTTTAGAGACCACACCTACTAATGTCCTTTTGAATTATAGAATATTTGCAAAGCAAAGTATTATAAACCTATATTGTATAAATGTTAAACAACTAATATAGGAGTCTTCTAAAAAAATCAATGGACAAAAAAATACATTGTTGTATGATTGAGATTTGTTTGCATTCATCAGTTTTTCAAAATTTGAACTTTTGGTTCTTAAAGTTAGGGTTATTTAATATCTTTTACGAGAATGAATTTGAAATGTTTTTTTGTTGAGCTTTTTAATACACATTATTTTCTTGAACATCATTTCTTTTATTACAATGTCAAAAATATTAACTAAAAAGAGAAGCTCGAAAGATGAAAACTCACCATTTGGAAGAATTGAAGAAAACTCAATCCATCACTTTGGATGCTAAGATCATGCAGTCTTCATGGTCAAATTTTTCCAATTTATTTCATGCATTCCTGCATTGTATTATAATTTTACATCATTGATTTTTTAATGAAAATAATAAATGTTCATTTTTGCTTGTGTATTAGCCACTAGAATATGGCATTTTGAGGCACTTTCTTATAAAACATAGTCAAAGTTCTTACTAAAGGAATAAAGTATAGAAATGAGCATTAGAAAAAAATTTCCCTATGTAAGGTAATGATTATATCTTAATTTTGATGCAATTTTATTCTTATTGATTGACATTTTTGAATGAGATGAAAGATTTGTAATTTTACTTGTGGTGTTGGAATGCCATGCAGTTTGATGCAGTTTGATGAATTCAAATCCTTTGTGATTAAACAACAAGAATACTTAAAATCTATTCATTTCATCAATAGAAACTATGCTTAGTATTAATAGTGTCAAAATGAGTGCTAGCAGAAAATCCACAAGTTAGGGACTTCTTTAATTGTAATGTCATTTTTATCAAGATTTCATTGAAATAATTTGATTGAAATGAATGATTTATAGTGTCACATATGGTATTCAAATGATACATTCATTGATGCATTCAAATCTTTATTGATTTGATAGCAATAATATCTAAAATTTGAAACTAAGCTCTATGCAAAAAGCTCTACAATACACACTAGAAGAAACCTTCCATAGTGATAAATGACTTTGTTGTAATGATTTTAATGCAATTTGATCCAAACTTGAATGAAATTTCTTTCAAGCTTGGATAAATTGTGCTAATGTTAATGCATAATCATCATGTAAAGGTATCACCCACCCAAATGGCCAAATTAACTTGCCAAAATTTCAAATTGTACTTGTGTGCCTTATGCCGTTGCCACAATCCAAAAAATAAATAAAAATAATTTTCTATTTTGGGTCGTTGCAAGAATGACCTTCCGTTTTTGTTCCATTTTGGCTAGTACTCCCAATACTATGAGCTTTTGCATACAAATTTTAAAAAATAAAATAAAATATGGATAATTAGTATGACACTAAAAATAGCATATCACCCAAATTTCAAATCTAAAAAAAGTCTAGGTCAAAAGTTATTCACAAAAAGGATGAGCTGAAATTTTGAAGAAAATACATACTTTGACGTTTTAATTTAAAAAAACTAAAAAAATGCCATTTGGAAAGACCTCATGATAATGAGATTTCACCAAAAAAATAATGTTGAACCCATCTTCAATGCTCAGAATTGCGCGCGCAAGGGAGCCCCCTTTGCATGGACATAGAGGATATAAAATAAAATATTTTTTAATGCCCCTTGGTAGAAACATGACTTACTACTATGGGAATAGACCATAGAAATTTCAACTCCATATCATTAAATTTGGGGACTCCTTACGTAGTAAAAACCCCTAAAACTCAAAACATAACATATTAGTTTATATGATTTTTTAATATAAAAGGATTTTTGAAAACTTTTGAAAAATATGAGATATGATTAAACTCATAAGAAGAATCTCCAATAAAAATTTCAATATCATGCAAATCATGCTTCAAAAGTTATTGCAAAAGGAAGCTTTGGCACTGCTTTTGTGACAATGTTTCAGTACCAGTCTTTCTTGCAATCACCCTTTTTTGATTCATTAAAACTTTGAAATTCAATAACTTTCACACTGTACATCCAAACGCTTTAGAACAAAGCCCGTGCATCCCTCCTTTCAAGGACTTTCCTACAATACTAAACATGCGATTGCCGGATGCATGGTTTGGAAGATCTCAATGTAACTAACTAACTAACAAAATATATTGATATTTAAATGATATTCCAATGTCTTGCCTTCTATCTTTCCGTACACCAAATGTGTGCCATAAATAGTGGATTGACCAATTGCAAGCAGAATGGAAAAAAAGCCAATTGTAGTTAGAATTGACATACATGCCCATCCTTGGCACAATAGGATGGAGTGCTTGGATAATTATATTTGAACTTCTTTAGAGCACTTTTCATCTGATTTGGTTGCAAGTCAAATCTTGAGTGAGATTCTGGAGAAGAGATCATTCTTCTAAGAAAGGATGGTCAGTGTTCTTTTCCTCATGACATTCTTGAGTTGGGAGACTAGCTAGGAGATCTTTCTATTAATAGAAGTATTTTAACCAAAAAAATTGTGTTCCAATAGCGTACATTCCTACAATTCTACAATACATGGGCAAGCTTGAAAGATGCCTTGATTCATAGAATCAAAATAAGGAATTCAATTCCTACCTTGAAGCTCAAGAAAATTATATTCATAGACAAGAATGAAAATCAAGTAATTTTGTTTTTATTTTTATCCCTAGACATTCAATTCAACTCTTCAATATAAAGAAATTAATCTCAATACTGGTAGTGCAAAGATACTAAGCTAAGAAGATTCAAAGTCTTAAAAATTTAGTTAGGTAAGGTGCACCTTGAATACAAATATCACCTCGAATGCAAATTTCACCTTGAATACAAATATCTTGCAATCCATGAGGTCAAAGTTTTTGAAATTTTTTCCACATGTTTACACTAGTCTAGTGCAAGATCATACAATTAGGTGTGTGAAAAAATTCTAGTTTTATTTGCACTTTGCAATAGAAATGTCAATTTTGGATGAAATTTGATGGAAAAAATGCCTTGGGACTTTAGGGATCAAAAGCATGAGTCTCTAAACTTGTAGATCTCCACTATTCTATTCATGAACAAGTTTGCATTTTAATTTTAATTGCTACAGTGAAATCAAAGAGCCTAGCTTGATGTATTTATAAGAAATAATCAAAGGGCCAAGTTCCAAGCCTTGTAGTTCTAGATTGAAAGTTATTGGCTGTAGAAGAAGTGGCCTTCCAGAGGTACCATTTGATCTCATTTGGCGTGCATTTCACTGAGTTGCAACACCCCCCTTCCACCACCACCACCACCTTGCCTCAAAGCCCTTCTTGAGGACCTAAGATAGAACGACTAGGCCGACTCGTCTTCCAATTCTTCTTTCACAGTGGTTAGCTCACTACTATTGCCCCCAAACGCCAGCAAGTGCATGCTATCAAAATCCTCAGATTTTGAAGTTGCCAAATTCAAAGATGTGTGCACCACCACCTCTGATTGCGCATCATTTTGCAACATGGCTACTACCCGAGCTATGGTGGGACGTTGTTTGGGCTCATGCTGCAAGCACAACAACGCAATGTTGATGAGGCGTTGCATTTTGGGCTTCTCGTCATCTTTCAAGATCAAGGAGGGATCAACTATCTCCATCTGCCGACCCTCCCCATAGAGTTTCCAAGCCTGCCATAAAGTCACATGAATTTGATCATTAGTTGATAGGAAACTTGTCAATCCGTGTACATAATATATACCTTATCTTTCTTCCTATACATTAATCAATGGTATCACAGCCTTGCATACATATATACAAAAAGTTGCAGAAACTTGTCAGTCCTTGTGCAATCAGACTCTTATTTTTTATATATTTTTTCAATTCCAAAAAGTCTTATTTCTAAAAATAAAGTTGTACATTTAAATTCTGTAGCACTTTGTTTAAATAAACTTGCAATGAGAGTTGCAATTAAAAAAGCCATGTCTATACCCCTACATATGATTGCACACGCTTGAGAGAAAACAAAGTTTAATTAAGGAAAGGTGCAGTGTAGTACCCAATTGGACAAATACACTTCTTCAAGTGGCTTTGTCTTATCTATGTTCCGCCGACCACTCAAAACCTCCAAACACAAAATACCAAAGCTGAAGACATCAACTTTGTCACTTAGTTGGCCAAGTAACGCATATTCAGGTGCCAAATATCCCCTACATTTGATATACATGCTACATTCATCAGAATCATGAACTCTATTGTATGAATCAACTTTCGTTAATCTTACAAATAAGCATTTTTAATTTGATGAGTCAGGTTCGATGAAAACCTAGTAAGGGGTAAAGAAAAGTGAGGTTTGCAATAGATGTGACTATTTTCAAAGTCAACAGACAAACACACAAGGAGATAATGACTAGACATATCTAAAGGAAAAAACTTGTGTTACCACTCACTTTGTTCCAGCAATATGAAGTGTCATAATATGGCTTTCTTCATCTGGAAAAAGCAAGGCTAAGCCAAAATCTGCAATTTTTGGTTCAAAGTTCTTGTCCAACAAGATGTTGCTACCTTTTATATCTCTATGGATGATTCTGGGATGAGCCAAGGAATGTAAATAATGTAAGCCACGAGCAACTCCAAGGCAAATGTTTAGACGAACAACCCAATCCAAGGGGGTCTTGTGTTCACCTTCTACATGAAATGAAATCTTTGTGAGCTTTGGAAAATTATAATAAATCCAATCTGCACTTTTCGTTCAACACATATCTAGCTAAATCCGGAATCAAAATAATAACTTTCTTGAACAATCTTATAAGGTCCATCCAAGCCTAAGAATAAAAGCCTAAACTATCTCTGTAACTAATCAACAAGCATAATCATTTGTAGTTGAACCATTAGCTCTTGATCATTTCTTTGTCATTAAACTTGAATTAGAGAAATCCCTTGAATAAACAATAAGCTCTATAGAATATAGAAAGTGATCTTACAACAATGATAAAAATTGTTATGACCCCATACAAAATAGGAATTGAATGTATCTTAATAAATGAAAAAATTTCGTCAAAAGAATCTTGCGCTAATAGTTAGGAAAAGAAACTCACGAAGTAGAACTTGATCGATATCATAGTTATCCACATACTCATGAACCAATAATCTTTGGTGTTCACGAAGGCAACACCCTTTCAGATTCACAAGGTTTCTGTGTTTCATTCCAGTAATCATGACAACTTCATTAAGAAAGTCAGATATATCCTCTGTGTTCTTGACAAATAGTTGCTTCACAGCCACTGTACTTTTATTTGGAAATACCCCCTGTAAGAAGTGAACATATGCATATCCTCACTTAAAAAATCAATTGCAATTCTATCAAGAAGCAGCTCCAAGGGAAACATTTTGTTTGTCAACTAAAAGGGATTGTAGTTTATTTCATAGAAAGAACAAAAATGCCATGCACTTCAAGATTTGTAAGGTGATGATGGCCTCAAATTTGGCCTCAAACTTTATCTCTTAAGCACCTCAAAGTGAAAGTTTAGGGCAATGGACAAAATCAACAAAATCACTTGATTTCCAAACAATACATGTTTCAATTTTCAAAATTCTCCTTGGTTCTTGACTTCTTTTCCTTTATTGAACTCCACAAATCTCACAAAATGGCTTGTACAAATACTCTAATATCCCTCTAAGCATGTCAAATCATAAATTACATCTTTATTCGTTCAACAATTTGGCTCCAAAAGTGATCTTCACAAACAAATTTTCTAACTATATTAAATAGAATTTTACATTTGAAAATACAACGCAATATTTTTAGTTATAAATAAAAGTGACAGCAATAGAATAAATTTAACCTATATAGATCTAATTCAAATTCAAAATCTATAACTATTGTTCATGTATCACATGAACATTATTTCTCCAAGTTGTTTATAATGAATCAAGACACTCACTTAGGGGCTAAAACTAACCAATTATGGCACGGTAGGTTTTTCAATCATCAAGTAAGTGCATTGCAAAGATTACTCCTGGTGCTTGTGCATTACCTTGTATACAGCTCCATAGCCGCCTTCACCCAACTTCATGTCTGGATGAAAGTCCCGTGTGGCAGTTCTAAGCTCATTGAATGAAAATATCGTAGGCTTGACGTCAAACTCTTCACATTCTGCAGTTCACATTTTTAGGCATGTCCTATTTGCTCTAAAACATAATTAGAGTATGCTGATCCACTTTGAAACTAACCTTGTTTGCAACCCTCTCTTGAATTCAATCATGAATAACAAAATCAATGTATCAGAATGATGAGTTCATGCACTCACTTTGCTGAACCTGAAGAAGGAGATACTGTTTGTATCTTCGGGTTCTATAGAGAACCGCAGAAACAACAACTCCTATTACGAAGAATACCGATAATGTGCTGGCAACCGTTGCTATTAAAATAACCTTCTTGTTGCTCAGAGAACCTGAATTAAAGTGCCCTCGTCAGAACACATAAAAGAGAAAGAGTTCTTAGTAAGAATGCGATGATATGCTCCTTAAGTTGAGACTAACTCTTGATTCGATTTTTACCTTGATTTTTGCAGTACTGTTCACAAAAACATCTGGTACCATCGTCGGCATCTTTTTCGCAATATGGATTGCCTTGCAGTCTGTGCAAGTGAAAAATAACGTTAGAAACAGACAAGGCAGATGAGAGTTCTTTGTTGAAAAAACTTTAGTGCCAGGAGTAGCGCTCAAGGCATTTTGCTGTGCTAACACATTGCTCCGCAAGCACCTCAAAATTAGTGATTTTTCAAAATGTGTGAAATCAATGAAGTCGTGAAATACTTAAACCATTTGGGTGTACCTAATCAAAGTCGTGATAGTTTCAATGCCTTCGTTAGTGTAAATCACATCGCTGATATTGCTGTTCATAATTGACAATGTCCTCAGCCGTCCAGATCCATTCACCGACTTACTTTGAACTAACCCACCCGCAATAAGTTGAGTGATGTCGAGAGTTCCACTAATGCCAGTGTTATCGAGGTACCTGCCATATCCATTCACAAATCAAGAAAATGAATCTCAAACTTGGTGCCCTGTACAGTACAGTGTAGTTGTCACTCTTTCCTGTTGAATGAACAATTCTCAATAAGTTTTGTGATTAGAAAATTAGTCAGAGTACGGAACTCACAGTTCCTCAAGGGAAGTTAAATCCGAGCCGTTCCAGCCGGTGGCAGATCCTGTCAATTGGTTGCCGGATAGGTCCAGTACAGAAAGAGTGCTGTTGGCGCTGATATCAACATATGAGGACAATGGAAAATATCCTGTAAGGTTGTTATAGGCCAATTTCCTGTGTTACATAGTCTTTTCATATAAGCACCAGATATTCTCAGGAACAAGTTTGCAAGTGCTGCAGTTTCAGCAGAGACTGAAGTTCAAAAACAATGAATTTCAAAAAATCAATACAATAAATGATTACCTCTTTCTGGCTTAAAATTTCTCATGACTTCAAATCATGCATAGATATGTAGTGCATCAGCTGGGTCAAACTTACAAAGTGTTTAAAGAGTGGAGCATCTTCAGATGAAGCTATTGTTCGACAATACCCTGTGAATGGCAACGTGTGGTCTTCTATTAGGGGTATTTTTTTTATATTGAGCGTTTGACATGCATGCATGTCAAATGGGAAACGAATATGGAGTTACTAAGGGGGAAGCAATTTGAACAATGTCACGCCACGTGGAAGATCACCCAGCTGAATGCACCCAGAAATTATAATAGATATCGCTCTCAAATTATAATTAGAAAAACTCTTATGATTACTATGATTAATCATACTTCAAATTGCATATTACCTCCTTGCCATTTAGGGCTTACGGTATTCAGGAGAATTTTTTTTTTTTTTTCAGCATTAGAAAAAAAATCAGTCCATTACAGGGCTGTCCAAAGTTGACATGCCATGCTATTCTTGGCATGGCATGTCAACTTCGAAATTGCTCTTGGTGAGTAGTCAGAGTCTCTGACTGCTCACCGGAGCAATCAAGTCTCGCAAATTTATTTATTTATTTATTTTAAAGCTTTTTTTTTAAAATTAAATAATAATAATAATAATAATAATAATAATTTTTTATTCGGAATTTTTTGGTTCCTGCACCATTGCTACTACAGTTTAAGCAAGGCGAAAATAGGGGGAAATTTTTTCTTTTGGCAAAATAAAAGCAAATTTCAGGGTACCTCGGAAGGCTGTGGAACAACCCTCAAGAGGCCTGAAATTTCCTCTAATGGTTATGTTCTCATTGAGATTTATACCCGAGGTTCTGGGTTATACCTGCATGAGAGTCTGGTAGACAATGCGAATATTGTTGCGTAATAATGAGCACGATTAATAGAGCTCAAAATAGCACTTACAAAGACTGTAGGTTCCGGCTCATAGTGAGATTTGGCAAAGGTCCGGTGAGCTTGTTCATAGATAGGTCCCTGTATCAAACGACTATCACTCTCCAAATACCATGTACCAATGCATGCAATCCAGCACTGGTTGGAGCGAAGATAAACGAGAGGGTGGTAACTCAAGTAAGCAAGTACCTAGTTAACAGGATAAATAGATAACATGTAGCAATGGGCAAGTACTGAAGAAGAATCTGTGCCAAAATATATGAAAGCATTTTTGGACACTCTAAATGGGTGATTGCAAGAAAGACTGGTATCATTTTGCATCACAATTGAAGTGACGGAGTTGTCATTGGCTATAAATTTTGAAGCATGAACCCAATTAACTTGAATTTTTTTATCGGAGATGGCTAAGTTGATAATATTCAGATCCCTTATTTTTTATTTTATTTTCAAAAGTCATCTTATATTTAAATTTTCATTTAGCTAATTTGTCAAATTTTGTGGTTTAGGGGATTTTAGTATTGGGGAGTATCCAAAATGAATGATCTAGAGCTGAAATTTTTGTGGTCTATTTCTATAGTAGGAAGTCATGTTTCTACCAATGTCAATTTAAAAATATTTTATTTTATGTCTTCCAGTGTCATTGCAAGAAACAGCGTTCAAAAAGCGTAGCGCTTTTCACAGTACTCATTTTTTCTTTCGGAAATATTTTAAAATCAAAAAAATTATTTTAAGAAAATGTAAAAAATATGTTTAATGTATATACCTTTAAAAAGAAGGTGCTCTAGGAAGGAAAAGCATAGAAAAATTCTTTAAGTAGGAGAACTAAAAAAGTGCAAAATCTCACAAAGATAGATACTTTCACTGTAATTTCACATTTTAATTTGTAAAAAATAGGAAAAGAAATTTAAAAAATAAATAAAAATTGGCCATTTGGAAAGAGTTCATAGTGATGAGATTTCACCAAAAGATTGATCTTAAAACCATCTTCATTGTTCAGAATATGCACGCAATGGAAGTGTTGTTTGCATTCATGTGGAGGACAAAAATTAATATACTTTTAGATTTCCTTTGGTAGGAATACGCTTTCCTACTATGCAAATAGATGATGAAAATTTCAACTCTAGATTATTAAATTTGGGGACTCCTAATGTAGTAAAAAACCCTAAACCGCACCGTGTGACCAATTAACAAAAATGATTTTTAAATATAAAATGATTTTAAATAAAATAAAATAAAATAAGGGATCTAATTATCATTTTTATTGACATCTTCAATAAAGTTTTATGTTCATTAAATTTGTGCTTCAAAAATCGTAGCAAATAACATGAGAGGGTACCATGACGGGAAATAGGACCGCTGTTTCTTGCAAGGACCCTCCACATGCATGCTAATAAGGCTTCTTTGCACGCGCATTCCTAAACATTTAAGATGGTTTTAAGATCATTCTTTTAGTGAAATCTCTTCATCATAAATTTAAAAAAAAATTATTTTTCCTTTTTTTTACAAATAAAAATGTAAAAGTATTGTGGAAAACGATAGTAAATCATGAATGAATTGAAGTATCCAGATTCTTACAATGATACTAACTGAACTATCGAATTAAATGCATTTGTAAGATTGCTATCGTTGAATTGGTTCCTGGCCAGGTTTAGAGTCTGGAGATGATCGTAGATGTGAGGGTGAAATTCCCCAACAAACTTGTTGCCACTCAAATCTCTGTAAGAATTCCACATGTAAACATCAGTGGAAATTAAAACTAAGTTGAAGCCACTTCTGTGATCAAATTGCGGAGTCCAATTTTTGAGTTTCAAGAGTAGGTCAATTCATTAAGAAAGCAATACGGACCGTCGCTGTTCCATAATAAAAACTCACACATTCAAAATAGTGTATGGGAGTTCCGGAAGAGTGTGGTTAAATGCATTGTCATGGAGATCCCTGTAACACAGCACCGATACAGGATGTAACATTGTTAGAACCTCGGTTAGAACCAGTCAACGAGGGTGCTCATGTAAACCTTGTTCTTTCAGGGACTGAACACCCTGTAAAGGATGAATGCGCTCTTGGGAAATGCATGTGAACTTCCTGAAGGCATATAATCTCTGCAGTCAGTGTTCACGCACGACAATCACAAGGAAGAGAAGCTTACAGAGTACGTAAGAAGCCTAGATTCTCAATAACTGTAGGAAGAGGTCCAGTCAGCTTTGGATTTCCAGTCAATTCTCTGCAGCAAGCAAGGATTTTTGTCAGAGTCATAGAATATGAACGATCCACGCATATTCATAGCCTATGTTTGGTAACTTGGTATTCTGAACTTTCTCAATCGGAAGTAAACTCATGACTTGGGTTCTGAGAATTACTTACAACGTGGACAGAGAAAAGTTTCCAATCGCCGGTGGTAAAGTGCCTTCAATTGATGCATTGTGGAGGCTCCTGCATGTCCGGTTCATCGTCATATAAGCTAGATTCTATGTCACAAAATCTGGTGCAGACAGAACCAACCCACTTAGTTTCTAGGACCTATTGAAATCTTGTATCTAAGCAGGCCACACTTGCACCAAGTAGCAATTTTAGCTAACTGAAATTAGTTTTTGGGCCAAATGGACGTCAGCTGGCAATTTGTCGCTAGTTCCCACTGACTAACTGGCATTGGATTTACATTCCTTTCCGTCCGATAACTCAATTTTGCCGAGTTTGAACAAGTACACTAATTGTGCCTTTATCTTGTTCGCTTGAAGCAGGCAGTTAGCTAGCTATTACTCCCACCTGCCAAGTTTCCTGTTACTCACATTGCGAGTGTGGGCACATCGGAGCTACCATCAATGTCTTCAGACCCAATCTAGCTAATTGGAGCTGCTTAGTGCAGACGGGGGCCTAAACTATTGACCACATCACCAGCGGTTGATGAAGGCAAACATCGAACAAACAACTCATTGACCAACTTAGCTATACAAAAAGGGTTTTCCTGAGCTTGACCATGTCCAAAGCTTGAGGAATAAGTTTAGAGTAAATTAGAGGATCACCAACTTACAAGCCAATGACGAAAGTTTGATACGTGTCGTTGAAATTTGTATTCATGCATAGTATCCCTCGCCAGTTGGGTATACTGTAAGCATATTCCGAATCATTGTTATATGAAACAAATTCAACATCAGACTCTCCGGGGCAAGGGTATTTTTGAGTGGAACTCCAGCCTGCCAAATTGCTGTCGCGGTTGGGAGTGCTCTTGTTCCATTCTGCCCAAATCACTTGCAGAGCATCGACTAGCAGATCCCACCACACACAGACAAATTACTCAATCAGAGCCTTTGCTAAGCTTGAAATTAGCCAGGCCC
Source organism: Neckera pumila (assembly GCA_963969595.1). Lineage (NCBI taxonomy): Eukaryota > Viridiplantae > Streptophyta > Bryopsida > Hypnales > Neckeraceae > Neckera > Neckera pumila. Next base: position 24,574,024 of record OZ018413.1, read on the forward strand.
ACGAGATCTACATATTTAACTTCATGGCCAATTTCATTAAAATGGCGGTATTCCGTGTGCCACTGTCCATTTTGAATTCCATTAAAATGGCGGCACTCAAAAGTGACATCTAAGACTGATCTAGATTACAAACATTTAGGAAAGACATAGATTTCAGAAATCTAGGATCACTATAGATTTCAGACCGCACGATCTATAAAATCTAATACACTTATAGATTTTAGATATCTAAGAAGGTGTAGATTTCAGAGATCTAAGACTCACATAGATTTCAAACCACTCGGTCTGAAATGCCATTGTTGCCATTTTAACGAAATTGACCATCTTCGCGTGAAGAAGCACGGAAACTCAACTCACTAAGAGGGTGATATGTCACATATTTTAGTACACTAATCTAACCACTTCATTGGTCATTTATTAACCATAAAGGGTTTTACTTTTACTCATTTAACCAGTAGTTCTAAGGAGCTGATAAAATCTAATCCCGACCGAAGCTGACAATCAAACGTTTACTATCTCCAAGCCCACGTATCGTTCTGAGATGTATTGAATAAATAAATGCACAGAAGGCGCAGAGGTGACCTGGGCTCCAAACTCCTCTCAATAAGCTTCTCCAACAATTTAAGAACTCAGGAGCAAGCTAGTTCGGAAGAGATTGATCACTGTTGCCAGTGATGAGGTCTGTCAAGTTCAGCGGCTTGCATGGATAATTCTACATCTATACAAGACATCAATTCCGAACAGTGCTCCTGCATCAATTCACCTGAAAAGCTAGCTACCACAAGAGAAACGCACGGCATCAATGCAAAGAGAAGTCTGGTATTGCAATCCTCACGTTCGCGTATTAAATACCCATTATCTTGCAATAGGGCCTCGGTGAACAGAGGAGAAAAGAAGAGAAGAAGCAGCACCGCTCCACCCAACTTAAGATGAGCCATAGCCAGCCTCGACGAGCTCACGGCTAGCTCCTCCGATCAGGTCGTGCGCATCACAGCTGCAATGACTTCAGGGAGCGCACGCAGGCAGGCACCCGAAACCACGAACGTTCACCTGCTACCGACTGCGGGCAAAGCTTAGACGATGTTGATTTTTCGTACAAGGACAAGAACTGCATGCATGCGTTAGCGGACCGTGCAATTCAAGAGTTGTAGCAACATCCAATGCATATATATCTGCCAAGCTCATGTATGGAAAGCATATATATTAGCTGCAGGGTCCTTCGCAAGAAGATATCGGCTCACGTACTGCATGCCGACAATTCCATTTCAACTCGAAATGTTTGCCCCAGCGTGGCAGCGTCAATACAGGAACTGCCCCAGCGGAGATCAGGAATACCTTTCTCGGAATATATAATAAGGGTCTCCTGCCATGCTCCAGCTTCTCCCCCGGTACTGGGTACTGTACAGTACATGTCAGGACACTTAAGGTAGGGGCGGCGGTTCAACCTCTTCCCGGGTACTATAGAGTGGTACACTAATAATGCGAGTGTTTCTTTGAGCACTACTGTTGGAAAATTGTAAAAATTGCATTCAGAAATGAATCCTATGAGTTATTTTTTCAAGAAGATGCTCAGATTGCCCTAAAACTAAGATTGTCCGTTACTTTTTCATCACGTCCAAATTGAATGAATCAAAGCTTCACTTTAGAAAAAAATATAATATTTTAGGAATTTTTTTTTTTTAATTATTTTGACTTTTTGCGATTTTTTTGTGATGCCCACCAATCTCCATTTTGGCTTATTGTTCCACAACTTTTGGACCCAAATTGTCCCCCAAAGGAGACAAATGGTTTTTTAGGGGTTAGATTTCCAAACCAAATCAACTCAAACCAACCCAACCTAAACCCAAATTAAACCAAATCCATACCACACACACCACACCTATTTGTAATTTTAGATTGCAACTTCAGATGCAATCAATATATTGACATATTTGTATTGTATTATGTATTCTATATTTTTATTATGTATTCATATACGTCTTCTATATATGTATCCATATCTCAAAGCGACAACCATTAATTATTGGCAATCAATGGTGTGGGATTTATGGCAAATCAACAATATGGGGATTGATATATTTGAGTTTTTACCCCTGTGAATAGATTGATGGTTTGTGATTTCTGAGAATCAAACGTGAGAAGGATTAATCAAAAACATGTTGTTTGCATCTTTTCAAAAGATAATTGCCCTTATGAAGCCATGTCTATCTACCAAGCTTTGTATTATTTTCCTTTGCATTGAAATTTTATTTCATTTCATGGCCAAATTGGAGGGATCTTTGGCATAAGACTCGATCTTAGAAAAAAGCGGCATTCATGTGGTCCCTATGTGTGGCATAACACGGTAGTAGTCCACTCTTGGAAGGCCATTAGGGAAAAATTGAACCCCAAAAGAGGCCATCAGTTTTCTTATCAATTTTTATACCATTAGATGATATTTGGGGGTCCTGGAGGGCCGTTTCAGGCCTATTCCTTGATCTGCCCAAATTCAGTGAACACCGGTACGGGTGTGTCAGAAATTTTTTCTTTCAAAAAAAAAAAAAAAAAAAATTCTTACCAAAATATCATTTTAAACAAAAAAAAAAATTTTTTTTTCAAGAAATTACGTGGCAATCGCTCGACCACGTCAGCCAGCTGCTGCTGCTGCGTTCCCGCAGTCTGGGAACGCAGCAGACAACAGGGGAACTCACAGCCCTCCAATACCCCCGAATCTCATCTAATGTGTTTGCGTAAGTATGAGAGCAACCACATCTTCATCACAACCACCACTTGGCATGTGCTCCATCCTCCATGAAGAAGCCATCATGATATTTATGATATCTTAGGAATGGATTGGATAATGATGACAAATTTTTTAGTTCATCATGCAATTCTTAGACAATTAGTGAATTAAGAAGTTTTTTCCCACTCACTAACTTATGAGATCATGGAGATGGATTGGATAATGATGACAAATTTTTGAATTCATCATAAAATTCTTGGCCTAATTAGTGAGTTGAAAAGGCACTTCCCACCCAAAATTTTGCATTAGGAAGCGGCCTCTTTTGGGACTCAATTTTTTCCTAATGCCATATCAACTTGGGCATTGACACTAGGTGCAATTGCTGTACGATTGACATTGTAGAGACATCCATACATAGATTTTTACTACTACCCACAAGCCTAGGAGATATGGAAATATGTCCCATCTATCCTTATTCGTTGTGTGGTAATCAATCAATTTCAACCCTACACATGAGATTCAGTGCTACACTATATATTTGGTACTACACTCTTATGGAGGTTTCTAAACCTAAAAACTATTTGGTCCTTAGTTGAAGTTCTTCACTTTGGATCATATAGATATCTAGAAATAGTAAGGTGTTTACATAAAATGTGTGGTCATATGAGCACATTCAAAAGGCTATTTGGGTAGCTTTACTTGATTCAGGGCAAGCAACACAAATCAAGGCACAAGAGGGGGCTTGCCATTGGCCACAACAAGCAGGGTCTCCTCGGGCTAAATTTGAGAGGATTTGGCTCCAGTCACCTATATTAGCTAACAAGGAAGACAGGGTTGATCATCTGGAACGGAGATGGCCCTCTGCCTTGCTCTTTTGTATAGTTGTTACTCTCTTTTTTGTTTTCCTTTGTCTTTTTTTCTTGTCCTTTGATTACTAAGCTCATTATCTCTTCACTGTCTAGCCGTGAGGCTTGGCTGTTTTGTACTCAGTTTCTGGTTCTTTTTAAGTTAATGCAGTGGGTTCTCCCAATTGTTCCAAAATAAAATAAAATTCCGTTTCGTTTGCATCAAAATAAAAATAAAAATAAAGCCGTGTGGAAGTTGCAGTACAGCTCAGTTCAGTAATTGTTTCTGACTCTTGATCAAATTGACTTGCATCGACCTGCCCAGATTGCAGGTGCATACCGTCATCAATACATTGGTAAGGATTTAACTTAGAATATTCACGCTCACACGAATCTGATTGGTCAGTCCATTTTGACTTTGAGATTGTAGATGTGACACATACCCATAACATTGTTAAATTAGAGCATCCGCACCAGCGCTTCTTTTGTGACTGTAGAACCTGCCTTCCTGGCAGCATGCCATTGCGTTAAATTTGGAGGGGCTTCATTGTATTCGTCTATTTCTGTCAGAATTGGCGAAATTTTGCCAAAAAAAGAAGCCCTGATCCGCACCCACCGGGCAAAATGTGGGTGGGATCCAACCTCCGCAGGCACCACGCAAGTCCGCATCATGTGGGTGCCCCACATTTTTACTAACTTAGTTTAGTTTCTAACACTGATTGTGCTCCTTGCCTTGCCCAGGCCGCTTGCGGCTGGGTGTTTGTATTTCTTTTTCCCTGCAGTAAAGGTTACTCCTTTCTTTGTGTCAAAAAAAAAAAATGCGGATGGGATCTGGCTTGCAAAATGGGGTGGCATCCATTTTGCAAGCCGGTTGAAATGGACGCTCTATCCATAGCCTGTTAAAAGGCCACCTGCAAGGTCAAAGTGCAAGCACTAAGGGTGAAGTGCATTTTTTATCAGCTACAGCATTGCACCCAATTCACCCAGTTCATCTTTTTTGTAGCAACAACAAATTTGTATGTGCTACAGGAGGTGAAAAAAATTAATCCAGTAAATCCTGAAAGTTCAGGAAAGTGCTTGACGTTCTGTCTCATGCTGTTTTGAAGGCCATCTACAGGCCTGCAAAAACACCTCGTTTTGTAAGCCAGTGCCAATTTTCAAGCCGGCCTTTTAACGAGTTCATCCTTTTTGCAAGTCCAGTGGGGCAAATTTGCAAGCCAATGCAAACAAGTCATCCGTTTTACAAGACAGGTGGGGATGCTCTAAGGTAGCGGACCTATGGGTCCAACCACTTAAGCAATTACGCATATTTAGAGTATAGGTTTTTTGAGGTGGAATTTTTCTTGTGTATAAAATAGAGTTTGGAAGATTGCATATTTTTCTAGAATTTTATTACACAAAACATAATTACTATGAAATTTTTAGTGGAAGATAATCTTTGACCTACAATGGTGATATAGACCTTTCTATTTCTGATCATAGGCTAATTGCAAAATCAACCAAGGATTATTTGCAATATTGAAAGCTTTGCAACCAATCATAATGCGCCACAGGGTGAATGCAAGAAACGCCTGCCAATTTTGTTGCATTTTCACAATATTCATGCTTTTCATTCTAGAATGTTTTAAAATTTGAAAAATCATTTTTTATTTTTTATTAAAATATGGCCAAGGTGTATACCTTTAAAATAAAGAAATCTAATGAAGGAAAAGCATAGAAAAATTCTCTAATTGGGAGAGCTTGAAAAGTGTCAAATCTCAAGAAAATATTGTATTAATTCTATGGAGATGGTCATTCATCAAAAGAACCACTAAAATATTTTATTTATTCTAAAATGTAAGAAGAAAGACGCTCTCTTTGTAGACTTCCACACAATACAAAATTAATTATTTTTAGAATTCCTTATCTACATAGATACAAGTCTACTAGAGGACCAATCCCTCTAAATTTCAACTCCAAATTTGATTTTTGGGGTACAAAATAGTACTAAAAATTCCAAATTGGAATTTGTGGTATAAAATTGGGGGCTGTTCTTATATAATAAATCATTTTTGAAAATTGAAAAAAATAATTAGGAAAGGTATATAATGGTCATGAGCACCTTTCCTAAAAATTTTAAGTCATTTGGATCCAATACGCAAAAGTTATGCCTAAAAAACAAATCAGCATGCAAGGTGTGACACAAATTAGTACAAGTGTTTCTTGCACTCATCCCACAATTGCTCGACAAATTGCACCACAACTTCACAGAAAGAGAGCAGCCTATAATTTGAAAATGGGGGGGTGATAAAAGATGAGTCGGCTACCTTAAGCAATGTTGGGATCATTTTTTGCTCTCCTAAATATAGGGATTGTTCCAACATGTTCATTGGATGACTACCTCACAATCCATGAAGTGCACTATAGAATGGAAGGATTCAACCATTCAAGCATTGGGAATTAAATGGAAGTCAGAGTAAAAGGTATCCTTGCAGAGGGAGATACTTTCCAGCAAGGGGAAGCCCGAAAGGTTGTCATGCAAAGTTATTTAGGACTATGGGTAAAATTGGAGAATAGCCATTGTAAGTGGACACTTTCTCTATGTGCATAGACCATGCAATGTGACTGTGTCTCCTATTCTGTGGTTTTATAGGGCCACCCTACTTTCAATAGCAAGCCTACTAAGGGCCTGTTTACTTGCTGGCCTAGTGGACAAAGTGCAACAGGGTGTACTAAAGGTGCAATTGCTATTTGCACTTTCATGTGAACCTCATGCGTGGGGAGGAATACAGCAAGAACTCGACACATATTCGATTCCCTCAAGATTGACTAGCCTGCCCCAATGGGGTTGTCCAACGATATTGGTTGAAACTTGAACTCCTCCTTTGTTACTTGCCCACCCTGGCAAGACAATCGGTTGAGCCTATTTTGTCTTATTATTTGGATTAGGTGTGGAGCTGCCCACCGTCCAGCATGTAACCAAGCCCTTAGAGCCAAAGTACACATGGAACTGGGGCCAGTAGACCTTACTAATGATCAGCATTCTAGAAGAAACGGACTCCCATCCCATCGATCATTAGTGGGATCTACCAACCCCGACTCCACATGTAAGTGGGCTCTTACTCTAGAGAGTATATGCTTGGACAAGTTCATAACATTGTTTACCAATGAGGCAAGGGTCCCTTTTGCATTCTTGAAAAGAGGACTCCTAAAGTGAACAAAATTATTTTACATGGATCTTGAGCCAACCCCTATCCTTGAATCAATTGATAAGTCCCTCCCAGGTATCTAACAAAGCCTAATACCTTCCTAGCAAGGAGGGACCATTGCCTGGTTATACAATGTTCTGTTCATCTTCTGAAGTTAGTCCAATCTTCTTATTCCGAGAAAAGCATTCCTGATCCCAAGCGGAGTAGACGCTGTGGCGGACACTTCGAGTTGAAATCGAATTTTTGGCATCCAGATGATATCTTCTTGAGTTCTTGCAACGGACCCTGCAATATGCTTTCCATACATGACCTTGGCAGACTTGGATGTTGCTACAACTCCGTTACAGTTCTTGTCCGTGTACGAAGAATTGAAGCAGCATCTTCTAAGCTGTTAGCAGTTGGACATTAGTGGTGTAGCAGCTGATTCACACGGCAACGTTGTCATCCCTTCAGACTAGGAGATCGTCGAAGACAATATCCAGCGCTGGCCTGTAAGCTCCCGGCCTATCTCTTCTTAGTGGCTTCACTCTGGCCTTAAGACTCACAAGCAACGGGCACCAATTGTTTCGTAAATTAACAGTTTGACCTGGTTTCATAAGGAGACACTCGTGGAAGTCATATTCAACGAAGTCACTTATAGGAATGTGTACTTCTCTCGAGTATCTTTCAGCTAGCGTACTTCTCGGACGAGGAATCAATTCAAGCTGTGATCGATCCTGGCCTGCGTACCTGCCTATGTACGCTCCCTGATTTATTTGATTGCAGCTGTGATGCGCAAGACCTGATTGGAGGAGCTAGCTGTGAGCTGGTCGAGGCTGGCTGTGGCTCATCTTGAAATGGGTGGAGCGATGCTGCTCCTTCGATCTCTTCTTTTTTTCCACTGTTCACCGAGGCCCAATTGCAAGATCAACGGTATTATATGTACCAACGAGAGCCTGATTGCAATACCAAACTTCTCTTTGCATTGATGCCGGGCTGTTCTCTTGTGGTAGGTAGCTTTTCAGGTGAATCAATGCGGGAACATTGCTTGGTAACGCTGTCTTGCATAGACGTGGAATTATGCATACAAGCTGCTGACCTAGCTTGGCAGACCTCGTCACTGGCACAGCGATCAATCTCTTCCGAAGTAAGCTTACCTTGCTCCTGAGTTGTTGCATGAATTGTTGAAGAAGCTTATTGAGAAGAGTTTGGAGCCCAGGTCACCTGTGCGCCTTCTGAGCAATTATTTATTCAATAGGTCTCAGAACGATACATGGGCCTGGAGCTAGTATATAAACGTTTGATTGTCAGTTTCGATCAGGATTAGATTTGATCAGCTCCATAGAACTACTGGCATGCTTAAATTACTAAAAGGAAAATCCTTTGAATTCTGGTTAATAAATGACCAGTGAAGTGGTTATACTCCCTTCGTCCCGAAATAAATCTAGGGTTTCCTATAAATGTCTAGATTAATGCGTGAATTGCTCCTATTTTCAAGGGATTGCATAGTTATTGTAGCTTCTACTAAAGTCCACTAGATGTGTAAGAATGGAAGTCAATTGTAAAGCGGTGCATGTTGAAAACAGGTAGCAAAAGCCTACCACCCAGGCTGAGACCTCCGCGCGAGCCGGATTAATTGTTTCTTCCCTATTTTTGGTTTTTAAATGAACACCGTTCTTTTCCAAAAAAATTAAAAAAAGACGGCAAAAGTAAATTTTTTTGGGCCTTTTTGAAACTGCTCTAGTGGTACTAATTTTAATCATTCTTCGAGCAACGTTGATGCAATGATGTCCATTGATGTCCTCTGTATTCAATTTTGACAACATCTTGTGATTTAACTCAAGGAAATTCTCACTAAGAGATTTGTTAGTAGAAGTTTTTGTATAGTTATGCAATGAATTCTTTACCGGCCTTGGTTGGTTAGAAGTTGTATTTTGATCCCCTTTGTAGGGATTGAATTGCTATATAGTCTTTAGAGCATGACATATGCGGATTCTTTTGCTTCAGGGTGTTTTAAATAGCTTCAATTATTGTCCATCAAGTTGTGGAGATGGCCAATTTTGTTAAAATGGCGGTATTTTGTGTGCCACTCTCCATTTCAAATTCCATTAAAATGGTGGCATTCAAAAGTAACATCTAGGATTGGTGTAGATAACAAACATCTAGTCTAGATATTGATTTTAGAAATCTAGGACTGTTATAGATTTCAAACCGCACGATCTATAAAATCTAATATTGTTATAGATTTAGATATCTAGAAAAAATATAGACTTCAGAGATCTAGGGCTCCATAGATTTCGAACCACTCGGTCTGAATTGAAATATATGCCATTGTAATGGAATACTAAGATTTTAACGAAATTGGCCATGGAGAGCCAATGTCGAATTTAATTTGGGACAAGTATATTTAGAAATCTTGGATTTATTTCGGGACGTAGAGAGTATATTATATGTCCTAAAATATGGCCGGGGTGAACTAACCCCCTTGCGCATACCTAAAGTCATTCTAGGGTTGCATGTAAGAAAAAAGCCTCCCTATTTTGTGCTTGATTAATTTACCTTGAACACCACTTCCAATTGATTTGGGGCCTTTGATTGCAAATATGAAATCAAAATTGCAAATTTTATAATGCATGCCAAATAAAAAATTTTGGCATTTTCCTTCAGGGCAAGCGAGGGGGTCAGTTCCATAACATTCAGTAGCAGTCACTGTGACTGCCTTTCTTTACCGGAATGATGTGGAATATACCACATCATTTCATTCAAGGGATGAAATAGTGTGGTATATTCTACACCAAATCAATAACTATAAAGACACTTGGCGAAACTTGTCAGAACTTAGCAAGGTGCCTGAGTCAATTACAAGGTCGCAACTGCACATTAGGGTTAACGTCAAATTAAGTACTTTGAAATAAAATAGCAAACTTATTCAAAATGGCAATCAATTTATAGAGATCAATTATTTCAATGCTTGAATTACATCACTTTGATGTGATTGTCATTCATATTTTGTGTTTCAAGTGAAAAGACAACTCTATATATACACATGGGGTGGTAGAAGGTAGAACAACCCATGTGGGATAAAGAAATTCGAATTTGTAGTTTCTCAAGCACTCATAGTTAAGTCAAAAACAAATAATTGTGTTAAAAGTAGAATTTTGGACCTCATTTAGACATAGTAAAATAACTTCTCTCAAAAAACTTGGAATTAAAAAAATTTGGTAAATGAAGATGATTTTCACCTCCAAAGACCCATTTTGAATTTTGAATCTCAAATCAAAAGTTATGGACAAATTTCAAAGAGGATTTTTAAAAATTCTAAAGAAAATGTCCATCCCAACCCCTCTCTCAAATTTGTCTATAAATTTTGATTGGAGATTCAAAATGTCAAACGGGTTTTTAGAGGTGAAACTTATCTTCATTCACCAACTTTTTTTAGTCCACAATTTTTTGAGAAAAGTTATTTTACTATGCCTAATTAAAGTCTAAAATTCTACTTTTAACACAATTATTTGTTTTTGACTTCACCATGAGTACTTGAGAAACTACAAATTTGAACTTATTTATCCCACATGGGTTGTTCTACCTACTACTACCCCATGTGTATATATAGAGCTGTCTTTTCACTTGAAAATCCAAAATATGTTATTGATGACAAATGGTTGTAATGCATTATTCATTGGATTCATTGCCAACATCTTTTTCTACAAATATTTGTTGACTTGTATGTATGGTCCTAAAATTAACAAAAGAAAATGAAACAAAACATAATGTAATGCCACTATCCTGGTACCTAACCTTACATTAATTATTTGAGGATGAATTTCAAAAATGAGGAGTCCAGGGAGGGAAAGGCAACCTCTTTGAAGGCTATTGAATGTTATGACACTCCAGGATTAAAACAACAAGAATACTTAAAATTTGTCCATTTTATCAACAAAAACTATGCTTAGTGCTAATAGTGTCACAATGAATGCCAGAGAAAATTTGCAAATTAGGTGACGGGGCTTCTTTAATTGATCTACATTCTTTTTATTAAGATTTCATTGAAATAATTTGATGGAAATGAATGATTTACAAATTTACATATGATATCCAAATGACACATTTCTTGATGCATTCAAGTCCTCATTTATTTGATAGCAACAATATCTAAAATTTGACCATTCTAACAATAGAAACCAAGCTCTATGCTAAACATTTTACAATGCACACTAAAAGAAAACTCCCATAAAGTAGAACCACCTATTTCCAACCAAGCTTCTATTCCCAACTTGTAGGATGCAGCTATTTCCAGTAACGGCTAGAACAAATTCCTAACACTACAAGGGAATGGGGTGTTTAAGTGAGTTTTGACTAATATTTCAAGTAATGTTGAGCCTAATACTGCTTTATTTATCAAAAAATAAAAAATTCTTTATTATAGTTCCAATTGAAGTTCAAATGTCAGCATATTAGGTTTTTCAATTGTAAAAAAGGGTTGTTTTTGTCCTTTTCAATATAAAAAATAATCCAAATGATGATTGTGTGAGAACAAAAAATGTATATAATATTGACTTTAAGGTCACTACATAAGCTACTTTTGGAATTGAATGTCTAAATTTTGTATTAGATGAAATCAATAATTTGTCAATAATCATTTAATTAATTAAAAAACTATACTATTTTTTGTTTAAGATTTAATCATTAAAAGTTCTTGTAAATAGTTGTATGTTTGAGAAGTATAGAAAATTTCAATGAAAATATCTTTTTAAAGTGCTACATTGTAAAAAGACACTAAATTTAGCTTTAAAACTGGTGATTTATGTATTTCTAAGGGGGGGTTTTTTAACAAAATTTTGTCACCAAACTTTTAAAGGGACACATTGCAATACTATTCATCTATAATTTCTTCTTAAAAATGACAACATCAAAGGAATTTTTAGCTTTAAAAATTCAAAAAAAGACTCAAGTCTTGTCCTAGCAAAGTAATCCCAATGGTACCTTTGAGTGTGGTTTGATCCACATATTCTAAAGTAGTTAGCAAAAAGTTAGGAAGTAGTGAGCAGGAGAATAGTTCTTGAATGATCAGAATTGGAAATCTCTAGACATTGGATATGGATTTGGACAACTTTTTGGCTTCTAAAATTCATATTAGTTTCAATTTTGGGAATAAAATTGCAAAAAAATTACAGCCTCCATATTTCCTATCTTCCTACTTAGAAAAAATTTGCATTGCTTCACACTGCTCATGATCTGTCCTCAAATTGCTTAAGTTATTGGGTATGGGTGGTTCTACCTTACTATTAGGTGACTTTCTTGCAATGATTTTAATGTAATTTGATTCTCATTTTGAATGAAATTCTTTCCAAATTTGGATAAATTGCACTATTGTTTATGCAAAATCATCACATAAAGGCATTGCCACCCCAAAATGGCCAAAGCAACTTGCCATAATTTCAAATCTATCTTTAAATGATATTCCAATGTCTTGCCTTTGATTCTATCATGTACCAAAGATGTGTCATAAATAGTGGATTGACCAATTACAAGTGGAATGGAGAAAAAATCCAACAAAACTTAGCAATGCAAGCGCAAGGATCCTACGTGGAAGCCTTACGGGGTTCTACCCACTTCATCCGCTTGGCAAATGAAGTGGGCTTTGCAAGAAAAAATAGGTCCAAAATTTCTCTGAACATCCAAACTACTTATTCAATTTGGCTCTTCTCCGAAGATATTCATTCTGGAAGGACAGAAATGTGTAGCGCGGAAGATCTTTTAGCTTTGCGCACGGCGCTCTCTAGCTTTGTCCGGGCACTAACATTCCCACACCAAAATGCCCTCCATTTCTTGCGCAAATCTTGAAGAAGTTGACCTACTCCACAAGTTCACCTTTGGGGCAATTGCACACTATGGTGATCTACTATGGACTGTCATAGTCCATAGTTTAGTGGAGAATTTTGAAATTTTTGTAATTTCAAAAATATACAAGCTGTAGAATATGGAAAAGGACACATATTATTGTTGCATACTTGAAGATCTATGAAATACAAAATAATTTTTGCAAAATTGTTTATATTCTATTAATAAAGGACTTTGAAATGTATTCTTATATATTGTCACAGTCCATAGCACTAAAAATAAAGACTCATTGACTCTATTAGGAATTCAAATATTTTGCAAAAGAAGGAATTATATATAAATAGGTATATAGATAATCAAATGTTTTGGTTTGAATTATATAGAGTTATATCTTTAAATTTGTAGATATGGACTATATATGTATCATTATCTTACCAAAAATACTATTGATTTTTGGCAATGCATTAGACATACTTAAAAACAACTTTATACAGATCTATCTTATCAAAATAATTGTAAAAAATATTTTGAAGGGTGGCCTAACTTTCAATAGAATTAATTTCATTATGATCACATCTATAATTTATTGAATCAAATCAAAATAAGATGTCATTTTGGAAGTTTTTCATATAAATATACAAAAGCAATTTCAATTAAATTTCTTCATCTTTTGCTTTGGTACACTACAAAGAAATTATAGAAAAAAAATAAAAAACTTTAGAGATCTTATGCAAAAAAATGAAATGGACTTTTATAGATGTATTTCTGCCAACTTTGGTCCATCGTAGTGTGCAATTGCCCCTCTTTATAGACTCAACTCATGAACAATATTGTTCTATAGAGAGGTATATGTGTAAAGGATCTTCTATTTGTGCAGCTATTGATTGAAGCATTCTCAAAATCTAGTGATATGGTACTAGATTGTTATGCATCTACAGATAACTCGCATTAGTTAGCATAATTTAAACCAAGATTTTTTTATATTGTATATAGTATATTTGTTGAAACTAACAATGTTACATTCAATGATTAGGGGCCTCCATCCATGCATGCCGCAACCTTGAAAGTCATTTGGTGGCCTTAAAGAGTGATAGTAAGATTTTCAAAGCTGTCCTTCAACCTTGGAATACCCCTCCTCCTTCTACTGCCACCATCCAAACCAAGTGCCCTCTGCCTATAGTAGTTGATGATTCCAATGATGAGGATGTGGTGAGGCTTTCTGCAAGGCCCCAAAAGAGATGTTGTAAATAAGTTGGTTGTTGCTTTTATGAATGTCTTTATTTTCTTTTATTGTGCAATATCTCAAAATTTATTCAAAGTTTCTAATTGTTTATTCATTGCATCTTGTAGAGGCAGTCCTCTTTGACATCATGTGCTCTCACCTTCTATTAGTCTCAAGAATTTGCTTGTTACATCAAGACTCTAGCAACAGCTATGACAAAGGCCCCATCACCCATTTCTGTTGCCAAACATCATTCATACAATGTTGCTGTCAAGAAGTTTTTAGACCTAGAAATCAATGTTGACTTACATATAGTGATAGTAGTCAAGTAAATGATCATTCTTCTCCCATGTGTACTATTGGGTCCAAGTTGATCTTGTTTTAAACACTATTATTGTTACTTGATTTTCTAATGTCATGTAGTGAGACTAAAAGGGCCACTACCACTACAAGAGAATGGGGTGTTTTAAGTGAGTTTTAAAGTATAGACTTAGACATAAGATTTTAGGTAATGACCTTTAGATGAAATATATGTGTTTTTTTGTAAAGTTTTGTTGAAAATTGCCTTAAAGGTCATTACTTATAATCTTATGTCTAGGACTATATTTAAAAACTCACTTAAAACACTCGGCATTCTCATGTAGTGTACATTTTTGCACCTTATTATATTCTTGAGTTATTTTGCATAAGGTCATCTTCATTCTTATTTTGCATGTAAAGGTCATCTTCTTTCTAGAAGACATCTATTCAAAAAAGACATCTTTATCTTCATTTCAATAATACTTGAAAGAAATTATGAATTTTAATTGAAAATGATACCTTTCCTAAAATGGTTTCATTATACCATATAAGCACAGGTCCCTAGTTTTCAAAAAGTCACCCTAAACCTCGGATCTAAGGTACTTGGTAATTGATCCTTATCCTAAACAATTCATTTTTTAGTCCCATTTAGCAATCATCTAAATACCTTTTCATTAATGCCATGTACAACAAATGTATTTCATCCAACAAAGTCAACTATAAAAAAATTCATCCAAATGCATTCATCTCCATTCATCTCCATGGTCATAGGTCTTCATTCTAAAAAAAATTATGCTCACAAGCTCACAAGCTCACGCTTGCACACTCCCAAAATGGCAACCCAAGGAAGATTAGCTAGAAGATCCTTCTATAGTAGCATTGTGACAAAAATATATTTTGTCTTGCGCCCACAATAGAATGGCCCATAATACTTGGGCAAGTTGGCATTCAAGATGTTCTATTGTGAAAGAAGCCTTGATACAATAGAATCAAAATAAAAGATGAGTTCTCTACCTTGAAGGTCAATAATGTTATATTCATAAACAAGTTTGCATTCTAATTTTGCTATAATGAAATTAAGGAGCCTTGATATATTCATGGAAAGCAATTAACCGATTAAAGTCCCATTGTCCTCTCAGAGAACAAAACAAATTTTAAATAGGCTTCTTAACTTCAATTTTTATTGTGATTTTTCAAAACTTTTTTTGAAGATTGGAAGATACACCAGGATAATTGCAAGAAACACTTATACTATTTTGATGTCACACCTTACACGCTAACTTTTGCATTTTGGTTCCAAATGATTCAAGATTTATAAGTAAGGTACTCATAATTATTATACACCTTGCGTAATTTTTTTGCAATTTCAAAAATATTTTATTGGTAAAAAAGAGCCTCCAATTTTATGTCATACTTGCCAATTTGGAGGATTTTAGAACTATTTAGTATCCCAAAAAATGAATTTGGAGCAAAAATTTAGAGAAAGTAGTTCTATAGCTAATATCCAAAAGAATGCTAAAAATAGTTAATTTTATGTTGTGTGGAAGTTCTTAAAGTGGTCTCCTTTTTGCTTGCATTTTGAAACATATTAAATATTATTTTGGTGGTTCTTTTAGTGAATGACCATCTCTTTAGAGTTGTTGAAAATGGCCACTTTAAATTTCTTATAAATTTCTTTTATAATTTTCAAGAGTTATAACCTAGAAACACCTATTTTCTTGAGATTTTGTACTTTTCTAGTTTTCATGCTTAGAGAATTTTTCTATGCTTCTCCTTTTTAGAATATCTTCTTCTTAAAGATGTATATATTGTCTATATATTTTTTTTTAATTTTAATTTTTTTAATTTGAAAGTACTTTAGAAAAAATCAATAGTACTCCTAAAAATGCAACAAATACTATAAGTGTTTCTTGCAATGCCCCACTAACATTCTACAAATATAATTTTATTTGAATCATTGCCCAAAAGTAAAAATTATGCCATCCTAAGTCCAAAATGGGGATTGTCAGGTAATACAACCCACCTCCAAAAAAGAGTCAAAATAAAATTTTCAAAATTTTATTTCTCATAGAGAGTATTTTTGTCTATATGGTAAGATTTGATTCATTCTATTTGGACCAGTAATGAAAAACAAGTTATGGACAATCTGAGCATTTTTCTACAAACATAATTTATAGAATTCATTTGTGAGTTCAATTTTCACAATTCTTTAGAGAAAAGAAACTCAACATGGTTTAGCTTGCTTTTAAAAAAATCTAACTCTTGGGATAATTAATAGGAAGTTTCAATTCCATCTTAGACCTATTAACAATGTTGTTTTTCCTTCAATCTCATAACTACTTCTGCTTAACAATTTTTTAAAGAATGATAATCAAGAGTTTTTTATTATAATTTTTTTCCTAGACTTTCAACTCAAATCTTCAGCATAAATTTTTTATAATTCAATGTTGGTAGTGCAAAAATTCTAGGCTAAGAAGATTCAAAGTCTTAGAAATCTAGGCAGGCATGGTGCAACCCCCCTGGATTTTTTCACCTTGAATACAAATATCTTGCAATCCACATGGTCGATGTTTTTGTAATTTTTTGTTCGCACTTTCACACTAGTCTAGTGCAATATCATACGGTTAGGTATGCAAAAAAAAATATTCTAGATTTTTTTGCACTTTGCATTAGAAAAGTCAGTTTAAGATGGAATTTGATGGAAAAAGGCCTTGGGACTTCAAGGGTCAAAAGCATTGCAGAAAATTTTAACCCTCCAGAGGGCCTCTCCACAACCTTCCAAGGTACCTTGAAATTTGTTTTTTTTGGGGCTAAAAAAATCAATTTCCCCCTATTCCCACCCACTTGAAATTGCAATGGCAATGGTGCAGGAAACGAGTTTTAAGAGTTTAAAAAATCTTTAAGAAATCAAAAAATTATATATCTTTAAGAAATAAATAAAAATAAAAAATCTTTAAAAAATCTAAATAAAATAAAATCCAAAAATCTGATTGTTTTGGTGAGCAGTCATGCACTCTGAATGCTCACTGAATCACTTTTCCAGAGTGACAGACCAAGCTTTGAAATAGCTTGGTTTGTCACTCTGGAGAGGTCCTTCGGAGGATTGAAATTTTCTGTAATGTCTGATTTTCTACCTTGCAGATCCCCAATGCTCTATCCATGAACAAGTTTGCATTTTAGTTTTAATTGCTACAATGAAATCAAAGAGCCTAACTTGATGTATTCATGAGAAGCTATCAAAAGGTCAAATCTCTAGCCTTGATGTTCTAGATTGAAGTTGTTGGCTGCAGTGGAGGTGGCATTCTAGACATGTTTTTCAATCTCATCTAGTGCGCATTTTATTGAGTTGCAACATCCCTCCTTCCCCTTGCCTTCCATTGAAGCCCTCAGTCTCAAGGACCCAGCATTGAACGATAAGGCCAACTCGTCTTCTAGTGCTTCATTCACAGTGGTTAGCTCACTACTATTACCTCCAAAGGCCAGCAAGTGCATACTATCAAAATTCTTTGAATTTAAAGGTATATGCACTACCACCTCTAATTGCATATTGTTTTGCAATATGGCCACCACCTGGACTATGGTTGGACGCTGTTTGGGCTCATGTTGCAAGCACAACAACACAATGTTGATGAGGCGTTGCATTTCAGGCTTCTCGTCGTCTTCCAATATCAGAGTGGGATCTATTAATTCCATCAATCGGCCCTCCCCATGGAATTTCCAAGCCTGCCATGGATTCACATGAATTTGAATTTGATCATTTGTTGATAGAAAACTTGTCAATCTATGCATAGAATATATGTCTTATCTTTCTTTAGACAAATTAATTGGATATCATAGCCTTACATATATATATACAAAGGCTTGAAGAAATATGGCAGTCCTTGCGTGATCAAACTCTTTTTTTACTTTAATAAATCTTGCAATGAAAGTTGCATCTAAAAAAGCCATGCCTATACCTCTACATATGATTGTACGCTAAAGAAAAAATGAAGTTTGAAGAAAGGCGCAGTGTAGTACCCAATTGGAGAGATACACTTCTTCAAGTGGCTTTGTCTTATCTATATTTTGCCGACCACTCAAAACCTCCAGATACAAAATGCCAAAGCTGAAGACGTCAACTTTGTCACTCAGTTGGCCAAGTGATGCATATTCAGGTGCCAAATACCCCCTGCATTTGACGTACATGCTACATTTGTCAGAATCATGAATTCTATTGTATGAATTAGCTTTTGTTAATCTTACAAATAAGCACTATTAATTTAATGAATCCCTAAGGGATAAAGAAAAGTGAGGCATACACTAGATGTGACTACTTTCCAAGTCAACATACAAATACACAAAGAGGTAATGACTAAAGATATCTGAGGGAATAAACTAGTTCAACAAGTCACTTTGTTCCAGCAACATGAAGTGTCATAATATGGCTTTCTTCATCTGGAAAGAGCAAAGCTAAGCCAAAATCTGCAATTTTTGGTTCAAAGTTCTTGTCTAGCAAGATGTTGCTGGCTTTATATCTCTATGGATGATTCTAGGATGAGCATTAGAGGAAATTTTTTGGCCTCAGAAGGGCTGCTCCATAATCCTCCGAAGTATTTTGAAATTTACTTTTATTTTGCTCAAAAAATCATTTTCCCCTATTTCCGCCCTACTAAACCTGCAGCAGCAGTGGCACAAGAACCCAAAATGCTGAATAAAAAATTATTAAAAAAATAAAATTAAAAATTTGTGAGACTTGATTGCTTCGGCGAGTAGTTAGAGACTCTGACTGCTTGCCCAGAGCAATTTCGAAGTTGACATGCCATGCAAAGAATAGCATGGCATGTCAACTTCGGACAGCCCTGTAAAGGGCTGAATTTTTCTCTAATGGCCGGAGAATGTAAGCCACGAGCAACTCCAAAGCAAATGTTTAGACAAACAACCCAATCCAAGGATGTCTTGTGTTCACCTTTTGCAAGAGATGGAGTCTTTGTAAGCTTTGATAATAACAATTTCAATCTACACTTTTTGTTGAATGCATATCTAGCTAGCCGAGGAATCGAAACCATAACTTTCTTGAACAATCTTATAAGGTCCTTCCAAGCCCAAGAATGAAAGCCTAAACTATCCTCTTAACTAATTACCAAGCACATTTGTAGTTGAACCATTAGCTCATAATATTATGACCCTATACAAAATAGGAATTGAATGTATCTAATACAAAAACATTTGGTCAAAAGAATTTTGCGCTAATAGTTAGAAAAATAAACTCATGAAGTAGAACTTGATTAATATCGTAGTTGTCCACATACTTGTAAACCAACAACCTTTGGTGTTCACGGAGGCAACACCCTTTTAGACTCACAAGGTTTCTATGTTTCATTCCAGTAATTTTGGACAACCTCATTAAGAAAGTCAGCTATGTCCTGTGTATTCTTGACAAAAAGCTGCTTCATAGCCACTATACTTTTATTTGGAAATACACCTTGCAAGAAAATAAATGCATATTTTCACTTAAAAAATCAATCACAATTCTATCAAAAAGTAGCTACAATGGAAGCATTTTGCTTTGCAACTAAAAAGGATTGTAGTTCAATTCATGGAGAGAACAAAAATGCCACGCACTTCAAGATTTGTGAGGTTGTGATGTCATAACTTGGCCTCAAATGTTCATCTCTTAAGCACTTCAAAGTAAAATTTTAGGACCTTGGACAAAATCAACGAAGTCACTTGATCTCTAAACAACACATGTTTCAATTTTCAAAATTCTCCTTGGTTGAAATCCACAGATCTCACAAAATGGCTTATACAAATATTCTAATACCCCCCTTAGCATGTCAAATCATAAATTATGTCTTTATTCATTCAAGAATTTGGCCTACAAAAGTAAACTCCACAAACAAATTCTCTAATCCTCATTTCTAACTAACCATATTAAATAGAATTTTACATTTAGAAATCCACTACAATTTTTTATTTATAAATAAAAGTGATGGCAATAGAATAAATTTAACTATATAGATCTAATCCAAAATTCAAAATCTATACTATTATTCATGTATCACTTTGGCATCATTTTTCTAAGTTTAAAATGAATCAAGACGTTCATTTAGGGGTTTAAACTAACCAATTGTGTCACGGTAGGTTTTCCAATCATCATGTAAATGCATTGTAAATGATTATTCCTAATGGTGATTGTGTATTACCTTCTATACTGCTCCATAGCCACCTTCACCCAACTTCATGTCTGAATGAAAGTCCCTTGTGGTAGCTCTAAGCTCGCTGAATGAAAATATTGTAGGCTTGACATCAAACTCTTCACATCCTGCAGTTCACATTTTTAGGCATGTCCTACTTACTCTACAACATAATTAGAGTATGCTAATCCACTTTGAAATTAACCCTGGATGTCTGCAACCCTCTCTTGAGTTCAATCATGCATAACAAAATCAATGTATCAGATGAGTTCACGCACTCACTTTGCTGAACCTGAAGGAGATATTGTTTATATCTTCGGGTTCTGTAGAGAACCGCAGAAGCAACAATTCCTATTACAAAGAATACCGATAATGTGCTGGCAACCGTTGCTATTAAAATAACCTTCTTGTTGTTCAGAGAACCTGAAACAAAATGCCTCGTTAGAAACAGATCAAAGAGAAAAAGTTCATAGAAGAGAAAGAGTTCAAAGAATATATAATAAGAATGCGATGAAATGCTCCTTAAGTTGAGACTAACTCTTGATTCGACTTTTACCTTGATTTCTGCAGTACTGTTCACAAAAACATCTGGTACCATCGTCGGCATCCTTTCCGCAATATGGATTGCCTTGCAGTCTGTGCAAGTGAAAAATTACATTATCGACATATAAGAGTTCTTAGTTGAAAAAGCCTCAGTGCCAATTGCCAAGCTACGTACAGGAGTAGCACCCGAGGCATTTTGCTGTACAAACACAGTGTTCTGGAAGCACCTCAAAATTAGTAATCTTTTCAAAAAGTGTGAAATCAATGAAGTCTTGAAACATTTGAACGATTTGGGTGTTCGGATTCACCTAATCAGTGTCGTGATATTTTCAATGCTTCCGTCAGTGTAAATCACATCGCTGATATTGCTGTTCATAATTGACAATGTCCTCAGCCGTCCAGATCCATTCACCGACTTACTCTGAACTAACCCACTCGCAATAAGTTGAGTGATGTCGAGAGTTCCACTAATGCCAGTGTTATCAAGGTACCTGCCATATCCATTCACAAATCGAGCAAATGAATCTCAAACTTGACGCCATGTAGAATGTAGTTGTCATTCTTTCCTGTTGAATGAACAATTCTCAGTAAATTTTGTGATTAGAAAATCAGAGCACTGAACTTACAAATCCGTCAGGACGTCAGATCCGAGCCGTTCCAGCCGTTGGCAGATCCTGTCAATTCATTGCCGGATAGGTCCAGTACAGAAAGAAAGTTGTTGCTGGTTCTAATATATGAGGACAATGGAAAATTTCCTGTAAGGTTGTTATAGGCCAGTTTCCTGCATTATGTAGTCTTTTCATGTAAGCACCAGATATCTCAGGAACAAGTTTGCACTACAATTTCCACGAAGCCTGAATTTCAAAAAAATGAATTTCAGAAAATCAGTAGGATAATTAAATAGTTAATTCTTTTTGTATTAAAGTTTCTCATGACTTAAAATCATGCAATAGATAGGTTGAATGAAGAAGTAGTGCATCAGCCGGGGTCAAACTTACAGAGTGCGTAAAAAACGGAGCATCTTCAGATCAGGCAGAGAACCAGTGAAGCTATTGTTCGACAATACCCTGTGAATGGCAACGTGTGGTCTTCTATTAGGGGGATTTTTTTATGTTGAGCGTTTGACATGCAGGCATGTAAAATGGGAAACAAAATGGAGATACTACGGAAGCAATTTGAACAGCACACCACGTGGAAGGTCAGCCAGCTGAATGCACCCAGAAATTATAATAGACATCTCTCTCAAATTATAATTTGGAAAACTCTCATGATTACGACGATTCATACTTCAAACTGCGTATTTCCTCCTTGCCATTTTAGGGGCTTACATTGTTCAGGAAAATTTGGTTTTCTTTCATCTATGTTTTCATTGAGATGTATCGCCCCTCCAGGGACTTCGGATTTTTAATTAATTGTTATACTTGCAGGCTTGAATGTCTGGAAGACAATAAGAACATCGTTGCATAATAATTTACACGACTAATAAAGCTCAAGTGGCACTTACAAAGACTGTAGGTTCCGGCACTTAGTGAGATTTGGCAACGGTCCGGTGAGCTTATTCGTAGAGAGGTCCCTGTATCAACCGACTATCACTCTCCAAATACCATGTATCAATGGAATCCAGCACTGCTTCGAGCAAAGATAAATGAGAGGGTGGCCAACTCAAGTAAGCAAGTACGTAGTTAACAGGCTAATAGATAACATGTAGCACTGGACAAGTACGGAAGAAGAATCTGTGCCAAAATATATTGAAGCATCTTTGGACACTTTGAACCTGGGATAGTAAACCACGAATGAATTCATTTGAAGCATCCAGATTCTTACAGTGATACTAACTGCCTCGTAGTTACAAAAGCATCTGTAAGATTGCTGTCGTTAAATTGGTTCCTGGCCAGGTTTAGAGTCTGGAGATGATCGTAGATTAGACCTTGTCCGAGAAATTCCCCAACAAACTTGTTGCCACTCAAATCTCTGTAAGAATTCCACATGTGGAAAATACAACTAAGTTGAAGCCACTTCTGTGATCACATTGCGGAGTCCAATTTTTGAGTTTCAAGAGTAGGTGAACAATTCATTAAGAAGGCAATACTAACCGTCGCAGTTCCATAATAAAAACTTACGCATTCAAAATAGTGTATGGGAGTTCTGGAAGACTTCCGTAAAATGCATTGTCATGGAGATCCCTGTAACACTGCACCGATACAGCGGATGTAACGTTGTGAGAACCTCGGTTAGAACCATTCAACTAGGGTGTTAATGTAAACCTTGGTGCCCTTTTAGGGACGTAACACCCTGACATGATAAATGTACTCTTGGGATATGCATGTGAACTTCCTGAAGGCCATATATCTCTGCAGGTCCAGACAATCACAAGCAAGAGAAGCTTACAGTGTATGTAAACTAGCATACAGAAGTTGCTCAAGAAAATGTCCTATCAAATTTGTATTTCCAGTCAATTCTCTGCAGCATGCAAGGATTTTTGTCAGCGTCATAGAATTTGAACGTTCCACGCATATTCATAATCTATGTTTGGTAACTTGGTATCCTGACCTCTCTCAATAGGAAGTGAATACATGACTTGGGTTCTGAGAGTTACTTACAACGTGGACAGAGAAAAGTTTCCAATCGCCGCTGGTAAAGTGCCTGCAATTGATGCATTATGGAGGCTCCTGCATGTCCGGTTCATCGTCAAATAAGCTAAATTACATGTCACACAATCTGGTGGAGACAGAACCAACCCACTCCAATTTCTAGGACCTATTGAAATCTGGTATCTATGCAGGCCCCACTCGCACCAAGTAGCAATTTTAGCTAACTGAAATTAGTTATTGGGCCAAATGGATGTCAGCTGGCAATTTGTCGCTAGTTCCCACTAACGAAAGTCTGGCATTGGATTTACATTCATTTCCATCATTTCACTAAATTTGTTGATTTTGGACAAGTACACTAATTGCGCATTTATCAATCGCTTGAAGTAGGCTGTTAGCTAGCTATTATTCCCGCCTGCCAAGTTTCCTGTTACTCACATTGCGAGTGTGGGCACATCGGAGCTACCATCAATGTCTTAAGACCCATTCTAGCTAATTGGAGCTGCTTGGTGCAGACTATGCCTAAACTATTGACCACATCACCAGCGGTTGATGAAGGCAAACATCGAACAAGCAACTCAGTGACTGTACAATTGGGGTTTTCCTGAGCTTGACCATGTCCAAAGCATGACGAATAAGTTTAGAGTAAATTAGACCGGATCATTAACTTACAAGCCAGTGACGAGAACATAATATTTCGTTCTTTTGAAATCTATACCCAAGCACTCTATCCCTCGCCAGTTGGGTGTATTGGATGCGTGTACAGACTCTCCGGGACAAGGGTATTTTTGAGTGGAACTCCAGCCTGCCAAATTGTTGTTGAGATTAGGAGTGCCCTTGTTCCATTCTGCTCAAAGCACTTGCAGAGCCTCCACTAGCATCCCACCACACACAGACAAATCACTCAATCAGA
This sequence comes from Neckera pumila, assembly GCA_963969595.1. Taxonomy (NCBI): domain Eukaryota; kingdom Viridiplantae; phylum Streptophyta; class Bryopsida; order Hypnales; family Neckeraceae; genus Neckera; species Neckera pumila. Next base: position 24,598,338 of record OZ018413.1, read on the forward strand.
GCCTTTGCTAAGCTTGAAATTAGCCAGGGCTCAGGAGATCTACATGTTTGACTTAGCGAGAAGAAGAACCGAAACCCAACCCACTAACGAGTGATATGTCACATATTTTAGTACACTAATCTAACCACTTCATTGGTCACTTATTAACCAGAAAGGGTTTTACTTTTAGTCATTTAACCTGAATAAATCTAATCCCGACCGAAACTCACAATCAAACGTTTACTAGCTCCAGGCTCACGTATCGTTCTGAGACCTATTGAATAAATAATTGCTCAGAACTGGTGACCTGGGCTCCAAACTCCTCTCAATAAGCTTCTTCAACAATTCATCAACTCAGGAGCAAGCTAGTTCAGAAGAGATTGATCGCTGTGCCAGTGACGAGGTCTGCCAAGGGCAGCAGCTTGCATGCAGAATTCCACATCTATACAAGACATCGTTTCCAAACTGTGCTCCTGCATCGATTCACCTGAAAAGCTACCTACCACAAGAAAAACGCACGACATCAATCACAGGGAGAACGGGGAGGCGTTACCCTCCCCGGTATTTATTTCCGCAGTGCAGCTTCACCCCACCTTGACTTTCTTTTTAAAGAAAGTCAAGGTGGGGTGAAGCTGCACTGCGGAAATAAATACCGGGGAGGGTAACGCCTCCCCGTTCTCCCTGTGAATGCAAAGAGAAGTCTGGTATTGCAATCCTCACGTTCTTCTTTTAATTACCCATCTTCTTGATCTTGGGCTTCGGTGAACAGAGGAGAAAAGAAGAGAAGAAGCAGCACCGCTCCACCCAACTTATGATGAGCCATAGCAACCTCGACTAGCTCACAGCTAGCTCTTCTGATAAGGTCTTGCGCATCACAGCTAGCTGCAATGACTTCAGGGAGCGCACGCAGGCAGGCACCCGAAACCCGAAACCACTAACGCTCACCTGCTACCGACCGCGGTTAAAGCTTAGACGATGTTGATTTTTTGAACACGGACAAGAACTGCATGCGTTAGCGGACCGTGCAAGAGTTGTAGCAACATCAAAGTCTGCCAAGCTCATGTCTGGAAAGCATACGGAAGGATACTTCGCAAGAAGATATCAGCTCACGTACTGCATAAGGTAGATCAACCTATTACCACCCTGATTTGCAATTTGACTATCTTGGGGCTAATTCCATGAGAGACATATATTTTTCAGAGGTGTGCGCATGTTTCATGAATCAAACCCAAGTGAAATTATAATTTTCTAATCAAAATTGTAATTTCTGTGAATTTTTGAAGTGTTTTACTAAAGCGCCCATGACTAGGGTCATAAACGCCCTAATAACAACCCATAACCACCTTCTTATGTCCCTATAAGCATCTAGATATTCACCAATCAGCTATTGCCACATTACCCTAAATGACATAAATGCACTGATTTTGTCAGGTTTCCAGATAGGATTGGCTCACTTCTGGACAGATTTGGATGGTGGAATGGGTGGAAATGGGGCCAAAAACAGGGTGGCGGAAATGGGTTGGAGACGGAATTAGGCTGGTCTACCTGCCGGCAGTTCTATTTCAACTCGAAATGTTTGCCCCAGCGTCAATACAGGAACTGCCCCCAGTGGAGATCAGGAATGCCTTTCTCGGAATATATAATAAGGGTCTCCTGCCATGCTCCAGCTTCTCCCCCGGTACTGGGTACTGTACAGTACTGTTCAGTACTGTACATGTCAGATCACTTAAGGTTAATGTTGGCAGTTCCACTTCTCCTGGGTACTGTACAGTACAGTGGGGTACAGCAGTAACTCGAATTTTTCTTTGAGCACTAAGGCAGAAATACCATAAATTGTGCCAGTAAGGGAGCCGACCCATTCCCGATCACCACCCCATTTCCGCTCTGTAGACTGTTCTCTTTCCGATCAGCAGGAGAATCACAGTCATTAATTACAACACGGTTCCTGATGCAGTGGTGGCGCATTATGATTGGCTACAAGATGATCAATATTGCAACCAACCCTTGGTGGATTTGTAACCAAGCCCTTGGTCGGGAATAGGGAGGTCTATATAACAAGTATAGGTCGAGTAGAATCTTTAGCAAAAAATTCATAGTAATTATGTTTTGAGAAATAAAAATCTGAAAAATGATGGGAACCTTCTTAATTCAATTTCTACACATGGGAAAGTTCCTCCCTTGAATAACCCCACCTTGCAGATATGCGTAATTGCTTAAATGGTCGACAATGGGTCGGCTCCCTTACCCATAACATTCAGTAGCCTTCAAAGAGGCTGCCTTTCCCTCCCTGGACTCCTCATCCACGAAATTCATCCTCAAATAATTAATGTTAGCTTAGGTGCTAGGATAGTGGCAGTACATTATGTTTTGTTTCATTTTCTTTGTTACTTTTTGGACCAAACATACAAATCAACAAATAGTTGTAAGAAAAGATGTTGGCAAAGGATCCAATGAATAATGCATTACAACCATTTGTCATCAATAACATATTTTGAGTTTTCAAGTGAAAACTCAATTCTGTATATACACATGGGGTGGTAGGAGGTAGAACAACCCATGTGGGATAAATAAATTTGAATTTGTAGTTTCTCAAGCACTCATAGTTAAGTCAAAAATTTCTCAAAAAAATTTGAAATAAAAAAAGTTGGAAAATGAAGATAGGTTTCACCTCCAAAAATCCATTTGGCATTTTGAATCTCCAATCAAAAATCATGGACAAATTTGAGAGAGGGGGTGGGAATGGACCATTTCTTTAACACTTTTAAAAATCCTCTCTCGATATTTGTCCATAACTTTTGATTGGAGATTTAAAATGTCAATATTCCTTATTTTTAGTACAAACCATATGTCTATCTTAGTCACAGTTCCATCACATCATTTTGCATATTGACTCACAGCTGTATGATTTCATTAGATTCAAAACAGCAAATTATAGAGCCATCAAATAATGAAAAAAATATATAGTAAAGAAACTAAGGAACAATCTCATTGTCTAAACAAAACAAGTATTCCTCATGTAACCATATAATCACGTATCATAAGAGATCAAGATCAAGGTTCAATGTAGTGTAATAAAATAGCTTCATAGGAAGCATTCAGACATTTTATGAAAATTTCATATTACTATACAAATCTTTTTTCTTAATTGGGACTAAAGTAGAGTAAAGGAAATAAACTATGTTTGTGTCTTCTAAGAGACTTCATGAGTATTAGCACCTCACATGCAACCATGTACCATGACAGACTGTTAGTTTGTAATGGAACGTATACGAGGTGTCTTCAGTGCTAATAACTTGTTATTGTTGTCACATCAAATAGCATAGAAACAAACAACCCTGCAAAAGCCCAAATAGAATACCAAATGATACAAAACAAGGAACTAAAATATCAAGACCTGACTGCTTTGTGTGAACTGTGTAGAGGACAAGTTTTGAAGTAGAGACTCCCAATCCTCAGCGCAAATTCTAAGGAGTACCGTACGTGTAGGTCAGTTTCGTAAATAGCTCGGGAAAATTTGGAAGATGTCGAAATTAAAAAAATTATTGACAGCTATTTCTAAAAATCTGAAATAATTGTTTTCAAGAAAAATTAGAAAAAGCAACACTTTTATGCACGAATAGAAAAGAATCGATCCAAAATTAGGAGCATCCTCATAAAGTGCCAAAAATTTAAAAATCTCTATCTCCCTGCCGAATTGTCAAATTGCTAAAATTAAATTTATTCGGTAGGACAGTGCCGAAACTACCCTACGAGTGCGTACGGTAGTGATATGTGTGTACTCCACAGCAAAAGGCTGAAGGAAAAACCATCAGCTAAGAAGAAGAAGCTGAGCAGCAAGGAAGCCTAATCACTGTATTTTGGTACTCTCTGGTGTTTCCCAATGTTACCAACTAGCTGAAAGCATCCAAGTAGGTGGAACAGAGGAGGGTTCAAGCTAAGGTAATCCAGTCCTTGTGCACTAAGGCAACCATCATGTCAACATGGGGTAGTTGAATGAAGTAAGGTAGTATGCTCTTAAAGCAACCAATTAAGCCTACCGAACTCATCATTGACAGTAGAACATACTTCAAGCAACATGTCAGTCCTTCCTAGATAGGGGTCGCAATTAGAACACGGTTCATTTTAGGTGTAGTTACCTTAGATATGGCTGATTGGGCGAGAATCAATGTCAGCCTGGCAAGTAGCCTCCAAATCAAGCCGATTAACAGAGGTTAAGGTAACTACACCTAAAATCAACCGTGTTCTAATTGCGACCCCTATCTAGGAAGGACTGACATGTTGCTTGAAGTATATTCTATTGTCAATGATGAGTTAGGTAGGCTTAATTGGTCGCTTTAAGAGCATACTACCTTAATCCCAACATCAGATGGTATGCGTTCATTGTGTTGTTGGTCACATGTCATGTGTTCAATAGATAGTAATTAGGGATTAAATAAGCCTGTCTAGCTTGGGCGTTTAACTGCAACCAACATGTGGCACATAATGTGTAATAAACATTTAAATTACGGCTAATGCTGTTGGTAATAAGGGATATTAACTCAACACCGTAAGAGGTAGTTTAGCTGGAAAAAAGAAGTAGTGAGATAAATCTCCCATTATTAGCATCTTCTTAAAAAAGAAAGTGCAGGAAAAATCAAGTCCTTAAGCTTGATTAAATCATGAAAAATCAGAGAGATAGTAAGCCTGTTGCTATAATCCACAAAGCTTTATCAAGTTTTGTATTATTTTTTTGAGTTCCATAACATCACACATACATGAGTAATGTGTAGGTATACTAGAAGCATATTCAAGCATCAATACAAGGATAAAAGCTTGAAATGTAAATCTAGAAAAAAGAAAAAAGAAAAAAAGAAAAATGATTTTTTCAGGTCCGCCATCTGGGTAGTCCACCAAATTGGCTGGGTTTGAATCCTTGACCTCCCAAATGTGAGTCCACTTACTTATAGTCAATGCACCATCTTGTACTTGTTTTGATTAAGGTAGGAGTAGAAATTCATTTGTATACTTCTTGCAATTATTTTTTCACTTCTTTTGTTAATTCAACAGACTTTGGTGGCCATTTAGGCATAGTAGAATTATTTTATTCAAAAAACTTTGAACTAATAAAAGATGGAAAATCAAGCCAATTTCTATCTTCAAAAATTGATTTGCAATTTGAAGTTTCCCTTAAAAAGTTATAGACAAAATTCAGAGAGGGTGTTTAAAAATGTCAAAGAAAATTTCCCATTCCAACCCCTCTCTGAACTTTGCTCATAAATTATGATTGAAGACTTCAAATTGCAAACGGATTTTTGGAGATAAAAGTTAGCTTGACTTCTCAACTTTTGTTAGTTCAAAGTTTTGGGAAAAATGTTATTCTACTATGCCTAAACGGTCACCAAAGTGTACTGACTTTAAAAAATACGGAATTGTGAATGATCTAGTTTGAAAAGAAACCATTTTACATAGAATTTGAACCTTGGTGATTTTAACATTGCCTGAATGCCAAAAAGAAATTTGAAACTCTTCTAAGTCAATATGAACAAAATGAACGAAAAAGTATTGATTTTTTGGTTCATGTGGAAGTTGTATAGAGGTGTACAATTCATTTATGAATTGTCTATTGTGCCATTCAAATTTTGTTTGCATAGTTTAGAGAAGTATTGGAATTTTTTGTCTTGTAGAATTAATACTCAATTCTTACACAATCCCAATCAAGCATACCAAATTTTAGTTTGTAAATACAAAATTCTATTTTTGGTAAACTTTTGAAGCCAATTTGCATAGTTATACATGATATTTTATAGAAAACAATTGGTGATGAATTTTTTTAATTTGATTGCGTACATATATCTCTATACCTCTATAATTTAACTAGATTTTGGCAAATTAATTGTACCGTCATGTTCAAATTTACAAAACTAGTCACAATGTGCGGGTCAAATAACAAATTCTAGTTAAAATATAGAGAAACCTATTTGACAAAGTTTGGTCATATAATGCCTCACATTTAACTCTTCCTTGCTCATATTTTTGTTACTTAAGGGAATGTCTTTTAATATGAAAGATGTGCATATGGATCTTTCCTATATATCTACGCAATTGAATTAAAAAAATTCATCACCAATTGTTTTCTATAAAATATTATGTATAACCATGCAATTGGCTTTAAAAATTCACCAAAAATGAAATTTTGCATTTTTGGAACTTAAATTTGGTAAGCTTGATTGGAATTGCGTAAGAATTGAGTATTAATTATGCAAGACAAAAAATTCCAATTTTCTCTATACTATGCAAAGAAAATGTGAATGGCACAATAGACAATTTGTAAATAAATTGTACCTCGCTGTACTATCTGAATCAACAAATTTTTTTACCATTTTGTTAACTTGTGCCAAATCAACAAAAAACTATAAAAAAAACATCTATGCATTACCCAAATCAACAAAAATTTGTTTTTTTGTCCAATCCGGAATATTTTAGACAGAGACCACTATTGGTAGCTTGATTTTGCTTCACGGTGGCCAATTTTAAACTAAGAATCTCACATTTACAAAGTTTATTCTTAACCATCACTGAGTCATGAATCACTTGTTGAAATGATTGTGAATTTTTTTATACTTAAAACTATTCATTGTTCTTGGGGATTCATTTGCCATGTTAAAAAAATAAAAAATAAAAAATAAAAACTACTCTTTTTTTGCATTAAATTGTGTTGGCTCTTTGATGCATCCCAAAAAAATTCAAAAATTTTGGGATTTGTTTTTCTTGAAATTTAAATAGTTGAGAGTTGGTTTCTTTTCCACAATGGATTTTGGTTATTTTTGGCAGTGTAAATGTTTTTTTCAATTTCCTTTTAGATAATATTACGCAAGCATTTTTTTATATTTGAAAAAAAAATTTGAAAATTTGAAAAATACTTTTTTTGACAAAATTGTGATAGATGGGAGTTGGATTTTTACCAAATCGGACTTAGGATATTTTTAGTGATGTTAAAAAAAAAAAATTCCAATTTTTTTTTGCATTACATTATGCAAGTTTTTATGCATTTCTAGAAAAATATTTGTAAAAAATTTCAAATTTTTTTTTGGACGAAATCATGAGTTGTTTTTTTTCCAAAGAGAACTACGGATATTCTTAGCAATGTTAAAAACTGCTTTTTTTGGCAAAATTTTTACAAATTTCCTTTCAATTTTTTGAAAAATGCCTTCAATCAGTGTCCATTTCGCATGGATTCCGTATAAATAGATTCAAGACATAATCAATGACGCTTTCATCAAGCATTATTTAGACATTGAATTTGCACGGAATTGGTAATACACGGTTTCTGTGCAACATGAAGACGATGGTAATATACATAGAAGAGACATGATGTACGTATTGCCATAATGGATGTCGTTTACGTGCAAATGGGATACTCTGAAGCCCACGTAATCCGTACATTTGTATGAACCAACAAAATCCGTACAACAAAAATGGACATTTAGTCATATGAGAAGTTCAAGATGTAAAAAAATCTAATTCAGAGCTTGATGATTTAATATCCCACTGAGAAGGATCTTCTTGACTTCATTGAAATTGAAACTCGGAGCATAAATGAAGGCATCTATTGCCGACTTTAGATTGCAAATGATTGTGAAAACAAAATAGAAATGCTTACAGTTTGCCCATTGTCCTTGCTTGCCTAAAGACTTTGTAGCCATTTCTTTAAAATATGGGCATGAACACTCTGGAAATGATGAAATGGTAAGCATATATTGCTCAATCTTTGGCTCTGATTCAAAGTTAAGACAAACAATGCAACCAAATCCAGGATGAGGAACCATTGTAACCCGACAATTAAATGCATGCCTTCAATATAATTGTAGATGCACAATTATTTGCGTGCTTTGTTGTCGGCGCCTTCAGATTTTGACAATTACCTTTCCTTGATCGGATTTTTGGATGCTCATTTGGTAATAATAGAATAGGATGAGCGGAAACCAACTCTAAACTTGCTTCACCGCCAAACAGTCTTTGGGGTGAAATAACTTGACGTTGTAGAAGCTAAAAGTTGGCAGTTTCAAAGGCCAAAATTTCTTGCCTTGTCAAATTGGTGCCCATTTTGACAAGCCATATGGCAGGAATACTAGGTCTTGACAAAACCCACTTCCGACTTGTCCCCTTTACACAACGCTCAATGTCGTCATTGCAAAAAAAACATTGCATTTGCTCATTTCGATTCTTCTGATAATTGGTCATCATGCCTGTATAAGTTGGTGCTGCTGTGGCGATGTTGCTTTGAACAATCCTCGCCGTATGCTTCTTTTTTGAAATAGCTTGGAGGGCAAAGCAAGCCTTTGCTGAGGTTTTGGAAAGCCTTGCAATGTGCCATTGAAGCTCGTCACAGTTGCTCTCTTGAATTGCTAATACATGAGAAAAATTGTGAATGCTACCTTCTCCTATATTATCCTCAATTGCCATTGGATCCTCAATATCTATATCCGCACTTGGAAAAACATCTTCAACAATAGGATTCAAGTTTTGAACACTTGTGAAGGCTCTCTTTGACCTTGTTTGAACACGTGGATGAGAAAAATTCACTTTGTCTAGGCGGTGTGAATCATACTCGCAGCCCAATGGCATGTTTGGCTTGCATTTTTGCGATCCAAATACTTCCTCACCTTCAAGATGAGGCTCCCTATTGAAAAACTTTTCCACTTCGAGAATGTTTGACATAGCTTTGGTGAGCACCTTTGGATTCCCTGATTGCTGGGCTGATCGTTGGGCTACTCGGAATATCAATTCTTCTTTTCCAGGACCCATCCTAGCCTGATCGCCTTTAAGGTATTGATAATATTTGACCATTTGCATGAAGGCTCTTACATAGTCGTCAACAGTGGCAATGTATAAATCGTTTCTTTGATTTCCAGATTGTTGAAGCCACTTGTTATGGACTGTTTTGGCTAGATTGCAGGAGGGCATTTTTGCCAGCTCAGATTCACTAAGATTTTGAAATTACAAAGTCAATTAACGACTTGGTTAGGCAGAAACATAAATGCATTGTAAGCATAACATTATTGTTGTTGTTGTTAATGAAAGCATTTAACTATCAATTTCAATTAATAGGAAATTATGATATGAACCAAAAAAGGAGTATAGTCTTTTTATTGTCAAGGATAGGAGAGATGGACCTCCTCTCTAATTCAAGTGGTTCTAATAGAAATAAATTAAGGGAGGAGGTCAAGCCATCACATCGTTGCTAAAAAAATGGCTAGACATGCTTCATGTCTATTGTTGTTCTTCTATCAAGAAAATACAAGAAGAGTCAAGTCTCATTGTCCTCGTTGACAAGGTGTCTTGGCCTCAAAATGCTTGATGAATAATCAAATGAATAATAATCATTATTTTATAATCTCCTTCCTAATCTATTTGAAGCAATAAAAAGAGCTGCAATGAAATTGACACTATATGTCTATTCTCAATTCAAGATTGTTCAAGGACTTAATAGTGATCATAAAATTGAATTTTGAATATTTATTTGCAGGGAACATATAGATTTTTTGAAATAAGATGAATGAAACATAGATACTTACAAGTTGTATAAATCCTCCCCATTGGCGATAACGGAAATGCCAAAATGATAGCCAAAGTTCTAGTCGATGAAGCCTTCTTCCGTCATGGCACCAGATGACAGCCACCAAGCTTTGATGGCAAGATGACGAATTTCTGACTCTTTTAAAGAAGCGGCATTCATATATTGCTTGCATAGCAGATGATATTGATCTTGTAAATTTGGTCGAATATCAACTTTTGTATGTTTTTCCATTGGTTGAGTCCAATGAAAAAACCAAGTCCTTTTTTGGTTTTCCATTGGAACATGAATGTTACTTGACCCATAGATTGTTCTAAGTACAACATTCCAATTTGCTTGGGCACTATCAACCATGAATCCCTTGAATTTAGGGTGGGATACACCATGTCTTACAAGAACAGAATTCAAGTTCCTCCAAGATACAATTTGAGCAGCTCAATCTTCAGATTGCATATCACAAATAGCAATAGTTGTAACGCGACAATACATGGAGTCATGGACATGACATGCCATGGTAGTCCACCCCTTAACCCCTAAAGGACCAAGGCCTTTTTCTACCAAAAAACTCTCAAAACTGTCATTTGTAGAGCAAAGAGTAAAAAAAATCTGAAAATTGTTTTTTTTGCACATCTAACCATATGATCTTATACCTAACTAGTATGAGAATGTGTGGAAAAAATTTCAGAATTTTTGACCGCACAGATTGCAAGATATCTACGTTTGAAGTGAAAAAATCAAGATTTTTAGCACATTGCGGGACTAGATTTTTTGACTTTGAACATTTTTAACTTAAATTTTTTGGACTACAAAGTTTTGAGCTTTAAATATGTCTAGTGGAGAATTGAGTTGAGAGTCTAGGAAAAAAAAAGAAATTAAAAAAAACTTAATTATCATTCTTAAAATAATTGTTAAGTGGAAATAGGTACAAGATAGAAGGAAAATCTAAAATATTAATATTTTTTTGATGGAATTAAAATGCACTAATTCCAATGGTGAGATTGTTTTAGCACAAAAACTAAATGATGTGGAAGTTTTCTTTTTGAAAAATTGCAAAAATTGCATTCCAAAATGAATCCTACAAGTTATTTTTTTCAAGAAGATGCTCTAATTGCTCGATAAACAAGATTGTCCATAACTTTCTCATAAGAAATTCAAATGAAATGAATCAAAGCTTCCCAAATAGACAAAAATATAACCTATAAGGAAAAAAAAAATTTAAAAATAATAATTTTTTTGCAAAATTTTTTTGCTGCCCCTTCTCTTTGTTTTGAACTTATTTGGGCATAACTTTTGTTCCCGGGCACCGATTGAAAAAAAAATTATATTCCCATGAAGCTTATCAGTTTTTCTATCTCCCAAAAAAGTTTCAGAAAATCATGACAAAAATTCAGCCCGTAGGTACCTGCCAAAATCCCATTTGTTCCCCGAACGGACAATGGTCCTTTAGGGGTTAACATGTTTAACGTGATCAAACATTATCCAAGCATCCTGGAGGTCACCACCAGGTTGAATTCGCTTAACTAAGTCCAATCCACTGCCTGGTCCAACTTCTGACATTTTGAAGACAAAAACTTTATCTATATTGGATCGTTGACCTGAAAATTTATTCTCCTGAACAAATGCCCAAGTACTTGTCCCCCTCAACTTTGTAATGCTAATATCCATAATTCCATATCTCCTTAAGTATTTGAACGAAGTTACCTCATTTCGAATATTCAAAGAGCTAAAGTATTTACACTTGTCAAGAATTGGAAGAACTTCATCAATGTTGAGGGTCTTCACAGGAACTCCATCCGGCCGCAATAGAAGTTCCTCAAAAGCTCTTTTGTGGCCTCCAACACAATTGAAGAGTTTGTGGCAACTAGTGTTTTCTCCATCTATTCTCCAATTAGAGTACAAATTCACTCCTTGATGTCTCTCAGTTCACCATCCTCAACAGGATGTTCATGAATGCCAAGATGTACAAATGCACAAGTAAAGTTATTGTTTCCAAACACATAATATACCCTTACAAAACACCTAGCAATACACGATGGAGGTTGCTTGCAGATTTTACAAACAAGCGTTGACCCTTGAGGATGTGTACTTCCAACTTCCAACAACGATGGTGTAAACCCTTTCCATTCTTTTTCATTAACAGGCTTGATTTGATGAGTACAACTAAGAAACTTACAACCTAGGTTAATGCAACGAAGATGTCCTACGCATGCAAAAGTGCGGAATGATAACCCAATAGGATTTGTTATATTTGTTGTAACAATTTTAGACCAGACTTGGCCATCATACCGCTTATCCATTCCAATCATTTGTTCAGCTTGAGATGGAATAGAGGAGGCAGTAAAAGGAGGAAACTCAAAAATGAGATTACCATTGAAAGATGGAGATAACATGTTCACTCTATGGATGGTAATAGTATCATAGTCAATTTTTTTTGAGACATTTTGACATCCCTTCAATGCACGTAGTTCTCTTAAACAATCGATGACAAATGTAATAGATTCATTGCCAATAGAAGGATTGGCGGACAATGGCTCACTATAGGTACTGGAGCTCAGTAAAATTGAATCTAAAGATGGAGCCTTAAAGTTTTGAACTTGCTTAGGGGAATTGACATCAAAATCATCATTTAGAATGTTGATGACGTCCATACAAAGCTCTAATTTGACTTGTGGTGCTAAAGGGATTTGAAGTGAGGACGTAGATGATTGATGGGGTGTGAATATGTCTGTAGAAGTTGCCAAGATGGATTCACGTAATCTATACACCCTAAATTTTCTAGGCTACAAATGCCACATTCTTTTGGCATCATCGGAAGCAGGGACTTGTCCAATTGTGTGAATAAGGTCTCCACTCAGGTCATCAAATACCTCTTCATCAATGTGACGCGAGTCCTTGTTTAATTGAAAACTAAGACTTAATCGAAATGCAGAAACCACAACAAATCCATTTTTGCCTACTAGCACTATAAGAAACTCGTGTTTTTTGTGATGTTTGAAAAAACATGGCCTGACATTCGTTTGACGCGCTTACATGTCAACGTAGATGTCACCTAAAATCCGTTATATTGGACGTGCAAAAAACATGCCAAAATTTCAGAAAAAATGCTATTTTTTACCTCTTTTTTTTTACATCCCATAAGACATGGCCTTCTAAGCTTCCTTGGATATGCCATTTGGCAGCCAAATCATGTCTACGTCGGTGGGCAGTGCCACGTAAGAATTTTCTTCATCCAGTCTATTTTTCATCTGTCCATTTTTTCATCCAGCCCATTTTTACATCTAGTCTATTTTTCATCCAGACCAATTTTTTTCTTCCAACCCGTTTTTTCAAAAAATAATTAGTTAACATAAATTAAAAAATTAAATTAAACAACAACAAAAATGTAGAATTCACTAAGAATTTAAAAAACTTACCATTTACCAGTAAGTTTATTTTGATGGCAAAATTACGTGAAAATGAACATTTTAAGGGTCATATTTGTATCCATTCTTTGTCCATGGTGAGACAAACAATATGGGATAATTAGCCTACGTTCTCTCAAACGTCCAGTCCGACGTCCAGCGCGCTGTTTCAGACATCCAACCCATTGTCTCAGACATCCAGACCGACATCCATCCATCATTTTTTTTTTTTTCCAAAATAAGCCATGTGGCTACCCTTCTCAAAAAAAAAATTCCATATTCTTTGCCCATGGCGAGACAAACGATACGGGACAATTAGCCTACGTTGATTCAAACGTCCAGCCCGTTGTTTCAAACGTCCAGTCTAATGTCCAGCTCGTTGTTTTAGACATCCAGCCCAACGTCCATCCATCATTTTTTTTTTCCAAAATATGTCATGTGGCTGCCGTTCAGCCCCTTCTCAAAAAATTTGGACAAATTCTTTGTCCATGGTGAGACAAACAATATGGGACAATTAGCCTACGTTGTTTCAAACGTTCAACCCGTTGTTTCAGATTTCCAGCCCGACGTCTAGTCCGTTGTTTTAGACATATAGCTTGATGTCCATCCATCCATTTCTTTTTTTTTCTTCCAAAATATGCCACGTGGCTGCCCCTCTCTAAAACTACTTGCTGACATGGCAATTTATACTGTATGCAACGTTTTATAAAAACATGGCCACGTTGCAGTCGACATCATCACAAACGTAGCCGTCTACAATGACATGGTCGCATTTTTTGCAAAACACGTACACGTTTTTTGCAAAACATGTACATGTTTTCTGGAACATCTGACGTTTGAAAAAACACGACGCATTTTTGCTAACGCCTCCAAAACGTGCTTTTCTTATAGTGATAGAAATGTTATTAGAACCCCTTCACCATTTGCTCTCACAATAGCCATCTCTGTGAAGTCCACCATCTCTCAAAAATTGAATTCACATGGAAACAACATCCTAGGTTATGCACATATTTCACTCTAAAGAAATGAATTCAAAAGAAGGGGATTGTGTTGGAAACAAATGTACAACAAGCGGGTTTAATAATGAACTATTCTGCAGTGGCGTAGTCATGGTTCAAAAAATATAAGAATGATGAACTTTGACAGGAGTTCACCAACACTGACCTGAATTTCAATCTGACTAAAGGAACCTCATTAAAATAGATAGGCAAATTAAAAACACATAATGGTTACATAGAAATTGTCAGGTATACTATTATATTTTTGAAGATTAGCTAAAATTTGAATGAGGTAGTTAGATCTTTAATAAACGAATTATGAAAGTTAACATGTTTGTTGTTAATTAATTTTGAAATTACTATGAACAAAAAGTAAAGAACCGAAGTACTGTATATATCATAGTCTGTATTCATAGTGACCAGTATTTGAAGCAGACGTCATTTGCATGAAGTAGGAGCATTGAATAAAAATTTGATTTAGAACATTTGAATGAAATATATACTTCCTTTAAAATTTTGAATACTTTCCCATTTAATTTGATTTTTGGTAGAAGCACCAAATCCACCTTTAAATTTCTGTTATAGTAAAATGATGGTAGCATATTTATGCAAAAAACAACATTCACAACAATAGATCCGTCAGAATCACTAGAAAAGAATTGAACCCCAAAAGAAGCCGCTTTGTAATGCAAAAATTTGGGTGGGAAAGCCTTCACAACTTACTAATTAGGCCAAGAATTCTATGATGAATTCAAAATTTGTCATCATTACTCAATCCATCTCTATGATCTCTCGAATTAGTGGGTGGAAAGAGCCTTCTTAATTCACTAATTGGCCAAGAATTGCATTGTGAGCTCAAAAATTTGTCATCATTATCCAATCTAACTTCAAGATATCATAAATTTCATGATGGTTTCTTCATGAAGGATGGAGCACATGCCAAGTGGTGGTTGTAATGAATCTATGATTGCTCTCATACTCATGAACTTACATGCAATTAGTACTAAAATTGGTAAGAAAACTCAAGGCCTCTTTTGGGTTCAATTTTTTTCTAATGTAAGAATTTTGATTTGATTAAGAGTGGTGTACCTGTCAGGTATTGTTGTCAGAGATTTCAAACACTTCTTGTAAGCGCCTTTTGCTAACCATCTTTATTAGAACTGTAGAACTTCTTAGTATTACTTATTTTGTCTTCAAAGAAGTTTGAGGACGTTTTACATCAGGTAGCACATTGGATAGTTGTTCTCTATTATTGTCGTAAAGGGAGATTGTAAGAGATTGAAGATGAAAGATTAGTATGCTGCATATCTATTGCTTTTTAAAGACTTTGAATAGCAAAGTAAGGTATTTTTTTCTTTAGACTCAATGTTTAGGTGAGCATTGTTTGAGGTTAGTATGGAGAGATGATAAATAGTTCGGAGGTGATAGAGAGGGTGGTATTGTGATGCCAGTTGTTTAGAGATGTATGTGCGGTAGATCAGATGCTTGAAGAAATTAAGGTTCTGAAGTCTCTAGTTGCAAGTAGGAAGAAGGCGCAAACTATATTATATCACTCCCAAGGAAAGATGAAGAGCTGAGATGAGAGGGGCCAAAGTTTTAAGTTGAGGAAAGCAAAGCCTTGGTGAGACGTCTAAAGCACTTGATTTTGGTGGCAAAGAAGTGGTCGACATTACTGACAACAATTTCTTGCATCTAGGGCAGATTATTGAAGAACCATTAGCTATAGTTTCAAGAGACGAAGACAATAAGGATGACGAAGAAGAGGATGAGAACAAGGAACCTGACCAAGGAAGAGTAGATTTGGTAAGTATATCTTATTATTAAATCATTTATAGTCAATGTTTTGAATAAGATTTTGTAGGAGGCATTTAGAAATATTATTGTTAAATACCTATTCACAAGCTTAATAGAGAACAATGTAAGTAGAAGCTTGGAAATATAGAAAAATAGACAACAAAATATTAGATAGTGTATTGAATTTCTATGAACATTTTTTTCTCAGAGGTGCATTTGACACCAAATGCCTTGTTGTGTATTTTGAGAAGGCAATTCCAACAGTGTATAGCACGTAAAAACTGGCACTTTTTGAATGTTTTACAGCCTAAAAACAAATTCAGCATATTGGAACCTGGTCTAAAATCTCAGAATTGCAAGAATTTTAGGCCAAGTCTTGCCCATTATCTTTTTAGCAAACTTTGAGGATTTTTATAAAATTGCTCGTGAGTCCAAAAATTTTGAAAAAAATTGAGATGACTATTGAGGTTATAATCTATGTGTAAAAAAAAATTGATTGAAAATCATCAAATTTGCTGAAGCTATTAAGAAGATTCTCTTACTCTGAATCTACCAATTTTATACTCTTTTATTTTTAGGTTTAGGCTTTCAGGGTGAGTGCTTGTTGACGAGGGCACTATCACCACTCATAGTTCGTGGTGGCCGCTCTTTTTCAAAACTGCAGATCGGAGAGGCGGAGTGTACAGCATGCTCTAAAATGGCAAGGCATGGAGCGCGCAAGGACGACTAGTCGGAGACTGAGGTTTATATTCTAGCCTTTCACCTTCATCGTTTTTATTTAGGACTTACAGTGTGATTGGTGTGCACTATTTTTTGCCTTTTTGGTGATGCAATTTGGGGAGTCCTCATTGACAAGGACACCTATTGCTGCAATTTAGGAGGCTTTAAATTGTAATTGGATTAGGAGGCTTTGAATTGTGATAGGATGAGAATTTGAAGTTCTAGATTTTGGGCTTCATTTTTATCGGTGTACATTGTTCTCCACCTTTCTGGTGATGCTTTGGGGAATCCTCGTTGACGAGGACTTCCACTGCTGCAATGTAGAAGGCTTCATATTGTGATCAAATTAAGGTTTAGGATTGCACATTCTGGTCTTCATTTTGATCGGTGTACATTGTTCTCCGTCGTTTTGGTGATGCGATTCAGGGAGTCTTTGTTGACGAGGACTCCTACTGTTGCAATTTAGAAGGCTTCATTTTGTGATTAGATTAGGGTTTAGGGTTGCACATTCTGGTCTTCATTTTGATTGGTATACATTGTTCCGTTGTTTTAGTGATGCAATTTAGGGAGTCTTCATCAACAAGGACTTCCACTGCTGCAATTTAAAAGACTTCAAATTGTGATCAGATTAGGGTTTACGATTGCACATTTTGGTCTTCATTTTGATCGGTGTACATTATTCTCCGCCATTCTGGTGATGCAATTTGGGGAGTCCTTCTTGGCAACAATAGTAAACTAATATTTGTTCTTTTAGTTGATATAGATGAATGAAGAAAATGGAATCAAAATTGAGTATACTGAGGAGGAAGAGGGCGAGAATGACAACGATGACTTGAAGGATGTTACAAAAGAAACGGGCATAGTTGCAGCATCTCCAATTGTGCTTATGGAAGATTTGCCAACACCACCAATCTAGGTAAATATAACCTCTAAATATTAGGAAGTTCAAATACATTCCATTACTTTGTGTATAAAAAATCATTAAAGCAAAAAATACTCATATACGTGACTTTCTTTATACTTTTGTCTTAGAACTTCCTAATGCAATTTGATCTATCATTTTTTCAATGTCTAATTTAATTTTTAAATGTTCATTTTGTTTTTAGCCCATGCAAAATGTCCCTGCAAATCCGGCTTATGAAGTGATTGACCTTAGCAATGTTGAGAGTGTTGAGATCATGTACTACCAGTGCAATAAATTCAATGTCATAGCTAGTACTTTTCTAGTTTATGAGGAGGCCATGTCCACTCCATTGTATACTCTGATGTCGCCAACTTACGAACCAATGTCGCCTTGGCCTTTGTCCATAGATTATGTACCTACATCTCCACCAAATATGTCTGTATTGGTGCCACATGTAGACACAGCTCCTGATTTAGATGTTGTTACGGCAATTCCGGCTATCCCTAGCCATTTGCGTAGAAAAGCCGCAAGGCGCATGGCAAGGGAGTTTTATTGTCATACTCCTTGGCGCTCTAAGCGTATTGCATGTTTGCAATTACCATGAAATAGAAGGAATATCAAATTTATATCACTTGATGTTTACATCTCAAACTTCCTATATGACTGAATGTTCATTTTTGTTGTACGGATTCCATTCGTTCATACAAACGTACAAATTACGTGGCCTTTGGAGTGTCCCATCCGCACGTAAACGACATCCATTATGACAATACGTATATCGTGTCTCTTCCATGTATATTACCATTGTATTAATGTCGCACAAAAATAGTGTGTAACCAATTCCGTATGGATTTAGTGTCTAAGTAATGCTTGACAAAAGCGTCACTGATTACGCTCTAAATCAACTTGTACAGAATCCGTGCGACATGGACATCGATTGAAGGCATTTATGACGTGTTTAACTACTTCTGGACTATTCAATGAATTCTGAACTAAGCATCTTTATCCAAAACATCAGGAGATCTCTTGACGTTTGTATAGATCGGGAGATCTCCCGATTTTTGTATAGATCTTTTGATGTTTTGAATTGATCCCCCCATGAAAATTTAGATCTTCCAATATTTAGGATAGATCCCCCGATGTCCCAACGGGAGATCTCCCGATGATCATTATACGTTCTAGACTTTCTAAAGTCCAGAAGTAGTTAAATATGGCATATTTCTTAAAAAATTGAAAGGAAAGTTGTGAAATATTTTGTGAAAAAAAGCAGTTTTTAACATTGCTAAAAATGTCCGCAGTCCTCTTTGAAAAAAGAACAACTCCTAATTATCATGATTTTGTCAAAAAAGAAAAAAGAACTGAAAATTTTAGCAAATAATTTTCTAGACATACATAAAAGTTTATATATTGTACTTCCAAAAAAAAATTGAAAAAAAAAGTTTTTAACATCACTAAAATTATCCAAAGTCCAATATGGAAAAAACCCAACTTCCAGCCATCACAATTTTGTCCCAAAAAATAGTTTTCAAATTTTTCAAATTTTTTTTTAGACACAAAAAATGCTTGCCTGATATACTCCAAAAAGAAAATGAAAAAAGAAGTTTTTTATATTGCCAAAAATATCCAAAGTCCATTGTGGAAAAGAAAACAACTTTCAACTATTCCTATTTTGTGAAAAACAAATCACAAAGTTTTTGAATTATTTTGGGATGCACCAAAGAGCCAACACGATCTAATGCAAAAAAAGAATAAATTCTTTTTAATTTTTGATTTTTTTTTAAATGGCAAAAGAATCCCCAAGAACGATGAATAGTTTTAAATATGAATAAATCCACAACCATTTGAACAAGTCAACAAAATGGTTAAATGGTAGCTCATTTACAAATTGCCTATTGTGCCATTCAATTTTCTTTGCATAGTATAGAGAAAAATTGGATTTTTTTGTCTTACATAATTTATACTTAATTCTTATGTAGTTCCAATCAAGCATACCAAATTTCATTTCCAAAAATGCAAAATTTCATTTTTGGTGAATTTGTAAAGCCAATTTGCATGGTTATACATAATGCTTTATAGAGAACAATTGGTGATAAACTTGTTTAATTCAATTGCATAGATATGTAGGGAACATCCACATGCACATCTTTCATTTTAAAAAACATTTCCTTAAGTGACAAAAATATGAGCAAGGAAGAGTTAAATGTGAGGCATTATATGACCAAACTTTGGTTAAATGGATATTTCTAAATTTTAACTAGATTTTGCTAGTTGAGCCGCACATTGTGACTAACTTTGTAAATGTAAACATGATGGTACAATTACTTTGCCAAAATCTACTTTAAATATAGAAATATCTATTTTACAAAGTTTGGTCATATAACGTCTCATATGGAACTTGTCCTAGATAATATTTTTTTTAGTTAAGGTGTTTTTTTTTAATATGAAAGATGTGCATATGGATGTTTCCTAAATATCTACACAATTGGATTAATAAAAATCATCACTGATTGTTTTCTATAAAATATCATGTATAACCATGCAAATTGGCTTCAAAAATTCACCGAAAATAAAATTTTGCATTTTTGGAAGTAAAATTTGGTATGCTTGATTGGGATTGCGTAAGAATTGAGTATAAATTATGCAAGATTGGAATTCTATGTAAAATGGAATTTTATTTTCAAACTAGATCATTCACAATTCCGTATTTTTTAAAGTCAACAGACTTTGTTGGCCGTTTAGGCATAGTAGAATGACATTTTTCAAAAAACTTTGAACTAACAAAAGTTGGAGAATCAAGCCAAATTTTATCTCCAAAAATCTGTTTGCAATTTGAAGTCTCCAGTCATAAGTTATGAGCAAAGTTCAGAGAGGGGTTGGAATGGAAATTTTCTTTGAAATTTTTAAACACCCTCTCTGATTTTTATCCATAACTTTTTAAGGAAAACTTCAAATTGCAAACGGATTTTTGGAGATGGAATCTGGATTGATTCCCAACTTTTATTGGATCAAGGATTTTTGAAAAAAACAATTCTACTATGCCTAAACGGCCACCAAAGTCTGCTGAATTAACAAAAGAAATGAAATAAAATTCACAAGAAGTATACAAGTAAATTTCTTCCTCCCTATTAATCATAGGAGTTCTAGCATGGTGCATTGGCCTTAAGTCCATGACCTCCCACATAGGAGGTCATGGGTTCAAACCCAGTTGGCTACACTTGGTGAGCTTCCCAGGTATTGGGGGGTGTCCGGGTATGGTGGTGCCAGGTGTAGGAGGGGCCTAGGGCTGAATTTTTTTTTTTGTTTATAAATTTTTTTAAATTTTTTTTATTTATTTTTAAATTTGTGCAAAACAACATTTATTCCATGAAGAAAATACACGGATATAGTGGTATACGAAAGTGTCAAATTTGCACGATTACAATACATGACTCAATGATACGGAAGTGGCATGACTTCCGTTCATATCAATCTAGTACACCAAACGTACGGAAGTTGTACCTATTTTAACACACAAAATCAGTGCAGTAATGGTACACAGGTATGAATTCACGACTTCCGTATGACAAAAATGGACATTCAGTGGCATAAGAAGTTTGAGATGTACTCTATTTTGTTTATATCTTTGTATTCAATCTTTCATTTATATTCATGTTTGTATATTGAAGGGTATATCAATTGATCTTGAAGAAGATGGTGAACCCCAGCGAGAATGTCCACCTGATGTGATAAGTGTCTTAGAGAGAGCAACTCCACCGCAAACAGTTGAAGGTGGACTACATGACTCCATCTCTAATTTATAAGGTTCATAGGTTTGTACAAATACAACACTGAAGTCATAAATTCATACCTACGTACCATAATCATATATATTACGTGTATTTTTACTCACTGAATCAGTGCGTAAACAATGCCTATCAATAACGTATGATTGTTGTACTGATATCAGTACAGTTTAGGTGCATTTTGGATACTACATTTGTATAATTAAAGTACATAAATTGTACACTTTTAATAATGATTTTAACGACACTGATTCAGTGCATAAAAATATACGTAACATGTACGATTATGGTATGTAAGCATGAATTCACGACTTCAGTACAATATCTGTTGAAAAATTGTCCTCCCTCAAATTTGAGATGTCATCAACACTCTACGCATTCAACCAATTACAAAGTCAAGTGTAGAGATTCTTCTTTGCAGGCTCATTGGAAATGTCTACCAATACCAAGAACATGACTAGATGATCCATGGTCTAAAAAAATCCATAATTCAAGATAAGTTAAGATCCAAAAATAACTCAAAAATCTATAACTTTCACATTGTATGTCCAAGTGCCACCAAACAAAGTCCATGCACCCATCCTCACAAAGAACTTTTTAAAGGTACCATGAATGTGACCGGGAGACACCTGGTTTTAGAGATTTCACTGTAACAAATGTTCAAAACAAATATGTTATATAAATATAGTAAAGCATTCAAGCTAATTCAATGTATGGATTGCATCTATAGTATGTACCGTATCTTCCTAGCAGCTTAGGCAACTTTCTACCAATAATTAATTAAAGTAAAAAAAACAATTAGGATGCCCAAAAAATAATATATTAAAATTGGGCAATATTAAAATATAATGAAATAAGTTAGGCATTCATCCAAGAATGCATTGTTTTTTTTACAATTTTTGAGAAGCATTAAATTTTAAGAAGCATCAATTTTTGGCTAGTGCTTGTCTTTGTAATTTGAGATGCTAGGACATAATTATTAATACTTGAGTTAATTTAAGAATACAAGTTAGATGCTAATTTATTAGATTACAAGACATGTTGATTGAGTTTTCATGAATTGGACAATCTTTAATATATTTTTTGTATTTTTAGACAAATTCAACCAATAACTTCTAAAAAATTTAGGCACCTTCATTTATTTTTTGCCTAAGCTGCTAGGAAGCTACAACATAGAGAAGACAAACCAATGCAATTTATGCTAGTAAAATTTATGAAATTCCATTGCAAATGCTATTGTAGCTGTACCATTGTAGTACCAACACAAATATAGTATATGATTCCATTGCAAAGTTATTCAAATGAAAATTCTAGACATTGCAAAACCATTGCAAAACCATTGCAAAAACTATTGCTACCTCTATACTTTGTTGTAGTGAACTCGATCTATTCAACAAAAGCAATGAAAGGGTAGGGTTCCAACCTTATAGTTCCCAAATGTTGTTGATTGTAGTGGAGGTGGATTTCTAGAGGTGCCATTCATTGTCATCTGGCTTGCATTTCACTAAGTTGTAGTACTCCTCCTTCTCTCCCACCCCGATTAGAAGCTGTTCTTGAGGACTCAGCATTAGATGACAAGACCAACAACCCAACTTCAAATTCTTCTTTCACGGAGGTGAGCTCACTCTTGTTGCCCCCAGAGGCCAACAAGTGTAGGTTGTCAAAATCCTCCAAATTTGAAGTGCCTGAGTTCGAAGATGTATGCACTACCACCACCTCCGACTGTGTATCATTTTGTAATATGACCACCACTCGGGCTATGGTAGGTCTTTGCTCGGCTTCATGATGCAAGCATAGCAACGCAATGTTGATGAGGCGAAGCATTTCAGGCCTCTCGTCATCTTGCAAGATCAAGGTGGGATCTATCAACTCCATCAACCGGCCCTTCCCATGTAGTATCCAAGCCTGCCATAGAGTCATTGGAATTCAATTGCCAATTGATAAGAAACTTGTTAATCCATACACACAGTATGTATCTTACCTTACACTCTACACATTAAGTGGATGTCACATCCCTAAATACATATATACAATGGTTAGAAAACACTTGTCAATTATCCTTGTTTAATCTTACTCTTACTTTCTACACATTGGATGCCCCAGCCCCACATACACATATACAATGGCTAGAATATTGTCAATTACCATGTAAGAAACCATAAGAAACCTTACTATGAGAGTTGTGTCTAAGAAAGCCACGTCAAACTACCTCTAAATATGATTGCATGCTAGGAGAAAACAAAATTTGAATAAAGGTGCAATGTAGTACCCATTTGGAGAGATACACTTCTTCAAGTGGCCTTGTCTTATCTATATTTTGTCGACCACTCAAAACCTCCAAACACAAAATACCGAAGCTGAAGACGTCAACTTTGTCACTTAGTTGGCCAAGTGACGCATATTCAGGTGCCAAATATCCCCTGCATTCAATACACATGCTACATTTGTCAAAATCATGAACTTTATTGTATGAACTTATTGGATTCTATTAATCTTAAAAATGAGCATTCTTGATTTGATGAGTCTAGTCCAATGAATCCCTAAGGGATAAAGAAAAGTAAGGTGTACAACAAATTTGTAGCATTTCTAAGTTAGCATACAAACTCACAAGAAGGCAATGACTAGAGATATCCAAAGAAGAAACTTATGCCCCACTCACTGTGTTCCCGCAACATGAAGTGTCATGATATGGCTTTTTTCATCTGGAAAGAGCAAGGCTAAGCCGAAATCTGCAATTTTTGGTTCAAAGTTCTTGTCTAACAAGATGTTGCTGGCTTTGATATCTCTATGGATGATTCTAGGATGAGCCAGGGAATGTAAGTAATGTAAGCCACGAGCAACTCCGAGGCAAATGTTTAGACGAACAACCCAACCCAAGGGCGTCTTATGTCTACCTCCTGCAAGAGATGGGATCATTGTGAGCTTGATAAAGTATAACGATTTCAATTTGCACTATTCGTTGAATACAAATTTGGCTAACTATAGAATCAAAATCATTTCATTCTTGAACAATCTTACAAGGTCCATCCAAACCCAAGAATTGAAGCCAAACTATCTTCAACAAGTACACTTGTAGTTGAACCATTAGCTCTTGGCCATTCTTTTGTCATTGAAATCTGAATTAGAATATCCCGCAAATAAAAGATGAGCCTTGAAGAATATAGAAAGTGATTTTACAACAATGATAACAAATATTATGACCCCACAAAAAATATGAATTGAATGTATCTTACATGAAAGTGGGCAAAAGAATTTTGGGCTAATAGTTAGAGAAAGAAACTCACGAAGTAAAACTTGGTCAATATCGTAGTTATCCATATACTCGTAAACCAACAATCTTTGATGTTCACGGAGGCAACATCCTTTCAGATTCACAAGGTTTCTGTGTTTCATTCCAGTAATCAAGACAACTTCATTAAGAAAGTCAGCTATACCCTGTGTGTTCTTGACAAGTAGTTGCTTCACAGCTACAGTACTTTTATTTGGAAATACACACTGCAAGAAGTGAACATATTCATATTCACTTGTCAACTAAAAAAGATTGTAGTTCAGTTCACAGAAAAGAACAAAAATGCCATGCATTTTCAAGGTTTGTGAGGTGATTATTTAATAACTTGGCCTCCAACTTTACCCCTTAAGCACCTCAAAGAGAATTTTAGGACAATGGAATAAATCAACAAAGTCCCTTGATCACCAAACAATCCAAGTTTCATTGATTCAAATTTTTCCAAACTATAATCAAAGATTGAAATCTAAAAATCCATTGCAATTTTAATTAATTATAAATAAAAGTGATAGCAATTGTCAAACAAACTATACAGATGTAAGTCAAAACTCAAAATCAATAACTATTGTTCATGTATCAATTTCCCACATTATTTCTCCAAGTTGTTTATAGTGAGTCAATACACTCATTTAGGGGTGAAAACTAACTGATTATGTCACAATAGTTTTTTCACTTGCATTGTAAAAGATTCATATTCTTGGTGCTTGTGCATTACCTTGTATACGGCTCCATAGCCGCCTTCACCCAGCTTCATGTCTGGATGAAAGTCCCGTGTGGCGGCTCTAAGCTCATTGAATGCATATATCGTAGGCTTGACGTCAAACTCTTCACATTCTGCAGTTCACATTGTTGGGTATGTTCTACTTACTCCACAACATAATTAGAGCATGCTAATCCACTTCGAAAGTAACCTCATCTGCAACCCAATCTTAAATTAAACCATGCATAACAAAATGAATTCATCATAAGAGTTCATACACTCACTTTGCTGAACTTGAAGAAGGAGAGACCGTTTATATCTTCGGGTTCTATAGAGAGACGCAGAAACAACAACTACCACTATGAAGAATACCGATAGTGTGCTGGCAACCGCTGCTATTACAATAGCCTTCTTGTTGCTAATAGAACCTGAAACAAAATGCCCTCGTTAGAACACATCAAAGAGAAAGAGTCTTAAGATTAGTAAGAAAGCGATGAAATGCTACTAACGTAAGTTGAGAGTACCTCTTGATTCGACAATTACCTTGATTTTTGCAGTACTGTTCACAAAAACATCTGGTACCATCATCAGCATCCTTTCGGCAATATGGACTGCCTTGCAGTCTGTGCAAGTGAAAAAAAACGTTATAAACAGACAAGGCAGATGAGAGTTTTTAGTTGAAAAAACTTTAGTGCCAATTGCTAAGTTACAGGAGTAGCGCTCAAGGCATTTTGCTGCACTAACACATTGTCCCGCAAGCATCTCAAAATTAAGGTCTACGGATTCACCTAATCCGTGTCGTGATATTTTCAATGCTTCCGTCAGTGTAAATCACATCGCTGATATTGCTGTTCATAATTGACAATGTCCTCAGCCGTCCAGATCCATTCACCGACTTACTCTGAACTAACCCACTCGCAATAAGTTGAGTGATGTCGAGAGTTCCACTAATGCCAGTGTTATCAAGGTACCTGCCATACCCATTCACAAATCGAGCAAACGAATTTCAAACTTGATGCCGTGTACAGTGTAGTTGTCACTCTTTCCTGTTGAATGAACAATTCTCAATAAGTTTTGTGATTGGAAAATTAGTCAGAGTACGGAACTCACAGCTCCTCAAGGAAAGTCAGATCCGTGCCGTTCCAGCCGGTGGCGGATCCTGTCAATTGATTGCCGGATAGGTCCAGTACAGAAAGAGTGCTGTTGGCTCTGGTATCAACATATGAGGACAATGGAAAATATCCTGTAAGTTTGTTATAGGCCAATTTCCTGCATTACATAGTCTTTGATATAAGCACCAGATATTCTCAGGAACAACTTTGCACTGCAATTTCAGCAGAGACTGCAGCTCAAAATAATGAATTTCAAAAAATCAGTATTATAAGTAGATAATTCCATTTTTATTAAATTTCTCATTACTTCAAATCATGCAATAAATAAGTTTCAAGAAAGAAGTAGTGCATCAGCCGGGGCCAAACTTACAGAGTGTTTAAATTAGGGAGCATCCTCAGATCAGGCAGAGAACCATCGAAGCTATTATTCGACAGTACCCTGTGAATGGCAACGTGTGGTCTCTATCAGGGAGTTTTCTTTTGTTGAGCTTTGACATGCATGCATGTAAAACGAGAAACAAATGGAGTTGTTAAGGAAGCAATTGAGCAACCCACCACGTGGAAGATCAATCAGCTCAATGCACCCACTCTATAATAGATATCGCTCTCAAATTATAATCAGGAAAACTCTCAGACCTTAAAGTTTACTAGGTAAGGTAGGATGCTCTAAAAGCGTCCATTTAAGGGCTGGTCCGCCTTTTTGTAGGTTTGCATGAATATAAATATTTTGCACTCATTTTTCAGAGAAAGAAAAATGGATGAAGAACGTAACACAAGTGCTTTCATATTTTTTGAAGCATTTTTGAATTAGGTATGAATTTCCTAAGATTTTTGTTATAGGTACCTATTTGTGATCCTAGGTCTCCCAAAGTGCGTCCACTTACAACTTCTAAAGTGATTGGAGGAAATCAAGGCGAATGACTGGCTCTTGCAATAAAGAAGACTTTTTTTTGGGCTCAATCAATGACTAAAGTGGTCCATTTAAAGACCAACTCAAATCTATTCAGTACCATTTTGTAGGGTTGATTTGAAGAAGCTGGTCGCTTTTAGAGCATCCTACCTAACTACTCAGGAGAATTTGGTTTTCTTTAATATGTGTTCTCATTGAGATTTATCGCTGCCCCACGGGGCTTGGTAAAGGAGGTGTTATATTTGCATCGGAGTCCGGAAGACGATGCAAATATTGTTGCGTAATAATGAAGACGATTAATAGAGCTCAAAATGGCACTTACAGAGACTGTAGGCTCTGGCACTTGATGAGATTCGGCAAAGGTCCGGTGAGCTTGTTCGTAGATAGGTCCCTATATCAACGATCACTCTCCAATGTATCAATGCAATCTACCATGAGCACAGATAAACGAGAGGGTGGACAAACCGAGTAAGCACGTACGTAGTTAACAGGCTAACAGATAACATGTAGCAATGGACAAGTAAAGAAGAAGAATCCGTTCAAAAATATACAAGACCATCATTGGGCACTCTAAACCTGGGATAGTAAATCACGAATGAACTGAAGCATCCAGATTCTTACAGTGATACTAACTGCGTCATGTTCATAAAAGCATTTGTAAGATTGCTATCGTTGAATTGGTTCCTGGCCAGGTTTAGAGTCTGGAGTTGCTGCCAAGTTTGACTTTGAGAGTGAAATTCCCCAACAAACTCGTTGCCACTCAAATCTCTGTAAGAATTCCACATGTAAACATTAGTGGAAATTACAAATAAGTTGAAGCCACTTCTGTAACCACATTAAGGACTCCCATTTTTTAGCTTCAAGATTAGGTCAATTCATTAAGAAAGCAACTCTAACTGACGCAGTTCCATAATAAAAACTTACCCATTCAAAATAGTGATTGGGTAGTATGGAAGACTTCCGTTAAATGCATTGTCATGGAGATCCCTGTAACACAGCACCGATACAGCGGATGTAACTAATAGTTAGAACCTCGGTTAGAACCAACTGGTCAACTAGGGTGTTCATGTAAACCGTGTTTCCTTTCAGTAACGCAACACTCTCTACAGTCATGATAAAAGCTCTCTTGGGATATGCATGTGAACTTCCTGAAGGCCAAACAATCTCTGCAGTCAGTGTTCACGCACGACAATCACAAGGAAGAGAAACTTACAGTGTATGTAGATAGAAATCTTGATTTTCCGGAGGAAGAGGTCCAGTCAACTTTGGATTTCCAGTCAATTCTCTGCAGCATGCAAGGATTTTTGTCAATGTCATAGAATGTGAACGTTCCATCGCATATTCATAACCTATGTTTAGTAACTTGGTATTCTGAACTTTCTCAAACACATGACTCGGGTTCTGAGAATTCCTTACAGCGTGGACAGAAAAGTGAAGTTTCCAATCGCCGGTGGCAAAGTGCCTACAATTGATGCATTATGGAGACTCCTGCATGTCCAGTTCATCGCCATATATATAAGCTAGATTCTAAATCACAAAATCTAGTGGAGACAGAACCAACATGGTCAATTTCGTGAAAATGGCGGCATCCCATTACAATGGCACGTTATTTCAATTCAGAACGGCCGTTCTGAAATCTACACTTGTCAAACATTCTAAAATCTATGATTATCCTAGATATCTAAAATTTATACAGATCCTCGATTTTTAGAACAAATGGTCTGAAATCTATATAGTTCTTAGATGTTTGAAATCTACAACAGTCTTAGATGTCTGAAATCTATAACTGTTCTAGATGTTCAAAGCGGGCGGTCTGAAAAAATGGCACAAAGAGTATGGCACAAGGAAAATATGGCACTAAGAATACCGCCATTTTAACGAAATTGGCCATCAACCCACTTAAGTTTCTAGGACCTATTGAAATCTGGTATCTACACAGGGCCCCACTCGCACCAAGTACCAATTTTAGCTGACTGAAATTAGTTGTTGGGCGAAGTGAACGTCTGCTGGCAATTTGTCGCCAGTTCCCACAAACCAACTGGCATTGGATTTAAATTCATTTCCATCAGTTAACTTAATTTCCCGATTTTGGACAAGTACACTAATTGTGCCTTTATCAATCGCTTGAAGCAGTCAGTGTTATTCCCGCCTGCCGAAGATCCTGTTACTTACTTTGCGAGTGCGGGCACATTGGAGCTAGTACCATGAATGTCTCAAGACCCAAGCTTGCTAATTGGAGCTGCCTAGTGCAGACGGGGTCTAAACTACACCAGGCATGCAGCGGTTGATGAGGCCAAACATCGAACAAAAAACTCATTGACTGTACAAAAAAACTTTCCAGGGCTTGGCATGTCCAAAGCTTGAGGAATGAATTTAGAATAACTTAGAGGATCGTGCTCTAACTTACAAGCCTGTAATGAAATTTTGTTCATCCGTTCCGTTGAAAACTACATCCAAGCAATTTATCCCTCGCCAGTTCGGTCTAAGAAGAAAGTATCCGTCGCAAGGGTATTTTTGAGTGGAACTCCAGCCTGCCAAATTGCTATGAGGTTGGGAGTGCTCTTGTTCCATTCTGCCCAAATCACTTGCAGAGCCTCCACTAGCAGGTCCCACCACACACACAGACAAATCACTCAATCAGAGCCTTTGCTAAGCCTGAAATTAGCCAGGGCTCAGGAGATCTACATGTTTGACTTAGAGAGAAGAAGCACCGAAACCCAACTCACAAACAAGTGATATCACATATTTTAGTACAAATGACCAAATTATAACCACTTCAGTGGTCATTTATTAACCAGAAAGGGTTTTACTTTTAGTCATTTAACCGGTAGTTCTATGGAGCTGATCTCTAGTCCCGACCGACACTCAAAATCAAACGTCTATTAGCTCCAGGCCCTATTGAGACCTATTGAATAAATAATTGTTCAGAAGACGCACAGGTGACCTGGGCTCCAAACTCCTCTCAATAAGCTTCTTCAACAGTTCCACAACTCAGGAGCAAGCTAGTTCAGAAGAGATTGATCACTGTTGCCAGTGATAAGATCTGTCAAGGTCAGCAGCTTGCATGCATAATTCCACGTCTGTACAAGACATCGTTCCAAACTGTGCTCCTGCATCGATTCACCTGAAAAGCAAGCTACCACAAGAGAAACGCCGGCATCAATGCAAAGAGAAGTCTGGTATTGCAATCCTCACGTTCGCGAATTAAATACCCATGATCTCGATTTTGGGCCTCGGTGAACAGAGGAGAAAAGAAGAGAAGTAGCAGCACCGCTCCACCCAACTTAAGATGAGCCATAGCCAGCCTCGACTAGCCCACAGCTAGCTCCTCCGCTCAGGTCTTGCTCATCCCAGCTGCAATGAATTCAGGGAGCGCTCGCAGGCAGGTATGCATGCAGGCCTGGATCGATCACAGCTTGAATTGATTCCTCGTCCGAGAAGTACGCTAGCTGAAAGATATTCGAGAAAAGTACACATTACTATAAGTGACTTCGTTGAATATGGCTTCCACGGCCGTCCCCAAATGAAACCTGGTCCAACTGTTAATTTACTAAACAATCGGTGCCCGTTGCTTGCGAATCTTAAGGTCAGAGTGAAGCCACTCAGAAGAGATAAGACAGACCAGGAGCTTACAGGCCAGCCCTGAATATTCAAATTGTCTTCGACGATCTCCTTGTCTGAAGGGATGGCAACGTTGCCGTGAGAATCTACACCACTAACATTCGACTGCTATGACCGCCCCAGTGTCACAACACAGGAACTGCCCTCAGGAGAAGATGAACTATTTGTCCATGCGCGTACTGACCGTACTCTCAAGAGTACTAAAGTTGACTCGCCATTGGGATTTGGGAGCGGGAAGGACGTCGTACTGACCGTACTCTCAAGAGTACTGAAGTTGGCTCGCCATTGGGAGCGTGGGGAACACGATATAACCACAAAATACGAGGCGCGTTCTCACGGCGTGACGCTTACAGTCTATTCGCACTGAGAAAGTGCACACACAACTGCTATTCTTTAACTTCACTCATACCGGATATGAAGGTCTTATTCGGTACTCTGGGGCCAGGGAGAACTGACCCCTGTATTGCCCCGAGTTTTACCCTTGCAAAAACACTGAAATTCTTTGTTTGCCACATTTGATAAAATTTGCAATTTCTGAATTTATATTTGCAATCAGAGGTCCCAAATTAGTTAGGAGATGTGAAGAAATACAAAATTTAAGCGGCACAAAATAGGGGGTAGTTTTTAAATTTTACCCTCTGACGGGGCAATAGAGGGGTCAGTCCTCCCTGGCCTCGACAAAGCTGTTGACAAAGGTGCTTAGGGAAAGTTACTATAATCCGTTTGAAAAGCCCGCCGTCCTCGTGCACAATTCTACTCTTTGCTCTGAATCAGTCGACTACCTGTTGAGATTCCCAGTTTCGCATCACCCCACCCCACCCCACCCCTGATTTCTTGGCCTTGGTCGAGTTCTTCTTGTTTGAGACGTGTAGGTTTGCAACTTTCAGTTCTGTTTGGGGAAGTCGACTTTGAATTTTGTTGACATTGGAAGGCGATTCGAAAACTGCCCCACGGTGAGAGAATTGAAGTTGTGTTCTAAAAAACTCATGCGCGGGGGCAGTTCCTTGAGAATTGGGAGTAGGGTTTTATATTTGTTGTATAGTGGGAGGCCTCTTCCGAAAGCCTCCCGCGATCACAGTCTGGGGAGTTCTGTAGAAAAGTCGGACAATTTCTTAACTTCTACTGTAGAAGTTGGCTTGTATTTTTCTATTTTTACTTGGAAGTTGGCTTGAAAACTTATCAGTTGATATCTTCCATTTTTAAATGCGATTTAGCAATTTGTCGGATTTTTCTTTTTCCATTTGCCAATTTTCCTGAATGTAGAAAATTTATGCCGAATTTGACCTTGATGTAGGGGTAGTCCTATGTCCCACATCTACAATCTCAAAGTCAAAGCTGACTTCTTTCAGACTTGTATAAGCATGAATACTCTAAGTTAATTCCTTAATAAGGCATGACTATATTTGCCTGGATCTGGGCAGGCCGGTGATATCTTTGATCAAGATCCAGAAATAGTGCATCGATGAGTCCACATGGCTTTAAGGGAGCCAACCCATTTCCTACCACTGAACCCTTCACCGCCTAAGGGGACAAAATATTTCCCCTTTTTCAATGTTCTGAAATATCCAGGCGGTGAGGGGTTAACACTTAACCTCTAAAGGGCCAAATGGCATTTTTTGGCACCATAGCGATTTGGGGCAGCTCACTATGACTGGAGATTTATTTTTCTCTTTGAAATTTTCACACAACATATGCCCAAGGAGTAGCTTTAAGACCCAATAATTTTTTAGAACTTTTGACTACATGGTTAAAAAGTTATTGGATGATATGTCATTTTCAACAATTGGCGGGCAGCTCAAAAAATTTCTGAAAAATTACTTTTAAAAAAAATAAAAATTTGAAATTGGTTTTCTAAATTAATGTATACATGGAAAGCTATAAATCATTCCATTTTTATTAATGAGAATTAAGAGGTATTTTAGTTTGCGGATAGTTATGGATCTTCTACTCTAAAATAAATTTTGGAGTCCTTTATTTAATTCAATTTTTAATATGTTTTGGACTAAAATAAAAGCCTAGGATGTAGATTGTTTATTACAACATTACAACCATTGGGATTGGCATTTTTCTATTCCATAACAAATTCTTAACAATTAGTGTTTTGAATTGCTATCTACTTCTTTGTACTTACTATTTTTTCCTATATATTGTACGATTCCAAATGATCTGAATTTTTTAAACATATAGCCATCTTGATTTGAAGAATGAATCCAAAGAGTAACCACTATTTTGGGCATTATTCATACAAATGTGACCTTGTGAAGTGCGACTACTCGATTTTTTGCAAGGCCGAAAAAAGGGATTTTGTCAATTCAAACGCTAATATCTTGCAATCTACATAATGGAAAACTTTGAAAATTTTTCCACATCTTCTCAAACCAACTTATTACATAACTACAAGATCCTATGGTTACATATGTAAGCATATTTTTTTTCTAAAATTTGATAGTTGTAATATAAATGGTAATTTTGGAACATTTTTGGTGAAAACATAGTCTCTGACTTTTAGGGGCTAAAGGACGGACCTATGACTACCAATTTCAAGCCTCATTACCCATCATTCAATTTGCTTCCATTTTGCAACTAAATATGTATGAAAAAATTTACATTTATTTTTCACAATTGAAATCACATGTCTTCTTTACTTCACAGAATTTTTAGATTTTTTTTGTAGATAAATTGATTTTTTTGAGAATTTTTAAGAAAAAATAAAGAAAAATCATGTCAAATAGAAAATTATTTTGAAAAATCTGAAAATTTCACCATGTGTGTATATTAAAATGAAAATGACAAATATCATGGTGTAAAATTAATTTCCATGTCATTTTATAATTTAAAAAATAATAGACATTGAAAATACATCCAAAGTTCAAATTGCAATATAGTATTCAATATTAGGAATTTTTTCAAAACTCAAATTGAAGCAAAAACTAAACTTGATGACCTTTAGTTTGTTAGTTAGGCTCAAATTCAAAAAAACTCATTTTCAAGGAGAAATATTAGATTTGAAGCAAAGAGCAACAACTTCCCAAAATACACTAAAACAACATATTTTTGTGTTTTACTAATTTCACATTTACATGAAGACAAAGACACACAAGATAGTCATTGCAAGAAAAATTGTTCAAAAAGCGTAGCATTTTGCACAAACTAATTTTTTCTTTTGGGAGTATTTTAAAATTAAAAAAACAATTTTAAGAGAATGTAAAAGATATATTTAGTGTGTAGACTTTTAAAAAGAAGGTGCTTTAGGAAGGAAAAGCACATGAAAATTCTCTAAATAGGGAAACTAGAAAAATGTAAAATCCGCCAAAAATAAAAACTTGCACTATAATTTCACATTTTAATTTGTAAAAAATAAGAAAAGCAATTTTAATAAAAAACTAAAAATTGGCAATTTGGAAAGAATTCATAGTGATGAGATTTCACCAAAAGATTGATCTTAGAACCATCTTCATTGTTCAAAAATTGCGCGCAATTAGAGTGTTGTTTGCACTCATGTAGAGGATACAAATTAATATGTTTTTAGATTCCATTTGATAAGAATATGCTTTCCTAATATGCAAATAGACCATGAAAATTTGAGCCCTAGATCGTTAAATTTGGGTACTCCTAATATAGTAAAAATTCCTAAATTGCACCGCATAACAAATGATTTTCAAATATAAAATATATGTGGGAGTATGGAAATTTAAAAATAGATAGGAACAGATTAGAAACGGATTAGGATAGTCTAGTTTTTTCAAATTTTGTTGTTAATACAAAGGAATCCGGTTCAACTATGAACAACTTGAGATTAGTTAGTATACGGATTGCTAAAATTGTTAAAACTTGTTAAGGCACCAGATGAAGGGCGGAATGCGGAACCCAAAAAAATCCTGGGTCCATGCAACCTACGACCTAGACTTCCGGTCTAGAAAACCTAGGCATTAGAGAAAAATTCAGCCCATTTTAAGGCCGTTGGAAGTTGACATGCCATGC
Organism: Neckera pumila; assembly: GCA_963969595.1. NCBI lineage: Eukaryota > Viridiplantae > Streptophyta > Bryopsida > Hypnales > Neckeraceae > Neckera > Neckera pumila. The sequence goes on from OZ018413.1 coordinate 24,633,079, forward strand.
TATAGTTTGCATGGCCTGTCAACTTCAAAATTGCTCTTGGTGAGCAGTCAAAGTCTTTGACTGCTCGCCGGAGCAGTCAATTCCCGCAAAAAAAAAACTTAATTTTTTTGTAAATAATTTTTAAAGATTCAAAAAATTAATTGATTAATTAACTAATATTTTTTTATTCAGATTTCTGGGTTCTTGCGCCACTGTGTTGCAGTTTCAACAGGGCGGAAATAGGGAAAAGACGACTTTTTGAGCAAAATAAAAGCAAATTTCAGGGTACCTCGAAGGACTATAAGGCAGCCCTTCGGAGGTCTGAAATTTCCTCTAATGGGTACCATTACGGGAACAGTCTTATATCCATTTTCCACTGAGAATTGTCAGCCGATCATTGGGCACCTCCACCACTACATTTCTGTCTCTCTTTCTTTGCAGACTTTTGCATGCGCTTGATGAGTGAAAGAGTGGTGAGTTAAAAATCGTGCCAGGGAGAGAAAGATAAAGTTGATTTTAAGTTTGTCTAATATGTCTTGCAAAACCAATAATATTTTTGATGAAATAATGATCTACAAAAGTCCTTTTCTCAAAGACTAAAACATAAATTCTATTGATATGTACAACAATCCCATCTACAATAACATATATTCATATTCTTCAAAAATCAAAGTGAAATTCTATGTTCTTGTATGAATTCAAGAGCCATTTCATAAAAATTAATGGACTGTAATAGTTCTTGAGACAAAGGCTAAATAGTCATTAACACATAAAATATTAAAAAATTTATTTCATTCACCTATCAAAGGTTTTTGTATATTAAGTATATAACACAGTAATAAAGCCTTTTAATTACAAAAATATCATATGACTTTTTAATCTTCAAAAACAAAAGTGTAATCAGAAAAATATGGGCTGTGACAGTCCTTTTCGGTACATCCTAGCTTGCTTTTGCCCAGAGTTATATAAAGCCTTGAATCATTCCATTTTTATCAATGAGTCAAAAGTTTTATTTGCAGGGAGTTATGGATTTTCTACTATAAGATAAACTTTGAAGTCCCTTACCTTACTCAATGTTCAATATATTTGGAAAATAAAATAAAATCATATAATGTAAATTGTTTAATACTACATTAGAGAAAAAACAAGGCTTCCGAAGGGTTGCTCCAAAATCCTTTGAGGATTGCGCAAATTAATTTTTTTTGCTTACATCCCCCCCCCCCCCCCCCCCCCCCCCCCCCCCCCCCTATATTTGCTCACTTAACCCCTAAAGGACCATTGTCCGTTTGGGGGACAAATGTTATGCCCAAATAAGCTCAAAACAAGGGAAAGGAGGCAGCAAAAAAATTTTGCAAAAAATTTAATTTTTTTCTTTTAAATTTTTTTTCCTTATAGATTATATTTTTGCCTATTTGAAAAGCTTTGATTCATTTCATTTGGATTTTTTATGAGAAAGTTATGGACAATCTTGTTTTTCGGGCAATTAGAGCATCTTCTTGAAAAAAATAACTTATAGGATTCATTTTGGAATGCAATTTTTCAAAAAACAAAGTTCCACGTGGTTTAGTTTTCTTGCTAGAATGATCTCACCATTGGAATTAGTGCATTTTAATTCCATCTAAAAGATATTAATATTTTAGATTTTCCTTCTATCTTAAACTATCTTCTACTTAACAATTTTCTTAAGAACAAAATTAAGTTTTTTTGAGTTTCTTTTTTTCTCCTAGACTCTCAACTCAAATCTCTCCACTAGAAAGATTTGAAGCTCAAAACTTCGTATTGCAAAAAATTTAAGTTAAAAATGTTCAAAGTCAAAAAATCTAGTTCCGCAATGTGCTGAAAATCTTGTTTTTTTCACTTTAAACGCAAATATCTTGCAATCTGTTTGGTTAAAAATTCTGAAATTTTTTCCACACATTGTCATGCTATTTAGGTACAAGATCTTATGGTTGGATGTGCAAAAATCAATTTTCAGCTTTTTTACTCTTTGCTCTAGAAATGGCAGTTTTGAGAGTTTTTTGGCAGAAAAGAGGCCTTGGTCCTTTAGGGGTTAAAGTGGCAATGTCAGATGCTTGGCAATGGTTTAAAATCCAAATCCAAAATATTAATAAACCAAATTTAAGGCACTTTTATGCACCTTAACCCTGATTTTTTAACACTTTGTATTTGGATGCATTTTGCATTCAAATCAAATTGTGCCAGAAAAAGGAAATGCTCAAAAATAATCAAATGACCAGCGATCACCAAATTTTTTTGGTGGCAATGTGAAGACTACTAATTTCATTGACATTTGGTGACTACAAGATGAGAAGAGGATCTCTTTGTGGAAATGGGGTAATGATAGGGTTAACAACCTATGTGGAATATGTATCTTCACTCATTTGACAATGAGTGAAGATACATATCCCATATGGATTGTTAACCCTATTGCTACCACACTTCTATAAAGAACTTTTTTTCTCCTCTTGTAACTCACAAATTGGTTAAATTGAAACAAATTAAGTTTTAAATAAGCCAAATTAAGTTCCAAAATAAGCCAAATTACTTCAGTTAAGTCAAATTTTGTATCTTGATTGGATTTAATTGAATTTAGTTGTAACAATTGTCAATGGAACACTGTTTTTAATGTACAAACTGTGGATACAATGGGCCATGTGTTTCAAAAAAAATTATTAAAAAAGTTGCGGATTTTTTTTTCAGTCTCAAAAATAGTCATGACGACATGGCCTAACTATTTTGCAAAGTCAAACCAGTTGACTGCTCACTTTGGCTGCTTTTGTGAATGTCAAATCTACATTTTAAGTTTTTGACAGCTTTGCATGTCAGTTTGGAACAGCCCTTTAGAGGGCTTAAATTTCTTCTAATGACATTGCAACCACTAGGACTGGCATTTTTCAGTTCCATAATTAGTCCTTAACAATTTCATATTTTGAATCATTCTCTACTACTGCCTATTTACTATTTTTTTCCTATCTATATGTTGTACAATTCTACATGATTTGAAATTTTTCAATCATGTGACCAACTTGTCTTAGGAAAAAGAATCCAAAGAAGCACCACCCTTTTGGACATTTTTCACAGGAAAAGAGAGCTTGTGAAGTGTAGGTGCCCTATTTTTCACAGGGCCAAAAAAATGATTTCAGTGAATTTGAATGCTCTTTCAGTTGAATTTTTGAAATTTTTACCACATATTTTCAAGTTAGCATACTACAAGATCCTTTGGTTACATTCTGAAAAAAAGTTTCTTTCAAAAATTTGGCACTTGTATTAAAAATGACAATTTTCGAGCATTTTCGGTGAAAACATAGCCATGGAACTTTAGGGGTTAAAGATCATTTACCCAAGACTTGGATTGGATTCTCCGGTTGTTCATTAACTTTTACTAGTGTGCCCTACGCCGTTGCCATAGTCAAAATAAAAATAAAATAATTTTCTAATTTTTTCGTACATAAAAACTTCAAAACTCAATAATTTTCACACCATAGGTCCAAACGCCACAAAACAAAAATTCTGCACCCCTAATTGTTGAAGGCTTTTTGTCGGCACCAATAACATGACTGGAAGATGAACAATCTGGAAGATGCACAATCTGGAAGATCTCACCGTAACAAACAAAACAAATCAAATAAAACAAAACAAAAAGCTTAACTTAAGGAAAATGGATGGCATCTTCTTCAAAGCAGCCTCATCAATCGACTCAACTGAATGAACCGACCTCTGAAGCAAAGCACCTGTGGACAGTATTTTTCATATTTTTGAGTAGAGAATCTTCACTATTTGCTAAAGAACATGGATTGAATTGAAAAGGTTGTAATTAATTGGAGTTAATTGTAAAGTGTGTACAAGGCGGGACCAAGAGCTGAACTTTGGGAAAAATATAGGACGAAACTCACTAAAGTACCAAAACTCGGGTCTAATGCTCGGGGGGGGGGGGGGGGGGTAGTGTGTCAAAAAAATAAGGGGATAGGTGCGAACGCCAAGTATTTTTTAGGGGGGTATTATTATTTTTTTTTTTTTTTTAAACATGCTATCATTATATAATTTTCTACTTAGGGTTATTAGAGAAGGGGCTTGCATTACTTATAAATCTAAATTCATATGAATAAATGATATGGTTATTTAGAAAAATAAATAAATCTACTACAAATTCTGTCCTATAGTCCATTCCGTTCAAACTTGGTTTTCTTTCTTCCAGTAATGACAACTTACAACTAGAACTTAAGAAAAAAGTGTAGTCAATACTACTATGGTAGGAGGCTCATAAACCGACCGGGCTATAAAACCGATCATGGTGTAGGGGTACACGTTGCTTTCTTCCATGTACTGACTGTGTACATTTCAAGGGGTGGTCGCTTTTAGTGACCACTGCATTTCAACTCTAGAAATTCATAGCTAATTCCAGAAAGGTCTAAAAAATATGAAAAGACTTGGACTAGATGCAAATTCCATTTTTCTTCCTATTAAAATTTACTGAAGATTGTTTCAATGGAGTTTAGCTCTTAGATGGACAGTTTAGGAGCCTCCTACCATATTGCATCTTCCATAAAAATTGTTAATGATGCTCAAAAATTAGGAAGGTATCTGATTATTTAATGCTACAAACTGAACTCTACATTTAGGTCCATACATGATTAATATGACTTGTCTTCCCAGTATTCACAACAATATGTAAGAACTATTTTGCATTATCATAGTATGAAATTCAATGTCAGAAATATTTGTCAACAATCATAGGACGGACCACCAAAATTCAAGGAAAACAAATCACACATTCGCCTGCCTCCATAGATCCTCATAGCTTGTGCAAATGATTTTGTATTTTTTGAGAATCTATGACCTTGCCTCACACGATTCAAGTTTGTGGCAACATCCCTGAGGAAGTCCCACAAAGTTGGCTTTCCCCCAAAGGCGTTGGTTCTGTGAGCCACCAAAATGTTGTTACAGAAGGATAGAACATCCTTTCTATTAAAACTTTCTACGGCACTAAGTTCTAGACCACGGTGACTTACTTTCAATTGGGCAACTCTAGACTTCATGAGCCAATGCCTGGCCTTTTCCTCACGATATTTCCTAGCTAAAGTCCTAGAGTGTGCGCCCAGCTCAAGGGATGACAAGTAGTCTACCCTTCTTCCACACTGTGTATCCCCAGAACCGCGCTTAACAAGAGCACGACCTTCCCTAAGCACCCTAAGTCTGAAATCCGTGGACTGCTCAATCTCTCTACACTTACAGCAAGTGAAATTTGTGAACGGTTCTCCTGTGCCACACACATGTTTGCAGTGTGCATGGCGCAAGCAACCCCTCACAACGACAGTTTCACTTTTGAATAGGAAATTTGCAGTTGTGCTGGGCTCCGCTATCCACAGCGATCCAGGCTTCGGATCATTGAGCAATGAATCCCCTCTATAGCTTTTCCCACCGTATTCAACGATTTTCTTCCTAAATCCCCAGCACAACAATGAGAAGATGGAGTCTGAGTGCAGGCCTGACGGAGCTTCGCCTGATGTTTCGGTATCTGCACTGCCCGAACTGGTGAACCAAGAATGCAAGTCGCGTTGATTTCCAGTGGTGGATCTCGACCTTGCGGTAGGTCTACCCCGTTTTCCCGAGCTGACTGCACTTGATTTCTTAGAGGAACTATTTGACGCAGCCAGATCTTCACAACACTTGGTATGCATGAGCCTATGGACGTGATTCTCTAAGTTAGCTCTGAGGTTCCCCTTCTGCGGGTACAGGTACATTATTTCTCCGTCGATTTTATAGCGCACCTTGAACCAGAAAGACTTGAACTGAGAACTTCCCACATCTCCTAATACAACAAACGGAGGATCAACTAAAGAGATGGAGTCATTCACGCTTTGAAGAACGCTGACACCTTCCTCCACGAGACGCTTGTGGTCTGCTGCTGTATAAATGACGGGTTTCTTCGAGTTGCCCTCCTTCTTTGGGTGATCGCTGTACGGGATGTCCCTCCTCTTGCACCACTGCTTGATGTGAAGAGCTGAATGCAAGTGCGATTTCTTGAAATTCGTGAATAGGTTCTGTATGCCATACCGGCTGTGATCACCGCTTGTACCCCCGATTTCTTTGTTGCACTCCACGCAGAAGATCTTGACGACTGCAACGCCATGCTGATCGTAGGTCTTCAGCTTCCAGAGATGGTCCGCAAAATCCATGGACTGCAGCTCCCTCGTAAGCTTCGCAGCAGCGCTTGTATAATTCTCCATGATCTCACTGGAAAGGATTTGGGATTGAAGCAGATTGCCATTGTCTGGAAGCTCTTCAAGGGAAAACCCTAAACCCACTTCTGCCTCCTGCAACGTCGAGTCGGCAGCAACTTCGAACTCCTGCGCATCGGGGAACTCCAAGTCAGGGGGCGCCACAAAATCATTGCTCCCGGTTCCGCCACGGATCTCTTGACGACATCGCTTTCCAGGTCCACCCCCGTCTTCCTCCACCGCAGGGATCACGTAAATGCGTTCCGTGACAGGATTCATTGCCTCGAACCTCTTCCGGATGCGACATTGATCCTCGAAGTCCCAAAACTCAAACGCCCAATCAACGCACCCGCCCTCCTCCAGACGCAATCGCAACTCGGTGTAAGTGTCGCCAGCTTTACAGAAGAAAGGATTGAGGAGCTCCGGACGCGCGTTCTCGTCTGCGAGGGAAAACAGCTTCGTCTTGAAATTGAGCGCCATCTTTGCCTGAACCCTAAACCGCCATCTTGAGTCCGCAAACACACCACAAGCACAGAACAGTGAAAAGGAAAAGACTGGCCCGCCAGTGTCTACGCGATCCCCTGCCCCAAACCCCAGAGCGGACCCGGAACAAACAGGGCGCCAATTTTCGAAATGAAATTAAATTAAATGACAAAATTAAATGCCAGCCACTTAACCAACGGCTATTGTAGAAATGAGTAAAGTCTATAAAATTATTGATTACTTTCAATATGCCACTCACAAGGCAGCAGCATTTAATACTTTTGGCCAAAAAAAAGAATAAAAAGGGGGGTATCCTAGGTCTAATTTTTTTCTAATTGGACCTATTTTTCTATACCCTATAGTAGTTTGAAGACATGTCAATCCATTTTAGTACCTTATAGTATTAAAAAACAAATTATAATTTTTATCTCAAATGTTTTTTAGGCACCCTATCATTTGTTCGCACGTAGTTTTCTACTGCTACCACTCACTACCCCCCCCCCCCCCCCCCGAGGTCTAATGGAGTCTAATGTTGTGTTTGTTTTGTACTATATAAAATAAACTAGCCAATTGTGGTCAAACTTTGGAGTCTACCCTCATGCCAATGCTGAAATTTTTCAAACTTTTTCCCACACAAAGATAAGTGTGAAAGATAAATAAAGACAATTGAAATTATATTTTTTGGACCAAGTATGAATTAGTTTTGAATTTTTGAAGTGATCCGCCCATAAAAGTTTGTAGGCCACCTCATGACCAACAAAATCTAAATCCAATATGGTCATCTTCCTACCCAATGCAGTCACAACATTTTCAAACATGGAAGACCTAAAAAACCAATTTTTACAAAGAATTTTACACTAAAAAGTTGGAAGTACCTATTGCGGTCACTAATTACTCTATAACTACCACGTAAGGCATTGATTGTGGTATGGAAAACCACAATGGGGTCATTAGGTGTCCATCATGGGCCATTTGACCGCAATGGGGTCTTCTACCTTATTCTTTGTTAAACCTTCTAATATAGGGTCACAAACACAAGACAAACTTTATGATTAACTCTATTCTAAACCACTAAAGGACCAACATGCATTTTTTGGCTACATAGAAATTTTGGGCAGATACTTGTGACTAGAGATTTCCATATTTTTGGTGCAAAGTTTAAAGAAGGTGTGGACAATGAACAACTTTAAGGCACAAAAATTTTCATAACTTTTGACTGCATGGTTAAAAAGTTATTGCATGATATGTAGTTTGTTTCTCAACTCTGGCAGCCTTAGCAGATAAAAAATCAATTTTCCTAGAAACAAAAATTTGAAATTGGTTTTCTAGAGTTAAATATACAAAGAAAGCTTTGAATCGTTCCATTTTGATCAATGAGTCAAAAGTATGAGAATTTTTGTGTGCGGGCAGTTCTGGATTCTCTACTCTAAAATAAACTTTGAAATCCTTTATCATACTCAATCTTCAATATTTCTTGAAATGATTTTAGTGACTTTGAATGCTTATATCTTGCAATCCACGTGGTGGAAATTTCTGAAATTTTTACCACATGTTCTCAAGTCAGTGTACTAAAAGATCCTATGGTTATATGTATAAAAAAAAAGCTTTTTTCAAAAATTTGGTGCTTGTTCCAAATAATGGCAATTTTTTAGTATTTTTGATGAAAACGTAGTCATGAAATCTCTTGATGTTTGTATAGACCTCTAGATGTTTTGTATAGACCTTCGGATGTTTTGTATTGATCTTCCAATGTTTGTATTGATCTACCAATGTTTTGCATAGGTCTCTTGATGTTTGAGATTATCTCATGATGGCCTTTTTTTTCTCCTTTGAATGACCATTTTTAATTTTGGACTTTCAAAAGTCCAAAAGTAGTTAAACGTGGCATCTAATCAATCCTAGGCTGCTTGTGGTTGAACTCATAGCAAAAAAAATTCATTATATTTTATTGATTTTGTTCCAAAAGAATTTTCTTTAATTTCATTTTTGGAAAGTATAATTTGAACCTAAATTGATATTGCACTTCAAATGAAGCCTACTATAGGCTAGAAGCAAATCCAATAGAAACCTAGAAATTACTATTGGAGAGACAAAATGGATTTCAAATAGGTTCCTACAATCTTACATTTTCATCAAGCTTTATTTGAAATTTTTTGTAAGATAGAAAAATGCATCAACTTTCTAGAATACATTTTCTATTTCAATTAGTATCTGAAAGCAAAAACTTTGCTATCCTAAACCCAAAATGGGATTCGTCAGGAGTACAAAATAAATAATAGAAGTCAAATGAAAATTTTTAAAATTTTGTTTTTCATAGAAAATACTTTTGTATACATGGAAAATTTTGATTCATTTTATTTGGACTAATCAAGAGAAAGTGACGGATAATCTGGCTTTTGAGGCAATCTTATCATTAGAAAAGAATTGAACCCAAAAAGAGGCCGCTTTGTAATGCAAAAATTTGGGTGGGAAAAGCCTTCACAACTTACTAATTAGGCCAAGAACTCTATAATGAATTCAAAAATTTGTCATCATTATCCAATCTAACTTCAAGATATCATAAATTTCATGATGGTTTCTTCATGAAGGATTGAGCACATGCCAAGTGGTGGTTGTAATGAACCTATGATTGCTCTCATATTCATGCAATTACATGCAATTAGTACTAAAAGTGGTAAGAAAACTCAAGGCCTCTTTTGGGTTCAATTCTTTTCTAATGTATTGGAATTTGTTTTTATAGGATTCATTTTTAAAAGCAATTTTCACAATTTTTCAAAATAAATTATTGAATAGGATTTTGTTTGCTTGCTAGAACAATCTCACTACATGAATTATTGTATTTCAATTCCATCTTAAAGCTATTAATAATCCATTTTTTTGTTCAATCTAGGACCTATTTTTACTTAATAATTTTTAAAGATGAAATCAAAATGAAATACCTATTTTTTTATGCAATTCTTCAACATGAAATTTTTATTAATTCAACATGTGTAGTGCAAGAATTTTTAGCTAAGAAGATTCAAAGCCTTAGAATCTAGGTAAGCAAGGAGCAAGAAACCCAACTTTCTTGACCTCAAACGCAAATATCTTGCATTCCATGCAATCACAATTTTTAAATTTCTTCTACAAATTTTCATATAAATCTAGAGCAAGATTCTACAATTAGATTTGCAAAAAAAAATTCTAAAGTCTTTTGCACTTTGCAATAAAATAGAAGTTTTGAGTGGAATTTGATGAAAAATAGGCCTTGAAACTTTAAAGTTAATATCCCAAAAAATATTGAAAACTACTAACTAGGTATTGAAAATTTTATGAAAAATAATTCTACAAAATTATATACTATATACATATTTTATACAAACATAAAATTTGTTCTATATGAACATTCTATAAAGATGATTTCATAATGGCAATACCAAATACAGATTCATCTCACGTGCAAACATCTCGGTGCACATAATACATAACAAATTAACCCCTAAAAGCCCATTGTCCCTTTGGAAGACAAATGCGTTTTTGGACAGGTACCTATGGGCTGAAATTTTGTTTTGATTCTTTGAAACTTTTTGGAAAGGTGAAGAATTGTGAGAAGTATGTGGCAGAAAAAAAAATTTGAAATCGGACCTTTGAGCGAGAAGTTATGCCATTTCTTGGAATGCGTGGGGAAGAAGGTCAGCAAAAAAATTTTGAATTTTTTTTTAGATATTTTTTTTCTCATATATTATATTTTTTTCTATCTGGAAAGCTTTTATTCATTTCAATTGGATTTGTTTTGAAGAAGTTATGGACATTCTTGTTTTTTGGGCAGTTAGAGCATCATTTTGAAAAAAATAACTTGTAGGATTCATTTCGGAATGCAATTTTTGTAAATTTTCAGTTTTTTATTTTTGTTATGGTTCAGTTTACTTGCTAGAACAATCTCACCATTGGGATTAGTGCATTTTAATTCCATCAAAAATATATGAATATTTTAGATTTTCCTTCTATCTCGTACCTACTTCTACTTAACAATTTTTTAAAGAATGATAATTAAGTTTTTTTGAATTTTTTTTTTTGGCCTAGACTCTCAACTTAGTTCTCCACTATGAAAATTTTAAAGCTCAAAATGCTGTAGTGCAAAAACTTTAAGTTAAAAATGTTTAAAGTCAAAAAATTTGGTCCAGCAATGTGCTGAAAATCTTGTTTTTCCCACTTTAAGCGCAGATATCTTGCAATCTGTGCAGTCAAAAATTCTGAAATTTTTTCCACAAATTCTCATACTAGTTAGGTGTAAGATCCTATGGTTAGATGTGCAAAAAAAACATTTTCAATTTTTTTTCACTCTTTGCTAAAAAAATGGCAGTTTTGGGTGTTTTTTGGCAGAAAAAAGGCCTTGGGCCTTTAGGGGTTAATTTACCGACTATTACTAGGATATTCAACTAAATACACAAGACGGTATTAAACCCTCTACAAGTGTACTTCAATTGCTATGTCACAAGAAAATATAATTTGTTTTCCTCCAATTTTAGTGAAGTAACAAACTTCTTCTATAGTTTTGACAATGAATAAAAATCCATTTTGTATTTGACGTGAAGTTAGTTCTTGTACTTCCTTCCACTCAAATTATTTTAGGCGATTCAGTCCAATGATAGAAGAGAGCCAATCATATAGAACCCAATGAAATGTTAAAATTAGAAAAGGAATTGAATTCTAGAGTTGCACAACAAAATCCAATCAAAATTCTAAGAAATAATTTTAATAAAAATAGTGGCACCACCCAAAGAAAACATGTAAAGAATTGGTACAAAATGAGAAGTGAATGATAGCAAGTGGTACAATTCAAAAATACACCTTTACACTATACAAATTACATATAGTGTTGTCACTTCTGTTCCTTTGCATTGGAGGAAGTGACACAATCATCATCATATAGGCTAAATTATTAGCATCTCAAGAAAGAAATCCCTATCCTAAGCTTTAAATGTGTCTTAACTTCTAAAAGCCTATTGTCCCTTCGGAGGACAAATGAAATTTCAGGCAGGTATCTACAAGTTGAATTTTTGACGTGATATTCCGAAACTTTTTTTTGAAGATAGAAAAATTGCTAAACTTCATGGAAATACAATTTTCTTTCAATTGGTGCCTAGGAATGAAAGTTATGCCCAAATAAGCTCAAAACAGGGGAGAAAGGGCAGCAAAAAAAATTTTAAAAAATCAAAAAAAAAAATTGAATTTTTTTTTACAGATTATACTTTTGTCTATTTGGAGAGCTTTATTTAATTTCATTTGGATTTTTTATGAGCACTTAGTTGAAAAAAATAACTTATAGGATTCATTTTTTAATGCAAATTTTTCAATTTTTCAAAAAAGAAAGTTCCACAAGGTTTAATTCTTTTGCTAGAACAATCTCACCATTGTGATTAGTGAATTTTTAATTCTATAGAAAAGATATTAACCCCTAAAGGACCGAGTCCCTTTTTCTGCCAAAAAACACTCAAAACTGCCATTTCTATAGCAAAAAGTAAAATAATCTGAAAAATGTTTTTTTTCCGCATCTAATTGTAGTATCTTACACCTAAGTAGTATGAGAGTGGGTGGAAAAAATTTCAGAATTTTTGACTGCACAGATTGCAAGATATCTGCATTTAAAGTGTAAAAAACAAGTTTTTCAACACATTGTGGGACTAGATTTTTTGAATTTGAACATTTTTAACTTTATTTTTTTGCACTACAGAGTTTTGAGCTTTTAATGTTTATAGTGGAGAATTGATTTGAGAATCTAGACCAAAAAAAAAAGTTCAAAAAAACTTAATTTTCATTATTAAAAAAATTGTTAAGTAGAAGTAGGTATGAGATAGAAGGAAAATCTAAAATATTCATATATTTTAGGTGGGATTAAAATGCACAAATCCCAATGGTGAGATTGTTCTAGCAAGTAAACTAAACCATGCAAAAAAAAAAATTGAAAAATTTGAAAAATTTCATTCAGAAATGAGTCCTACAAATTATTTTTTTCAAAAAGATGCTCTAGCTGCTTGAAAAACAAGAATGTCCATAACTTTCTCATACAAAATCCAAATGAAATGAATCAAAGCTTTCTACATAGAAAAAAAATATAATCTATGAGAAAAAAAATATTTGAATATAAAAGAAAAAAAAAGTGCAAATTTTTTTTGCTGCCCGCCGTCCCCTATTTTGAGCTTATTTGGTCATAACTTTTTTTCCAAGCACCGATTGTGAAAAAATTTATATTCCCATGAAGGTAATCAGATTTTCTTCCTCCAAAAAAAGTTTCAAAAAATCAGAAGAAAACTTCAACCCGTAGGTACTTGCCCAAAAACGCATTTGTCCCCTGAAGGGACAATGGTCCTTTAGGGGTTAATATTTCAGATTTTCCTTCTATCTTGTACCTACTTCTACTTAACAATTTTTTTAATAAATTAAATTAAATTTTTTTAGATTTTATTTTTTTTCCTAGACTCTCAACTCAATTCTCCACTATAAAGATTTAAGCTCAAAACTCTGTAGTGCAAAACATTTAGGTTAAAAATGTTCAAAGTCATAAAATCTAGTCCCGCAATGTATTGAAAAACTTGTTTTTTTCACTTTAAACGTATGTATCTTGCAATCTATGCGGTCAAAAATTCTGAATATTATTCCACATATTTTCCTACTAGTTATGTATAAGATTCTATGATTAGGTATGCAAAAAAATATTTTTAATATTTTTAATCTTTGCTATAAAAATGGCAATTTGGGGTGCATTTTGGCAGAAAAAAGGCCTTGGGCCTTCAAGGGTTAAACAACAAAATCTGTACTTTTTTCAATTCTTAATATAGACTATAAGTGATCCTTTCTTTTAATCCCTAAAGTCCCAAAGTTTCTACAAGGGACTCTTGGGATTTGGGGTAGACTTGTATGATCTCAATTTTTGACTTGATTTTTTGAAGATAGAAAATCAGAGTAGCTTTCTAGAAATATAGTTTTTATTTCAATCAATGCTTGGGAGCAAAAGTTATGCCACCATGAGTCCAAAAAAGCAGCTCAAGGTGCAGATAAAAAAAAATTACAATTTTTTTTCTAAATTTTAAATTTTTTTCTAAAAGACTATATTTTTTCTTACATTTGAAGCTATAATTCATTCTATCTAGTCTAATTATGAGAAAATTATGGACAATCTTATTTTTTGGGCAATCTAAGCATGTTCTTGAAAAAACAACTTATGGAATTCATTTTTGAATGCAATTTTTGCAATTTAAAAAACAAATGTTACAAAAGATTAAATTTATTTGCTAGAACAATCTCATTGTTTGGAAATTATTGTGTTTCAATTCTTCATAGAGCTATTAAAGATTTAGTTTTCCCTTCAATCTTGAATCTACTATTACTTAACAATTTTTTAATGAGTAAAAAATAAGTGTTCTTTGTTGAATTCTTTTATCTAGAATCTCAATTCAACTCTTCAACATAAAAAATTAGAAAATCAAAAATCAATTGTATACAAATTTTAAGTTAAGAAGATTTAAAGCCAATAAATTTAACTGCACAAAGTATAAAAAAAACTTGTTCTGTTCACTTTAAATGCAAATGTCTTGCAATCACTAGTAGAAAACTCCGATTTTTTATTGATTTGGTTGCGGTGACCGGGGTCACCTTTCTGTTGATTTTCAAGAAAATACTATTGAAAATTAGTAGAAAACTGACCCTGATCAATGCAACCAAATCAACAGAAAATCAAAATTTTCTACTAGTGAATCTACGCACTTAAAGTTTCTGAAATTTTTTCCATGCATTTTATATTAGTCTAATATAAGATCTTGTAGTTAGATATGCCTCCATTTTTTTTGCTATTTGCAATAGAAATGGCAGTTTTGAGTGATTTTAGATGAAAAATAGGCCTTGGAACTTGTACTAGACTTAAACTTGTACATAAAAGTCAATTTATCCAAAATCATCCTCTTTCCAATTGTGCTGCCTTTGTACACAGTTCAAGATTTTGGGATTAAAATATCATGAATGTGTAGATGGTAGACGCAAAGATAGAAAACTTATAAGAATTATAGTTGCTTTTGTGTATGCTTATATAAAAGAAAATTTATCACATAGCCTCACAAGTTTCACTACAATTATTATATTGAGCAAACACAAAGATTTCCATAGACTTTTAAATCCCTAAATGCCCAACTACCCATTCATGATTTAATTATTACATTGTAGGTTTTGAATTTAATTTGTTTTATATACAACAACCGAATTAAGAGTCTAAAAAATAAATTTCAGATTTATATTTTATTTTCATTTAAAAAAATTGTTGCAACTTTAAATAGGTACAATATAGAATGAAACAATTATTTATTCTAAAATGGAATAGAAACATATCAATCTTGAAGGTGAGATTGTTGTACAAGCAATCTAAACCCTATACGGTTTATTTTTTGATTGAAAAATTAAAAAAAATGAGTTGCCAAAAAAAATTCAGTAAATTCATATTTTCAAGTTTATGAATGATGTCTGCCAAAAAGACCATTTATAGATTTCTCGCAATTCATGATCCATTCTATTTGGAATCATCAAAGCTACCAATTTAGATATAGACATAGTTTATAAAATTATAAAAAGGTATTTCAAATAATTTTTAAAATTTGAGTTTAAACACATTTTACTCCGGGCAACATTATTTTAGCTACAAAACACCAATTGAAAAAGACTACTCTCCCTAGTAAGCTAATGGAGGTGTTCTTTATTAAGAAAAATTTGGTTTTTTGAACAATTTTTTGAAATTTTGATAGATACATGTGAAGTCAATTTTGAATAGATTTTTCTGAATTTTTTCATTCAAATTGTGGACATAGTTGCCCCTTTGGCAAAAATTGAAAATTTTCCTATCAAACATCTCCGTCAATAACTATATTGCCCAAAGTTTTTTGGGCAAGCAAAGAACTCTAAAGGAGAGACCTTTGAATAGCCTGCTGCAGCACCTGCTCGGACTTTAAAGAACACATAGAACAGCATGCAAGTTTGCAACACATTCTAGAAATGATGACATTTCCATGTCACATTAGACACAATACCCCAAAGAATGTATGGAAAACTGAAATCTTCAATTGGAGAATAATAAAATCAAGTTTCCCATCAGACGCTCCATTTGCCATATGCTTATTGCATCAGAGAACCACATCATCCTCAAAATGAAATATACCTGACGAGTTGGACCTCCAATACAGTCTTCCCTAGGAAGTTCTCAAACAAATGAATGATCCCAGTTTAACTCCTCCAGTTTTTTCCTTCTGGAGCTGGCAGGAGGTTTGTCACTCTTTCGACTTGCCCTATTAACCCCTGAAGTTCCATGACTATGTTCTCATCAAAAATGCTTCAAAATCGCCATTTCTAGTACAAGTATCAAAATTTTGAAAAATATCACTTTTGGACACATATAACCGTAAGATCTTGTAGTACTCTGATTTGAAAAGATTTGGAAAAAATTTCAGAAATTTCCACCTTGTAGATTGTAAGATATTAGCGTTTGAAGTAGCAAAAAACTTTTTTGGGGCCCTGCAAAAAAACGGGCTGTTGCATTGCACAAGGTCACATTTATATGAAAAAAAATTCCAAAACGGTTGTGCTTTGCTTTCATTCTTCTTAGCAAGATGGCTACATGCTGGAAAATTTTCAAATCATTTGGAATTGTACAACATATAGGAAAAAAATTATAAGTAGAAAGAAGTAGAGAATGATTCAAAATACTAAATTGTTGAGAATTTTGTTTTTAACTGAAAAATGCCAATCCCAATGATTGTAATGTTGTCATAAACAATCTACACCCTATGATTTTATTTTTTTCAAAAAATATTGAAAATCGAGTAAAATAAACAACTTCAAAGTTTATTTTAGATAAGAGATTCCATAACTGCCCGCAAATTAAAACTCCTCATAACTTTTGACTCATTATAAAAATGGAATGATTCAAAGCTTCCCGCGTGTATATAAATCTAATAAACCAATTTCAAATCTTTATTTCTAAAATAAAATGATTTTGTCTTATCTGCCTGGACTACCCGAGTTGAGAAACAAACTACATATCATGCAATAACTTTTGACTTGTATTTCCAAATGTCATAAAATTTTGTGCATATGAAAGATACTCCTTGTCCCCACCTTCTATTAAAACTTCAGCCCAAAGAATGAAAATCTCTAGTAACATGTACCTGCTTAAAATTTCTATGTTGCCAAAAAACACATGTTGGTCCTTTAGAGGTTAACAAAACAAAAAACATGTCCCATTACAGTCTAAATATTTTGCCATAGAAAAAGCATTATTTTGGTCAATCTTCCTTTCATATGTTATGGTGACAACAACATAAGCAGAGAAATAAGATAGGGTGCTCTAAAAGGAACCATTTAAGGTTTCCATGAATAGAAATATTTTTTCACTTATTTTTTAGAGAAAGAAAAATGAATGTCAAACGTAACACAAGTGGTTTCATATTTTTTGAAGAATTTTTGAATTAGTTATGAATTTCCTAAGATTTCTATTGTAGGTACCTATTTGTGACCCTAGGTCTCCCAAAATGCATCCATGTACAACTTCAAAAGTGATTTGAAGAAATCAAGGCCAAGGATTGGCTCTTGCAATAAGGAATATTTTTTTTATTGATTCAATCAATGACTAAAGTGGTCCATCTAACCCCTAAAGTCCCAAGGCCATTTTCTGTCAAAAACCACTCAAAACTGCCATTTTTGTTGCGTTCATCCAATAACACAAAAAGAAACATTTTTTTAGAATCTAACCATAGGATCTCATACTTCACTTGTCAAAGATATTGTCGTAAGAATTTCATGAAGTTTGACCGTGTAGATTGGAAGATATTAGCATTCAAAGTTGAAAAAGAAAGTTTTTTTGAACATTGGCCTGCAATTTCAGATGACTTTGACCGCCATTCGTAGAAAAATTTTGCACTACAGACTTTCAATTTAAATTTTTTTATATTGAAGATATGAATTGAAAGTCTTGGAAAAAAATTTCAAAAATCAACACTTGATTTTCACTCTTTAAAAAATTGTTAAGTAGAAGTAGATTGAAGATTGAAAAAAACACTAAATTGTTAATAGCTCTTAGATGGGATGGAAACACAATAATCCCAATGGTGAGATTGATTTAGCAATCAAACACAACATTCTCAAAAAAGAATTGTGAAAAATTGTGAAAATTGCATTCAAAAATGAATCCTACAAGTTATTTTTTCAAGAAGATGCTTAGATTGACCAAAAATAAGATTGTCCTTAACTTTCTCATTATTAGCCCAAATAAAATGAATCAAAACTTCACATGTAGACAAAAATATAATATTTTAGGAAAAAAATTTGAATTTCTTTTTACTTTTTGCAAATTTTTTGTGCTGCTCGCCGAGTTCCATTTAAGGCTTTTTGTAACATAACTTTTGCTCCTGGACACCAATTGAAATAAAAAATATATTCCCACAAAGCTAATCAATTTTTCTATCTTATAGAAAAGTTTCAAAAAGTTTCATTAAAAATTGAGGTCATAGGAACCTGCCCAAAATTTGATTTGTCCCCCAAGGGGACAATGGGACTTTAGGGGTTAAGGACAAATTCTCAACTCAATTATTAAACATAAGAAAATGAAATTCCAAGTCTGTAGTGCAAATTTTTTGTACAAATGGCGGTCAAAGTCATCTAAAATTGCAAGTCAGTGTTCAAAAATCAATATTTTCCAACTTTGAATGCTTATATCTTCTAATCTGTACAGTCAAAAATTTATTTTTTCTCTTTTCTTAAATGAATGCAGCAGAACTAAGAGTATTGAGTCGTTTTTGACAGAAAAATGCCTTGGGACTTTAGGGGTTAACTTACATGCAAGTATTCAAAAAGCGTTCAGAGAGCAATCGTCTGATTCTCCGCCAACACGTCAGACTACGTGAAAAAACAAGCTTTAAGATTTCATCTTAAGGATTTCTAATCCGAAAGCACACCCTAACACCTCAACATCACTGTATGGCCTTGAATATCAAAATACAGCGAAGATGCAGACACAGAGCCCCAAATACTAAGTTGAAACCCTAAACAACAACAAAGCCGTTATTTTCCGATTCTATGGAAAGTGAACCATATGAAACCTTTACCCAAAATTGCAGTAGAAACCATCTCAACATCAGCAGCATCCCAGACCGATCACCGGAAGTTCAACAACACTTGATCCAACAGGAACTATGCAAACAGGAACGCCACCAAAAAACTGCCAAATAGAACCCAACCACAAACTACACCATCTGCAACAGACAGGCGGGTAAAAAATTCAAATGCTCACTGACTTTCTTACCTCGCCCGCAGCAATGAGCACGCATTGAAAACCTGAATCCAAAACTAAAACCAGGACATTTCTCAAAGCCATTGCTGACAGTCATCCATCATGAGATTGTAGACAGGGAAGTACAGTTTCCATCTGTGATGGATGACCCCTGAAGCCCAAACCCTATACCCTAAACCCTAAGTATTCACTACTAACCCTTTTTCGCCATGCTATTTCACATGTAAATCTGCTCACATCATTTTATGATTTTATGTCTATGCTATATTACATATAATCATGTTTTTCACTATTAGAGCAATGTATATTAAATATAATATATTTACAAATTTTATGTAGAATTAATATATCGAACTCTATATTTTATCACACATAGTTTCTAGGTTTTTTGCTGGTGTCCCCCCCAAACATTTTGTAGGCATTTAGTATATGCCGGAGACCATGTGTGGCCCTTTATTCCGCCTCCCAGAGCTTCATCTCCTTCAATCGGGCAATATTCAAAGAGATACAAAAAATAAAAATGAACATTGTTGATTGACTACTTTAGTCATTTTGTTTGTCTTTGATTAATGATTGCATGGATGGAGGGGGAACTACTTCTAAGTAATTGCAAGAAAGACTGTTCAAAAACCATAGCATTTTGCACAGCACTCATTTTTTCTTTTGGAAGTACTTTATAGTTAGAAAAATAACTTTTAAAAATGCAAAAAATATATCTAATGTATACACCTTTAACCCCTCACCGCCCAAAGTCCAACCATGCTTATAAAATGCCTGCCTTTGCAAGTCTAAAAAGTCAAAATTAAAGTGAGGTATGAAGATCTCAACCATACAATATTGTAGTGTGTATATTTTAGATGGTGTGAAACAAATTTGGGGTCCTTTGACCGTTTAGATTGAAAGATTATAATGTTTTAGTGTTCAAAAAGGTGCTGAAATTTTTTTTTAAGCACATTTGGAGGTGAAATTCAATTTCTAAACCTACTCAAATGAAAAACTTTAAGCTACAAAGTGATTCAAAACCATAATAAAAACACTTTGGTGAAAAGAATTTCATAAAAATGAATCATTGTGTCTACAAAATGGATTTGAAATGTCCCAAAACAGTGAAAAAAGGAGCAAAAAAACACATTTACAATTGAACCTCCTTCTACTAAAATGCTTCTCAAACAATCAAAACTTCTTGGATTGATATGAAATTTTAGCCACAAGAACTAGACAAATATATACAACTTCTCCAACAAGAATATTTGAAAAAGGATCATGTATGAAGTAGTTATAAGCCGCCAAAGTTGACTGAAATGCAATAATATCTAGATTTTGAACTTTGAATTGCTCCCAAGAATTCAAAACAACTTGGATTGACATGAAAATTTTACCACAATAACTAGACATTAAGGGGTACAAAACCCAACACATTTTATTGAAAACAAACATTTTAGGAAAAAGATAAAAGCCCCCAAAGTTGCATTTATCACAACAAAAATTGACCCTGTGAACTTCGAATGGCTTTTGCAAACTCAATTCACCTTGGATTGATCTGAAAATTTTACCACAGAAATTAGACTGGTATGCGCAAGTTTTCCAACAATTTTTTTTTATTGAATTTGGACATTGGATGCAAAAGTTATAGTGCTTCAAAGTTTGTGTGGGGACACTTTTTGTCCTCTTGGATGGTGAGGGGTTAAGAGGAAGTGTAGAAAGAGGATAATTCTTAATCTCTTAAAAACTACGTAATAGTAAAATAGTGAAATGAGTTCGTTCCTTGGGAGAAATTCAATTAACCCCTAAAGGACCGGTTGTCCCCTCGAGGGACAATTTGGGTCCGGGCAGGTTCCTACGATCTCAATTTTTAGTAATATTTTTTGGGATTTTTTGAGGTTGTGTATTTTTGCGAGATCTTTGTGAATATATAATTTTTATTTTAATTGATGCCCGGGAGCAAAAGTTATGGCACAATAAGTAAAATTGGAATTTTGCGGGCAGCAGAAAAAAATCACAAAAAGTCAAAATAATTTTTTTTCAAATTTTTTCCTCAAAGATTATATTTTTGTCTACATGTGAAGCTTTGTTTCATTCAATTTGGACTAATAATGAGAAAGTTATGGACAATCTTAGTTTTTCGGGCAATCTAAGCATCTTCTTGAAAAAATAAGTTGTAGAATTCATTTTTGAATGCAATTTTTCAAATTTTTCAAATTTTTTTTTTAGATGAGGTTAGATTTTCTTGCTAGAACAATCTCACCGTTGGGATTATTGTGATTCAATTCCATCTAAAAGCTATTAACAATTTAGTTTTTTCTTCAATCTTGTACCCACCTCTACTTAACAATTTTTTAATGAGTGAAAAATAAGTGCTTTTTTTCCTAAATTTTTTTGGTAGATTCTCAACTCAACTAATTAACATAAAATAAGTAGAAAATCGAAATCAGTAGTGCAAAAAAATTGAACTAAAAAGATTCAAAGCCAAAAAATCTAGTCAAGCAAGGTGGAAAAAAACTTGTTTTCTTCACTTTAAATGCATATATCTTGCAATCTACGTGGTCAAAGTTTCTGAAATTTCTTCCACATATTCATATACTAGTCAAGTATAAGATCTTACGGTTGGATATGCAAAAAAAAACAATTATTTAAACTCTTTTCTCTTTGCAATAGAAATGACAGTTTTGAATGGTTTTTGGTAGGAAAATCACCTCGGTCCTTTAGGGGTTAAGGATTTACGACTAGTAGACAATAACAATTGGGACAGCACAACTTAGGATTTTGACTTCAATACTCACCAACTCAGCCTAATTGCAAACCTACTCTTCACTTTCAAATAATCACAAGGGATAGATAGTAGTAACTTTTGAGTTTATTCTTTTCTTTTTCTTTTATCTCTCCAATTTGCTTCTTTTGACCAACTGGATCTTTAGCTTTCAGCTTCACTAGATTTGCTTGACTCCAAATTGGTGTAACATCTTGTCAAATTGGTACAATCGGCAACAACTTGATCCTATAATGATTAGATGATCCAACATTTTACCAACTTAGAAATATGCTCCAATGCTTATCTCTATTATCACTCATATTGGCTTCATACTTTAACTGGCCCATAAATTACACTCAGCAATTTTAAATTCACTATTACTTCATTACTTCAATCCTCTCAGGCTCCTTAATACATACTCACACAACTAATTCTCTCCAACTTGTAATCCACTTCCAATACACATTCTCTCAACATTTGCTCCTTAAATCCAATTTGTTAATTTGTCTCAACCACTCAACTTTGAACTCAAATTACAACCCACAAGATTTCATACCATTCAAACTTCCGACTCATACAGCAATCAAATCAGACATTCAACAACACTCACACATACACATTATAACTTCCAACTTGGACTTATACTTATAATTCATATAACAACCACAACAACACCAAACATTGTCAATAATTTCATACCATAATCTTAATTCCAATTAATTCATACATTCAGACAATACAATTATTTTCCAATCGGCTCACAGTTTCACACCCAAATATCAAATTAAACCAACTTGGTGTTTACAATTTCACAATATACTTACACATAAAATCTATCCAATTCACAATATCACACACAATCAACACTTGCTTTATAGAGCACACACAATTCCAACTCAATATACACAAATACACTCACACATCCAATTGAGCAACTTAACTTCCAATTCAATTAACACAAAAGAAATCACAAAAGTTACAGCCAACTCGGTTGGAATTGCACTCGCTTCTTTGGCAATGGGTGAGAAAGACCAATTCGGAAATCACCTAAATAATCCACAGGACACTGCTTCAAAGCTGAACTTCCCATTTAGTAACATAACTCTTCATATCCTTCTCCTCACATGGCATCCTATTTAGCACACGGCCCGTCCACACTCACAAACTCCAATCCAATTTGGCACCTCAAAAGCATCCCATTTGGCAGACCAATTCACATTTAACTAACTAAAAGCCAATTCCTACATTCAAAAACGCCTATTAGACTTCAAAAACATTTACCATAAAATTTCCCACTGTCTACAAGAAGGTACCCTGGGAAAGAAAAGCATAGAAAAATTCTCTAAATAGGAGAACTAGAAAAGTGTAAAATCTCATGAAAATAGGTATTTGCACCATAGTTACACATTTTAATTTGTAAAAATTAGGAAAAGCAATCTTTTTAAAAACAAAAAATTGGCTATCGACTAACGTAGTAAAAAACCCTAAACCTTATTGTGCAACAAATTAACAAAAATGATTTTAAAATACAAAATGTTTTTTTTTATTTCTAAAAAAAAGGGATTTGATTACCATAAAGTTTAACATCTTTAATAAAAATTTCATGTTTATTTGGACTTTTGCTTCAATAGTTATAGCAGATGACAAGAAAGGGTACCTTCAATGTGACAGGAAATAGGACCAGTCTTTCTTGCAAACACCCTACTAGAAGGTGTTTTGTTGGTCCCAAACAGCAATCAAAAACCAAATCCAACTAATTTGCAATGTAACAAAATGCAATAGGAAGATCATTTTGGGACTTAGGGAATATATGATTTTCCAAGATTTTTGTATACTGTTACAAATATATGTATAAAATGCTTTGAATCAATTTTTTTAATAAATGGAATAAAAATTATGAAAAAGATCATTATATAGTTGGTCATTGAATTTCTTCTAAAAAATGAAGTCATTTTAAAATTCAATTTTCAATCTTTTTGGAAAAACACAAACTTAGGGTACTTATTTCTTATTAAGCCATCATAACTGGAGAATAGAAAATTATCAAATCTACATATAAATAATTAATAATTTAATTAGTAGTTTCCATCATATTGTACCCCCTTCTCTTTAATCCTTTAAGAACCAACGAATAGTTGAAATTTTTTAACTTGTGAAGGTATACAATTAAATGAAATTTAGAAGAATAGTTTAATGTAACTTTCAACGTAGTTGTAAAATATGATCTATAGATCATATCCAAACAATTAGATCAACTAATATTAT
Source organism: Neckera pumila (assembly GCA_963969595.1). Lineage (NCBI taxonomy): Eukaryota > Viridiplantae > Streptophyta > Bryopsida > Hypnales > Neckeraceae > Neckera > Neckera pumila. Next base: position 24,657,077 of record OZ018413.1, read on the forward strand.
TCAAATAATTTGAAGCTAGTAGTAGTTTTTATTTTGTTTTTTTATTCAAGTTGCTTTTGATGAGTCATTTTTGAATTGAAATAGTAACTTTTTGAGCCTAGACCTACAATAGTACCCTTTGAATTATAGAATATTTGCAAAACAAAGTCTTCAAATCTATACTATGTAATATGAAGAACTAGCACATGAATCTTCTAAAAAATTAGTAGATGTAAAATGCACTTTTGTGTGCTTAGAATGTATTTGCATCCTGGTTTGCATTAATCCGTTGCTCAAAATTTGAGCCTTAAGGGGTCAATTTCTTTTGCAAGAATGCATTTGAAGTATTTTGTATTGACTTGTGTGTTGAGCTTTTAATACATGTTAATTTTTGAGTATAATTACTTTAATTACAAGTTGTAGAAAATAATAATTTTTTAAAAATGCTTCAAAGATGAAATCTCACTATTTGGAAGAGTTGAAGAACTCTTAATTCATTACTTTGAATGCTTAGGTCATACAATCTTCATGGTCAAATTCTCCCAAATTTTCTCATGCATTCCTATGTTGCCTAGTACAATTTTGTGTCATTGATTTCTTTATGAAAATAGTTATTTTTTGTTTTTTCTCATGCACTAGAATATGACAGTTCGGGATACTTTCTCATAAAACATAGCCATGGTCTTGACCATAGTTTTGAAGTATAGAAATAAGCATTTGAAAAAAAACACTATGCAAGGTAATGACTTGTCTTAATTTAATGCAATTTTATTCTTTTTGATTGAAACATTTGAATGGAATGATAGAGTTATAATTTTACTTATATGATATGCAATTTGATGCATTTGAGTTCTCCATGATTACACAACAAGAATATTTAAAATTTGGTCATTTATCAATTGAAGCTATCCTTAGCGCTATAGTGTCACAATGCATCAGTGCCAAAAGAAAATTTGCAAGTTAGGTGAAGGGGCTTCTTTAAATGTAATGTCATTTTTCTAATCAAGATTTGATTGAAATGAATGATTTACAATTTCACATATGGTATCCAAATGTACACTCACTTATGCATTCAAATCCCTATTGATTTGATAGCAACAATATCTAAAATCTGACCATCCTAACAATAAAAACTAAACTTAGTGGTAAAAGTTTATAATGCATACTATAATGATATGTGACTTTTAATCAATGATTTTAATGCAATTTGATCCAAAATTGAATGAAATTCCTTCTAAATTTAGATAAAGTGCGCTAATCAAACTTAATGCAGAATCATCACGTGAAGGCATTGTCACTAGCTCAAACAACCAAATCAATTCAACATAATTTCAAATCTTTATTTGAATGATATTTGAACATCTTATCTCCCACCTTTCTACATACCAATCATGTGCCATAAACAATGGATTGACCAATTACAAGTGGAATGGAAAAAAAAGCCAATTGAACTTAGATTTGACATTCATGTCCATCCTTGGCACAAAGCCACAAAAGGATAAAGTACTTGGATGACATCTAGACACCTCCAAAGCACTTTTCACCCAATTTGGTCATAAGTCAGACCTTGGTCAAGATAATGGAAAAAAGATCATTCCTCTAATAAGGGGTGATTAGTGTTCTTCCCATTTAACATTCTTGAGTCGGGAGACTAGCTAGGAGACCCTTCTACAATGATATTGTAATAAGAATAATTTGTGTTACAATGGCCTATAGTTCATAATATTCTTGAATGGAAAGCATGGGGGCATTCTATAGAAGTGTTGTTATAAGAAAAGAGCCTTGATTCTTGGAATCAAAGCAAAGGATGCAATCCTTGCTTTGCAATTCAAGAATCAAGAAAATTATATTCATGGACAAATTTGCATTCCAGTTTTGCTACAATGAAATTAAGGAACCTTGATATATTCATGGGAAGCAATTAAAGGTTTGGGTCTCTAGTCTTGACGTTTCTAAATATTCTTGGTTGTAGTAGAATAGATTTCAAGAGGAGCCATACAATCTCATCTGGCACGCATTTCACTGAGCTGCAGCAACGCTTTGGTGGTGAGCTCTCCCTCCCCCTCGCCCGGCTCTAAAGCCCTTATTGAGGACCCAGCATGGAACGACAAGACTGAATTGTCTTCTTCTTCTTCTTTCACAGTAGTCAGCTCACTATTGTTGCCTCCAAAGGCTAGCAAGCGCATGGTGTCAAATTCCTCTGATTTCAAGGTCTTCGAATTCGTGAGCACCACCACCTCCGACTGCGTATCGTTTTGCAGCATGGCCACCACTCTGGCCATGGTAGGCCGCTGCTCAGCCTCATGGTGCGAGCACAACAATGCAATGTTGATGAGGCGTTGCATTTCAATCTTCTCATTGTCTTGCAAGATTAGGGTGGGGTCTACTAACTCCATCACCCGGCCTTCCTCGTGGAGTTTCCAAGCCTACCATGGATTCACATGAATTCAATTGTTGGTTGACAGGAAACTTGTCAATCTATGAAAAGGATATCACAGCCTAGAAATACATATACAATGGCTACAAGAAACTTGTCAATTATCCTAGCTTGCTCAATCAGACTCTTATTTTCAATTCTATACATTTTTTCTACTCCAAATTATCCTTTTTTTCTACAACAAGGCTATATATTTGAGTTCCCTAGCACATTACTTTAATTAACCTTGTAATTAGAGTTGTGTCTAAGAAAGCCACGTCTATACTTCTACATGTGATTGTATGCTACAGATAACAAAGTTTAAGAAAAGATGCAGTGTAGTACCCATTTGGAGAGATACACTTCTTCAAGTGGCTTCGTCTCATCTATATTTTGTCGACCACTCAAAACCTCCAGACACAGAATACCGAAGCTGAAGACGTCAACTTTGTCACTCAGTTGGCCAAGTGACGCATATTCAGGTGCCAAATACCCTCTACATTTGACACACATGCTAAATTTGTCAAAATCATGAACTCTATTAATTGTATGAATTAGATTCTGTTTATCTTACAATCAAGCGTTTTCAATTTGATGAATCAAGTTCAATGAATCAACAAGGGATAAAGAAAAGTGAGGTATGCAACATATGTGACTACTTTCCAAGTTAGCATATAAACACAAATGATGTAATGACTGGAAATAAATCTAAGGGAAAAGCTTGTGCTACAACTCACTTTGTTCCAGCAACATGAAGTGTCATAATAAGGCTTTTTTCATCTGGAAAGAGCAAGGCTAAGCCGAAATCTGCAATTTTTGGTTCAAAGTTCTTGTCCAACAAGATATTGCTGGCTTTGATATCTCTATGGATGATTCTAGGATGAGCCAAGGAATGTAAGTAATGTAAGCCACGAGCAACTCCAAGGCAAATGTTTAGACGAACAACCCAACCCAAGGGCATCTTGTGTTCACCTCCTGCAAGAGATGGAATCTTTGTGAGCTTTGATAAAGTATAACGATTTCAATTTGCACTTTTCATTCAATACAAATTTGGCTAGCACTAGAATCAAAATCATAACATTCTTGAACAATCTTACAAGGTCCTTCTAAGACCAAGAATTGAAGCCCAAACTATCTTCCTAACAAATCAACAACCGCACTTGTACAGTCAGATCTAGCTCATTTACGAATTTTTTAATCAATTTCACAAGAAAGTTCAGCAACTTTAGAAAGCTCTAACATGCTAAAAGATGAACCGATTTTCAAACCGCAAATTGCGTTGGAATTGAAATAAAGTGCACTTCAACTTCATAACAAGTGAAAATGAATAATTTAAAATCATAGAACAATTTGGATTCCTTTTATACACTATCTACCATTTCATAGAGATTCTTTGGAAGATAGTCAAAGATTTTTTGCACTTGTGTGACAAACAAGCAAGAAATCATACAAGCAATTCAAGTGGTATGGGATTAAGTATCTCAGAAGCAGTTGTGAAGGTTTGTTTCTTATATGTACCATTGAATACAAGTTGTAATTTTCACAAATTTTGGCAACACTAGATAGTACATAGTGTATAGAAAACATCAAACTCTTTGTATGATTTTCAATTACATATGTGTGTTTGTTATGATGATAAACTAGACTTCAGTGTGATTCCAATACAATTCAAAATTTGAAATTTCGTTAATTTTTTAGCATACATTGGCCTCCCAAAGTTCTCCTAATCTTAGGAGGATCCAAAAATTTGTAATTCAACTGGACCTGACTATAGTTCAATCATTAGCTCTTGGCCATTCTTTTGTCATTGAAATTTGAATTAGAAAAAGCCCATGAATAAAATATGCACCCTCAAGAATATAGAAAGTGATCTTATAGCAATGATAGAAAAATGTTATGACCCCACACAAAATAGAAATTGAATGTATCTTATGTGAAAATGGGCAAAAGAATTTTGGGCTAATAATTAAAAAAGAAACTCACGAAGTAGAACTTGGTCGATGTCGTAGTTATCCACATATTCGTAAACCAACAGCCTTTGATGTTCACGAAGGCAACACCCTTTTAGATTCACAAGGTTTCTGTGTTTCATTCCAGTAATCAAGACAACTTCATTAAGAAAGTCACCTATAGCCTGTGTGTTCTTGATAAATAGTTGCTTCACTGCCACAATACTTTTATTTGGAAATACACCCTGCAAAAAGCGAACATATGCATATCATCACTTAAAAAAACAATTGCAATTCTATCAAAAAGTGGCTACAAGGGAATCCTTTTGCTTGTCAACTAAAAGGGATTGTAGTTAAATAGTTCATGGAAAAGAATAAAAATTCCGTATACGTTAAGATTTGTAAGATAATGATGTAATAACTTGATCTCCCAACTATAACTCTTAAATGCCTCAACTATAACTCTTAAACGCCTCAAGGGAAATTTTTCGGATGACAAATAAATCAAATAAATCCCTTGATCTCCAAACTATACATGTTTCATTGATCCAAATTTTCCTAGATTTTTGACTTCTTGTGCTTTATTGAACTATGTAGATCTCAAAAATTGACTTGTACTAGTATTCTATAAAAAAACAACCTGTAAGTATGTCAAATCATAAATTATCTCTATATTAATTCAAAATTTTGGTGTCTAGAAATGAACTCCACAAACTAATCTTTGACTTTCCTTTTAACTAACCATAATTAGAATTTTACATTTAAAAATTTGTAGCAATGTTTTGATTTATGAATAAAAGTGATAGCAATAGTAAATCTAACTATATATATGAATGTAAGTCAAAGTTCAAAATCTATAACTATTGTCCATGTATCAATTCCACATTATTCTCCTAGTTGTTTATAATGAATCAAGATACTCATTTTGGGGTGAAAACTAACGAATTATGTCACGTTAGGTTTTTCAATCATCAGGTAAGAGCATTGCCAAGATTATTCCTGGTGCTTGTGCATTACCTTGTATACAGCTCCATAGCCGCCTTCACCCAACTTCATGTCTGGATGAAAGTCCCGTGTGGCAGCTCTAAGCTCATTGAATGAAAAAATCGTAGGCTTGACATCAAACTCTTCAAATTCTGCAATTCACATTGTTGGATATGTTCTACTTACTCCACGACAAGATTAGAGCATGCTAATCCACTTCGAAAGTAACCTCATCTGCAACACCATCTTCAATTAAACCATACATAACAAAATGAATTCATCATAAGAGTTCATACACTCACTTTGCTGAACCTGAAGAAGGAGATACCGTTTATATCTTCGGGTTCTATAGAGAAACGCAGAAACAGCAACTACTATTATGAAGAATACCGATAACGTGCTGGCAACCGCTGCTATTAAAATAACCTTCTTGTTGCTAATAGAACCTGAAACAAAACGCCCTCGTTAGAACACATCAAAGAGAAAGAGTCTTAAGATTAGTAAGAAAGCGATGAAATGCTACTAACGTAAGTTGAGAGTACCTCTTGATTCGACAATTACCTTGATTTTTGCAGTACTGTTCACAAAAACATCTGGTACCATCATCAGCATCCTTTCGGCAATATGGACTGCCTTGCAGTCTGTGCAAGTGAAAAAAAACGTTATAAACAGACAAGGCAGATGAGAGTTTTTAGTTGAAAAAACTTTAGTGCCAAACTAATTGCTAATCTACAAGACTAGCGCCGGAGGCATTTTGCTGTGGTAACGCATTGCTCGCAAAGCACCTCAAAATTTGGTAATCTTTTCAAAAAGTGTGAAATCAATGAAGTCTTGAAACATTTGAACGATTTAGGTGTACGGATTTACCTAATCAGAGTCGCGATATTTTCAATGCTTCCGTCAGTGTAAATGACATCGCTGATATTGCTGTTCATAATTGACAATGTCCTCAGCCCTCTAGATCCATTCACCGACTTACTCTGAACTAACCCACTCGCAATAAGTTGAGTGATGTCGAGAGTTCCAATAATGCTTGTGTTATCTAGGTACCTGCCATCTCCATCCACAAATCGAGCAAATAAATCTCAAACTTGATGCCATGTCCTTTACAGTGTAGTTGTTACTCTATTCGAATTCCTGTTCAACAATTCTAAGTAAGTTCTGTGATTAGAAAATTAGAGTACTGAACTCACAATTCCGCAAGGAAAGTCAGATCCGAGCCGTTCCAGCCGGTGGCAGATCCTGTCAATTGATTGCCGGATAGGTCTAGTATAGAAAGAGTGTTGTTGTTGCTAAAGTTAACATAAGAGGACAATGGAAAATTTCCTTTGAGGTTGTTATAGGCCAATTTCCTGCAATATGTAGTCTTTTCATATAAGTACCAGATATTCTCAGGGACAAGTTTGCAGTGCAATTTCAACGGAGCTTGAATTTCAAAAATAATGAATTTCAGAAAATCAATGATTAAATATTTTTGTATTAAAATTTCTCATGATTTAAAATCATGCAATAAATAAGTTGCATGAAGTAGTGCATCAGCCGGGGCCAAACTTACAGAGTGTATAAATAAGGGAGCATCTTCAGATCAGGCAGATAACCAGTGAAGCTATTGTTCGACAGTACCCTGTGATTGGCAACGTGAGGTCTTCTATTAGGAGGAAAACTCGCAAACCTTAAAGTTTACTTGGTATTCAGGAGAATTTGGTTTTCTTCATCTGTGTTCTCATTGAAAGTTATCGCCCCGCCGCCCCCCTCCACCCCTCCCCGGGGCTTGGGAAAGGAGGTGTTATACCTGCATGAAAGTCTGGAGGGCAATGCAAATATTGTTGCGTAATAATAAACACGATTAATAGAACTCAAAATGGCACTTACAAAGACTGTAGGTTCCGGCACTTAGTGAGATTTGGCAACGGTCCGGTGAGCTTGTTCGTAGATAGGTCCCTGTATCAACCGACTATCACTCTCCAAATACCATGAATCAATGCAATCCAGCAATGCTTCGAGCAAGGATAAATAAGAGGGTGGCCAACTCAAGTAGCAAGTATGTAGTCAACAGGCTAATAGATAACATGTAGCAATGGATAAGTACAGAAGAAGAATCTGTGCCAAAAAATATGGAAGCATCTTTGGACACTCTAAACCTGGGATAGTAAAGCACAAATGAATTGAAGCATCCAGATTCTTACAGTGATACTAACTGCGTCATGTTTATAAAAGCATTTATAAGATTGCTATCGTTGAATCGGTTCCTAGCTATGTTTAGACTCTGGAGATAACGCCATTCTTTAATTTGAGAGTGAAATTCCCCAACAAACTTGTTGCCACTCAAATCTCTGGAAGAATCCCACGTGTGCACATCAGTGGAAATTACAAATAAATTGAAACCAATTCTATGACCACATTGCGGACTCCAATTTTTGAGTTTCAAGAGTAGGTCAATGCAATTAAAAAGCAGTGATTGATGTCCCAGTTCCGTAATCAAAACTTACGCATTCAAAATAGTGTAAAGGTAATAGAGGTCTGGAAGACTTCCGTAAAATGCATTGTCATGGAGATCCCTGTAACACAGCACCGATACAGGATGCAGCATTGTTAGAACCTCGGTTAGAACCAGTCTACTAGTGTGTTAATTTAGACCTTTTTGCCCTTTCAGGGACTTAACACCCTCTACATGATAAATGCATTCTTGGGGTATGCATGTGAACGTCCTGAAGGCCATAAAATCTCTGCAGTCCGTGTTTACGCAAGGACAATCACAAGTAAGAGAAGCTTACAGTGTATTTAAATAAGGATCTTGAATTTCCGGAGGAAGAGGTCCAGTCAACTTTGGATTTCCAGTCAATTCTCTGCAGCATGCAAATATTTTTGTCAATGTCATAGAATGTGAATGTTCCATCGCATATTCATAACCTATTTTTGGTAACTTGATAATTTGATATCCTGACCTCTCTCAATAGCAAGTACATGCATGACTCGGGTTCTGAGAATTACTTACAACGTGGACAGAGAAGAGATGTTTCCAATCGCCGCTGGTAAAGTGCCTGCAATTGATGCATTATGGAGGCTCCTGCATGTCCGGTTCATCGTCAAATAAGCTAAATTGTATGTCAGACAATCTAGTGGAGACAGAACCAACCCACTCCAATTTCTAGGACCTATTGAAATCTGGTATCTATGCAGGCCCCACTCGCACCAAGTAGCAATTTTAGCTAACTGAAATTAGTTATTGGGCCAAATGGACGTCAGCTGGCAATTTGTCGCTAGTTCCCACTAACGAAAGTCTGGCATTGGATTTACATTCATTTCCATAATTTCACTAAACTTGCTGATTTTGGACAAATACAGTACACTAATTGTGCCTTTATCAATCGCTTGAAGCAGTCTGTTAGCTAGCTATTATTCCCGCCTGCCGAGAATCCTGTTACTTACTTTGCGAGTGTGGGCACATCGGAGCTACCATCAATGTAATAAGACCCAAGCTAGCTAATTGGAGCTGCTTGGTGCAGAGGGGGTCTAAACTGTTGACCACATCACCAGCGATTGATGAAGGCAAACATCGAACAAGCAACTCATTGACTGTACAAAAGGGGTTTTCCTCAGCTTGGCCATGTCCAAAGCCTAAGAAATAAATTTAGTAAATTAGAGGATCACCAACTTACAAGCCAATGATGTAAGCCTCGCTGCAGTTCGTTGCGTCCACGTTGCAATGTGACGTAAGGCACTGTATCCCTCGCCAGTTGGGTGTAGTGGATCCATAAACGCTTTCGGAGCACGGGTATTTTTGAGAGGAATTCCAGCCTGCCAAATTGCTGTCGAGGTTGGGAGTGCTCTTGTTCCATTCTGCCAAAAGCACTTGCAGAGCATCCACTAGCAGGTCCCACCACACACAGATAAATCACTTAATCAGACCCTTTTGTTAGGCCTGAAAGTAGCCAGGGCTCAGGAGATCTACATGTTTGACTTAGCGAGAAGAAGCACCTAAACCCAACTCACGAACAAGTGATATCACATATTTTAGTACAAATGACCAAATAAGAACCACTTCAGTGGTCATTTATTAACCAGAAAGGGTTTTACTTTTAGTCATTTAACCGGTAGTTCTATGGAGCTGATCTCTAGTCCCGACCGACACTCAAAATCAAACGTCTATTAGCTCCAGGCCCTATTGTATCGTTCTGAGACCTATTGAATAAATAATTGTTCAGAAGACGCACAGGTGACCTGGGCTCCAAACTCCTCTCAATAAGCTGCTTCAACAATTCAACAACTCAGGAGCAAGCTAGTTCAGAAGAGATTGATCACTATTGCCAGTGATAAGATCTGTCAAGGTCAGCAGCTTGCATGCATAATCTCACATCTGTTCCAGACATCGTTCCAAACTGTGCTCCTGCATCGATTCACCTGAAAAGCTAGCTACCACAAGAGAAACGCACGGCATCAATGCAAAGAGAAGTCTGGAAATGCAATCCTCACGTTCGCGAATTAAATACCCATGATCTTGACCTTGGACCTCGGTGAAGAGAGGAGAAAAGAAGAGAAGTAGCAGCACCGCTCCACCCAACTTAAGATGAGCCATAGCCAGCCTCGACTAGCCCTCCGCTCAGGTCTTGCGCATACCAGCTGCAATGAATTCAGGGAGCACTCGCAGGCAGGTATGCATGCACGCCAGGATCGATCACAGCTTGAATTGATTCCTCGTCCGAGAAGTACGCTAGCTGAAAGATATTCGAGAAAAGTACACATTACTATAAGTGACTTCGTTGAATATGGCTTCCACGGCCGTCCCCAAATGAAACCAGGTCCAACTGTTAATTTACTAAACAATTGGCGCCGTTGCTTGCGAGTCTCAAGGTCAGAGTGAAGCCACTCAGAAGAGATAAGACAGACAAGGAGGTTACAGGCCAGCACTGAATATTCATATTGTCTTCGACGATCTCCTAGTCTGAAGGGATGGCAACGTTGCCGTGTGCATCAGCTGCTACACCACTAACGTTCTCCTGCCCCCTCTACCGGTAAGTCTTAGACGATGTTGATTTCTCGTACACGGACAAGAACTGCACGCGCTAGCGGACCGTGAAAGAGTTGTAGCGACATCCAAGTCTACCAAGCGCGTGTATGGAAAGCACATTGCAGGGTCCTTCGCAAGAAGAAATCATCTCACTAAAGAAATCATCTCACTGCATGCCAACAATTCCATTTCAACTCGAAATGTCCGCCCCAGCGTCAACATAGGAACTGCCCCCGTGGGAATCAGGAATGCCTTTCTCGGGAATAAGACTACTTGATTAACTTCGGAAGATGAACTTGTCCACGGGTGTACTCTCTAGAGTGAGTGGGCTCGCAATTGGGCACATAAAACCACAATATAGGAGGCGTGGTCACACTGGGTGGTCTGCACTTTCTCCAACTTTAGACATAGTCCTATGTCCCACATCTACAGTCTCTAAGTCAAAGCTCACTTACCGTTCAGACTCTGAATATTGAAAGTTCATTCCTTGCCGATGCGCGACTGTATTCGCCTGCAATCTGCGCAAGCCCCGTGCTGGCCAGGGCCGGTGAATCATTGACCCCCTCAGTGTCCAGCGATTTATCCTTGGGGAAAACACTGGAATTTCTTATTTGCAACGCATGATAAAATTTGGAAATTTTGAATTCATATTTGAAATCAGAGATCCCAAATTAGGTGCGCAGGTGAAGAAATACAAAAAGTACGGGGGAATTTTTTACGTTTATCCTTGGTTGGGGCAATGAGGGGGTCAATCCTCCCTGGCCGCCTCTTTGATCAAGAGCCAGAAACAGTACACCGATGAGTCCACTGAACTGAGCGTGAAGATTCGTACTGCAGCTTTCCACATGGCTTGACAAGCGCAAGTGGAGAGCTGAGCTGTTGATTCTCTCTGTCGGTAATGACCCAAAAGCTAATACCGACCCCACAGACATAAAATTATCATTTCTGCACCATGGCGATCATTTTATTTATCCAGAAGTAGGCCATCGTGACGCGCATCATCATTCGGAGGAGTTCCCCGAGGAAGACTAAAGGGCCAAGTTAATTCAATGAAAAATGAGATCGTCTCAGAAAGCAACTCACGAGTCCTCACATGAAAGTCTGAGGAGGCAAGCCGTGATCTCTTGCAGGATTCAGGCAAGAGGCATGTACAGCTAGCAGACTCTAGAATTGCCAATTCATTTCACTAGGAGCTGCTCTCATCACGATGTTTCTTGCGAGTACTGTGGCGCTCTTTGCGATCTTCCTCGTCACGATGTTTTCGTTTCTTGCGCTTCTCCTTCTCATCTCTGGATTTGTGACGCTCTTCTTTCTTCGATTTGTGCTTTTCATCTCTGGACTTCGAGCGTTTCTCTTTTTTCTTGTGACGCTCTTCTTTCCTTCTATGTTTCTCTTCCTTGAGCATAGCAATTACCGCCAACGCATCCTCCACAGTTTCCAATTTCCCAGGTAAAGCTGAAGTTTGCTTCGGTTCTGGGTCGGCCTCTGGAAGAGCAGGGCCACCCACTCCAACCCCATGCTTCATCCAGGCTGGTTGCACCACCGCACGGCCTCTACCCACAGATCCAGTGGCTAGCAAGTGTTTGGACATCCCAACTACCCCCATTGGAGGTAGCATGCGCTTTGAGCTCTGTCTAGGCAATCTTTCCTCACTCTTTGTGCGCTTTTGGACCGTCAAGTCAGCGTCCTCCTCGTCTGACAACAACTTGTATGTCTTCTCACCTGAGGAGTAGCACTCTTTCTTCAAGTGGCCATGACCACCACAACGTTCGCACTGTACATTTAATACAGCATCCAATTTGAACTGGTGACAGGCCAACAATGAAATGAACATTACATTCTAGAAAGCCTCATTGACCAACAGCTACATAGATTCCACTTCCACACAAAGATACCTGTTTGGCTCCTACAGGTACTCTTCCATTCTCTCCTATCCAATTAATTGTCCACCATCCATTCTATGTCTCCACAACAGCCTACACATGGTTTCTTTGCAAATAGATGGTCTGCCCAACTTTCTCATGAATGTCATGAATAAGTCAAGATTATACTGGTCAGCATCTGATACTCATCATGTAAGGAAGAGGTCTCAGCCTGTTGTAAACTGAATTAGGAATATAATCATCCATAATGTCAATTTATTATAAACCTCTCTAGCATCATGGCTGGCCCCAACCTCACCTTCTGAGAAGAGGGTCAACCTGGAGAACTAAGAGCACAGGTGACCTTACAAATTATTTGACACTAATTAACATGTTCAGGATGGTGCTAACCTTTTGAGGCTCTTTCCATGCAGGTCGTGACTGCTGCTTCTCGGCTTGGATGTTGTTTGGATCCAAATCTTCCCCGTCACCCTGGCCAACATATTTCATCGAACAGCCTATCTTAGACTTCCCGTTTTCTTCCACATTTACAGAAATCACTTTAACCCACACCTGCTCCCCTTCACTGGCCACAGCAGACAAAGCCTTCACTTTTGCCTCCTCAGAATCGTCCCTATTAGTGACCTGAAAAACAACGAACAAACAAATAATCAAGTCATGCTCTCAGACCTGTATCCAATCACAGTTTCGAAGTTTCACTCCGTTCCAGCGAACCATAACTGGTAAGCAATAGTCCACAAATTCTCTAGAATACTTAGAAATGTAAGCAGCTTGAAAGTGTCGGTCCGTGAACCTCATGGTCGCTAACTTGAGAGAGATGAACAAGTCCATGATTCCGATACCCCTCCATTTGAACAAAAATGCCAAAAGGTCGGATTGAGTGCACTGTCGCTTTGAGAATGCTATACAGAGGTGGCGCTACTGGTTTGTCATCGTCTCTATCTCCTCCTCGACCTCTTCCTCCCCAACCACGACCTCCACCCATTGGCCTCCTCTCATCTTCATATCTTCCATCGCTATCCCTACTCATCGGCCGCCGCTCTTCGTCGTACTCTCGACCTCTGTCCCTGCCCATGGGCCTCCGCTCATCATCTTCATAGCCTCGGGCCCTGTCCCTGCCCGTGGGTCTCTGGTCATCGTCGTCATATCCTCGACCTCTATCTCTGCCGACGGGCCTCCGGTCATCATCATCGTAGGCATCTTGCTTCCTCAAATCAGCTGCATCATTGTCATTGTAACGACGTGATCTATCTCCCGAAAATTGTCTGACCTCCTCTCTCCCACCGCCAGACGCTCGACTTTCTACACGCCGATCCCTGTCAACGTCTCTGGAACTTTCCCTCTCTCTGCCTCTATCTCTGGGGCTTTCCCCCTCTCTGCCTCTGTCTCGGGAGATATCTCTTCCTCTACCTCTGTCCCTGGAGCTGTCCCTGCCTCTGCCTTTGTCTCTGGAGCTTTCTTTTTCCCTCCCTCTCTCTCTGGAGCTTTCCCTATCCATGCCTCTGGAAATCTCCCTTTCCCTGGCCCTATCTATGTAACTTGCCCTATCTAGGCCACTATCTCGATCCCTCGGAAGCTTTTGCATCAGCTCAGACGTTACCTGACAGAAGCATTACAAATCTCCAATTAGATATGATCAAATCGTCATTTACTTAAGCCGTTTACGGTACCTCCACATATGGGACTATTCTGTTTGTGTAACAACAAAAGACTACTCTTTGTTTTTATCAGTTTCAAAATCGAGGTTGACCTAAAGGGCACAACACAGCACCTCAAGGAAGAAATTGCAACGTGAAGATTCACGGTTAGGTAAACATAAGTAATTTCAATCTTATTAATGGCATTATGATAACCACAAAATCTCAAAAAATCATGCGTTGATTTGCGATGGAGAATCAACTAACCGGCGGAGAGAAAGCACTGTGAGCAGGCGCCATCTCTTTGTGAGACCTTACTGATTGATATCCTGTTCACAAAGCATGACAGACAATTGAATTTCTGCGTCTAATGCAAAAGAAATGAGCAATCCAAACACATCCACTACCACACACAAAAATTCACGACTCGCGCGACATCGTTGTCCTAAAAAACTCCTCCCGCACCCTCACAACTAGTTCAAAACTAGTGTATAATTTGAATGTCGGATTTATAAATTGATTTACACTGCATTCTCTTTAAAAATTTGCGAGCAGCACACGAAGTGACAGAAGGCATCATTTAAGAAAATGCAATATTGATATTCGGCAATCACGAATACAGCAAATAGCATTCTACACTGCCTCGTACACAGGGTACAGGAAAAAAATTAGCATCAACATGACTTCCCTTTGGTCCATACCGAAACTAAAAAAACCGACCACATTAATATTTCAATGTACGATACTACCAACGGCCATCAATCGAAACATGAAGAGTTCTAATTCAGCTCGCAACATCTAATGGTCTCTCAAAAATATCCGAAACATCAAACCCTAACACCTTCAAGAAAATGATCGAACCGCAAACACATTTACATCTCCATGGATCAGAAATTCAAGTCCAGACACAATCGCGCAGGTCAACCGTGGGCCTATCGCTCGATCCTTCAAAGTTCAAAGCTCCTAGAACTCACAGACTATAATCGCCATCCAATTCAAAAAAATTTCAGCGTATACAAAAAAACAGAACTTCCAGAGACAGTGAGAATAGCTTCGTACCTGGTAACCAGACAGAGACAAAAAGTTGTGAAAGAATCCGAACTCGATTAATGCGTGGAGACTCCTTGATTCTGAACAGTGGTGAGGAAACGGCAACAGATGAGAGGAAAGGAGACGCATCGGAGTAGGCGACAATTTCTGAGGAGGAACTAGTTACCCTAAGATGGCGAAGGCACATTCCAGAAGGAATCGGGACAGTACCTGTTTAATATCACCTTCTTCTGTTTTAATATCACCTTTTCTAATATCACATCCTCTAATATCACCTTTTCTAATATCACATCCTCGAATATCACATCCTCTGTTATCTCTCCCATCATTCGTACGTACTGAGTTTATAAAGGCTTGTCTCAAAGTATTGTATTCATTTGAGGTTCATTCTGTTGCATGATCTCTTAACCCCTAAGGCCCAAGGCCTTTTTTCTGCCAAAAAACACCCAAAACTGCCATGTTTTTAGCAAAGAGTGAAAAAAATTAAAAATGTTTTTTTTTCACATCTATAACTGTAGGATCTTACATCTAACTAGTGTAAGAATGTGTGGAAAAAATTTCAGAATTTTTGACCACACGGATTGCAAGATATCTACGTTTAAAGTGAAAAAAACAAAGTTTTCAGCACATTGTGGGACTGGATTTTTTGACTTTGAACATTTTTAACTTAAAATTTTTGCACTACAGAGTTTTGAGCTTTAAATTTTTATAGTAGAGAATTGAGTTGACAACCTACCAAAAAAAATTTCAAAAAACTTAATTTTCACTATTAAAAAAATTGTTAAATAGAATTAGGTATAAAATAGAAGGAAAATCTAAAATATTCATATATTTTAGATGGAATTAAAATGCACTAATCCCAATGGTGAGATTGTTCTATCAATTAAACTAAGCCATGCCAAAAAAAATCTGAAAAATTTGAAAAATTGCATTCAGAAATGAGTCCTGCAAATTATTTTTTTCAAAAAGATGCTCTAACTGCCTGAAAAACAAGAATGTCCATAACTTTCTCATAACAAGTCCAAATGAAATGAATCAAAGCTTTTAAGATAGACAAAATATAATCTATGAGGAAAAAACTAAAAAAAAAAAAAAAAAAAGGGGAAATTTTTTTGCTGCTCGCTGTCTCGTCTTTTGAGCTTATTTGGTCATAACTTTTGTTCCCGGGCACCGATTGTGAAAAAAATTATATTCCCACAAAGCTAATCAGCTTTTCTATCCCAAAAAAAGTTTCAAAAAATCAGGAGAAAATTTCAGCCCATAGGTACCTGCCCGAAAACGCATTTGTCTCCTGAAGGGACAATGGGCTTTTAGAGGTTAAAGTAGGATTTCTTGAGAAATATGGGAAAATCTCTCAAACAAGGGAATTCCACATCATTTTCTTTGGCAAAGTTCTTTTGTAATGCATCCAACAACATTTGGTGGCATGTCTTTTCTTAAAGAGAAGATTGATTTAATCCTTAAAGGACAGATTGGTGACCGTGGAAATCATCCATTTGTTACAGTGTGAATCATCTACTTAAAAAATCCGAAAAGTACTCATTCATTTGAAAGTCAAACTACTACAGAAGACCTCCTTTTCTTACAACAAAATTTGGAAGATGAATTGGAATTCTTTGTCATTCATCGGATGTCAAATGTCTGTCGCGTGGTTTATGGGTTAAAGGAAATTTTGCCAAAAGGAACCCCTCAATAACTAAAAAGTCACGGTTGAGGTCTTTTAGGCAAAATTTCCTAAAATTCAACCCTAGATAAATCTCATTCTATAAGATAGGAGATCCATAAAGCACCCATCTTAGAGCTCAAATCTGAATTGGGGGAATTGAAACTTCTTGAAATATGTTTTGGCAAATTGTCCTTGCAAGACAAATGGAATTGGCATCCAATACAAATTGTTTTGTATTTTTTGAAGTTTTGTAGAATTAATTATAGATTTTTGAAGTTGAAGCACCATAGAGCTCTAAAATTGCCCACCTCCTCAAATGTACACTATGTGTACATTGTTGATACAACAAAAAAATATATACAAATAATATGCATTTGAAAAGGTAGGCAATTTTAGAGCCTGAATGCTTTTAGAACCTCTTACCTTATCTTTAGCATGTCATAAGAAGTTCCATAGAAAAGTAACAATAAAAAGGACATAGATTTTGTTACAAAACCAACCAAATAAATGCGTTTGCTCGTGTGTTTGAAAAGTGTCAATGGGATTCTATACTACTGACCACCTTCTTAATGCCAATAATTTCAAGTGAAGAATGAGCACTCATTATCAGGTGAGATGCACAAATACCAAAACCTCAATGTGATCATGACTAATCAAGGAGGCACGATAAACTTCCTATAGCAAAAAACATTCAAAAAAGTATTTGGTAAATCCACCATTTTGGTTATTCTTTTGGAAAAAATTGAAAATTCAAATTTTTTATTATAAAGTTGAAATTTTATTACAATTTGAATTTTGAACCTATAATCACAATATATTGATTTATGTCATTGAAGAATGATATGAAAATTTGTTATTCATTATGAAGTCCTCCACCATAATGCATACCTATAGTAAAAAAAAATTGATTTTTTTAACCCCTAGAGGACCAAGGTAATTTTCCTATCAAAAACCATTCAAATTGTCATTTCTATTGCAATGAGAAAAGAGCTTTAAAAATTATTTTTTCTTGCATATCCAACCATAAGATCTTATACCTGACTAGTATATAAATATGTGGGAGAAATTTTAGAAACTTTGACCATATAGATTGCAAGATATATGCATTTAAAGTAAAGAAAACAAGTTTTTTGTACCTTGCTTGACTAGATTTTTTGGCTTTGAGTCTTTTTAGTCCAAATTTCTTGTACTATGGGCTTTGATGTTCTACTTATTTATATTAAGTAGTTGAGTTGAGAATCTCCCAAAAATTTTGGATAAAAAGCACTTAATCTTCACTTATTAAAAAACTATTAGGTAGAAGTGGGTTCAAAATTGAAGAAAAAACTAAATTGTTTATAGCTTTTAGATGGAATTGAATCACAATAATCCAATGGCAAGATTGTTCTAGCAAGAAAATCCAACCTAATTTAACAAAAAAAATTTGAAAAATTCTAAAAATTGCATTGAAAAACAAACTCTACAAGTTGTTTTTATGAGAAGATGCTTAGATTGCTCCAAAAAATAAGATTGTCCATAACTTTCTCAAAATTAGTCCAAATTGAATGAAACAAAGCTTCACATGTAGAAAAAAATATAATCTTTGAAAAAAAATTTGAAAAAAAATTATTTTGACTTTTTGTGATTTTTTTTGGGCTGCCCATCGAACTCCAATTTGCTTATTGTGCCATAACTTTTGCTTCCGGACATCAATTAAAATAAAAATTATATATTCACAAAGCTCTCGCAAAAATACACAGCCTTAAAAAATCCCAAAAAATATTACTAAAAATTGAAGCAATAAGAACCTGTCCAGACCCGAATTGTCCTCCGAGGGAACAAATGGTCCTTTAGGGGTTAAGTAAAATTTGTATTTGACATGATTTTTATTTATTTTTGATATGGAAATTCAAGATATTTTGAGTCTTATAGTAAAATCTAAAAAAAAATCATAACTTATAGAAAATATGTAATTTCATCTCTAAAAAAGAAAAGAAAATGTTTTTCACTCACTTATAGTAGAAAAATAGAGCAAATAAAACAAAGGATAAAGATATTGAATTTGACTACGTGATCATAGGGTCTGCCCTCAAAAAGATTCAATGTCAACTTCATGAAGAATCAATCTAAAACAACCTAGAATCATTTTCCAATTGCAATCAAAATCCAAAATAACTAACACCAAAACATAATAATAGTAACTATCCTTAAATGCTTGTTTGAAAATTTTGGGATGGAATTATCTAGTCACCACTTAAGGTAAACTAGCCCATTGTGGTCAAATGACCCATAGTGGACACCTAATGACCTCATGACAGTTTTGTTGGCCACAATCAATGTCTAACCTGACACCAATGGAGGGATTAGTGACCTCATTAGGAACACTTCCTTTTTCAGTGTAAATCACTGTAGGAAGTGACTTTTTATGGCCTTCTACATTAGAATTATTGTGACCACTTTAAGTGATTAAAAAGAGCATATTGGATACACTTTTTGTTGGTCATGGGTAGTCTACTGACTCTTTTGGACAGATCGCTTCAAAAATCCATAACAAATTCATACTTTGTTTGAAAAATATAATTTCAAATGCTCTCACTATTTCTCACACTTGTCTTTATGTGAGAAAAAATTTGAAACTTTCAGCTACGGCATGAGGGTAGACTCCAAAGTTTGACCACAATGGGCTGGTTCACCTTATATGCCGGGTGAATTATTTCTTTGGAAAAATACATTTTCAAATTTACACGTCATTTTTTTACAAAATCCAGGTCACTCTACATTGTGACAGTAAAGAAGTCTGGAAGTACAGTACTGCTTGGCTGCAGTCTGATAGATAGATAATTTCGTCCAAAAGGATGAATGTCGTCCAGTTTTTGGAAGAAACCCTGAAGACTCGTCCATCTTCTTCCTCCTCTTCTCATGACCTGCGGGGTTTACTGGCATTTCGCCATCGCCAATTCAGTGTGCATCACAATCCTTTTAGGTTTGAATTCCTTGGTGGTTTACTCTGTCTATTTGCATATTTGTTTTCTATTAGTATTTCAATAGCTTTTCTTACGTTTCGGTGCCATTTCTATATGCTGTTGCCCCGCAGTTTAATTTGTCTCTGGATTTAGCTTGAACTCCGTTTCTGTGAGGTTTTGAATAGACACCACGATGGCATTCGTTCTT
Source organism: Neckera pumila (assembly GCA_963969595.1). NCBI lineage: Eukaryota > Viridiplantae > Streptophyta > Bryopsida > Hypnales > Neckeraceae > Neckera > Neckera pumila. The sequence continues at coordinate 24,676,799 of OZ018413.1, forward strand.
ACGAGGATAATATGGAATGTTTTACAGGATTGTGGCGGAAGCAGCTTGGTGCGACGCATTCGGCGGGTGCTATGGCTGTGAAGGCGCTCTGTTTAAAAGCTAGTGGATAGAGTTTCTTGTTTTTGGATTGAGTGGACTTCAATGGCGGTTTCCGTGGGAGCTGCATCGCGGTCGTTGGCCAGTGGACAGAAATTTCAGCAATCTCCACCGCCGCTGCCATCGTCGCATTTGCTTCGGGTCAGCTCCGCTCAGCTAAGCAGGTATTATTCCATAAGGATTCTGTATTGTGACGAATTCAACCAATGCTTTGTAGCTACGACAATGCAATTTGAATGATCCAACATTGATTTGGTAGCTCTGTTGGATATTTAAAAATTCCAGGAAATTTTTGGATGGCTTTATCAGGTATTTGGGTGAGAGCTTTGAAGTCTTTCAAAATGAAACCTAAGAACTGAAATTGAAAACGAGGTGCTTGAGCAGAGCATTAACGTAAGATGTTTTGGTGCGCCACCAAATGACTTTGTTGAGACATTGAAATGGTAATATCTGGATTGACTGACTGTGTATTTCAGGGTCTGGCTATGTCTTTTGGAGCATACAAAATTGTAGAGGAGGGTCTTGAAGGCTTATTAGTCGATGTGCACAGTTTTCTGAGGGTCCTGGTGTGGTCTCACGCATTTTCTTGCATGAAATATTCACAGATGGACAAGGGTCATTTGTTAGCAATCAGCCTTGTGGTAGATGTTGATGCTTTGTCATTTCTGTGTACTGATGATCCAGATAAAATGGTTATGAGAAGGTCCTTTAGTGATTTTTCCGCTCTTAGTCCCTAAAGAGTTTGGAAATCATGCATTTTTATACTTGAAGGTGGAAATAACTTGACTTGTATTTACTCTGTATGATGTGGAACTTGAAGGATTCGTCAGGGCTGTTTTCGCGGCTATCCCTCTAGTGCGTTTTTGGCGTCAGAAACAGCTTCCTCTTCCGTGGCTTGTCCTTTGCGACAGCGACAGAATGGAAGTCTCGTAGTGCATGCCGATGCTGTAAGATCTTCCCACTTCAACTTCGTACCGTGTAATTGTAATTGCATACCGCTTATAGAGTAAATGATCAATGCCTTCTTAGTTTTTGCTTCGGCGAATTTTATTAGCGTCTATGGAACTCGTAACTTTCTTGGTTCTTGGTTGGAAAAATCTTTCGGAAAATCACGCTGTGCATGTCATCTAGGAGTTAAAAGTGCAAGTTGTTTTCAGGAGGTTTGTAAGTCTTCTTTTGCTTTCACGTCCAGTTGATGTTTCAGAGATCTGAAGAATCAAACCTAATGTGTTGTACTCGGACGAGTGTTTGTGTATCACATTATTGGCTTTAATCGTTATTTGGTCAAGCTCGTCTGGTTATATCTTGTTATCATCTGTCATTATCCGTCTAGGCTACTTGCTGAATACTGGCTTATAGATATCTTCTTTTCTTTAACTTCTTTTCTGTTATGATTTGTGATGCAGCTGAATAGCAGCAGTAGAGCGTTGCAGGGCTATGCGCCCTTCGATGGACATTTGCAGAGCCGAATTGCAGAGCGAACAAGAAATTTTAAAAGGTTGAGTATCAGAGCTGGCTCTCGGAGAGGAGTTGGCAGTGCAGATGGAGGACAAACTCTTGGTATTCCATTGCTGGGCGAGTTTAAGATACCTGGCTTTTCTGAAGTTAGGCATAACCTGTCTCAAGTAACTCCACTGAAGGCGGCGAAATGGACGACGATCGTGGCGGTAGCCTATGCAACCATGTCTACAATCTCTGGTCTGACTGTACTTAATTCCAATTTCTGGATGCACGCAAGTTGGCTTGGTGTGATATGGCCATGGCCAGCAGCAGTTATTTTGGGAATATGGACATTGCTGGCAGCAATGAAACAGGCAAAATCAGGAACCAAGGAGAGAGAGCAAGTTTTTATCTTGGGGGGAACCCTGGTTTGGTTGATTCTGGTTCCACTTGCCCATGTACACGGTTTCATAGATGGATGGCCTATCCTTCTTTATACTTTGTATTACTTCTTCTTCTCTATTAGCGCTATTGTTCGGGAACGTATGTACGGAACTCTCAGCACTGTATCTGAAGAGCTGAGGTGGCAAAGTAGCCCTTCTCGGGTGGCTCAAATTGCATTCATAGTGGCCATTGTAGGGGGTCATTGGGCAGCTGCTTTTGAATCTCCTTTCCTGGTGGAATCATGGAATTGGGCTTGGCAATCCAAGTTGGCAGCAGCAATTCTTGGCCTTGCAGTAGTGGTTCACTGGAATGCAGTTTACTTCTTAGGGAAATACACTGATCGACTAGTGAACCCGATGTCTGTCGTAATGTTTGGGCCCTACAGGTGGGTGCGTCACCCCATGTACGCGAGCTACATGCTCTTGTGTGCGGGTTATTGCCTTGCACTTAGGTCGTACTTCAGCCTTTTGTTCCTTACAGTATCCTGTATGGCCTACTACGACCAGCGGACAAAGTTGGAAGAGAAGAATATGGTGGAGGTGTTTGGATCGATATACACCTCTTACAGGGAAAAGACTAAGTATAAATATCTGCCTTGGTTGTACTGAATACTGATATGCAGTTTGCAAGCAGGCATTCTGAATCTTCATTGGTGTTTTCTGTAATGAAATGCCCCAGTGCTTGTGTGTTCCATTCTTTGATTTACAGTTTTAAAACTCCTGTTTTGATGTTTGTCTTCAATTTTTGGTATCTACAGAGGAATTCTCGCTTAGAAGATTGTGTTGAAGTACCAATTTGATTCTTCATTCAATGCATCAATATATCAGGAATGTGACTTACCGTCTAGATTGTGTGCCTGAAGCTCTTGTTTGCAGTTTATTCCATGCCCAAACCTTCGAAAGAATGGGGGTGGGGGTGGGGGTGGGAGAGGAATCACGAGAAGCTGGATCATCAGTACAAAGAAATGGCAAAGTATTTCAACAGCAAATCCACTCCCTGACTTGCTCAGGATCCCAAAATTTGCGTCTCTAATTGCTCAGAGTACTTGTTATCTGAGTGGCTATGACGTGAGTGGAAGGGTGAGAATGTTTAGGTTTCATGAATATAAATGCATCACGTGAGAATAGGGGTGTCGAGATTTTGGTTCTAAAGTATAGGCGATTTTGTTCCAAATCTTGAAACTCTATGCAGGGCAAGTGTTTTGCAGATGAGATTCTGGCACATAATTGCACGAAGTCAAACTTGAAAAGAAAATGCGAAGTCTCACTGGAGAAATTGTGATCTGTGACACTCCCTAATTAACGTTGTGGGGTTTCTTAGAGGACTTGGTTGAATTGTTGAAATGCCAATTACCTTAGTAGCGTTAAGAGCAACATTGTATTGTATTGCTGTGCTGTTTTTGATGCTTGTCTGCCCCAGGGTCAATGCACATCATATGGTGCGATAGTAAGGCAGATGAAGCCAGGAATATTATCCCTCCTCTCCTTGTAGTTCCTTTCTCAAAATGCACTTGACGGCAGATCCGATTCTTGACAGGGAACTGGCGTCTAGTTGTACCTAGTGGCGGATCTGTATTCATCTTAACCCCTAAATCCCCAAGGTCCCCTTAGGGGACACTTCGGATTTCGGGCAGGCTCGTGTGATCTGAAAGTTTGACTTGATTTTTTGAAACTTTTTTGGAAGATAGGGAATCACATTAGCTTTCTAAAATACTACCTCTGTCCCACTAAAAAGCTCCTTATTTTATCTCATGTTTTTCTTATACTAATTTCATTGACCATGTTGTAAAATGTATAATTCAGAATGGTCTAAATTTTATATCACCACAATCCATGGAGAACATTGTATTTGTTCAATGCAACCAAAATAAAAATTGGACCCAAGCAAGCTTCCAATATGCATACTCAAAACTACTAAAAAAAACAGGAGGTAAAATCAAGAGCTTTTTAGTGGGACAGAGGTAGTATAATTTTTTTTCAATCTGTGCCCGGGAGCAAAAGTTATGCCACCCAAAGTCAAAAAAGCACTTCGCTGGGCAGAAAAAAAAACTTTAAAGAATTGAATTTGGACTCAGAATGAGAAAGTTATGGGCAATCTAAGCATCTTCAAAAAAAAAACTTATAGACTTCATTTTTGAATGCAATTTTTTTCAACTTTTTTTTTTTGGAAAAGGTTAAGTTTGTTTGCAAGAACAATCCCACCATTGGGATTATGGTGTCTAAGAGCTATTAATGATTTAGTATTTTGTTCAATTTTGGACCTACTTCTACCTAACAATTTTTTTATATGTGAAAATCAAGTTTTGACATTTTGAAAAAAAATTCCCTGACTCTCAACTCAAATGTTCAACATAAAAGAATTTAACTTTATGGTGTGTAGTACAAAAAAAACCCACAAATGGCCATCAAAGTCATCTGAAATTGCAGGCCACAGTTCAAAAAAACTTCTTTTTCCAACTTCAAATGCTAATATCTTCCAATCCGTACGGTCAAACTTCATGAATTTCTTACCACATGATCTAAGACAAGTGAAGTACAAGATCCTACAGTTAGGTAATAAAAAAAAGGGGTTTTTTTGGTCTCTTGAGTGATCACAGCAGAAATGGCAGTTTTCAGTGGTTTTGGAGCCAGAAAATACCTTGGGGATTTAGAGGTTAACTTGCACTGACTCGGTCTCGATTGGATGGGAAAGTCCGGACTCAAAATACGAGATGAGACCAACCAGTTCACTACAGTATCTTGTGTGCAGCAGTAAATCTTTGCAGGGGTTTAGCAGGTTCTCAAGCTTTTATGAATGTGTAAGTTGTTAACTTATGAGCTGTGATAGTTTCCCAAAACTGAAGTTGCTGCGGGGTCATGAAGAGCCGTCCTTGAAATTATTTGGCACTCCATGATGCAAAACTCTATACTATTACGTTCACACTTGGTCACCTTTGACTGCGACATTAAAAAGGTCTCGCTGCAGTAGTTCTTGCAGTCTGATTCATGTGTGAAACACATGCATTTGTTAAGAGCAGCCCCACTCCAACACGGGGAAGCAACACTTCAAATGGTCTGAACCATTGATCTTCTAAGATCTTAGAAGATCAATGGTTCAGACCATTTGAAGTGTTGCTTCCCCGTATTGGAGTGGTGCTGCGCTAAGAAAATGAAGTTTCATGTCTTTGTAAAACGGCACTTTTACTGTACAATCCGGTACAATAATCTTACAAACGGCCTATTTGAGCCATTCAAAGATTTTTGCATAGTATAGAAGAGAATTGGATTTTTTTCATCTTACATGATTAATAGTCAATTCTCATGCAATTTCAAACAAGCATACCAAATTTCAGTTTCAAAGTTGCACAATTCTATTTTTGGTGAATTTTTTTAAGTCAATTTTCATGACTTTACATAATATTTTGTTGAAAACAATTGGTGATGAGTTTTTTAATTTGATTGCACAGATATGTAGGGAACATTTGTACACATAGCTTTCACATTAAAAAACACCCCATCATGTATGATCAATGAAGAGTTCAATGTGAGGTGTTGTATGACCAAACTTTGTAAAATAAATATCTCTATATGAGTTAACTAGATTTTGGCAAAATAATTGTACCATCATATTCAAATGTACAAAATTAGTTATCATGTGAGGAGCAAATAGAAAAATCTTATTATAATAAAGAGATATCACTATATTGCAAAATTTGTGCATTGTCACTTCAATGTTTAACCCCTAAAGGCCCAAGTGTCCGTTCAACGGACAAGTGGGATTTCGGGCAGGTACCTACAGGCTGAAATTTTGTCCTGATTTTTTGAAACTTTTTTAGAAGATAGAAAAACTGATAAGCTCTGTGGGAGGATAAATTTTTTTTCAATCGGTGCTCGGGAAGAAAAGTTATGCCCAAATAAGCTCAAAACAGGGGAGAGTGGGCAGCAAAAAAAATTTTGCAAAATTTTTTTTTTTTTTTTTGAATTTTCTTTCCCATAGATTATATTTTTGTCTATTTGGAAAGCTTTGATTCATTTCATTTGAATTTGTTATGAGAAAGTTATAGACATTCTTGTTTTTTGGGCAGTTAGAGCATCTTTTTGAAAAAAATAACTTGTAGGACTCATTTTTTAATGCAATTTTTCAAATTTTCCAAATTTTTTTTTTGGCATGGTTTAGTTTACTTGCTAGAAAAATCTTACCATTGGGATTAGTGCATTTTAATTCCATCTAAAATATATGAATATTTTAGATTTTCCTTCTATCTCGTATCTAATTCTACTTAACAATTTTTTTAATAATGAAAATTAAGTTTTTTTGAAATTTTTTTTTTTGGTAGATCGTCAATTCAATTCTCCACTATAAACATTTAAAGCTCAAAACTCTGTAGTGCAAAAATTTTAAGCTAAAAATGTTCAAAGTCAAAAAAGTCAATCCCACAATGTGCTGAAAACCTTGTTTTTTTCACTTTAAACGTAGATATCTTGCAATCTATGCGGTCAAAAATTCTGAAATTTTTTCCACACATTCTTATACTAGTTAGGTGTAAGATCCTATGGTTAGATGTGCAAAAAAAACATTTTTAATTTTTTCTTCACTCTTTGCTAAAAAATGGCAGTTTTTGGTGTTTTTTGGCAGAAAAAAGGCCTTGGGCCTTTAGGGGTTAAATCTCTATATAAAGAACTATGAAACTTTTTTGGAGATGCTCGTTGAAGGAAGGATGTGCATATAGATGTTTCCTACATATCTCCCAATTGAATTTTAAAAATTCACCATCAATGTTTTTCGATGAATTATCATGGAAAAACATGGAAAATTAAATTAAAAAATTCACCAAAAATGGAATTTTGATTTTTTGAAACTGAAATTTGGTATGCTTGATTGGGATTGCGTGACAATGCAGTAATAAGTATGCTTACCAAAATATACCAATTGTAATCTACATTGTACAAAATCCTTTGAATGGCTCAAATAGGCAGTTTGTAAGATTATTGTACCCAATATAGTTACAAATAATTTGAACCATTCTGAACTTTCACCTTCGCATTACTCATTTGAGTTCAGATTTTCACATGTGGAATAAAAATCTTAAAAAATCATACTCCACATGTTATGCAGACAAGATGAGGCTAATGATTCCAAAAAAAATTTAACACATGGCTTGTAATTATTTCCCCCAAATCTCCTATACAAATTAATTCAATCAGTGCTTTTGTAGTAATTACCATTGAATTGTGGTTATAGGGAAATTTTGAGTTTGTAAGGTGCACTAATATGGGAATCACCATATATTAAATGAAATCAATATAATGTGGTCTATGTGGTCTATGTGGTCTATGCTATTTCATACTATTTCAAATTACATGATTGTCATCCAACTCTCATTCAATTTTCACTACATGCATTTTCATTTAAATTCATCCATGTATTCATACTGATTAGACCACAATCATCAACATTCATCCAAATTAGTGTGAAAGTGTCTTGTATTAATCAAATTCTTGTTGTAATTGAATTAATTTTTCTAGTGAATGATATATTCACTTTTACAAATTTTTGAAGTTTTCAAACAAATAGAAGCTAGGTTTTGAAAGTTTCTTTTTATAAGTTTTGCTCAAAAGCAAAAAAGCAAAATGAATATAAAAAAGAAGCTTCAAAAATAGAAAGACAAACATGACATCAATATAAATTTTTACCCCAATGATAATAATCTGTGAAAATTCATAGACTATTCACATAGTATCTAATACATGCATGCTATAAAAACCTAGAATCTTGTTTTGAATCCCATTAGAACCCAACAAGAATATAGAGTGTTTGATAATTAGAACTAAGTTCAAAGGTTAATTTGTACAATTTTGGGGGTCAATTATCAAATTGTTGGTGAGCCTTGAGACCTAGAGAGGCCATTTTACCTAGTGGTTCAATGTTTCCTTGTTCATAGAGCAATAATCATCTCGAAATGCCTACATATAAAGAAAAAAAGACTAAAATCATTCTGAAATGTTTGTTCATCCATAAAATCAACTATCATAAATAATATGCAATTAAATGATTGCAAATATCATATTTTTTAAAAGGTATTTGGCAATATCATTCATCTTTTACCTGCTATTTTAGTATCAAAATTGTCAATGCAAAAATGAGTTGTGGATTTCATTTGGTTAATTAGTTTTGCTCTTACTTCATCATTGATTGCAAACATTTAAAAATTGACCCAAATGACTTTTTCCTCTCTATAACTTTGTTTGCAACTTAGACCAATAAACCATCTCCTTTAGCTTATACTACTTCCATCTCAAAAAAAATCCACGGTCGCTAGTGGGAAATATGAAGACATGAAGACCAAAGGGGGCCATGTATCACTAAAGTACTAGTGGTTGATTTTTTTTATAAATTTCCCAAAGTTTTGAAAGAAAGTATGTGAAAAAATTATTTAAACAAAAAAATTCACAAGTGTTTCAAAACTATTTCAATTTAGTGCAATGTAATTTTATACAAATAACAAAAATCCTAATTATAAAATTGTTGTACGACACAAATACAAACGCAAACAAGTGATATCAATTTCAACCAAGGCTACATGACATGGACACAAAATATAAAATCTTCAAGTAAGATTCACCACCTTAAAATAAGATTTTTCAAATAATTCTAGTGCTAAGACCTTCAACATCTTCTCCTTTGCCAAGAAAAAGAAAGCCGTGGTGACATACAATCTTGGATTAACTTCATTATGACAAACCCTGTCATTTTTCTTTCTTGATCCCTGTCGCTTCTCAGTCATCGGAGGTTGAAAATGATCTAAGAGCATCTCCACCGGTGCACGGGGAAATGTTGCCAGTTATCAGTACTTGGCGTGTCCAAAAGCGTATGAAGGGCCCGCTTGTGTACTGTGGTCCCATTAGTGCATAATGAAATCCAAATTCCAAGGTTGCATTTGCAACAGGTTGACAAGCCCACGTCCCAATGCCGGGAGCTGGAGGGCATATACTTGGCTCTAGCCCTCTCCCAACCCGCAATCTCATGAATCATTCAATGCAATTTGCCAACAAAATGAATGTAGGACCAGACTTCATGACCACTCCCCATAGAAAACAAGACCAAGTACTTCTTTTTGTCAATTCCATGTTAGAAGTCAAATGCAAAAGACATGGGAAGATGGAGTGTGGCAATGAAATTTTCACGAGGTCTTCGTTGAAAATCACTCCAGGCTGCAAGTAATGGGTCTTCTCCAAGCTTCCGGGCACGCCAGATCCTTTGCTGGGGCAGTGTGGCGTGCCTCAATGGAGATGCTCTAATATTAGTAGCTAAGTTGGCCCAATGTTTTGTCGTTTGTGACTTTTTTCACTCACCCCATGTTTTGTCGTTTGTGACTTTTTTCACTCACCCCATGTTTTGTCGCTATTTCAGGGAATGAAAAGAGACAGGATTCACAATAGTGCATGTTTGCTATTTTCTCCAAAAAGGAAGATACAAATTGTTGCACAAACATTTTTTTGTTTTCCATAGCTTGAATAAGGAAGATGGAGTCAATGATCACCCAAACAGGCCATTCAAAATTCTACAATGAACTCTTAGACGGAAACTTATGCACATCAAAAGCACACTCTTGCTCAGTTTGCACTGCGATGCCAAACTTTGAATCCGCATTGTGACTCACAAGGCAAAGGAACTATATAGAATATGAACCTCAACAAGCGCAATGACTGCAAAATACTTAAGAGTGAACGCGTCGTTGTTTTGTTGTGTGTTCTCATTGCTAAACAATTAGTCAAGCGGAGCACTACACAAAGAAGCTCCATCCAGAACAACCTGAATGTGGGAGATGGCAAGTGAAACACAATCCTCAAACCAAATCCTAGCAAAATCCTAACAAGTTCATCTACAATTTCATCCACAATTTCATGTACAATTTCATCCACAATTTCATGTACAATTTCATCCACAATTTCATGTACAATTTCATCCACAATTTCATGTACAATTTCATCCACAATTTCATGTACAATTTCATCCACAATTTCATGTACAATTTCATCCACATTTTCATCTACAATTTTATCCACATTTTCATCTACAATTTCATCCACATTTTCATCTACAATTTTATCCACATTTTCATCTACAATTTATCAGTGTGCCAACAATGTGCTAGTGTGGACCCTAAATTCAATTCAATTTTTTCACTTCTAAACCCCAGATTTTCAAGACAAATAGGTTTGCTCTTTTGAAGAGATATAACAAGTAGTGTTTGGGATATTTTTTTAGTTTTACCCACTATTTTCCTTTAATCCATACAAAAATGGTTTTTAAGTATAGAGTTTGTTTTCTTCTCTATTTTTTTCCTCTAAATAGAAATTTTATAGATTTTTTCACCAATTTTTCCCGATGTTTTCAAATTATAACCAATTTTAATCCCAATTCCACGAGTTAACAATAATCAAACTAGTGGTTTTCCTCAAACATTGATGACAAGCATTTGCTGCTTAGTCTTATTTGGCAAAAGAACCAATCACCAAAAGCTTTTGCATTTGTCAAAGATAAGTGAATAACAAATAATCAAATAGTTAAAATAAAAAAATCAAAGGAAATTGTGCTTTCCATCTATTCTATTAACCCCTAAAGTCCCAAGGCCGTTTTCTGTCAAAAATCACTCAAAACTGCTACTTTTGTTGCATTCATCTAAAAGATCAGAAAAAAAAATCTTTTTTTAGAAACTAACCGTAGGATCTTGTACTACACTTTTTACAGATCATGTAGTTAAAATTTTGTGATGTTTGACCATACAGATTGAAAGATATTAGCATTCAAAGTGAAAGAAAAAGTTTTTTTTCAAGAAGATGCTCTAATTGCCCAAAAAACAAGATTGTCCATAACTTTCTCATAAAAAATCCAAATGAAATGAATCAAAGCTTCCCGAATAGGCAAAAATAAAATCTATAAGGAAAATAAATTAAAAAAATTAAATTAATTTTTTTGCAAATTTTTTTTGCTGCCCCTTCTCCCCTATTTTGAGCTTATTTGGGCATAACTTTTGCTCCCGGGCACCAATTGAAATAAAAATTACATTCCCCAAAAGCTAATAAGTTTTTCTATCTTGTGGGAAAGTTTCAGAAAGTTTCATTAAAAATTGAACTCATAGGAACCTGCCCAAAATCCATTTTGTCCCCCGTAGGGACAATGGGACTTTAGGGGTTAAGCATGCAGTTTCACGACCCTTGTCACCATTATTGTTACAAATTTGTCATGTTTTCATTTTGAAAAATATCATCCAACTATTTCATCCGACATTCACAATGAAAAACTAGAGTGCAACAAGCATACCTATTATTTGTCATGCACATGTTTTCCTTATTTCTTGCAAACAAAGTATAAAACGGGAGTATTTTTGTAGACTTCTGCAACAGTTGTACAACTAGTACGGTAAATACACCCAAACTAGATTGAATAAGCAATTCAACATGGTTCCCATTATTACATTGATAAGCTTTTTGTGGGGTCTTGTTGGTAGTCAAAAGGAGATTCTAGATTCTCTTAAAATGCATTTTTTGAAAATTGTATGAATGAACAATGAATATTCAAAGTGTTGAAAATAGATGTTTTTAAAATCAATTGTACCCTAAACTTTGACAAATAGCACTACAAGAAATTAGGGGTATAAATGACTGCAAAATGACTTCCAGCAATCATTTCAAACAAAAATGACAGATAAATGACTCAAGGCACCTGCAATCATTTCAGACAAGTCGTTTATAAATGACTGCAGTATTTATTATCACCATCCTTTTTTTCCTTGGATGGGCGTTGGATGCAAAAGTCTAAAGTGGCAAGTGCTTTTAGCTTGCCACGTCAGCAATCATTTGCAAGTCATTTTGCAGTCATTTGCGAGTCATTTCAGGTCTACCTTTTTTCTAGATATTTGAATTTCAGATCTACCTTTCTTTCAAATTTTCAAATTTCATATCTACCATTTTTTTAGATTTTAGAATTTCAAATCTACCTTTTTTTAGATTTGAAAATCCCAAATCTACTTTATTCTTAGATTCCAAAAATTCAAACATTGGTATATAATAGATTTTGTTGGTTTAGAAAACCTTACAATTTTATAGATTTTAAAATTTCTTGGATTTTAAATATTTTTTGATTTCTATAGATCATACAAATTGTAGAAATCTATATTCTACAAAAATTTACAAATCTATAATTTATAGAAATCTACAGATCGTAGATATCTTAAAATTAAATTAAAAAAATTCATTATATAAGACTGCAACAACTTACAAGTCTTATATGTCCAACCTCATAGTACATTTTTACAATTGAAATGGAACAATTGATCCAAAACAAATGGAAATAAACTTTGGAAGCAACTATACAAAATAGTGAAATTAGGTTGCCTTACCTGAGATAAATTACCTCATGGATCAATGCTTGTTCTACATGGAGGCGCATGCCACTCTCTGAACCAAGCTTTGAACTGGTGCTCAAATCTATGCCATTTATATGGCTCTGAATTGAATGCATCATTGTACAACAGCAATGAATATTTTTGTAGTGTGGACTGTTGAGAAATTAGTGTGGAGTAACCTAATTTTGCTATTTTGTATAGGAAACAACTACACTGAATAGGGGTATTAAAGGGACCCATACTAATTAATTGACATTCCACACTATATAAATATCTACCTTGGGTTGTACATCTTGTCTCAAATATGTACAGTTTCTAAAGAAAGGTTCCTTTAATTAGTTGGTCCCCTTGATACCCCTATTCAGTGTAGTGTATGACTTAAAAGTGACTAGGATATGACTAGCTTCACAATTAGAAAATTCAAATTTTTTAATGATTTGGTCGCATTCATTTGGTTCACTTTTCTATTGATTTCTATCCAAATCAACAAATTACTCTCCAAATCAATGGAAAAGTGAATCAAATCTACGCAACCAAATCAACAAAAAAGTTAAATTTCCTAGTAGTGTAGGAAATCATTGAGAAACAACTAGTGTACGACTAGAAAATGATACACTCCTAAACCACAGACACGTCAGCATAGCAAAATCCACAAAGGCAATGTCAAATTCCCTCAAAGGGGCCTTTAGTGAAAAAGAAGTCATTTGTAAGTCACACATCAATCATTTGCAAGTTGCAGATCAGTGAGGCCAAGTCACAAAAAATGACTGTGACCTTCACAACAAGAAATAAATGAATTCTCAATAAAAACTTGCAAAGGAAGTTTGGTTTCATCTCATTTTTATCCCCCAGTTGGCAATTGCGAACGCGATTGAAAAATGACTTGGACGTTGTCAAAGAAGGCCAGAGGGTGCAATTAGAGAGGTCTAGTTGAATCCAGACATGCACAAATGAATCCGCAGTCATTTATACCTCCATCTTCTTGTAGTGTAGTGGGAGTTCATTTTAGGTAAGGATCTATAGGGTTCGGTTTTAGAAAGGGGTCAAAATTAGGTGTAGTTACGGCGTGAGTTACGGCTTATAAGTTGGGCCTATTTCCAAATCCAAAAATGTCTCATGGTTGCTTTTGTTTTGCAGATTTTCCAAATTGGTGATCGATGAAATTTTTGGTGTATTTGGAATATCAGAAGAAAAATTAAAGGGAAAAGGATAATTAGTGACCACAGGTAGTTGAAGTGACTCACTGGTGGAAAGTTGCTTCACATTGGAATACAATAATATTGTTTTGGGTATACAAACTTATTCATTTGGGCAGTTGAACCCTTAAACGTCGAGGCGGACGTTTTGTGGCCGATGAATGACAAAGAATCTCCTATATAGGACAAATTTGCAACAATTCATCCTCAAAATTTTGTTGTAAAAAGGAGAAGTCTTCTACATTACTTTGACTTCCAATGAATGCTTTTGCTATTTTTTAAGCCAATGATTCATACGGTGAAAAGTAATGATTTCCAGGATCACTACTTTGTCCTTTAAGGATTAAATTTGTCTTTGTTGATCAGAATTTGGGGCAGGCCGTGGCTGCCTCTTTTGAGGAGATACGGTAAGTTACTCTCCTTTTGCAACGACAAAATTCTTCCTTTTATATGCATCCAAAATCAAATAAACTAAATAAATAACCTTGGGCACAATATGAGTTTAGAGACTCAGTTTTATAAGAGCATCCCCACCACTAAGAAACCCGCGTCTTAGGTGACAAGTCTAGATTTTTCTTGACGGATTTTAGTGGACATCCAATGCAACAAACCCATGTTTTTATGTCAACATTGATGTTACATTGGACATTTTTATTGACAAAAAACATAGGTTTGTTGCATTGGACGTCCACTAAAATCCGTCAAGAAAAATCAGGGCTCGTCAATTAACCCCTAAAGGCCCAAGTGTCCGTTCAACGGACAGGTGGGATTTTGGGCAGGTACCTACGGGTTGAATTTTTGTCCTGATTTTTTGAAACTTTTTCTTAAGATAGAAAAAATTGATAAGCTTTGTGGAAGTATAAATTTGTTTTCAATTGGTGCCCAAGAAAAAAAAAAAAGCCCAAATAAGCTCAAAACAGGGGAGAGCGGGCAACAAAAAAAATTTTGCAAAAAATAATTTTCTTTTTTTTGAACTTGTTTTTCTCATAGATTATGTTTTTGTCTATTTGGAAAGCTTTGATTCATTTCATTTGTATTTGTTATGAGAAAGTTATGGACATTCTTGTTTTTCAGGTAGTTAAAGCATCTTTTTGAAAAAAATAACTTATAGGACTCATTTCTGAATGTAATTTTTCAAATTTTTCAAATACTTTTTTTTGGCATGGTTTAGTTTACTTTCTAGAATAATCTCATCCTTGGAAATAGTGCATTTTAATTCCATCTAAAATATATGAATATTTTAGATTTTCCTTCTATCTCGTACGTACTTCTACTTAACAATTTTTTTAATAATGAAAATTAAGTTTTTTTGAATTTTTTTTTTGGTAGATCATCAATTCAATTCTCCACTATAAACATTTAAAGCTCAAAACTCCGTAGTGCAAAAATTTTAAGTTAAAAATGTTCAAAGTCAAAAAATCCAGTCCCACAATGTGCTAAAAAGCTTGTTTTTTTTCACTTTAAACGTAGATATCTTGCAATCTGTGTGGTCAAAAATTCTGAAATTTTTTCCACAAATTCTTATACTAGTTAGGTGTAAGATCCTATGGTTAGATGTGCAAAAAAAAAACATTTTTAATTTTTTTTCACTCTTTGCTAAAGATGGCAATTTTGGGTGTTTTTTGGCAGAAAAAAGGCCTTGGGCCTTTAGGGGTTAAAACGCGGGGTTCTTATAGTGCACTCCAAAGACAGCCAAATGGCATGGCCAGGGAGCATTTGGTGTGTGATTTGATTTAGCCCGGGCCGTGTGCCCCACGGCAACACGAGCTAAGAATATAGGAAACCAGGTTTATACGGCCCCCAAAGTGCCACCTCATGAATGTCGACTCGGGAAAGACATTCATTAATGAAGAGGTCTCTCGAAACTTGAGAACAAAGATAAAATAGCCTGTCTATCTGGGAGTTGGGTTGGGTTCTTGCTTGCTTCCGTTAGGCCGTGTTCAACTGGTTGGTTTGTACTTCTATTCCTTGCAATGAAATTTCGTTTCATTTGTGCCAAAAAAAGAAGATAAAATAGCCATACTGTGTCGCAAGCAAAGCTCTTCATTTGGCTAGGTGCTCATCAAATTTGGCCGTGCCCGGCCACTTTTTGGCCCTCACCATGGGGGCACGCATTATGGCCAGGTACAGCCATTTGCCTAGTTTGAGCCACTTGTTGAGTTGGAGTGGGGATGTTCTAAGGGCATTGCCACTCCAACTCTTCAGGCAGCACGGGCACAGTGAGTTGGCAAGTCAGGCCAAGTATTTTTTCCCACCCTAGGTACGCGGACTCGCCAGAAATGCCCAGCCACTTCAAGTTTTTAAGAGGGGACGGGCAAATGGGGAGTCCTTGGCACGCCTCGCTATAGGGCTTGACTTCAATTTTTACCCTGATTTCGAGGTACTGACACCCCTAGCTGGCACTCAAATGTGATTAAAAGAATTTAACTGCCATGAAATTCCCTTCATTTGTATGAAAAACAAAAGAAAAAAATACTTTTGACTACAAGAAAGATTCCTTGACTTGTGTATCAAGTTGGAATGAAAGTATTTTCAACTTTTGTTGAGTTCCAAGTGTAGCTTACTATATACACATGGGGTGGTAGGAGGTAGAACAAACAATGTGTGATAAGTAAATTAGATGTAGTAGGAGCTCCACCACTCATAGTTTATTCAAAAGTAGAAATTGTGTTAAAAGTGGAATTTCAGACCTCATTTAGGCATAGTAGAATAAAAAATCTCAAAAAACTTTGAACTTAGAAAAGTTGGTGAATCAACATAAATTTCATCTCCAAAAATCCGTTTGAGATTTCAAGTCTCCAATCAAAATTTATGGACAAATTTCAACTATGCATTTCTATAAATGTAAAAAAAAATTCCCTTCTAATCCTCTTTTCAAATTTGTCCATAACTTTTGATTGGAGACTTGAAATCACAAAAGGATTTTTGGAGGTGAAATATGTATTTATTGAATATCTTTCCTTAGTTCAAAGTTTTCTGAAAAAAAATAATCTACTATGCCTAAATGAGGTCTGAAATTCCACTTTTAACACAATTTCTACTTTTGAATAAACTATGAGTGGTGGAGCTCCTACTACATCTAATTTACTTATCCCACATTGTTTGTTCTCCCTCCTACCACCCCATGTGTATATAATGAAGTACTCTTCTTCCTTGCAAACTCAAAATAAGTTGGAAGTGCCTTTGAAACAATGTGAGGTAATGCATATTAATGCACTGAAATTATTAATTTTGTAAGTTTTATATTAAAACCTTTAAATACTTTGCAATAATAACCATTTGACGCCCTTGCTTGGCGCGTCAGCAGTGGGGCAGAGCAAGAGCGACGAAGCTTTACTCTCCAAATCCACACGCCAAGGCTGCACTTGGCGCCCCTCCTTGGCGCGTCAGGCGTGGGGGTGCCTTAAGCCACGTAACTGAAAGACCCAAATAAATTTAATCCCTAAATGCCCAAGGCCTGTTTTGGGCTTCCTAGAATTTGCTCTAAATTGAACAAAATGCCAACATTTTGATAAGTTGTATCAACTTTTTTTGAATTGTAACCGTACAAATTCAAACTAGACATGTTAGAGATCTCATAGGAAAAGAAAACACAACAATATCACTTATGGAGTGAAAGATTATAATGATTGACCATGACGGTGCTAAAACTGCAAAAATCTTTCATTCTTCTTTACACAAATCAAATCTTAAAAGTTGGTGACCAAAAAAATAATGAGGTTAAAGAGCCTAACTTGTATACCCCAATCTATTTATGGCTTCTTAAAATCTACTCTATAGTTTTTTTAAATGAATTTTGAATGCGAATTTTCTTCCAAGATCTAGTGTATTTGAGGCTCATTTCTAAGAGCTCTCAACACTACGGGAAGTCAAGATTGCATTGGGTACCCTTGTACAAAATCATGAATAGAAAAATCACTATCATTTATTTTCAAGATCGGGTTTTTTTAGCTAAAACTAGACTTCAAGAAGAACTTTCTAAGAAATGTAACCTACTAAAAATAGCAACTTGGTTAGGTTTTATTTAACTTCAAAGTTCTGCAAACTTGGGCATTTAGGGGTTAAAACTGACATTCAGAAACCAGGCAACGACCAGCCGCAAAAGATGCACAATTGAAATTCTAGACACTTGACCTCATCATGAATCTGACTACCTTACCTTACGGTCCCCCAAACTAAAATAGTTTCAAGTGATTCTACAATCCATGATAATTTGACACATATGCGCTTGAGATATTCTACAGTAGACTGAAATTGTCATTGAGCAGAATATTCTAGAAAGTTCTATTATAATAACCCTGTAACGCTGATGCGGACACTATATGTCAGTTTGGACGATTTCACCTACTGTACACAAAAGAGTGAAATTAGGTTGTCCCACACTAATTTCTCGACATTCTAGACTATATAAATTTATATATGTGTAGATACTATAGAAGGATGTCGTAATGTAGGAACCATGCGTACTGCATGGGTTGGTGCATGAGGTTATAAGGTATGGAGTCTCTGAATTCTAAACCTATCCACAAATTAGAATCCTTCATAAGTCTCATCTCATTAAACAAAATGGAGTAATTCAAGCTTTAACACTTCTAGATATTTCTTTAGAACCACTTCCAATTTTTCATTTTTCAAAAAAGTGATTTCTAAAGAAGTTTTTTGAGCTGTCCGGGCTGCCCACCTCGTAACAAAAAATACATATCATGCAATAACTTTTGAAGCATGTAGTCAAAAGTTATGAAAATTGTTGGACCTTATAAAGCTACTCCTTGGACACATGTCGTATAAAATTTTCAAAGAAAAAAAATAAAAACTCCGTTTGTAGTGAGCTATCCAAAATTGCTATGTTGCCAAAAAACGGTGTTTAGTCCTTTAGGGGTTACAACCCAATTTCACTATGTAGTATATACAAAACGGTGAAATAGATTGCCCCTCGTTAATTTCTCTACATTTCACACTATATAAGTGTTTCTCGTTATTGTATAAGTATGCACTACTTTTGAATTAGGTATAGTTGTAATTAGGACTCATGAACCTCTATGTGTACAAAGCAAAGTATTTTAGAAATATTTGGCTTGCAAAGTAACTTTCTTGGGATTAGGCAAGCTAATTGTTGAGGCAACCTAATTTCACTATTTTGTTATAATTGGGACTCATGAACCTCCGTGTATACAAACATAAATAAGTGTAGAAATATTTGTTGACTTTGATGGCTTGTAGAGTAACTTTCTTGGAGTAAGAAACCTAATTGTTAAAGCAACCTAATCACACTATTTAGTGTAAGAATGTAGGATGTAGAAAAACACTTTGTCATCTAATTTATTTTTTTGAAATTGCTTGAGTACATTTTCATTGATTAGTATTGCAAATTCCCTCATTATGTTACTATTGACTTTTCTAAAGAAGAAGATGCTTAATCCTTTATTAGTGTGATTTTGGCCATTTCTTACTATGTATTCTTGATGTGAATATTAGCCATAAATATAATATTTTTTGAATTTGAGTCCAACTAATGAAATGAAATTTATCAAGTTTAGTTTAGTTTCTAAAGGAAAACTTTGAAAAATTCATAAATTTAATATTTATAGCAATATGAATATTGGGCCTATAACCATGGTTTATTGATTTTCTAATTTTAGAATGATACAATAACTTTGCTTTATATTGTAATGTTATATATACTATAATACACATCTGTAGTATTTCAATTTTTTAATACATTTTGTACTTGATATGAATAATTTCATTATTTAAAAAAAACTTATAGTCGTTTTAAATTATTCCAAAAAATTTCAACATGAAATATAAAATAGACATATTATTTCATCTTTGAAGAATAAATATAACATTTTTCATTCGTATCTAGTTGCAAAATGGTAGCAAACAGAACTAAAATTACTATGAATTTTTAAAGCCAAAAGTTGTCTTTGACCTATGTCCAATTTATAGAGTCTTTCAATTCCAATCATTTAAGAGACTACTTCTTGTTTACTTTGGCACTCCAAACCAAGCACATGTGTTGAGACAAGAATGGTGGAATCACTATAAGAAACCCATGTTTTATGGGATGTTTTCACTATTTTTTGGAATGCATTTTTGTGGACATAACAATTGACAACCCATATTTTTATGTCAACAATGATGTTCAATAAAACAACAAGATGTTCTATTGAACATCATTGTTGACATAAAAACATGGGTTGTCATAGTAATGTCCACAAAAATGCGTTCCAAAAAATAGTGAAAACATCCCCTAAAACATGGGTTTCTTATAGTGAATTGATCATTGGAAACCAAGACTTAATGGTTGGAAATGAGTGCTAGTTTCTCTTGCATTTAAGAAACCCTATTGAATGACGATGGGCGGTGGTTGGTAATGGGGGGTTCTACCTTAAATAGCCTTGGGTCACATTTTTCCCTCCACTTTGCATTCAAACTAGGTATAAGTGCCCAATTTCTTCACTTGCTTTCCTTCAAACAATTGGATATCTCCATTGCGCCATGGCAAGCCATTTGGTGCTGCAATTAATGCCTCTAGAAGAACCCCCTATTTTCTTTAATGCATTTTTTGTAACGTTCACTTGTTTTTATGTTACTTTGATGTTACAACTAATGAATTGACATTTTATTTTATATCATTGTTAACCTAAAAATAGGTGGACACCACAAAAAATGTTTTAAGAAAAATGGGTTTCAAGGCGTATCAGATCAAAGACAATGTAATTTTGTTAGCTGAGATGGGGGGGACTTGCTTGATATTGGGATCAGTAAAAGATGAGTGTTGCTTTTTGAGCTTGAAGTTCTTGAATGCAAACGTAAGAAACAACCTTGGCAAGAATTTGCCCATGGTTTGGATGTATGACATTTAGTTTGTAGTCGGCAGCATGGGAGTTCAATTTTCCATTGAATGACTTACAATTTCATTTGCATTTAACCAAAGCTTCAATATACGTGAAATATTCTTTTGCTTGCATTGTAAAGAACTGGTTTGTTTGAGAAATTTGTCTTTCTACTAGTGCTAGAAGCTCTCATTTGCATGACACATTTTTCTTTTGCTTCCTATTTCATTTTATTGCCACTATGGAGCTCTATATTTTCAATCTACATTGTCACATTACACTTTGCACATGTCCAAGTTCAGAATGATAACTAAAAAAATAAAACAACTATTGAAGATTGATTTTAGACATCAACAATTCACATAAGGTAGATCAATCCATTACCTCACAAATTTATTATCTAGGTATTTTGGAGAAGCTATTGTTAGCTGCCATATTTTCAAAAGATTGAAAAGTTTGAGAAAAGTCATTTGCAAAAAGAAAATAGACATTCAGACAAAAGTGAGTTTTATGTGATTTTTTCAAAGCTAAAATGTTAAAGCATGAATAGACCTTTGTTGAAGAGTGGAGTTAGAAGAGAAATGAAGCCACATGAGGGGTGTTTTAAGGTTGTTCCCCATGCTATGAGCCAACGCAATGTTGGTATGAATATTAAATAATTAAAAGTTTTTAAAAATTAACAATAACAAATAGTAATTAAAAACAATTATTATAATGAAAAAATATTAAAAATTAATTCATTAATATGAACTGACATGATAGTGTCAACACCATGTTAATTGCCTACATGTACTACAGATCTATTACTACACCGGAGCTCCCACCCTTAGGAACGTTCAGAGAACTTGCAACCCTCCCAAATCTTAATTTTCTTTCTAATAGTAAACCCTTGTTAAAGCGTGGGATGATGTGTCCTCTCTCCAAGTGCATTGCCATCTATTCATGATAAAGGTTTGCTAAAATTGTGGTAATGAGTGGACCACCCACGCAAATGGAAGGATCATGTAGGTGGCAGAATTGGGTGGATGGCGATAATAGACGATTCGACCTTACCCAGAGAGTATATAAAAAAACAAAACTTGAAATTTGCCATTTATATCCCAATAAGCTGCCACACAGGTAGGTAGCTGAAAGTTTCTATCCAAGGAAAAATTTGCACGCAAAATACTAAACAAAAGAGATTCAAAGCTAGTATTGCAACCCTACAGAATACAACATGAGTTGTAGAATTTTCGACCTAAGTTGCAACTGGCAGGGTGAAGATAAAACTGAAAACTGAAAATGAGCCTTCTCTCTCTCCAGTCTCCAGTCTCCAGCCTTTGGCTTGGCTGTTGTGTTTCTGAGGTGTTTTGCAATGGAATTCTATTGTTTCCAAGAAAAACAAAAAAACTGTTGAATAAAAATGGATTTCTGAGAGGGCTGCTTCCAGGGTTAAGTTCCAGAAGTTTCTACAGTAAATGTGCAGATGACCAAGTTGGAAAGCAGCCCATGAGTTTCGTAGCCGCAAATAACTTATTTCCTCAGAAGTTGTTCAACTTGTCCGGAGCTTTTGTAAGTAGAGTACAGCTCTGGAATTTCATAATATTATAAAGTCCTGCCGCGTGACACCATTGCTAATCAGCAAAGACGCCGAATGTCATCAGCAGGAGTTTCATTTCCCACGCGCTCTTCAATTCGGGTTCTGGGACCCCCGCGGCTTGCTTGCATAAGACTAGACAGCAGTGTCTATGGTCGTTGCACAACCCACTTGAATTCATTTGTCAATTTGTTGTTAAACTGATATATTTGTTGTCAATTTGTTGTTAAACTGGCGGTATTCCACAAACTTCCCATCTTGTTCATTTC
This sequence comes from Neckera pumila, assembly GCA_963969595.1. Lineage (NCBI taxonomy): Eukaryota > Viridiplantae > Streptophyta > Bryopsida > Hypnales > Neckeraceae > Neckera > Neckera pumila. The sequence continues at coordinate 24,699,046 of OZ018413.1, forward strand.
AACAAAATTTCCCATTTTGTCAATTTTTGTTAAATTGGTGCAATTTTGAACACCAAAAAAGTGTAACATTCATAGGCACAAATGTGGATTGTGTCAATTCCACTAAATTGGCGGTGTTCCATCAGTGAGACATTATATGGACAATTTCATTAAAATGGCAGTATTTTACGTGCCATTGTCCATTTTGAATTCCATTCAAATGGCAGCATTCAAAAGTGACATCTAAGATTGATGTAGATTACAAACACCTAGATTAGACATAGATTTCAAAAAACTAGGACTACTACAGATTTCAGACCGCACGGTTTGAACTTAAATATGTGCCATTTCAATGAAATAACGCCATTTTAATGAAATTGGCCATTTATTTTGTTTGTTGTAGTAATAAATATGCAAATTTCTGATTTCATCTACAAGAGTGTGCACCACTTAACTAGGATTTTTGACCCTAACCTCCTCCTGAACCCCTTAAACCATTTAATTTTCTTGTTTGAGGTGTCCATCATGCCATTTTAATGAAGTTGAGCCAATTTAATGAAAATGGGGGTGAATTTCTAATCATGCTAAAAAATTTGCATAATAATGACAAATGCCAATTAAGATGGAAAATTTTAAGACAATTAAATGAGAATTTCTATGAACCTAGCAAAAAGTCCACAATTTACTACTTTCATCAAAAACACACATCCAAATATGCAAATCTATATCTTGTAAATACTAGTGTATGAAATGGCATCATGAAATGCGTGCATAAAATAGCATCAATATTATGCTATTTTAGGGTTTAGGATTTAGGGCATTTTTCTTCAAACTTGGAATAATCTCAATTACAATTTCTACTACCTTTGTTAAATTGGTGACTAATATTTCATGCACTATTTTGACATAGCAAACTCATTCAAGGCATAATATGCAAATTGCATTTCATCCACAATATAGCACACCACTAAACTAGAATTTCCATCTCCATCCCCATTTGACTCCCTAAATCATATCATTTCTTTCTTTTCTTTAAGGTCTTCACACATAATACCATTTTAACCCCTAAGTGCTAGCGTCAGACAATGGCCTTGTTGTATATTGTCAATTGAATGAATCTCCCTTTATGATTTTGTTATAAAACGTCAACAATGTCATCACGTCAATTTAACAAAATTGACGTTTTCCCTTTGGCTGTTCATTTATTTGCATGGAGCAACAACAATATTATTTTAAATTTTTAAAGGAAACTGGTAATTGCACTCCTCCTTGTACGTCCTCCTATGACATTTGCCAATACGTTAGTCAACATTACGTAACACAATCCTTCACAGCAATTGCTTGCTTTAACTTTTAAGTTGTTTATTTTAAATTATTATCCTCAGATAAATCGATTAAATGCCAGGTTTCAGAAGTTTGATAAACTCTGAAAAGTCTGCCAAGAAATTCGTTGAGCTACGTTGGCGGCCACTTCGACTGGTGACTGACAAACGAACCTTTAGAATTTCCATCAATTGAAAGGTGGTCTTGACATAATTAATATTCGCTTGCACCAGTAACCCACACAACTGCTTCAAATACATGAAAGAAGCGCAACCTTCACACCGAAATTAAGGATTGATCGAACTTGTAGGCGACTAGGCGTGTGTTTAATTTGCTGCAACAAGACGTCGAGGTACGTCGTCACAGGTTTACAGCAGTTTGGATTCATTTGATAAATAGATCGCGATTCACGGATTCAATTCAAACCTTGGAGTCGTCGTTACATACGTCTAGCTATCGAGCGATCACTTCCAGGTTTCGAATTGGGTTTCTTTTTTTGATTCATTCTCTTTGTAGCAGCTTGTAATTGCATGCATGGGTTTGTAAACTGCCCAGTTTGGATCGGTAGATTGCAACAGATGCAAAAGCTCGATCGATCGCCGAGCTATCGTTGGTCAATTAGTTCGAAGGTTCGAACTTGAGTGGATCAATCGATTTATTTCTTCGTCTAATTCTAGTAGCGGGATGTCATAGTTCTCATCGATTGATCGCCAGTGATGTAGACTTCGGCCTCTTCGGCGTCTATCAGTTCGAGGATTCAACCTTTTCCTACAAGCTAGCAGCTTTCCACAGTTAGTGCCACATATGAAAAGCTTGGAGTGCTCACGTCAAAAATTTCCAACTAAGTTTCAAATTTTATTGATTGATTTCTATTAAATTCTAATAACTGCAAACATTGCAAACATTCCACAGTACGCTTGCACCAGATGCACTTAAAGCTCGAAGTCCTCCCTCGAGTCAATCAGTTAATTCCAGGTTTCAAACTTAATTTCTTAATTTCTACAGTAGCTTTCTTTGCATGCCACAGATTCTAGTTATCGACAGACCGCAGCTAGCAGCTCGATACAAACCTTAATGTCGATCTTCACATTAATCAATTACTTTCAAGTTTGAAACTCGATATATTGATTTCTAACTTTCGTCATGCACAGATTCAATCCATAGCTAGACCGCAGCCAGCTAACACATGCAAACCTTGAGGCCGGCTTCAAATACCACAGAGCTTCACCCTCGCTTATCCTTCCTTTCCCACTTTCCGACGATCGGTCTCCATGGCGCCATCTGAATCCACAAACCCGAAGCTCCCAAGCCCGAGTTCCGTGCCAGTTCCAAGACCCTCCCAAGACCCAGATCGACCAATCCCCATGACGAACGGTTCCGAACCCCACTCCAACGGTTCCGAACCTCGCTCCAACGGTCACCTCAAGGCTCCCAATCCCAAGACCTCAGATTCCCCAGCACCGTGGTCCACTGAGTCCACTTCCGATGACCAACACCCGTACAAGCAAACCTTAATCACCGACTCTTTCCTGTTCCCGGAGCACCTGCGTCCCACAGTCAAACATGACGACTTCACCAATATCGAAATCCCGGTTATCGACTTATCCTCTCCCCATGAAGAAGTGGTGGCCCAAGTGCGAGAGGCCTGCTTGCACTGGGGATTCTTCCAAATAATCAACCACGGCATGGAGGAGTCCCTTCTGGAGAGGATCCAACACCAGGTCAGTGGTCCCAAATGTGACTTTATTTCATAATTAGCTCAAGTTGCTTAAGACATAGTAGTCGTACACATGCCAAGGACCGGCTGGTCCAATACGACTTAGCACTAGTTTCTTAGTCTGTGGGTGTCGGTATTGCTGAAACCTTACTATTTTAATTTTTAAAATTGCTGAATACGAATGCAGGAGGCTCCCAGGTACAACAAGAAAATTACGGTTTTGTGGAACAAGTTGTGACCTTTCTCAGTTTGAGTTCACATAGGTTTGTAGCTGTTATGAGAAAACGCCATTGTCCTTCAATGTGCCTCTTGTTTTTCTGTATTCACCGGACATTAATTTTCTTGTTTTCACCGGACAGTTCAGTTCAACAAGCCTGGTGAGCTGTCCGGTTCTTGGCAGTGTCTGTTCATTGGCATGTGTACGATTCTAAATGTGCTCAACTTTCAAATTTAACACTGCGTTACATTCACATATTCGGTAGCTAGATAAAAGGTGAGGTCGAAGCTTTGCTCAATTTCGCCTCATTTGTGAACACTGCGCCAGGCGGATCTGTTCTTCAACTTGCCGAACGGGGAGAAGGAGAAGGTGAGCAAGCAGCCGGGGAAATTCGCTGGCTATGGGCATGCCGTGGTGAATGATGGGGCCTCAAGGCCGTGGTCGGAAGGGTTCTATTTTACCGATGTCGAGTCCACTAAGGAGTTGGCGGAGAAGGTGTGGCCGGAAAATGGGAACGCCGACTTCGTGTACGTGAATTTCTTTTCTATCAACATGCTATCAATTCTGTCTGCAATGCCCATTCTTGAACTTCAAGGGAGGGTCCCTTTGCTTTCCATGAATCAAGGCTCCTCTCACTGTACGACATCTTGAATGCAACCTTGTGGACCACTGTAACACGAATATATTTTTGTTACAGTGCATAAGGAACCCTCCCGTAAGAATGTTAGGCAGAATTTTAGGCACAGTGAGCTTCACCGTTAATATCAATTAGTTAACCCTTTCAGGATAAGGATTTGTGGTTCTGAGATGAGATTACCGTTTGTCTAATTCACGAGATGGAGGGAAGAACATCGCATGCATGCATTGGTTAGAGAAAATAATTATCAGAACAAGTAACGGTGACTTCGTGTGCGTGATTGCTTTTTAACTTCAACTCTTCACAGCTCCACCATTATCACATTGATTTGACCCTTTCAAGATTACCTCAAAGATTCATCATGGTCTTAAGATAAATGTTTTCATTTTTGATTGATCATATTGTGGACTGTGTGGATTAATTTACGTGTGGATAGATTTTAATTCACAAGATAAAGCTAAGAACATCGCGTGTTTTGGTTAATATACATAATTTTCAGAACAAAATGTAATCCCCGTAACAAGCCCTCAAACCTGCTGCAAATACGAGGCCAAATATGAGCTTACAGCAGGGCTTGCAATCAAGCTTGTGAAAGTAAGCAAAGAGTGTGAATTCTCAAAGCAGGGTGTACTTGATGAATTCAATGGCAGTAAGTATACCCAAAACCAACGCCATGTACTATTACTGTACATTTGATGTCCCTAAACGTAGGATTTAGCTACACAGAGTCAGTTTTCTTTATTTGTTGGTTTTGGAATGCTTACCTGAACTGTGTCAGAACTGGAAGGTCACATTTTGGGACACAAAAGGGACCTTGTTGTGATGTTTCTGCAAGGTTCAACCGTAAGATCCCTGTTTGTTTGTTTGTTTTTAGTTCTCCAAGTAACGAATAATATGGCGTTACATGCCTTGGCTATGGCTTGCTGCAATTGAGCCATCAAGCTTGTGAAAGCAAGCAAGAATGCGCGTTAATTCTCACATGTTTAGGGTGTGATTGACGATTCATGGCCAACTGGGCTTGCAATCGAACTCACTCACTCGAGCTCGTGAAAGCAAAGCAAGCAAGAATGTCACGAATTAGTACTCACATAATTAGTGTGTGCTCGATGAATCCGTGACTTGCAACTGGGCTTGCAATTGAACTCACTCAAGCTTGTGAAAGAAAGTAAGAATGCGAATTCTCACAGACAGGTGTGTGCTTGATGAATTCATGGCTTGCAACTGGCCTTGCAATTGACCTCATGAAATCTCATGAAAGCAAGCACGTGGATTAGTGCTCACAAAGTTAGTGTGTGCTCGATGACTCCATGACTTGCACCTAGGCTACGCTTGCATGCAATTCCACTCCCTCCCTCCCTCCCTCCCTCCCTCCCCTCATGAAACCCAACCTCCCAAGGCTGTCAGTCAGTGTCTGAATTCATTCTCCCCTGTTTCATTAATTAATTAGGGTTTGCAATTGCTTACTGAACTTCCTTCCCACCCCTGGCATGCATCCAGGGACTCTTACCGCGAGTACAACGACCATGTCCGCCGCATCTCGGAGCTCCTGATGCATCTCGTCGTCTCGAGTCTAGACGGAGTGAACCCCGCCCACTTCGCCCAGTACACGCACAACACGGGAGGACTCCTCCGGTGGAACTACTACCCGGCGTGCCCGGAGCCGCTCAAGACTCTTGGCTTGGTGGCGCACACAGACTTCAACCTCTTGACGGTGTTGCACCAGGGTCAAATCGGAGGACTGCAGCTTTTAAAGGAGGGGCGGTGGATTGCTGTTAAACCAAGACCTGGAGCATTGGCTGTCAACCTTGGGGACACGCTGCAGGTACGTGAGGCACTCTAGCTCTTGTCATTTCGATCTTTTGAAATAGGTTAGAGGCAGTTTCAGTACTTTTATCTGTTGGTATGCACAGTTTCTTTATAGCGATTCTTAGCAATTTTCTTCGCAAAATCGAGATATATGTTGACTATTACATGGGATGCATGCCGTCCGTGAAGCTAGCTAGACCAATAAATCTGTTGGAATCTCGATCACTGGTCTGAAACTAGAACGACTGTCTGTCTTCACGTGAGTTGTAATTTCGTTTGATTTAGAGGCGATTTCAGTTTGAGCTGTTGGACATAACATTCAGTAGCATGTGTTGATGTTGCCTTGGTTCTACAGTGATGGTGTGCCTCTACATCCTCCACCTGTCTAATTCATCAGTAGCTGCTGATGAAGCACTGTTGAGGTGTGGATTATACCACACCATCACTGTAGAGCTACTGAATGTTATATATACAGTTTCTTTCTAGCGATTTACAACCATTTTCTTTGCGAGATACATTTGACCATGACATTGGATGCCGTGAAGCTAAAAAGACCAATAAATCTGTTGGAATCTTGAACACTGGTCATAAATAACATTTTTGAACTTCGAGGAGGGGCCCGGCCTTTTGCTTTCCTTGAATCAAATCTCCTTTCCCTGTAGAACATCTTCAATGCAAGCGTGCCCCATGTATTGTCGGCCACTGTAACATGAATATATTCTTGTTACAGTGCTACTGTAGAAGGACCCACTGCCTTCCCATTCAAGAATGCTTAGTAAACAAGATCAAGTGAGACCCTCGGTTTTTGCTCCAGTTTAGAGCCCGTCGGTTTCATTATTTTTTAGTTATCGATCGATTCAGTCTCTTTCCAGCAATTTTCTCTGTTACAACCATTTTCTCTGTAAATTCTAGATACGTATTGGTCACATTGTATGCCGTACGTTAAGCTAGACCAATATTTAGGTTACAGTAATCTCGATCACTGGTCAAAAACAATCACGACTGTCTTCTTGAAAGTGTGTCCCGCTGTTTTCTTTTTAACTTAGAGTCGGCTTCGTTTTTGTTTGTAATTAAGTATCAGTTTGTGTCAATTTTGGATACTTTTTGGTCATTTGAGTAGCTACGATACAGAGTTCTAGTTCCTTTCTAGCGAATTCCAACAGTTTTTTCTACAAAGAATTTGATAAGTATAAATTACATTGGCTTCCTTGTAGCTAGACCAATAAACTCGTTGAACTAATGTCACTGTTCCGAAACAAGAAATATTGGCTGCAGGTGCGTGTGCAAAAGATCTCCTCATCCAACACAGTACACTGTCTTCTTTTTATTATTTGGTAGCTACAATACTTATACAGTCTCTGCCGGCTTACAAATTTTTAAGAATCTATAAAATTCAGCGAAATAATCACGTTTTCTTCCTTATAGCTAGCTTTACCTAACTTATATATTTGTTGGAATCCGGTCCAAACGAAAGAGCCACCCACCACAGAAATCCACAAACTAAGAGTCTAAGACCATAGACCCCATTTCGTTTTGATTAGTGCAATTGATCACAGCTGGAGGATGGAATTGTAGGCTCTATTAATTCCATCAACTCAAGCTGTGAAGGAGGGTAAGGTAAGAGAATCCTATCAGTTGTGTCACACTTCAGATGCCACCCATTTTGTGCCACGAAGTGTACCCGTACATTGTAAAACTGTAAATGTACTCTCCTCGTACATAGTGTCTCCCAAGTGGTACCAATAGTCACATTCACAAATCCGGTGGTCTCTCTTCTGATTCCAACCTTAGAGCATCACCACCCGGCTTGCAAAATGCAAGCCAGGTTGCAAGCCTAGCAGTCCATTTTGCAAGCCGGGGAAGAAGGGTCGTCACACCCATGGCCTCTTAAGAGGCCATCGCCATCCAATGAGCTACGTCCACATTCACGGATCATGTCCTTGCTTTTGGGGAAAGTGGAAAAGTGCTTGTCTCATGCTGTTTGCAAGCCAGTTTGCAAGCCACCCTTTGGCTTGGCCTCTTAACAAGTTCATCCATTATGCAAGACGGGTGGGGCAATTTTGCAAGCCTCTCTTAACAAGTCATCCAATATGCAAGACGGGTGGGTATGCTCTTAGTGTTACAATTAGCCACCCCCGCAAGGAGGTCAACATCTGGACTTTTTGAATTTCGTCTCTGTCTGGCCTCACCATCAAGGAAGCCCCAAGTCTGCCTGACTGCCAGAGTCCAGATACCCCAGGACACCCGGGGGATCGTGTACCCAACACGGGAACCAATGGCCAGCCCTTGGGGGGAAAGGGAAGTCCCTGTCAATCCGGGCAGGATCGTAGAGGAGGATTCGGGTGCAGAAAAACACACAGATGGTTCCCAGTCCCGTTCCCAGGACAGACTAGCTAGCTACAGTAGCTTCGACAGACCACACTCAGACTCAGACAGACAGCAGCCGCAGAGCCTGGCTTGTTGGGCATGAGCTAGCTTTGACACTTCACTTCGGTCCACTTCGTCTGGTACACTCACTCACCCCGACTGACTCCATTTGGGGAAGATCCCGACGCGGAGGATTTTATTTTCGCTCTCAAGGGCCGTTCCCTAGCTTCACTTAACTTTGGGAAGGCCAGAATTGAAATCAACCTGAAATACAGTATGTAGTAGCAGTCCCTGTTCATACCAGCACAAGATGAAGCGTTGGATTTTCAGTCCATTGCTGTTTCGATGTGTGGTGTTAATTTGCACTCGGTTCAATCTCCTGTAACCTACCTCAGTACGTTTCGCTAGCTAGTTTGGTGATATTCCACAGTTTTGGCGCTTTGTAGTCCGGATTTGTGGTTTGAAACTTAATCGTACACCTCTCCAGATCCTAGTTTTTAATTAGAGCTTGCGTGTCATAAATTTTGGCGTCGGAATAGTGTCAAATAACTAAATTGACCGTACTGTTGTTTATTCTAGGTTCAAGATCGTTCTGATCGACAGGTCTACGTCGTTTGATTTTGTCCTTCAGGACTGTGTCGTACGTAGCTGTTCACTCCAGAGTCCTCTTCTTAAGTTGCTCAATCGCCCAAATGACAAATTTTGAGCAGGGACCCTCAAATCGTACTTGATATCTTGTTTTGCGACTGGTCGTCAGAGTAGTTCTGCTGACCGATACATACAGACAGACTGATTCTATTGTACAATTAGATAATTAGTGTGGCTTTGTACGTGGCCCGGGAAATTAACCCTCTGACTAGACACTTCCATGGTTCGCATGCAGGTGCTTACCAATGCCAAGTATAAGAGCGTTCCCCACAGAGCAGTGGTGAACGCCACCCAGGCTCGCCTGTCGCTGGTGTACTTCTACGTGCCTCTCCCGTCCATCGACATTGTCCCTGCGCCGGAACTCGTGGATGAGGACCACCCGTGCAAGTACAAGCCTTTCGTCTTCGAACAGTACACCAAAGTTAAGCAACACTACTTTACGGATACATTGGATCACTTCCTTATCGACCAGTAAATGAATTCATATATTGTCCCACCATATATGATATTGGATGTCTCCCCAAATGAGCATGCAATGTTTGCATCTACTCATACAGAACAGGAACTGATCGAATTCTTCAAGCTTTCTAATCTGCAGAAGAAATTAAAAGGAGTTAGAGCTAGCTAGCTAGTGATCGAGACCGTTTTTAGGGTTTAGGGTTTATCGATCTAAACCGTGACTGTGAACTTGCAATTGAAACGTGGAGATCGACAGGTCTTGTGTCGATGGTATCGATCGTTCTGAAGTTTGTCCCAGTGAGCAGGACCTTACAGAAGAAGAGTTAGTACAGAAATATTTAGGCCGTGCAGATATGATATGATATGATATAATACCGGTTTTAGGATGACACTGTGAGAGCACTAGCTGTTTTGTAGTAGCGTATTTGAGTACGTACACAAATAAACAGTTTTGTGACTTGAAGAAAGGACCAAAAGCTGTAGAGCGCAAACCTTTTTTGTAGATCGCAGACTCCTTTTGCGAGTTGCTAAACTCCACATTGTCACAGTTGAATGCTTGGGTTAGGGAGTGTGATACTTAGGGTTTGTGATAGTTTGGGTCATTCAAACCAGGTCTTTTGAAGAAATACGTACTTTGACATCAGATCGATCGTAGTCTAAGGTTTTACATAATTTTTATGAGAGAGTGGCTTGGTTTTTTGTGTGAGTAATTGAGATCGGTAGATTGATAGATGGGTGAGATATTGAAATAGTTTAAACCTATAACTTATACTCCTTCCGTCCAAAAATGATCTTCCGGTTGCTTAAAAGAAAGACCTATTTGTTCTTGAAGATTTAGCAAATGGATAACAGCTTCCTTGAAATACTTAGAAACGGGTTGAAATAACGGTATTTTCAGCTTTAATACCGCACATTTTGTCCAACCGAAGATCATTTTGGGGCGGAGGGAGTACATAATTTGAGACCACTAAATCATTTACATACTCAGCTAGCACTTGGTGTGAACCTCTGTTAAGGGAGTGTGATAGTTATAGCACTGTAAAGATAACGGTTTGAACTTGGGACCATAATGTCGAAGAACTTGTGCTTGTTTAACTTCATGTTCATCACAACAGTTGAATGCAGATTCCTGTTGGCGTATGATAATTATTATTAATAGTATATAAGACAAAGCTTAAGTTGAACTTGAGACCAACTTTTATTTCCAACTTTCTTTCCAAGAATATTAATTAATTTCGGAGGGTTTGAAGGTGCCATATTATTAAAGAGGTTTGAGTGTGGTCCTACGAACGAGCGGAGTTCCTGGCAATTGAAAGCTTGAAGCATCCGAACCTTGTGGGAACGTTCATTGCAAGCGGAAAAATAATCATTTCAACTCAAATTAAAAAGTCCCTGCGTGAGAATTTAGTTGGCAGCCTGCTTTTGAAAACGGTTAAGTTACCTCGCTCTACGTACGTACACAAGAATTATGCTTTTATGGGACTTCGGTGAGGGAGTGCCAGGCTTGAGTAATCAATTCTTTAATGGATAAATTCTTTTCTTTGAGTAATGGATCAATTCTTTTAATGGTTCATTTCTTTAATGGATCGATTCCTTAACAGATCAATTCTTTAATGAATTCTTTAATGAGTTATTTAATGAATTTTTTAACTGTACTACCAGACTACCAGTCAACCCAGGGTTCGTTTTTGTTTTTGTTTTGTTTTTTTTAACCCCTAAAGTCCCAAGGCCATTTTTCTGTCAAAAATCACTCAAAACTGCTACTTTTGTTGCGTTCATCTAAAAGATGAGAAAATTTAATTTTTTTTAGAAAATAACCGTAGGATCTTATACTACACTTTTTACAGATCATGTAGTAAAAATTTTGTGGTGTTTGACCGTACGGATTGAAAGATATCAGCATTCAAAGTGAAAGAAAAAGTTTTTTTCAAGAAGATGCTCTCATTGCCCGAAAAACAAGATTGTCCATAACTTTCTCATAAAAAGTCCAAATGAAATGAATCAAAGCTTCCCAAATAGGCAAAAATATAATCTATAAGGAAAAAAAATTAAAAAAATTAAATTAAATTTTTTGCAAAATTTTTTTGCTGCCCCTTCTCCCCTGTTTTGAGCTTATTTGGGCCTAACTTTTGCTCCCGGGCACCGATTGAAATAAAAATTACATTCCCCGAAAGCTAATAAGTTTTTCTATCTTATGGGAAAGTTTCAGAAAGTTTCATTAAAAATTGAGCTCATAGGAACCTGCCCAAAATCCATTTTGTCCCCCGTAGGGACAATGGGACTTTAGGGGTTAAAACAAATTAAACGGAATTTCATTGCAAGGGGGTTCGTTTTTTTTCAATTTTCCAGCCGGTACATTGATTTGTCGTATTAGAGAGGTGGGTAATTAGGATCAACAAAGAAAATTGGTGTAGATACCAAAATAAAAAATAAAAAATAAAATGAAGTTGTGGAACACAGTACAATACAGTAATAATTTAACCAACATTAATCGAATAATTTTATAAAAATATAGTGTGATTTTGGTAAACTAGTGTCATGGATACTAGTAAGATAAATCGATGTTATTGGTGTAATAACTTAGGATTTCAACCCTTACATTAAGGACCTTGCAAAGCTAAGGGACATTTTGAAAGTCAAAATTCATCAAACTTTTACGTAGTTCTTGATTTTAAATGTTTTAAAGTTTGTTTAGAACAATGTAGCTCCACTAATCTACTTTTTATTGTATTTTAATTCTTTTTTAAATTGTTGAAATTGTAGTTTTTGTAACACTTCGAAGGTAGCAGCATTGAAAGCTCAAAATACACCATTTTGGAACTTTTTCTATTGAGTTTCTCGTGGTGTGACCTTATGAGCTCAAGCAGTACACCAATTATATCATGGCCTTTGTCATTATTAATATATATGATCTCCAATTTTGTTTAAAATTTCATACTTCTTAAAGCATTTTTGTAACTACTCTGATTTTCACAAAGAAATTATTTTTAAAAATAATATAAAATCCTTTTTAATGTTTTTAATTATGAAATAAATGAAGATAAGTTTCAAATATATAATACTACAACAGAATATCAAATTTTTGAAATGCATATTTTAATATAGAAAATTAGTGAAGTTTCACAAAGCTTAAACATTAAATGTCTTGCAAGGGTTAAATGGTGATGATATTTGATTACATTCATAAATATGTGGAAATAGATAAAAGCATAATTTATTTATTAAAATGTGGCAATGTCATCTTACTTTGAGGAGGGAGGATCGTGATTTTTGATGATTCCATTTATTAAAAGGGGAGGATAGTTTTCAAAACCCCAAGTCAAGGATATATCATCACCAACAAATATAAACAAAAGTAGAAGCATGTCTTGCAATCCTTCTTTAAAAAAACTGAAAATACATGCAAAGGATCTAGAGAAAGTGAGTTTGGAATAATAGGAACACAAAAGTTATTGCACCTTCTATCCTTTCTTGCAACATGTTAGAGATGTTAATATGATCTAATACACTAGGGTCTAAGACCAAGAGTTCATGGTTTTAGGGTGCCCCCATTTTGGACTCAACAAACTCCTATTCGGATCCAAGTAGTTCATTTCAACAAATTTTGAACCAACCCCTAGTGTAAACACTTTTCAACTCTTAACCAATAGAATTACTCAATTTTAGAGTTTCTTAGACTTGGTCTTGGACCCTAGTGTAAATCCGCCCTTAAGTAGATGAAAATTTTGTTACACTTGTCATTCTTGAGATGAAATTGAAGCACAACAACCCATACAAAATTAAATGAAACATAACTTAAACAAGATGACGATTGGTCAACTGAGCAAAAAAAAAATCCTTAAGAAACACGACCAATATTGAAGTTTGAGGTACCATCTTTGGAAGGTCCATTGCAGCACCGTACTCAATCATGGTGTTTATAGGGCCATATTTTATTGGGCTACACCTTTGCAATTTCAAGGAGCTAAAATGCTAGGCCGCAAAGCATGCTTTAAATAAAACTCTGTAATTGATTATTTATCTTTTTATTGCATGCTTTGAATTAGTGCAAGTTGAAGTATTACTATATTGTACTAATTTCCACATCAACAAACAAAAGATCCTAAATGCACTACTTTTGCAGGTGACACTAATTCCCACATTAGAGAAAAATTCAACCCCTTTCAGGGCCGTCCGAAGTTGACATGTCATGCTATTCTTTGCATGGTTTGTCAACTTCAAAATTGCTCTTGGTGAACAGTTAAGTTTTAAAGATTTTTTATTTTTTTATTTTTTTTATTTTAATGTTTTTTTAGATTAAAAAAAATTAATAATTTTTTATTCAGAATTTTGGGTTCTTGCGCCACTGCCGCCGTAGTTTCAGCAAGGTGGAAATAGGGGAAAAATGATCTTTTGAACAAAATAAAAGCAAATTTCAGGGTACCTCGGAGGGCTGTGGAGCAGCCCTCCAAAGGCCCGAAATTTCCTCTAATGATTAGAGAAAAAAGTAGCCCTCCAAAGGGTTGCTCCGAATTGACATGCAAAGCTATTTCAAACTTAGCCTGTCAATCTCAAAAAGGCCCCCGATGAGCAGTCAGCTTTTGTACTTTTTCTTTTCTTTTATTTAGAAGTATTTTTGAATGTTTTTTTAAGATTAATAAAACAAATTAATTAATTTTTTACTTGCAAAATTGTATGCCATTGTCACTGCAATTTTTGCTATGCAAAAATAGGGGGGAAAAAAAATTTCAGCACCATAAAAAAACAAAATTTCAAGGTCCTTTGGAGGGCTAATTTTATCTGTGATGACATCCGCACTAATGGCCAGGGAGGATTGACCCCTTTATTGCCCATGTTTTACCTAGAGGAAACATTGGAATTTTTTATTTGCCACCCATGATAAAATTGGCAAATTCTGAATTTATGTTTGAAATTAGAGGCCCCAATTAGCTACTATAAGAGAAGTAAAGAAATACAAAATTGACATGGCACAAAATAAGGGACAATTCTTACATTTATCCTTGGGGCAATAAAGGGATCAATCTTCCCCTGGCCCTCACTAACAGAGAAAACTAATGCAATATGTTCTGAATAAGCTTAGAACCTATGTAATTTAAACGAAAAGATTCACTAGGTTACTAAACGGCAAGACATTAAATTCGTCTCACGAAGTAGTATCAACAGGATAAATTTTGTTTCTGGGATAAAAATTTTACAAGAAAGCCCCCTATTTTGGGCCATGTCTAGGCAATGTTATGGACCTCTTCTACCTAATTTGGAGGTCTTGGATTGCAAATATGAATTTAGAACTTGCAAATAAAAAAATTGTAGCAAATAAAAAATTCCTGCATTTTCTGTGTTATCTTAAGGTAAATCCACCTTGCTAGTCCCATTAACCCCTAAAGGATCAAGGCCTTTTTTCTGCCAAAAAACTCTCAAAATTGCCATTTTCAGAGCAAAGAGTAAAAAAATTTAAAAATTATTCTTTTTGCACATCTAACCATAGGATCTTATACATAACTAGTATGACAATGTGTGGAAATTTTTTTTGAATTTTTGACCGCATAGATTGCAAGATATCTGCGTTTGAAGTGAAAAAAACAAGTTTTTCAGTACATTGCGGGACTAGATTTTTTGACTTTGAACATTTTTAACTTAAATATTTTGCACTATAGAGTCTTGAGCTTTAAATATTTCTAGTTGAGAATTGAATTGAGAGTCTAGGGAAAAAAAAGAAATTCAGAAAAACTTAATTTTCATTCTTCAAAAAATTGTTAAGTAGAAGTAGGTACAAGATAGAAGGAAAATCTAAAATATTAATTTCTTTTAGATGGAAATAAAATGCACTAATCCCAATGGTGAGATTGCTCTTGCACAAAAACTAAACCATTGGGAACCTTTTTTTTTCAAAAAAGTGCAAAAATTGCATTCCGAAATGAATCCTACAAGTTATTTTTTTCAAGAAGATGCTCAAATTTCACAAAAAACAAGATTGTCCATAACTTTCTCATAAAAAATCCAAATGAAATGAATCAAAGCTTTCCAAATAGACAAAAATATAATCTATAAGGAAAAAAAAAATTTGCAAAATTTTTTTGCTGCCCCCTCTCCCTTGTTTTGAGCTTATTTGGGCATAACTTTTGTTCTCGGGCACTGATTGAAAAAAAGATTATACTCCCACGAAGCTTATCAGTTTTTCTATCTCCAAAAAAAGTTTCAAAATATCATGACAAAATTTCAGCCTGTAGGTACCTGCCCAAAATGCCATTTGTCCCCCGAAGGGACAATGGTCCTTTAGGGATTAAAACGTGTCCTACTTTGCTCCTACCAGGCTACTTGTGGCTGGTGGGCTTATACCATACGTATAGGGCAGTTTTGGCACTGTATTGCCGAATTAATTTACTTTTAACAATTCAACAATTCGGCAAGGGAATAGGGATTTTTTTTATTTTTGACATTTAATAAGATGCTCCTAATTTTGGATCGATTCTTTCTATTCATGCATAAAAGTGTTACTTTTTCAAAATTTTCTCAAAAACTATTATCTCAGACTTTTAGAAATAGTTGTCAATAATTTTTTTAATTTCGACATCTTCCAAATTTTCCTGAGTTATTTACAAAACTGACCTACACGTACGATAATTTATTTCCCTACAATGAAACTATGTTTCATTTGTTTCCAAGAAAAACATCCACGTGTGCTGCTCATCACCCACCTCGGCACCCCTCTAAGGGCATGTTTCCATGGGCCCTTGGATGTCCAAGTTTTGGAGGGACCTTGGAAGGCTCTAGACACTGTAGGCGACAATTTGGAGGCTCCTCTGGTTTCCATGCTCTCCCCTTTCCACTCGAACTGGACCAGATCTGCCGCATATTTTGTGGAGCAGTTAACAAGTAACACTCAAGTCAATTTAAAAAGCTGGCCACCTTGGTAGAGAAAATTGTGGATTGCTAAAAACGACCCCTCCAGACCACCCTCCAGGACCTCCAGGCCCACAAAGTTGGAGGGGTTTCTAGAGGTCCAGATTCCATGGAAACCATCTGGACCCTCCAGAACTCCAAAACTGGGCCTCCGGGCATCTATGGACGGCCAAGTTAACGAACAATCCCGTCAAATGTAGCCCCAAATTTGCAAATCCACGTCAGCACATCATTGGTTCAAAACTAAACGAAAACTAAACGAAAATTGGTCCCCCTGCATTTTCCTTGAGAACAATAACTTAGGGACGCTTTACACCAAGAAGCCGGGCCAATTTCCCGTATCAGAGACTCGAAATCCTCACTTGTGATTGGACAAAGGGTTGAGATCTTCACTTGTGATTGGACAAAAGGCTGAAATTTGTGCAATCGGCCTCAAGGGGAATGGCCCGGCCTCTTGGTGTAAAGCGTCCCTTATTACAAAAGAAAAGCAAACCGGGAGGGAGGGAGAGAGATCCTAAGATTCCCGCTCATTCCAGTACTCTCAGCCCTTCCAGGTGTCCACATTCCAATCTTCTTTCCCCTGGAGTGGTCCAACTCTAGTCAACACATACGACACCACTCCTGTACCTGCGGCGAACATACGTACCTCCATCTGTACATACCCCACGGAACTGAACTGAATCCTACTCCTGGACTGACAGGAATAGCGGAATTTTGGCGTTGCAGGATTGACTAGTTTTGGGAGTAGTGTTGAAGTGGCGACAAACAAAAAAATGATGTTGCCCAAATATTTAATATTCATTTATATTTTGGATAGAACTTTTTTTCATCCACGTATTTGGATGAATTTCGTTTAAAGTTGACAACTTCATCTAAATTATTTCAAAAATTGGAACAACTTAGGCGATTTATGGTCTTCTTTTTTTAAATTTCTTCCTATAGCCTTGGTGCCAGGCAAAAAAAATTGATGCAATTTTGCTCCAAATCGCCGGAAAAAAACACACTGCTTCCAACAATTCATCAGTGAACAGAAAAACAACAAAGTCAGGGTAAGTTAAGACTTGAAAGTGGGGTTTTTTTTTTTAACAAATGGAAAATATCATTGCATTAAAAAAAACCCACAAATAACAACAACCAAGCCATGCGGCTTGGCAAATGAAGAGATAATGAGCATAAAACCAAATCAAAGGAAACAAAGACGAAAAGAACTAAACAAAAGAGCACAAGGGAAGCCCCTTCATACTCCAAATAATAGTACTATCACGCTTACTAGCAAGAATGGGAGATTGGAGCCAAATACTATCAAATTTAGCCCAAATGGAATCAGCTTGTTGCGGACATTGTCAAGCGCTAAGTTGGCCTTGAGTTATACTACACGGCCAGAATTTTTTTTTTTTGGAACAAATGGAAAATACTATTGCATTAAGAAAATCCCACAAATAACAACAACCAAGCCATGCGGCTGGCAAATGAAGAGATATTAGAATTAATTGTAAAGTCGTCTTGTGTTTAACTATGAATCGTACGGAAGAAACACAGCACCAAACTCCATCAGACCTGAGTTTTGGTGCTCCGGCAAGTTCGGTCCTGTGTTTTTTCTGAACTCTGGCTCCTGCTCTTACATTATGACACTTTGCAATTAATTCTAATGAGCATAAAAACAAAAAACAAAAAGACAGAGACAAAATGAAAACTAAACAAAAGAGCTCAAAGGTTCGGGGGGGGGGGGGGGGGGGTATTTATTTATTCATTTATTTTTATTATTTATTTGACACTTATCAGTTTTTTAAAAGCATTTTGGAAAGTAGCTACACTATATAGTGAAATTAGGTTGCCCTACACAAATTTCTCGACATGTACAACACACATAGGAACCATGTGTGTTGTACGGATAAGTGCATTTGTTCATAGTTCGGGGTTAGAGAATGGCACATCTAGACAAGCAGTGAATTATGAAGTGACTTCTTTAATAAAGGCAACCTAATTGTTAACCCCTAAACTACCAAAGTCCCCTCGGGGGACACTTGGGATTTCGGGCAGGCTCGTGCGACTTGAAATTTTGACCTGATTTTTTGAAACTTTTTTTGAAGATAGTCAATCATATTAGCTTTCTAAAAATATAATTTTTTTTCAATCGGTGCCTGGGAGCAAAAGTTATGGCACCCGAAGTCCAAAAAGTAGTTCGCCGGGCAGGAAAAAAAAACTTTAAAAATTGAGTTTTTTTTTCTAACTTTTTTTCCTCAAAGACCATGTTTTTGTCTATATTTGAAGCTTTGATTCATTCTATTTGGACTCATAATGAGAAAGTTATGGACAATCTTGTTTTTTGGGCAATCTAAGCGTCTACACAAATTTTTTTTTATAGAATTCATTTGTGAATGCAATTTTCAGATTCTTTCAGGGTTTTTTTTTGACAAGCTTAAGTTTGTTTGCAGGAACAAACCCACCGTTGGGATTATGGTGTTTTAATTCCACCTAAGAGCTATTAGCGATTTAGTATTTCATTCAATTTTGGACCTACTTCTACTTAACAATTTTTTTATATATGAAAATCAAGTTTTGACATTCTGAAATTTTTTACCCCAATTCTCAACTCAAATTTGCAACACAAAATTTTTTAACTTTGTGGTTTATAGTGCAAAAAAAAAACACAAATGGATGTCAAAGTCATCTGAAATTGCAGGTCACAATTCAAAAAAACTTCTCTTTCCAACTTCAAATGCTAATATCTTCCAATCCGTACGATCAAACTTCATGAAACTCTTACCACATGATCTGAGACAAGCGAAGTTCAAGATCCTATGGTTAGATTCCAAAAAAATGTTTTTTTTGGTTTAGGATGTGATCGCAGCAGAAATGGCAGTTTTCAGTGGTTTTAGAGCCAGAAACTGCTTTGGTATCTTAGGGGTTAAGACAACCCAATTTCACTATCTAGTGAAGCTGGTTCTTCAATACTAATAGGATACTTGGATGCTACTCAGTGATATCTATATCAAAACTAGGTGATATCTAGGTAGATATTTGGTTGTTGCGGGTCTTAAAACAGAACAATAGTTGGTCATTTTGGTTGAAAAAAATGAAATTTTTCTTTACAAAAAAATAGCCAACATTATTTGGATATAACCAATTGGTGAAAGCTTCAATTGGTGTTTTGGAGGAATCTTGAAGATAACATCTTCAAGACTGATTTAACCCTGTAATGTTTGTGTTATGAGATTGATGGAATCTTGACAATAACATCTCCAAGATTCAAATGGCAGTCTATTGGTTTTCAGATAATCATGAAGATCACATCTTTGTGACTAATTAAAACTTTGCATATCCTCTCTTACCCTTGATGATGGGCAATGAATGTCATTCATAATCAGTTTTTTTTGTTGCCCTTATTACATTGATTTGTTTTAATAGTGCATGTGACTAAAGCCAAATACTTTGAATTAGTGCAAGAATAATATACTTAAGGTTATTGATTTTGTAGTGACACGAATTTTTCAGATGATGCTAATTTCCCCCAGTAAATAGGACAAAATCGTGAACTCAAGCTAATACTATTTGTAGAAATGTACTATTTGCTTTATATTCACTACAAGGGAGCAGTGTCAATTCGGACATTTTTTTGTCATTTTTTTGTCAATTCAGACATTTTAGTCAATTAGGACGTGTCAATTTGGACATTGTTTTCTTGGAAGGTAGGAGCACCCATAAACAAGATGTCCCCATGCCTCAGATGTAGAGAGCCCTTAAAGCATGCTTAAAAGTACCTTGAAATATGACTCCATATTGAATTGTGGTTGGTGGATTCTGAATTTTTAAAATTTGGATACTAGAATCAAGGCAGATTTAGTAGATTGTGGTTTAGGGTGCCCCAGGGAGTTCTACTTTGAAAATTCATAGAAATGAGATGCTTTATCCAAAAATTCTAATTTTTTCTTTGAAAATTCATGATTTTCAATTGCTAATATGGAAAAAGTATTTTTTCTAGAAAAATTTGCCTCCATCTATGCTGAATTGCTTAAATTCATGGTTATGGGTGCTCCTACCTTAGTGATTGCATTTTTTTCTAGTAGAAATCTTCATTTATTTATATTTCCTATTGGCTACTTGGCAAAACATTAGAAGAAATTTCAGGCCTGCGGACCACAGCCCTCCCAGGTACCCTGAAATTTGCTTTTATTTTGCTCAAAAAAACGTTTTTTTCCTATTTCC
The DNA here is from genome assembly GCA_963969595.1 of Neckera pumila. Lineage (NCBI taxonomy): Eukaryota > Viridiplantae > Streptophyta > Bryopsida > Hypnales > Neckeraceae > Neckera > Neckera pumila. Next base: position 24,719,305 of record OZ018413.1, read on the forward strand.
GCCTTGCTGAAACTACAGCAACAGTGGCGCAGGGACCCAGAATTCTGAATAAAAGTTTATTAAAAAAAAAAAAAAATCTGAAAAAGAATAAATAATAAATAATAAATAATTATTTTATTTTATTTTATTTTATTTTTGCGGGACTTGACTGCTCCGGCGAGGAGTCAGAGACTCTGACTGCTCACCAAGAGCAATTTTGAAGTTGACATGCCATGCAAAGAATAGCATGGCATGTCAACTTTGGACAGCCCTATAAAAGGCTAAATTTTTCTCTAATGTATGGAGTATATTCTTTGCTCTACTACAAAGTCAATAATTTTTTGAAATAACTATTGTTGTAAAACTTGTATAATTTGCACTAACTGAATTAATTTGTCATGAGTTGGAATTCCTCTAATAAATCTTTAGGGATTAGTGGTATCAACGGATGTTGTAATAAGCAGCTTACATAATCATTCCTTGCTAAACTCGATAGATAGAAGAAACTAAGTTCCCGATGGCTCTTTGAAAAGTTCGGTTGTTCGCCAATGAAAGTGGTACATTCTTGAATGAACCATTAACGATGTTCTAAAGGAACATTTTTGACTCATAAAGATTCTACTTCATTCATAAGGTTTTTTAGTTTTTTTTCTTCAAGTTCTCTTCAATTCTCTTGTTTGTTTTACAAACCTCTCTACAATTATCTTCACCATCCTATAACTTCATAAAAACCTACAATAGATTGTCTCCTGCAAAATTAGTCTTTCAAATAGCTCAAGGATACTATATATATTGTATATTGTGGAGAAAACATTTAAAAATGTCAAAATAAGAATTTCAACATAGTTTGCAAGTTGTCCTTAGTCAAAAGAATGTTTTTTGGTAGAATGTAGTATTGGCGACCTCACCTATGGCGCCCCTTGAAACGCCGGGCACCCCTGTGAATCACCTAAACCCTACGGAGTGCAACGAGTAGGGTTTAGGCCTGGAGCGGAGCGCCAGGATTCACGGAGCTACAATACTCCGTAGGGTTGATGAGAAGGGGTTAAGGGTTCATCAAATTCTTTTGGGTTTTATAAAAAAAAAAAATTTGAATCTGAATAGGATTTGCGCCTGGTCATTCCCCGGGTGATGGCGGGGCAAGGTCGACGATACTACATGTGTCCCAAGATTTTTTATGTTAACAAATGGAAACCATAAATTTACCAAAAAAAGATTGGACCACCTATGTAAATTCTATCATTTTTCAAAGTGGAAAATGTGTAGACCACTGAAACCCATCCTTGACTCGCCTATTGTTGATTTCATTCAATGTTACTCATTACCTGTAAAAAGCCAAAAAGGGACATTTTGGAATCCTTAAATTATGCCAAATTAATTACAATTTGTCTTTAAATAATTGGAGATACTTTGTATTGGCTTAGTGACATTAACCCCTAAATGTCCAAGCCTTTTCAAATGTGTTGACAAAAAAAAAGCATGGATTTATAGTTATCTTCAATGAAGCAAATTGTTTTCTTTTCAAAATCTAACCGTATAAATGTTAAAAGATCTTGCTTATTAGTATGTACACCAATTTTGAGTGCAAAATTGCATAGGAGTTGTGAGATTATAACAAAAAAATGTATATTTTCTATTTTTAGTATGATGCTCTTCCCCACAATGTTTTCTGGAATTGAAGGTGACATGACAACTACAAATAGTGTTAGCACACTAAAATGTACTTTCAAAAAACTTAATTTCACGTGAAAAGCTATCAAATTCATTAAACAATCCACCTTGCAATTGTTGAAATGCATATTTGTTTTATAAGTAGAAATTGCAAATAATTCCAAATCAACAGTTATATGTTTAGATTTTTAACGGTGAAAATCATGAAAACACTTAGACTTTCCATTGGGAACATTTTCAATTAAAGCAAATGGATAAGTACCTACAATTTTTAAGATCTCAAATCAAGTGGAATTGTTAAGCTTTGCTCAAAGCCAGGAAATCAAGTAAAATTTACAAACTTTACACTTCCACTAATGGTATATATATGCCTTTGAAGATTTCTCAAAAATAAAATATTTACCTTTTTTAGTGAAAAATAAAAGCTTTTAATAGTTAACCTTTAGTACTGCCCATAAATTTTTTTAGAATGGTCAAAAGAATTCAACTACATGAAATTTTGGATTGACGGTATATGGTTGGTTAGGCAGTTAAAGATTAATGACATGGTGGCAAGTACTTAGTTGTCTCTAACATGGTCTCAAATACCCCTCATTGTATTCCAAGCATCAAATGACGGTTTCAGTGACAATCTACTTTTAATTAAAGTGCTTTTAATAGGTATGTCAAACAATACAAAGATTATTATAGGTGTTTCACCTTTAAACCGTAGTACATTGTCAACCGAAGTCTAAAACATCTACCTCAAACCTATTTTATTCAACCTTCTTTGAAAAACATTTTGGAAACTCTTACATATTTCACATTGGCATCGACTACAGTAGTTTTCATCATTCAAAATATATCATGCCCACTTTTTTTGAGACCCATCTTCTTGAATCTTGTTCACAAAAGGTAATTGGTTATAGAAAATTCTTCTTGTAGATGGAAAATTTTGAACAAAAATTTTCATAAGCAATTTGTTAGCACCTCACATCAAAAAAGTGGCTATAACAACTATAAAAGGCCTTGAGTTTTGAGCCTATCCATCCAACTAAAGCTTCTTTGCTAAGATGTCTAAGCTTTGCAATGACTTTTGAGATTGCTTGTTTGTTGCCATAATTTAGACAAAACTTTAAAAACTCTTAACTTTTAAACGTGGATGTCAAAAGAGATGTTTTTGTTTGTATATTTGAATCTTCTTGAATAGGATGTCATCCAAAAAAATTCAAATGAATATTTTTTCCCTCAAATATAGAAGTTCTCTTTTAATATGCCCTAAGTTCATTATTGCATAGTAAAGCAACCCAACATAGAGGCTTCAATTTATTTCTAATGCACATTCCCTTGCATATGCTCTTTATCCTACACTTGAAGTACTACTATTATATATTTCACATTAATGTGGGAAGATGATTGCATAATAATATTAACGTTTTGTATCAATATTAGGGAGCTCTTCAATATTTGAGAGTTCCTCAAGATCTTCCATTTACATTCATCACAATTCTCTTGCCAATCTTTTCTATCAAGGAATTGCTTACTCATTGGGGGTTTATAAAAAACAAATCCCCTCCTTATTTGGCACCCGCTTTGGCACATTTTCTTTCTACACAATCCCCTCTCTATGAGTGATTCCTCAACTTGAAAACCATTGTTTGAAAAAAAATCCTATCCACTTTTGAGGAAGGTTTGGGAGTGTAATTATGGCTTGAGTATGGTTTGAGTGGATAGTCACAATGAGCTTACAATGAGCTCAAAAAAATTTACATTAATTTAAATTCATTTCATTTATCCCCCCCTCTGAACTAAAAAATAATAATTTAAACTAATTTAAATTAAATTAGTTTCATTACCCACCCCCTTTCCCTCCCCCTATTTGTAATTTTGAGAATCCATTAGGTTTGGCATTCTATATGTGATTTATCCCAGTCCGCCGTATTCCGAATCCATATCTCGTTGCAATACAATATCCCGTATCCGTATCCAAAACTAATATAGTATCCCCTATCCATATCTATATCCAAAACTAGTATTGTATCTTGTATCCGAATCCATATCCAATATCAATATAATATCCCGTATTTGTATCCCAAATTGTTTTTTGAAATCAATGGCATTGGAAGGGGGGGAATTTAAAAAAATATATATCAATGGCTCTCAATATTGGGAGTGTGTGTTGTTTGGCAGGGGTGGCATCATCTTTTCAGGAGATAGTATCATTTGGAATTGCTTCTTCAATCATGCATTACACATTTTTTTCATCCCAATTCTGGGATGGCAATTTATGTCAATGAAAGTTCTTGTGATTAAGTGTTTTGTAAAAAATTGCCCTCTTTGTAGATCTTCATCTTCCTTGTTGAGGCATTTTATATTTGTAAAACATTTTCTTCCTTGAGCATGGACATTTTTCTAATTTGTAATTTTTTTTCCATTTTCTAAGATAACAACCGTTGCAATCCTTGCCAAAGTGATGAAATAATTACATCAATAAATATAGATGAAGTATATGTAATGTGGATGAAATGACATCCACTCCTCTAAAAATACATGTATACAATCATCCAAAAATAAAGAGACTATTCTACTATATAGAAGATTTGTGCTTTTTCTTCAAAAGTTTCATTGATCTTGCATAGTGCAAATGGCAAGGGTCCTAATTGTAATTTCAAAAAGATAATATATTTCTCAATAAAAACACTGGCTTGAATACCAATGAATTTCTTAACTCGCAAAATTTCACCAAAGGCCAAAACTTTAATTAATTAGTTTTTTTTCCAAAATTCAGTTTGTAATCTGAAAAAATAAAATTTTGCCACCAATTAGTGCCATATAATTTTTTGAGATATGAAAATCATCATTAATAATGGAATGCACAAAAATTCAAAAATGTATATGGAAAATGATTTTTGTCCCCTTAAATGGCTTCATTGTGGATTTTGTCATTGCTCTTGAGTTCAAGGAATAAAGTTTTGCTTTGGGAACTAAAGGCTACTTTAGCTGAACTCATTTTTTGATCCAAAGAAATGAATTTTTTGTCACCCAAAATGCCAAATAATCATTAAGATATATACAAAAGTCATCACAATTGAATGCCCAAAGCTTCATTAATGAACATAAAAAATGATTTCTATCCTCTAAAATATCTTCTTCCCAATGAATTTCATTGTTGCCACTTGAGAGAAATTTTAAATCCTTGTAAATAAAACTTTCACTATGGGAAGTTTGAGAGTCTAAAGATTGCCCTAGCAAGGGACTTATTATTTTTTTCATAATCATTTTTTTTGTCATCAAAAGGGGCCAAACAATCCTTGAGCTAGAATTAAATGCACAAAACTTCAAAAAAAAAAGATGAAAATCAAGTCCTATCCCCCTCAAATGGCTTCTTCCCAATGAATTTTGTTGTCTCCATTGAAAAGATTTAAAAAAGAAAATTAGGAATAAACTTTCGCTCTGGGAATCCGTTCCCTCTTTCCGTCCGTCCACTCTTTCCGTCCGTCCGTCCGTCCCTCCCTTGCCTTCCAGGCAACAAGGCAGGCAGCGTTCCGGTCTTTGCTCGTCCACATACAAGTCGTGTGTCGACGCTGGTGGTGTATTTGTGTCTGCGACTCTTTCTGGTGCACTTGTCTTCTGTTTTGTTTTGTATGTGACCTTCCCTGTCGTCGCCACTCCCTCCCTTCCTTCCGCCTTTCTTTCTTTTTCCTTCTCTTCTCTTGCTTTCTCTTCTGTCGCGGATGAGGGCGTTTTGAATTTGGGAAGGAAAGGGATTGATTTTTTTTTCATTTTCAGGGTTTGATTGATCTTCGCGTCGGTGGGGGTGAGTGAGTGTGTGATTGCTGGAGGTTTCGGTCGTAATGATGCAGTGAGGAAGAAGAAGAGGAGGAGGTGCAATGAAGAATCGACGGGCTAGGTCGTGGTGTTCGCAGCGTCCCTCGCAAGCTCCACCCTATGGGATTGGCCAATGCTAGAATAGGGCATTTGGTCTTGGGGTTGCCAGCAATGGCGAGCGGTTGTGTTGTGGCGGTGAGCGCAAAGACTGCGAAGAGTGTGAAGCGTGTGCAGACTTTGCAGAGTGTGGAGAGCGTGGAGAGTGTGGAGAGTGTGAAGAGTTTGCCGAGAGTAAAGAGTGTGGAGATTGTGAAGTTTGTGCAGAGTGTGGAGAGTGGAGGTGAATTTTTGTATTAGGGATTAGTGGGGAAGTGGCATCGCGGTCATTTTATGGCCAGTCACGCGGAGAGCGAAGTGTCCTCCAAGGCGCTTCAGAAGCGCTATGAGGGCCTGGTGACGGTGCGCAGCAAGGCTATCAAGGGCAAAGGCGCGTGGTACTGGACACATTTGCTTCCTTTGCTGATTCCCCACCCAGACACCAACCTTCCGAAAGCCGTGAAGCTCCGCTGCTCTCTCTGCAATGCCATGTTCTCGGCTTCCAACCCTTCCCGCACGGCCAGCGAGCATCTCAAGCGCGGCACCTGCCCCAATTTCAATGGCCTGGTGCCCAAACCGCCATCTTCACAGCCAGGCCCCAAGCCAGCCTTGGGCCCTCCCCCGTCCCCGACGCGCAAGCGCACTGCGGAAGTCTCCCCGAGCACAGAGCTTGTCGTTTACTCCCACAACCCGCCTCCCCAAGAACCCCCCGTCACGCCCTTGCTCCTTTCTGGCGGGCGCGAGGATCTGGGTGCACTTGCGCAGCTGGAAGACAGCGTGAAGAAGCTCAAGAGCCCGCGGATGTCCAAACCCCCTGCAGAAGCCGCGCTCAATCTCTTGGCCGAGTGGCTCTACGAGTCGTGCGGGACGGTTTCATTCTCTTGCGTTGAGCATCCCAAGTTCCAAGCGTTTCTGCATCAACTAGGGTTGCCTCCCGTCAGCCGGCGTTACCTCGCGGGCGCCAAATTGGACGCCAAATTCGAGGAGGTTAAGCACGACAGCGAGCTCAAGCTCCGGGACGCGCTCTTCTTCCAGCTCTCCTCCGACGGGTGGAAGAAGAAGAGCATTGGCATGAATGAGAGTTTGATCAACATCACGCTGAATCTTCCTAATGGGAGCACGCTCTTCCGCAGTGTTGTGAATGTGAACTCGGGACCTGTGTCGGTCAAGCTCGTGGAAGACACGTTGGCGGAGGCGGTGATGGCCATTTGTGGACCGGCGCCTGAACGATGCGTGGGGATCGTGGCAGACGCGGATAAGTACACGTTGAAAGCCCTCCAGGGCTTGGAGTATCGGTTCCCGCGCATGGTCACGTTGTCGTGTCAAGCGCAAGCGTTCAGTAATCTATTGAAAGACTTCAACAAGCATTTGCTGCTGTTTCGATCGGTGGGGAGTGAATGTATGAAAGTGTCGGCGTTTTTTACTACGCAACCGCAAGCCAGGAATTACCTGCAAAAGTACCAACGCCAGGTGAGAGGGGCTGCAAGCTCAGAATTTGGAGATTGATTGGGATTTGCAAGGGCAGTTGAACCTCTTGAATCCTCTCAATCACCTGGGGTCCCAATGCTCTTTCACTGTGACGTAGTTTGAGGTTCTCCTACTCTCAATGGTAGTGTGCAGGATAGACTCAAACCTCTTTGATCTCTTCTTCACCTGGGGCACAACTTTCTCACTATTACATTTTTTTTGAGTGTGACAATCGTGCGGCAGTCAATGACAGTATGGCAAGAGTGTATGATATTATAGAATGTACTGTTCGTGAACGACATGATACAGAGGTTTGAGTGAAAGGAAGTGTGCAGGATATTGTAGGATGTCAATACAGAGAAGTTCATCATAATGAAGAGGTTTGAGTGTTGTAGATTGATTGTGTCTTTGTTTTGTTTGGCAGGAATATGATTGTGTGAAATTGTTGCGGACGCCGCCGGATCCTCAGTTTGCCGATCCCTACTACGCCTACGTGCTGGTGATGCTGGATGACATTGCGAGCTCCGCCCGCGCGCTCCAGCACACCGTGCTGGACGACCAGTTCTGTCTCCAGTTCCAGGACGACGCGCTGGGTCGTGACGTGACGGATCTGGTGGGCAGCATGCGTTTCTGGTCCGACTTGGAAGCAGTGCAACACCTGATCAAGCTGGTGAAGGTGATGGTGAACGACATCGAGACGGAGCGTCCGCTGGTAAGCCAGTGCCTGCCTTTGTGGGACGAGCTTCGGACCAAAGTGAAGGAATGGTGCAGCCAGTACGACAAGGACGAGACCCCCACGCAGGAGATCATCGAGAAGCGATTCAACAAGAATTACCACCCAGCCTGGGCAGCTTCGTTCATTCTGGACCCTCTCTACTTGATCCGCGACGCGAGCGGGAAGTACTTGCCTCCCTTCCGCTGTCTCACCAGTGAGCAAGAGAAGGACGTGGACCGGCTCATCACGCGGCTGGTGGCGCGCGAGGAGGCTCACATTGCGCTGCTGGAGCTTATGAAGTGGCGTGCTGAAGGGCTGGACCCACTGTACGCGCAGGCCGTGCAGGTGAAGGAGCGGGACCCGCTCACGGGACGGACGCGCGCAGTGAGCCCGCAGAGCCGAAGACTGGTGTGGGAAACGTGCTTGAGCGAGTTCAAGTCACTGGGGAAAGTGGCCGTGCGACTCATCTTCCTGCACGCCACCAGCTGCGGGCTCAAGTGCAACTGGTCGTTGTGGCGCTGGGCGTATCGGAACGGGAACTCGCGCGTGGCGGTGGAGAAGGCGGAGAAGATGATCTTCATTGCGTCCCATGCGAAGCTGGAGCGCAGGGACTTCTCCAATGAGGAGGAGAAGGACGCGGAGCTTTTTATGAATGGGAACAACAGCAATGCCGTGGCTGGGGGGCAGCAGGGGGACAACGATCCCCTGGCAGACGACATTTTCCTGAACGCTGGTTTGTAACAATGGACACACTGGCATGTCTTCTTTCGGCACACTGCGACACTCACCCACGCCTTGTTGATTGAATCTAGTTTGTGTGTACATTCTGAGGTGTATCTGATTGGGGAGGTCTGTCATCACTTCATTTATTGGACCCACGTAGTAGGACTGAACACCACCCTTTGAGACAGTGGAGGTTATTTGGTTAAAAATCATGGTATTAAGGTCATCAGGTAAACTATTCTTTTCTCTTTTTGAGTTCGCCACCACCAAGCCTTGAGGTTTGGTTTGGTTTTGCAAAGCTGAGCTAGCTAGCTGTGCATTATACAGATGATTCATCGATACGGGTGTAACGCATTCTCTCTAGGACAAAATCACGTAAATCACATCGGATGCTGTAATTGCCCAAATTTTGCTTATTACATTTTGGCTGGAAGGAAACTTTTCAAATCATCACGTCCATGGGTGACTTTCTTTGTTTGGGTCAGCATCTCAAGCTCGGAATACTTTCTTTATTTTTTCTGTACTTGGTAGTTCTTGGGCATCAGACGAAGTTCGTTATTGTTGGCTTCTGGCAGCATGTTTTGTGATGGGGATCATGGAATAAGCTTGTTTGCATTACTCTTCCCTTTGTTACTGGCTGCATTGTTAACATTAGATGGATTAGACTAATTTCTATGACTTCATTTGAATGCATTATTTCGTAAAGTCAGACAACCAGGAAGCAATGTTGACACAGAATTTTACATGTCTACTTCCGAGGTGCCAAGTTCTACCATCTCGCCGCACTATGGATGTTGTTCCCTTACAACAGGGTTGGTTTCCAGCAGTTTTGGGTTACAGCAGTTTTGGGTTTAGGAGAAACGCATTTTAAAAATTGAGGCCCAAGTTTTGTAGATTTTTTTCCCCAAAATAAATACTCCGTAATTAATTGCCAAAAATGAAGTATCTGAGGTGGAAGTATTTGTGAACTTGGCAACTGCTGAAAAGGAAACTTTCAATTTAATAAATTTCTGCTTAGATTTTGAAATGTAGGTATACAGTCACTTCAAAAACTGAGTTTATATTGTGTTCAATTTCACTCTATGCATCATAAGTTGAAAATGAATGGACAAAATTCAAATGAGCGAACACAAATGTTGTAGTATCCTTTGTGCACTACAATCCCAAAAAAATTTGAAGTGAAAAGCAATTATGGTTTGGAAGTAAATGAATTCCAAAGCTAACCACCCCATAGACTCAGTTGTTGAGGCGGGTTTCATAATCACTCCAAAAATTGTGTGTGCTTCTTTTTTTGAGCCGTAATGACTTGAATATTTCACTGCATGTTGTTGTACACCATTTAAGACCCACTTCCACTAGAATTATAAGAAGTTGACATATGTATGTGTCTAAAAAAAATTATACATAGAGAAAAATGTAGATATTTTAATGTGAATGGAATTTGAAGATTCTTCATGAATTGAGGACTTGGGATGTCATTTATAATCATAGATGATGTATAGGTTGCAATTAGAAGTGTTGTTGCATCTATTTTCAATAGATTTGAGAATATTTGTCTTAATATATAATTAATACAAATCACTATAATTTGTATTTAGGAACTAGAAGAACTATTTTCACCGCAATCTTTTTTGAATGTGACACGTTAGTTTGTAAGGCTTCTATATAGTGCATTTGTTTGGAATGTAGGCGATTGAATATAAGATGATAACAACAAAGTCATACCCACATTTTCAGTTATCTTACATATATATGTATGATTGAAATTCAATCATTTACTAATGCATGAAATGTACATAGTTAGTATGTTATTGAACAATGAAAATATATTTATGACAAAATATTCACAAAGACATTTGATAAAAATAGAATTAAGACATATTGGCAAAATGTGGGTATGACTTTGTTGTTATCATATTATATTCAATCACTTGCATTTCAAACAAATGCACTATATAGAATCCTTACAAACTAATGTGTCACGTTCAAAAAAGATTGCGGTGAAAATAGTTCTTCTAGTTCCTAAATACAAATTATAGTGATTTGTATTAATTATATATTAAGACAAATATTCTCAAATCTATTGAAAATAGATGCAACAACACTTCTAATTGCAACCTATACATCATCTGTGATTGTAAACGACATCCTAAGTCTTCAATTCATGATGAATCTTCAAATTCCATTCACATTAAAATTATCTACATTTTTCTCTATGTATAATTTTTTAGACACATGTGTATGTCAACTTCTTATAATTCTAGTGGAAGTGGGTCTTAAATGGTGTACAACAATATGCAGTGAAATATTCAAGTCATTACGGCTCAAAAAAAGAAGCACACACAATTTTTGGAGTGATTATGAAACCTGCCTCAACAACTGAGTCTATGGGGTGGTTAGCTTTGGAATTCATTTACTTCCAAACCATAATTGCTTTTCACTTCAAATTTTTTTGGGATTGTAGTGCACAAAGGATACTACAACATTTGTGTTCGCTCATTTGAATTTTGTCCATTCATTTTCAACTTATGATGCATAGAGTGAAATTGAACACAACATAAACTCAGTTTTTGAAGTGACTGTAGTGTCAAATTTTCTTCTCTCAAGCCAAACAGTATGTTCCCATGTTTCATAGTGGTTTTGGTGGCAAATTATTCAGTGTTTAGTGCTTCCAAATTTTATTTTTTTATTTTTGAACGAATGGGAACCCCACTGCATTAAAAGCTTCCAATTTTTGACTTGCATGAACAATCAATCACAAAAACTGAAGTAAGGTAGTCTATTGTTAAAGCTGCCATTTAAACCTACTCCCATCATTGACAGTAATAGATGTTTCAAGCAACTCATTTCTAGATAGGAGTTGCATTTAGAACATGGTCGCTTTTAGAGCAGACTACTCTACTATAAAATTGTAATGATGAAAATTATTACTTGCCTCTAGTGTTCACAGAAGTGGCTAAATTTTGCTCCATTGCTACTTAAAATTTTTAGGAGCTAAAAGTATATTGGAGAAAATCCTTGAAAATTTTAGATTTTAGTCAAGACAAACAATAGAATTTGGTAGCCAATGTGCAACTTCCTCTACATTAGAATTAGCATCTATTTTATTAGTTTTGTATTATGGTACTCCCATTAATCCCTTAAAACTTGCAAAATCCTATCTTTTTTATTTTTTTCTTAATATTACTCACTCTCAAGGTAGCCAAAATTGGTGCTCGTTTGTCTTGGAGGTAGCATATTGCACTAAATCCTAATAACTTACATAGCATGTTGCACTAAATTCCATAAAGCAGTTCTTGGATCATTGGTTGCCTCTTTAAGTTGGTTGACTACTTTTAACATTAGAAAATTGTTGATTTATAGAATGGAAGTAAGCCACCGGCCAAATTTTGTCGCACGATGATTTAATCCTCTAATCTCACCTTGGATCCAAAGGGACTTGGTTATTAGAGAATCTTGACAATAACATCTTTAAGACTAATTTCACCCTCAAATGGCAGTCTCTCTTATTTAACTCTATAAATCAACATTTTGAGCTTCATGGAATCTTGACAATAATATCTCTAAGACTTGAATGGCAGTCTGTTGATTTTTAGAGAATCTTGAAGATGCTACCTTAAAGATTGATTTAATTCTATAAAGTTAGCATCTTGAGTTTCACAGAATCTTGACAGTAACAATTCTAAGACTTGAATGGCAATCTATTGGTTTTTAAGAATCTTAAAGATGCTATCTTCAAGATTGATTTAACTCTATAACGTTAGCATTTTGAGTTTCATGGAATCTTGACAGTTACATCTTTAAGACTTCAATGGTAGTTTGTTGGTTTTTAGAGAATTTTGAAGATGCTACCTTCAAGATTGATTTAACTCTATAATGTTAGCATTTTGAGTCTCATGAAATGTTGACAATAGCATCTTCAAGACTCGAATGGCAATTTGTTGGTTTTAAGAGAATCTTGAAGATAACATCTCCATGACTGATTTAACCTTTGGATGGCAATCTGTTGGTTTTTAGAGAATCTTGAAGATACCATCTCCATGACTAATTTAACCCTCATATGGCAGTCTGTTGTTTTTTAGAGAATCTTGAAGATACCATCTCCATAACTTATTTAACCTTTAGGTAGAAATCTATTGGATTTCAGAGAATCTTGAAGATACCATCTCCATAACTGATTTAACCTCCAAATGGCAATCTGTTGGTTTCAGAGAATCTTGAAGATTACATTCCTATGAATGATTTAACCCTTGGATGGTAGCCTCTTGGTCTTCAAAAAACCTTGAAGATAATATCTCTAAGATCGATTTGAAGCCTCTTGGTTTTCAGGGAATCTTGACAATAATGTTTCCAAAATTCATTTCACCTTCTAATGGTAGCCTCTAGACTTTCAAAAAATTTAGAAGAAAAATCTTTACAACTGGTTTAACCATCCAATGTCAACCTTTTGCTTCTCACAAAATATTGACAATGACATCTTCAAGACTATTTTATCCCTTGAATGTCAACCTCTCACTTTTCAAGGAATTGTAGGATAATACCTCAAAGATTGATTTAACCTTCAAATGCTAATGTCTTGATGTTAGGGTTATTGAAGACAACATGGCTAGTATATTAGTCAATTAATATAATAAGCAGAAGATGCAATCACAGAGATTGCATCTTTTGGGTACGTAGTTGAAGACAACATTTCTAATAAACAACTATTGTTCAAATTTTTTTGAAAAATTCTCTTTATCTTTGAGAAATGCATTTATCAAGCTAAGTTTTGGACACACCTAGTTTTGTCACTATAAAAATTTATAGATTATTGATATTGTGCCCCAAAAATGCATTCTTAGAGAGTCCATAGTCTCTTTTTGACTACCAACAAGCCCTAGCAAAACTATTGTAGCTCCACAACAGGAAACCTAGTCAACTCTTATTTGGATGATATTAGATATTGCTAAGGTAGAGATACCCATTTCCAAGGGCAAACCAAAGTGTGCCTTGAAAAATCTTGAAAATTAATAGACATTGTATTCAAGATATGCAAGTCATGCACATCAAAGTGAGGGCATGATTTTAGAGATCTTTTATATTAAACTTCAAAAAATCATAAGCAATTCATATGATATCCAAAAAATGCACATTAAAGTATTTTGGAATCTCTTCCAAATTGCTAGTAAGATCCAAACGTATCTATGACAATTCAATGATAAAAAATCTATTACTCTAAACACCTAAAGCATTAGAATGAAAATGGAGCCTTGGAAGGGCTGTCTAAGCCTTGTTCCCAAGTGGGGCCCTCTTTGTGATTACCGCGTTCTTCAATACATCATAAATAGAAAGAGCATCATAAATCAGGGAGTAATCAGACAAGTATACATACCAACAAGGTTTTGGGGCCCTCAATGCGTCATGTTTTAATGTGTCAGCTATCAACATTAGGGGTCCTACTAGTTGGGATTTGGCGGGACTGACTTTGTTTGTAGGTGGTGATCTTGGTGAAATACCAAGCAGGTACCATCATCAATTTCCTGGTCACGTCAGCAGCTTGCATAGAAGACATATTATTTATGAGAATACCAATAGAAGACCAGGGGAATAATTTGGGAATTCACAACCCTTTCAAGGGTCCATTTTCATTCTAATGTGTCTACTTGTAGACCCTTCTCCCTCACCTTGTCAATGAAATCAAAACCTTTGTCAATTTTAGGGACCTTATCCCTCCACCTCGTACCAAACCTATAATGTCACTTTTGATTTGTTGGTTCTTTTCACCTAGTAGCTGTTTATTCTTTGGCCTTTGGTATATAGTGGTGTATATCTCCTTTTTAACCCTATAATGTCACTACAGGCACTAAGTGTGCCTTTGGCTCTTTGTGTTTGATGGTGTATCTTTCTCCTTTTAACCCTATCACATTGCCGCAGACACTACGTGTCCAATGAATGAGAGAGAATTCTTAAATGTGAGATAGAAGTGCAAATGTTCATCCTCTTGGAATTTTTTATGAAAAGGGGAGATTTTTCACGTTTTTTTAAGCAAATGATTCACAAGGTACTAGGAAAGGATGATTTTGCATAGTGACCAGCCTGGGCGTTCCATGTTTTATTTTATTTTATTTTATTTTATTTGTTTGTTTTTGACACAAATGAAACGGAATTTGATTGCAAGAATTGCATTCCATGGTTAAGTTACTAAGCATTGGGCCTGCTCCTTCTGTTTCAAAACAAAGAAAAAAACTAAAAAGAACTTCGTCTGTCAGTCTCATGAGATCCATCCAGGGAGCAGTCCAATTGGAGATCATTCCGAAGTCCTCACTATTCTGAAGTCCTCAATGAAGTTCCGAATAGTCGGAACCTTAGAGCATCCCCACTCCAACTCAACAAGTGGCTCAAACTAGGCAAATGGCCGTGCCCGGCCATAATGAGTGCCCCACGGCACGCACGGTGAGGGCCAAAAAATGGCCGGGCACAGCCAAATTTGAAGAGCACCCAGCCAAATGAAGAGTCTTGCTTGCGGCTCGGCATGAATTATTTTAACTTTATTTCCAAGTTTCGAGAGACCTTTTCATTTATTCCCCAAGTTTCGAGAGACCTTTTCATTAATGAATGTCTTTCCCCGAGTAGGCATTCATGAGGTAGCACTTGGGGGCCGTGTAAACCCGGTTTCCCGTGTTCGTAACCCGTGTTGCCGTGGGGCACATGGGCCGGGCTTGGTCAAATGACACTCTAAGTTCTCCCTGGCCGTGCCATTTGGTCGTGCCTGGAGTGGGGATGCTCTTAGCTCGTCGGCTCCTCCGAAGTCCAAAGTCCAACTGAAGTCGCCGTGGCTCCCCACCAGGGCTTTTTTTTTTGGCTTTCTGGTGCCAGATTGCACTAGAAAAAATAATCTAGCTAAAAAAATGGTACAAAAAATGACAAAAACTTGAATGAAATCACCAGAAAAAATCCAAAGTAAAAAACAAATTTAACGAAATCGCCAAATTGTGGATGAAAACCAAATTATAGACATGTGATATGTGTATTTTCTATTTGATATGGATGAATGTTGAAATTTGAAGCACCACTGCAAAATTTTATATCGCCACTATGGCACTTCTCAAAAAATGAAAAAAAAAGCCCTGCTCCACACCAGACAGAATGTTGCTCGGACCAAGAAAGGGCAGGGCAGGGCAGGGCCGGGAATAATGCTGCGATCCATCAGTGCCACCATCAATCAAGTCCCCCGGCCTTCAGTCATTGATTCAAACGAGAACGGAAATCATTAAAGACCCCCCCCCCAACCCCCAGTGAGTGAGAATTTTAGTTCTTCCGACTCTCCAGGCCCATTAACTGAACTGAACTGGAAGTCAGTTATGGACCAAGACTGGCAAGAAAGACTTCATGACAGACAGACTTACTTACTTCAGTGGAATGGAGAAAGTCAAGTCAAAGGAAGGGGGGGGGGCACTGAGCTAGGGAAAGAAGGTCCTGCCCTGGCTCGGAGGGACTGACCACTGAGGGAAGGGAGTGCTCATTACTCCCCACTCCCCAGGAGAGGAGCCTTAGTTTGAGCTTTTATTAATGTGCACCTTGCTTGCCGGCCTCAGCATTGAGTACCGGCACCTTCAGTACGTTGATCCGGGAGCTGCAAAACAGACTGACGGAAGGACCGACGGGCGGACGGACTGGGGACCGGAGCCACAAGTCATAAGGTAGGAGGTCCATAAAGCAATCATCTAAGCGTTGAAACTGAATTTTGGGGAGGTAAAACATCTTGAAATGTTTTTCAGTCAATTTTCCCTTGAAAGGCAAGACGAAATGGCATGGCATGTGGCTCAAGTTGTTTCATATTTTTTGGAGCTTTGTGGAATTAGTTATGAAATTTTGAAGTTGAAATACCATAGGGTTCTAAAAGCGACCACCTCCTAGAATGTACACAATTTGTACATTTTGGTTAATTGAAGAAAACAAAATGTACCTCTATATCATCTGCGGTTCAAAATGCCCGAACTATTTTTGAGCCTCCTACTTTATTGATACAAAACTGCGCAGAGGCGGAGAGAGAATACATTTTTAGAACACGGAACTGGTCTTTTAACCCTTTGCAATGAAATTCTATTTCATTTGACTATGTCAAAAGAAAAAAAAGAAAATTGCATACCTTAGCCCTTAAACATCGAGCTAGTGACCATGAAAATCATCTCTTTTGGCACGGTATGACATTATCTACTTTAACCCCTAAAGGACCAACATGCGTTTTTTGGCAACATAGAAATTTTGGGCAGGTACGTGTAACTGAAGATTTGCATATTTTGGACTAGGATTTTTCTAAAAGATTGGAACAAGGAATATCTTTCATATGCACCAAATTTCATGACATTTGGAAATATGAGTCAAAAGTTATGGCCAAATATGTTGTTTGTTTCTCAACTAGGGTAGTCCGGGCAGATAAAAAAAAATCACTTTTTTCAAAAATAAAAATTTGAAATTGGTTTATAAGATTTAGATGTACATGGAAAGCTTTGAATCATTCCATTTTGATCAATGAGTCAAATGTTACAAGGATTTTTAGTTTGTGGGCAATTATGGATTGTCTACTCTAAAATAAACTTTGAAGTTGTTTATTTCACTTAATTTTCAATATTTTTCAAAAAAAAAAAAAATTTTAAATGTAAATTGTTTATTACTACATTGCAACCATTGGAATTGGCATTTTTCAATTCCATAATTAACTTCTTAACAATTTAGTGTTTTGAACCATTCTCTACTTCTTTCTACTTACTATTTTTTTCATGAATGTTGTAAAGTTTCAAATAATCTGAAAATTTTCAAGCATGTTGCCAACTTGCTCTGAAGAATGAATCCAAAGAAGCACAACCATTTTAGAATTTTTTTCATAATAATCTGACCTTGTGAAGTGCAGCTGCCCGATTTTTTGCAGGGCCAAAAAAAGGACTTTTGCCACTTCAGACGCTAATATCTTGTAATCTACACGATGGAAATTTCTGAAATTTTTTCCACACATTCTCAAACCAAAGTACTACAAGATCCTACGGTTACATGTGTCCAAAAATGATATTTTTCAAAAATTTGGTACTTATTTTAGAAATGGCAATTTTGGAGCATTTTTGGTGAGAACATAGTCAAGGAACTTTAGGGGTTAAAAAAACAAGAAAGTATTTGCTGGAGGTCAAACTATTCATCATGATCTCTATTTTCCACACAAAATTTTGAGGATGAATAGTGCACTTATGTGCTTCACCAAAGGATTCTCTCTCACTCATCGACCAAAAAAATGGCCGCGGAATTGTTTATGGGTTAACATTGTTTATCAATGAGGTCGGGGGCCCCTTTGCATCCTTAAAGTGAACAAAATTGTCATATTGATGGTTCCTCAGCTAACCCAATCTTTAAATAAGCCCTAGAAAGATGGGCTTGTCTTTGTGGAAATCAACTTTTATGGTACCGTATGAATCATTTGCTTAACCCCTAAAGGACCGTGGTCCGTTTGGGGGACAAATGTGTTTTCGGACAGGTACCTATGGGCTGAATTTTTGTCGTGATTTTTTGAAACTTTTTTGAAGATAGAAAAACTAATAAGCTTTGTGGAATATAATTTTTTTCACAATTGGTGCCTAGAAAAAAAAAGTTATGACCAAATAAGCTCAAAACAAGGGACGATGGACAGTCCGGGCAGCAAAAAAAATGGACAAAAATTTGAATTTTTTTGTAGTTTTTTTTTCTTATAGATTATATTTTTGTCTACTTTAAAAGCTTTGATTCATTTCATTTGGATTTGTTATGAGAAAGTTATGGACATTCTTGTTTTTTGGGCAATTAGAGCATCTTTTTGAAAAAAATAACTTCTAAGATGCATTTTTGAATGCAATTTTTCAAATTTTTTAATTTTTTTTGCATGGTTTATATTACTTGCTAGAACAATCTCACCATTGGAATTAGTGCATTCTAATTCCATCTAAAATATATGAGGATTTTAGATTTTCCTTCTATCTCGTATTTACTTCTACTTAACAATTTTTTAAATAATGATAATTAAGTTTTATTGAATTTTTTTTTCCCTAGACTCTTAGCTCAATTCTCCACTACAAAGATTTAAAGTTCAAAACTCTGTAGTACAAAAATTTTAAGTTAAAAATGTTCAAAGTCAAAAAATCTAGTCCCGCAATGTGCTGAAATTTTGTTTTTTTCACTTTAAACACAGATATCTTGCAATCTGTGCGGTCAAAATACTGAAATTTTTTCCACACACTTTCATACTAGTTGGGTGTAAGATCCTACAGTTAGATGTTAAAAAAAAACATTTTCCAATTTTTTTTACTTTTTGCTATAGAAATGGCAGTTTGAGTGTTTTTTGGGAGAAAAAGGGCCTCGGTCCTTTAAGGGTTTTAAAAACATGAAAATACTCGTTGAAGGTCAAACCACTATGCAAGACTTCCTTTTTTAAAAAAAAAACACTCTCCAAGGATGAACATCTCTACTTTTCTCGTACATAGGAAGTTAGATTTTTTTGTCATACATTGGACACTTGGGTGTCCATGGCATCCTTCCAGGATTAAGTCCCTCCTAGGAATCTAACAAAACATGGTACCTTTCCAACATAGGAAGGCCTATTTTCTAGTTATATATTGTGTTGTGGAATTTGAAGAAACAATTTCAATTCCTTACATGAATGTAGTAACTCTAGAAGGACGGATCCTATGACCATGTAATCTATCCCAATCTTTTTTTACTTTGTTGTGTTTCTTTGATTTTGTAACTAATTTTGAGTGAAAGAAAATTGAGTACTAAGGAAGAACCAATCGGAAAATTTTAAATTTATTTTATTTTTCAAAGGATGAAATCACTTGTCTTCTTTAAGTGATAAAATTTTCAGATTTATTGGTGATGATTTGAAATTATCACCCAAAGCATATATTACAATGAAAAATATTATAATGTAATCAATTTTCCATGCCATTCTATAAATAGACAATTTCAATAGACCACAATAATAGGCCCGTGTTAAAGTTGAAATAACACATTTTTTTTTTTTAAATTTCAAATTTCAAATTGGAGTAAAATTAGACTTGATTCTCTTTATTTTACTAGTTGAATCAAATTCAAAAGAGATAATTTTCATGGGTGAAGTTTAGAATTAGTATGAGGAGCTCAAAGTTGTCAAATACAGAAGTGAAAGGTCATATGTGGCACACCACCCAAGTTCATACCAAATTATGTCAGCCACCCACAATGGTATTTTCAACTCATAAGAAGTGGAAAGAACAAGTGGACCACACAAAAAAAATTGGATGAAAAAAACTGACTAACAAGCTTTCTATTGTCATTCAAAAACCAAAATTGGGTTCCTTAGGCATTCTAGGGTTAGTTAACCTTGTAAGGACACTAAAGCCCAAAAGTGTTTTATGAATGACTTTCCATATCATTGTAGAAATGAAGCATTAGAGGAGTTTTGGAGGCCTTAGAAGACTGTTTCAGGCCCATTCCCCAGTCTATCCAAATTCAGGGAACGACAGTACGAGCGTGTCAGATTTTTTCTTCTTTTTTTTCAAAAAAATAAAAAATAAAAAATAAAATACCAAAAAATCATTTCAACAATTTTTATTTTTTTTCAAAAATGACGTGGCAGTCGTTTGACCACGTCAGCCTAGCCATTTAGCAACATTCCAACATTCCAGCATTCTTGCAGAGTTCCCACAGTCCGAGAACTTGCAGTCTCTTAGGAGGCCCCAAACTCCTCTAATGAATGCACCTATTAGTAAAAAAATTAGATCATACTCCCTTTGTCCCACTAAAAACCTCCAAAATGCTTTTCCACAAGGCATTAATCATATTTTGTCTTTGTGCCAGTGATACATGCATTCAAAAACCAACAACCTATCCTTGCGGCATCATCATTTATGTAAAATCTATGCTAAATCTCCAGCTTAGGCACCGTCATTTATGCACCCAAAATATTAGGCACCCAAAATCCATGCGAAAAGTATTATATTTGACCATAGTTTGTGAATGCTGCTAGCTCCATCATTCTTGATGATTTAAAGGTTGGTGGAAACAATGGGATTCTCAAAACATATGTCCCAACCTAAATACCCACAAGAGAAACCTAGCCGTGAACCTAGCCCACTTTATGAATAAATCTTCACAGCACCGAAGTGCTTACCAAACCCATCGTCAACATTAGTGTCTAAGGAAGCACAATAAGTACAAGGTGCCTCATATGGCCAAGCTTTCTAGGGGAGGAATCCTCTATGATCTCTTTACTTGCCTCCAGGAGGTTGCTCATTACGGCCAACACTTATTCAACAGTCAAAATTATAAAACGGAGTTTTTTAGTGTGACAAGAAGTGTGCCTGATTTGGAGGTTTTTAGTGGGACAGAGGGAGTATTTGGCAAAGTACCTTAGTGATATGTTGCATTTTATCAACAATTAAACTTGCAAAGACAAGACCTATCAACAAGATCCATAGTCAACAAAAAAAATGATCCCATTTTTGAACCAATAGGTGCATTCTTCATTTCTACAAAATCTTGAAAGTTATCCATCATCCATTTTGGGGCATTAGAGTCCTTTCTGGGAACCCACCTTCTGGGAACCCACCTTGAGATAACCGGTGCAGTTCACCACTTGCTAGAATTGAGCACATTGGAAACTCAATGGTTTTATATAATAGTTATTACTTGGGCATGTTTTCTACTACAGTTGGGAATGGTTCATGTAATCCCTATAAGATTGAGAAGTCCAAATTGGGCCTCATGTTTTTTTTATAAGTTTGAACATTTCATATAGGACTATTTTTGGTTCTATTTTCATTTATATGTTAACAAAAGCATGAAATGTTCTTCATTAGATTGAAGCGATACAATATTAGACCCCATATGAATTCTAATTCTTAAAATATGTCCACTTAAAGTGTTTCCTTGTCAACCCATGAATCCTTTGTCTTTTAGGAATTACTATACCTATTGACTTTGTCCCATCCATTGTACAAGAATTTGGCCACATATGTTCCCTCCCACTAGCTTCTAGTGGTACAAAACCTCAATCATAATTCTACCATCTTTAATTTGATGTGCATCATTCACCTCCCAATGCGCCATTGACCCCAAAACGCCATCATCACTATCATCATAGGTACATCTCCAGAATCAATATCTACGTATGTGGAAGAAACAATTTTAGAACCTCTACCAAAAAAAACTTTGACCCCGTAACTTTTGCATACTCAGATATCCAAATGATGCATTTTTTAGTGCATTAAAAACTCCTTTCACTTGCTACCTTGCCTAGTAAAAAACCCACCTTATGTCTTCTTCTTCTTCTTCCTTTTTTTTTTGGGAAACACATGGACAAATTCCATTGACCACCTTATGTCTTTTTTTTTTCTTTTTTTTTACGACCACCTTATGTCTTTGATTCTCTAGTGTTACCGAGTCCCAGGAAATCACCTCCTGTCCAACTCGGGACTGGATGCCGGACAACAATAATTTCCCTTTGCCAGTAATCCAGTATGGTATCATTTTGACAGTTTTCAACATGAAATGAGTACCGTAAATGGTCCTTTCTAATGAACTATTTTTTTTTTTCTTATTTTTTTTTCTCCTTCTCCAGTCAATCATTTCACCCAAGCAAAAATGATAAGGCTAATGAACTTGGCGCCTCCGTCTGTCCCTGTCCCTGGCTGCACACTGATGTGCTTGAGCACAAACAGAGCCATGTACTCCCTCCCCTTTTACTGCCTCTTAGGATACCCCTGGCTCCCCTCCCCAGTCCTCGGGACGCTGAGTGCTGAGATCATCGTCTGACCCCGAGATCTTTGTTTTCCCAATCAGGTGGGCACTCCAATCTCAGAACGGGTTCAGGGTTTTTAGCCAAATCTTCCTTTTGGGAAGATTTA
The DNA here is from genome assembly GCA_963969595.1 of Neckera pumila. NCBI lineage: Eukaryota > Viridiplantae > Streptophyta > Bryopsida > Hypnales > Neckeraceae > Neckera > Neckera pumila. The sequence goes on from OZ018413.1 coordinate 24,741,646, forward strand.
AAAAAAAAATTTACACTGAGGCATGAAAAAATTAAATTAAAGTAGAAACCGAGTGAAATTTAGTCAGTTTTGGGATAGCTGCTCTCCCTCCACCCACCTGCACCACCTGAGTGGCGGTCCAAGCATCCTATGCAGGCCTTTTTTTTATTTCAATTCGCACTCTTCCTGTTTGGGGGTTGTCCCTGGTGTTTTGCTCTTGTTTTGATATCAAACCCAAATCAGAATTTTCCTCGTCATCCGTTTGTCCGTCGTCGGTCCGTCTGTTGTACCCATGTCACATAACATGGCCTTGTCCAAATTAAAGAGCGAGAGAGACTGAGAGAGTGAGGTCAATCAGACCAGAATCTGCTACCATTTTTGGAATTAAGGATGTTTGTTCTGAAGCAGAGGATCGCTGACTTAGCTTTGAAAGTCAGCGTACATTATGAGTTTGTTCTGTAAGAATCCCACATCATGACTCTGCTGCTGCACAAGGATGCTGATTTCCAGCTTTATTTTGGGTAGTGAAGAAAAGCATTTGTACCTCATGGGAGCCATGAAGCCGTTTAACCTTGAAGCGCTCCCAACAATGAACAGAGAGCTTCGAGGCACTTTTTCATCCAACTAAGTTCTCATTCATCCAATGTAATACTTGAATCCAGAAAAGACAACCTTCCTTAATGACCAAATTCATGAGATTTTGGTATATGATGTTTTTGTACAAAGATATAAGCAATAATGTACAAAAACTCAGAAAAGGATTGAGATGTTTAGAAATTAACCCCTAAACGCCCAAACACTGTTTTTTGGCAACATAGCGATTTTGGGTAGCTCACTACAAATGGAGTTTTTATTCTTTTTCTTTGGAATTTTCACACAACATTTTCCGGAAGAGTAGCTTTAAGGCCCAACAATTGTCATAGCTTTTGACTACATGGTTAAAAAGTTATTGTATGATATGTGATTTTCAGTGCTCGGCGGGCAACTAAAAAAACTCTTAAAAAATCACTTTTTAAAAAAGTAAAAATTTGAAATTGGTTCTCTAGATTTATATATACATGTATAGCTTTGAATCATTCCATTTTGATTAATGAGATGAAAATTATGAGGAGTTTTAGTTTGCGGGTAGTTATGGAATCTCTACTCTAAAATAAACTTTGAAGTCCTTTATTTAACTCAATTTTCAATATTTTTGAAAAAAAAAAAATGTTGGGTGTAGATTGTTCATTACAACATTACAACCATTGGGATTGGCATTTTTCAATTCCATAATTAAATTCTTAACAATTTTGTGTGGTTTTGAATCATTCTCTATTTTTCTCTACTTACTATTTTTTTCTATATGTTGTACAATTTCAAATGATCTGAAATTTTTCATTCATATAGCCAATTTGACTTAAAAAAAATCTAAAAAGTAACCATCATTTTGGACATTTTTTCATACAAATGTGACCATGTGAAGTGCAGCTGCCCGGATTTTCGCAGGGACAAAAAAAGGATTTTTCTTAATTCAAATACTAATATCTTGCAATCTACATGGTGGAAAATTCTGAAATTTTTTCCACATCTTCTCAAACCAATGCACTACAAGATCTTACAGTTACATTTGTCCAAAAATGTTTTTTTTCTCAAATTTGGTACCTATATTAGAAATGGCAGTTTTGGAGTGCTTTTGGTGAAAACATAGTCAAATACATTTAGGGGTTAAGGTGCACCAGGCCCCTAAAGGCTGATGGTTTGTATTGTGCCTTCTTTGCAATGAAATTTTGTTTCATTTGTTTAAAAAACAAAACAGAAAACAACAATTGCTCAACCCGTAAAAGACGGACCCATGACCATTGATTTCAAGCCTCACTGCCCATCTTTAATTTGCTGCTGTTTTGCAACTAGATATGTATGAAAACTTTTATATTTATTTTTTAGAGATGAAATTACATGTATTATATACTTCACAAAAAATTTAAATTTTTTGGTGGAAAATAATTTTTCTGAGAAATTTTGAAGAAAAAATATAGAAAAATCATATCAAATAGAAAATTATTTCAAAAAATCTAAAAATTTGACCATGTGTGTATATTACAATGACAAACATAATGGTGTAAATTTAATTTTTGTATCATTCTATAATTAGACAATAATAGACATTGAAAATACATCCAAAGTTCAAATTGCCATTAAATAAATCAATATTAGGATTTTTTTCAAAATTTAAGATAGAGTAGAAACTAGAGTAGATGACCTTCATTTTGTTAGTTGGACTCAAACTCAAAAAACATCATTTTTGTGGAATTTTTTTAGATTTAGAGCAAGAAGCAATAATTTCCCAAAATACACTAAAATGGCATATTTTGTGATCCATTTCTTTTTAAATCCTCTCATTTATGTGAAGGCAAACACTGGCAAGACTACAAATTCAATTGGATACTCTTCATAACTCAACATGAAAAGTCAACAATGCAAAAGAGAAATGAAAAGTGCTTTCAATAGCATTACAGCTCATTGGATTGTCATCCAAAAGCCACAAAATGGCGTTCCAGATGTTCTAAGGTTAAAGTGGGTACACCCAAACCTGCACCCTCCCTATCATCACTTTGTGTACATCTCCAAAATCAGTGTGTACTTATGTTGAAGAAACAATTTTAAACCATCTACCAAATTTTGGGTCCTTTAGTGAACTGGAACCTCCTTTCACTTGTCAGTGAGAAAATTTGAAAATGTAACCAGTCTAATATTACAATAGAACTATGTTTGGTGATAGCCCTTGGACCGAAGGAGAATATTATACTAGTGAGGTTATTGCTTTAAAAGAAGATTGCAGCATTAATGACATTTGAAGATTTTTTTAGTGGGCTACAATTTTGTGGCACTTCTAAATTGAAGTCACGCTCACTAGTGTGACTTTTGGATTCCAAATTCAATGGAAGCTTTTTGTTTTAAACAAAAAACAAATTTAATTGATTTTATACATCTTTAATACATCCGGCCCAAGATCAAAGGAATAATATCACTTTCGAGAGGTAATTAGATTACAAAAGTTCACTTTATAGAAGTTCTATTGTAGTAACTAAGCCCTATAGCATACAATGGCGGTTCAAAAGACATCCACCTTACATACATATATGGATGAAGCATGCAAAATGTAGATGTAGATATATTTAGTTGCCTAAAAGTATGTGCATTCATTGGAGGAAAACTATTGTTGGTGTCTGAAGATTTTTCAGCAATTTTATTCATTGGTAGAAGAGGAATGTTGTGCCAAATTCCACTTTTTCTACTTGTATCACTGTTATGCCAACAAATATTGGAACAAAAAGTAACCTTGCTCTAGCGTGATGGGACATGAGAGTGACACAAGGAGTACATATTGTTTTTCTAAAATTTCATTTCTTTGGATCACTAGGAAAAGCGGTGTTTATTGGTATGATGAAGCTATTTTCATTCATGGATGTGGAGTGAAAATTTAGAATGTGGATGGAAGTTGATTTATTTGTCCAAAAGTGTATGAATTCTTGAAGAAAAAAAGAATGTCATCTGTTTCATCTACCATGTATGCATCTCCAAATATTCCCTCAAATGTTATCGTATTGCTTCTAAACAAATTCTTCCTATAAAAAGGAGTAACCTCTATCGTTCCCCTTCTTTGAAACCGGTGTGGATTAACCCTAAAGTAAGAAAGAGATTTAACTTCCAAAATTCTTTTGCATGCTAAAATGGGATTTGAAAAATTCAAGCATTTAAAACGTGGTATCAATTTTTATTTTTATTTTGGATTTTTTGAGATTAGATAAACAAGCAAACTTTTAGGGAATTTTACAAAAATTTAACAATTGAATTTTTTTTCCGATGTGTGTATGGCTCAATTTAGGCTTATGAAGCACAACATCATTTTGCTTTGAAAATTTGCAAACCTCTTCCTAACATGAGGCTAAATTCAAATACAAAGTCCCTAAATCTAATTTGTAGACAAAATTTGAATTAAACGGCTTGGAAGTTCAACAAAGTTACATTGTCAAAAGCTCGGATAATCATGAAAAAAATATTTTGCTCCACTTTGCAGGCTGTATTCTTACACATACATTTTCCTACAAACCCCAAATATTTTATATAACTCTAGCACTAGTCAAGAATAAAATCCTATGGTTATAAATTTCAAAAAATTAATAAAATTTGATTAATGGCCTTTGATTTAGAAAGTGTTTGATTTTTGGTAGTTTTGTGAGTATTTGTAAATTTCTAGTCCATGCATCTTCAGGGGTTAAATTTAGCCTACACATCCTCAGACACAACACATTCTAGCAAAAATATGTTGTTTTTTTGGCCTCTATTTATGAGAATTTGTTGGTATCCATATTATACCATCAAACGAATTCATATTTGACTTAAAGTATATCACATGTTTCTGACAATGGTCCCATTTGTGCAATATAGGTGATCTATTTTTGTAAATGAAGAAAACATGATGTGGTTTAGCAACTTCATTGTTTTATGACGACTAACACATTGATAAATTTTAAGAACACCTTTTAGTTTTGCACTTCTTAGAAATAGGTTTGTCTATACATTGAGAACAAATCAAATTGCAATCTATGCTTCTTTAATTTTTACTAATTCCAAACTTGATGGAAAATTAGCATAAGAATAGCGCAATCTTCATTATTATTATTCCTTGACATGAGAAAATTATCCCTTCTACCATCACTCAATCAAACATATGCTAAAATACTTAACATTGTTAAAAATGGGCAATATCTTAGTTCTCTAGTTTTTATTCTAGTCTATATTGTGGTGATCTAGATTATTTTTGGCTTTCTCTTGCGCTGCTAATCGGTTGGATTGAGTGTGTTATTTCTTCAACAATGAATTCAATTCATTTAAGGTAGGAGGTTCTAAAAGCGCTCAAGCTCTGAAATTGCCCACATCCTCAAATGTGTACAGCTTGTACATGTTGCTTTTTTGTTGTACCAATAATGTACAAACAGTGAACATTTGAGAGGTGGGTGATTTTTGAACCTTACACCATTTCAACTTCAAAAATTCATAACTCATTCCACAAAGCTCTGAAAAATATGAAACAACTTGGATTAGATGCCAATTCCATTAGTCTCTAACCCCTAAATGTTTTTGACTATGTATCACCAAAATCGCTCCAAAATTGCCATTTCTAATACAAGTACCAATTTTTAGAAAAAAAAAAATTTTGCACACATGTAACGGTAGGATCTTGTAATACACTGGTTTAAAAAGATGTCAAAAAATTTCAGAATTTTCCACCGTGTGGATTGCAAGATAATAGCATTTGAATTGACAAAAATCCTTTTTTTGCCACTGCAAAAATCTGGGCAGTGACCTTCACAAGGTCACATTTATATGAAAAAATGTCCAAAACGGTGGTTACTCTTTGAATTTGTTCTTCAAGGCAAGTTGCCTATATGCTTGAAAATTTTCAGATCATTTGGAAATGTACAAAATATAGGAAAAATATAGTAAGTAGGAAAAGGTAGATAATGACTCAAAATACTAAATTGTCAAGAATTTTAATTATGGAATTGAAAAATGCTAATCCCAATGGTTGTAATGTTGCAATAAACAATCTACGCCCAGTTTTTTTGTTTTTTTTCAAAAATATTGAAAATTGAGTTAGATAGAGGACTTCAAAGTATATTTTAGAGTGGACATTCCAAAACTACCCCCAAAACTAAAACTCTTCATAACTTTTGATTTGCTAATCCAATTGCAATGATTCAAAGCTTTCCAAATATATATAAACCTATAAAACCAATTTCAAATTTTTATTTTTCAAAAAAGTGTTTTCTAAAGAATTTTTTTGAGTTGCCCGGGTTGCCCGCCGAACGTGGAAAATTACATATCATGCGATAACGTTTTACCCATGTAGTCAAAAGTTATAAAAATTGTTGGGCCTTGAAGCTACTCCTTGAGCACATCTTGTGTGAAAATTTCAAAGAAAAAAAATAAAGTTTCCACTTAGTTCACTTAGCTACGGACAAAGTTTTATTGATGTAGAATATTTTACATCATCTGCTATAGAGCAAAGGCAATGACCATGCATGCTATTGAATGTTATGATTTGGAGGACTAGATAGATAGATAGATAGATAGATAGATAGATAGATAGATAGATAGATAGATAGATAGATAGATTTATTTTGCTTATTTTTAATTTTTGATTTATGTATTTAATTAAGAAAATAGCCACCAAAAATCTATGCGAGTAGCAAGTTTGCTAAATTTCCAAAATTCAGTAAGGTAATTACACCTGAAATTGACTAAATAAGCAATTCAGCATGGTTCTTATTATTGTATTGAAAAACTTTTTGTGGGATCTTATTGGTCGTCAAAAGGAGATTCTAGATTCTCTTAGAATGCATTTTTTGGACACTATATGAATAAACTATGAATATTCAAAGTGCTAAAAATAGGTGTTTCAAAAATTGGCCCTAGACTATCATGAATATTCGGAGTACATTTTAGACAAGAATCTCTAGGGGTCCATTTTAGAAAGGGGTCGAAATTAGCTGTAGCTACCTTAAAGATTCTTTAAAGTATAAAGTCAATGTGTTCCTCCATATTTTATACACAATTTGAAGTCTTTGTAGAAGGACCTGAATGAACTCTACTCTTTCTTTGTTGCCGATTTCCACAAGCTGATTACATCAATGCTAACAAAACTCATTGCGTTGTGCTAAGAGCATCGCCATTATAGCTCTTCAAGTGGCACAAACTCGGGAAGTGGCCATGCCCGGCCAATTTAATTGCCCCATGGCACACATGGCGAGGGCCAAAAAATGGCCGAGTATGATCAAATTTGATGAACCCACGGCCAAATGGAGAGCTTTGCCCGTGGCTCGCTTCGACTATTTTTGTCCTTGTTTACAATTATCGAGGTACTTTTTGAATGTTCCAAGGCTCTTTTGTCTTGGTATTGATGATGTGATGCAAGGTGGCACTATGGGATTGTAAGAGCATCGCCACCGCAGACTCTTCAAACAGGGGTGCCAAGGCCACACTTGGCGAGCTCATTCAACAAGCCCGGCCCGTGTGTCCCGCCTCCGTCCCACCGTAGTACAGGCTACAAACACGGGAACCTAAGTTTGCACAAGTCCCATAGTGCCAACTTGCATCACATCATCAATGCTGAGACAAAAGAACCTTGGAACATTCAAAAAGTACCTCGATAATTGTAAACAAGGACAAAAGTAGTCGATAGCGAGCCACGGGCAAAGCTCTCTATTTGGCCGCGTGTTCATCAAATTTGATCATGCCCGGCCAATTTTGGCCCTTGCCATGCCTGCCATGGAGCAATTAAATTGGCTGGCACGGCCACTCTCCGGATTTGTGCCACTTGAAGAGCTGCGGTGGCGATGCTCTAAACATTACAGTCTTCTTTTCCTCTGCCCTGTCATGTGGTTGTCCGGGTGGTAATCATATTGGTTAGTCCAGGAGTCGAGGAAAGTGTCTTGTATTCTTTTCCACCAGGCCGTTTTCGGCTGGTTAGTATGTATTCTAACTCTTGCAAATTTCATTTGTGTCAAATTCCGTTTCATCTGTGTCAAAAACAAAATAACAAAACAATCTCGGTCCATGTTTGAAACCGGGTCCGTCGCACACTCCAATCTCATCAACATCAAGTCCTTTTTATTTATTTATTTGACACAAATTGTTTTTTTTTTTTTTTTTTTTCACAAATGAAACGGAATTTCATTGGAAAGAAAAAAATACATACCAGCCAGCTAAAGGTGGCCTGGCAGAGAGAAAACCCAAATCGTTTTTGTTTTTTGAAACAAAATCAGCATCAAGTGTAAAGTTACATAATTATGCAGCTTCATTAATCTTCACACCCAAACATAAATGACTCAAGACTCAGAACTCAAATCCACCCATGCTGCAAAACTTGAACTGATCAGACTATCAGAGAATCCCCCTAGTACATGCCAAGTCAACTCTCCGTTGAGAGTTGATAATTTCATGCAACCTGGATCTCACTTCCCAAGGTAGATCATCAGTTTCTGGCTTGATGCTAAAATCAATTACACCCTTTTTTTTCTTCTTTTGACACAAATGAAACGGAATTTCATTGCGATAATAAAAAATACAAGACCGCCAGCCACAAGTGGCCTGGCGGGGCATAACAGCGGACCACAAACCGTGACCACGACCGGTGCCGCGCCGTCGTGCCGGAAAGAATCCTCATGGAGGCTGAAAAACAAAGCCGGCTTGGGGGCCAGAGGCCGCCCACTTCAGCTGCTCAGCTTCCCAATCAATTACACCTTAAAAATTTGGATTTCAAGATCTCCTAAGCATGATGATGAGTCTACAGTTGTTTTTATTTGATAATTGTTTTTTGTTTTTTTTGAAACTATTGAAACAAAATTCAATCATTTGTGTTTGAAACAAATGGTTGGAGTCTATGGTTTGATGTGGTTTCTACTCTAAACTACCAATACTCTGTAATTGCACAAAGAAATGAGGTTGATACCTCCAAAATTGCTATTTTTTGCTATTGCATTGTGCCTATTTATTATAAATAGATTGGTTAAATTTTCATATTTTTTTGTTGGCAAGTGAAAGGAGGTTCCAATGCACCAATGAATGCGGCATTTGGGTATTGTATGCAAACGTTAGAAAGGGTCAAAGTCTCTTTGGTAGATGTTCTAAAATCGTTTTGTCAACATGCATACATTTTCTATTTTTGAAATGTCTACTTAGTGATGATGGTAGTTTTAGGTAGAGTGTGATTTTGGATGTACCTACTTTACGTAAAATCGTTCATTTAAATTGTTGATAGAGTCAAAATTACAATTAGAGGTTATTTTATACCGGTAGATAAATAGAAACTCATAATATTGATTTTCATAAATTACATTTTGTGAAAAAAATTATCAATTTTGTAAAGTTTTAAAGTCAAGTTGGAAAAACAATAAAGTGTCATGTAGGTGCATCTTGTACTAAAAGCTCTATTACTTTTCAATCATGTGCACCATGTGTATTAAAGTTGAAGACATTTTTTTTTTTTTAAACAAATGAAACAGAGTCTCATTGCAAAAGTAGAATTTCAAGCCTGCCAGTCACATGTAGCCTAGCAGAAGGACACAAACAAACAAGCAAACAGCAAGGACCAACAACAACCAAACAAGGAAAGGGAAGCAAGCAGAGCATAGTGAGGGGTCGTGAGGCCCCTCACAGCCATCAACAACAACTAAAACCCCGCTGGTAACTTCTAAATTGAAGACATTTCATAGTAATGGTTTGCCCCTAAAGTTCCTTGGCTTAAAAGTAAGAAATACTCAAAGTTGTACAAAAACGGTAACTTGGACAAAAAGAGTTTTACACCAATTTTTAAGCATTTTGAAGAACTTCTAATTGTAGAATCTCATTCTTGACTTGTACTACAATGTATAAAAATTTAGGGCTTTAAGGCACTACATGAGTGAGATTCATGGGTGCAAAAAAAAAAGTTTTTGTTACTTCACTTAAGGTTGACAAAATGGTTCAAAAATAGTTTTGGAATTTAAAAAAACTTTAGAAATTAACCCCTAACAATCTTCAAATCCAAAAAAATGAATGTTCCTTTGTTTAACTTGACTGTAATTTTTTTAAATATCCAATTTTGGTATTAATTGAAACTTAGAAAATAATGCCTATTAATTTATCTTTCTATTCTATTTTACAACATTGAAGTGAACCAAAAATTCAGTGAGTTATTGCAATTGGAAGCTCTATGTCTATGTGTTAAAAATCTAAATAACACAATACTATACGTATTTCATTCTTATTTCTTCTTTAAAAATGATTTTTAGATTTTAATTATAAAGAGTTTTTTTTATTTATTCTTAAAATCTAGCCAATTTTTTAAATATGTATATTCCAATTGACATAATTATACGTACATATTATAGTTTTAAAAAATCTCAATAATTTATTTTTTCTATGCTTTAATAAAAAATCCAGATCTATAGAGAAATTGTATATTTTTGTATTAAATTTATCAATATTTTATCAATCAATTATATAAAGGCTACATAAATTAGTATGAATATTTGAAGTAACAATTTGGATAAATCATTGAATAAGCAATCTAGAATTCAAATCACATGTGTATCCACTCCGCCTTATGTTTTACATTGCTTGCTCAATGCTCAACGATCAAAATCAATAAATGGAATTGCCTTTTAGTGCTACAAATTATAAACCAATCTGGAGGTTTTTAGTGGGTTTGAAGAATTAACTTGCCCATTAAATTAATTTAATATTGCAATTTAAAATCTTAAAATCAAGAATTTTAAAATCTTGCAATTAGCAAATCTTGCTAGTTTTTCATTCAACCAATTTGCCTTTTTAAAATCTTTACATTTGTTGATGAGGTGGCTCCAAACCATTGCTTGGGACTTCTAATTTTGGCAAATTTAGCACAATGTTTTTGATATTTTGGTAACAAAATTATGATTTCTTTTTATTTACAGCAAGTTTTAACAAGTTTACCATAAAAATTGGGTATATAGAGTTGGGGACAAAAGATCCATTCTTCATTGAGACAATTCTTCACATAATGAATACTTCACCAAAATTTATAACTAATTATTTATTCTAAAAGCTATGAAAGAGAGACAAAAGGCATTAATTTTGAGGCATAGATTACCAAGAGAAGTAATTGTATGAAAGATATTAGATATATTATATTAATCCCTAAAGGTAAAAGACTATGTTTTCACCAAAACCGCTCCAAAATTGCTATTTTAAGCACAAGTACCAAATTTTAGAAAAGACATTTTTGGACAAATTCAACCATAGGATCTTGTAGTATATTAGTTTCAAAAGTTGTGGAAAAAATTTCAAAAATTTCCACCGTGTATATTGCAAGATAATAGCGTTTGAATTTATAAAAATCTTTTTTTGTCCCTGCGAAAATCCGGGCAGCTGCACTTCACAAGATTACATTTGTATGAAATAATTTCCAAAATGCTAGATATTCTTTGGATTTATTCTTCATGGCAAGTTGGCTACATTTTTGAAAATTTTTAGATCATTTGGGATTGCACAACATATAGGAAACAAATAGTAAGTAGAAAGAAGTAGAGAATGATTCAAAATACAAAATTGTTAAGAATTTAGATATGGAATTGAAAAATGCCAATCCCAATGGTTATAATGCTGTAATAAACAATCTACAACTAATGATTTTGTTTTTTATCCCAAAATATTGAAAATTGAGTAAATTAAAAGATTTCAAAGTTTATTTTTGAGTACTAGACAATCCATAATTGCAAGCAAATAAAAACCTCTTCAAAACTTTTTCTCATTAATCAAAATGGAATGATTCAAAGCTTCACGCGTATATATAAATCTAGAGAACCAATTTAAAAATTTTCTTTTTTTTAAAAAATGATTTTTAAAGAATTTTTTTAAGTTGCCCAGGCTACTCACCAATCAATGAAAATTACATATCACGCAATAACTTTTTAACCATGTATCCAAAAGTTATAAAATTCTTAGGCCTAAAAGCTACTCCTTGGGCACATCTTGTATGGAAATTTTAAAGAAAAAAAAATTAAAAATGCTCGCTTGATTTGAAGTATTTTTAGAGGCTAAAAAATGATTTGGAGCAAAAATAATGTTATTGGCTGTTGACGAGCATGGCACATTCTTTGGGAACTGTAGATGCAAAATTGTGCTCAGCAAGGGTTAGAAGGATGGTAGGGCAATTGCCTATACTTCAAATTTCAATATATTTTTCCCATTTTTTAGCTTTTAAAATATGTAGGGATGATTGCACAAAACACCTATCTTATTTATTGTCACACATCTTTAGCTAATCTGTTTTTTATCCATAATTTTTGCTTTCTTGGTCCAAATGATTAAAAATTTGTAGTCAAGGTAATCATGACTATTATATGCCTTGTCTATTTTTTGGAAGTTAAAAAAATGTTTTACTATCCCAAAACAGCCTCCAGTTTTTGTCAAACTTGCCAATTCTATTTTTTTTAAGAAGGTAATACCCCAAAATAAAAAATTAAGAGATGAAATTTAGAAAAAATAGTCTAATAGTAGACTTTTAGCTGTGTATTTCAAAGTATTTCTACAAATAGTTAATTATGTGTTGTGTAGAAGTCCGCAAGTGTCATTTCTACTTGCATTTTGAAACATGAAAAAATTATAATTTTTATTTTTGGTGAATGACCATTTCCATAGAGTTGCTACAAATGGCCAATTTTGACTTATTTATTTTTTTGTTTTCCTATTTTTTTACCTAATTAAAATATCAAAGTATCTAAATTCTTGAAATTTGGCACTTTTCTAATTCACCTACTTAGAGCATTTTTCTATGATTTTCCTTTGGCGGTTACCTTCATCTTGTAGGTGTATAACATTCACAATTTTAAAATCGTTAAAAGTTTTCTTTCCTAATTTTAAAGTGCTCAAGAAAAAAGAAGCATGAATACTATAAAACGCAACATGTAGTGTAGGTGTTTCATGCAATCTCCTATAGTTATTTTTCAATTTGGTGGAGAATTGATTCCATTGGAAAGATCCAAATGAGGAATGGACTTTTCTGTCCACTTCTCTAATTGCACTTCCTTCCCTAAACTCCCTAATTTATTTTGATAGGCTATAGTTAGTTGAAATCACGTAATATTTAGCTTCCAAAAGAAAGCTTGTAACAAATTGAACCAAACTCAACAACTAAGATAAGAGGTCCATAAAGCGCTTGGGTTTGAAAAGCATCGTCTAATGCAAAGGTATATTTTGCTCTCTCATTGCACCAACAATGTATAAAATAGTGTACATCTTAAGAGGTGGACACTTTTAGTGACTGCTGCATTTCAACTTCAAAAATTCATAACTAATTCCACAAAACTCCAAAAAAAAATGAAACGACTTGGGTTAGATGCCAATTCTATTTATGTCTTTCAATGAAAATTTACTGAAAAATATTTCACGAAGTCTAACTTCCCCAAATTCATTTTCAGCTCTTAAATAGGCTCTTTATAGACCTCCTACCTTACATCTATTACATCGTTCACAGGAATAAAATAATGTTCAAGTCATACTTTGTGACACTTTCGGCAGACAGTTGACCAGTGCACTTCATTTGTGTACTAGAATCAAATTTAAAGCACTTACAAACTGGATTGGCAGGAATGAGTTCCAGATCAAATAAATGCTATGCTGTTAAACATTATGCTCCTGCTTCCCACCCACCCACCGACAGGCAGAATAGCATATTAAACGGATTCTAGCTAACTCTCCTGCCTATGATGATGATAGTCGGTGTCTGCACATCTCATTCGAAAGAAAAAATGGGAGAAGACAGTAATCTTTATTCTTTAGGATTTCTATTTCATATTCCTGGACTGTAAATCTTGCTGCAATAATAAAATAAGCTGCAGTAAAAAGACACCCTTTGAGAGAAATAATCGTGCAAACCAAGTTGTACATAATCCCAGGCGCGAGATAGTGTCTGAATTATGACTCAAGTAACTTGAATCCAGAGCCTGGCTACAAAAGCCTGTGAAGATTGACCCTGCCAACACTAAAGGTTTCCAAAGTCAGTGTCCGAAATCCAATTTCAATGATGCATAATCTCAATGATGCATGATGAAATTTAAACTGCTAAGTCCGGTGAAAGGATCGAAATTGCTAGCTATTGTTAATAAGGAACTGTGAAGTCGGGGTCAGAACAAACGACGAAGTTTTCTTAGAGGATTCCAGGAGTGAAGGCTCAGGTATTGCTGCTCTTCACCAGTTCCTTGACTATTAAATTTAAAAGCCGACTTGTCTGGCATAGATATCGTCTTTGCACTGTACACTCAGACCTCTCTAATCTGACCCTCTCTTCAATGAAATTGTGTAATATCTTGCACTCTAGCCACGCTATCATGGACAGTAGCGCATTTGTCTCACATTCAGACTACTTGACTTTTAATAAGACTGTCTTCCAAGCTGTCAGATTAACCAGACTATTTGGCATTTAATATGACTTGTCTTCCAAGCAGTCAGGTTAAGGGGGTTACTCCTTATTAGTGGTGTCACCGAGGTCCTTTGGCCTTGTTGCTGCTGGGATACTGATTAGCCTGTCAAGTAATGCACTTTCCTCACCACCAATTTGAGAAGATCGTTGGCTGAACCCATCGGCCAGCTGCCCCAATCAAAAAGGACTATGGCCGTGAGCAATTTCATAGTCTCATGGCTGAAAGCTAGAAGCATATGTTGCTGTGCTGTAGCAAAGAAAACTTGAGCCATCAAAACACTACCCTTAACCCTTCCAAATGCATTGCTCTCGAAGAAAAGTTGCTCTTGTGCATTTACCCCGTTTAGTTAGTTGCTTTCAGTTTTGAGTTCAGTACGCAACTAAAAGGCTTTCGTAATGAATTCAAAACTAAAAGCAACTAACTAAACGGAGTTGAGTGAAACTAAAACCGCTTTGAGAACTTTCAAACAACAACTGCATGGCCATAATAACCATCATGGGGACATTCTTATGATGTTCCTGAAACAGAATAATTTTACTGAAATTAAACCTTGGTAACTCTGCACACGAAAATACTTGTCTTGATACTCTGTGTATCTCTGTTACCACTTGTCTAATGTGGTCCTGACCTCGCGCATACTAGCAAACATCTGAGCAGCGTCCCTAATCCTATGTGTGCTTTATTAGAATGAGATCTGGCAAAATGTGAGGTTCAAAGTCCAGAAAGTCATGTCTAACAAGACACAAAGGAGGAGAGAAAATCGAACCTGGTGAATGCGCATGCCTGCTTCACGGGCACCATTGCTCTCACCATTTCCAGAGTCGGTTCTACGGGAAACACTCCCGTACATCTCACTTTTCCTCGAGTCCGAGCCTGGCCGGCTGCAAGTTTACCGAATTTGGGCTGAAGAAGTTAATACATGCAATTAATTAACCACTAAGACTTTCCAACGAGTTGACACAAACCATGTCCAAGGCACGTACATGAGCACTTCTGGACATAGTGTGTGTCCTACAATCTTACCAAGGAGGTATTGGCAATAACGTGGAGATACGTACTATACTCATCATTTTAAGCATTGTAACATATTTAGTGTGTGTTTTCGGAGATGTACATAGCTTTGGAGAGATCTTGTATGAATTTCACTAAGTATGAATTCATTATGCAATTTCAAAGTGGCAGGTTATATATCGCATATAGTGACAGCGGACAAAAGATCAGTCGCCATAGACATTAATTCAGTCAAGTTGTCCAACCAAAGCATATGACCAGAGAGGGGTTGGTAATAGGGGTCAGTATAGGAGATGAGATCACGTCCCTAACGGTATCGGTTTTAGTATCCTCTACCTCGAAGTTACCAGCTGTGACTAACAGGATTACCTCTTCAGCAGGGCTTCAGTTTCTTGGGCTACGTCATGATGGCCAAATTCTACCGTGCTCACTCCACCTGGAGGCTGCAGTTCAAGCACCCGGAACACCATTTGAAAACTCAACAAAGTCCTGAGCAAGCAGCCAACGAATCAATCATTTACAACGAACACATCTTCGAGTAACACAATTTGTGCCCATATGCCAAATTAATTTAACCTTCTTCATCCAAGGCTCTCTTCATCACCGACTCTCTGCTCTGAGCTCTGTTCACTTGCATATTATTCAAAATTGGAAACCCTGATCTCATGTCACAACGTGCAATGTACGTACGCGAAGTAGTAATTAGGATGAGATCAAAATTTCAGTTGCCCAACATCGCCATAATATAATTCTTCTTTTCTCCACCAGCGACCAGAAAAAGAACATTACTGAAGTGGCCTTGAAATTGTATTCGAGAATTTTAAGCATGGAGAATGAATTAGCCATTCTATACGTTGCAAAAATCGGACGTGCTGCATTGGAGTCATTACTAATTGATAATTTTTCACTTTTGCAATACACCAAGTTGAGACAAGAGAGCACACCTGTTGCACACGGATGGAAGGACGGACGACAGGGTGTCGTTCCGAACTGAAAGCCTCACAGGCAGCTACGAATGCCCGGCTATCGGTCGTGGCATTGCGACGCACTTTGTAAGTCATTGCGCCTCATAATCAACAGGCATGCATTGCGCTAACCTTGCAGACTTTGAAGCCAAAATTAGCTTTCACAAACCACAAAAAGCTGCAACCGCTAAGTCAGTCCGCACAAACATGCATGTATCTTTCCCTTCATCTCTATCCACAATGCGAACCATAAAAACGAAATTCTCAATCCCAAAAATCGTCTGTGGGGAAGACAAGATCTTCCAGCATCGACATCCAACTGCTCCGTCGCAACATATCAGGTTTCATTTCAAAATTAGGGCAGATCTACAACATGTTGAGGCTACGCGTTGTAATTCTCGATTACAGTGTTGAGATCGATCTCAAATCGTTACAGTTTCAGGCAGATTGTTGGACCCTACCGTTTATTTATCTACAAGAACCCAAATGGCATGCAGCACTAACATTCAGATATTCAGGACTTACAAATTTCAGGATATTCAGGATATTGAGCGGCTCTCATATCCAATGCTGACCTTGACCCCACGAACGCAACCACAACATCAAACCAAAAATACACTCAACCACCTCCTTTTCAGATCTTTACATAAACAAGTGCTTCTATGAATTTCTTGGAGACTCCACATCGAGGTCTACCCGACTATGGCGGAAGTTTGAATTCAGAACTAATTCCACTTCTTGGGTGTAGACTCTATACTAGAGTCACCATGACACCATCCTAACTAGTGTTGGAACAACCGAATAGTCAGGGTTACATTATTTACAGGATGAATATCATCCATCTGTTCATATTAGGTTATACCACCTGTGTATAAACCCAGGTCTCAAACCCTGTTTAATCATCTTGCTAATAGAGCTTAGGCCTTTAGCTACAGTTGCTACAGCGCAATTTTGTCCACATGGTATCAGAGCGGTGAGGTTTGATCCTACAGTCGTCACAGCACACTTGAGTGATTAGAACTACAGACCCATTGCTAACACAGGAAGAACGGGAGGTCGATACTCGGGGGTATTTTTTTCAACGTGTAACTTCACCCCCGAAATTTCTGTTTTAACCCCTAAAGTACCATTGTCCCTTCGGGGGACAAATGGGATTTCGGGCAGATACCTACGGGCTGAATTTTTGTCGTGATTTTCTAGAAACTTTTTTTGAAGATAGAAAAACTAAGAAGCTTCGTGGGAATATAATTTTTTTTTCAATTGGTGCCCGGGAACAAAAGTCATGCCCAAATAAGCTCAAAACAAAGGAAAGGGGCAGCAAAAAAAATTTGTAAAAAATTTAATTTTTTTTTCCTTATAGATTATATTTTTGCCTATTTGGAAGCTTTGGTTCATTTTGTTCGGATTTTTTTATGAGAAAGTTATGGACAATCTTGTTTTTCAGGCATTTAGACCATTTTTTTGAAAAAAATAACTTGTAGGATTCATTTTGAAATGCAATTTTTGCAATTTTTCAAAAAAATGGTTCCACATGATTTAGTTTTCTTGCTAGAATGATCTCACCATTGGGATTAGTGCATTTTAATTCCATCTAAAAGACATTAATACTTTAGATTTTCCTTCTATCTTGTATTATCTTCTACTTAACAATTTTCTTAAGAATGAAAATTAAGTTTTTTGAGTTTCTTTTTTTTTCTTAGACTCTCAACTCAATTCTCCACTATAAATATTTAAAGCTCAAAACTTTGTAGTGCAAAAAATTTAAGTTAAAACTGTTCAAAGTCAAAAAATCTAGTCCCGCAATGTGCTGAAAATATTGTTTTTTCCACTTTAAATAGAGATATCTTGCAATCTTTGTGGTCAAAAATTCTGAAATTTTTTCCGCACATTGTCATACTAGTTTGGTATAAGATTCTACAATTAGATGTTCCAAGAAAACAATTTTCAATTTTTTTTAATCTGTGCTGTAGAAATGGCAGTTTTGAGAGTTTTTTGGCAAAAGAAAGGCCTTGGTCCTTTAGAAAAAATTACCCCCTATAGTCGTCACAGCACATTTGAGTGATCAAAACTAAAGACCCATTGCTAACATAGGAAGAACGGGAGGTCAATACCCAGGGGGGGTATTTTTTTCAACATGTAACTTCACCCCCCGAAATTTTTGTTTTAAGTAAGATTTTGGGGGGGTGAAGTTACACGTTGAAAAAAAAAATCCCTATAGTCGTCGCAGCACACTTGAGTGATTAGAACTACAGACCCATTGCTAACATAGGAAGAACAGGAGGTCGATACCCGGGGGGGTATTTTTTTCAACGTGTAACTTCACCCCCCAAAATTTCTGTTTTAAGTAAGATTTGGGGGGGTGAAGTTACACGTTGAAAAAAATTTAACCCCTAAAGGACCATTGTCCCTTCGGGGGACAAATGTGATATCGGGCAGGTACCTATGGGCTAAATTTTTTTCATGATTTTTTGAAACTTTTTTCAAAGACAAAATAACTGATAAGCTTCATGGGAATATAATTTTTTTTTCAATCGGTGCTTGGGAACAAAAGTTATGCCTACATTAGCTCAAAACAGGGGAGAGGGGGCAACAAAAAAAATTTGCAAAAAATTTAATTTTAAATTTAATTTTTTTTTTCCTTATAGATTATATTTTTGCCTGTTTGGAAAGCTTTGATTCATTTCATTTGGATTTTTTATGAGAAAGTTATGGACAATCTTGTTTTTTGGGCAATAGACCATCTTCTTGAAAAAAATAACTTGTAGGATTCATTTTGGAATGCAATTTTTGCAATTTTTCAAAAAAAAAAGTTCCATATGGTTTAGTTTTCTTGCTAGAATGATCTCACCATTGGGATTAGTTTCTTTTTTTTCCTAGACTCTCAATTCAATTCTCCACTAGAAATATTTAAAGCTCAAAACTCTGTAGTGCAAAAAAATTAAGTTAAAATGTTCAAAGTAAAAAAATCTAGTCCCGCAATGTGCTGAAATTCTTGTTTTTTCCACTTTAAACGCAAATATCTTGCAATCTGTGCGGTCAAAAATTCTGAAATTTTTTCCACACATTGTCTTAGTAGTTTGGTATAAGATCCTATGGTTGGATGTGCAAATAAAACAATTTTTAGATTTTTTTACTCTTTGCTTTAGAAATGACAGTTTTGAGAGTTTTTTGGCAGAAAAAAGGCCTTGGTCCTTTAGGGGTTAACTTCTTTTCATTGTCTATCCCTCAAGGAACAGTTTTATTCCCTAAGAATGGGGGAACGCAAACGTGTAGGGGACCATCTATAGACAATCAACCTTCTAGTAACCCAGTTAGCCAACTAAGGTATCCTTATCCTGATGAAGACCTTGTAGATCTCACCCTTAACAGCTTGCCAAAGAGCTGGTCAATCTTTTGTCAAATTCAAAAGGGTAGAGAACGTACCCCATCATTTCTAGAATTAGAAGGGTTACTCCTTCAAGAAGAACTAGGTCGCAAATTAGAACGCCAATAAGACGACTCTGAAGACATCAATATGATCGGGACCGGCGGAGGCCATCAATGAGGAGAATACGACTCACAACGTGGCCGTTCCAATCAAGACCGCACCTACCCAAGTCAAGACTGCAATACATTAGTAAAAACTGCACCTGATCAAACTTAGCCGCATCAAAATCCATATATCCGATAGCAAAATCCAGTACATTGCCATAAATGTGGCAAGTACTATAAGAAACTCGTAGATTCTGTGATCGTCGATTTTTGACACGCTGACGTCTAGTGCGGTGTTTTTGGGTGTCTGAGGAGATGTCTATTTTTTTCACGTCAAAGTTGACATGCAAAAAACATCGAAAATCTCAGATAACATGGCCTGATGTCTTTGTGTTTTTAAGTGGACATCAAAGAGGATATGGATCAACAAGCCTTTAAAATTTTGCCATTTGGCTACCACGTGAGCGCCATGTCAACAATGGAGGCCACTTGTGCATTTTTTTCATCTGGCCCGTTGGTGACATGGTAGATGATGTGGCAAATGATGTGTCCGCGGGGAAAGTGATGTGGCATCCACCAAGGATGACGTGGCAGGCCTAGTCAGCATAACTTTAAGTCGTCCAGATGCTTTTTGAGACATTTTGTGGATGTCAAATTAGACGTCCATATGTTTTTTGAGACGTCAACTTAGACATCCAGACGTTTTTTGCAATGTCAACTTAAATGTCCAAATGTTTTACGACGTCATCTTAGACGTCCACATTCCAAACAAGAACACCTCTTGAAATGTCCAATATGATTTAAATGAACAAAATCGTGTCACCTTTGATGTTCATATGATGCAATGCACTGTTTTGAGTGTAAGCTCAAAATCCTACTTTTTTGTGTATGTAAGCTCTTGTGGTGTTTTGTGCATTATTTGGCTTTATTTTGAGTCATTTTCAACTTTTTATTTAAATTGGGTGTTGATGTGGCACTTGTAGTGCTACATCAAATTCTTATTTTTTAAATATGATGTTAATATAGACAGTGACTTATGTCATACACAACACACATATGCATTTTATAACATCCAATATAGCATACTATACACAACATCCCATACATAGTATAGCTTACACTACACACCACACGCCATACACAATATACAATACACTATATATAATACGCCATATATAATACACCATATTTGGCAAAAACATCATTTGGCTTTAAAAACCGTTTATTATGATGTAAATAGAGAAAACAAGACGAGCCCTTTACACAAGTGGGGTGCCCAGAGGTAAGACAAACTATATGGGATATATAAAATGCATAAATTATATTACAAATAGAAGTTGCATGGAGATGTTGTGGAGGACATGCAAGATGTCCCAACAGACATGTTGGTGTTGTTTACAACATTGATCCAAAGACATCTGTACTCATGACTTTATGTGCAATATGATTACAGCCTTTGTGTACTATAATGAAGGGTTTATACATGAACGCAAAGTATGCATGCTCATATTCTTACAGACATTGCTAAAGGTAATATCTAATTCCAATGGATATATGTGAGTATGTTTGCAAACGTTAACATTGACGTCCGTGACTCCAATGTAGGGAAGGGCATGTCTCCGACAAAGTGCAAGCATGAATACAAGACATTCAGATGTTGGAGATGGCATTGTCATCTCTATTAACGTCTGTATAAATGTGTGGACATCAACTTGGATGTCTACAAAGGCAATGCCTGACGTGTGTCAAAGCACTCCAACATGATATGCTGTCCAGTAAAACATAAGGAATTACACACTGTACAACATGCATTAGGATGTCTCAGTCTTAGGAAGCTCCTAAGGATGTTGCCAAAATTAATGTCTGCAAAAGCATCTGTATGTCCCAGATGATGTCTACAAGAACATCCATGAGTGTGATGCAGTTGAACCCCCTATGCTAACATGTCATGCCATGTCAACTTTCTGGTGTCCACATCACTAAATTTCCACGTCACCTGACACGTCAGATGCCACATCAGCTTTTTTGGTGTCTACATCACTGAATTTCCACATCACCTAAAATGTTAGGTGCCACGTCAGCTTTTTTTTTTCTACCCACCCGCCTTTCCTCATTTTTTCCACCTAAAGCAATTATATTACCCTAGACCACAGTAATTTCCACTGACTTACTCGGAGTTAAAATGGACCAGGGATGCTGACATGGCCATGACTGTTTTCTTGGATGATTTTTAAAACACAAATATGTCTGCAGTAATGTCTTGAAAAACATGGTTGTTTTGGGTAGCATCCAACTGTTGTGACGGTAATTTTCTTTTGTTTTTCACAACATCCACGGAAATTTATAATTTTGCGGCTTTTGTCCATTAGACATCTCAACATTTTCTTGGACGCATCATGCCAGCTTGGACATGCTACGTTTTTTGGTTAGACATCAGAAAAAACATGGATTTCTTATAGTGAAGTCAAGCCATTACGCCAGTGACTGTGCTCAGATGACACTTGAAGCAAATATCAAGGCTCTTCAACTCTAGTTCAACAATCTTCAACAAAATCGTACGACATCAACTCGTAAGACACCAAATCACCACGTACATCTAGCTGAGATTCAAGACAACTCCAACCAAGACTACGACGGGCATGACTCTCCTCAACATCTCCAAGACTGAATCAATGCCTTCTAAAACAACTTAGATACACACAAAGAAGTCATAAATGCATGCGTCATTTCCACTGTAACGGAGGAGACTTGTTTCTCAACTCGGGCGCCTCCTCATACATCACGGGCAATTTGTCACTCATAAGTGATATGACTCCATCTAGTGTTCCTAACATTATAACTACAGGGGGTCAAGCAATGACAGTAATGGCCTAAGTAGTGTACACATTATGGATTTCTCCGGAGAAATAAAAGCTATTCGCCCTGTTTTTTACGTACTTGGTGTAAAAATAAACCTATTTTTAGTTGGAAAACTCACCGATGTTGGATATTGCGTTATGTCTGAAATAAAGCGTTGTCTTATCTATGACAAAGATCGCCCAAACCATATCTTCTTACAAGGTATCCAAATCCTTATGAACAACCTATACCACATAGAAAACAGACCCAGTCAACTCAATCTAGTCATAAAAACCTCGCCTTCACCTCAACTTTCCGTGATCCCTAGTCCATTGAACCTGTACTACAACCAGGATTCAGTAGTCCCAACGTTAGAGCTACACAGCCCTACACATCAACAAACGCCACCAACATTAGTCACAACTAAGGCTACTATCCACACCACTGCAATCAACTTCCACCCTAGTCAACACCTCTCCATGCAACTTTTCATCTGTATAGCTCCTGCAAAATCTCTACTGATGAGATTCACCTATAGCACAAGCAAATTGGTCATATAAACTACAGAGTTTAATAGTTTATATCGTATGACCTCAAAACAACTTGTTGCCGACGTTCCCTACATCCCTCTTATCAAACATGTCTGCTCTTCTTGCATGCTTGGGAAGCTTCCCAAAGATCTTTTCTTGAAAAAACGCACCTTTCATACTACTCGATTGCTTCAGTTAATCCTTGGTGACCTTTGCGGTCCTCTACCCACACCCACTAAAGATGGTAGCCGATACATCCTAACCTTTATTGACAATTATTCCCATAAAACTTGGCTCTATTTCTTATAAGAGAAATCCCAAACCCTAGATTACTTCAAACAATTTTGAGCCTTAGTAGAAACTCCCACTTCCTTAGAAGTGATGGAGGAGGCAAGTACCTATCCATTGCCTTCACTCCCTATTGCACAACCCATGGTATTATTAGACAGCTTATGGCGGGTTGTTCACCTTATCAAAATGGTGTTGCTAAAAGGAAAAATTGAACCTTATTAGAGGGCATCCGTAGTGTTGTCACTGGCACAAAAATCCCCAAGATCCTTTGGGATGACATAGCTATCAACTACATTCAGAACCGTTGCCCTACCAAAGCTCTGAAACTCCGCACCTCAGAGTAAACTTTCATGGGCATAAAACCTAATCTCAGCCACCTCCACATTATTGGATGCTTAGCTCATTGTCCCAAATGTTCCTGATCCTAAACGTCATGTGTTTGATCCCAAAGCCACCCCCACCATTCTCCTAGGATATAATGAACAAAGTAAGGCCTATGGATTGCTACAAACCCCATAATCACAAAATCATCATCAGCCGGGATGTTTGCTTTGACGAAACAAACTTTACTCTTCCAGCTCCTGAAGCCACAGAGCCTCTCCAAGACTAATCCTATCTGGATAAACTCTTCACTCCTAGTCCTACTTCTTCATCTCCCTCTCTTTCCTCTCCATCTTCTACAGTCACTCCACCTGCTCCTATCATCTTTCCAACTCCCGATCCAATTTCTTCCCCACCACCCCTTCCCTCTCCAATATCCCTTCCCAAAACAACCAAGTTCCAGTTCCACCCCTTTTTTCTCCATAAACTTTGCATTTGCTACCATCAGTCCCCGTTGCTCACAACGACCGTGCTGAAAGAACATTCGACGTAATGGTTACGTCCTTTGTTTGCCCATGGACGACTTTAATGTCTGTACCATTACTTTTGCTCCTTCGAAGTCTGTTCCTCTTGATCCTGACTGCACCAACCTCACCTTCAAGCAATCCCAATACAATTCCGGCTGGAGATTAGCAATGCAAGAGGAAATGGATTCAATCTAGCAAAATCAAACGTGGAATCTTGTACCTTTACCTGTTGGAAAACAAGCTATCACTTGCAAGTGGATTTTAAAACTGAAACCCGGCACGACTGGTAATCCTTCAATCAAGAAAGCGCATTTGGTGGCTTATGGTTTCCAACGATGCCATAGGATTGATTTTGACGAGACATTCGCTCCTATCATCAAATGGGCTACCATTCGAACCACCATTGCTCTGGCTGCTGCAAAAAGATGGAACATCCATCATATGGATGTTTGCACCACCTTTCTCTATGGTTTATTAAAGGAACAAATGTTCATGACCCAAACTCATGGATTTCAAGCACATGATAGGGAAAACCTTGTCTGCTGGCTCAGCAAGTCTCTCTATGGCTTAACCCCTAAGGGACCAAGGTGATTTTCCTATCAAAAACCACTCAAAACTGTCATTTCTATTGCAAAGAGAAAAGAACTTGAAATTTTTATTTTTTTTGCATATCCAACCATAAGATCTTATACTCAACTAGTATACAAATGCGTGGAAGAAATTTCAAAAACTTTGACCATGTAGATTGTAAGATATATGCATTTAAAGTGAAAAAAACAAGTTTTTTTGCACCTTGCTTGACTAGATTTTTTGGCTTTGAATCTTTTTAGTTCAAATTTTTTGCACTACTGATTTTGATTTTCTACTTATTTATGTTAAGCAGTTGAGTTGAGAATCTAACAAAAAAATTTAGGAGAAAGAGCACTTAACTTTCATTCATTAAAAACTTGTTAAGTAGAGGTGGGTTCAAGATTGAAGGAAAAGATAAATTGTTAATAGCTTTTAGATGGAATTGAATCACAATAATTCTAACAATTAGATTATACTAGCAAGAAAATCTAACCTTGTCTAACAATTTGTTTTGAAAAATTCTAAAAACTGCATTCAAAAATGAATTCTACAAGTTATTTTTTCAAGAAGATGCTTAGATTGCCCAAAAAACTAAGATTGTTCATAACTTTCTCATATTAGTCCAAATTGAATGAAACAAAGCTTCACATGTAGACAAAATATGATCTTTGAAAAAAAAAATTTGACTTTCTATGATTTTTTTTGTGCTACCCGCCAAATTCCATTTTTGCTTATTGGGCCATAATTTTTGCTCCCAGGGATTAACTAGAATAAAAATATATTTAAACAAAGCTCTTAACAAATATATAACCTTAAAAAATCCAAAAATTATTACTAAAAATTGAGACAATAGGAACTTGCCCAAACCCAAATTGTCCATCAAAGGGACAAATGGTCCTTTAGGCGTTAAACAAAGTCCTTGCACATGGTACAACAGGATCGATGCTGCTCTTTTCCGTATCGGTCTCCATCGCAGCAAATCTGATGCCAATTTGTATTACCTGCATCACCAAGGAGAAACCCTTATTCTAATGCTCTTTGTCGATGACTTGTTTATCACAGGCAACTCCAACCATCTAATATCCTGGTTAAAAACCTTCCTACATAGTGAATTTGCAATGACGAACCTTGGCCAAGTTAAGCTTTATCTTAGCATCTCCTTTAAACAAACCATCCTAGGCATCTTCCTGCATCAACAAGACTACACCAAGTTTATACTACAAGAATTTGGAATGGGTGATTGCAAAGCAGCCTCAACTCCCTTTCCTAAAGGCCACCTCCTTACTTCCAAAATGAAGTCACTATATATTGATTTGACATAATCTTGCCGTCTCATTGGGAAGCTCATCTTCCTCACTGTTACACAATCTCATATTGCCTATGCTGTGATTTGCCTGAGCACTCACATGGCTAACCTACAACAATCTCACCTTGATGCTGCGAAGCATATTTTCCGTTGCTTACAAGGCACAATTGGTTATGACATTCTTTATCGCACGGGAGCTCCAATATAATTTCCGGCTACACAAACGCCGACTAGGGATCCTGCACAAAGACACAACAATCCATGGAGGGCCTACGATTTCACTCTCGCTGGCACTTGTGAGCCCTCAAGTTAGCACTTTGAACTCTGGGTTTATTTATTGCAATTTATATTAGTTCTTAGTTCTATTTTATGCAAATAGCATGGAATAAGTAGTTGAGAGGGATTTGGTAGAAGTCCCTACCAAGTCAGTGAGGAGTCTTTCTAAAATCTTGGGAAGTACAATATATTGTGTCTGTCATGATTTAGGCCCTAATTTAGAACTTGAGAGAATAGATTAGCCTTTCTGAGAGAAGTGAGGATGGGAGAGTTAGTCAGTCCTAGTGTCTTGTCCATGTGAAACTAAGCTTGCAAGCGGCATGTGACGACCTGGCTAAGTAAGAGAGTCTACTACTAGGTTTACAAAAGTCTAAATCCAGTTCACAAAGGATTTGGAATAGTTGTGGGATGTTGCAGGTAACTTAAGAATATCAAGCCAGAATGCAAAGTAGACGAAGGGTTAGGTGATTGGAATATAAAGGAAGGTGCTTTTAGGGAAAAAACATGCCAAGAAGTCTATTTTGGAGCCGATCATCTACAACAAGCCCTGATACCAGAACAATTTTTCCCGCGGGCGGAATTATAAAGAGCGTCTAATTTTAGTCTCCTTATGAATTGTATTATAGGAGATTTGGTTTTGCCCTTAGCTTGTGGGAATTCTCAAAAGGTCGCCTCAAAAGTTTCGGGATTTTACAAAACTCCACAGTGACTCCATGAGAAGTCAACTACCTTTGAAACTAATGGTAAATTCAATAAGAAATTATCCAGAGTGTGGTCAAATCTCACTAAAAATTAAGATAGAGTTTTGTGTGTCCAATAAGCGACTTCTCAAGTTTGAAGACTTTCCAATAGTCAGAAGTACCGGAATCAACAACCGCATCGAATTTGACAAGAATTTACAACCTGGTGGGGGGTTGACCGGCGTACCCAGAGTTCACGGTGTCTGAACGTTGCAAATGAAGAATGTTTCTTGCTCCCACAAACCTTCTAAACAACCCTAGCTAGTCAGATTCCTTGGAAAATGCAAATTCCAATAGTTGGAGTTTTTGACCTTTTTGTTGAAGTTATCATTAGTGGTTTTTACGGGCGAAATTAGCCTAGAAGAAGGGGGCATGGGATCTTGTAGACTAATTTGGGTCTTGTGAACGCAATGGCGCAATTGGTTTTCAATTTCAAGTTGTTCCCTAAAAAACCCTCTTTGACTAAACTAAGAATATTTGGAAATATCTTAGGATTAAAACACATAATATCCTAAGGTAAAGTAGGTTAAAATCCTAAATATCTTTGGGAAAAATCTAAGGTTTTACTTGGACAAGATTTCCTTGCTAATTAAGGCTTGTTCTAGAAAATTCTTAGATTAAACAAAGATTATTTAGGAAATGTCTTAGGGTAGATTAGGAATTAGCTTAGGGTTAGTTAGGTGAATTTTTGAGCAAAAGCGTACAATATCTTGTGGTAAATCAAGGGGGTGGGACTTCTTGAAAAGTATAAAAGGCCCCCTCCAAGGTTTCTTCAACCCCTTATTTTTGCTCACTGATACGCTGCCAAAGTGTGGAAGACCCACACTTTGATCTACTCACTAAAACTCTGTCCAAAGTGTGGAAGACCCACACTTTGATTCTACTCACTAAAACTCTGTCCAAAGTGTGGAAGACCCACACTTTGATCTTGCTTACCGACACTTTGTCAGGATTATTTATTGAAGCCAAGACACGGCCATCTTTTGATTTCAAATTCAAATTCTTTAGTGGAGGTCTTGGTTAGAGGACGC
The DNA here is from genome assembly GCA_963969595.1 of Neckera pumila. NCBI lineage: Eukaryota > Viridiplantae > Streptophyta > Bryopsida > Hypnales > Neckeraceae > Neckera > Neckera pumila. The sequence continues at coordinate 24,769,487 of OZ018413.1, forward strand.
GGGGTTCCCTTAAAACCAAAAAACACTACAAGAGAATGGGGTGCTTTGAATGAGCTTTTAAGTATAGTCTTAGACATAAGGTTTTAAGTAATGATCTTTAAGGTAGCAAAATTTGACTAGAAACACATTGACACAAATTTGACTAGTATTTCTAGTAAAATTTTGCTTAAAATTGCCTTAAAGGTCCTTACTTAAAATCATATATCTAGGACTATACTTAAAAATTCACTTAAAACACCCCATTCTCTTGTAGTGAAACCACACTAAAATTCACACTGAGAGGTTTAGTCCCACAAAAGCTTGATACATCATTTTGCATACTAACCAACTTGCCATTGTAACAGCATTGACTTGACTAATTCCTAATTTTTGGTTAAACACTATTATGTGTACCTCATTTAGGAATTAAACTATTGGAAAACTTGTGACTCACCCTAATCTTTAATTTTTGGTTTAAGCACTATCATGTGCACCTCATTCAAAGATTAGATCATTCAAAAAAGGAACGGAACCGTTTATGTTCAAGTTTTTCCTGGGGTTGCTTCTGCACAGTGAAGCTTTGACTCTGAAATCCCTTAGTTAGAATAAGTTAGTTAGCCTTAGAATTCTCTCAACTTTAGAGGAAAAAACCCCTAGAATAGTTAAAAATTGAGTTCTTGAAAGATCCCCAAAATACGTTGATAGTGAAAGTCATAGAGTGTCATGGATTAGAATTTGCTTTGTTGTAGAGAAGTTCCCCTAAAATCCCGACGAAAATTAGAATACCCCTTAGTTAGCTTATCTTCCCAGTCAAATTATTCCCTAGTTAGTAGAAAGAAAACCAAAACAAGGCCAGTTCAAAAAACTAGAACAGGCCAGTTAAAAACCAGAACCGGGCGATCCAGAGTCTAGGTCGGGAAGGAGTCCGTTAGTCCAGAGTCCGATCAGTCCAGGAGTTCGATCAAAAAACAGAAGGAAAGGGGGGGAGGTCAGCCCACGTGTCTAGCCCATATCAACCGACCAGGTCCGAGCAATCCAGAGTTTGATCAATCCAAAGCCCAATCAGTCCAGTCCGGTCGATCCAGAGTCCAGGTCGGGAGTCCAGGTCGGGAGGGAAGAGTTCGTCAGTCCAGGAGTCCAATCAAGTCCAGGGAGTTCAGAAAATCTAATTGACGGTACAAAAATTAAAATCACAGGGGCCAGGTCGTTGCTTGCCACCACCCCACTTCCATTTTTTAAAATTTGGCTTGTTATCATAAAAGAAAAACAACCTCACCATCCTCCATAGCCAATCCTACCAACAAGGCACAACAACCAACTAAGAATGAAGGAGAATTGAAGGGGGAAGCACGTTAAGAGACAATTAGGCAACCGAAGAAGAAAGGAGCATCAACCAACGGTTTGGTAAGAATCTCACTATTCCTTTTGGAATTATTCTTGGATTTTATTCTTTTTCCTATTCATTTAGAATCATTCCGGTATTTTATTCCTTTTACTATTGAAGAATTTGGTTTGTTGCCACTAAATTTGATTCCTTTGACAATTAGTGGTTGAATGTTGTTTAGTTTAGTTTTATTAGGCCTAATAAGCCAAATAGGAAGAAACAAAAGTCAACAAAAATCTTAGAATAATCCCATTGAACTAATAAACTAACGAACAAAGAGTAAACTAACTATCCAATAGAAGTAATTGAATTAGATAATTGATAAAGAACCCTTTTAGTTTTTGAATTTAATTAAATAACAAAAAATAGGAAATACAAATAGAATTAGGGCCTTGACACTTAAATTGAACTTCTAAATTACTTTAAAACCAATTTGGATTCCTTGTGGTATTTAAGTTAATTCCTAAATCTAGAGAAATTAAATTGAAACACTTGAATCTAACCAATTATTATAGGACCTTAGCCAAAGAAAATGTAGAAACAAGGGAATATTGAATTGATCTAATTCCAATTACCTTCCAAAATAGGCAAAGAAAATTATACGATGGAGAACGACAGTTATTTTGAGACCATCATGCTTGTGATGTGCGATGACAGCACGGTAGAAGCCATTGAGATTGAGGTATGTTAGTTTTACATTGATTTACTTATTTCTTGAATTGATTTAAAATTAAAATTTAGAAGTTAGACATTAGTTAGATTAGAATCTTAGCGTTAGAACAAGTAGGTAATTTTTGGAGATCTCTTAACCCATTTCATGCAGAAAAAATAACCAACACCCATAAGTTACGAGTAGTTAAAATTTAACCATAGGAAAATTAGGGTTTCCTTTAAAAAGGAATTAACAAGGAATCTTTTAGGTCAAAATTAGGTTTGAATTTAGAGTTCAATAGTCAATTTAATTAAGAATCCAACCCTAAAATTCAAAATTTAGTTAAAACTAATTGCTACTTCCAATTAGTGGAAAAAGTTTTACAATAGAATTAGAAATTAACCTCAAAATCCCAATAACTTTCACTAGTAACTCAGAATTTATCTTTCTTCACCACTTGGTAGAAAAAAGGATACATTCTACCACTCATTTAGATACAAATTTAGTTTGAATTAGCTTTTATTTTCTCTTCCGTGGTTTGATTAACCACGACCTTCTAACCTTTAACAAATAGTGTGATTGACTAATTGAAATTAGGAAATTTTTAGGTAACAAAAAAGTGTCCATTGCTTGGAAGGCGTACACTTGCTTAGGAGTCACACACCCAAGAGTAATTTTCCATTCTAAAAGCCGTTAGAATCCGTGTGCCACTTTCTGACTCAAGGGTGGAGTTAGAAACACTCACAGCGGTCCCATTACATGGTAAAGTAAATGTCAACATACAATCTCTTGGTCTTCCACAGAATCCAAATATTGAACCCTGAGTGACGGAGCCCAAGGGGCTGTCTGGTTAAACCGTCTTCTACAAGAACTACAGCTTCCATTTCAACGCTCAAGCTCTCTTTCCAACGTTCATACTATTGGTGGCTCTTCTCTCGATCTCCCTCCCAACATCACTATAGATTGTGATAATCAAGATGCAATTAAGCTAACCCACAATCCTATTTTTCATGCTAGAACAAAACATGTCGAGATTCATTATCATTTTGTTAGAGAACAAGTCTTAGAAGGGGAAATTAGGGTATAGTATATTAATACAAATGTCCAATCCGCGGACACTCTTACAAACCATTAGGTAAGATCAAACTCAATTAGCATAGAGATATGCTAGGTCTACATAGTTTGGCTAATCTTCAAGTAGAGCCAAAACTCTCAATCTTTACCCCTAGTCTACACCCACTAAACCCTAGCAACTGGCAATCTGAAATAAGTATCCTTCAACCTCCGTCAAAAAAACAAAACTCTTATGTTGTGCTCCCTTGTACCTAGTCACGTCCCGTGAATAATCAGCCCAAGTGAAATATAGTCCTGGAGTACATCCTTTTCTTATAGCATAAAATTTGTTGCGCCTCCATGTAAGTTGTCTCGTATGCTGCAACACCAAGCTTCTTTGTCCTCCACAGATTTATCAACCGCAACAAATTTTGGCGCTTCATCTTGCACTAAGGTTGCGTCCCAATCGTCTTCGGCACCTGGCTTCACCACAACTATACCAACAAAATTGCAGCACCACTGCATCAATCACACCCCGAATGCACAAGTTAACTACAACAAAAATCATGCAAATCGGACCAACGACACCCCCCCAACACACTCTTGCAACAACTGTAATCGTTGAGTTTCAACAAGCGCCATCTCCTCCAAACAATTTGAGAGCTTTTACAATCCAACAATGAATAAAGGGAAACCCCAACTCCTTGATTGAGAGGGGGTGTTGGAACAAAATGAACCAAATAGTTAGAATTACATTGTTTACATGATGAATATCATCCATCTGTTCATATTAGGTTAGAATCATCTGTATATAAACCCATGGCTTAAACCTTGTTTAATCATCTTGCTAATAGAGTTGAGGCCTTTAACTACAGTTGCCACAACACGTCTTTGTCCACAACTAGAACAGGCACAAAAACATTGTTAGAGACTATGAGCCCGCGCACATGCCACATTCCGTGACAGATGCGGTCAGCGTTTCACGGCATGAACTACTTGGCGCCTGGCGGAACTGATCCTGGCGGACATGAGCCCCATCACCGCCACGCCAGGCCATTGCTGGTAAAATCCCACCCAAAATTTTTATCGCATGGTGGAACAGCCATCACAAATTTGACTTATTATTTATCGTGTGGTATCTTTGCACTCCGTCAAGTGCCATTTTGTCTTCTTTTTTGTATAAGGGTTAGAAAACAAATTAATTTACTTTACTCTTGAAGCAACCATTTGAGAACTAATTGCCTTTTGGAGGAAGCTAAATTCCTTGAAACAATTTTGAGTTAGTTTTTGCAGGAAGTAAAATGGAATTGGCATTTGTACCAAGTTTCATATTTTTTAGACCATCACGAAATTAGTTATAAATTTTTGAACTTGAAATATAGTGGTCATTTAATCCACACACGTTGTAGGCCTTTTTGATCACTAAGGAATGTGCTCTAAATTCAACAAAAAAAACAACATTGATATAAGTTATATCAAAAAGCAAACATTGAAATAAGTTTTATCAATTTAAAAAAAATATATAACCATACAAATTCAAAGTAGACATGTTAGAGATTACATGAAAAAAAGAAATGGGATAAGATCACTTATGAGTTCAAAGATTATAATGTTAGATAATGGAAACCCTAAAATTGTAAAAGTATGTTGTAGTCTTTCAAAACTCTTTTCATGTGTTAAATCTAAGAAATTGGTCACCAAAAAAATATGAGATTTAAGGGCTTTCTACATATAATCCAAATCAATTTACAGTAGTGTTTTTAAATAAATTTCTAATACATTTTTTCTCCAAAATAATGTGTACTTTGTGCTCATTTCCAAGAACACTGGATACTAAGAAATCAAGATTTGCAATGGACACCCTTGCACACAATTGTGAATAGAAAAAGTCATAATTGTTTATTTTCAAAATAGGATTTTAGATGCTAGAATTAGACCTCAAGATTTTGTAGGTATCAGTTTTTAGTTGGCATATCAAAATGTGATTGAAAGACTTGAAATCACCCATGAAAAAATTGGTCACTATAAAAACATGAGGTTAAAGGGCCTAACACACATAATCCCAATCAATTTATGGCTTCTCAAAATCTAATCGACAGTTTCTTTAAATGAATTTCTAATGTGATTTTTTCTCCAAGATCTAGTATAATTTGAGGCTCATATTGAGCCCTCAATACTATAGAAAGTCAAGATTGTAATGGACACCCTTGCACAAAATCTTGAATTGGAAAATCATAATCAATCATTTTCAAAGTCAAATTTTTGATGCTAAAATAAGACTTTAGAAAGTATTTTTCAAGAATATGAACTACTAAAAATAGCAACTTGGTTAGGTTTTATTTAACTTCAAAGCATTGTTGACACCAAAATTTGGTGCCTCAGACATTTAGGGATTAATGACATTCAAGTGCAAATGAGGTATCAATTAAGCAATGAAGGCTAAACCAATAAGTAACTAAATCTAAATAAAAAGGACCAATGTGGCCATGTGAACCAAATGCCACAAATCAAAGCCCTTGCACTCCTTCATGCATAAAGCTTTCTATTCATGTTAGTTTCGTGGCGTTTGGACCTATGGGGTGAAAATTAAGTATTTTTTCAAATTAAAAAATTGAACTAAACAATGTTCTATTTTGAAAAAAAACATCAATTTTACATTGTATGTTCAAATGTTACAAAAGAAAGCCCTTGCACTCCTTTGTGCATAAAGCTTCCTATTCAAATTCTATTGGTACGCAACGTCTCACACTGCAACAAAGCCCTTGCACTCTTTTGTGCATTAAAAAATTAATTTTTGAATTAAAAAACTAGGAAATTTCTATTATTTTTATTTGGATTGTGGCAATGGTAGAGGGCACACAAAATGTTCTTAAAATTATTTTTGAACTTCAATTTTAGCATTGACAATATGATTTTCAACTCTGTACCTGTATTTTTTCCCTTGGCGTGGCGTGGCATAGGCTCAAGTGCGTGGGGCGTTCCTCCAACCAACACCAACCGCCCAACAATTCTTGATCAGCATGTGGCGATCCCCCACCTAGCCAGGCAAATGGTGTGGACGCTTTATTCCCACCCTTAGAATAAAATGTACACAAAGCCGGGTTCTTGTAATTTTGAAGTCAAATTTCTAAAGGGTGTCTAACAATATGTAATCGAGTTGAGCCTTCTAAGCAATGGATCTTGTAGTGTTCCTACTCCTAATTGTTTACTTGTTAATATTTATCCAAAAATAACCAAAATGAACCACGTATTAGTATTGGTGGTCAGTTTTGACTTTAATTGCCAAAATTAAGGTCCAATGGTTGTTAGTCAATCAAGATGAAAAAATAGCTTAATTTATAGGGTTTGTTTTACCCTTTCCAAAATGATAAATAATTCTCAATTTGATATATCTCTCTAGCAAATAATAATGGATGAAGTTTAACTTTAATTATCTTTTGTCAATCCTTTTAACCTTCGTGATAAATTCTTAACTATTTCTTACTAATGGAATTAACTTGAAATTTCAATGTTATCCTTGGAAATTGATAATTTTATCTTTTTACCTTTGCTTTAAGTCTCTTTAAAAAGCTAAAAACTCTTAACTTCCAGCTTCTTGGTTTCAATGTTATTTATGGTTAAATTTTGACCGTGTCGGTTCATCAAAATTCTTACGTAATCCTTTTTTACCTTAAAGTTCTAACTTTTGACCTCTTGGATAATTGTTGATTAGTGGTGAAATTTGACCGTTGTCTGGTTCATCAAAATTCTTCCGTAATTCCTTTTTACCTTAAAGTTCTAAATTATCTCTATTTCCACCTCGTATTCTAGTACCCTAAAATATTTCTAACTGGTTCCTAAATGAGTAGCTTACCTTTTATAATTCTTTTTATCCTTAGTAAAAAATTCTCAATTAATTCTTACTAATTGGGTAAATTTGGAGTTTTTACTTTTATCTTTTGAGATCAATATTCTTATCTTTTAACCCTTGCTTTAAAGTTTTAAGGTAAAAACTTCTTATTTTTGACTTCCTAGGTAATTGTTGTTTACGGGTGAATCTTGACCATTGTTTGGTTCATCAAAATTCTTCAGTAATTCTCTTTTATCCTAAAGTTTTAAGTTACCTCTAATTTTACCTTGTAGTCTAAGATTCCTAAAAGTTTCCTAAAAGATTCCTCGTGATAACTTCCTCTTTTTACGGCTACTTTTCCTCTAGGGATAAATTCTAATAACTTTTTATCAATTGTGGTGAAATCTTTTGTAATGGCTATAGTAAATTTTAAAAATCTTTAGTAAGTTTTTTATTGATTTTTTTCCTAATTTCCTATGATGATTTCAATTCTACTTAAAAGTCAAAAAGTTTAATGTCTAATCTACTAACTTGGAAAAAATACAAGAATTCTTAGCAAAAATAATCAATTAGTGACCTGAACACTGGTACTTTCCTTGTTGTACAACACCACCCACCGGTCGATTGCACGCTCCAATTCCATCTTTGATGTTTTGCGTTTGAATTTTTATAACTTTTTTTTATAGCTTTTTGGAAATCCCAAATTTTTCCGTCCAAATACTTTCTTTTCTTTTGTTGGCTTTTTCTTTCTAGTGTTTCTTTTCTTTTGAAGATATTTTGTAGAAATAAAATCTAATAGAATCTAACCACAACATTTGGAAGATATTTCATAAGAATAAGATCCAATCAAATCTAAAGCTAAATTCTTGGCTAATTCTATTGGCACTAACAAAGTCTATAAACAAGGTTTGTTTAACTTCTTCTACAAATAATTAATTCTAGAATCTTTCCAAGGTCAACTATTCCCCATTTTGTCTTATTAATTTGTCTTATAAAAGAATCTAATTAACCCCTAAAGGACCAAGCACCATTTTTTGGCAACATAGCGATTTTGGGCAGCTCACTACGGATGGAGTTTTTATTTTTTTTCTTTGAAAATTTTACACAAAATGTGCCCGAGGAGTAGCTTTAAGGCCCAACAATTTTCGTAGCTTTTGACTATACGGTTAAAAAGTTATTGCATGATATGTGATTTTCATTGGACGGCGGGCAGCCCGGGCAGCTCAAAAAACTTCTTGAAAAATGACTTTTAAAAAAAATAAAAATCTGAAATTGGTTCTTTAGATTTATATAGAAGTGTGAAGCTTTGAATCATTCAATTTGGATCTATGAGTCAAAAGTTATGAGGATTTTAAGTTTGTGGGGTAGGTATGGTTTTGAAAGACTCCATACCTACCCTCAAACTTAAAATCTTCATAACTTTTGACTCATAGATCCAAATTGAATGATTCAAAGCTTCACACTTCTATATAAATCTAAAGAACCAATTTCAGATTTTTATTTTTTTTAAAAGTCATTTTTCAAGAAGTTTTTTGAGCTGCCCGGGCTGCCCGCTGTCCAATGAAAATCACATATCATGCAATAACTTTTTAACCGTATAGTCAAAAGCTACGAAAATTGTTGGGCCTTAAAGCTACTCCTCGGGCACATGTTATGTAAAATTTTCAAAGAAAAAAAATAAAAACTCCATCCGTAGTGAGCTGCCCAAAATCGCTATGTTGCCAAAAAATAGTGCTTGGTCCTTTACGGGTTAAATCTAGGGAATTTCATCATTCTAATGGTTGACTTAAAACCTACTCAACATCCTTGAATCACATATATTTCTCTTATGCAAAATGGATTTTGTTCATTCTGAAGTTGAGTTTGAGAAACTGGAGTGAGACAAAAAGCTTGAGCTTTGAAATCTCCAAAATGAATTGAGAATGATTGCCTCAGTGTGGAAACGAACTAAGCTGATTGAGTGAGATGGAAGATCAAGCCTGGAGTTGACCCTGAGTCGATTTGGCCTTGTGTAATCTGAATCTGTGTCACCCAGTTCAAGAAATATGAAATTTAGTTAACTCTGGCTTTCTGTTCGTTTCTCTTGAAAATTAAATACTCTGGGCTTGTTCACAACTGGTTAAATAGTAAGAATCTGAAATTTAGTTAACTGTGGACTTTGTTCCAATTGGTTATCTAGTGAGAATCTGAAATTTAGTTAATCTTCACTTTACAGACTCTTTGGTAAACTGTAATTCCCAAGAGACCAGTTAGTTTTAAGAAAAAAATTAATTAAACCAAAAATTTGGGACCTGTGGGTATCTTCCCGGTTTTTGGTCGTTTTTTGATGGATGCATGTGGAAAAAATAAGCCCAGTTAGCAACCCAGTATAGTAAGCGATCCAGAACAATACAATTTGACAAGCCGGGTTGGTCACAGACCTTGCTAGCCGGTACCTGGCCGGCTGTCTTGGCTAGATTCCTGAATTTTTGAACTGGTTGGCTGACTCTCGGATTGGTATTTCCTAATTTTTGAACTGGTAGTTGTTGCCAAAGTTTTGGTTTTTGAAACCAAACACTTGGGTCTCCAAATGGGGATCCCTTAACACAACTTCAACCGGAAAATTCTAACTAGGTGCGAAGCTTTGCCGTCCGGGGGGTTTAGGCTCAAATTTCAAGGAAGTTTGTCTAAAGATTTTAGTAAAAAATGTGATAAAGGGAGGACTTAATAGGCAATAGCTTTGCCGTAATAGAGGTTTTAACCTCAAATTCTGGAACAATTTTGCAAAAGTTTCGTTACACGTGGGACTTTAAGAGTTTTAAAGACTTTCAAACAATACTTTGGACCATGTATTCCCTTGGCAAGACCTAGGGGGATTTTCTCAAACCAATAGTTTGAAATCGCACACCAAAGCTTTGTAGGAATAAAGTTAGTGAACAAGGACTCTTCAAACACAATAATTCGAGCTCCAAGGTATTTGAACTAACGGCAAATATCCTTGGTGTTAGTACTCAAAGTGATCTCAAGAATCATTCAAGCGCAAGGTTAGCAAGCTTTCCAAGGGGACTCCAACGTCCTTTGAAATGGGCTCAACACAAGAAGTGATAGAGAAATCAAGGAGCAAAATCACTCCAAATCGCAATTCAAACAAGTTTTTGACAAATTGCCAAATTTCAACAACGTGGCCGCGTTTTAGCCAAAGCTTACGAAATGAAAAAGGGGTGCAAAAAGAGCGGAGGAGATGGCCTTATATACTCGCTCAAGGCCCTCAGCTTCCCTCCAATTACCTACTTCTACTCCTAGGTAAATCCAAATTAACCTAATTAAAGTTCTACACTACTGCTGTGATTGCTCAAATTTTTGGAGAAATGCTCTAAACTCTAAATTGATTGTGCCATCGTCTTTAGAAGGCCCAAATTAGTCCAAGGATTCCTCTACTCCCTGTTTCCAAGTCATTTTGCACGTCAAAACCAATGTTTAGCATAGTGATAAAAAGGGTAAAAAAATTCAATTGTTGGAGATGATTTTACTTTCAAGTTTTGACTAGCCTAGGTTATTGGTGTGGTTCAAGATAGTAAGAAAAGAGTCTAATTTGACTCCGATCAGAAATTGTGAGGTCTTGGTGCGCCAGTCAGTCCAATAAATGTTTTTAAATCTATTAAAAGTCTATTAAGGCCGCTGATTTTGGTACTTGTCGGGGTCGGAATGGAATGGAATTTGGGAGGGCGCTTTATTAGCACTAAATATTCTATCCTAATTTTTAGTGAGATTTTACCGCCACTTTGGGATTTTCTAGGAATTTTCCAATGCGTAAAAACACGGATGACTTCCCATGGAATCATTTCCGTAATTTAAAAAATTACGGAACTTTTTGGGCAACCTCTAAGAAGTTTCCAAGTTCCATATGCAAGCTTACATCTTACTTTGTACTGATCAGAAGAGTGTCTAATTCAATATCTTCCTGTTTAATTTTCTCCGGGGAGGGGGGGGATCATTCTAGACATAGGATTAATTTCCTCCCAGGGAGGGAATCATTCTTGGCTTGGAGAATCTAGCAATTGACTTTCACCGTTACACTCTTGGCATATTTCTTGGTTAGAATCATCGTTCTTTGTCCATAGATTGCTTATAATTATGGTCCTGATTTTTACCTGCATTGTCACATTATTTATTTTCTAATTTTTTGTCCTATTCTAAGTATACACTTTTGCTTGTTAAGCTCTTCAATAGTCTATATTTAGGTGGTTCTACGATTTGGCCATCAAGGGTTTAATATCATTTCAACCCTTAAATGTCCTCTTAAACACCTAAGTAGACCTAAATTTTAGTAAATAGAAGTGCTTAGAGCGCTTCTGGACTTCTTGGACAATTCTCACTGCATTCGTAAGGATTTTGTCCAAATGCCATGTGAATACACTTACAACGTCTTTTGAACTCTAATTAATGGTAAATATGAGCAAAAAGTGAAAAAAAGATAATTCTGAGGTTCAAGTGCTAACTTCAGAGCTCACATATGGTAGGGCGCTAACTTGGCATGTGCAATAGGCCTGGATTTTCCCTAATTTAGAGTCACAGGGAGAGCTCTGTATGGTTAACCCTTAAAGGACCAAACACCGTTTTTTGGCAGCATAGTAATTTTGGGCAGCTCACTACAAACGGAGTTTTTATTTTTTCTTTGAAAATTTCACAGAACATATGCCCAAGGAGTAGCTTTGAGGTCCAACAATTTTCATAACTTTGGACTACAGGGTTAAAAAATTATTGCATGATATGTAATTTTCCACATTCGGCGGGCAACCTAGGCAGCTCAGAAAACTCCTTCAAAAATCACTTTTTTGAAAAATGAAAAAGTTGAAAGTGTTTTTTAGGAAACATTTAAGAATAGAAAAGTTTGAATCACTCCATTTTGTTTAATGAGGTGAGAGTTATTAAGAATTCTAGTTTGTGGGTAGGTTTGGAATCTAGAGACTCCATACCTATCTACAAATTGGAATTCTTAATAGCTCTCACCTCATTAAACAAAATGGAGTGATTCAAACTTTTCCACTCTTAAATGTTTCTTTAGAAGAACTTCCAATCTTTTCGTTTTTCAAAAAAATGATTTTTAAAGGAGTTTTTTGAGTTGCTCGGGCTGCCCGCCAAACGCGAAAAGTTACATATCATGCAATAACTTTTTAACCATGTAATCAAAAGTTATGAAAATTGTTGGACCTTAAAGCTACTCCTCGGGCACATGATTTATGAAATTTTTAAAGAAAAAAATAAAAAACTCTGTTTGTAGTGAGCTGCCCAAAATCGCTATGTTGCCAAAATACGGTATTTAGTCCTTTAGGGGTTAAAGTGGTCATAAGAAATAGCTGAAAATGTGACTATTACTAAATACAAAAAAGAGGGTAGTCTAAGCTATCTACAGTCTATCTAGATTTACATTCTAAAATGACTGCTGTGATTGGATTGACGCAATGGGGTACATTGTTGGTTTTGGGTGCTTTTCCCTCAAGAGCACTGTAGAATATATAAAATTTCTTAAACTAGGTTTATACTACGCATGGGGCCGGATTGAAGGCCGACCCAATTTGCCTTCAATCCTGCTTTCAATTTGGCCCCATTCTTCCATCCAGCCCCAGATAATGTAAAGTGTTGTGGCCAAATTCTAGAGCCCAATTTTTTTCGATTCATGTGCTCTTGGATTTTCTCAATGCCCAATCAAAATAAAATAAAAACATGCATGTTTTTCTTTCTTTTCCTATTTTTTCTATTTCAAAAATAAAAGAGAGAGTTTTTTAACTTTTTGTGAACCTGTTTATTTTTCTCCCCAAGTTCTCTATTTTTTTGTACTTTTCAAAAGTAAATTGAAATTCAATTTGACTTCATTTATTATTATATGTATTTTTTAATTATTGTTTAATCAGTATACATTGAATCCTCGATTGAATCTCATTTTCAATTGTCAGTTAAAATTTTTGCAAATAAAAAACAATGTTCTAGACCTTCACGCACAACCAAATAGAATTTAGGAAATGAAAAATGTAGCATGTAAATTTTCAGCACCTTCCTTTACATCCATCCAGCTTCTACAGACTCTGTCATTGCACCAAAAATTATACATGTGTAAACAGATAGAAAAAAAAGTTTATGCAATATGTGAACATGCGCCTTTAATAAATTCTATGATCTAAATACAAAAGATTGACTCAAATTAGGAATGAATCCATCTTTGAATCCTTGCAAACTACTAAATTCTAGAAAAAGTTTGACATTGCAAATTCAAGAGTTGGTTATTGGCATACTTGTAATAACCTAATAACATTCTATCCATCAACGGAGGAGTTGAAATCAACTTTATTGAATCAACTAAGGAACTAAATTAACTGGAAATATTTATTAAGGAGCTAAATCAATAATTAAAATTAATTGAGCAGCTGAAGTAATTGAAAAATAAACTGAAGAGCTAAATTAATTGAGGAACTTAATAAACTAAAAAAATCAGTTGAGGAGCTAAATTAATTGAGGAACTTGGAGAGCTAAATGAATTGTCAAAAATTAACTTAGAGGCTAAATTAATTGCAAAATTAATTGAGGAGCTAGATTATTTGAAAAAATCAACTGAGGAGATAAAACCTGCTTACGTACCCAAATTCAAATTTTCTAGAATTTAGGTGGGTACAACCATTTTTTTCTACTCTTTTTTTTTAATATTTAAAATTTCAAAGTGATTAAACTTTCAATTTTTCATGTTGGCAAGTGAAGGAGGTTTGAATGCACCAAAGAATGCAACATTTGGATACAACATGCAAAAATTATAAAAGGTCAAAGTTTCAAATAATAACTTCTTGTTGATTCATGCTAGAGATGCTCATGATCCAATGGAGGAGTCCAATCCAACTCTAGATGGGACTTTGGGCCACCCTAAACCTTATTCTGATTGCATCCTTGGGGTCAAAAAGTTTGACGCCAAAACAATGCTACTTAAGGCAACACGTAGGACAAGTTGTATTTTTGGCCTAGCCCTAATACATTATTGTCACATTGGTCAAGTTGGAATCATCGGATGGCATGGACGGGCGGACATATTGGACAGTGTGGGCGGACCAAATAAACAATGCGATTATTTTATAGTAGTCACATCGGATAGTGCAGAATTCCTAGTTGGTTTCAATTTTGATTTCAATTGTAAATTTAAGCGGTGTTTCATACTACAAGAGAATGGGGTGTTTTAAGTGAGTTTTTAAGTATAGTCCTAGACATAAGGTTTTTAGTAATGACCTTTAAGGCAATATTTAGCAAAATTTTACTAGAAACACATGTATTTCTCGTAAAATTTTGCTGGAAATTGCCTTAAGGGTCATTATTTAAAATCTTATGTTTAGGACTATACTTAAAAACTCATTTAAAACACACCATTCTCTTGTAGTGTTCTATCCCATTTTGGTAGGTTGATTATTAGTTTTTGTGTCTAATTTGGTAATTTTGGATGTTATCTCACCAATTTGGAAGTAGTCTTTGTTGTGAGTTTCTAGTTGGAAGTGTGGTTGAGTATATCTAGGTGGTGGGGATGCTAATTTGGAGTTTATATGCTTGTTGGAGCCTTGACGGCATAATGTGAAGTTATTTCTTATTAGTAGTTAGTTGGGCAGTTAGGTTAGCTTCCAATTGTTTGGCAACCACTTGTTTTTGGATTCCTATTAGGCTATGGTTTTTCAAGTTGTCTTCACCCACTTTGAGAGGGTCAAGTGCAATTTCCAACTTGGAGTTGACTGCATAAATTTTCTTTAGTTTAGCGATGTGATGTATATTGGTTGGAGTGATGGAAATTGTGGTTTTAAGTTGGAAATGATGCAGCAAGTGATGTAGATGATGAATGCAAAGGAAACTATATTATTGTAAATATTGATATGTTCACAAATTTAGTTTAATACAGAAAATCCTTTCAGCCAAGTGGGTTGTGCCATGTGTGTGTTCGTGGATGATTAAATTTGTTGGAACATGGAAGTATAATTCATGATTTAAATTGGAAATCCTTGAGTGTGTTATATTGATTCTAAATGGGATAAGTTATAATTGGGATAATTGTGTGAATTTTAGATATGGTGATTGAGTGCAAATTGTGATTTCAATGTAGGAGTGCAAATTGTAATTCCAATATATGAATGCAGTATTGTTGTAATAATGTTTCGGCTATGGAATTCCAAGGTGGATTATTGAATTTAAGTCGAGATATTTTGATTTTAGATATTGAACCTATTAGCATAGATTCCTTATTTGACCATCTCTTTTGGACCGAACTTATTTTACTAAAAGAGTAATTTTCAATTAGGTCATTATTCTCCTTCAACAAGCAAGTTAGGACCATTGGACATCTAGACGGGCGAACGAATCGGACATTTTGGACAAACTGTCCATCCAATGTGACAACTACGCCCTTGTATAAAGCCCTTGGGCCAGATTGGAAGAAATTGAGTGATCCTATTGGTCCAAACTTAGAGGGTTTCGACAGTCCTTTCAATCTAGCCCCAAGTATAAACCGGGCCTTAGATAAATAGAATTCACTAAGAAAACATCTAGCAGCATACAAATTAAGATTCACTGGAAAGCCCCTAGTGTGTGTATTCACTTCCATGATTGAAGACTTTCCAAACCAATTTGCAACTGTGCACACTCTTTTTTGCGATCTTCACTACTGCTAATGGAACAAAAAAACCCAAAATCAATCAATCGAACACCTTGTTGCTAAGATGTTACTATACTAAATGTTGCCGTGAAGAATTAATTCTAGATTCATGCACAACATCAAGAGCATCAAATGTGGCCTTCTTTGATTCTAGATTCAAAGTTCCTAGAAATCATGCATCTAACATTCATAAATATTGTAGTCCAACTTTGTATTTGTTTTTGAGCCAATTAGTAGTTTTGGTGACAATTTGTACAGCTTGCCAATCGGGAGTGTACTTACAGGGTTATATGTAGCAAGTTACTAATTGGAATGCGTATGAGGGTTTTGGAGATGCAAAAGGATTAGATCCGATTGTTAGTTGCAACCACTATGGCGGTCTAGCCTTTTAGGCTGGTGATTTTTCAATTGGCAGTTCAGTTGACCTCAATGAAGTACAAACTCCTTCCCAGCTGGAAGTGAAAAACAATTGTGTATCTTTGTGTTTTTGTAAATGGTTTTATATATAAGAATGATTTGCAATTGGAAATGTTTGTGTCTGAATGTTTAAATATGAGTAAGTGTGTACAATTGGAGTTTATGTGCTGGCTATGAAAAAGAATTACCAATTGAGTGGAGATTTGTTGTTGGCTGAGTGTTGAGTAGTTAGAGTGGAAAATCAAAGTGAGTAGTCGGTGATGAATAATTATTGTGGAGTGACTATGAGGCTAATTGAGAGATTAGAAACAATTGGAAAAGAAAAGTGAGAGATTGTGAGAGATAAATTAAATTGGAAATAATGTGTGAAGCAATTGAGAGTTTAATTTAAAGAAATATAAAAATTGTGCTTAAGTAAATTGTAAGAATCAATCAAGTTGGGATAAATATAAAATGATAAAAGAGGAATTGTAAGAATGAACCAATTGATAAAGAATATAAAATTGAAAGATGATGTTGTGAATGAGAGTCATGAGTGAATATAAATAGTCCGTATGCTAAAAAATAATTGTAAGTTCTTAAATGAAACCAATTAGAGTGAGTTATGATGTACTAGTTGTCGCAGCACAGGGCAAGCAAATTTCCAATTATACTACCAAAAACCACTCTAAAGTATAACAAAGTGACTCTAAAGTTTGAACCTGCAAGATTTTGTGAAGTATCTAGCCTTATTTGGTCTCTAAGCTCAGTCAGTACCTATATTTCCCCTTTGGGTCCTAACACCACAACCGGAAACACAACAACATCAAAAACTACAATTAGGCCCTCTTCTCCTTTTCCAACCCAATCAACTATCCGACCCGGTCTGTTCAAATCCTATTTGCTCATACTCTCATCCGGTTTAGTTTTATTTCTGTTTCACCATCAGAAGGTTCGCCACTTGCTTTTGAGAGTGGCAGGCCCACCACTTCTTCCGTGACTTATAGTGGCTGAAGATCCATTTTTCTACTTTCCAATCTCCTACACTAATCTGGATTCGGTTTGATTCTTCACAGCAATCCAGAGAACTCTCCGGATCACCGGTCATACAAAGACCCCCTGAACGATCCTCTCATACTACAACGACCTTAGCGTCAAGTTCCGTCTGTATAAAGTCAGGCAGTTACAAGTGTACCTATCCGTTCCAACATCAACTAAAGTTCTTCCGTTTACCAACTAGGGCAGCGAGATCTCTCTGGAGATCGGACACTCAACCGGATTTCTCACCCAGGAGTTCTAGTGCAACTAAGGAATCCCTCCCTATCCGCCTAGCCTAACAACGGTTGTCTCGCCCAAAAACCTAAACCTTAGAAGTGCTGAGGAACTGAAATCCACTCCCAACTCTTTTACAACTCGTTCATTTGCACATAAGATCAAAACCAGAACACCAAAGGGAGAAATCACACCAAAACCAGCAGGCGCCTTCTTAACTCCTCACCATACAATCCTGCCACACACGGGAGAGACACACAACAAGAAGCCAAGAGGAGACATAAACAAAATTTAGGCAAAAAAACTTGCAGCTCCCAAGCAGGGGTTGACTTATATACAACTTGCTTTACAAAGGCAAAAAGGCCCCCAAAAATCCGCACGGGACTTCCGGGTCCAATCCTAACCGACCAGGCCGGATCAACATCCGATCCAGTCCTAACGATCTTACAAAAATTACATTCCTACCTACCTACTCGGCAACTCCCCTATCCAACGTAGGACTATTGGGTTCCGCGGACAGTTGGTTCAAGACTTCTGTTAGATTCCTGCTCCGCTTCTCGGCAGCGGGATCCGAAAGATCTGACCCTGACAATGAATCTAGATGAATTGGCTGTCTAGGCCCAGTTTTTTATTGACTCTTCTTTGACTCGGGAGTCTGATCCTTGGGCTCCCTCGAATTTGATCCTTCGGTTGCAATCGAATTCGGCAGCAAGAGGTCCGAAAGCTAGATCTCCTGGGTGTACATGGATCCGTTCAGCTTCTGGCTGCTAATGTCCATCCGGTTAGCTGCCTCCATGGCTGCCACCATTGACGCTTCCACCCGATCGGTGAAATTAGTCAGGATCCGAACTATCTGGGAACCGGATATCTTCTTCTCCTCATGTACCCCTTTGTCAAATAACTCCGCCTTGACAGCGGCGGATCCGGACTCTCCGAGGGTGGCCTTTACCATCTCGGCCACCTTCCGGGTTGCTTCTGCCATTTCCCAGACTGCAGCCTTGTCCTCTTTGAAGGCAACTATCTCTGCCTTTAAAGTGTTGACTTCCTCCTGAAGCCGACAAATCTTCACCTCCTGCTTCCGGTGCTCATCCGGATTGGAGATGTACTGTGCCACCTTACTTGATAGCCTGCTATTTCCCGGTGCACCCACCAGCTCTCCGATCCTAGCGAGGGTTCCCCTCTTGATCTCCCAATCTGCTCGTATCCCGCAAAGAATAACGGTCAACTGATTGAACGGATCATTCGGGTCTTTGACCTCCGATATCTCCATTTCCGGTCCCTGTTCTGGAGTTGACCGGTTGGTAGGAGGGATTCCTCTCTTGTGAGGAGGCGTTGACTTCATCCGCTTCCTTGTCCTGAAGTGCTCCTCCTCATCTTCCTCTTCCGTCTTGGGTTTGGATCCGGTTGCGTCCTCCGGCTTGTCATCCGAACCCGACTCCCCATACTTTAGGATAGATTCTTGAATGTTCCACGTTTTCTCCTCTGTGTCCGTAAGGAGTTGGTTGCAATGGTAGAGGTGAAAGAGATAGGGACTCAAAGGAGTGGCCCTACTCTTTCCAACCCTCGTCACAAGCTGGGACACCAGATTGCAAAAGATCCGGGCCCAGTTCACCTTTTGTTCTTCGCTCAGAGAACCGAAAATGGTGTTGCTGATGGTCATTGTCACCCTCGTCGGCTTCTTTGGGTGGATGATCGGAACCAGGAACTGGAGAAGACGGAGGTGCCGGTCGCTTTTGCAATCCGCGACTGCGTATCCGTCTTTGCTGCTCGACTCTCCATGAAACTTGTCATGGATGAACTCTGCCCTCCGTCCCGCCATGCCGGAACTTCCTATCTGGAAGTTATAGACTTCCTCCACTTTTCTTCTTCCCACTCGGTTGGGCGCCCCCGGACAGTGTTGTCGAACTGATTCAACATTTTGCACTTGAGCTCTCTCACCATCCACTCCTCCCTAAACCTCCAAGGTTTATCCATCAACACTAGACAGCCCATCATGTTGAGATCCTCCATGAGCTCAGTCCTCGCTGGTTCCTCGGAAGGGATGACCGGAACTACTTTCCGGAGCTTAATCTCGGAAGAGGAACTGGGTGCTTCTAGTCTGTTCTTACAAAGCTAAGGCATGGACACGGACTGCTAATTGGACCCTTCCTGGTCGCTACCTCACTCTCTCCTAGCCGCATGTCCCGTTCTTCACTTCCTCTCGTCCGATCTCAATCGGAAGACAACACAAAACCTACAGCCCACACAAATTTGACCTCTCCTGCACTCTGACGTATCCGGCCCAAAGTTTACACACACACAACGGCTTTGGCGCAGACAAAGGAGTTAAAGCGCTCAAGGTCAACCCCAAAACTCAAGAAAAGTAAAGGAGTGAAAACGGGGACGACCAGCCTTTATATAGTCCCAGGATCCCTGACTGGTCATCATGACCTTTTTCGATCCGGTCCCTAATAATCCGGTTCAACCTTAATCCAATCTGAGATAAGTTCCGGATGTAATTTCGCTCCTGAGTACTAATACTCTGACTGGATCAAATCCAATTTACCCCTTACTGGATTAGCTTCATCTATCTTCAGTCTTCTTCTGCCTCTTAGCAAGATCCGGATCCTAATTACTCGGTTCCGTTCTAACTTTTAGGTAAGCAAAGGAAAACCAAAAATTCTGGTTGCGACACCAGTATAGTCATTCAAGAACATTTGGAGTTTCAGTCAATTCAAAGCAAGGACAAAAGGAAACATATGATGGACGTAAAAGAAACAAAGGATAAAGAGCAAAGTTATTTGAACTCAAAGACAAAACAATTGGAGAAAAGCTAGAAGATTAATGGCAATTGAAATTGGTGATAAGTGGTTCTAAAACCATAGCCTATTGATATGATAGAATGAATTTGTGAATTTCAAAATCATGCAATCGGTGTTCTTTGGAATAATAGAAATTCCGATTTAAATAAATTTACTTCCTAGAGTTTGAACTCTACTTTGGGTTTATTTTAGAGAAGAAATAAAAAAACCCGTTTACAAGTACCTACTATCTATAACGCAAGAAACCATTGCCCTATTACATAAACACAATAAAACAAGCTTATTGTAATACATACTTATTCCAATCTCATGATTATTGTGCATGACGGCCTTAGAAATTGTTAAGCCATTTGGTCAAAAGATCTTGTCCATCCACATTGCAACTGTTTTCATTAACATTCTATCATGACGGACACTAGGGTTGAAGACTGACTAGCATTGACAACTTTTTCAATTGCTAAGAATTGAGCTAGTTTAGTTGGACCTTGACCTTGATCTGAGGCATTGGTCAAGCTTGTGTACAAGATCTATATTTACATACTTAACCTTTGAGATGAGACCATGATGACACTTTGGTGAAGACCTTGAATTCTTTGCCAAGTAAAAGGTGACCTACTTGTTGTAGGACACCTCAAAATTTGTCAAATTCCTCAAGTTCTTCAGGTATAGTCATGTCTGAAAAGACTTTGCACACCCTTGTTGGTTCCAAACAATAGCAAAATAGTGAAAGATGACGGCAAGGAGACAAGTTCTAAGGAAAAAGTCATTTTGGAGTCCTCGGCAGAAGCAGAAGCCCAAGGAGTTTGCCCAGAGGCGACGGTAGTGGGATTCGTAGCAATAGGGACAAGTGGTATTCATCGGCTATGTGCTACTTGCTTGACCATCCAACTCCCGAAATCTCAATTCAATTGAGAATTTGTGGTTGTTGTTGAAACAATGACTTAGAAAATGTTTCTTAGAGCAGGAACATCATCTATATAGCGTTTCTCAATTTTTTGTTGCTACACAAGAAGAATGGGAGGAGATTGATTAGGGCACTATTGATGATTTTATTGATTTAATGCCTTGCAAAATTAGAGTTGAAATCAACGCTGATGGAGGTCATACGCAGTGGTAGTAGAGTTTAGGATTTTCTCCCTATTGCGTGTGAGTCTCTAGCGTTGCTTCTCTCATTTGAGATTTTTGGAGATGCATGTTTGAACACTTTAGGTTTGAGCTTAGGGTGTGAAGACTTTTTGGACGGGACTGTACATCATTAAAATGTATCTCCTCTCAAATATCTATGCCTTTGAATGACATTATTTGCATTTTTAGTATAGGCATCTATAGTTGGGAAGATATCTCAAAAGGCCATAAGAATGCTAGGACAACTATCTCCTCTGCACCCGATCTAAGGACCCCCCAAAGGAACTAAATTAGCGTTTATTGAAGACACCCACATTTACTAAGTAGATTGTAATGTGCAACAAAGTATAATCCCTATAGTGAGAACCCTTATGCCAAAAAAAGTATATTGACAACCAACGTAGTAGAAGAGATATGAATATTGCAATAAAAGATTGAACGTTGCAAGAGTAGATTGAAACATGCTCCAACCTTCAAGAAAAAGTGCAACTTTGGGGCCAAGCAATCCATCGTAGAAGAGGAAATACAAATAGTACAATAGAAGATTGGAAGATCAAATCAAAACATACTCCAACCTTCAAGAGAAAGCGTAACTTTGGGGTCACTCCTATTACTCATCATCACCACATCCATCTCCTCCTCATCTTTGTCTTTCACTATTCTTGGGAATTTGAACATTTGTCATTGCAATATTTCTTTGTAGGCTCTTGTAAACTCTTGCAAATCCTAATAAAAGAAACAAGATTATAAAATTTAGAAGCAAGAAGTACAATATATTGCATCAAACTAAGATTACACAAACAAAATGCAAGTCATACACGTAAAACATAAACTAACAAGCTAATGAAACTAACAAATCACAAACATAATATTCAAAATTGCAAAATAACAAACACAAAACGCAAGCATAAAACAACTCTCATTGCCAATTAAAATACACAACCAATAAATATGTAAAAAAACCCCGCAAAGCAATGAAACTTATCAATGGAAAGCTGCGGTGGGCAATGGGAGCACACAACAAGTACTACATATGAAGAAGTGAATGAATCACGAGAACGAGAGAAAAGCGAAAGAGAGATCTAGAAACCCAAGAGAAGTGAAAATAATTGGGTAGGAATCATCAAACCTTTTCTAAATCCTTATCAATCATCTATCCAATCTAAGTTGTTCAATCCATGCTTGTTGGAGTTGAGGCCAGTCACTAACACTAAGTCCCCAAAGGAATTGGGTTTCTACCTCATAGCCTGTCTGAAGAAATTTTTGCCCACTTGCTTGGCTTACAATTTGTCATTTATTTGTAATAGAATAATTTAAAAGTTTCTCTAGATGAAAGAGATTATATTGTAATAATACTACAACACCTATTTAAACCTTATATAGCAAAGTGAGTAGGATTTAAGCTTATATTAAAGTGTTGTTAGGTGCATAGCTATAGTAACCAAGTGCAAAATGCCATGTAGATAAATATGAAGGGATAATCTTTGATACCAACTAGGATCTTTTGGTTTTATCAAGATAAATATAAAATAATTATGCATGTTGAATATAGGACTGAGTTCGAATAGGTGGGCAAAAAAATTTCCTAGCGAACTACCATGCAAAAATCTGAGAACATAGACACTGGTACATGCTTGCCTAATGTGTTAAGAAATGGCCCTTGGAATCATTGTTCATCCTAAGTTTAGTTGCTTTATCCTTTATTCTACTTGATGAGTGATCACTCGGCTATTTATGGGCCATGTTTGGTGAGATGGATGTGGGACAAGGAAATTAAGGCCCTTCAAAATTAAATGGAAAACTTGAGCGTGCTAAGTTGGGCAAGTAATAGTGGCCATGCTCTGATCCCCTTGGGATTTAGGGCCTCCTGCGCAAGCGAGTTGGGCGGGCAAACTTGACAAGGAGAGCTACAGAGTCAACTTGAGCAATTGTCCTTCCATGCGAACCCGGTGGGTGGGGAGAGAGCGAGTAAGAATAGCACACATAATGATTATCTTCAAGGTAGACCACTCTCTACCAATAGGATTGTCCACCGATGATCAATGAAATACAAATTCCTCCTTTTCCGCTCACCAATGCTGACAAGACAATTGGTGGGATCTTCTTGTCTTGTAAGGTTGGACCACCTATACCTAATCACTTAAGCTCCTACGGCGTAGATGGAGAGCAATTGAATGTGATGGAGATTTTTCCCATGTAGGAAGATAGAAAATACTGAGATTGCAAAATTTTCAAAATTTTTGTTGCAAAATTGAAATTCCTGTGAATTTTGGGAGCCAAAAAGTGTTCCAAACCAATTTCCAATCTATAGAGTCTTCTAGTTCCAATCACTCAAGAACTAGCTTCCTACTATCTACTTTCTTATTACTTTCTACATACTTTAGAACATGTATCATGATCTTACTAGTTCCAACCTTAAAAGCGAGTAAAAAACAACATTATAAGCCTTGATTGGAAATAGATGCACTACACTAAAATTGGTAAATAGTGTTGGGTGATAATTAGTATTGTTCCTTGTTTTTTACCCCCAACACTATTTTCCAACTTATGTGTAAATAGTGTTGGGTTCTTAACTCCCGTCGCGAAAGTCTGACCTTTCCTTGAAAAACTGAAATTCTACACACCCGCCGTCAAAAACTGACCCTTCCCTGAAGAATGCAAAGTTTCAGTCTCGGAAGGTGCCCGTCGGAGCTTGCTAGAGTGGCCGAGCTTGCTACCCATCAGAGCTTGCCTGTCGCACCAATTTGCCGCAAGCGGGGGTCCCTCCAGCTCCAACCTTTCATTAGGCTCCTACCAGCTCCACCTCCAGCCGATCCTTGGTTGGAGCTCCAAGTCTGACCTTCCCTTCGTGCTCTGATTTCAAGGATTATTGCAGCATTTCAGGGATTATTGCAGCATTTCAGGGATCATTGCAGCATTTTAGGGATGATTACAGCATATCAAAGATTATTGCAGCATTTCAGGGATTATTTCCTATTTAACACTAAATGCACTCTTGTCAAAAAGTTGAAATGACCAAATCTTACTATGGAACTAAAATAGTGTTGGATTGGGTAAATAATATTTTAACACTAACCTTGCAAATCACAATTAGTGTTAGGTGGGACAATTAGTGCTGCCAACACTATTTACTAATTTTAGTGCACCGGTTGAGAATTGGTATCTGATCGGAAATGGGTGGTCCGACCTTAGTGCTTCTTTTTCCAGCCCGACTCATATGGCAGGAGGCCCTTGGGGCCGTGACGGTTTGAATTTGTGTATTTTATTAAATTTAAATTTACTTGTTCCCCAGACGTTCTCTGAAGTTCCCCTAATGTTCTCACAGTCCTTGGAAAAGTGTGAGCAGCTGGATAAGAGACCTCGTCGAACCTCCTTCGCAACACTGCCAAAAACTTCTTCTGTTTCGAGATTTGATTGCAGCATCCAGTTCGCAATCCTTGCTAGAGTTTCTACTTCCGACCCATCACAAAATTTCTCGATAAAAAATTTGCAGAGTTTCGGGTCTTCAGCTCCATCCCAATTCGCCATAGCTGCTCCTCTGTTGTTTTCTTGCACCCTGTCTGTCTGTCTTCGACAATTGGGTTCACGCATTGCCGGCAATGGCGCTCTCCTCCTTATCTTTCCTTCTCCCTCTCCCTACTCCTGACGGTGTCTATTCTTCCCTGAATGCTTCTCATCGCCCTTGCTCTCTTTCCACCTCTTTATGGAATTCGACTGACAGGAAAGCGCAGTTTCTTGTAATGGCTGGCAATGGCAAGCGTGAGAAAATGGATTTCTTTCTTGACGATGATGGTGGTGATGATTTGGGAGAGGATAAAATCCCGGACCACGTGGTGGATATGGAAGAATGGATGCGCAACCGGCCTTCAGGATTTGGGGTGGGCAAGGTATGCGCCATTTAGTGTACAAATGTGGGGCTCATTTTGGTTACCAATTTGCGAGGAAACAAGATTTTGGAGCGCGTTAGGGTTTAGGGTTTTTGCAACTAGTTTGGGAATTTTAGGGGAAGGACCATGTCATTCTTGAGGAGCTGCTTCAACACACTTTGGAATTGCTATTGGACACAATCCTGTGCTCTTGACAATCCTTGCAAAATCACGTTCACCATTGTTTTGAATTTCCTTAGCTCCATATGAGAGTTCTCTATTGTCCAGATATTGGAAAATTTTAAATTGAATTTGGGTTTTGCTGTGGAGAGTGGCTAGTGGTTTCAACTGCTATAGAATGTCATGGTGGCATCTTCTTCAGAGGTAATATTTGAGATTTTTCGACAATTTTGAGATTGTGATTTGCAGGAGTATGACCTTGCTTTGGAGGAAAAACTTTTGGTAGAAATTGAGGCTGACAAGAAGGCAAGAGAGGATGCGAAATTGAGGACAAAGGCGGGGAAGGGCAAAATCACTCCCAAGGCAAAACCAAAAGTAACAGGTGTGAAGCCAATTTTTTTCCACAGCATTTTCATGTTTTCATTCCCATTGTGTTCTACGTATTCTTCTTTCTTTGTGTCAATATGGTATAAGTTACAGGATACTAGAAACTCTTAGGGACCTGATCCCGTCTTCTATATTGACCCTGCTGCCACCAGTAACTCATCTATTCATGAAATTGGATGGATTTATTAGTACGTGGTGTGAGCATGACTGACTAATTGTCTATGGTCATTGATCTTCAAATGGAAATGGGAGTGTCTACTGTCACTTGTAGTCGTCTACCACTTCCCACTTTAAAATTGCATAAGAATTCATACATAGTGATAAGAACTTGATCTCAACAGATTTGACTCTTCTACCCAAAGTGATCTCTCAACAGCTCTGTACTGATCTTCCAAATTTCACACTTCTACACATGCTAAAATGCGCAAAGTGATGCAAATAGTGTTCTCTACCAGAGTCCCTGCCATATGCTGAGACTTTTGAAGTTCTGCAGAAGTACCCGCTGGTGTAGAAGTTTGGGTGGGGACTTTGCCGCGGAAGAGGAAGGTGGAACGGGACTTGCGTGCTGCGTTTCGCAATGCTACAGGGCTACTTCACATTCGACCTATTGTGGACCCTGAGAATGAGAAAACTCGCGAGCCTATGTGCCGGGGGTTTGCCTTCTTCACATTTGCCACTGAAGATGACGCATATGAGTAAGTCACATTACCTTTCTTTTTAGATCAACACTATTGTGTTTTTCCACTTGCACGTTTCTGTGACCGTGAGGATGACATTGTTTCCACGAAACAATGTCGAAGAGTGGTTTCTGCAATCGAATTATCGAGCAGTATCCTTTCAGTTTATCTTCACTGAAATGTCATACTCTAAGTATGAAATAATTAAGCAACTGCCCGCAGCAATCAAGTAACTTTAATTTTCTAATTGGGGTGTAAATGTCCATTAGATATTTGTAATAACTAGCCTATTGTGTGCCCGCAATGGGGAGTTCAGCTTTCAAGTTCGCTAACGACTGCCACTTGTTGGTGAGGGTAGATATTTTCTCATCCGCTTCCCTCCCCCTGCTTCGGATGTAGCTCATCAGCAGGCTTCGTGGAACGACATTATAAATATAAAATGTCTCAGGTTCTCCTCAGTCGAGTAGAGAAATCTCGATATATCATAATACTAAATGCATGACGAACTTTGCGTACAAAATTATCTTGCGCTCGTGAAATCCTTAGACTATTTTTTATTCTACTTCAAACCATTGGTATTGGCGTAGTTAGTTGGTTTGTCCAATATCGGGGGGACTTCAGTTAATGTTGGAAATGAGTGTAAATTCATTGCAAGTTAGTTAGCGGGATTTAGCACTAATTTGCTGACTGGCACAACTTGTGCAGTGTGAACATTTAGTAACTAATTCCAGTTGACTAATTGGCACTTCTTCGTTTGATACTAAAATAGTTGGGGTTGCGAACGTTGAAGTGAAACTTACACGAAGTTATAACAATCCTCTGCAGCTTCGTATCACGATATAATGGAGAGAAAGTGAAATTCGGGAAGGTGGAGAAGAAGATTGCTTGTGAAGTGGCCAAGTCGGACAGCCCCTGGCACCCAAACCCTGACGATGGCAGTCGTGCCTCAAGTGCCATATCGGTTCCAAAGTTGCAAGTGAGAGACACACGTTCATCGAAAATTGTAGTTACTCCTACAAAGAAATTGGACAGAGAATTGGACATTGTAACAGACATATCCTCAGTTACCAGCAAGTCATTTGTAGAACAAGGAGAAGATGTGGAAGTAAGCGAAACCGAATTGCGTGCTATGGAAGAGAAAATATGGGATCAATTTGAAGATGACGACGACAGAGCCTTGGATCTGGAGCTTGCAGAAGAAAAAAGCTTTGTTGACGATGAGGATGAATCAGCACATCCTCGATCGGCTGTGGATGAAGATGAATTGCCTGAGCCTGTAGTAAGGGTTATGAATATTGATGAAGAAGAAAGAGTGTCAGAGAGGAAGGTGAGGGAATCATTAGACGTGGATGAAGAGGATTACTCTGTAGAGAAAATCAAGGAATTAGAGGCTAAAGTCAGGGAAATGGAGAAGAAGATCCAGCTATCAGCTCAAACTGAAGAAGAGAGAGTGGAAATGCTGGAAAAGCGACTTCTGGGCAAGGCAAAAGCCGCAACTACGGTTTCTGCTAGTAAAAAGGAGGGTGAGAAGAGGAAGGCCGGAGCAAAGAAGAAGTCCAAAGCAGCGAAAAAGTCCCCAAAACCAAAGATTGGGAGTCTTGGCTCAGCCAGCAGGTATACTTCATGACTTTCCTTGTGGTTCCTTTTGGTTCATGCTATTCAATAGGTTTGATAGCTACTGCAATTGCGTACCTTTTCTGGGCAAGTTGGTCACGTTCATCATTAGTTCGATTGCCCTTCCTTTTAAGCAAATCCCCTTTTGTTCCATTTCATTTTTGCACCTTCGCGCATTCCGAAATGAAGCAAAATACCGTCATTTGCCGTAGCCTTGTATTCACTGATCCGGGTTTTGTACACATCCACTCCTCATTAGTCCTGCGTTGCTCAGTAGACCTGTCACTCTATTGTTTGTTACACCCTAAAGGACAGAGTTCATGGTTTTAAATGACCAATCTGATTGATCATATTATGAAAATTATAATGCATTTGGTGCTAAATAGTACATCACCAGAGTCAATGAAGAACATTGCAGGTGTTCGTCAATAAATAATAAAATTGAGCAAAAGAATTGTCCCCGTATGAGCCATTCAAATGTGCTAAAAAACCATGACGCCTATCTTGGGCGTTCTTAACGCGTATGGGTTAATTATAAAAACATGTTTTCTTATGAGGTTTGTTGCTGCTAGTGCAGGCTGAAGGCTAAAGAAAGGGCGATTCTGACTGGCGTCATGTCGAAGTATGTATCGACCTCTCCCTAGTTCTCCCGGTCTCTCTATCTGCCAGAACTGGACGGACAGAAGCTGGAAGATGACATCCAAGGTTCATCAAGAGTGGGTACCCAATTGGCATGATGAGGATGCTACAGAGCTGAAGAAACCGAATGCAACTCTAATTCTATGGTGCGCTCATTCTTTAGGGACTCTACTAACCTCTCTAATAGTGCATCCGTATGAGGGTCACTGTTAGAAATCTGAGGAGGGGTTGCAACGTAGCAGTATTAAGTTCGTTGTTCATCCTGTATTCGGCATTTGAGGGTTCTCTTGTTTGGCTCTGCACTTCATTCCAAGAAAAATCGGGAGTAGAATTCTGAGGGCTTCTCTTGCAATGTTACAATTAGAATGAGATTTAGGTTGCCACCCCCTAATAGCAACACTTAAAGCACTAAACTGACCAAGTTTTCATTGGGTTTTGTTAGCAAGGGGATTTCAATGCAGTAAAGTGTACATCACTTTGTATTTTATTCAATAGTTATTAGGGTTCAAACGTTTATTGGAAGATGACGGGCAACCAACATGGTTCTGATGTTAACCCTAAAACGCCAGGTTGGTCACCATGGAAATCATCTTTTCTGGTATTGTGTGAATCATTTGCTTAAAAATAAAATCAAGAACATTCATTGCAGGTCAAACTATTGTGCAAGACCTCCCCTTTTCATACAAAATTTCAAGGATGAACATTTGCACTTACATAAAAGTATTTTTTGTCATCCATCCAACCATTTTAGTATTATGATCCCTTCTAATGTGTTAAGATCACAACAAGTACAATTATAGTATTTATCAAAAGGAGAGCAAAGCTAGTATATGAACATAAAGCAAGAGCGTGGAGTATAGACTACCTTTGGTGGTTATAGGATACCTATGTTAGAGGTATGTATAACACTATCTATAAGGTGTCTTATGTTGTAGGTTACCTTCAATAGTGATAGAAAACCTACTTACATCATCCAAAGGTACCTATTTTAAAAAGAATATCCTTGAAAACGTAAGCACTAGGTTCATCAACCTAAGCTCTATGCTTTAAGCTCCACGCTCATATAATAGCATTCCCCATTAAAAGGATAGGAATCCTTTTTCATTAGAATTCATTGTCAAGTTTGATTGTTGGTTGATAGAATGAGTTAAATTTGAGAAACAATGCCAAATTAATGAACCCTTGATTGATATAAGTTTTGAAAATTTGAAATTCAAACTTCACTAAGCTTTCTTTTCAAATTTGTAATTCATTTTACAAACAACTCTTTTTGACATGTTGAGAATTTAAATAATCTTAAATATGTCCATCATTTATTCTAAACAATATATGAATGTTATATTTCAAAATATATTTTAAATGTTATTATTATTAAATGTATTACAAGTTATTATTCAGTTATTAGTGAACATTATTGCATTACCAAAAAAATTAAGATTGTGGAAATATTTGTATATCTAAATGACGTGCTTGTGAATTCACAATATAATTAAAAATATTGTCTATGACTTGGTAGTGTCTCCGACACCTTTAGATGAGTTGAGTATATTCAATCTACCAATATGACTGAGCGAACCTTATTGCATTATCAAAAAAATTAAGATTGTGAAAATATTTGTATCCCTTATTTAAGCGCTTGTGAGTCACAACATATATAAAAATATTGCCCATAACTTGGTAGTGTCTCCAACACCTTCAAATGAGTTAAGTATATTTAATCCACCAATATGATTGAGTACACTTCACTCACCTGAAGATGTCGGATGCAATCAAGATGCCAAGGAATTGAACCCACGTCTCTAAGAGGAGATCACTTGATGTCAACCAAGTTGTCAACCTCGAGTGACTTGATACAATTGTTGATATTCTAGAGTATTTCAACATTTAGTTACCATTATGTGTGAAATTCTTTATAGTCTTGCAATGAAGTTAAATTGTGTGAAAGGTTGTTTCTAAAATCACATTGTATGACAACTAGCCACTCCTAAGAGTTTCTTGATGAAGAAAGAATATCTTCACTTTTAACTAAGGTGAAGAGTTACTTTACATCTCCCAAAACTTCTCTACAAATCTATTAATATTGATCATCAAATTAAAAGTGATTCCTATATAATGGTGAAAATATTGGAAATATTTTCTTCTACATTAACCTTTGAAAGAGGACTTTAACATGAAGATTCTTCATTGTCAATGATTGTGTACAGAATAATTGCAAAGCTCATATTGATAAGGATCTAACCTAAAAATGAACAAATTTTTAGAACAAGATTGATTGTTAGTCACAATTATGTAGATTGCAACTAAATGATGGTAACGTCAAATATTATTACTAAACATAATATGACAATTTTATTGAGATCAAGGATAAATTGATTGATAATATAAATTCATGCCTCATTTTTTGCAAGAAGCATCAATCTATTGTCAAGTTTTATTAGGGTACATTTTTGGGTGCACACATACACACTCACTTTTCACTCATTCCTACCTTATATGTAATCTCTATATTAGTATATTGGGCTACTTGACACACAAGTCCCACAATACACAAACCAATTTTATACTTTAGAGTAGTGACACAATGGCTAGCCTAATGTGAAGAATGGATTGGAAGAGACTTGAATTCCCTTGTTTCAACTTGACCACTAAGATTGGTGATGCATTTTGGTCTTATAGTGCATTAAACTTCGGTTCATGAAAGTGTCCAACCTTTAGATTATCAACATACCAAAGTTTTGTAACCAAATTACAAAGTGACATGAAAATCTCCATAACCGGTTGTTGACTTTTCAATGCTAACATGGCACTGTCTCATTGGCAACCCGTCACCTATGATTGCCATTACAAGTTGCAACTCATAACCTTCTTTCCTTTCAACTTGCTTCCTACGCCCTTAGATCATGAAAATCAACGGTTGTGATTGAAAAATGTATAACCGGTTATGTACAATAATGTATTTGCCGCTAGTGCAGCTCATCGATTATCTAATACACAACTTATGTAAATATACTTGCACTCAGATGATGTGATGCTATACATGGGATCAGACTTTGCAGTGCCTGCATGAATCCACAGTCGAATGCTATTCATAGCGACAGACTCTTCAGTTTGTTTCACTTTCATTTTTGAAAGAAGGAACATTTGAATGTTCAAAACCAAGGTGAAGATAATTAGACATCCAAAACCTAAACCATATATTCAAGAGGAGTGAGGCAGCATTAGCAATTGTGGAAAACGGTTTTAATTCACCATCCTGAATTCTAAAACTTCAAATACTTTCAAGTTCAATTACCGGTACTTGTCAAACAAAGCACTCATGTTTACTGAAGGAGTGAGGCAATGCAATCTCAATTACACTACAAATCTTCATTAGTCATAATTGTATCCACAGCGTCCTTCTAGGGTTAAGGTGGTGAAAATCAATATGTATTCAACAAGCATATTTTAGAGTGTTTCATATAGGTACATGTTGCAATTAGGTACCTCTCCCTTACATTGCTATCAATTGGTTACAGTTTTGCATCTTGAAGTACCTACTTGTCCACTAAGCGGCTATCCAAAAGTGTAAATACTTTAATAAATTGATATAGTGAATAAATACTCTAGGAAACTGTAAACAAGCTACAAATTTGAAAGATCTCTCAATTGAACTTGAGCTTTAACTTTTGCATACAATATTCAAACTTCGGTCTAGCATGGACAATACTATCTTTCAACTATATTGTAGGCAGTACTCATTCCATTATCATCAACCAAGACATTGATTGTAGCCACTAACTCAACCTTTTATAGCCCAAATCCAATTTATTGAAGTCTATCATATATTCATGCAAGACTTAAATGGGTTTTTTCATAGGGGCTTGAATTTCAAGTCAAAATTTGTGAATGCTTTCACTAAAATGTTATATATTAACTATATTTTTGATAAATTAAGAAAAATGTATTACGGTCTAATGCCACATTTAACTACTTTGGGACTATTCAATCAATTCTAGACAAAACATCCAAAGATATCTAGATAATAACATCCGGAGATTTCCAAATGTTTGTATAGATCTCCAGATGTTTTGTATGGATTGATCTTCTTATATTTTGCATAGATCTTTCAATGTTTGGTATTATCTATTGATGACTATTTTTTTTCTATTATTAATTCTAGACTTTTTAAAAGTCCAAAAGTAGTTAAATTTGGCATTCTAGTATGGATAGTAATATCTTTCACCATGTTGTGCAATATGTAAAGTTAAAGGTCATCCTCCATGACAATTTATGCCATATTGATAACACTTCAACTATAAGGCCACAATATTGCACGTTATATAATCAAATAATCGTTTGTCTAAACCCTATATCCTAAACTTGTATAATGTTTTTTTGTTTCCAATTCAATTTTGTTCCCTAGAAAGCTCCCCTTATTCATCCCTTTCGATTCCTTCATGTTCCACATCCAAATGCATTAGGCAATCAAATTTGTATTTGGAATCATGTTCACATCTTGTACAGGGTTAGTTGAGAAGGTCAATTATAAATACTAAAGCAAGTTTGTTAATTGTATCCTATGGTGCCTAAAATTGTATTATATCAAGTTTTCATGACCAAAAATCTTTAAAAGGTCAACACAAGGTTCCTTTAAGGTATATGCTAGCTCGTGATTGCACCACCTATTTTTGGATATACAAACATCTATTTGATGAGTCTCCAATTTGCTACAAGTGCATAAGAGCAACCAATGGAAGTTGAAGAGTTCTTTGAGGCAACTTGATGGGAGTTGAAACATTTTGTACTTCAAGGATGGCCATTTAAAAGAAGTCTAGTTGCATGAATAGACCCCTTATGTTTTCAATTTTGAAAATCCACAAAATATTGTATGAATGTTATAAAAATACGAGAAAAATTAGGGTTGATTTTCTCTTGTGGAGGCTAACAATCTTATCGTTTATCATTTTTTTGGACCACCAAGCTAGGAAAAGTAGCGGTTTTAGGAATGCACATTCTTTCCCATGCCGACACTCAAGACCGGCCCAAGTCCCCCACCTCCGAAGCCATCATCGAAATCGAGGATCCCCCCTTTGGACTTCCTCTGCGACGCCCATGTAGGAATTTCTCAAGCAATTTCAAACAAACTGGCAGGCCAAGTGCGATTTCTTAGACCAGGAGCAGCATCACCGGCTCCATCTCATTTAGCCTCGTGAAATGGGCGATTTCACGTTCCCCTATTTCTACAACTACCCTCCTTACTTCACGTAAGCACACTTGCATCCCCCAATTCCCAGTCGAGTTTGATTTGTTGCAATTACGGTTCCAGAGATCGAACCACAAACATTGATTTGCACACGACCCATTCCTTCCTTCTGTTGAAATGCGCAGGCTGCAGCCTGTGAAAGACACGCGGGAGAAGCAGATCCAGCTCTGGAAGGAGCTCATTCTCAAGTACTGCAAGCATCGCAAGTGTTTTCTGGTCGATTTGGAAGAGGAGTTTCCGCTTTTCGAAAACGCCAGCATTCAAAGTGAGGAGGTGTTGGTCGAATTGGGACAGGGTGCAAGTTTGTAGGGTTTTAGGGTTCGTAAGATTTTTTTAGGGTTATCCCAATCTGAACTCGTTCCTGGTTGTTGTGGAATCGCAGGGAAGCTGACATTTGAGGCTAGAGAACTGTTCTTGGGGGCTTTAATAGCAGACGGTATGGTTCTTTTTTCTCGACATGAAGGTTGCGATGATTTTGATGGTGTGTGGGAATCTTGGTTTCCCACCTGTTTATACTTATGGTTGTGGTCATACAGGGAGGGCGGAATGGTTGGATAAGAATCACAGGAAATGTCTCATCCTGTGGCGGAGGATTCAAGAGTGGGCCGACTTGCTCCTTGGATTTGTAAGACATCTTTCCTGTCGTTATTATCGTGGAGCTTTTGAAAACCCTAAAATGATGCTTTTAGACGCTACTGGGGATTGAGCCCTAAATTAACAAATTAATTTCTGGTGTTTCAACCTTGTGGAGTCTAATGGTCGATTACAAATGGGACAGGAGTAGTATAGAGGATTCGCTGTGTAGAGCTGGCGTTCTATACGGCGTCCTGAAAGAGGACCCTAACGTATTTGCAATATTTAGGTTCTAATGAGATCAACCTCTATCAGACCCGTTTTTCGTAAAATTTTTATTGGGCCCTGAGTGGGACGGTTGTTCTGCTTTTAATGGAAACCCTACGGGCTACTCCTTTTAGGGCTTGGGGTTGTGATGTATGAGTACCTTCGAAGAGCACCCTGAAACCGGGATCAAGGTCTTCATCTTCAGGCGTCTTCAAAGCTTTGAACCCTAATTTAGTATATCGTGTTTCCTCCAGATCCTGTGGGCTTTCAAGTGAACATAGGTTTCCTAAGCAGTCGTTTGGTTCTTTTCCAGGTGCGAGAAAATGGGATCGAGTTGATGACATTAGAGGAGATCATTTCAGGCGATGAGACACACGGCACAGGTGTGATAATTTCCTGCCTAAAACCCGCATTTTGCGCTGCTATTTTCTAGAATTTTTTTCTAAACGCCTGCTTAGGTTCGTAGCTTCGTAATTATTTCTAAAGCTTAGTCTTTCTGGTTCTCCCTGTGGTTGCAGAGCTCGCAGGTATTGACCGAGGCGTGTTGATTCGAGCAATCAAGATCCTGGAGCAGCGTGGCAGAGCAGTAATGTTCAAAGGTTCCTCGACAGATGACGATGGTGTGAAATTTTCACCCAACTAGCATTCTATCATGGTCTTGCCTTCTGCAATCAGGATCCCCAAAGAAGCACTTTGTGTGGCTATTATGCCACAGATTGTGACCAATAGATATGATCACTCTTGTGCAGCTTGTGGATACATATGCCAATTAAACAAACTTCAAGAGAGAATAAATATCTCGAGATTGGGCTTTCAGTAGTTTATCTCCTGTGCACTATGGTTGTGTAGTTCAGTAGAGGGTTTCACATATCATTGAGCAAGCATGTAGAGGAAAATTGGTACAGAAGAGTCCAGATTTTTAATCTTGGGGTAGCAAAAAAGCATGTACTGTGTTCAATTATTCATCCAAGAAATCTACATTGCAAGGCAGAATTTTCTGATCAGCAAATGAAGAGAAGAAAAATACACGAGCAAAACCTCAGATAACCCATTGGGAGTCGCCTGAGACGCAATGTTTGAAACCCAGTTGTGCATTTGAACATATGAAATGAAAATTCAGCTTACACAATATATAGAAAACCTTCAAAAAGGAATGCATGTTTTGTTTAATTTTCAAATGGAACAGATGGTGGTCCAACAACACAGACCGCTCGAAACTGTTCGACACACTAAAAAAATTCTACCCGTCACTCAAATCATAATACAGTAGCACAAGATCGGCGGGCACCCTTGATGAGACCTTGCCGATCCTAAACCTTAGCATTTTCAACTTAAAAAACTCTAATCTAAAAACCAAGAGTAGAAATCTAATGTACAGTGAACCCTTGAGGAATTAATTCGGAGATTTACAAATCTCCATGGAAAGAATCAAATTTCGTATGGAGGCTGCGACCGCTGATCCTACCTCAAATGGGGAGGAGGAAGGGGAACCTCGGGGATGAGCTTGGGAAGCACACCAAAGAATCTGGACTTGAGCGCCATGGCGGTAGTCGCCACAATCTTATCATCGTTTTCAAAAAACTCTCGGTAGATAAAGAGACAATTGTCACGTCGGAAGTCGATCTCTTCCTTGCTGAGACTTCGCAGGGTGGGCACAATCCGGTGCATCTGCGAGGTGGGGAACACGGACACGCATCGCTTCCACTCGATGAGCGTGTCAAATGGAAGAACGACGTTGTCGGAAATCACGACTGGAATCGAACCGGCCGAGAGAACTTCTAACAGGCGGGGCGAGGTTGGTTCTCTACCGGCTGGAACGAGACCGAAGGCGGAATTCATTAAGCTGTCATAGTTGAATTGGTTGAAAATGGATTCGTCCTGTGCGCAGTTGACTCTTTGTCTCAACCACATTTCAGAATTCGAAGCCTGCAACGAAAACAGGAGAGTAAGAGTGAAAAGAAAGAGGTAAGAAATACAACCGAATGTAAGTGACCTTAAAAGAGTTGGCATCCAAAAATTGACACCTAAAACTAGCGCCAATAAAAGGAAGCAAGAAGTCTCTAAACCATCAAAAGCTTCCAAAAGCAACCGACAAAGTTCGAAGATATCGTCAATACAGACAATGGGAGTTTCATCATTTTGAGCTTCAAGAAATTCGACGATGATGATCAAGGGGAAGTCTAGTGCATCGGGTTCTCTATGATTTGAACTTTGAACATCCAACTTGGAGTATCGGAAAAATACAAACCATTTGCATTGAGATTATCTTTAATTTGAGAATACTCTGATGTAAACTGTCAACCCATATCCACTGATCAGCAGAATCTTTGGGATAGGGTATCCAAAAGATTCAACCATCGCCCAGGGCTGAAACCTCTATAAGAATTTAGTGAAATTTTTAGGTGAAATACCTGCTTGCAAGTAGTGGCGACGATGATGTCTTCTCCGTTGTGCATCTCTCTCAGCACCGGAGAATAGTGTGAGTACTGCATTCCCTTGAAAGTCAGGAAATACTTTCTATCCCGTGTCTTCACTCCTTGCAACCCGGTGTAGAACTTTTTCTGCGGAAGAGGAACACTGAGATCAAATCCTGGACGGTACACACTCTGGTGCGTGCTGGAAGTCATGGTGGACGCCATTTCAGTCTCCTCTGCGCGTGAGTTTCGCGACCTATCCGCAATAGAGATCACCACGTGGTTGAGGCCGTCGTTCCAAAACGGCAAGGAACTCAAAGCAGGAGCGTTCTCCACTCTCTTATCAACTGTGACAAGAAACAAGCAAGCTTCCGCCGGATCGGTCGTGTAGTAGCGACTCCTCATTAAGGCCTCCTTGAACGACCACGGCAGAGAATGCTCCTCTCCGTAGTGGTACATCCGAATCTCATCCATGTTGTCGCAACGGGAGTAATCAAAGCACGCACCCATAGAACACGGCGAAGCGGTCCCGGGCATGTCGCCAAAAAGCTCGACTGGGAGATAACTGTTCGATAACAGCGAGACCACAACGTCCGGCGCCGGAGAAGAAGGCGACATTGTTGCGTTCGAGGTTGGCGCTCCTGCCGAATTCGAGAAGCCCCCCTGGACACTCACGAACGTGAGCACCATCAATGCCAGGAGAATGAGATTGAAGAGGCCATAGAGGTACTCCAAGTAGGGGTTGATTCTCGGTCCTGGAGATTCCTTGATCGTCGACATCTTGTTTAACCGCTAATTCTTCGCCGACGGTTTTAACAAAAACCGTGATAAAATGCAGGCAACTCTGTGATGATAAACGTTCTAACCTTCAATATCAAACTATTGACGAGCTTCTTCAGATTTAAGTTCAATCTCAGAGACAGTAATCACGAACTACTGACTTGTGACGATAGTCACAAAAATAATGATACGAGCTTCTTCAAATTTTGATTCAATTCCAGAGAAAGTAATCACGAACTATTCGACTCTGACGATAGTCACAAAAATAATATACTCCACAAGCACAGTTTGCACCTGCAATACCAAAATGGCGGCTTGATAAATGGGTTGTACACACTTAAAGGCGCTCTCCCCAAAGATTTCAAATCTTGGCTCGTAAGGTATAAAGCACCAGAACTCGCTCACTCGCAAAATCCCAAAGATTACAAGCCTCTGCTAAACAAGTAACGAAGAAGCTCAAACAAAATACACTCGCACAATTTATCCACCACTACAGACCCACTAAACAAAAAATCCTGATCTCAGCTCCAAAGAGAGGAGATGAACTCAGGAAAACTACTACCCCTACTCACGCGAAAACCAAGAAGATGTAGCAGCACCCCAAT
Organism: Neckera pumila; assembly: GCA_963969595.1. NCBI lineage: Eukaryota > Viridiplantae > Streptophyta > Bryopsida > Hypnales > Neckeraceae > Neckera > Neckera pumila. The sequence goes on from OZ018413.1 coordinate 24,807,872, forward strand.
TGCACTCCAATGGTACCCCAATGGCGGGATGCCAGCGAAATCAGGAGTCGACAAATATAGGGGCACGCGAGGGAGGGAAAAAGGGGAGGGAGTGAAGGCTTCGACGCCGAGCCCCTACATTGCTGCTGGTTTCTCGGGGAATGGAGTAATTCTATCTATTTACGTCGTGCAGCCCACCCTGGCGATGGAGTGGAAGCGCTGGCTGAGCTTGCATTTGTGTCAGAAAGGAAAAAAAGGCGCTGGCTGCGAGTTTATCCAGCACACCAACTTTTGCAGTAGAGTTACGTTACTACACTTGCGATGCGGGAATGTGGGTGACGGAAGAGGAGATCAGGGGGGGGCGTGCTTTTGTCAAGGTTTTGCTTGCGATTTGCTTTGCGAAAGACTGGAGGCCACTAAACCCTAGAAACCGCGTGACGACGACTTTGGGGGACGCGGGCGACAGGGGGAACGTTTGAATTCCAGATTTGGGTAAGGGTGGACTTTCATGTACCAAAAATTCGGCCAAACTTTGTAGAAACACAAAAGAAATTTCGGAATTCTACATAAGGGAGGTGCATCCATTCCCGATCAGGGACCTCATTCCGATCAATGTAAAGACCGCATTCATTTTAGAACTTAAATGTTCTTACACCATAGATAGCTTATGGTTTGTTGAGTTCTAAAATGAATGCAGTCTTTACATTGATCGGAATGAGGTCCTTGATCGGGAATGGGTGCACCTCCCTTAGAAGTGTGCAACATTTGCAAAAAGGGAATTGGAATTGTTTATCAGAAAAATTATTGAAATACGGCCCATGAAAAAAGAAAAATACGTGGATTGGAGGAAGCAAGTTTTTGAGTTCTGGAAAACTAATTTTGACATTAGACTTGAACTTTTGGGATGCTTTTAGTCTGACAATAAGACAAAACTACTCCTCAATATGTAGTTTCTTCCTACTCACATGGAAGTACAGATAAACATCATTGAAGATGGCAAACGTAGTTTTGATTTCGGAAATTTTGAAAATAGTTTTCCAGTCCAGATTTTGCCTTTTGTCCTTTTAGTAGGTGGTTGTAAAATCAACCATGACCTAATCCCATCAAAAATGTATTGCATGCATTCATGAAAGAATGTCAATCTAAGACTTTCTAAGATATCTTATTATTAAAGTGACCCAAAATAAGAGATGTTGAGTGATCTTAGAATGACATTCTACAATGATATACTATCTTAGCTTTTGATGGAATTGGATCGTGGTTGGTTTTTGGTTTAACTCCTTAAAGACTAAGCATTCAAATTTTGAACAATGGATGAATGCAAACACATCCCAACGCATGCAAAAATGTATTTTTTCATCCATCATTTTTTTTTTAAGATTTTGTGTCTATTCTTTAACATTTGTGTGGTATATATTCTAAAGATTTTACTCTGCAAATATTCTATAGTTTAAAAGGAATTGGTAGGTTTAGCTTGAAAAAGTAACTATTTCAAATCAAAGAATGACCCTTCAAAAATGACTTAAATAAAATAAAAAATATACATATCTTCAAAAATCACTATGATTAGAACTTAACATTTTGAACTTAGAGGGAATCATTCTTATAAAATCACAAATATTCAATCTACAATCAATTTTAGAAAGAATTTAAAGGATCAAGAGGAAATATATGCTTTGGTATTGGAGGTGGAATTGCTTTGCCAAAGATCTTCTTACACGAAGTGTTTCAAGAGTGGAGTTTGAAAATGACAACCAAGTAATAAAGTGTGTCCTTGCATCCAGCCAGCCTACCTACGAGGGAGACTGTCAAAAACAAATTCACAAATGGTTGATGTTAAATGTTGTCATCAAAAGTAAACAAATATTATAATCAATAGCACACAATTTAAATAATCAATTTGCAGTGATCTTCTTCATCTCAAATCTTATTAATATATTTTTAATTTATGTATTCTAATTTATTTTAGTCTTGGAGACTACTTTTAAAATACTTCAACAGAAATCTTGATTTTGATTTCAAAAGTAGGTATGCAACCAAATGCATGTAAAACACTACATGCTTCAAAATCACTTGGGTTGATGATGGAATCACATTAGCTACTTCCCTACTATATCCAATTTCTTCCAAGCCTAGTTCTCCCTCTACGTCTAGTTGCTTGCCAAGCCCACTCTTCAGCATCCTCCACACAAGTTGTTACAATTGCAAACAAATATATAAAATGAAATTTAGAAAAGACAAATTACAAAGACAAGCAATGAATGAAGACCACATGCAAGAATCAATATCAATAGCTACATCTTCACAGAAAATTATTAAAAGCTTTCATTCCCAAAAATCACTTATAAAATAATTAAGCTCATGAGTCAACACTAGCCATGAACTCATGTCCAATCAAAAAGGAAAATCCTACACTACAACAACAATTTTTCACACTGCAAAATGACCCTTTTGATTAGACACTCTAAAAATCTTCCTAGCATCACCAAAAACATATCTTCTATCAATGTTTTGCAATGATTTATTTTAATTTGTACAATCGATTCCATTTTAGTTATTTATCAATCATTTTATATTGCATCTTTGAAATTGATGTTGAATCAACATGTCAAAGGATTAATCATACTACTAAAATCACAACGACCTCTATAATATCACAATTTAGTTTTGAATAATTTTATAGAAATTCAATTGCTTTTGTAATAGCCATAGGATACTTTCTACTATATATTATGTATTCTTTTCGTGAAATATTTGAAAATCAAATGGAAACCTCTAAAAATATTTCAAAGAATTTTTTCAGACAACAAAACTATAGATAAATTCCATATCCTTTTAAAATGTAATATTAAAGAATAAGGAAGCACCAACCGCTAGCATTGCTCTACATATTCAAATGTGAAGATTCTACTTACATTGTTCACTTGATTAATTTATTCTTATTGCAATGTTTTCATCTTTGCAAAGGTTATTTTGTAAAAATTATGGTATAAAAAATTTCTTTAATTACTTTATATTGCACTATATAAATTTTTTCAAAGAATATTGTATGAGGATGTCAATATATTCATTTAAAGATTATACATACTTTGTTTATCTACATTCTATCACATGAAAAATTGATGAAAGTAATATACTTAATGCGTAGCAAAGCAAGTGCCAATTGCTAGTACACACCTAATTTTAAAAGTTGGTATACTTTCTTTCTAATTAAATCATTGCTACATATTTTTAAAATTGGTTTAAAAGTTAATGTGATCTTCACATTGACACTTATAAATTAGCTTTGTACATCAACTCCATTTTTGTTATTCATCAAACATTTTACAATACATATCTGAAATCAATGTTGAATTGAGACATTAAATGATCAACCCTTTAGTACCCAAGGTACCATAGTTAGGAGCGTAGGATTTCATTGGATTTTTCACTATGCTTGAGACTATGTAAAATAAAATTGATTAAATTAGAAAGTAATTGTAAAATTTTATTCTCCATTGGAGTGGAGACATTTTGCTAAAATTAAAAAATCATCAAAAGATGAGATTGGAAGATTGTAGCATGTATTTGAACTATATAATGCAAAAATGAGATTTTGGAGGATGTGTGACTTCAAAGTTAAATAGAATTTGGGTAAATTTTCAAAAATAAAAGTTCAATAATGCCCTATGCCAACACCTCTCCATTGTAATCTTTCATATCAAGAATGGACTCACACTTAATTATCGTGAATTCATAAGTGCAAGTGATTTATTCATACACGATTTAGAACAAAATTTATACGTTGGAAATTGAAAGGAGTTGGTACATTATTCAAGATCAGATTACACACACTAATGGAAGATCAATAAGTAAACACAACTTTGTCATTTTTCACGTCAAAGGCCACTAATCTGTTACTCAAAATTATATAAATGCACTACAAGTTCAAGAAAAAGGTAGGAGAAAATTGCCACTATGTTACAGTCAATTTTCACTATTGCTGTGAAACCACAACCCGCTTAGTGAGTCTCAACAAACCATGGGATTCATATACCCAAATATACTATTGCCATGCATAATCAATTAGGCTGACTATTCAAATCATATTCAAAATCCTGGTATTTTCGTCAATGATTTATATATTTGGTCTCTCACTAACCTAATTTTCTCCAATATAATGCTAAATTCTGCACAAGGTTCTCAAAATTTAGACAAAGTCTTGATGCTTAGAAGAACCTAGGTTGGACTGAATCACAAGGCTACAGTCTTGTGGTAGTTGATGAGCAGTATGGAGGTTGTGACAATGAAAAGGATGATTATAGCAAGCAACTCCAAATCACTTGAAAGCACAGAGAAATTCATGACATGTTACTATCACAAAATTTTCTCAAGAATACCTTTAAAGTATCATATATTCGGGGGGTTCACACCCACTGCAACAGAAAGTGTCGTGAGATAAAAAAAATAGGGTCAATTTAATTTGTGGAAGATTAAATATATACTTTTGGTAGAAATACCATAGCATTGATAATATGTCTTAGTGGCCTTTATAAAAAAAATAGGGTGGTGAAAAATACCTCTTTGGGGAGCAGTAGAAAAAAATAGGGGAGCAAACCTTGGATGCTCCAAAAAGTTTTTAGTAGGTTTAGTTAGAAAGTATTGTACAATAGTGCTGTATTGACAAGTGGTTGTAATTCCAATTTCAGATTTCAATTAAGCATATACCACTTTGGATAAGCATCCAAGTCTGGCAGATTAAGTATCTCTAAGTCTTGGTAACATGGGAAAGACTTCCGTGAGAACCGTCATCTCTCAATTAGTCCAGTGGATTGTGCTGGTGGTTATCAGTGATTCTTTGGTTTTTTATTTCTTCTTCTTATGTGCATTTTGTAACTGCTGCAACTCGTGGTAGTAGAATACCCTGAAATTGCAGTCAGCCAGTTTTGGATTGACCCTTTTTCCATATGTATATAGGTAGGTGCACATTTGAATGAAATGAAGCAGTGACTGCATAAACTTGTAAGTTTAGGGTTTTAGAATGCCTGTGGAAAATGTATTTGTGTTTGTGAACACAGTTTCTATATATGATTTTTCATGGTTTTGTATTGTGTGTGTCATTGTGCTGTTTGTCCCCAAATCTAAAATATTGGAGTGCTGTCGTGTGTGTCATTGTGCTTTTTGCCTTCAAATTTGATGCAGCATTTCCAATTGATTTTCTATCAAGTGTTTGAAAGTTTCTCTATCAGGTGTTCAAATGTATCGTTTTCCTTGAATATGACATTGCTTGAAGGTTGCATGCCGAAGTTGAGAGCTATTGTATGCCTCAATTTGTGTTTTTGACAACAATATAATGAAACAGTAGTTCATGTCTTTGATGAAGGCCTTCGAATGAAATTGTATAATGCATGCAATTGTTGTTTGAATTATGTAGTAGAGTGGTTGTTATTCACGTGTTCAATTCTATACTATGATCAAGATCTTTTCAGTATTCCGGAATCTACAATGTACAAAAAAAATAGGGTGTCAAAAATTAGTCCCCCTAAGAATTTCTAAAAAAAATAGGGTACTCAAAAATGCACACCAATAGCTTTTTTCCTACCCATACGGAGGGAAAAAAAATTTGGGAAGGAGATAAATACCACCCCACCACCACCACCACCACCACCACCACCACACACACACACCACCACCACCACCATTTAATACCCCGTTATTGCACATAGTTATATAACTTTTAGGGGTGTGAATCCCCCAAGATTATGTAGAGGTTCAATGATATACAAGTTGAGTTTTTGAATTGCTTACCCATAAATGGTCTCAAGAATGCTATCATGTCCTCCTTTTTAAGTGAGCATTCTACAAAACTCCACAACATTGCAACAAGTTCATTAGCATCAAAGCTGAAATCAATGAGCAACACACCTCCAAGTGTGTTGCCAACATCAAAGATCAAACCCAAAGATACATCCAATAGAGCATTGACAACACCATTAGTGTCAATTGTCACACATTAAACCATCCTCAGTCAAATAATTGATCCAGCTATATGGCTTAGATATGCAACTGGCTTGTTTTTCCACCTCTCAATTGTGATCATCTTTGATTGACAATCTACGGCTATCAATATCACTATACGTGTCAAACCTCCAGTGTTGAGGATCCAAAAATGTGCATCATTCTTCAAAGCGTCAAGGCTCTCTAAAACTCCAACTTCAATGATAATAGACGGCCAATCTAGTTCACAATTCCGTTTTTTTGGAAACAAAGAGACATTAGATTCCTTCTAATGGCCCATTATGCCACATTTACCTACTTTTGAACTTTTGAAGAGTCCAAAATTAACATCTAGAGAAAAAGCATCAGGAAATAATCATTGGGAGATTATATAAAATATCTAAAGATCTATACAAAGCATGCAAAGATCTATACAAACATCTAGAGATCTCCAGGTGTTATTATCTAGAGATTTTTTATCATTTTGTCCAAAATTCAGTTGAAAGTCTAGAAGTAGTTAAATGTGGCATCATTGCACTTGTACATCAAAATGTCCCTAGGAGACAGAGTGCGCGTAGATTACCACATCTCCTCTGCACCTTCTCTTATAAAATACAACCATATAAATTGCCCACCTACTCATGAGCCTTGCCAACCATTAGCTTCACAATTTTTAACTCTGTTGAAGAGTCATAAAAGATGTAAAAGGGTAAATCACGACGAGACCTATTAATCTATATCAGTTAAGTCATCCTTAGCTAATTTATAAAACACCAAGTACTCTTTGTACCCATTCCTATTGTCCGTAGGCTCACCCACTAAGTCCTTCCTTCCAAGGAGTCTGCTCATTTAGTCCGTCCAAAGTCCTAGTGAGTCCGTCCTTCTAGTAAGTCCGGCCACATGTCTAGCCATTGAATCCAACCGGCTAGCAAGTCCTTCTTTTTCAATGAGTCTGTCTAGTGAGTCCGTCCTTTGAATGAATCCACCTATCTACAGATCAAGTCCGTCCAGTGTCTCTATCCATCTGGATTGCGACTATTGTCATCTAGTCTATTAACTCTAGTAACTAAATTACCCTTGCCGATGAACTTGACAAGGAATATTTGATTCAAGAGGATGCAAGGTTTGAATCCCAATGTTTTGATATGTATCATGTCGTCCCAACAAGATGTAACACTAAAAAACTTGTTCCATGTGACAATTACATTATATTTTTCCATCACTTATTAGTTAATTTTGAAGATGTTTACCAGAAACGCAAACTATATTCCTCTTCAAACAATATGAATAGAGGTATTATCTATGACCACATAATGTGGTTTAGAGCATAAGATTAGATTTTCCTTTTACATGATAGGGAATATTTCAGGATCCCTTGTATTGTATACAAATAGAAATGAAAATGCAACAACATACAGGACGTTAATTAGCTTTTTACAATCCCAAGGCATTTTCACCCCCAAATAGTAGCACTTTAAAGCCTGTTAGTTGTGTACAACCAATAGGGTGGGTAGATTTTTAATTGAAGGAATTGCTCACTAATACACTACATATTTAATTTCTCTTGTATAAAGCAAACAAGGGTGTGCCCTAGACAAGACGAGCTTCAATAAGCATAAATGAAAATGTACTAAATAATCACAAAAATCACATCAGATTCTCTCGAGGTCCCGCTCGCTACTCCCGAGGCCTCGCCTGCTCCTCCCGATGGACCGCCTTCGAGGCCCTGACTACCACTAGAAATAAGAACCCCATCGCTGTTGTAGCGCAAGCCCTCTTAGTAATGGCCATGTAGGTCTTTTAGACAATCCACCTCATACGTGTTCAAAAATATATCAATATTTGTACCATCCAAGAACTCCTCGGTCAAAAAGGCCTGATGAGGAAAGGTAGGTAAGATTGCATCACCTTCCACAATTATAGTTGCTCGTAAGGCATGTGAAAAGTTGAAATAATCAATGCTGGACAGGCCCTGGAGGGCTCACAAAGATCACATATAGGACTGCTTATTTTCAAGCTAAGAGAATTGAAAAAAGAATTTAATAACATCCAAACCTAGTTTACACTATGCACTAGGTTGAGATATCCTCTGCGTAGTTTTGAAATCATCAAAAGGCATTAATAACTCTTGCTTTTACTTCAAGTCTTTCCTATATCATCTATAAGTATCATATTCTTTGTAAATTACATTAACATGTCTACAACAAGTAAAAATAATAATTGTACATATTTGAATATCTTTATGAGACTTATATTCTTTTGAAAAAGTTATTCCCTTCCCTTTCCAAATGGATGATGTATAAAAGTATTTATACATAAAAGCACATACGGTTGATTGACACAACTAAACAACAACAATATGTAATGTTATTGGCCTTGTCTTAACCCCTAAAGGACGGAGCCCATGACTGTGTAGTCAAATTTACGCACGTTGAACGGACACTTGGTCCTTTAGGGGTTAACATTTTTTGAGGTGACAACATCCCTGCATTGGAGGAGGTGTCAATTCAATTTCTCCCTTTCAAATGGATAATATTTGAATACATAGGTATAGTGCCACATTGAACGGACCGTCTATCTAAACAGTTCAATTTGTCTTGTCCACCCGGGACATCTAGTGACCTTAATCCACTTGATGTGACTACTTTAAGGTAGTCCATCCAATCCGTCCTATATGTCCGTCTTCTATGTCTTTTGGGGGCCTCTAGTGATCCTAACTTGCCGTTGTGACAACAATGGCAAGAAAATGTTCATCAAATTTCTCCATCAAATTTTGAAAAGTTGAGGTCATTACAACCTTTAAAGTCTGTAGGGATTTTTTTCATTTTAAAAACATTTAAAACTACCATTTCTATTGCAAAGAGTAAAAGATTTTAAAATTTGTTTTTTCTTATATTTAACTGCAAGATCTTGTACTTGAATATTAGAAGAATATGTGGAAAAAAGTTATTAACCCCTAAATGATGGACCTATGACCATTGATTTCAAACCTCACTATCCATCATTCAATTTGCTACCTTTTTGCAACTAGATATGTATGAAAAATTTTGTATTTATTTTTTCAGACATGAAAGTACATGTCTTCTTTACTTCAGAAAATATTTAGCTTTTTTTGTGGAAAATTAAGTTTTTAAAAAAAATTTGAAGAAAAAGTGAAGAAAAATCATATTAAATAGAAAAATATTTCAAAAAGTGTGAAATTTTCACCATAAGTGTATATCACAATGACAAACATCATGGTGTAAACTCAATGTCCGTGTCATTCTATAATTCAAAAATAATAGACATTGAAAATACACCAAAGTTCAAATTGCAATAAAATATGCAATACTAGAAATTTTTTCAAAATTCAAATCGGAGTAGAAACTAGAGTAGATGACCTTTATTTTGTTAGTTTGACTCAAACTCAAAAAATGTCATTTTTGTGGAGAAATTTCAGATTTAAAGCAAGGAGCAACAACTTTCCAAAATACTCTAAAATAGCATATTTTGTGATCTGATTTTTTTAATAGCTTCTCATTTCCGTGAAGACAAAAATTGGAAAGAGTACAAACTCAATTGGATACTCTTCATAACCCAATGTGAAAAGTCAACAAGAAAAAGGAGGATGAAAAAAAGCTTTTGAACTCTTCTTAGCTCAACAATGTTGTCATTGGAACGCCACGGAATGGCGTTTGCGGCGCTCCAAGGTTAAACTTTGATCCTGTAGATTGCAAGATACTTGCATTGAAAGTGATGAAAACAAGATTTTTTGCACATTGCTCGATTTGAATCTTACTAATATAAAATTTTTGCACTGTTGATTTTGAAATTTTTAGTTTTTTTATATTAAAAAATTGAGTTGAGGGTTGGGAAAAAAAACTAAAACCTAAACACTTGAATTTTATTCTTAAAAATTGTTAAATAGAACGAAGTATAAAAATGAACAAAAAAGTAGATCATCAATAGCTTTAAGATGGAATGAAATACAATAATCTAAATGGTGAGATTGTTCTAGAAAGAAAGCTTAACTGCATCTAATAATTTTTTTGAAAAATCATAAAAATTGCATTTTAAAAATGAAATCAATTCCATAAGTTATTTTATCAAGAAAATACTTAGATTGCTCAAAAAACAAGAATGTCCATAATTCTTTCATCACGAGTCCAAATATAATGAATTAAAGCTTCAAATATAAACAAAAATATAATCTTTGAGGAAAAACAAAATAAAATTAGAAAAATTCAGTTTATTTTTATTTTTTTGTGTTGCCTCTCAAATTGCTTTTTGGACTTAGGATGACATAACTTTTGTTCCCAAATAGCAACTGAAATAAAAACTATATTTACAAAAAAATGATGTGATTTTCTAACTTCAAAAAAAGTTTCAAAAAATCATGTTATAAATTGTGGTCAAACTAATGTACCTAAAATCCCAAAAATCCCAGGAGAAGACTTTGGGACTTTAGGAATTACATTAATTTATAAAATGATTCATGCCACTTTTGGACAAAAATGACTTAATAGTTGTTGAAGCTAAGCCTCCTCTAAGGCTCTAGGATATCTCTTTTAGTAAATGAAATTGCTAACACTACAAGAAAATGGGGTGTTTTAAGTGAATTTTTAAGTGTAGTCCTAGACATAAGGTTTTAAGTAATGACCTTTAAGGCAATTTTCAGCAAACTTTTACTAGAAACACATGTATTTCTAGTAAAAGTTTGCTGAAAATTGCCTTAAAGGTCATTACTTAAAATCTTATGTCTAGGACTATATTTAAAAACTCACTTAAAACACCCCATTCTCTTATAGTGTAAATTACTATAAATTTTTGGAATGACAATGCATTTTTGGGAATATAGATGTATACATTTTTGGATGAATAAATTAGCTTTCATTCATGATTTTATGGTTCATCCATATCCACAAATAAAAAAAACTTCATCAAACTAGTGTAGATTATTTTTTGCACTGCCAAAGAATGTCACTTTGCAATTGAAGTATTCAATCTAAAGGACATTGCAAGCTGCATGGGCATTCTAAAAGTAAAGTTCTAAATCTTTTTTATTAAAAATGTTTTAAAGCTTAATTAAAAAAAATGTAGCTCCAATAATCTTCTATTTATTCAATTTGAATTTTTTTCAAAATTGTTGAAATTTTAATTTTTGTGACACTTTAAAGATAGAATCTTTAAAGCTCAAAATACACCACTTTTGAACTCTTTCTATTGAATGTCTCTTGTTTTGAGCTCAAGGAGTACATCAATTATACCATAATGTTTTTTACTACTATTTCCATTTTTCATAAAAATTTCTTATTATTTTTATCTTTTTTAGAATTATCATTATTCTTATAAATAAATTTCTTTAAATTATATAAAATTCAATTTGATGTTTTCAATTATGAAAAATGAGATTAAATTTTAGACATATATTACTACATGTAAAAAATAGCAAATTTTTGAAATTAAAATTTCAATGTAAAAATCTAATGAAGTTTAACCAAGCCCACATATGAAATGTCTTGTAAGGATTAAAGAGGAAATAATGACTTGAATAATATTTAATTTTGACCTTTATGACTGTTATTGTACGTACATTTTGAGTCCCCTAGAATTTGTGCCAATTCCACCAGGAAAGGTGGGATTGATGTAAAATATTAATGTTCCCTTGGGTTAAAGTGCTCACTAACTTCTTTTAGAAAGTGTACTAAAAATGTTAGTAGTGCCTTTTCAGTTTTGTTTTTTGCACTATGTCTAAAGGGTTGCCCATTCAATGACAAGTGATGGATGTGGAAGAAAAAAAGCCTCTAGATGATTAAAATGGATAATATTATAGATCTATCTTAAATTGTTCAATTAAATTGCTATAATTATTTAAAATAGAGTCAAAGTCACAGTTAAGGATGTTTTTTACTCGCCAAAAAATAAAAAATTATATATTTAAAATTAAAATTAAAATAATTGGAGAATTTATGGATCAAAACTACTAGTTAACTACATTGTAACATTGTGCAATGTTTACAATCAAAAATATGCATATAGTAAAAAATATTCCACAATGTTGTTTAAAGTCAAATTAATAAATAATTTAGAAGACTCTATTTGATAGATGAAAGAGGGCAATCAATTTGGATACTTCTAATATAATTGCTATAGATCCTTTCAAATAGTGTTCATCTTTTATATATATATATATATTTTTATATTTTTATATTTTTTATATTTTATATTTTATTTTATATTTTATTTTTTTTAAATTAATTTTTTTTTAAATTTTAGTTTTAATTTTTAAAGTTTTTTTTGCACAAATGAAACATTTTAATCTTTTCATGTCAAGTACAGGCCAATCAAATTAGGCTAGTAAATTTGTAAGATGGACGGGGTGGAACTGTAGAACTATGACCGCCCTCCTTCCTGCTATTTTGTATAGGTGTTCTCTCTCAATTGTTCTTTTTTGGTTCTTTGTTGGTTTTTGCTCGTTTCTCTTCACTGTCCAGCCGTGAGGCTTGGTTTCTCTGTATTTGATTTTTGGCTTCTTTTTAATGCAATGGATTTGCCCATTTGTTTAAAAATAAATAAAAATTAGATAAGTCAACTTTATTGTAATATTCCGCTTGTGATTGGTCAATAGTTTATTTATTAGAAACATTTGGATTGAAATGGATGAAAACATTTTGGGGCATCCTTCAAAATATAGATGTGCGTTAAGTTTAAATTAATGTCAATAAAGATGTTCTATAAGGTTTCTTTAATTTCACAACAAGCACATAATAAAAACTTCTATGAGCTTAATTTAATTTTTAAAATTCATGGAATTTATTGATATTTGAAAAAAGAATTTTGAATCATTATATTTTTATTAATGCAATGAAAGTTTTTATTAGGGTTTTATTTTGTTATCAAAGAAGGTAGATAGATTATATGAAGTTGTTCTTAGAACTCAATTTTTACATTTTCAAATGAAAACAAATATTCAAGGTTTCCATTATCTACTAGAACATTCAAATCATTGGAATTGACATTTTTCAATTATTTCATTTCAACATTATTAGCAATTTTGTTTTTTCTTTTACCTTCTATCTTCATCTATTTAATGTTTTCTTGGAATGACAATTTGAAAGAATTCTTAAATTATTTTTTGATTTACTTTAAATTAATTTTTCAATATTTTTACAAAATTCAAAAGTTCTGTGGGACAAAAATTATTTACCCCAAAAAGTGAAAGACAATCCTTAATACTTAAAAAATTGCTTTTGAAGTAAAATAATCTGAAATTTCCCATGGTTTTAATGGAGAAAATTACAAATATATGATCAAAGATCTTTTTATATATATTTAATATCAAATCTTTAATAAATCAAAATTTTAATAATATCAAATTTTTTAATTAGATGTGTAAGACATATTAGAGTTTTCCTAAGCATTACAAAAATTTTACATTTTCTTTTTTTGATTTAAGGGGCCAATAACCACAATTCCTTGATTTCTAATTACAATTTGATGCCAACTTTTATTAGTTTATTGAATGGAATCTAATTTTCCTTGAGAAGAGTGGATTGACTTAATTAGCTAAGTATATTGAGGATGCAAATAATAAAAATAATTCTTTGAAGTTTTTTCACACTATTATTCATGCCACTTGTACATTGCAAAGAAGTTTCAAAATCAACGATGCTTGTAAGAGAGCCTTAAACTGTAAATGCCTAAGCCTTTCCAAGTGTGTTTTTCCAATGAAAATAGCATAAACATAGAATTATCTCCAATGAAGCAAATTGTTTTTTTTTCAAAATCTAATAGTATAGATATTTAAAGAGCTTGCTTATTAATATGCACACCAATTTTCACAAGTAGAAAATGCAGGAGTTTTGGCAGAATTTTGTTAATTCGGACATAGGAATTGTGAAATTTTAATAAGAGAAATATATATTCTATTTTTAACTAGCGGTTGGCGCTTGCTATGCAACGCATTCATGATTAGAATTTTATTAGAATTTTTATGTATTAGATAAAATGCAGAACAAAAATTTCAATAAGTCTTCAAATAAAAATTACTAAAATCTTTGTATAATTTTGTTTATAAGTAAGCATATATTGAAATGTACAATAAAAATTTATTGAATGATGAATGAAATATATGCAACAGTGAATACTATAAAAGATACACATTTATTGTAATGCATTCAAAAGTTGACTCAATTGTTATAAACAATTGCAATCCAAAAACTTGGTGAATTGAAAAAAAAAACTTGTAAATATCAAAAACTTCATGAACAACTTAATTGTTGTGAAATCCAAAATCAACTCAGTTGAATAAATTTCTCAAATCATTTGGTAGTAGCAATAGAATTTTGAAACCATAAAAGCTGTAAAAGTGATATTATAGAGGTGATTGCAAACTACTACTCTATTTTTGTAATATAACATTGTGTGAAAATATTATTTTTATGTATGCATGATTGAAATATTTTTACAAAATATTAAAACTAATCATTTCAAAGACTTATTGAAATCTTTATCATGCATTCTATTCAAATACATCAAAATTTTACTAATAGGCGATACAATGAATGCATAGTATAGCAAGCATGAGCCCCTATTTTTAATGGTAGCATTTGTGATATTATAGAGGGAGTTCTAATTTTAGTAGTATGAATATGCTATCCTCTCCACAATGTTTGAGAAATTTGCATGCAAAAGTTTTTTGGATTGGAGGTGACATAAACAACTACAAATCATGTTAGCACACTAAAATATACTTTAAAAAAACTTAATTTCACATGGAAAGCTTTCAAACTCATTACACAATCCACCTTGCAATTGTTGAAATGCAATTTTTTTTATAAGTAAAATTGCAAATAACTCCAAATTAATACTTGCATATCTAAATTTTCAATAGTGAAAATTATAAAAACACTATACTCTTACCATAGGGACTATTTTCAAAGCAAACAAATAAGTACAATTTTTTAGATCTCAATTCAAGTGAAATTCAAATAAAATTTGTAAGCTTTACTCTTCTACAATGAGACATACATATCTTTGAGGACCTCTCAAAAATCAAGTATTAACCTTTTTCAATGAAAAATAAAAGTTTTCAATAGTTAACCTTCAAAACTATATGTAAAGTTTTTTGAAAAGGCCAAAGCAATTTAACTGCCCACATCAAAACGAGCTTGAAATTTCAAAGCGACCAAACATGGTTGCTCAAGCATTTAGAGGTTAAAGCAAGAGCCCACAAACCTACGAGCCTAGGGGCTTGAGGTTTAGGGTCAAAATTTGAGAACTAAGTGTCTTTTGTCAAAAAGTTGAATAAAAAATGGAAAATGTCAATTGATTTCCAAAATATTAGTATGTATAGTATAATTTAGTACCTATTACTGTGGACCTATTATCTTCTAGGAAGATAGAATGTTTTTATTCTATTCTAGATCTAAGTCAAAATTTGTACACATGTGTGAAAAGGGAATGAAATTGATTCAAAAGTAGGACATTGAGGTTACTAGATCAGTGCGTTAAAAATCATCAATTTCTTTTTTTATTAAATAATATTCATCTCCAAATATGCGTGCTACTCGAAACAAACTTGATCAATGTTTTCAATACTTTTTCAAAATCCAACTAAGACATATTAAAAATAATGTATATTAAAAAACATATAGGGATACCATGGTAATTTAGTTGGAGAATTGGTCTTACCATCCTAAAAGAAAAGGTTCAAGGTAGAGGGTTCTCCAATATTTTAGATTAGCCTACATTAACCTATAATGGATTTGGCATCCAAAAAAGAATGCTCCTTAGTCAACCTTAATTGTCACTTTCAAAATCAACCTTGATTTAATTAAGAAAATGAAGTTTCAGAAGTTTTAATTCTAGTCTATTTGAAAACTTGAAAGAATTATTGCAAATCATAGGTTCGATTTGTTAGAATCCAATTTTTTTTTTTAAATATATAAATTTTTTTATTTATTATTTTAATCTTTATTTGTGCTAAAATTACAAATTATTATAACATATATTATAATTGATATAATTATATTTGTATCTTTTGCTTTAAAAAATCACAATGATTTTATTTTTTCATCAAAAATTCAAAAAAATCAAGATCTTTCAAACCTATGTCTCTTTTCAAGTAAAAAAAATTAAAAAAAATAATATATAAAAATAATATAAAAAGATGAATTTAGCTTTATAGTAGAATTTCACTTAAAAGTCATTGGCAAGAATTAACTAATGTCCATTACTATTTGTATCTCTTGGAAAATTTTCAAATTAAATAGATTGTATTGAGATATTTACAATTTATTTTCATTTTTTGCTACAAAAATTTTAAATTGACAATATTTCATGAAACAAATTGAATTTTTTTATTTTACAATGACAGACAACCTATAGCATCTCATGATAAAGATTTAAGATTTATATTTGAATACAATTTAAAAGGTTAATTTTAAATTAGATACAATATTTGCCCATTTTACAATGGGTTAGGTCTTTTAGTGGATAACATTGACACTTTCATTTTATTTTTGCAAGAAATCTTATTTCATTTCTTATATGACGGTTGACTTTTAAATAAATTCTAGACACATCATGCTCAAAATCCTAAACATGTAATCTATCAAACCATCCCCAAAGTCAAATCTTTAAGTATGGTAAAAGGCCTTAATTCCTTAATAAATAAATGTGTTGGAAAAAAAATTGCACTCACAAATTCGCTTTCTAGCAACCAGCATTTATTCATATCTCCAAATCTTAGTGAATTTTTACAATTCAGAGGCAATACATAGTCTCATCTACTAAACAAGTAAGTAAATTTCACATTCAAATTAGAAGCCAATTTGAAATTGGTAATAATATTTGTTGATATATAGTCATAGAATTGGTTCTTAACACCTAAACACGTCCAGCTCCATTGCGATGACATTTAGTCACTCATCATTTTTTAATTTAAATCAACTTTTTAAATAATAAGAGGGTACCAATCTTATAATTTAATTATATGAGACTATGTATCTACGTGTTTTCTATCAATGTGAAAAAGTCTATATGTTTCAATTTTTTTGTTACTTTTATATTTTGAAAGCAAAAAGTCTAAATAAATTAGTAAATATAACAAAAACAATCCTAATATTTTTTCCAATAATAAAAAGAAAAATTTATATGATACAATTAGCAATGAACAAGGCAATGAAGAATAATAAAAATTTATCATGTAATTATTTTATGTTTTACACCTAAAATATCCATAATAATAACCTTCAATTCAAATTATCATTGTTGAGCTAAATTTAGCCTTTATGTAATTGATTAGCAAAATATTTTATATATATAAATAAATAGTTTTTTTATAACTTTTGTGGGAATTTTTGTAATTGTAGTTTCTTAAATAGTAATGTATAAATCAATATAATATATATTTGAATAATTTATTTTCTTAAATAACCAAAATGAACATTAGATTGACAATAAATATTTAATAATTCGAATTCCTAAACCATTTTAAATAAGAAAACATAAATGAAAAACACACATGAAGCTTCCAATAACAATGATATATGAGTTTTTGGACTTTCCTTCTAAATCTTAGAATGGAGTGGAAATGAAACTTCTATGTCTACATTGCCTCAGTCTAAAACAACTAAGGTAGAGTCACCGATAGCAGACCAAATAAGGAATTGCAACATGATCTGGAGTAGTAAAGGCAAAACAAATAATTTTTAGAGGTACATCGATAAAATGACAAGGATTGCAAAAAATTTGATAATTTTATCGCTTGGACTGAAATTACTATGAACTTTGGAAGGCAAAATGTGCTCTAGACCCATGGCAAATGTCTAGACTCTTCCAATGCCAATCATTCAAGAATTTTTTTCCTAATCATTATTTCCTATTTTCTTTCTCACAACTTGAGACATGTGTCATGTATTTATTAGTTCCAATCTTGAAAAGGAAAAAACAAAACATTGTAAGCTTGATCAGAAATATGTACACCTATAGGTCGGGAATGGGTGGCTCTACCTTACCAAAAAAAAATATTTTCAAAGGTACAACTTAGTTTGACCAAGACGCTTCCATTTTTTAACACAAAGACTTTTAGGAGTAAAAGCGATAAAGTCAGTACACCTAAAACTGACAAAGAAAGAAATTAAGTAAGGTTTCCATTGTTATATCAAATTTTTTTTTGTCGGGTCTTGTTGATAGTCAAAAAGAGATTCTAGATTTGCTTAGAGTGCATTTTTTGGACACTGTATAAATAAACTTTGGATTTTCAAAGTGCTGAAAATAAGAATTCCTATAACTGACCCTAGACTCTCATAAAAAATGAAAGTACATTTTAGGCAAGCATCTATAGATGTCAAATTTAGAAAACATATCAATTTTGAATGTAGTTATTTTAATGTTGGTGATGGTTGTGCAAAAAATAATTCTATTGCTACAAGGATTGGAAGGATCTTACAATTTTGCGAGCTAACAATACCTAAATCAATTGAATAAGATATTGACCATGGTTAAACTATCTCAGTTTTTGTTGCTATACATAAAAGTCAAAGGGGATTTGGATCCTACTAGCATGTATTTTTGGATAGTGTACAAAAAATCTATGAATTTACAAAGTGCTGAAAATAGGTGTTTCAAAATCAATATGAGGCTCTCATGAACAAGATATTAGCTACAATATGCAAATCCTTGATCAAAGTCTTTTAATCAAAATGCTTTAATATTTGTTTGATGTATGACATTTTTTGGTATTTAAAACTTGCATGTTACTACACAAAATCAAAATTACACTATGTTGTAGACATAAATTAAAAGTGGTCTATTTGCAATCTTCTTAAACCTCAATTTGTTATCCTCTAAAAATTAGTGGCATAACCACCAAACAACCTCATCGTTTTTGAAACGTATTAGAAAGGTTAGAACAAACTCAAAACAACAACGCTACAATTACTTTGCAAAGGAAATTCAATTCATTCAAACTACACCACGACTAGGTAGAAGAAAACAAATAGCCTAGATAAAAAGGAAAAAGAGCTCTTGAACAAATTAGAAACGTCAATAGAACGCCACAAAACCAACGTTGAATACAACAACAGTATGTACACTTCTAATTGCACAAATTGCAATTAAGCATAGTTACTATTAAATGGCAAGATTTGTTTCTATTAGGTCAAATTGGTAAATGAAAAGGGATTTCAACACAATTGCAATGCATTATTAGGACAAAAAAAAATCTATGAATTTCCTAAATGCTATAATTGATAGATGTACTTGAAATTGTTGCAAAGTTCTATTGTTGAAACCTTGTAAAATTCTCAAAATTAATATTTTCATTCTAGGCAATAATGTAGAAGTGACAGTTATTGATTCATGATGATTTTGTACTTACCATACAAGTACAAGTAGAAAATCTTGTGCTAGTGTGAAATTGGTGAAACTTTGCATTGGAACTACAGCTAAGGTCAATTTTGGACCTCAAACCATAGAAATCCTTTCAAAGAGATGCAACCCAATAAAAGTTATACATTACTTACAGTAATCTTTAGGGATTGGTTTTAGAAATGGGTCGCTATTATGTACAATAACTAATAGTAATTAAGTGCAAAGCAATTACTTTAAACATTTGTTGGAGTATAAAGTAGGATGCTCTAAAAGTGACCAACTTCTTCAAATTGACCCTACAAAATGGTATTGAATAGATATAAGAGGTCTTTAAATGGACCATTTTAGTCATTGAGTGAATCCAAAAAATATATATTTTATTGCAAGAGCCACTCATTGGCCTTGATTTCCTCAAATCACTTTAGAAGTTGTAAGTGGACGCATTTTGAGAGACCTAGGGTCATAAATAGGAATCTTCAATATAAATCTTAGGAAATTCATAACTAATTCAAAAATGCTTCAAGAAAGGTATGAAATCACTTGTGTTACGTTCTTCAGTCTTTTTTCTTTCTCTGAAAAATGAGTGAAAAATATTTCTATTCATGCAAACCTATGAAAAAGGTAGACCAGCCCTTAAATGGTTGCTTTTAGAGCATCTTACCTTAGTTACCGAAGCCAACAAGCCATTCAAGTATTTTACAAAAAAAAGAGCCATGCTGGAGCACAAGAGCACAAACTTAAAGACATCACCAAAGTCAGGGTTTGTTGGTTGATAGCAATAGTGAAATAAAGGTGTGCTTTTAATTGGATTCATAATGTTTTTTCTTTAAAAGAGGAAAATTAATGATATTTTTGCATGTTTTTTGTCAACTCATTTTTGAGTGAAAATGACATTATAGGTGGTCAAAGCAAAAAACATATATTTTCTAATTGGCTAATTGCTGTCTTTGGGGGGACTATTAATCCTGAAGTTCCATGACTATGTTTTTACCGAAAAATGCTCAAAAATTGCCATTTTTAGAACAAGTACCAAATTTTTGAAAAAGAACTTTTTTTGACACATGCAATCATAGGATTTTGTAGTATGTTGACTTGAGAATCCGTGGTATAAATTTCAAAAACTTCCACCATGTGGATTGCAAGAAATAAGCATTCAAATTCACTAAAACCATTTTTTTGGCCTTGCAAAAAACAGGGCAGCACCACTTCACAATCTCACTTTTCTATGAAAAAATGTCCCAAACGATGGTGCTTCTTAGGATTCTTTTTTCTATATAAGTTGCCCACATGCTTGAAAAATTTCATATCATTTGGAATTATACAAGATACAAAAAAAAAAATAGTAAGTAGTCAGTAGTAGAGAATGATTCAAAATACTAAACTGTTAAGAATTTAGTTATGGAATTGAAAAATGTCAATCCCAATGGTTGCAGTGTTGTAATAAACATTCAACATCCTATGATTTTATTTTTTTCAAAAAATATTGAAAATTGAATAAGATAGAGGACTTCAAAGTTTATTTTAGAGTAGAGAATCCTTAACTGCCTGCAAACAAAAAATCCTCATAACTTTTGACTCATTGATCAAAACAATATGATTAAAAGCTTTCTAGGTACATATAACTCTAGAAAACCAATTTCAAAGCTTTGTTTATGAAAAAAGTGATTTTTTCTAATGTGCCCAGAGTCCCGGACTGCCTAATTACAAAAAAAATAACACATTAGGCCATAACTTTGACTCATATTTCCAAATGTCATGAAATTTAGTGCATATGTAAGATATTCTTCATCCCCACCTTCTATTAAAATTAG
The DNA here is from genome assembly GCA_963969595.1 of Neckera pumila. Taxonomy (NCBI): domain Eukaryota; kingdom Viridiplantae; phylum Streptophyta; class Bryopsida; order Hypnales; family Neckeraceae; genus Neckera; species Neckera pumila. The sequence goes on from OZ018413.1 coordinate 24,828,994, forward strand.
GGCCAAAAACATGAAAATCTCTAGTCACACGCACTTTCCTTAAATTTCTATGTAGCTAAAAAATGCATGTTGGTCCTTCCTTTAGCAGTTACCCAAAAACAATGCTGCAGACGTTTTGTGTCCCTTAGATGATAGAGAATCCTTCTTGTAGAATAGAAGTGCAACTATTCATCCTCAAAAAAAATTTGTGAAAAGGGAAGGTTTTCTATAGTAGTTTGGCTTTCAATGAGTGCTTTTGCATTTTTTTAAGCCAATGATTCCTATAGTATCTATATGGATGATATCTATAGTCATCAGTTTGGCCTTTAAGGATTAAATCCACTGCATGTACCCTCAAAGGACAGACGTATGGCTTCTTTTTCAAACTTCAAATGCCTTTTTTTTGTATGCTCCTATTCTGCAACTATGTATGATTGAATTTTCATATTTATTTTTTAGAAATGTAACATGTAGAAATTGAAATTTTTTTATTTTTTTGGTGAAATTTGAAATTATTGTGATGTTAAAAAATATCATATCAAATACAAAAGAGGGCTTAAGAATCTAACAAATCCTGAATTGATGAATGCGTATTGTAGAATGTTGTGCATTAAATGACATTAATGCCCTAGTGGAGTAGTCCATTCAATGTAAACATTTGTATTTCAAACATTTGTATTTTTAAACATCATATGAATAAAATATAGTTTTCAAAGTGCTAATCTTTGATATATCCAAATATCAACCACTTAGTTGTCATAATGGTAAAGGTATACATTTTAGGCAAGAATTTGTAGGAGAGTATTTGTAATAAGGTTGAAGTTAAGTGTATATACTATATAGTCAATGTAGAAAGACAATTAATCCCTAAAATATTGTGCTATTTTGAGGCCCAAAATGCTTTAAAGTAATTGCGGGAGTAATTGTTTCTAAAGCAAGGCTAAAATCTCTCTCTCTCTCTCTTATCTAAATACAGCTTTGTTTCTTATAACAATGCACAAATATTAGGATATGTGATGAACACAAAGGAAGTGGCTATGTTACTTACAATTGACGCACTCACAAAGACATCCATCTCCTTGACTTATTTCATATGTGCCTCAATACAAGGGATATTATAGTACTTTGGGTATAAATATACACTAAGACGTGGTTGAAACCTGGACCAAGCAAGAATCTAGAACCACCAAGAACATGTCACGATATTACAGAACACTTGACCACACTAGCGCACACTACAAGAGAATGGGGTGTTTTAAATGAGTTTTTAAGTATAGTCCTAGACATAAGGTTTTAAGTAATGATCTTTAGGCAATTTTTAGCAAAATTTTACTAGAAAGACATGTATTTCTAGTAAAATTTGCTGGAAGTTGCCCTAAAGATCGTTACTTAAAACCATATCTCTAGGACTATACTTAAAAACTCACTTAAAACATCCCATTCTCTTATAGTGGCAAGTGGAAAGATTGCCAGTCCTACCTATACGGGTATTAAGAAGTGAACGGCCTTTTCTTAGATTACTGTACACCACCACTGCAGTATAGAGCTGCAAAGCTTCCAGCTTCCAAGAAACATTGTACATTTGATCTTGTGCATTTGAGCTGGTCCTTATACGCCATGGATATAGAAATGAGCACACAGACCATGTAGTTACTGTGTATTCTTGTGAGAATGGAGGCTATTGTTGCTATGTTGTGGTGGTTCATGATTTATCGCATGAGCCATTATAGGAATCTTCTTCTGCTTGTGTTGTGTATGTTTTAATATGTGATTTGGATAACAACGTGTAGCTGTGCTTATGATATCTCATGCACGTTCACTAACACACTTTTATTTTTTTGGTGGGCATGGGCACAAGTGATGCGTGGCTTCCTTATATTTGAGTATAGATCACTACAAGAAAAAGGGGTGTTTTAAGTGAGTTTTTAAATATAGTCCTAGACACATGATTTTAAGTAATGACCTTTAAGGCAATTTTCAACAAACTTTTACTTAAAATATACGTGTTTTAAGTAAAATTTTGTTAAAAATCTCCTTAATATCATTATTTAAAATCATGTGTCTAGGACTATACTTAAAAACTCATTTAAAACACCCGTTTCTCTTGTAGTGAGATTTGCTTGCAGTTGGCCATATTTGATTCTACAAATTCTACATATATCACCATGTTTTATGTTTATATTACTATACAGTCAATAGGTAGAGTTCCACACTACCTTGGACAAATTGTAATAGCTAATACCTGCAATTGTTAAATAACTTGCATAAATAACATTCTTGACAATTTTGATGCAAGTGTGCATTCTGACTTTCACGGGATGCAATTGTGCATGCTCAGTAAATTAATAATGAATTGAATTGGTGGATTGGGTTACATCCTGATTTGCATGGGATGCAATTACGCATGCTCAATAAGTTAACATTGATGTGAACTAGTGGATTGGAGTACACCCTGATTTGCATGGGATGCAATTATGCATGCTTAGTAAGTTAACAATGTATCAAATTGGTGGATTGCAATACAAACAATATGGATTGTAGTGGCAATAATGAGAATTACACCCTCTTGACTAGGGTGGGAATACGTCAGCACATCAAAGGAGTATAATGAACACATGGGATCTTGCATGGTTTAATAAACGCATTCAACCTGAATCAATTTGATTGATACTGTGGATCTTAATTGACGGGTTTGCATTTGCTTAACCTCTAGAAAATGAATGTGTATGAATTGAGTATTACATGTCATGATTGAGTAATAAAGTGACAAGTCAAAAAATCTTCCCTCTCTCCCTTTCTCTCTAGTCTAAGACAACATACAATACAATATTCTTAATTTTATGTATGAATAGCTGTACCAATTATCAAGCATAAACCCATACGCAAAAGTAGATTGTTATTTGTTTGTGATAATTATTAGACTACTTAGTAGAGGAACTCCATAAAATTATACAATATACAAAGACTTACAAAAGCATAAGCAAGGAATGACCATATAGCCCTGAACACATCCAAAATGGAATGAAAGGATAAGAAGTGTAGAAAATTTTGTCCTATACCAATGGATTGTTCAACTGGTATCCTCACACAATACATGTGTTATGAAAATGACAGTGATTAGAGCCATGTAAGTCGAGGAGAAAGTGTTCAAATAATGAAAGAGCACCATATTGTAAACTCAAAAGATTACAAGGTGCACACTTAGCATATCAGCTAATACATCATCTAGAACCACAATTAAGTACCACAGGATGCAAGGACTACTGCCATTCTGAGGCAAAACAAAAAAAGGAAAAATGATACATAACGGGGAGCATCACTCATGATAGCTTCTCTTTTAAATTATTCCTAGGGTGTAAGTGGGTTTATTTGTGGAAGCAAAGACTCTGTGCAAACTAGTGCAAAAACGAGGGAGAATCGGAACAAGCTAGGTTCCCAAAACTACCAGTTGAAGCAGAGGTGCTCTTGGGATATCGATATGGGAGGCAAGGTAGACAGAGATGCAGAGTAGAATTTTTTTTTTTTTTCTAAGGGACTAATTTAGCTTGTAACTGTGATACCGATAACAATTGGTTGTCGTGCTGAAGACACCTTGCATACTTCCCGGTTCTAACTTTGTGTTTGGATTGTAGCATGGGTGCATGTGAGGCATGGACCCTCAATTGCGGGCTATTTGTAAATCCAATAGGAATTCAGTTTTCATGGAAATGACAAAATTTGTTTGATCAATCAATTATTTTGATCAATTTTTGGAATTTTGCTAGGTTGGAAAGGTTTGCAATTGCTATTATTATGCATGTGAAACTTTTCATTCAATCCAAAGCAATGCAATAATGCAACAAGGAGGATATTGGAATTGGTATACTAGTATGTGGGACAGTTCAATATATGGGTCCAAAAACTTGACATTCATTCTCAGGATACCAATTTGCCCATTCTAGCACACAAAGGAATCATGCAACAATAGTATGCCTGAGAATCTAAAAAAATGCATTAGAATAGATTGTTTTTAAGCAGGTGTTGTGAGCTTGAATAGTAGCTCCAAACAAATTTAGAATGATGATCATAATGTGGTGTGACGATCTAAGTGTTGAGCAAGGTTTTGCAACAAAGCAAACTAACTTAGTAGATCTGTAATTATTTCTTCTTCCTTCCTTATCATGAAAATATACTTGGAAGACAAGTAAATGAAATAGCTAAGACTATAAGATGATTGCTTGTCAAGTGTCTAGACTTAGGTGTTTTTTCTAAAAATGACTAGAAACTACCGGACAAGGTGATGACTCGTCTTCTCTCTCTTCTTTAACAAATCCAATCATAGGATATTTTACTTAACTTAATCAAACACATCTTACCAAAAAAGAGAAATGCAAATCCCCGCAAATTGCAAGTTCAATGTTCCTAAACTTATAAAACAATTTTTTCTAGTCCTTCCTCAAAGTGAGGTTTTGTCTTCCAACATCATTAGAAAAAAGCATGTATATCCCATAACATGTGCATTTTAGTCAATATATTAGAAAATGAGTTGAAAATATTGAAAAAATTTAAACAAAAAAACTTTCATATTCATCTTTAGAAAATTTATAAAATAAAAGGTGGTAGGAGATGAATAAAAAACTAAATCACTAATAACTATAAGAAGAAATTGAGAATTGTAAATTCCAATAGTAAAAGTGTTCTAATAAGCAACATATATCTTATATATTGTTTATATTTAAAAAAAATTTAAATTGGGTTTAGAAAACAACTTTATATGTGGTTTCTACCTTCATTGCCTATAAAATAAATAAAAACTTTTATAACTTTCACCTCATTATTTGGAATTGAATGGTTCTAATGTTTTTGAGTAGGCATCAATCTATAAATTTCAATCAATTAAAAAATATTAATCTTTTTTAGAATATATATTTAGCTATCCTTTTTGACACTAAAAATTTAAAAAAAAAAACTTATGATTTTTGCAATGTTTATTGGAATGATGTGAGGCTTTTATCTGAAGTTCCTTAAACCCTTAATATCTTTTAGTTTGTTTTCAATTGAGTGTATTTTGGTCGTCTAAAGTCTAAATCTAAATATTATTGTCTCTATTTCAATTGTTTTTGGATGCGCTTTCAATTCTAATACTCAAGTTTTAATTCCTCATCAATCATATAAAACTTATTAAAAGGGAGAATCACCTAAATATAGTTATAGGTATTGATAAATGATTCCAATTACATTTGGATATTCCTACTTCATTTATTGGGCCAAGTTGTTGGGTGCATTAACAATGCCTATAAAGCATTATGAATCCAACATCAATAAAACTATTATAATAGGAGAAATACAATGAGAATTATACCACGTACGTACATTTCTTGCTTGCACTAAATTGCTGCTTTTACAAAGTTGGATTGATGATTTTTTTTGTCAATGTGTATAGAGACTTGTATTGAAATCAACTTTCTCATCTCAAAAGATATGTTAACTAATAATCAACACTTCCCAAAATGTGACCTACATTTGGACCACAAAGTGTCACTTTTATGTAGATATTGATGACACAAGATAGATAGTCCACAATCTAAACATGAAAGTCTATAAGAGGCTATTATTGTTTTCTAATACATCAAAAGACAATACTTTGAAAATTCATAACATATTCATACAAATAAACAATGCATGCTAAAGTGCACACATAAAAATCTATGAGGCTATTGTTGTTTTCTAGTACATCAAGAGACAATACTTTGAAAATTCATAACTTATTCATACTATGTCTAAATTAATGCATGCTAAAGTGCATAGAAATCCTCTTTCAACTGCCAATGAGATCTAATTAAAATAAACTATGTTTAACGACGGCACCTAAGCTCAGTTATAATTAGTGACGATCGCAGGTGGGCACACCTCACACCTAAAAAAAGAACTCACAATCCTTACCTTAAAAATAAAAAATAGAAATGAGTTACAAAACCCTGACAGAAAAGTCAAGCAATTTTCGTCGGATAGATCTCCAACCTGTGGTGTGATTAGAAATGTATTCAAGGATGCCAATTTTGAATAGAAATCGGTGACGTTAGTGTCGATACTAATAGTGTAATATTAGACTATCTTTATCATACAACCTATTGAAACCAAAGTATAACGTGCCTGCATTATTCTACCATTTGATAAGGGATCCAAACAAGAAATGCTGCATAATGGGTACTTTCTCAAGAACCTCAGCCTTGTACATCTTAAGCATTCCGCTGTTAACCTTATTCCATGATAGCACTGCACTAATATCATCTAACATAGGAGAGTGTTCAGCCAAAACACCTTTCTTCACTTTTTTCACAAACTGCACACATCCAAGGTACAGATACTCATGGGAGAAACTGTCAAGAATATCTTGGTTGTGAATGGATTTGGGTTTCATATACTTGTGATCCTTCAGCTGTGCTGACCCAAAAATGAATGGGAGAAAATGGTAGTCATCTAAACCCCACACTCCATGCGATCCTGCAAGATGTCATACAAAAACCGTCAGTGTACTCCTGGAACAAGAGCGATCAACTAAGCACACATATTGACAAACTTCATAAATACGGATCATGATATGGATAGAAGATCACTTAGACTCCAGGACTGAACAGTAAACTACAGGAACGTTCAGCCTTTGACCTTAGTAACACTAAGGCAGAAAAAAATGAAATCGTCAGGGACCTGATCCCGACTCTATCCAGACCCCAATTAACTCATCTTTTCATACGCTTGGTTGTCATTCAATTAGCAATTGTAGTCAATTATGACTTAACTAAATGTCTACTGCCTTGAATGGAAAGGGTTGTCTACTATCCCTTCAACAAAGGTCTATAACCTCACACTTTGAATGATTACATAAGAAATTCATATATAGTGATGAGAAATTGGCTCTCAACAGATTCGGCTCTTGCACCCGAAGTGATCTCTCCAGAGCTCGGACTGACCTCCCAATAAAAGCAGACTCGTGAACCTGTTAAAGTGATGCAAAGAGTATCCTCTGCCATGCATTTCTCTCAAATTACAATAACTCAGAGCTAAACAGAAATTTGGCCAACAATTTGAAGCATAGAGGAGAGGCTGACCTGCGGGTTCAAGCCAGTACGTGGTCTGCAGCTTGCGCATGAGGTCCAGATACTTGACAAACACGCGTGCTACAAGTGCCTGGTAGTCATCCTGGTCCACTAACCCTAACCTCGCCAAACAGAGCAACCACGCCGCGAAGTTGGCCTCATGGCCCGTGCCGTAATCGATCCTCGTTGCATTCCCGAAGCTATCAGCAAAGTAAGGAAAAATCTCCACTGCTCCTTCCTTCAAACTATCCGGCAGGATTCGCAGCATGAGCCCCGGCCCTCGCTCCTCCATCCACGTCTGCCACTCTCGGAACGCGGGGTTTCCATAGCGAGCGGGCTGTTGCTTGGGCGGCAGCTGCTCGATCCATGCACTCATCTCCTCCAGCACAGTGCACAGGGTCTTAATGAGGGGCGACTCACGGCAGTGGTCCGACAGCTTCTTCCCGACCATAGAATCGCTCAGTCCCACGATAAACCCTAAAAACGTTTTCCCGGCTTCCGATCTATGGAAGTGATCAATGTCCGCCACGTTGTGAATTCGCTTATTGGGTACTTGGAAGGCGATCGGAGGGTGGACAACAGGCACTGCTCGGGCTTGCGGCACCGGCGCTAACGCAGCTAAAGTCATTTGCGGAGCCGGCGTCGGATGATCGGGGTAGGAAACTGGAGGTGGCATCCCCATGGGAGGTGGCATTCGCATCGTTTGAGCAGATGGAGATGGCCACTGCAGATTGCCAACCACTCCTGAAGCTAAACCTAAGCCATTCTGAGCACCATTCTGCTGTTCTGACGCATTCGAAGGCTCCGAAAGTTTACTGGATGGCTCAAGTGCACCTCTACTCGCGGACTCTGCGTCTTCAGCCATGCAATTCAGACCTCGGGAAACAAAACAGAAAGCGGCTCGACCTCTTTCAACCCTGCCAGTCTCATAAACTCGCAAACTCGCAAACTCGCAAACCCAACCACCCAAGTCACTCAAAGCTCCTGGTACTTCTTCTCCAAATTGCCTTCCTTTCCAAATTGTCTCTCGAAAAGAACCCTAAAAGACGAACTCGGATGCGCCGCCTGAAAATTTTCAATCAAAGAAACGCAAATTGCAGGCAGACGCGGAACAGAAGGCTGGAGGCAAGAACAGAAGGGCCGAGCTGAGGGAAATGGATGAATTCCATTATTGAAGGGGATGACACTCGTCAAGGTCGTAGTGTACAGTACGGGGTAGACGTATTCTGATACGCAAACATATACAGTATTCACTTGTGCTCAATGTATTCAAAGTACACATACGGTATCACAAAATGGGCAGCGTTTGGAATTGCAAGAGGGTACTTATTAACCCCTAAGTGGTTTTGGGTGTTTTTCAATGCATCTGTACATACGGTAAGTGCAATGTACACAGCCTTGCATGTGAATGGTTTATTATCCATTTAATTTTTATTTAATTTTTGTTGAATGCGCATTGAAGTCTTCTATCAAACTTCACACTTTTTGGCTACATCGGACATGTTATCAATTTTGTAAATATTGTGAAGTTGTATCTCCAGTACATGTATTTCTCTAGAAATACACACTTTTGCATGTTCGACAACATCTCATTTCAACAACGAGTATTGCAATATTTTCTTAAAAACATATAAAAATCAATGACTATTGCACCTTCGATTTTGTAGTTTACATTTTTGGCCAATACTTCATGAAATTTGGCAAATACAAGTCGTATATGAATCCAGAGCACACAATGTGTCCTCGAAACCACTTAGGGGTTAAGATGTTTAGACTTTGACAAGAGTAGTGAAGAAATACAAAAAAACTTGGCACACAATAGGCTTTTTTTTATGTTTATCTTTGGCTAGGGCAATGAGGGAGGCAACCATTCCTACATCATATTGTGAAGGACTTCATCTTCTACTACTATTGCCTTCAATAAGTTTACACACATTGTACTTCAAAGCTAAAATAGATTCAAAATGTTGCTATTCACTCAAGAAATGGGTCAAATTAGAAACCGTAAAGTATTTTTTAAAAAGATCAAATATTCTATTTTTAATATATTAAATATTCACATGTTGAAAAGTTAGAAAGTATATAAGTATTTGGCTCTTTGTTGCTTAACCTCTAAAGGACTAGCATGCATTTTTTTGGCAACATAGAATTTTTGGGAGGATGGTGTGAATGAGGATTTGCATATTTTAGGCTAAAATTGGAATAGAAGGCATGGGCAAGGAATAACTTTTGTATGCACTAAATTTCATGGCATTTGGAAACATGAGTATTTTTTTTGTAAATAAATAGTCCAGGCAGATTAGAAAAAATCACATTTTTCGAAATAAAAATTTAAAATTGATTTTTTAAAGTTATATATACGCGAAAAGCTTTGAATCATTCCATTTTGATCATTGAGATGAAAGTTAAGACCAATTTTTATTTGCGGGCAATTATGGATTCTTTACTCTAAAATAAACTCTGAAGTCCTTAATTTAATTCAATTTTCAATTCTTCAACAAATGAAACAAGATATGGAGTATAATATAAGGGCCCCTAGCTTGCCCAAATATTTCATTTGAAATGCTTTACTACAGTAGAACCTCTCTAAGCTGATTAGTCTCGGACTGGTCTGATAGATTGGTTTATAGAGGTTTATTGACTTCTGGAGGGTCTTTTTTAGTCACAACCTTATTATGTGGCCTAGTCCGGGACCGGTCTGATCTGATTGGTTTACGGAGGTTTATCTGCTTACAGAGGTTCAATTTAGAGAGGCTCTACTGTATTTGTTTGCTGTATGGTATTTTTTGATATTGAAAATTTACATATTATTACACAAAAATAAAAGTGCCCATATTGTGGCCCAAAAGAAAAGTTTTTTTTTCCAATCTCCTTCAACTTCAATTTGTTACCCTCTAAAAATTAATGGCATAACTACAAATCAACCTCATTGTTCTTGGAATATGTTGGAAAGGTTCAAACAAAATCCAAACAAGAAGACAACATTACAAAGGAAACTCACTTTCCATGCACTCAATCTACACTAACATTGAGGTAGAAGATAGAAAATGACATAGAACAAAAGCAAAAGTGATGCTTGAGCATTGGAAACATTTGAGCATAGTGACACAAAACCAACGTGATGAACACTTATGATAATATGCGAACTTCTAATTGCTGCAAATTGCAACAATTGAAAGCGTAGTTACTACTAAATGGCAAGATTTTTTTCTCTTTATTCAAATTGGTAAATGATAAGATAATCCAATATAATTTATGATATATTATTGGACAATGTAAAAATAAGTTACAAATTTAGCTGTCTAGTGATAGGCATGTGTACCAAGATAGGCATGGATGAAATTCGTTCCCATGAACGACTTCTTAGGATGAATTCTATTGTCCAGCTGACAACAGGCACAGATAGCTGCGCTAACTCTTGAGCCCGTTTCTTTCCAATCACCCTCGTCTCTTGAGCATCCTGTGGTGACGCATTTTCGGGGCTCGCATCGCCATGTTCCGGTGGCGACGAATTCATAACGGAGCATTCAATTGGCGTATGAAGCTCCGTGATCATAGAATATGCTGCTATGACAATGGCAAGCAGCCAAGGGGATCGAGCCATATGAATCTTGGCTCATGAAGACTGTTCGTTCTTGAAGGAATCAGCCATTTGATCGAGGAGAGCCTGCCTTGAGGAGCTTTGGGAAATCGCTCTGATTTCAGGACACTACAGCAGGTTTGAATTGTCAGGGGATGGTAATCCGATGGCATCGCTGCATTAATTTCAATTCATTTTGTTTAGTTCTTGATCTTTGCATTGCAGTGCAGTAGGCTTAGGGTTTGTGTTTCTGTTTGTGCGACATTTTTCTGTTGTGAGACAAGCACGTTCAGGTGTTACTAGAACGTTAAGCGTAAAACGGATAAAAACAGAATATTCTGCTTCCCCGATGACATCGCTGCATTAATTTCAATTCATTTGCTTAATTCTTGATCTTTGCATTGCAGTGCAGTAGGTTTAGTTTGTGTTTCTGTTTGTGCGACATTTCTGTTGTAAGACAAGCACGTTCAGGTGTTTCTGGAACGTGAAGCGTAAAACGGAGTAAAACAGAATATTCTGCTTCCCCGATTTCTAGGTCAATGTTTGTATGCGTACTTACAGCTTAACCTGTAAGGACGCTGGTAGTCACTGAAAAACGATCTGATTTTTGAACCAATAGGTGCATTCTTCATTTCTGCAGTGATCTGGAAAGTCATCCATCGTCCACTTTTCGGCTGCAGCGTCCTTACAGGGTTAAGAACCGGGTTAAGAACAGCTTAAGAACAGAGTCTTTAAGACTAGAATGAAAAAACCGCAGCCGGAGGCAATGAAAAACGTAATGTGAGAACAAGAATGTTCCGATTCTGCTGTGTATGATCACGTGGTAATTTTTCCATATTGTTTCAGATGATATTGATCTGATTGATAGCAGTTTGTCTGTGACGATGTAAGTTGTGTATTGAGCGAATTGCTGCTTGCAGGATTTTTTTCAAATGACATAATCTTTTCGTCATCAGAAGTTTGTTGCGTAATTTAGTATCTATGAATACTTACCTGTCGTTACATTCTTCGCTAGAGAGAAGGCGATCAGCCATGAGTCAAGGCCCGCCGAAGAAGTCCTACATTGCCGCCGGGTCCTCTTCCGCCCAAGGTGAGATTCGCTTCAAGACTTTGATGGATGTGCTTAGTCACTCTGGATAGTTACATCGGTGTCTAATTACAGTGCAAATCCTACGAGTTCATATCCTGAACAGCATAATTGAGCTGAATGTATGTTGTTGCATGTTTGAGGTTGCTTCTATAGGTCTTAATAATATGCAGACAAATACACGGTAGTGACGGTCTTATGTTTGTGAGGGATATGAAGACCTATGTCAACGATCTTATATAACTGAAAGGTTGAATTTTTAAGGGTTTAGGGTTAATGATGCTTATATGCTTTCGAGATTTTGGTGAATGTGTTGGATAATGCCGACTTATTTGCATTCGTCAATTTGACCTCGCATCAAAGAATGAGTCAGGGATTGGATAAGCTCTTGACTAGAACATGCAGAAGTGTTACGATTGAATTAAGAGTCTTTATATGTTTTTGCAACAGCGGAGGAGGATTTAATCTCTTATGTGGAGAGAGCATATTCTTTGCTAATGTCCGCCAATATGAAAGCTTTGAGGTTGATAATGATGGTAAGTCCAAATAATTTCGTATCTTAGGGTGTGCCGGCATACTGGCTATGACTGATGATTTCGTGTGCTCTTGACGCCGAGTAATTTGATAATTTGTTTGCCATTCTGTCTCATCTGAAAACCAAAATGCAAGTTCCTGAATGGCATGACAGGAAGTAAACATGTTTAAATCACTTACGATATTCTCATCTTTCACTCATAATCCGCCATGTATTGTATAGGACTGCTGCAGTCCTCGTTAGTGATGTGTAATTATGTGTCTATCAATTTAGCCATTAGGGGTTTTGGAGGATCTAACAGACCTTCCAAATGGTCATGCTACAGAAACTTGATAAAAATCAAACAGAGGAAGGGTTTACAATAATGATGGGTGAAGTGGATGAAGTCTTCGAGCACTTTAACGCCCAACAGATGTCCATTGTCAAGCAGGCAATCAACGTATTTCTTGAAGGAGGCTCTTTCGACCTGTCTGAACTTCAAAGGGTATGGCAACAGTATGGCTTCTGCGTTGCTAATATCATGTATAAGTTGTATAATATTCTGCTTCTGAAAGACATGATATATGCTATAAATGATGATGTTTATACCTGATTGAATTCTTAATCCAAAAGTTTATTCGTCTTTGTCCACGGCATTGAAAAATTCCTGCTAATTTGGTTTGCATCCAAGGCAGTTCTGGAAAAAATAGGGAGTTAGTGCAGTCTCAACGAGTTTCTGATAGGTCGCTGTTGTTCATGTAGAAGCCTCAACGAGATGCCCTTACATAAACATCAAATCTAATTTACAAGCATTTTGTAATACAGTTGAATGATGAGCAAGATGATTTGGCCAAAGATGTGGAACTTGTACTAGAGAGCAGTTTCCCGGAAGATCAGGCAAGTCCGTCGTCTACTCCGCGACCCATCAGAGCTTCAGAAACGAAACCGACTGGTGCGACCCTCATGGCCAGTTCGGACAGGTTACCACAAGTACTGAGGTCCTACCTTCATGAACGATATTCTTTATGCACAGAACGAACATGCTCACAACAGTTTTAAGCGGACTTGTAATGTGGATGGCTGCAGTGGCACTAAAGCAAGAAAATGGTCTAATACATGGAAGGCAACGGTGTCAAGTGCATTGAACTTACGACGGAGGCAAAGAATTAGGTAACTATCTGAACCTGTACCTGGTCTGTGTCAAGTTGGAGTGTAGTAATTTTTCATGCTAGTAAGTCTACACAGTTGAAATGATTTATCCAATGTACTAGGTGAACTGACATTCAGATATGTAAGCTCTTGATAAAGTTTCTGTCTATGATCCTCAAGTTGAAGAACCACTTTTTGTACTTTTCTTCCATCATTCATGTTTTAAGATCAGATGTTAAATATAATTCTGAATGTATCAGAGAACTTATCCGTATGCAGTATGTTCATCCCTGTGTCATAGGATGTTTTATTTGCTCTTTTGTTCTGAGAAAAGCAAACCTCCGTTTTTGTTTTTCTGCTGCCACGTACATCCATCACAACGGAAAGCGAGTTAGAAAATCACATGTAGAGGACATTCTGTGTAACTCTAAGCAGAGGACAGACGAAGTTCTTTGGGCTTGTGTGTTGTTTACTGTCACAGAAGATGCTTCTGAAGTTCTTGATCACATATTATAAGGGACTGGTAGGGATCGAGCAGTTAAAAAAGTAGCACTTGGACCACTTCAAGTTGTGCCAAAGTCGAATGCCACCAAAGAACATCTTCGTGGTATTTTAAGGTATTGACGATTCGAGTCTCCAGAATTTACTGAAGAACTGTAATGCGCATTGGAAAACAATTTACAATAACACTTGGGGCATCTTGGTATGCTGTTGAGGTAGGGTTGTTCTCATCGGAGTTTACATTCCTCGAGTGTTTGACTTAGAGTGATGATATCTGATTGAATTATATGAGTGTACATAGATAATGTACTTCTCAAAGTTGAAAATCTTACAGAATTTAACATAGAGTTTTCTTCTGCAGCACGCATTATCTCCTAGGAGATCTTGATTACGACCTTCAAGAAGAGATTATCGATGCTTTCCAAGATGTTCGAGTCACAGCCGGCACAGAGATTATTAAACAGGGTGACGTTGCTGACAATTTCTATATCATTGTAAGCATGTCTATCTTTCCAGATGGATAGGCTCATGCGAATATCTTTTGTAGTTCATTGATGTTTATTGTCCTGTTGCACCTTCAGTGTTTTTTAGTGTCTTCCTTGTCTGTTAGAACTGTTACCACTGTGTTTTCTACTGAATCGCTGTTAAATTTCGTGATGTTTAGCTGATAAACGAAAGAAAACCTTAAATCTGGAATTCACCATCCTTTTGGTTTGCCCCTAATTTGAAAATCGTTCTCACTTGAAAACAGAAGTAAACTAAAGATTACTGCCTATCATTGCAGGACGTGGGTGATTTCGACATCTTGGATCAAAAGGTGACTTCATGGACTAATTGCTGTTCTCTTTACTACTTCATGCATGCATCATTACGAGTTCAACAGTTCTATACTGAACAGGCAGCATATTGAATGTTGAGGGCTGCACCAGTCGAATGAAAGTCAACAGCAAGCAAGTTTGTAGTTCATGTAAGTGCTATATATTTAGTGCATGCTGACTAGGGCGAAACTCTGAAAGTTATAACTCGCAAGTGGTTTGCATTCAGGGGAATGATCAAGCAATACTTCTGCGTACAAAAACTTCTGGAGATAGCCTTGGTGAATTGGCTCTTATGTATGACACTAAGCGGAATGTTAGTGCTAAAGCAACAACAAATGCACTACTGTGGGCCGTAAATCGTGCTGAATTCAAGTCTATCTTAGCAAGGCATCTTTCTGGGTCTCCCATAGCTCAGGTTTGGTTGAAATCTTTGTCATTTATCAGAAGCTGGATAACTGAACGCACGTCTTCTATCCTGAATTTCTCTTGGTGCTCTCTTTAGTATCAAGATTTAGGTTCAACATGCCTACTTTTTCCTCTGCTTGAGATTCTTGATTCTCGCTGCACATTTCTTTTCTCTCCGAAATAGCATCTTTACGACCATTCCTAAACTCGAGTATTAATAATTAAGCGAATTATACTAATTTTATGCAGGTTTGTAATGTTTATGACGTAGTAGTGAGAGAACTAAATGACCGTTTAATGTTTTACAGGTGTTGAGAGAGACTCCCACACTCAAGAAGTTAGCAACTCGTGATATCATTAAAATGAGTAGCAATTGCACCATCTTAAAACTTACACGAGGGCAGAGTATCATTAAGGCCGGCGCGACGATGGATAAGGTCAATTCTTGTCTTCAGTGACATTGATCTTCTGAAATGCAACACCGGTGACTTGTGATTATTTAGATCGACTGTGCCAACGTGTGTACGATAGACATCAACTTTGTGTGTTAAATTCTGTTGCAATTGGGCAGTCGCTGGTCCATATTATCCCATCCTAAATTTTTCCAGGTTTGGATGGTAGGTGTATGTAATACAAGATGGTCAGGTAAGGATGACCTGGGGTGCAACAGTAGGTAATGCAATGCCAGGAAGAGGTGCTATCGGTGGTGAAACCTTGGCTCTTTTGGATAGATTGGAGATTCTTGGTGAAGCGGTGCTTTTGAATGATGACCTCATCAGTTCGTGGAATTTCAATGCTGCAGCCGATCAAGTAACTTGCTCCAGCCACATGTTCTTTATCATTGGTATAATGTCAAGTTCAAGAGTGTAAGCACCATTGAATATATTTCTCTACAATTAGTAGGTATACCATTTGTAATTAATGTATCGCTCGGTATGATGCATCAGACGGAGATCATATGTATTCCTCGGCCATTGTTCACAAAAGAAATGCTAAAATCTATCAGAAAAGGTCTTCAAATACAACTTGCAGCTATTGGTCTCAACCGGGTGCCTGCATTTTTGGAGCTCAATAGTGATCAAATTATCCATTTGGCCCAAAAATTGACGGAATCGATTTACCCAAAAGGTGCACTGTGAAGACAGGAGACTTCTGTCTGGGTTTCGTCAATATTAGCCTGTTAAAAATTTCATAGAAGACGAAGTTGAATAATTTAAAGAATTTGTCTGAATACCTTGATGCATAAAAGGTGTGAAACAGAAATGCTTAGTTTAACTTTTTAGAGTTACTCTATTAGCTAGGTTTTTAATCCTCATCTTAGTTAAATTGACGGATTTCGGTGAAACTGGCGCCATACTGAAACCTCGGAACTACACTTGCTCTTGTTTTCAAGCTCTGGACACTAAAATGTCCTAATATTCAGAGCTCTGGGCAAATGAAGGTCACAATTTTAGCGCTGTACAAGACTGAAACTAGCCATTTTAACAAATACAACTATTTACGTGTGTGTTCGGAAACCAGGGTTCTTTTACTCGGTTAACAAATCCTACCGCAGCACTTAACAGTTGACTTGTATTGGTTGTTTCTTGTGCTGAATTGTAATAACAATTTTTCATCAGGGGAGGAAATCACAAGATACGGAGACATACTAGGCGCTGAGGCTCGAATATACGTCGTTCAAATGGGACTTGTTTCTTTGCACAAAGGTCCTGTGGATCTGAACCTTCTAAAAGCAGACGCGAAGAACAGGCCTGCTTCTTTCATCACAAAGAATTCTGCTGCCGGACCACCGATTAATAACAACAATAGTATCAAACCACCTGTGCCGGGGGGTTCAAATTCAAACAGTCCTCCATCGTCCTCTCCTCCAGCAAGTACGAGCTCTTCAGGCTCAACATCTCCACCTGGTAAGCCCATTCCAGAGGCAACAGGGCTACCAGTCCAAGATCGGAAAAGTCTTGAACAACGGCGGGCTATGAGTGTTATGCAGTAAGTTCCATGAACAGGCCTTTGAGGTGAAATGGCTATGACTATATTGATTTCTTTTTAGTAGCATTACATTTGTCATGTATTTATGTGCCTCAGGTTTGCTGAAATACTGCGAGGGGTCGATCTTTAGACTCTAAGCTTGACTCTATCATTTTGCATCACTGGAGGACCACCTTTACCCCTTACTGCCAGAACCAAAATTAGAAATGCCACATTGGAAGCTCCTAGCCAACCGAATTAACTTCAAAGCACATCTTTATCTTTAAAAAATGTATGGCATGATTCCTTCTTTTACTGGAATATTTTCCACCTTCCTAGAGTCTTCATTTTATTTCCTATAGATATTGAAGTCACCACTTCTGACCATTCAGTCACTTAGGGATTAAGCATGGTCTAATTGTGTAAGGACATGCTTTGTCTTGCCATTCTTGAATCCAATTTTGTCACATGTTCTTTTCTATGTAAGCGATACGTCGATTATTGATTTTGCAGGCCTATGACGGCTAATTCAGCGTGGTCGTTTCCAACATATGGAGTATTTGGAGATGAGTGTTTACAAAACTCAGTTAAACGTGACCACCATAAGGCTTCCTATTTTGCGACAACCATTGCTGAATCATCACCAGGGGCTATAGTTTTATCTATCACATTGGCTGATGTTATAGACGTGTTGGGACCCATTCAAGACGTTCTTTCTCGTATTTCAAACCTGAAGAATCTCAGGTGCTCATCTGCATGTTCCCCTCTCAAATCTTTTCTGTTCATAGAGAGCTTGACCAGAAAAGCGTAACTTAGCTGTAGAAATCGAAAAATATTTGAAGTGAAGCGATGGTGGTTTTTAACATATTTTTTTCAAGTGAGATGCATATGCATATTATATGTTATGCAGCTCTGATATTAATTTCAAGATCTAAGGAAGCATAAATCCCAGATTATGTTGTTGGATATGTGTGTCTTTCACATTTCCAGTCTTCATCGGTAGGCTATTAATAGATGGCAGAATGTGACTGTTGATGGTTAGGAAGGTCAAATATCTGGAGTTCCTCACAGGCATTGAACTTGATAAACTCTCACATTCTCTGGGTCTGCGAATCTTACGACCTGGAGAGGCCGTATATAAAGCTGGCGAACCTGGAGATCGCCTCTACATAATCAAACGAGGGACAGTTACAGAGGTGATGCAAAACACTAAAGGTCCGGAACCTTTTATGTTGGGCAAAGGTGCCATTTTTGGAGAAGATGCACTCATGAGCAATGAGCCCAGATTGGTCACTATTGTAGCGGGGCCTGCCGAACCACCGGCCTCATCAGGTATATAATTGTCATTTTGATTACCTTGTTATTCTAAGTGTATATAATCTCTTATGAGACATGGCTACGCACGTGGGGATAATTGGTCTGTCTGCACAGCTGCGTATTGGAGCATGCTGTGATCGCTGAAACGGGGGATGTTTGGATGCTATGTCAGGTGCCGAACTCTTCTACTTGGATAGGGCAGTTGTAGAGGCGCAACTGGGGTCACTGCAAGAACTGAATGAGATCAGAAGACGTGAAGCTGAGAAGCGGGGTCTTGTTAATAGTATAACTTTCGCAGAGCTCCAAGAGTTTGGCCTCCTAGGAACTGGTTATCATCGGCCCTTCTGATAATTATCGTTCAAATGTCTAAGATTTTTGCAACCAACGCCAAATTACTAAGCAAATTGGATATCTGACCATGCTATTTGAGAAGTTGGTAACTTGTGTGTCATTTTTCTGAATATTAGAAATTTCGCAGGCCTGCTCAAGGAATTTCTGAAAGTCTAAGAGGATTTGGATGAAATTTGCAGGCTTGTTTGGCAAGGTGAAATTGGTGTACAGTCGGAAAACAAAGGAATACTATGCTCTTAAATGCGTCAGCAAAGCCAAGGTGATTCCTTTGAGAAAATGGTGTATTTTTAATCTGGTTGACTCAGTCTCGAGCTTGAAATCTCTATCGTCGAACAGCGTTGTTTAAATAATCTATCTTAACCCTTTACGTACTAAGAATTCATGATTTTAAGTTGCGGACTTTGATTGATCATATTGTAGAAAGTATAAACTAAATGAAATTTTTTATTATATCATTAGCTTAAGTGAAGAACACTGGCATGCATTGGTTTAAATTAATAATTATTAAAATAGATAAAAATCCTCATATAAACTCTTCAAAATTGCTTAAAAAACATGAGGCCCGATTCGGGCTTCTTAGTACGTAAAGGGTTAAGGGACAAACTTTTGTACCGAAAATTCTTTCTTCGTCTGAATATCAAGCGGAGTGTCGTTTGTGTATATCTGTTTGATGTGCATCTGAATTTAATGCTTTAATGGTTGTAGGTTGTGCGCATGAACGAAGAAGAACATTTGCGAAATGAGAAGATGTACATGGCAGAGCTTGATCACCCTTTCATCAATAAGCTGATACGGACGTACAAAGACCAAACTCATGTAAGATTATCACAAGACCTTCATTCTAAACGAGTCTACCTATGACCAAGAGCACTCAAATTGAGTTCATGCTTGGACCCGTCATGTCATGGTACACCCTGGCCTCTCTACTCTGACTGCAACAAGTGTGACTGCCAGGGTCCCAATAAATGACTATCAGGAAGTTTGAACGTGTGACAGTTAGCTAGAGTCAATGATAGTGCAACAAGTGTGAAGGATGTTCCAGAAAGTTGTTTTTAGAGGAGGTCACATCAAAGAGGTCTGAGTGTAATTGGAGCGCATTCCCGACTAATATTTATGGATTGAAACAGGTTTACCTTTTGGAAGAATTGACTCCAGGGAGGGAGTTGTTTTTGTTCTTGCAACGCGTTGGACGCTTACAAGAGTGGGAGGCTGCTTTTTATGCTGGGGGTGTCTTGCTTGCGTAAGATTTTTGAGTAATTTCCGTTTTCGTTGTCGATTTATGAGAGATTGTAATTCTTATTTTGAAATATCCACCTGAAATTTTCGTCAGCACGTTGCAGCGGATTAGAATGCTAACTTATTGCCTTGTCTGGACCAAGTCGGTCAACTAAGTTTAACACAGGGCTGCTTCAATCAAGCGCTGGATTTGGGTGCAGGCTAGAGTATATGCACGGAAAAGGTATAGCTTATCGGGATCTCAAACCTGAAAACACCTTGATTGCGGAAAACGGGTATCCCAAGCTGATTGACATGGGTTTTGCAAAACGACTTTATAATCGCCGGACGTATTCCATGTGTGGGACGCCTGATTATATGGCTCCTGAGATCATCAAAAGGCAGGGGCATGGCAAGGCTGTGGACTATTGGGCTCTCGGATGCATGATCTTTGAAATGATCACAAACACCAGCCCATTCAACAATGGGAACGACCCACCTCAGGTACTCCATATTCTTCAAACTTAGCGATGGCAGAGTTGTAAGCAAGATTCAAAGAGCTCGTACATCAGAATATCTCCATCGTCACTTGGAGATGTTTTTGTTAATCTTCCAAGAAACTTTGACAACTTTGGAGCCCAGTTTCCACTAAAAAAGATTCATGAATCGTGCCTTCGAAAGTTACATCTCTCGCTGATATTGCTACTTTTTATTTGGACCGGCAATGATTGAAGTTGGTGTTTAGTTCTCTTGCTTTTTCTTGGCTTGTAGATTGTATTTCAGAAGGTGGTTGAAGGCAAGATGAAGTTCCCTCCCTACATGAGTGCCAACGCTGTTGACATCGTAAGGAGGTTGCTTGATCCCAATCCTGAGACTCGTCTTGGGAACCATAAGGCTGGCCTTGCTGAAATCAAAGAGCATCCTTTCTTCACAAAGGAGATCAATTTCCAGCTTCTCATCCGACAACGGGAAGAGGCCCCTGTAAGTTCCATTTGGGTCTTGACGTAAAAGAATTGTAATGTTGCAATGATTATTTAGGAAGCTCCAAGGAAGGTGCGAAATGTACCAATAGACAGAAAAAATCACACCATCCAGCTGTTGCAATAGGTTGCAGTATGTTTCGAAAGTTACTATGATTGATTGTTAACTACCAAAGTGGAATTTCTATATGTAATCCAGTTAACAAGTCCTGATGTCAAGTGCATGTTTTGCAGATGGTGCCCCCCAAATTTGCAGACTACAAGAGTTTGTGTATTCCTGACGACCAGACTGAAAAACCTGAACCCATACCTGCCAATCCAACCAATTGGGATGACGTATTTTGAAATGTAAGTTAACCATAATATTGCTTAGACACATGTATGCCCAAGCTTTGCACGTACTGGAAGATAAGATCAATTACATTGCATGTTGTGGATTGTGACAACAGTTCCATCTCTTCCGAATCCGAGAATTTATGTGTCCACCAGGGTGATTTTATCTTTCACGCGTCAAAATACCGCAAATGAAAGGCATAAAGAGAACCGGTAATTTGAAAACTGGTAACGAAGAGGGATTCGAAATTGACATGTAAGAAAAACCGGCTGAGATGCTTCTTGTCAAAATACGACCACCATAACATTATTAACCCACGTAGATGGGTATTTTTGATGAAGTCCAATAACTGTAAGGTAACAACACTTAAATGTGTCCGGACAAGGGTTTGAGTATGGTTCCTACTATTGAAACACTATGTTGGGTCTTGTTGGCAATAGCAAGGGGATTCTAGATTCCCTTAGAATTTATTTTTGGGACTCTATGAAGAAATTATGAATTTTCAAAGCATTGAAAATATGGGTATTCAAAATCGACCCCAGGCTCTCATGTATGGTGGTACATTTTAAGCAAGACTTTAGAAGGGACATTATTCAAATAGGTCACAATTAGATAGTGTTACCTTAAAATGTTTTGTAGCCATCACTATGAGACTATGGGAAATGTCTAGACTTATATAATAATATTATAACTAGATGTGGTAGTTTCAATTAATCATGATTTGTGTAGACTTTTATCCAAAATTGTCTTCTTCATAGATGATGACTATTATTTGGTCAATACAATTGACAATGGGGAATGTTTTGACTTGCATAATAATATTATAACTAGATGTGGTAGTTTCAATCAATCATGATTCATGTAGATCTTTACCCAAAATTGTCTTCTTCTTGGATGATGACTATTATTTAGTCAATGCAATTGCCAAAATGAGTGAATTACATTAAAATGTGCAATTATTGTGGATACTATTAATTATGAAGAAATTACCTTGTATGCTTCTAGCATATTATTTAAAATCTATGGATGTAGAAAAGACTCTTAAGTTTTAAGGGATACTATCTAATTTAATAGTTTTATCACCCAATTAGTGTAGGCACTACTAATTATAAAGAAATTACCTTCTATGCTTTTAGCATTAAATCTATGGATGCGGAAAACCCAATTTTATGATTTTATCACCTAGAACTTGTAGACCAATACTTTTGAACCCCACAAAATTATGCATTTTGAATATAGGCTTATACGATATATTAAAATGCACTTTATATTTCAAGTCACTTGTGGCATTGCAATAAAACCATTCAAAACCATTCAAAACCATTCAAAACCATCCTTATAGGATAGAAGCACATGTAGGATTATGCATGTGGAGCTATAAAAATGATAGAGTGGAACAATGAATCACATTTGTAACTTCAAAATGTATAATTTTGTATCTAAATCAAATGTCTACTATTCCATCAATTCTCAGAATATGATTCTTTACTGCCTCAAAGATCATAATGTTCAAATTAGCCGATATAAATTTTTCAAGAGAGCATAATTCTTACCATTTCTAAGATCATAATGTTCAAAGGAACCCATATAAAAAAAAATTTAGAAGATTCTCTAATTGCTCACAGAAGAGAATTTTCCATATTTTTACCTGATCAATTCAAAATAATGGAATGCATAAAAGCTCTCTATTTTAGATTTGAATCTACTTCTACAAGAGGCTTCTAATTTTTATTTTTATTTTAACTTTATATAGCTATATATTTTTTAAAATTTACATTCTTTGAATGCCTAGGTTTGATTATTGTAAACACCAATATTTAAACATTTGGAATATTCATAGTTTCTTCATATCATATTAGTAAAAAACATACACTAGAATTTTGGAATCCGTTTTCAATTGCCAACAAGAACCAACAAAAATTATAAATAAATACCATTATAACCGATAGTCACGGTCAACAAAAAAATATTTTAAAAAGCGTTGGAGTTTCTAGGAGGAAATCATCCCAAAAAAATGTATGGAAAAAAAAACAAATCCTTCTATTATAAAGCATTTGCCAAATCCAATCCTAACCACCAAGTACAATATAAAGCATGCCATGTTTAGCCTATTTTATTAAAATATTTTAATAACACATTTTAACAAAAGCTATACTCAAAGCAATATTTTAACTCTTTTAAATGTGACTAAATCACAAAAAGTTTCTTGAGGTATGTTTGCACTTGGTGTTAAAGAGTGTTGTTACTAAGGGTCTTTAGAACAGATTTAGACCTAAGCTAGGAGGCTCAGAAAGCACTCATTTAAGGGTTGGTCTACTTTTTTCATATATTTACTAGGAGGGGAATTTTTTTAGCTCATTTTTCAAATATAAAAAAATAGAAGAGAAATCTAATACAAGAGGTTTGATATTTTTTGAAGCATTATTGAATTAATTATAAATTTTCAAACAAGTTGTATCATAGGTGCCTATTTATGACCCTAGGCCTTTAATAAACCATTTACTTGCAATTCTAAGAAAGATGGGGAAAGTTAAGAGAATGATTAGTTTTGCAATTAATAATGTTTTTTTTCTTGATTCATTCAATGACTACTGATCTTGCAATTAATAATGTTTTTTTTCTCGATTCATTCAATGACTATTGAGCGATTTCAGAGCCTTCCTGCCTTATTTTTTGGACCCCATTCACATTCCAAACTTCACCCCTAACACAAAGTGCAAATGTGCATACATTTTGACAACAAATTTTTACCAAGAACCATACTAAAAAGCTTCACTTTAAGCATCGATGGTATGGTTAACCCTGGAACGCCGCAAACGCCATTCCGTAGCATTCCGATGACAATATTGTTGAGCCAAGAGAGTTCAAAAGCATTTTTTCATCCTCCTTTTCCTTGTTGACCTTTCACATTTGGTTATGAAGAGTATCCAATTGAGTTTATATTCTTTCCAATTTTTGTCTTCACGGAAATGAGAAGCTATTAAAAAAAACAGATCACAAAATATGTTATTTTAGAGTATTTTGGAAAGTTGTTGCTCCTTGCTTTAAATCTGATATTTCTCTACAAAAATGATATTTTTTGAGTTTGAATCAAACTAACAAAATGAAGGTCATCTACTCTAGTTTCTACTCCAATTTGAATTTTGAAAAAATTCCTAATATTGCATATTTTATTGCAATTTGAACATTGGGTGTATTTTCAATGTCTATTATTTTCTAATTATAGAATGACACGGAAATTGAGTTTACACCATGATGTTTGTCATTGTGATATACACTTATGGTGAAATTTTCAGATTTTTTTAAATATTTATCTATTTAATATAATTTTTCTTCACTTTTTTCTTCAAAAATTCTTAGAAAAATTAATTTTCCACAAAAAATTCTAAATTTTTCCTGAAGTAAAGAAGGCATGCACTTTCATCTCTGAAAAAAAAAAAAAAAAAATTAATACATATCTAGTTGCAAAATGGTAGCAAATTGAGTGATGGACTGTGAGGTTTGCAATGGTCATGGGTCCGTCATTTAGGGGTTAACATACAAATGAAGTCGGTTACACAGATTGGTTGCAAATTTAGGTTTTGATTGGTGGGCTCCGTGAGGAGCATTCCAAAAAATAGGATATGCCGGTGAGTGTACCCAGCGCACGGTATTCTTTAGTAAAAGGCGAAAGAATAGTTCGCTCTGTGCTGAGCACCCGGCTTCGTATCTTCTGCAGAATAGCAGGCCCCTACTTGTACAGCTGAGAGCGCCTCCGTCATGGCAAACAGTATGGGACAAATAGTTCCCAAGCCTTCAGTTTCACAGGACTCTACAAATGTCTTTAAGGCAACCACATCACGGTCTCATTGGCCAGTCAAGTTACAGAAAATTTATAATATTTCTTCACTCCAAGCCCATAGATCAACCAAAAAATACATAATTAAGTGTATGATTTTGACAATCAAGTTATTAAGAATTTATAATAATTCTTCATTCTAAAGGCACAAGATTAATTAAAAACTACATAGACCCTAAGTGGAAGATTTATTTGATAGAGTAGAACAACTTTTGCATTGTGTCCATCGATGTTCATAAGCCTCCTTGTTCTGGAGAGCACTAGGTAGGAAGCCCATTGTGGACCATTTGATCATTGCGCATGAATACAATTATTGGATTGCAAAAGAACTAGGTGGTCAAGCAAAAATATATAGCTTTTCCATTGCAGTCCCTAGAGGAGACATTTTTTTGCCTTTTGGGATTCTAATGTGGCTCTCTTACTTCCCTAGTACGTGGTTCTCTAATGGAAATCCAAGCGCATTTCTTTGCAAAATGAAACAATGAATGAACCTTTTGCCATGTGTAGAAGTCACATGGGTGAGTTCATTGAATTCATTAAATGTTGACTTTCCAACCCTATTCCAACCCTTTCATCTCCAATTTCAAGACTTTGAGTCCCAATTTACACTCAATGCAAGACAAGCTATACATGTTAGAATGCAACAAAATTTAATTGAATCCAAAAAATAGGACTCCCAATTGAGCTATAGTTCAAATGGGTATGCTTACCTAAATGGTGTTTGGAAGGTGGATGCAAAGTTGTGCATAATCTCAATGGAACCTCATTTATGTAGAAGTGGCTATTAAATATTAGATATTGAGTTTATGATTATCTCTTGTAGTTTGGTCCTTTAATACTACAATGATTGTTTTAGACCTATGATTGAACATTGTTGAATTATTAAGGTCATGATTGGTTATATATAAATGTACTAGAGCTTCATTGTGATAATTAATATAACATATTGAGAAGCTAGATAAGTTAATTTTCATACCCAAAGTCTCTACTTTAACATTAGCTAGAGTAACCTTGAGCATGAAAGTCAACTAGGAGGAGGGACCCTATAATGGGCCAAAGCTTGGTGTCTTGCTAGGCAATGTGCTCCACACTAGCAAATACCTCCTCTTCTTCTTCTATGGTGGGAAAAAGCTCTAAAATTCCATAATTGAAGCCCTTGGGTCTATTAGATGGGAAAATTGTGCCTGCGCTTATTTGACCAATTGTATAGCAACTGCATGTACGAAAAAAAAAATTCAATGCAATAAGGAGGGAATAAGCATTTGAGGTGCCAATCTAATTGTGACAAATGAATATATTTGCACCTTCATTTCATAATAAAAAAATATAAGGATCTTAGACGTGATGCAATTTGATGTTTAGACTTTCATAAAAGTATTAGCATTTTTATAATTAAATCTAGCCTATGAATCAAATTTGCAAGTCTTTTGGTTATGAACCAAAGTGAAAAAGGCCATGCATTGACAAAAGTTGGCACTTCTCTAATAAGAAATTTGGATAGTCTACTATTTGAAAATTGAGCTACCTTATAATTAAATAGAGATTCTTGTAGTGTAGAAACTTATTTTTTATGAATGCATATTAATCACATCCAACAAATGCAAAACTATGAAAGCGAGAATGAAGTGGATTCATAGCTATTCCTCCCAAAGTTCCATCATGAGTGTGTTCATTAATTGTTTATTAAAATTATTTAGTATCTTCTGGATATTGCCTCTCAACTTGGTCGGTGAAACATCTTTCTCTCACTTGCTAATTAGATCCCTACTCAATTAGGTGGATTTCCTAAATTTTTACTCAAACTACTACAATTTAATTTTTTTTTATTTTGGCTTGGCTAGTCTACTCTTGCCCCCTTTTTTCAAGCCTAATATCATGATTGTTTAGAAAGCTCTTAAACTGATTCTTCCCACTTCACTCATTTAGGTTTTACATCCCATTTAACAACTTTCTTCGTGAAAGATGGATGAATAGTCCAAAACTTCATGGAGGCTTAATGATAAGAGATCTTTCTTACATGAAAAAGTGTGTGAAATCCACCATTTTTCATATATTTAAGGATAATAGGCTTTCAAACTAAAAAATTCATTGAAAATGATGATTTATGTACTAAATCCTTTGTGGAGATAGACAATTGTAGAGTTTTCGATCTCCAAACCCTAAAATTTATGGAGAATATTGAACCACTTAACAACCCTTTCCATGACTATGGAAGCTAGTATTCCAAATTTCTAAGAGTTGGTTGATGATAAGCAAAGATTTTTGTCCACTATTCCACATTTGATAAATTTAGGGTTCCAATGAGTGCTAGTCCTCCAAATTTCCATGATTCAATTGATGACTAGATTGTTAAGAATTTAATTATGGAATAAAAAAATGCCAATTCCAGTGCTAAAATGTTGTAATAAACGTTAAGCGACAATTCTTATCCACTATTCCACATTCAAAAAATTTAGGATTCAAGATTCTAAAACCCTAAAATTCATGGAGAAAAATGAGCCAAAAATGAGCCAAAAATGAAGTTCCTCACAATGGCTGCATAGACAGGCAACGTCAAAAATGCTTCCAATGCTCTCTTGTCCTGGAAACATCCGTGCAACACATCTGTTTAGTCACCTCTTTGAATCTGGAGAATTCGAGGTCTTCAGACTTTATTGAAGGCCATAGTATGTCTTCAATGGAGATCCACTTCAATAGTGAAGGGAATTGTATAGATGGAAGACAAAGCATTCACCTTCAATTGTGTTGTCCATCTCTCTCATATGGGTCATGCCATTGCATTGCAAGGCACCGTTTATACCTCTTCCTCAATCACCACAACTACAACCATTGTTTATCACTGTTGAATTCTTAACAATTCAATGTAATTCATGGCACTTTATGGCAATTGTGCAATGATTGCAAGAAGAAGTTTCCCAAGGCAAGTACCAAAAGTGCAGTTCCTACAGTGAGTTCTTGCACCCCTTCCATCTTCCGCAGTGCATGCAAAGTTCCATCATTTGCGTGACCTCAATAGGGTTGGCAATCTGTTTGAGCTTGAACATGACAGTGCGCTCTATCACGGGCGCTTTGAATCGTGGTGCCGTGTCCATGAATGACGCTATGGAAGCTCTCCAACTTGGCGACGCTGTTAAGGCATCTTAACAAGCACGCAATGCAACGTCTACCACTAATAACGATCTCCGCAACCGCCAATCCATTGCCAAAATCATCCGGTGTCTTCAAGAAGCAAGCAACCTTGCTACGAGAAACTCTATTCGAGTAGCATTTGCTTGCTTTTTTTAATGAGGTAGCCACTCAAACTTCCTTAAGGTAGCTTCTAAAGATGCAAAGCTCCTTCTTCTTTGGTCCAAAGCCACCAAGTACCAGCAAAGAGTGATATTATGCTTTTACAAAATTGTTGCAATGAAATTTGGAGTCATGTAACGGATGATATCCCTTGCTTGACCTTGACGGATTGTGAAGTTTGACTTTGTCGTATTGTTAATACGCTAAATTGTCAATTTGGAGAGTTTTGAAGAGATCTAAAGTAGGATTTTAGTCATTTAGACAACCCAATGCAATTTAAGAGGAGATTTCAGAGAATGCCAGCAATGGGATTTTCAAAGATTTAGTAGTTCAATTGATTTTGACAATTCTCTATAAGAAATCCATGTTTTAGGGATGTTTTTACAATTTTTTGGAATGCATTTTTGTGGACATTACAATTGACAACCCATGTTTTTATGTCAACAATGGTGTTCAGTAAAAAAACAAGTTGTTTCATTGAACATGATTGTTGACATAAAAACATGGATTGTCAACTGTAATGTCCACAAAGTGCATTCCAAAAAATAGTAAAAACATCCCCTAAAACACGGGTTTCTTATAGTGATTGGACATCACAATGTAATTCTAGCGGAGACTTTATGAAATGCAAGCAATGTGATTTCAGAAATCTTGGGTTTAAGTCTTTTTTAGACAACATCACAATTCACAAGGAGATTTTTTGGGGGAGATCTCAGATAATGCAAGCAATGTCATTTTTGTTTTGTTTTCTCTTTTTTATTTTGTCAATTCAAACAACTTCATAATGAGATTTCTAAGGAGATTTCAGACCTGCAAGCAATGGCCTTTTCAGAAATTTCAAGGTTTGACGGTGACGGTTTAGGACTTCATGGTTTAAAGTTTAAGATTCCTAAAGTCTCCCTTTGACCACACTAATCTTCATGTCTTTTTGTGATTGATTCAAAGCTGCAAAACTATTGCCATTGTTAAAATATTGACATTGACTGCATGCTTAACCTTCTCCGAGCACAAATTGTTGCACCTTAATTGAATAATAAATGCACAAAATGATTGAAAGAAGTTTGTACATATTGTTAGAAAGATGATTTTCTTCTTGTGTACTCTATCTACATAATCATTGATTGTAGAACTGCAAGAAACTTCTTGTCTCATTGACTTTCACTCTCTCACTATAAGAAAAGCAAGTTTGTGGAGGCATTGGCAAAAAATGCATCGTGTTTTTTCAAACTTCAGATGTTCCAGAGAACGTGTATATGTTGTGCAAAAAACATGCACATGTTTTGCAAAAAACGCGACCATGTCACTATGGACGGCTATATTTGTGACAATGTTGACTGCGTTGTGGCCATATTTTTGTAAAACGTCGTATACAACATAAACAGCCACGTCAGCAAGTAGATTTAGAGAAAGGTAGCCACATGGCATATTTGGGAAGAAAAAAAGAAATAGGATGGATGGACTTCGGGCTGGACGTTTGAAACAATGGGCTGGACATCGGGTTGGACATCTGAGACAACGTAGGCTAATTATTCCATATTGTTTGTTTCATCGTGGACAAAAATTGGGTACAAATGTGTCCCTTAAAATGTTCATTTTCACATAATTTTGCCATCAAAATAAACTTGATGATAACTGGTAAGGTTTTTTTAATTCTTGATGAGTTCTACATTTATTTTGTTGTTTAATTTTATTAATGCCCCCGTTGTAAAGGGTGACGCTCCCAAGTCGGAAATGCCACCTTGTATAGCGGGAGAGTGTCGACTGCAAGAACGGCGGGAACGACGGGTTGGTCTCCATGCGGTCCTTCCGACGGTCGAGGCATGTTTGCGGCATAGAGCACCACACAAAAGCGATGCCTCTCTTGCCTATGTACTGGATGTCGCCCAGGAGAAGGCCCATAATCTCTTCTGTCTCGGTCGAGAGTGCATGGGTGACACAGGTGAGCCACACCTCTTGGGTTACTCTCACCCCCTCCAACGACATATTGACTGTCCTTTCTTTCTCTCAATGCCCCTCGATTGTCCCTTCCAATGCTTAATTTCTAGTCCAATAGACCATTATGTGGCGCCTCCTCAGAACCAGATAGCTACTATCTAAATTTCTGCACATGTATATCAAGAAATCGGTCACAATCAGACCTTGAAATGCAGTTGCGATGCAATCCTAGGGTTTACATAAACTCCGAGGCCATCCTAAACCCTAGTCCCATCATAGAGAAAAAACTTCTTGGTGAGCATCGAATGAACTAAATTTCAGTCTACCAATGTACAATCACAACAATATAACATCACTCGCTCTCCCTGCTGCACCTTCGTACAACCGAAAATCTAAAAATCAAAATTTCTGCACATAAGTTGCAACAGTCAAGACATCCAACACAATCAGGTTCCGAACTAAAATCTTAGGGCTTACATGAGCTCCAGTGTCACCTTAGTTCCATCACGGTAAAGCCCACAATGAACATTCCCTTCTACGTATTACGTACCAGTACACAGCATCATACAAGCAACCTGAGGTTTTGATCACCTCCACTCTCAAGTTCTAACAAGCTCACAACGCAAAGCAAGGTAAGCCGCTTACCAAATTAACTTCACATCCAAGAAATTCAGACAATGTGAGCAGCAAGGCAATCACAAAAGCGCTAATTCTTGATTCTACAAGACCTAATTCTGAATTAGCACCGACCCCGGTCGCTCCTCCTCGCAAGAGTGCTTCAAGCTTAACTCACGGGGGGTGCACTTAGTGTATCTAATCCAAACTATGTGCGACCAAAACTTTGTACCTCCTATATTATATCCTAAAATTTAAATAAAAGAAAACAAAAAAAATATGAATATATTTTCCTAATTTGAAAGTGTATGTTTTGAATTATTGATATTTTTATTTGCTAATGATAATTAGTTATAAATTTTTGAAGTAAATAGATACACTGAAAAACTGAAAAATAACTTTCACACCTCTATATTATATCCTAAAAAATTGTCTAAAAAATGAACAAAAAATTCCTAAAAATAACTCTCTATTGAAAGCTCATTTTGAGTTGAATTTTGATGCAACGGTCATCTAAATGTGTTCTCTATAAATATTTGAGTTGAAAAATATGCCATTTTAGGTTCATTTTCAACCTCTTCTAGAAATCATTCTATATTTCATTTGAGTTGGAAATTTTGGCAATAGAAACCTATAGTCATTACCAAACGATGCTCAAAATTTTAGGTTGAAATTATAGTTTATTAGAAACCACTTGTTTGCACGTGGTTTGTAGAAGTAGAACCAAGTACCTTTCCCGAGGCTTAACTGATTACAAAAAGGGGAATAGAATCCCACAACAAATGGCCAAGATAAATGACTACCACATTGCGACAACTGACAACTCCTGATAGAAGTTTGCTTTCTCTATCAATGCTTGCAATTCTAAGTTAGTAACAAAAGATGTCGCCATTCAAAAATGCAAACAGGCCAGAGGGGAGGACGATCTTCATCGGAGCCATAAAGCCATGGATGATTTGCATCCATGGGTGGATGTGGACAGAGGTTTTAGATGAAAACATCATTCATCGTGTAAATGATTCATCTAGAATCATTTATGAGTCATTCTTCAATACTTTGGTGACTCTTTGTACTCTTATCCTCCATTAAATTGGATTTTGGGGATAACTTTTGATGATTTCTTTCATTAAGAAAAAAGAGTATATTTTACAAAAGTGTGTTATTTTTGCTAATTTTAATAGAATTTTTTAATGCCCTCATTGTAAAGGGTGACGCTCCCAAGTTGGGAACGCCACCATATACAGCGGGGGAGCGCTGATTGCGGGAACGACGGGAGCCCCGGACGCAACGCAAAAATTGGCGATGTACGCACATTTAGAAACGCGCAGATTTAGGGTTTAGTGCGGCAGCAGTTGGATTCAATAAGTGTGTTCATTCAGAACACAATGCAAAAAATTGTGCATGAGTCCACGAGTTGCAGCACAACCCCGGACGCAGCGCGGAGATTGGCGATGTACGTAGCTGGATTTGCACGGTGAGTTCATTCAAAACAAGATGTAGGAAGTCGCTATTGAAGAAGTAGTCTATTCACAATTTTGTTACACAACAAGCATTTGATGTTTGGGTGTCCTAAGATTTGAAATTGCATTTAATTAAACCTGATGTATTTTCTTCTTTGAATTGGAGTTGAGATACATATGAAGGGGTCTTTGACCTCAAATTGTTTTTTCTAAAGTGGCAGAGCGGATCATATGTAAGCCTGACTATTTTGAGGATCAAAGTTGAAGATTGGTATCAATGTTTTCTAGTCTGCCAATGCCAGGATTGACACACATCACAAAGAACGGAAGTGTCTGTATTTGTGATCACCTTCACTTTCAATTGCCAATAAGTTAGTTGTACTAACAATGAAGATGATGGGTTTACTCTTCAGGCAATGAGCAATTTGATTTTGGATTCCCAAGCTGGGAGTGCACAAAAGGATTGATACTTGTTTTGCAAACCATTTTAGCTGTCTATAACCCTAATGTCTGATTTTTGCTTCAATGTGACTTACAAGCTTGTTAGAGTCAAACATGTAAACTTTTCCAATCCTTAGGAAATTCTCCTTGAAATTCTCAAGTGCACCCACATTCCAGAGAGTAAACCCTTCAATTCATTGAATTTAATTTAACATTTAGAATTTTGTCGTGTCAAAGTCGGTTTGAACAATTGCATACATGCAAAAGCCAATAACTTAGCAACTCTGCACTTTCAATTAGGGACCTTTGGACAAGTCATTTGGCAGTTTGATAGAATTCTTTGAACATTGATGTTGTCAATTTCCCTCTATCATTTGTATCATAGATGTATATCTCAAATATGGTGAGCTATCACATTTGTGCCTCTAATTCAGTTCAACCTTGTGTCACTGTGTAAATACGTAGTCAATATGTGGAATTTCGAAATTATATGGAATCGTCAAGGAAATGGTAGACGGAATGGTTTACTAAATTTGCGCTTCCTCTATTTGAGAGTACAAAGAAGAGGTACTGGACAGTATTCTCCGTTTCCATCAATCTTTCTTATCTTTTTTGTCAACTAGTCTTAGTTCACTGTGCTAATGGCAGCTGTAGTATTTTCTTATCTGTGCATTTAGTTGATACTTTAACATATACAAGGTAATGCTTGTCTTCAGAGATTGAAAACTACGGGAATAGCATACCTTATTTTGTCTAGTCTGATTTTGTGTAGTTCCTTTATTCACGTTAATATTTGACTTCTCGAGAACCTTCTTGCTCATGGTGACAGGGTCTGTGAACACAAGGTTTTCACATTACAGAAAACTTGCAACACTACTCCGAGAATATGAAGTTGCATCTTAATAGTACAAACATTACTGGTGACATTAATTTAGACAGTTATAGCTCCAAGGACATCTGTCAGGTCGGGTACGGGGAATGCAACAACACCTTTCACTTTCTCGGAAGGAAGAGCAGCGAAGGTGGATTGCACAAAATTGGCAAGGTGATTCTCTTGCTTGAACACTTTCACCTGCGCATGCCAATTCAAGCACCATCAGTTGAGCTCATTATTAACAAGATCAAAATGCAATGTATTCAAAATTAAAATATCCAAAACTCAAATGAAATGTAAAATCAAATTCCCAACAAAATAGAACAATTGCTAACCCAATTCTTGCTTAAAAATTTACAACCACTACGTACTTCGTAACTATTGAAATCAAGAGACTACAAGATCAAAGCGATGTCATGTTTCATCCATTCCAACAAAGCTACGTTTGTACCTTCTTCCACAACCCAGAGGTCCTGGCTTTTGTCCATCGAAAGGCTAAGTGGCCTACTTCACAACCTTAAATCCTACCATTGTTCCAACTTTGCACGAGAGAACATCATTGCACTGAATCAATTCCAATTACAAATCCAAGACAATTCCCCCAATCCAAATTAAAGATTTGATGCATGCATGCATCTACTCCATTCATTCCTCCCCATATTATTTGAATATCAGTATATATCAATCACACAAAGAATGTCACAAACGCCTGAATCCCAAGGTCTGCCCTAATCTGAACGCCCACCTTTTATGGAGCCAATTGGCAGAACCCAGGAAATTAAAACCCCACCTCCAAATTGCGCAGAAAAGATTGAAGATGGGCAGGTGATGGAAGCGCGACTGAGCGTGGGTGGCGAAGGGTGGGTACTTTGTGATGAGGCAGGGGCAGTGAGAAAATGCAAAGTAGCGGAGCTGAGAGGAATGGAAGAAGGGTGGCGATCATGTAAAAGCACAAATTGAGAGAGAGAGAGAGAGAGAGAGAGAGAGAGAGAGAGAACTCTTGATATTCCACCGCGAAGAATGACGGAAAAGGGAGTTCCAAGTCCATGATTCACAGATTCACAAGCATATCATGAATCCAATTGGTACAATATACTAAATATTTTTTACCAATAGTTTAATGTTTAGGAGGATTCAGCAGATTGAGTTTTTTTAATGAGGTTTAGCCAAATGAATTGTCTTCACTCAATCTATTCTATTTGTTTAGAGGGGCTTCAGATGTAGGGGTGAAAGTGGTTGTTATCTTTCCCAAAATTTGAATTCAATCTAAAATTGATTCTTGGATGTTGTTTATTCTTGGATGTTGTTGCTTTAGGTGAGCATTCATCCAACTACAGTTGAGGAGCTCGTCACACTTCAAACACCCACAAGGAGAATTAATCCCAAAGGTGAAGTTGTCAAGGTATAGGTTAATATATAGGTTAATATTGACATAAGAAGCATTGCAATCCATATCACAAAGTGCATCAATTATAACAAGAACACATGCACACGAACACAAACACAAACACTAGGAATACAAGCATAGCGTTTATTTCCCATATTGAATGTGTAATTCCAATTCACCCCCACATTATTCTCCAATTCTCTCCAATTCACTCCCACACTATAACTGCACTAGCAATGGACAATGCACTAGTACTGCACCTATGTAGTTATTTTCAATGTTAGTTTTAAGGATAAAGACTACGAATAAAAATAAAAATATTCATAATAGATCCAACTTTTTCCAATATGTGTTTTTGAGGGTGATTCCCGGGGAGGCACACGTCTTGTTTTTAAATTTATGTTAACTAAATATTTTTTGAAAAAATGGTCTAGATGAAAAAATTCTTACGTGGCACTACCTACCCACGTGGACATGACGTGGCTGCCATATGGCATATCAAAGGAAGCTTAGAAGGCCATGTCTCATGGGAAGTCAAAAAAAAACAAGGTAAAAAAAAGCATGTTTTCTTGATTTTGGACACTTTTTTTGCCCGTCTAGTATAAAGAATTTTAGGTGACGTCTATGGTGACGCCTTTTGCATCAAAACAAATGCCCGGCCATGTTTTTTTTGACATAAAAAAAAACATCGGTTTCTTATAGTATCTCCGCAAGTAAGAATAAGTATTTGCATTGGATGTGCATTGAAGGGGAAATACTTGTTTTTATTGAAATTTTGGACATTCATCACTGAATGCACCAAAAATGCACTGTAAACAATTCTCAAATCCTGCTTCTTGTGGGAAATAGATTCAATTGTCACCAATTGTGGGATGCTTCAAATTATTTAATACAATTTTGAATTTGGCAAGGCTCAAAATACGCCATCCTACAGTCATTGTTTTTTGTTATTGGTTGTACATTTTATTTGGTAATCAAAAGATGCTGGCTCCAATTCTTTGGCAAAATCGTTGTTGTCAACCCAAACCTAGGAAATTCATTCCAGTCAACACTAGTTTAGCAATTGATGAAGTTGCCATTCTAGAATGCCAAGATGAGCCTCTTATGCTCCTGTAAAAGTGGAGGTCTACACCTAATTTATTAATCAAATCAAGGAATATGTTCCAAGGATGATGATAAGGATATATGGCAAGTATATCCTACCGTTTTCCAACCATCAGGATCTGTAATTGCACAAATTTTTGTATTGATTTTGGGTAAAGCGCCAGGAGTTGTTACTATTTTGCCACCACCAATCAACTCACATGCGCTTGCTGTCTTGTAAACATCTTCCGTGCCTATTGCTAGCTGCTTTTTGCACAATCCTCTCCATATTAGAAGAAATCTCATAGTTATTTGCCCTCGAAGACTCTTTGTTTCATTTATTCAATATAAGTGCACAAACCTTTGGAGAACATTACATTACATATTATTGCGGTATATGGCAAAAACATTTTGCTAGCACAGATTTAAATCTTGACTTTTTTAACACAGTGATGGTAAACTACTTGAATACCAAATGAAACTCAGGGACAAATCTATAATTTTTCTTAAATTTAAAAGGGATTTATTGAAGCTACCAATTTAAACTGTTGCTTCAACGTCTATATCTTTATGTTGAAATGAATGTCATTTTACAGCAAGAATGTCAGACTTTGTTTTTGCAAGATTTCTCTATTTCTTTCCAAATTTGACTATGCAATCTTGAACTAAAAAATCTTGTTTAGTGTACTATCTCATAATTATGTAGAATTTGAAATTTTCATTTGCAAATTGCCTCCATTCTCAGAGCTTAAAGCTTGCACTCTAACACCCCCATCTCTAGCAATTTGGGAAGAATCGCACCTGAGCGTATCCTGTACCTTTCGAGTAGTTTGTTTGGCCATAGTTGTATTCAAATTCAAGGACGGTGGATCTCGTTTCATCCATGTCGTAGGAAACATAAGCAAACATTTTCTGAAACAATACAAAAAAAATTCACAGCAAGCAAAGTTTATACACTAAAAAATTATTTCATAGTCTTTTAAATCTAAAGGATTTTTTGTTTCCTATATTCACAAATTCATTATTGCACAACTTTGGATTTCCATTATGAGTGGTGAACAATATGAATAGAATATCTTGTTGTCACGGACTTTAAATCTCAAACAGTGAATGATTTTTAGACATATCTACTGCTTGGGAATAGAATGGAACTTCTCAAGGTCCAAATCTGTGAAGTTTTTTTCTAATGGGACTAATTGATTTTTAAATTTGGAATTTTCATATTCGTTAAAATGACAAAATTTCAAAAAATTAGCTCATTTCTAGACACTCATATGAAAACTCAGATCTACCTATCTTTGACTTTTAATTTCATCAACTTTTAGAATGTGTACCTTCTGAGCAGGATAGTCTCTTCGTGCAAGCAGCTTCATTCCATATGCCTAAAGCCAATCTTCCACCAATATACAAGTTTGACAGATTCAGCTAAAGTTTGAGATCCAAAACATGCAAAGAATCAGTGATTTAATCTCCAAGTGCCTAATATTCAAAAGCAGTCATTTCCATATCTATAGGAGTTGTACAAAATTATTAAAGAAGTCAAAGTTAGAAAGTATTTAAAGAAGTTTCTAATATATATCAGTAGAAAGAAAATATAATATCCATATGTCTTGCTATATGTGAACACCAAGAATACGTTTTGAAAATTATTCAAATTGGTTGTTAGTTTCTAAAGTGGATGTTTTATTTGTAGTTCAGGTATAAAAGGATTAAACATTAAAGAAAATTTGAGGCTAATGCTTCTAAGAGTGGATACTAGCAAATTTTCCAAGGACAAGGTGCTTTGAACAAAAGTGGCATACATCTTGATGGTAAAGAATGGAGCGGTCCACATCAGCCACTCGAAAACTGACTTGACTGAATGGCTCACGCGAGCTCTTTTGTTGTATGAGCTTGAACTTGTACCCATCTGGATCCTCTAAGTACGCACAAGTGTTGTTTCTCTCTTTTGCGGGAGCACTAGGACACTTGTAGCCCAACTTCTTTATCATGTCAAGAGTCTTTTGTACCTGCCAAAGTGACCAGCAATATGTGTAAGTATTGTTCCTCACAACACGTTTATGTACTATGCTTGGCAAATACTGCATAGTCCAGGGTTGTATTTAATGCAAATAGAAACAAATATTGCACTTTATTTTTATATTTTAAAAACCAATTTGCAATGTAGTATTGCAAGTATTGCAAGTATTATTTAGTAAAATTTCTTATGACTTGTGACATGGATTGAATCCCTTTGTCAAAATACATACAATGAAAGTTGAGTTCCTTAGGCATATTGTAGAGCATATTGTATGAATTATGGTTAATGAACGTAAGATTCTTTCAATAATAATAACAACTTTCTCCTTATCTACTGTAATTTGTGTGCAACAGCCATATATAGTCACCACGATGCCCCTATTGCCAAGACGGCAAAGCCAACATAATGAGAGAAGAATATGCTTACATTTGGGACTGAGATTCCAAAGTGACCAAATGCATTTCCAATGTCATACTTTGTCATGCCATAATCTACAAGCAAATCGACAAAAGGTTTCAATAAATTTGGCTCTAGTCAAATGAAGTATACTCATTTGCAATACAAGATGTTTGGTAGTCTTCAATCAAAAGCAATGTTAGATCTTATCTTCTAGCAATGAAAAATCATCAAACAATCTATATTTCTTGGATATGACGTGCATACAATTGCATTTATACATTCGGCACTTACTATATGTCAACTCTGCAGCAAAATGGTTGTCTTCCATTCCGTAACCCATAAACACATTCATGTACTTCTCCTCTGGGACATCTCTCTTGCGAAGAATGTGCATTCCTAGACAATCTTGATACCACCTGTATTCTCCTCTCATCCAGTTTCATCTTTTTAGGAATTGGACTTGACAAAAATATTGCTAGAAGTCATCCAATCCTCTCAAAGAGATGGAATTCTTTCTACACATGGTTCAATGTAACAGTGTGCTACCTAGCTATTGTTACATAATATTCTTAAGTTACTGTACGTGAGCACCATCTATCTTAGTTTTCATTTGACAACAAATAAAGAATATAAAATAGAAAGTGGTTTAGATTCAATTACTTTGTAGCAACATGCTATTATTGCTTGATCACAAGTGCCAATCTGAAAGCTATTCCTATCAAGATATTGAAAGTAATTGATGGTAGGCATTTTTTTTCAAAATTCTTAAACTAATGATTTATGATGTGTCTCAAAGAAAGATGTCATAAGCTTGGTGCATGTAGGATGCCCTAATTTTTCCTTGATGGCCCAATTGGCCAAGGTATTAGGATTTCCTTTAAAGAATTTTAATACAAGGTACTATGCAAAGCTAGGCCATTTCTTTTACGCTTTTGTATCTTTGACTATTTATCAAAGGTAAAAAGATTTGCAATAGAAAGGACAGAAGTGAGAGTTGAGATGGTGACTCACTTCATGGATTTCTCAATGTCACCCACACGATAGACAACATGTAGAATGCGGCGTTTGTCTTCCCTTGGCCAACTCTCAAGACTATCATCCTCCCTCTTTGGTGAGGCTGGAGGTGAACAATCCATTTGAATGCTAGTAGAGCCTATGCAAGGTTCTTGTTTTGCACAACCTCCAATGGCTGTATAGTTCAATGCAAAACATAGATGACATAAAGTGAGGTACTCCAAAATAACTTAACCAAGCTAAAAAACTTTGGACTATATGGGTAGCTAGAACACCACGTATAGTCACAAAATAAGTAGTCACTGCACATGAAGTCTAATAAGTCCCAAGTACATATTCTAAAATATCATTAGAAGAAATAACGACATCATTTAGCCTCCAATATTGTTGACTCCATGTGTTCACTACAATAAGACCACCTAATTATGACATGTTTCTAAAATCGATTTTCGCCTAAAAATGT
This sequence comes from Neckera pumila, assembly GCA_963969595.1. Classification (NCBI taxonomy): domain Eukaryota; kingdom Viridiplantae; phylum Streptophyta; class Bryopsida; order Hypnales; family Neckeraceae; genus Neckera; species Neckera pumila. Next base: position 24,869,085 of record OZ018413.1, read on the forward strand.
ACAATTGCCTTTGAAGATTCAAAGTTTATTCATATGGTGTTCAGAAAATGCATGCTATAGGAATCAAGAAGTTGGCTTACAACAAGAACCAACAAAAATTTATACAATTTTGATAATAGGAACTATGCTCAAATGCTTATTTTGGGTGTAGTTACTCTTGAAGGACTTCAATTTTTACATGATGAATCTAATTTTACAATATTTGCATATGACTTTCTATGGTTGGGTTTGAAATGCATTTACATTAATGTATTCTAACAATAACTACACGGGCCAATTGTTTCTCAAGGTAATAAAAACAAGGCAATCACCTTGCCACTAAGAGTGTAAGTGATTGCGCCACTAATGGTACCTTCCAAGTGAGCCTCATAAACAGCAGGAGTACAATTCCCGCAATGCGACCTGCAATTTTTCATCGCCTTACTTCACATTTGCAACAAGTGCTTGTTTTGTGAGAAAGGAATCTCTCACGTTGTTCACATCACACATGTCATTTTTAAGGAAATCAAGCGATTCGCCACGGTGAATAGGGAAGCCAAATATTCTGCAATGTTTAGATTTTTCACCTTCATTTGAGGCAACCTTTACTCCTTGAGCAAAAAAGAGAACAAGGCCAATAAGCTACACTTAGCTCTCAATTCCATTGTTTCCCAAAGACACTCCATTGAATGCATTGGTTCATAATGATTTGGCAATTTAGATAATTTATTTCTAGGAGTCACGACAAATACCGACTTTTAAACTAATAGAACCATATCCAACATTCACAACCCAAAAAATATTTACACAATATAAGCATTTCAACTAAACCTAAAAAGATTGAAACATGGACATTACAATCACAACCATCAAAACCCTAATTTGGTAGCTATAGGTCAGTAACGACGAAATAAAATTCATATGGTTAGGTATTATGAGAACGGCTATAAATTGTACCTCAAAAGGAATCAACTATGATGTAGGGATCTGCTGTGGGACGTCTCCAACTTTACACATGGTGCAACATGATTGCAAAAAATAATCGAGCCTTGAATGAATGGTTTTGGGTCTTCTTGAAAACGCTTCAAACATGTAAGGTAAAAGACCCCATTGTGGTCAAATGATCCATGAGGGACACCTAATGAACCCATTGTGGTTTTTCAGACCACAATCAATGCCTTACATGGTAGTTATGGAGTAGTTAGTGACCTTAGTAGGTACATCCAACTTTTCAGTGTAGAATTCTGTATAAAAATTGATTTTTTAGATCTTCCATGTTTGAAAATGTTGTGACTGCACTGGTTAGGAAGATGACCATATTGGATTCAGACTTTGTTGGTCATGAGGTGACCTAGAGACCCCTATGGACTGATCACTTCAAAAATTCTGAACTAATTCATACTTGGTCCAAAAAATATAGTTTCAAATGTCCTCACTGTCTCTCACACTTATCTTCATGTGGGAAAAAATTTGAAAAATTTTAGCAATGGCATGGGGGTAGACTCCAAAGTTTGACCACAATGGGCTGGTTTACCTTACATGTACACTATAAAACTCTTACAGTTTAAGGTTTGACTTTGAAAATTCACAGAAAATACAAACAATCTCCAAAATATAGAATTTTTTTTAATGACAGCTTTAGGGGTGGTATACAACCAGCCATCAGGCACTCCCCAATTGGACCCATTCTCAGTCTACCAACGGAACCTTCCTTTCTCACAATAAAACTTTATACGGAGTAATATACAAAATAAAATTTAAAATTCTCTATCAATATCACTGCAATCTCACGATTCGTAAGAGTAACAGTAACTGAGAATAGGAACGGTTCAGCTGACATGCCCAATTCAAAGTTTCAAACGCGGCAGTTACGGACCCAAACCGACGGCATCCACCACTTGAAGGAAGCCATCCACACAGGAAACTGCAGCTACTGTAACTCTAGAGGTGCCATTAGAGAAGCAACGGAAGCTTATTAAGCTTAGCGCTTGTTTTCCAAACGGAATGAGGAGACGTAACAAGCCTGGGTTGCGTGTCACGCTACCGGAATTCCACAACACGTGAGGCGGCGGACTCTTCTACTTTTTCCAAGTCAGCCATGGCAAATGTTCTGGGAGCATCCAACCGACCGATCCGTCGTCATACACCCTGTTGCGTGCACAACAAGAGTTTTGTTTGGTCGGTTGGGTCGTTTCCGAGGATACCCAAGAAATACAATACTCACAGCTGAGATTGTCAATTGCGATTGTCCCAGTGAATTTTCGGTGATTTGATCGAGGTCCAAGCGAAGAGGCTCTCGGATCGCTTGGTTTGGTGGATCCACGAGTTTCCTGTGTTGTGTTTTTGAAATTTTGAGAGATTTGAGCTTCAATCGGGCTTGTCCGAAGAAGCTCTTGAATTGCTTGGGTGGGTGGATCCGCAAGTTTCCTGTGTTGTGTTTTTGAAATTTTGAGAGATTTGAGCTTCAATCGGGCTTGTCCGAAGAAGCTCTTGAAATCGCTTTCCTTTCTTGGATCCATAAGTTTCCTGAATTCTGAGATTTAATTTGGGAAATTGGAGCTTCAATCGAGCTTGTCCGAAGAGGCTTTTGATACGCTTGCTTTCGTGGATCCACTAGATTGTTGTTACATAACCACTTTGGGAGATCGATTGAGCTTCCATCATGGCAGCTATTGCGTTATGTAGAACCCCTGTCACCCTTAGTGTCTCCCCCACTTCCACCTCCACTTCCCCCACAAGACACCAAATTCACCAGTCGTGTTCCTTACGCATCACCAACAACTATGCTTCCTCGAGTTCATCTCTGTTTTCTCATAAGCTGAGAGTCCAGCGCCATGATAAGCGAATTGTGCGAGCTGGGAAGCCATCATCGCCCGTGGTGGCAACCATGGCTCCCTCAACACCGTTGCCCCAGCAATTGGATCATTCCGAGCAAAAACAAGGAGGAGAGGAGCCCTTTGTGTGGAGGGATCACTGGTACCCTGTTTCCTTGATTGAAGATCTGGACCCATCCGTGCCCACTGCGTTTCAGCTTCTGGGTCGGGAGCTTGTGGTGTGGAAAGATTCGGAAGGCGAGTGGAGGGTGTTTCTGGATAAGTGCCCACACCGACTGGCGCCTCTCTCGGTAAGCAAGCTGGACCTCATGTCCTACTTGTCATCTTGGGATATTGAAGCTTCTGCTTTTGCGATTGCACGACTGAATTAGGTCATCACTTTGAACTTTGGGATTAGTTAGTTGCTTCTTCTACTTGTGCAATTTGCCCGACTGATTTATGCTATTACCCTGAATTTGGAGATGCATGGCACACGGAATTTTGGGGTACAGTCATGGTTTTTTCCTCTGCAATTCCACAACTGAGAAGTATGGGAATCATGCACATTTTCTTCTGCAATTGCACGACTGCTTTAGGTCATCTCCCTGAATTTTGCGATCCATGCACTGAATTTTGGGATCAGTTGCATAAGAGTACAGTATTTCGTCTGCACTCCACGACTGGTTTAGGTCACCACCTTGAATTTCGGGATGCATATACGACACTGAAGTTTCGGATGTGCAAAATTGTTGTTGTTCTTCCTCTGCAATTACAAGATCGGTTTAGCTCATTGCACTGAAAATCTTTATGTTTATGTTGGTTTCTGTTGTGCTTGTTTTGATGCTTATAGTTGTTGACAATGAGCAGGAGGGGAGATTGGACGAATCTGGGATGTTGCAATGCTCGTATCACGGATGGGCCTTCAAGGGAGACGGCAGCTGCGGTGCCATTCCCCAGGCAGCCACCTCTGGCCCCGAGGCGAAGGCGAAATTCTCTCCTCGTGCTTGTGCAGTTTCCTACCCGACGCAGGTTTCGCAGGGTTTGCTGTTCGTGTGGCCGGATGAGAAGGGTGGGGAGAAAGCCTCTCAAACCCCGCCTCCCATGTAAGTGGCAACTACCCTAAACCCTGAACCCTAAAAACCCTGAAACCCTGAACTCAGTAATGCTAATTTCGTTTCCCTCCTCTGTACTCTAGTGTATTGGTATTGCAATGAATTGAGCATCAAATTGAGCATTATATACATGCTTATCAATCATTTCTAAGGTGAATTAAGGTAAAGAAGCTTTGTCGCTGATCGCTAATAAGTATTACTTGAGATCCTCAAAGGTTCTACGATTCTATGTTGTTGAAGGTTGTGATTTGTAAGTAGCAAGCTCAACTACACTCTCTTCTAAAGCTGATTCCTCGAGATTTGAAATCCACTATTAAAAGTAATTTTTCTGTGCACTCAACCTTGACAAATGCCTTCGCAGGTTACCTCCAGAGTTCAGTGATCCAAAGTACTCCACAGTGACGATCCAAAGGGACTTGTACTACGGATATGATACGTTGATGGAGAATGTGTCGGACCCCTCGCATATCGACTTTGCCCATCACAAGGTGACGGGGAGGCGAGACCGGGCGAAGCCGTTGCCGTTCAAGGTACAAAAGAGCGGACCCTGGGGGTTTGCTGGAGCCAACAATGATAGTCCTACGATCAGCGCGGGGTTCTACCCTCCCTGCTACTACTACAACAAGTACGTGGATTTCTAACTCGTCTATTTGGTGGGTTTCATAAGGAACGCCTTCACCGGTCTATGCTTTCGGTGGTAATTCGGGAGAGGGGCACTAAAGTCTTCGATGGTTAACTTGTTTCCAATCTCTTCAATTTGGGTAATTGGTATTGTTGCTTCAGTAGAACTCAAGTTTTGCATAATCTCTCTCGTTGTTCAGCATCTTTAGGTGATCAAAGTTACTAACGTAGAGGATATTATAAACTTCAGTTAAGGCAGTACGCAGTAGTGTGATTTTAGGAGAGCAGTATAGAGCTCTGGAGAGATTACTTGGGTGCAAGAGGCAAATTTTGTAGAGCTCTAATTGCTCATAGACTTTTATTCAAGTCATACACCCAACTTTCTAATTGTCAATCAAGGGTATGAAAAGATGAGTTGCTGTTAGTAATCGGGATCGGTCAATACGAGACTGATATCAGGTTTCTATGTTATTGCTTGTTGAGTGCCGTGATTAATCAATAGTACCACATTCTCAACCACATTCTCTTTCACTGCTGATTCTGGTGGTTTAGTATTCCATTGAGGACGCTAACCCAAAGAAAAACGTCGTTGTTCTGTACGTGCAGGATTGAGCTCCCTGTGAAGCTTCCCCTTCTCGGCGACCAACACTGGGAGATTCTCATCTGCTCCTTTAACATCCCCATGGCCCCCGGGAAGACGCGCTCCATCGTGTGCAGCGCCCGCAACTTCTTCCAATTCTCCATGCCAGGCAGAAACTGGTGGCAGCTCATCCCTCGCTGGTACGAGCACTGGACCTCCAACAATGTCTACGACGGCGATATGATCGTCCTGCAAGGCCAGGAAAAATTCTTCCTCGCCCACGACGGAGACGTGAATGCACAGTACAGCAAACTGACATTCACGCCCACTCAAGCGGATCGCTTTGTCCTCGCCTTCAGGAACTGGCTGAAAAAGCACGGCCGAGGAGGGCCGGACTGGTTTTCCGAAGCCAAAGCCAAAGTTGGGATGCAGCCACTTCCCTCCACTGTGCTGTCGAAGCAGCAGATGCTGGACAGATACGAGCAACACACCTTGAAGTGTGAGTCGTGCAGGAATGCTTTGAAGGGGTTCCAGCGATGGCAGAAAATTCTCTGGGGGTGTGCAGTTGTTTTGGCTGCTGTGGCTGGTGTGCCACCAGATCTCACCGTCCGTGCGATCTTAGCCTCGGGAGCTGTGATTAGTGCTGCAGCGGCATACGCTCTCAAGGAAGGAGAGAAGAATTTCTTGTTCAAGGATTACAAGCATTCGGAGATTGAGTAACTGGTTTTTGCAGGTGAAGCATATACGCCCTGGAAGGATAGAGGGATTTCGTAGACAAGGACTACGTGCATTCGGAGAATGACCACCATAACCGGTTTGTGCAGCAGAAGCATGTACGCTCAAGGATAGAAGAAATGCAAGAACTGCATACGTGCATTTAGAGATTGACGAACTGGTTTGTGCAGCAGAAGTATGTACACTTAAGGATGAAAAAATAGAATTTTGTATACAAGGACTACCTTCATGCAAGGATTGACTAACTAGCTTAGGAAGGAGAGAAGAATTCAAATTCAAGGACTATTCATTCAAAGATTGTCATTCTTATTAGATTCTTGAGATGCCGTCACAGCCTTGGGTAGGGATTCTTTTTGCGCTCGTCTGAGGTGGGAGCATCAAATCTGCAAGGCACTGGCCACTCATTGAGGGCGATGTGCGCTTTCTGTAGTGAAAGGTGTTTTCGTTACCATTTGTAGTGGAAAAGGATGAGTTCTTCTCATCCTCCATAAATGCTATGTAATATGGTAGGTTAGTTATTCTTACAAGACAGGTTTTTGAATGTCATTCATGTATAAATATCAAAATGATGATCAGCGGTTCAGAGTTATGAATTACAAACTGTAATCTATTGTCGTTGAAACATCATGATTTTTGAGCAATTTGAAAGTGGTATCATTCTAGTAAAACTTGCGTTTATTTTCTCATATTTTGTCAGATTTGTGTTCCTTAAGTCGGTTGCTTGAATCATCTCCAGGATCATTCGAAAAATGTTGCCGATGAGTTATGTGGCATTACAGAGCAGTGCAGAGTATTCTTGCTGGAATGGAATCTAAAGCATCATGCTGATAAGAGTAAATAGAATTGACACTTTGGAAAACAAAAAAGAACCTGAAATCCTTTTGTGCGCTATCTTGAACTCTGGGAGCGTACCAAAAGCTAAGTTACATGAAGTTCTGGCCCTGAGGTCCCCAGGCGGTGAGTTGTAGCTTACCACTTTTTGCTTAAAAAGACGAGAAAACTACATGAAGAATAAATACGGTGGCTAACCTAAACACCAAATTTTCACTTGAGTATAGAAGCGAGTGAGAGGCTGTCCCTTTCAAGGCGCTCATAGCAATTCACTGGCTGTGGTGCACCCCATACTTGTGGTGACTCTCCTACTTTAAACTTCAACACTACATATCTTATTCATTTAACATCCAAATCATACATGTTTTAGTGCATTAGAATCCTCTCAAAACCAGGGACGAAAAAAAACAAAAAACAAACGCAAAGCCACAGGAAAGGGACCCCCACCTGCCTGCCTATTCACTCGCAGGTTTGTCAGACTCAGGGCCCTCCGGAGCCTCCGATCCACGGCACGCACAGAAGCGTTGCTGTGAGTCACAAGAGAAGTCGCTCACCCTCCATGCGCTGCCGCCGCAGACCGACTTCGCAGTGGGCCGAAAGAATGTGGTAGCGGAGGGAGGCAGATTGGCGACCTCTTCCCCGGCCTCGTTCCGAAGCTCCTCAAGTCGGCTCTGCGCGTACTCGCAAGGGTCCACAGACTTCCGAGGGTACTCGAAGTACAAGGGCTGCGTGGCCGCAGGGTCGCACAGCGGGGTCACAAACGCATCACAACGATGCACTTGGGACTTGAACAGCTCCTTGTATAACCCGGGCTCGAAACGGATAGGGATGATGTAGCCTGCGGGCGAAATCTGGTAGTCCCGCTCACAATCTGCATAGCAAGCCACAACGGTAACTAAAGGCCATTCAGTCCAGTACGTTACATGGACACCATCTGCACAATAACCCACTACGATAACTACAAGCCATTCATATAGGTTCGTTACATGGACACCATCTGCACAACAATCCACTACGATAACTACAAGCCATTCATATAGGTTCGTTACATGGACACCATCTGCACAACAATCCACTACGATAAGTACACGCCATTCGCACAGTTTCGTTACATAAACACGATCTGCACAGCGATCCACGACGGTAACCACACACCATTCACACAGTTCGTTCCATGGACTCCAGGACATATTAAATTTTAGGTACATATTGCATTTGAGAGAGGCTCTATCCCAGGAGCCCTAGTCGCATTTGGAGTAATGTCCTACTCCGACCACACTACACCCTAAACTTCCTCACATTCTTTGTATATCAGCATTTGATCTGTCAATGCAAGACCTCATCCCGTTTGGTCCAGAGTCATCAAATTTCTAAGGGTCGCGTTACATGGACACCAGCAGGTATTAGATTTTGGGTACATATTGACTTTTACATAGCCTCTGTCCCAGCAGCCCTTGCTCGCATTTGGAGTAATGTCCTACTCCAAAAAAACTAAACCCAAAACTTTCTCACATTCTTTGTTGATGCAGCATTTTATCTGATATGCAAGGCTTTGCCCCCTTTGGTCCAGAGTCATTCAATTCCAATTCCCAACAAAAGTGTAGTGAGCCTAACACCGGTAACTTACTGAGACAATTTTAGGTATACATTCGATCCCTGATCCTGCTACTTAGGGTTTACTGTTGCTGCAATTTGAAACAGCGTAAGGCGTTGGGAGTCTCGACTTACCGAACACAAGGTCGACGAATTTGGCATTCGTTCCCTGATCCTGCTGCTTAGGGTTTAGTGTTGCTGCAATTTAGTTTGGAAAGGCAAAAGCTTCGGGACTCTTGACTTACCAAACACAAGGTCGACGAATTTGGAGACGCTGGACTTGGGTGGGCCTGGGTCTTCTTCCTTGGGGTTCTCGAGGTCGACGGGCCCATACGAACGAGGCAGATACGAGGCAGATCCCGACGCGCTCAGGGCTGAACTGGCGCCGCGCTTGGAGATCGTCTCCAGCAACAACTGCTTGCGCTGTCGCTGGTCCAAGCTGCGCACGATCACCGTGAGGCCCCCTTTCAAGCGCAGCCCGCTCTTCATCAACGCCTGGGCTGCTTCACGGGAGCTCTGCTCGTCATTGCACCACCAAGACTGTTTTAGGAGAGTCTTTTTCTAAGCTATCATGGACTCGATAACCATAGCTAATCTTCACTCCAAACCCCTAAACCCTAAAATTGTAATACTACGTACGATTTTTTCTACTCACATTGCAAACTCAATAAAAAGTCGCATAATCAAATCTAAAGCAGGACATTGCATAACCGAAGCACCCATGAACATGACCAATGGAATTACAAGAGACGAGATTTCATTCCATCGCAATTGCATAAGAATGAATTCCATTCCACACTAATTGCAAAAAATCCGTGCAATTCTGAACCTATGCAGTGACTAAAAACTACGGATTGTGTCGGTAGTTGGTTGTAGAAGTCTCTGACCTGATACTGAATCTGAACCCAATTGGCGCCATCTGGTCCAACGACTCGCTCCACGATGTTTCCACACTTCTCAAACTCTCGTAGCAGCTGATGCAATTCGCTACTGCCGAACCTGTTCTCCAAGTAGCGATATCCGTGAATGGTAGTTGTGTTTCATGTGGTCAAGCTACTCTAAAATACTATGAATAAAAAACGCAACACTGTTGCACAGTACAGTACTTGAATGTGGTCTAAATGTTGAAAACCAAATGAATTCATTCGTGTGTAAATTTTTAATGAAAGGGGTACCGGTACTGATTGCACCTACGAAGATGGCCAACTAAGTTACAAGGCAATTTTTGAACAAAGTCATGACAAAGTACAGCAAACCGGGCAAAATTAAAGCTTTGACATACAAGATAATGGCTAGTCTAGTATCGAGGTTATCGAGGTTATCTTGCTTGTTTCAAATTGAGCTCAGAATTGAGCGCAAGTTTACAAGAGAGGGTGTCAAAGAGCCTTTTCATACCAGTTTAGAAGGTTGCTTTCTCAATTGTAATGTAAGGACATGTTTTCTTTCATTTACTGGCTCACAAATGATATCAAGACAGTTGCGGCTGTTAACCCGCAAAGACCCAAGGGAGTATAGTTCCTCCTTCCAAAATCACCTCTTAACCGTTGTTTCTAAAGGTCAACAAAAAAAATGTTTCTTAGGGCCTCTTCACACTATGGCCGTCCAAGTCGAGAGTTTGTTGTTTCCACCAATCATATTGCAGGGTCTGTCAGTTCCACGAATCATATTGCAGAGTTCCACGACCTCTCGACTTGGACAGCCATAGTGTGAAGAGGCCCTTAGAGTCATTTCTTCAAAGATTCAACCATAGAATCTTGTTCACTACTACCAAATTTGTACACCCTTCAATTTTCAAAGAATTTGGCTGAATGAATTTTGAGGTATATTTGCAATTGAGTTGAGTTTTTGAAACAACACAATAATTTTTTTCACACACATAATGACCTTAGAGGGGGCATATTTCAAAAAATTTGCAAATGTGAAGTTTGCCTTTTTTGACCAATGCAATAATGAATAATTGAGAATATGAATGTCAATTTTCAAATAATGGAAGATTACTTACAAAGCCTTGTAATCAATGGAGGTACATTTGAAAAACAAGAATTCCACTTGACCAAGCCCATCAATTGTTTGCCCATTTACACTACCTATGGAATATTTTTTTTTGGAATTGGCTAGGTTTTTCTTCTAAGACAATCCACAATGAGCATTCCTAGAAGTTTGTGAATTTGGAAAATCACCTAAGATGGAGTTTTGCCCAAATCAAGAGTTCATTTCGGCTTGGAAAGAGAATTTGACAAAATACATGAGAAAGTTATGACATTTCAAAAAAATATAAAATAGGGATCTAAATAGCCCTTGAAGTTGGGCAAGGACCATAAATTGGTCAATTGGTCTTATAGTATTTAAGGTTTGAAGCATGTAATTGTGTGGTTGAGTTAATCGCAACACAAATATGATGGCATTAAGATTTCAAAATACTGAAGGAAAAGGATTTTAGATGTGTTACAACAAGGTCTATAAACCTTCAAAGTGTTCATAATAGGTGCAATTATATTACAAATTGCATTGGAAAAATGATAGCAAGAGAAAATGAGAAGGAAATATAACAATGAAATTGGAGAATAATCACCTAGAAGTCTCTCCTTCAATACTTTCATGAACAGGATTGGAGCTGCAAGCCAAGGGGCCAATATAAGACTTTGCTAAACTTCCATTGAGCTATTATTGGAGTATCCAAATGCTGCTCACCTTCATGGCACACATCCACCACCTAAAAGATTTTAAGCAAATCAAGAAAAGTATTTGCATTCTTTTTGTAAGGCAGAGGATACTAAAACCATTATGGACCCTAAATAGCGTTTTGTCCTATACAATCTCATGTTATCAATAAAAAATCTTTAATTCATATATTTTGTTGGACTAATCAATAAATGGAATAATAAAGAAGATGTGTGATTTGGCTAAGAATGAATACGAACCTTTGAATGCAACCCATATTAGACAAATTTGTTAAAATCAAAAAACAATTTTTTGTTTTTTCATAGTTACCTTGGAATCCCATTTTATACATATTACCTTCAATAATACTTTCATTGAACTTCTAATATGATACCTAAAATTAGAATGCCCCCCTGAAAAAAACACTTACTAAGACTTTACACTTAGTGCACAATTTTCAAAGGTCAAGGGTACTTTGAATTAATTCTGTTAGTTGTCAAACTAACCTTTCACTTTGAAATTGCATAAGAAATGCATGTCAGTAGTGTCTTGATGAAAATTTTGTTCTATGAACTATAACAGGTGACCCTATTTGCAATTGTAACCTAATTGTGACCCTAAATATGATGACACCAAAACTTTATAATAAAAATGAATGGCTTTTTTATGTGTGACAATAATGTAAATAAACCCTAAAGTTTCTATAATAGGTATAATTACTTTAGAAAAATAATATCCTTTGTAATTTATTATAGGTTAAGACAAACAAACTTGAATACGGTGACCCAATTCTCGCCCTTGTCCGTGTCTTCTCTACAATTGTTGTCTGCATAAAGAGCCCATTTTTATGTGAGGGAATCCTTTCATATTGAATTTTATCTATTTATATATAGGAAAGACATTAGTCACACATTTACAATGTCTATTTTTTTCCAAATTTATCATTGGTGAGAAATGAAAAATGACAATGTATTAATATCATAGTTAAAGATGATTCTCATAATTCCATTAATTTTTTATAGATGCAATAGAGCTATGATTCAAAGATAGTCTATGCATGTGATGAAACTTTATCACTTCAAATTTCAAAAGTTTATAGAATATTCATGCAAAAAGAAAATAAGTGTTGGCTTTTCACTAAGCACAGTTTATACTCACCATAAGGGATGTCAAAACTTTTTTAGTATTTATTTTGGTTGCCATCTTCAACATAGAAGTGTGAGTTTCCACAACAATTGAAAAATGCTAAGCTAATGAATGGGTGACTATGTATTAACATGCACACCAAATTGTACAACTAGAATGGACTAAAATTAAAAACATTTAAAGTTCTACAAAAAAGAGAATACAAAGAGACTATTTTTATGTGAGCTTTTTGAAATCAACAATCCAAACTATCATGCAAACTTGACACATTATCACTAACTAAAATATTGTACCAAAAAATGTACATTTAGGTGCAACTTTATGAAATACATGTTTGAAAATGAGAAATGAGTATAATTTTAAGCCATTTTTTGCTTTGAGGCTAGCCCTTCCTAGTGCAACATTTGTTGGATTCTTGTGAAATATTTACCAAAGGTGTGTTTTACTACTAGTTTGATGCCTTGGAAAATTTCAAAACAATCCAAATCACATTTAAAAAATTATGCTTCAAAGAACATTTATTTTTAATTATGGATAATTTTTGGGCAACTATGACGGATAGGTCCAATTGGACTGAAATTTTGTTTATATTCTCTCAAAATTCTTGTTAAAATAACTCCAAAAGTTAAAAGGCACATGAGCACATGATTTTCACTTACTTAAAATCATGCCTCAGGACTTTAAAGCTTAATCTCTGAAAAAATTGATTCAAAAGCTCTAAATCTACAATCTCTTTCTGCCTACTGAACTCTCTTAAAAGTCATAGGAAAGGGACAATGTTTTAACCTTAAGAGGAGATGAAATAACTCCAGTAATATTAAATTTCACAATTATTCATCTTATTTTCCCTCCAATCTCAATCCTCCATCATGATGGAGGTTACTTTATCTTCCTTAGGATTAAGACTTAAGATATCTCTTTTAGTACACGTCTAAAGTAATTGTATTTAAAACCAACCAAATAAACATTTGAGCCATATTTCAATTATGAAATTGTCTAAATTTTCAATGAATCGTGTAGGAAGTAAAAAGGAGATTCAATATTTTCTTTCCAAAATAATTTTGGAGAATTTATGAATAAACCATGAATTTTATTTTTTAAACAAACGGACAATTTCCATTGCAGGGAGAAACACTACATTGAACCAAGAGACTTTGGCGGGCTTTTTTGAGGGGGTTGTCAATTTTCAAATTGTAAGCTGAAAACCAAGAATCATTACAAAAAAAACGCTAAAGAGGAACAGACCGGCCCAAAAGTAGAGGCTTGAGCATACTTAGGCAAATGTTCCACTTAATCTAATAATGCGTCGTGACTTTGAAAAAATTTGTTTGAAGCCAAATGTTGTCGAATCTCGTGATGAAGTGACCAGCCTTGTCTAGATACAAATCACATAGTTTTGAAACTTTCAACCACACAACTTGGGCGTGGTCTACAAAGGCCTCCTAAAAGATGAGCTCTTGCTTTTGCTTAGGTCAAGGCAAATTGTTGAAGTAGATCACATTGTGGTTGAGTGAAGAAATCCAAATCACTAACCCTCAAAATAAAGACCACATTGAAGTACCCTTTTTGAGTCATCTTAGTAACTTAGAGTTGAAAACACACTGCTGCCAAGTGAGGGCTGGCCAATTGCCGGCCACTAGGGAAATTTCTAAAGCCTAATACAAGATAGAGAGAACAAAGTTCCAAGCATGTTTTGTTTTTGGACAATGATGAAAACACTTTAGGATAAACCATGAATTTTCAAAGCATTGAAAAGAGGTGTACTTGCAATTGCTCATATTCAAAGGGTCTAAATTTTAGGCAAGGGTCTTGATGGGAAGGATTTTCAAACAATTCACAATCAAATGCAATTACCTTCCACTTCAGGCTATGCTTAGATGCTTATTAAGACTCATTTAGGTGTAGTCATTAAAGGAATTGTAGTAGCATAAATAGATATCCTACACTCGCAATTTTGAAATATTGTGTGATAGTCCGAAAACTATGATGAAAAAAATAAAAATAAAAATACACCCCCGCTTCATAGGCTAGAAAAAAGTTGCGGTTGTGGTTGCTTCTCCCAAGTCATTGTTTGGGGGGATCCAAGCAGGCAAACCCAAGAGGTGAGGGAATAACTTAGAGCATCCCCACCAGGGAGTTCCGTTCCCTTAAAAGTTTAGGGAAGAGGACCTGAGATGTAGATAGGGATACAAAAAGTTCACCACACCAAACTTTTTATAAAATCTGTATCCGTAAATTATATAGAATTCTGTAAAACTCTCACCGAATCCTGTATCCAGAGGCTCATATAGAGAATTGGTGACGTCACATCTGTATAAAGTCAAGGTTGACTGCTTTGAGACTTCAAGTTTAGGGATAGAGAAAAGATTGGTGGGGATGCTCTTACTCTGCACAGGCGTCTCCGCAAACAGCCACCGCACCGGTCTCTTCATCCTCGTCTTGGGCTTGGGCCACACATTCTCCACATCCGTAGTGACTTGCCCCTGATTCCCTGCTAACCCTAACCCTAATTCAGATCTCGGCAGGGACGACAAGGGCAAAGCTGCAGCACCCCCAGCTTCCGGTCGCAGCAGTAGTGCTTTGCTCCTGGTGGGAGGCACGGGATCCAAGGTCCGACCGTTGTCTTGCCACCGACTGGACGCAGCTGCGGCTCCCAAGGGTCTCTTCGCCATCCGCTCCTGGCAATGCGGCGGAACAAACGATCTCGAAGAACGGAGGCCGCCTCGGGAGGCGCCATCCACTCGGTCATTCTCTAAACCAGACCGCGTCACGCGCACGTTTGCATCTGCAATCCAATGTCATGTCAGTCGGAGCTTGGAATTCGCAAGAATTGCTGGCTACGGCTATGCGCTGTGATTCCTGAATCATGTCAGTCGGAGCTTGAATTCGCAATGAATTGTTGGCTATGGCTATTTGCAGTGAATTAGGTTTTGTGAGTGCCGTCGCACCTTGGAGCCACTTCTGGTGAAGCGGACACCATCGCCATACGTCGCCCGCCATTTGTTAACGCTCGTCGACGAGCTACCCGGACCTTCAATGTAGGAGCATTCGTTACATCAAGTAGCTGCACATAAGCCATTGGGGGAAACACATTCTATTAGCGTGGGAGGAAGCGACTCTTGCCTGCCGGAATCCTGCTCGTCAGAGGTTTGCTCTCTCAACCTATAATATGGCGAGACAAGGGAGATTATTGAACCTAATGGCATGGTTCTGAGTGATTGGGTGCATAGCTTTTGGGCAGAATACTTCCATCGCTCACGATGAAGTTTGCGGCGATATCTTTCTAGTTCAATGTCGTTATGCTATGACCTCAACTTAGAATTCACGGCAGAGATCACAGCAAGCACAAATCCTCGCGCATCCAGATGGAGAGCGAGAGAGAACAAGCGTGTATTCCTTCATGAAGGAACGGAGTACTCAATGCCAGCATGCAATTTGCAAGATTAGAAAAGCATATGACAATGTAGCAAACGATTCAATCCATGAAGGAATTCATGGATTGAATCGCCATGCGATTCTCCGGCTCATTCCCAACATCATGATCCAAACAGGCAAACGAGGAACGAAGCGGATAATTACAGCAGCACTGAGAATAGTCTCCAGAAACTTGTGATCGGTTTACTCCACAGCGGGATATCATGCGCAATGCGAAGAGGAAGCATACAAGGCCAAGCAAGAGGGCAGCAGTGAGGATTCGGCTGAAGTGAGAGGGTAAGTAGGGCGGCAGAGAGAGACTATGCACCGAGAATTCAGGAAGCGGCAGTCATGGCTCTGGATGAAGCAGCTGGCCCTCCCTCATCTGTTGGGATGGATGGGAATTCGACTCAAAAGGTTTCGGTCCTCGTAACCATTGAGCTTCTTGCGTTTCGTCTCCATACCTGTCACGACCTCGGATCTGCTGGTCGGCAATGGCCACGAAATACCATGTCCCTGCAGTTTGGAGATTCTTGCACAATTTGACCTAAACCTGTCCCAATGAGTACTGTAGAGGTATTGCCTAACTCATGACATTATGTATCGCATTATGTATCAGGGTATGATTCCTCAGGAATTCCTACCTAATTATCAATGGGTATGATTCCACAGGATGTCCTGGAGCATGAGATTGAGAGAAAATCATTCGTGGACTCCATGAACCAATCCCAAGGTCATTTTGGGTGCAACGGATTTGGGCTGTACCTTTTTGTGTCCAAAGGACATAGGCAAGATCTAAAAATCAGAGTCGGAGCACAGAGGAAAAAGAATCACCACTTTACACTGGTACACAGCAGTATATGAAACTATAGCAGAAAGACAAGCACACGAAAAAGTGATTCCGAGAACAATGATCTGTTTACTCATGTTCTGAACCTGTATACAAAGGGACATAACTCTAGTATGCAGCTTGTGCTGCAGATTTGAGTACAATACCTGGCTGAGAGTACCTGGCTGCTAGTTCCTAGAACTAGCTATTCAACGTCTTGAGAATTCAAGAGATTCGAATTCGAGAGGGTTTTTGGTAATTACAAGTGCTGCTATCAATTCTAAATGTACATGAACCTCTGCTGAGAAGGCAGAAGGAATCATAATAACAAATAACAAAAATAATAATAATATCATTGTAAGGAAGGGGCTCAAATAATCAAAATATCATTGTCTGTAGTCTAAAGGAAGGAGCTTGTGAGACCTGCAGGGGGGTTTCCAGGTTCCAAAAGATTGAAGACGTCCGTGGTGACCGCCACCACACTGGAGACAATGGCCAGGGTCACCATCACGGTCGCCTCAAGCCTGTCTTTCCTGCTTGCCAACAAGGGCTTGTCCCTGCAGGAGGAAAACCAGAGGATCTTCATCAGATACTGGAACAGGAGAAATTTCAGGAAGAGATCTACAAAAGAAAGTATAAGAAGCACTAGGGATGGAGGTGGTGGACTGACCTTAGCAAGACGAGCGCCGGAAAGATAAATCCCAAGCACACAGTGCAAGTGGCGCCCGTGAACTGGAAGGCAATCCAGATGTTGGGCACAATGGCCGCGCCAAGGAAGACGCTGCAGAGGAGGAAGCCCGTGATGAGAGAGAATCGGACGGCGTCGTGCGCCAGCAGGGTGGCCCGTGGGAACATAATGGCGTCCAGGTTGAGACGCAGGGAGAAGTTGAGCAAGGGGAAGACGAGCATGATGTGCACGGCATAGCTGATCCGGACAAGGACACAGATCAACTCCGAGAATGGCACACCCAGGTCGGTGTCGAAGTTGGACAGGATGTCCTCGCTCGTCCCCTCCCCAAACAAGAGGTAGCCGAACGTGGCCGTGCAGACGTAAATGGCGCCGCACAGGAACACTGACCAGCGCACTACGTTCTGCATCTTCTCATTCGCCGATCCAGCCAGTTCGTTGGCAATGGGATGCACTACAATCACGAAAAAACATCCATATGAAAGACTGTCATGCACATGATCTCATTCCAACATGGTTCAAGTGTGTGCAAAGGGAGAACACTCACACCTCTTTTGTATTAAATTTCATGATGATCTCATACAATAATGACAGACTCTTGGGAAAACAGGTGTCCAAAGTTCAAAATTTCCATGCTACGGTAATCTTACTGTCTCAGTCTCCATTCTAACCAGATATTTGCAGAGTAACATGAACGACAAAGTTCAAAGCAATTACAATGACCAAAGTATACGTTACCACTGTAACGTTACCTGACTCCGCATTACAAAAATTCCATACCAACCACTCTGACACGAGCTTTGCTCGTCACATAAAAGAAGTCCTGAGTGTAGTAGCAGTACCGTTGTGATGGCAGATATAAGCAGTGACCATCACTGGAATCACAGTGAAGAGACGCCAAAACGACTTCTGGTCATAGACATCGGGTGTAAGCCGTGGCCACGAGATGTCGCCCGCAACCAGCTTCCACATCGTCACCCCCGCGATGATGACCACAAACACCACCGCCAGCGCCACCGACAACGCGGACGTCCATTTCAAGGAGTCTGAAGTCACCATCCGAACCCCTTATTGTGTCAGCAAAATCTCTACGGTAAGATTTAGGAAGCAAAATTAGGGTCTTGATAAAGGTGAATGTCAGGCATCGTTTTAAAAACAAAGAGACTCGTAATTTGCAGATTATCAGGAATAGGAAGCTGCTTGCTTCTCACTTCAGAATATCATACCTAAATTCTACAGCAGCTCTCAAAATGAAGCGACAAAGTCCTTTCATCATTACCTAGTCTTGCTATGAAAACTCACTTCATATTCGTTTGGTTCATATAGAAGCGGTCTCAGCTCTTAAACGGGAGGTTGACACACCTTCTAATCGTCTTCGTAAGTTCTGATTCATGTAGCCAAATTGCAAAAAACAGTACGAGATTTGACAACCTACCAACATGCCGGAACGAGATGAGCGGCAGCAGAACCACGACGGTAATGGTGAAGAGAACGAAGAAGCGCTCGTTCCACCAGGTTGGACCCCCCGCCAACTCTTCCAGCACACCGGTATAATGCTCCCCTGCGCCGGAAGTCCCTGACAGTACATCCCCTGCAAACTCAAAACCCAATAGCATTGTTAAGAACTGACCCCTTAAGTAGAAACAACGAGTGCAAAATTATGTGCATTGTTTTCATATCTCAAGCACCAAAAGAGTAGCATTAGCAAATCAGAGCTGACTCCCAAGCACAATCAGGCAGTGATCATCAAATTACGCACCATTGTCAGATCTTAATCGCTTAAGATTAAGTTCATGGAAAATTAGCTGCAAAAGGAGAACTACGACAGCAGCAGCGGACAATGCCAAAGAGGAGGGACCTAGCCTGCACGGGGTTTGTACAAAGCTTCCCAAACGAAACCCCAGCGCAACTGCTTGGTACCATTAAGAACCAACATCAATCCATGACCTAATTCGCTACCCCAAAAGCCGGTCGAGACCTACCGATGATGATCAAGTACACGATGAGGATCCCCACGTTGTTGATGATAATACAAAGCTGCACCAGAACGCGTCCAATTTCCCCGAACGCATCCGCCATCAAACCCCCGTACGATCGGACCCCCGCGGGCCGCGAGTACCGAAGCATGATCTGGATGGAATTCTCACTCAGAATGCCCATGACGACGATCGTGACGATGCCGAGCGGCAAGCCCAGGACCTTCATGGTGGCTGGGAGGGCCATGATCCCGGCGCCCACCACGGTCGTGGACAGGTTGAACACCGCACTCGGCACGGACGCCTCATGGTAGTCGTCGTCCAACTCCCCGTTCAGCACATCCTGCCTCTTACTCGGCAACAACGGCACCCTCTCGGGGTGCGCCATGCTCACATCCTCCGGCTCAACCTCCTGCTGCTTCCCGGAGTCAGACATCGCACTCCGCCCTTCCTCTCTAATCCGAGAAAACACCCACCAAAAGTACTGATATTCACCGTCGCTTCTTCAGTCCATGAAGCCCTACAACACTCTACTCACGCGAAAAAAGCAGAGTATCCCCAAACCCTCACCGAATTCGCTCAAATGGGTTGCAATTTGCGCGTAAGGAGACCACTACAGTACTGTCAGCGACAATGTTACCACTGGAGACAAACGAGATGAAGCATTCCACTCACGCGAAAAAAGCAGAGTATCCCCGAATCCTCACCGAATCCGCTCAAATCGGTTGCAATTTGTGCGAAAAAGAAATCACTACCGTCAGCGACAACGTTACAATCGAGATGCAGGAGTTCAAAAAAAAACAGAATTTGACAGAGAGAGGTCGCCCGAATGTTGAAAGAGTGCGATTGTGCGGAATAGCGAACTGTAGACCCCGACAGAGAGATCGAAAGAAATGGCGATCCACGGGGACTTGAGAGGTGACGATTCTACAGTAAATGATTGGGAAAATACTAAACTATTATTAAGAATCGGGGCGAGAATCAAGTGGTGGAGTGAAGAGCGGCTGGCAAGCCACACACGCTTCCTGCCAATGAACAACGGGAGGTACTGAAGGCCCGCTTGGGAGGCGGCCTGTAATATAAGAACGTTGCCCGAATGAAACGAAAGATGCTCACGTACGTTTGGGAAGGGTCAAAGAAAGTCGACGGGACATAAGGGAAGTAAGGTAATATGCTTTAAAAGCGACCACTTAAGGGCTGGTCCGCCTTTTTCAGAGTTTTTGCATGAACAGAAATATTTTTAGATCATTTTTCAGAGAAAGAAAAATGGATGCGGAACAACACCCAAGTGGTTTCATATTTTCTGAAGTATTTTTGAATGACCTATGAATTTTCAAAGTTTTTATGTTGTAGGCATCTAATTGTGACCTGAGGTCTCTTAAAATCTATCCACTTGCAACTTCTAAAAGGATTTGACAAAATCAAGGCTAAGGATCGGTTCTTGCAGTAAATAATACATTTTCTCTCAATTCTCTCAATGGCTAGAGTGGTCCATTTAAGGACTGGCCCATGTCCATTTCAAACCTAAATATAGGATCAATTTGAAGAGGCCATTCACTTTTAAAGCAGACTACCTTACTACTAAGCACACCAATTAAGCATTTGCTCGTATTATTTAATCGCCTAATTTAATATTATTGTTGGATGTTGTTCAAAGTCAAAAGTGGAAATGTTCTCTCAACTCATGGAGTATATCAACTTATGGAGTTAATTTGGTCGCATTGGTTGGAATCACTTTTTTGTTGATTTGAACAGTAATCTGCTGATTTTCAACTGTTGATTGTTCAAATCAACAAAAAAGTGACTCCGATCAACGCGACCAAATCAACAGAAAATTTGAACTTTCTACTAGTGTAGCATCCTTTGGAACAAGAGGGATTCCCCCTCTTGCTTATTCTTTTAGCTTGCCTTCCTTTATTTTATAGCTTTCCGTTTTTGCTCTTATCCCTTCATTGACCAGCCATTAGGAAATTCTAAGGCCTCAAAGAGTCTACTAGTGTTTGATTTTTGCCACCCCCGCGGTGCAATTACAGAAAAAATAAAAATGTATTTTTTCTTAAAAAAACATATTTTTTGGAAAAAAAAATATTGAAAAAATAAACAATCTGACGTGGTGCTGACGTAGCACTAATAGTGCTACATCAGCACCCAAATTTTTAAAAATAAAAAGAATTTTTATTTTTTATTTTTTTCTATAATTGCACCGCAATGGTGCAAAACTCATGGCCCCTTCAAGGGCTGAAATTTTTGTAATGCTTCATAGCTTGGCTGTTTTGTATTCTGATTTTTTTTAATGCAATGGTTCTCGCCATTTGTTCAAAAAAATTTGGGAATGTGGATTTGCTTAGAGCCTCTTTTGGACATCGTATGAATAAACCATGAATTTTGTGGCCATGATCTAAACATAGTATTGATCCTTGCTCCCAAGGTTAAAGGAAAATAGTAGAGGAAAAAAACTCTCCCAAAATATTCATAATAGTGAACCAATGGACAGTAAAGTTCTTGAGAGTTAAATAAATCCCTAAACTTTCAACCATCCTCTAAGTGGATAATGAATGTTAAACTTCAACCAACTAAACATTCACTGAAGAAGCTTAACAAAATCCATATATTATATCAATGGAAAGAAAAAAGAATTATCTACATTAATTATTGTTATAGATAAGTTGGAGGAATCTCAATGATTTATTATGATTTTTCAAGAACAATACTACCATCTTATGGTCAAGCACTTATGGACTACTCCCTCCGTCCCAAAATGATCTTCCTGTTGGTCTATATTTCTTGTCCCAAAATGATCTTCTTGTAGTGACGTGGAGAAAGTCCCGCGGAATGAAACAGTGTGGAACTCGAATGGCTTTTTTGTGATAGGAATAGACACTAGTCGACCATTTGTTGCATACTTTTTCTACTCCCATTAATGGATGCCAAGAGAATCAAAATTAAAAAAGTATGAGTTGACTAATCGAAAACTTGTTAGTTTGCACTTCAAACCCTCAAACTATGGAAAGGAATGGGCTGGAGGCCACACGTGTCTAGATAACAGGAGTATCCAGTATGAAGTATTGTATCAACTAGCGGAAAACCGGCTGGGACGCCCATTCTGGGGGACAGAACCACTTTTTTGGGAATAGTAGGCGCCTAGTAAATCCGGAAAGAGTGGAGGAGCCTTGCATGTGCTGAGCAAGAATGATGTCATGGCCTACACTCCAGCTTTGACGTGGACAATGTGAGCCCGGGAATGGGAGAAGAAATGCTTAAAGATTATAAAGGGTGCGCGGGAACTAATAGAATGATTGGCTAGCGGTGCTTCTTAAAAATGCCTCCAAAATCCAATTTTTAAGTGCTCAAAAATCACACTTTCAAAATTAATTTAAAGCTCAAATTTACAAGACTATAGGAGTGCATCAAACTCTACATAAAACTAAAAAAAATTTGAATTTCTTTAATTTTTAAGCTTAATCTGGGACATTTTGTCTAACAAGAAGATCATTTTGGGACGGAGGGAGTATTAACTTAATGCTTTCTATCTTGAATTTGGATTTTTTAATTTGAACCTTTGATAGAAAAGTTATGGCTATAAATATTGTTGTCAAAGTTGATTTTCGTCCTTTAAACACTCCAACATCAACATTCTGAATGATGAACATAATCATCCTTCAAGTCAATTTTTCATCCAAAAATGTTCTCATTCATCCAAAGTGTTTCTTGAGTCTTCAAAAGCTGACTTTTCTTTATGACTTATTTGATGAAATTGAAGTGCATAATATATTCATACATACTGTAGATATAATAAAAAAAATGTGCAAAAATCAAAAATTGGATTTAGACTTATAAATTAGGGTTAAAAAATGGACGTCCATGGGTTAAGGGTTAACCAACTTTGGACTTAGGCCGGACTTACTAAAGTCAAGGCTGAAGTGCTAAGTCACTTGGCATTTTGGTCTTCATGTTCAGGGTCATTCTGTAACATTACTTTTGGTATAGGAAGATTGGAGCAGCCCTAGGGTTGCGTTTTGCGATGAGCTGTAGCGTGCTCCCTTAAGCTTATATAGGGTGTCGACGTCATCTGGTCCTCCTGGAGAAGCATTGGCCCAAGCAATTGGGGCCAGGGACAGTACGTGTGTGCTGAGCCTAGTGTGAGTGCTGCTCTCGTTACGTTATACGAAAGTGTCATACGGGCTTCTACCAGCTTCTCCACGTCAACTAAGGTGGGTACACCCAAAACTGCCACAAATTGGTACTGTGCCTACTTACTATTATTAGTCTGGTCAGATTTTTCTATTGTCTTGTTGATAAGTGAAAGGAGGTTCCAACGCATCAAAGAACGTAGCATTTGGATACTGTATGCAAAAGTTATTAAAGAACAAAGTTGAGTTCTAAAAGCGTTTCTTGCACATAGGTACAGAACTGATTTTGGAAATGTACAGAGAGTATAGATGGTGGTTTAAGGTCAGTGGCACATTTGGGTGTACCCACCTTAAGCCTAGCAGCAGCACCACGCCCTAAATTCTTTTCTACTGGCGCAATTACTTCTGCCAGGGTCGGAGTCATAACATTTGTGTACCGGTACCTCGTCAAGAACGCAGCAAGAGCAGCACTCGCTGATCCAATCTGATTGAAGAATTATCAAGGACAATTCCTTCTTTTTCTCTCTGGTTTTGGTGTCCATCCGTAGAGCCCAGCTTCTATTTGCCGATTCTCACGCACACCCTATTGCCCTGAGGTTAGATTCAGCTCCCTGCAACAGAATGATCAAAGTAGAGGGATTCAAAGCAGCCTGCAACATATCAATGCCCGATAGCTTGACATTCCCATGCACGTAGTTGATCTGTCAGTGTTGGTTTGCAGTGGTTAAATTGGAGTAGTATGGTATCTTTAAGTTATCATCGTTTATTTATTAGTGTAGTAGTGTGATACCTGTTGAATGTGTGAGTTCTCATTTCGTTAAAAGCAGCGCATGCTTATTCTGCCATTTCCACGTTCTGCTTAGCTAGGGTGAAGAATCTTCCATTGTTAGTGGTACCGAATTTGCTTGCAATTCTGACATCGGAATAAGCATGCACTGCTTTTAATGCTTGGGAGCAGGCAGCTCCTTGCTTGTTCTGCCACGCGCACAGCTACAGGTTACACCCTGCCGGGCTCGACCTGCAGCCGCTTGTGAGGCAGAACAAGCAGGGAGCTGCCCGTTCCTTAGTACATAACCGGTTGTTGAGTTTTCAACACTCATGTGGCACCGTCCCATTGGCAACCCATCACCATTGCCATTACAAGTTGTAACTCATAACCTTCTCTCCTTTCAACTTGCTTCCTACACCCTTGGATCATGAAGATCAAAGATTGTGATTGAAAAGTGAACAACCGGTTATGTCCGATAACCTACTCACCGCTACCGCGGCTCGTCGATTATCTAATACATAATCTTCGATCAAGACTGGATCGATGCTGGAACCAAAGCATCTAGATTCAAAACTGGTCATCACACATGACGCTTTTGGATGAAAAATCAAGGAAGACGCTTGGTTGCCCATATCATGTAAAGATAATAGTCACTTTGATGGCTCTAGATATGAATGGGAGTGGAGGCAAGGTGGATTCTTAATTGATTGATATGTTTGTGATGAGAGGGTACTGGAGAGGATCATGAGAATAGGATAAGAATTCACTTGATTTCGCAAGGGGGCTGGCTGTATCGTAACGTTGTTTAGCTAAATCTGGACAAATTTGAATGGGAGGCAAGTTGGATTCTCGGGGTGATATGTTTGAGATCAAAGGAATTAATTGGCTCAAATTTACAACTGTGGTGAATCATATCATTCTTTTTGCTCAAGCTAAATTAGAGTTTGAATGGGAGATAACTTGGATTCTTGGTCAACATATTTGTGATTAGAAGATTCTAGAGAGAAGTACAATAGGACTATAAGAATTGGCATGATAAGTGTACTTTTGAGTTAAAACTTGTAAGCTTGGAATGAGAGATCCTTGCATCCTTGGTAGTAAAACATTTGGTGTGAAAATTTTTCAATTGGTTATTTTGTTTTATACCCAAAATAACCACAACAAAGATTTTGAAGTCAAATTTGACAATCAAACCGAAATTATCCTTTTATTTAATTGATGTGTAAAATTTTGATATTTTTGTTAGAGGAAAAATGTTTTTTCTATTTATGTTGTTTTTCAAAAAAATTGATGGAAAATTCAAATTACTGTGATTCTTTAAAGTTAATGTCAAAAGAAAATTATATCCATTATAATATATATATTAGAATAATTTAGAATTCTTACCATAAATGAAGGTTAGAATGAAAATTTTAATTTTGCAATTTAAATTAAAATTTATTTCAAAAGGAGAAAATATGAATGAAACTCATTAGGAAAAATTTCAAGCCTCGGGAGGTCTACAAGTTTTGAAACCCCTTGATGCACTTAAAGAAGAAATAAAATTATTTTTTATTTTTTATTATTTTTAAATTTAGCATTTGATGTGGCACTACTAGTTCTATGGCAATGCCACATCAGTTTTTTTTGTTTATTATTATTATTATTAAAAAAAATTAATAAAACTATCTATTTTTTTAGGTTTTGGCACGTTTCTAATTCTCCTACTTTGAGAATTTTCCTAGGCTTTTTCTTTGGTGGTTACCTTCATCTTAAATGTGTACACATTATCCATGCTTTTAAGAAATTTAAAAATTAATTCACTTATTTTAAAGTACTCCAAAAGAAATCATGAGTACTGTTACAAAACGCAACAAATAGTTGTGGAAATAGTACATGTGTTTCTTGCAATCACCCTCTACAAAAAATGTCTATTAAGTACTTAGTGAAGTTCATTTGAAATTTTTCATCAACTATAGACTCCAATCACATATTTTTTGCAAAGTTTAGAACTTGTATTTTCTTTGTGTTGTATTTACATAATTAATCATATAAGTCTAATGGGTTAGGAATTTTGTAGAATAAGGTGCATTCAACAATGAAATCTTTCTTTCAATGTTGAATGACATTGTCATATTGGACAATGAATTACTTAATGTACATTGCTATTGTTTTTCATTTTTCCTAGTTGAATAGCAATACAATAAGGGATTGATTTTTGGTTTCACCTTCATCGAACAACTGTTCTTTCTTTCTCTTGGAGTCTTCAAAATTCCCTCAATTGGTGTATTGAAATTACTTTTCAGTAAAAAACATTTTTTTTATTTTCTTGTAGAATCTTTTTAGGGTTGTAAACCATTGCCAAGGAATGTTATCTTCACTTCTTAGAGAGATTGTGTAATGTACAATCACTTGTTACAAGTTTGGATTGCATAGTTAAGAAACACAACTTTTTCATATGTCCCTCATTTATAATCATTCATTTCTCAAAGTATTTTACAAAAGGTAATGCCCTTTCATCAAGCACTATCCTATACAAAAATTTGGCAATAACAATATATAAAAGGACTAATTGATCAACCTGTTGAGCTCTGGAATGATTTAAATGCAGATCTAGACCATACCAAATGTGGTGTGGGTGTACTTCCATTCCAATGTCAAGAACTACAACTGTGTGGAATGTTGAGCGCCCTTTGTTGAAGCTGCCAAGGTAACAACCAATTCATGAATGGGCCATTCTACAGAGTCACAATTTGTGCACTCCTCCCTTTCGTCTCCCATTTATGGACGTGGAGTCTTTTTTAGTGTCTCCTTAGCATTTTCATCTATGAATTAGCTTCATCTATGAATGTCCTTCATTCATCTTCACCACTTTCAATAAACTAATTAAAACTAAATTCTTTAATAATTGAGCTGCCATAACTTCAATATTCTAGCTAAACCCCATTTCATTGATGATTGAAATCAAAGAATGGAGGACAAAGAAGTTTTCATGGAGAATGCACTTGAACAAGCTTTTGTACTAGGAGAATAAGCCGATGCACTTAACATTCTTGAATAGGGAAGCTGGAAGGTCTTTCTCTAGTGTCATCATACCAAAAATAATTCTTGTCATATCCGGTTGTTGAGTTTTCAACACTCACGTGGCACCATCCCATTGGCAACCCATCACCATTGCCATTACAAGTTGTAACTCATAACCTTCCCTCCTTGCTTCCTACACCCTTGGATCATGAAGATCAAAGGTTGTGATTGAAAAGTGAACAACCGGTTATGTCGGATAACCTACTCGCCGCTACCGCGACTCGTCGGTTATCTATTACATAATGGTCAACAATTTCATAGGCAAGCTTGCATTCAAGATACACGGTCCTTGGGCCCAATTGCTTGGCCTCCTTCTGTTTCTCTCTGGTTTTGGTGTCCATCCGCAGGGCTCAGCTTCCATTTGTCGATTCTCACGCACACCCTGTTGCCTCGAAGTTAGATTCAGCTCCCTGCAACAGAATGATCAAGTAGAGGGATTCAAAGCAGCGGTATTAATTGTACTGACGTTTGCAGCCTGCAATGTATCAATGCTCAAAAGATTGACATTCCCACATAGTTGATCTGTCAGTGTTGGTTTGCAGTGGTTAAATTGTAGTATGGTATCTTTATCATCATTTATTGTGTAGTCCTGTTGAATGTGTGAGTTCATTTCATAATCTCCGATCAAGACTGGATCGATGCTGGAACCAAAGTATCTAGATTCAAAACTGGTCATCACACAGGAAGCTTCTGGATGAAAAATCAGGGAAAACGCTTCAGGTTGCCCGTATCGTGTGAAGACAATCGTCTTTGGTGGCTCCAGAAATGAATGGGAATGGAGGCAAGTTGGATTCTTAATTGATTGATATGTCTGTGATGGGAGGGTACTGGAGAGGATCATGAGAATAGGATAAGAATTCGCTTGATTTCACAAAGGAGGCAAGTTGGATTCCCGGGGTGATATGTTTGAGATTAGATAATTGGCTCTCAAGTTTGCAAGTGTGCTCTATCATATCATTCTTTTTGCTCAAGCTAAGTTAGAGTTTGAATGGGAGATAACTTGGATTCTTGGTCGACATGTTTGTGATTAAAGGATTCTGGACAAAAGTAGAATAGGATTATAAGAATTGGCTTGATAAGTGTACTTTTGAGTTAAAACTTACAATAAGCTTGGAATGGAAGCTCCTTGCATCCTTGGGTTAATACATTTGGTGTGAAAATTTCTCAATTGGTTATTTTATTTTTATATCCAAAACAGCCACAACAATCTTTAAGTCAAATTTGGCTGTCAAACCAAAATGATCCTTTTATTTAATTGATGTATAAAAGTTTGGTATTTTTTATTAGTGGAAAAATGTATTTTCTGTTTATGTATTTAATTAATGGAAAAGTCAAATTAATGTGATTTTTAAAAGTTAAAAGTGGAAATAATATTTTATCAATTCTAATATATATATATATATATTAGAATAATCTATAATTCTTCCCATAAAAGAAGGTTAGAATGAAATTTTTAATTTTGCAATTTAAATTGAAAATCCATAAGAAAATATGAATAGAAAACACATCACATTATTTATTTGGATTCTAACACATAGAACTTGCAATTGCAATGATTCTTTCAATTATTTAGATTTTTCAAAATTTTAAAATGAATTAGAAGTCCAGCTTCATTTTCTTCGTTTAAATCAAATACCAAAAATAATTATATTGAAAGTTACAATCAAAGTTCAGTTGAGATGCGTGGACTTTTAGGGTTAACCGGTCGTCTCGTCTGTCGCCCTCTTTGGAGGTTTACCGATGTCGGAGGTTCCTTGTGTTTGTGATGGTATCCCTACGGCCGCAGTTGCAGGCGGTGCTGGGACCTTGTTTGACAAGGAGAACCTCTTCAGTATGCCCTTGCATTTCTATGACGCTTAATTGTAAACTGAGGGCTCTCGAGATTTACCGTTGTGTCGTAATAGGTGCGAATCCAGATGATCAGGAAGTGATGAGGAAGATTGTTGCCCCAGTCCTATGCGAGCAGATGATGCTCCATGACGATTGACTCTTTATTTTTCTGATTCTGAAATGGGAGAATTAGTAGGTGACGTTTTGTTCACTGCTGTGAGAACCGGTGGTGCGATAAAATTCTGAATTTGTGATCAGGTGAATCCCATTCTCCGTTCTTATCTTCACACGACAAATTCTCAATCTTTGAATTTTGGAATGCTCCGCCGGGCATGGGCAAGTTCTCCAAGAAGACCCTGCGCGACCAGTTCGCCGACTACCAGCTGCCCGACACATCTAGCCAGCGGCGCCCGTACCCCGCCCGCCATGGCGCTCAAACCCCACGACGTCATCCACTTCGCGTCACGCGACGGCTTCCGAGCCTGGCTAGCCGAGCACCACGCCGACCGCGACGAGCTCTGGGTGGGGTTCTGGAAAAAGGAAACCGGCAAGCAGACGATGACCTGGTCAGAGTCTGTGGACCAGGCCCTCTGCTTCGGGTGGATCGATGGCGTGCGCAAGCCCATAGGGGAGGGTGAGTCGGCCCAGCGGTTCACGCCCCGCCGGGCGGGCAGTAACTGGAGCACGATCAACATCAACAAGGTGGCCGAGCTGACGGCGGCAGGGCTGATGGAGCCGACCGGTGTGGCCGCCTTCGAGGCCCGCACCGTGGACAAGTCGTCGGTCTATAGCTACGAGCGGCGCTACGAGGCCGTCTTCACCGCCGAACAGCAGCAGGCGTTGCAGGCCGAGGCCGGGGCGTTGGCGTTTTGGGAGCAGCAACCGCCGGGCTACAAGGCCAACGCGACCCACTGGGTGGTCAGCGCCAAGAAAGAGGAGACCCGGGCCAAGCGCCTGGCCACCCTCATCGATGATTGCACCGACGGCCTCCGAATCAAGCACCTCCGCCGTTAGCGACCCACTCGCGCTCGGCAAAGAGGTCGCGCGCGGATGGACGCAGATAGCCTAGTTTGACTTCCCTTTTTTTCTTTGAGTTCTCTCTGGTTTTGGTGTCTGTACGCTGAGCTCAGCTTCCATTTGTCGATTCTCACGCACACCCTGTTGTCCCAAGGTTAGATTCAGCTCCCTCCAACAGAATGATCAAGTTGAAGGATTCAAAAGCAGCCTGCAATATATCAATGCTCGATAGATTGACACTCCCACATAGTTGATCTGTTAGTGTTGGTTTGCAGTGGATAAATTTATTGTAGTATGGTATCTTTAAGTTATCATCGTTTATTGGTGCAGTAGTGTGATACCTGTTGTGTGAGTTCTGATCTCATAATCTCCGATAGTGGGTCTCAAGACTGGATGCTTGAACCAAAGTATCTACCGAGTGTAGATTCAAAATTGGTCATCACACTGGAAGCTTCTGGATGAAAAATCAGTGAAGACGCTTGAATGCCCGTATCGTGTGAAAACAATAGTGGCTTTGGTGGCTCCAGGGGAGCAGCATGAAAAGAGACTCCGAAATCGAGAGGATGCCTAAAATTCAGCCTCTCTTGTAATATAGTTGGCTCCATTGAAATGCAGTCCTGCTTTTATTCTGAGTTTCAATCTTGATGTCCACTATTGAGGAGGATCTCACCACTAAACCCCAATGATTGTCATTTACCTTCTAAGCAGGCAACATCTTGTATCTTATATCCATTTCAATCTTCTCTTCAATGCAACCACATGAATTGCATAAAGTACCGTATCTTCCTTATCCAAATATGGAGAATCATGGTGTGCCTTTCTGTACCTCCAGTCATCGCCACACAAGCACTTCAAGAAGTTCTTGCTCATGGGTTCACCAACCAGTCACGACACCCATCATGTGAAGGCATTGCTTCTATCTGGTGAATAAAAAATGAGGGTGTGTTCACCGGTTCTCCATCCAGTGATGACCTTCATTCATATAATGGTCCGCCTTCAATCTGGTGAATGATATCATCCTTGAAATGTCTGTAACCCCTGCATAGAACGATTTTGTGTACTTATGAGCGGAACCTTCACTCGTAGCTCATTGTCTTGCCTTGACATTCAATACGTATCAGGGAACTCCGTAGGTTAACTACAGAATGCTTTTTATTGCTTCCTGCAAACCACCATTTGTTAACAATTATTAAAGACATGCACATTTGGTATTCAAACAATCACTCCAAATCAAGTTGGAATCAATCATCTGACATTCACCAGATAAATGCATGTCTCGCCCTCTAAAACTATACCCATTGGATTTGTAGGAGTTTTGCAGTCTAAAGGAAAATACAATCCACTAAAGATGAAGAGCCTCTGACAGAGGAATTTGATTTGCACAGCAGCACGGGGTTTTGCCAACCTTAGAAAAGAGGATTTTAAGTGAATCCACCATACCGTTACTAAATCAAACACTAATAAGAAGAGTGAGGGATTCCTTGCCAAAGTAAGGACATGGCTAACTCGGCAAATCTTAGAAGTAAGACTTGACTGGATCCTTACATTGAAAATTCAGAATAGGATGCCTCTCTATAAACAATACCCAGACCCCAACTGCAAACAAAGCCCCCTATATGTCATGGGGAGCTGTAACGTTCTGGTTCCCGACAAAACAAGGCAGCAGATCCACTCTCGCCCAGATCTATTCCTTTTATCAGTACTTAAGTTGATTAGACTACCTTTTCAAAATATACATGTTACCATACAC
The DNA here is from genome assembly GCA_963969595.1 of Neckera pumila. Taxonomy (NCBI): domain Eukaryota; kingdom Viridiplantae; phylum Streptophyta; class Bryopsida; order Hypnales; family Neckeraceae; genus Neckera; species Neckera pumila. The sequence continues at coordinate 24,900,622 of OZ018413.1, forward strand.
AAATTATCAGCTTACTAAATAAAACAAAACCACTGGCACCTAGATATCACACCTAAACATCAGTTTTGAATACAGCCCTAGGTAGTCAGTAGAATCATTCGACCATTCAGTTACGTGACCTTGATGGCACACGCTGCAACTGAATGAGGGAGTAATAGTCAATCAAAAATATACAGAGCATCTACTGGTTGGCTTGAGCATGCTCAAACCCCCAAACCCTAGAATGCCTTAACCTCAGCCTACCAAAAAATCCAATTGATTACAATACCTACTACATTCGTCGTCTCTGAACCCAACCCGAATCACCCGTATTCACAAGTCAAGGATAGAGTGGTGCAGCAGAAGCAGGTCTCAAGTGTGCAGGTAATTGGCTGCCATCATGAGCTCCAATGTAATCTCAGGCTCAATGACAAACTCTGTCTCCTTTCCACTGAACACATACCAGCACAGCCAGCACGGTTGTCTTTGTCAATTGACCAGTCCAGTGGTCTCGTATCATTCTATTTCAACATTTATATCTGCCTCACACATGACACGGTTACAGTCCAACAGAGTTAAACTGTTTCACTCCATCCTCCGATTTCTAGTTCAGTAATTTTCAATCTTTTTCTGTAAACTTACAAGTTCGGAACAGAGTCTTCAAAAATGCAGTAAGAAATAATACAGAAGATTCTGTTTTAAGGTCACCCTGTCACTCGAAGCGACATATCCCTTTAGCATTTAGGCGTATTGTGCAGTAGCATTCACTTTCCCATGTATGGGTGAAGCAGATTATGCAGGTTTTGGAACAGGCACGGAAAATATATATCCTTGAGTAGCGGTGGCATGCTATCTTTCGAAATCAGTGCCAAGTAGGTTCTTAAGAGCAAAGTCATGCCAAAATCAGAGCAAATCCAGCAATATTAAAGATCTCAGATGTGAAGACAATGACACATTGGCTTTGAGGAGCTCTCATGTGTTCAATTTGAGCTCAACTTTGCAAAAAAAGGTCACACGGCAATTCCTTTTCATGCCAATTCAGAGAATGCTCAACAATAGTTCTCTAGGATGTTACGAGTATATTAGAAGGAAGATTCTCACCTGGCAAATTGCAACGACCAGTAAAAGTACTGGCACACCTTCTCCAGAATAGGTGTACTGATTTCCGGAAAATTCACTTCTCCCAACTCTGTTTCCGTGAAGTTGCCTGTTTCAAATCCAAGACTCGATAAATAAGCAAATGAAATGAAATGAAAATTTTCGCTTTCTGTTCACAGAGACCCAAACCCCGGTCATCGATCATAAGCTTTAACCCCTTAGCGCCTGAATCCTTTCTTGAATTTTTGCATATTTTTGCTTATATCTTTATAAATATATAATATTTACCTCAATTTCATTAAATTCTTCATAAAGAAAGTGTCTTTCATTGGTTTGGATGAATGCGAAGTTCTGTGATCAAAAAAAGCCCCTGACACCCTTTGTATTCATCGTCCAGATTTTGGACGTCGAAGCGCTAAGGCTTAAAATAAATGACCAGAATAGATGTAACCATACATGGACAAGGCAAATTCGACTAGACTATAACTAATACGATAGCGCCATCCACAAAACATGAAACCCTAACGACTCGCAAATCGTAAGTTTCCGCACACATAATATAATGCAATAGCGACGAAATCGTTTTCTCATAGAAAGGAGACTACAACGAGTTCGATCCGAACACTAACGAGCCCAAAACATAGAGCCAACAGAAACGATCGAAAAATCCCAAAACCTAGGAGAAAACGCAGAACACAAAAATTGAAAAAGACGAAAACTGAAACTATACGACGGCAACCAAGAAAAAACTAAACCCGGCCTGCGAATCTTGGAAAAGGGAGGGCAGAAGAAGGCACAGACCACTCGATGAGAGCATGTTCCTCAGCGTGTTGGACACCACAGCCGCCTTCCGATCAATGATAAATTCAAAACCCTCCGCACTCACAAGCTTCACCGTCTCTGACTTGCTCAACATCTTTCCTCCTCCTTCTCCAAGCCTCCGCTACACAGCACAAATCCACCACCACCACCAAACACAATCCAGAATCATCAAAACCCCAATTCCCAAACCCCTCCTCCTCCCAAACGCAATGCAGCCCATCCCGACCCAATCACCCAACCCCGAAAGCAGCATTCTAGGCATGTAATACCTTGTTCGAGAGCTGTCGCGGTGGGCAAGACGACGACGGGGACAATGAAAAGGAAGAGAGCACGCTCGCGACGAGAATGCGGGGCGACGATGACAACGGAATGGACTGATGACGGCGCGAGACAAGCGCTCCAGTTGGAAGAGGGGCGAGGGTCTTTTAAGTTGTTGGGCATCCAGGTTAGTGTAATGGCCCGTTGATTAGTGGGGAAATTAGTAAGTTAGAAAATTAAAGGGTTTCCTTTGTTTTGTCAATTTAATTTTAGGGGAATATGAGAATTGCGGATATGGATGCTCATCTGGTCCTAGTCACCCTTTGTATCATTGTAAGCCTCCTTGTACTTGTTTGTATTATTTTTACTGACCCATCCGGGCATGGCCCTTCAGTTTATCATTGTTGTACATCTTTGACCATTCAATTGGACCCTTTTCAAGTCATGCGAAAATTTCAGGTGATCTGTGTTGTGGGGACAGTGCACCTGCAAATTTTGGAATGTACCCAGAGTGTGGATTTGCAGTTGAAACTAGATGAAAATTGGATGAAGAATTTGGTGACAAAAGTAGACAAGAATTTTTTTGTTCAAATATAGCATTCCTAAAAATAGATTTTTCATCTAGCCAACAAAAAAAAGGGTTGTAGTGACACGTTTGTTATCAGAATTAGTACATAATATTGTATAACTAGGCAAAGGTCCTCTCCATGTTGGAAAGGTATTATGTTTTGCTAGATGCCTGGGAGGGATATAAATTCCTTCCAAGCATGGATAAGGCAGTTAATTCAAAGGATTGGTGAATTGGCTGAGGAGCCATATAGGGCAATTTTGTTCACTAAAAGGGCCCCTACCATAATGGTAAACAATATGTAACATCCACTAATGTGGAAAACTAATGTGGAAAAAGCCCCATGTCATTGTGATATGAAGTTCATATGACCTTATACAAGTAATTGCATTGAATTTAATAGAGGCCTTATGCTACTATCATATAGTGACCAAAAAAATTGACTCAATATTTATTTAAGTCATATCACAAGAATGAATGAAACAATTGTAAAATTGTAAACACAAAAGTTGAAATATATAGGGAATTCTCAGAGGAATTGCACACTACTACAAGATTTTAGAGTGAAAAGCAATCACGGTTCAAAATAATATCTAAGTTTGTGGCCCTTTAAATGCAATTTTGAACTTCTTGTTGATCTAACACAATTTCTATTTAATCCCCAAAGAACCAAACTTTCAAATTTCAAACAATGGGTGAGTACAAACATGCCCCGCCTGAATCCACAAGATCTTCATTTTTTCATCCATATATTTTAATAGATTTTTGTGTTAGTTCTCTTTACTTCAAAGAAAATTAATATGTCTAACCTCAGAGAATAACTTTTTGAATTCAAAATATGACCCTTTGAAATAATTTGATAAAATAAGTAAAATAATTTTTTTTTCAAATGTACTATAATTAGAAGTTAATATTTTGAACTTGATTGAAAAAAAATCTTTAATTACAAACATTCAATCCATAACCAGTTCTAGAAAAAAAAAATATTTGGTTTCAATATTTATTGTAATACACTAGTTGGTGCATCAATTGATTTAACTCCTAAAAAACAAAGGAATAATCAAGATTTCTAAAGTTGTGAAGATGAATTATAAAATGCATGGTTGTCATATCGGACAGAATTTTACTGTTCACAGACGAAACGGACGAATCTGAGGTGACTGGCTGCAAACTTTGGAGGCCAATAAATTTTGGAAAAATTGTCCAAATTGGGCATGTGATATGTTTTTCGGCATCTATAGAAAGTTTGCAGCCAGTCACCGCAGATTTGTCCGATTCGTCCGTGAACAGTAAAATTTTGTCCGATATGACAACCGTGATAAAATGTAACTTAGAAGAATAATTTAATTAATGGTGACTCTCAAACAATAGTTGTAAAATATTATCCATAGACCATATCTATATGGCTAGATCAACTAGTACACTAACCAATATTTTTCAATAATATTTGATGCCAAAAATTAAAAATTCCTTCTAGAATCGATTGCAGATTTAATAGTTGTAATTATTACAATGATTTTTTTCCTCTAAATTCAAAATTAAATTGTAATCATAGTAATTTTTGAAGATTTTTACTTCATTTTTTTACTTAAGCCATTTTTGAAGGGTCTGAATTGAAAATTTTATTTTTAGAGTCTAGACCTATCCAATATCTTTTAAATTATAGAATATTTGCAAAGCAAAATCTTCAAAATCCATATTGTACAAATATTAAAGAACAAACACAAAAATATTCAAGAAAATTCATAGATGAAAACATGCATTTTTGTGTATTTAAGATGTGTTTGCATTCATTTATTATTCAAAATTTGAACCCTTGGTCCTTTAGGACTTAACCCCTAAAGGACCAACATGTATTTTTTGGTTGTATAGAAATATTAGGCAGGTACGTGTGACTAGAGATTTCCATATTTTAGGTTTAAATTTTGATAGAAGGTGGGCGCAAGGAATATCTTTCATATGCACTAAATTTCATGACATTTGGAAATGTGAGTCAAAAGTTATGGCCTAATATGTTGTTGTTTTTCGTAACTGGGCAATTTTGGCAAATAAAAAAAAGTCACTTTTTCAAAACAAAAAAATTTGAAATTGGTTTTCTAGAGTTATTTATACATAAAAAGCTTTGAATCATCCCATTTTGATCAATGAGTCAAAAGTTATGAAGGTTTTTAGTTTGTGGGCAGTTATGGATTCTCTACTCTAAAATAAACTTTGAAGTCCTTTATCTTACCTCAATTTTCAATATTTTTTGGAAAAAATAAAATCATAGGCTATAGATTACCTATTACAACATTGCAACCATTGGAATTAGCACTTTTCAATTCCATAATTAAATTCTTGACAATTTAGTATTTTGAATCATTCTCTATTACTATCTACTTACAATTTTTTTCCTATATATTATAGAATTTCAAATGACGTGAAATTTTTTGAGCATGTAGCCAACTTATCTAGAAAAAAGAATCCCAAGAAGCATCATCATTTTGGACATTTTTTCATTGAAAGTGAGCTTGTCAAGTGCTGCTGCCCTATTTTTTGCAAGGCCAAAAAAATGGTTTCAGTGAATTTGAATGCTTATATCTTGCAATCCACACAGTGGAATTTTGTAAATTTTTTATCATATGTTCTCAAGTCAGCATTACAAGATCCTACGGTTACATGTGTCAAAAAAAAGTTTTTCTTTCAAAAATTGGGTACTTGTACTAAAAATGGCAGTTTTTGAGCATTTTCGTTGAACATAGTCATGGAACTTTAGGATTTAACCATATGGATAAAGTCTTCAGATAATATTTTATAGATTTTATTTGAAAGTTGCCATTAAAATATTATTCTAGGTTGCATTTTATGATACATCCACAAGTTTGGAGACTTGGACTATCCATTGGTCATTAACCCCTTAGCATTTCGACATCCAGTTTCTAGACAATGAACAGACTGAAACTTGAAACTTACATTTCTTTTCCATTATTGCTTGAATAAAATTCATCCTAATTTGTACAAATACTTTATCAAGTTCAGTTGTCCTATCTAATGGTTGTATTTGGTTTATATATTTGGTGTTACATATCTCTTATATTAGTAGGATGTGATCTTGGCATGATGTGTTTGTACACGACAACTGGTTGAATTTATTGTTATTAGAGTAAATATTTTTCTAAAATTACAAATGTGGAAGTATATCAAGTCAATGACCAAGTCAAAATTGCATTGACTCTAGTCCAAAACTGGATTTGCAAAAATGAGGTGATAGATTTAAAGCACACAAAATTTTTTAAAAATCACCATATCAAAAAACCTCATTTTAAATCCATTTTTACAAATTTTACTCAAAAAAATGATAGTTTTGCTTATAATCAATTTTAGAAGGAATTTTGAAATTTTTGTTTCAAAACTTATAAAAAAAATTGGTAACAGCATTAGTGAATCTAATCGTAGAAATGGAATCTAAAACTCAAAGTCTAAAACTTTTATTCATATATCAATTCCAAAATATTCTTCTATGTAATACTTTATAATGATTTTTTACAAATTCTCAATTCTAGATTATACCTTGTACGTTAAAGACTTAACCCCTAAAGTCCCAAGGCCCATTTTCCATCAAAAACCACTCAAAATTGCGATTTCTATAACAAAGAGCAAAAAAAAACTTAAATGTAATATTTACATATTTAACTACAGGATCTTGTACTGCACTTAGTCTAGTGTAAGAATGTGTAGAAGAAATTTTAGAAACTTTGACCGTGTCGATTGCAAGATATTTGCATTTAAAGTGAAGGAATCAATTTTTTTGAACCTTATTCCACTACATTTTTCGGCTTTGAACCTTCTTAACTTAAAATTTTTGCTCTTATGATTTTGAATTTCTAATTTTATATGATGAAAAATTGAGTTGAGAATCTAGGAAAGAAAATTCAAAACAGAAACATTTAGTTTTCACTCATTAATGGTGAGATTGTTCTAGCTAGAAATCTTAACCTTGTGAAACTTCTTTTTTTTGGAATTGTCAAAATTGAGTTCAAAAGTGAATCCTACAAGTTATTTTTTCAAAAAGACTCTAAATGTCCGAAAAATTATATTGTCCATAACTTTTGCATAAAAAATCCAAATGGAATGAATCAAAGCTTCCCATGTAGATGAAAATAAGATCTATAACCAATTTAAAAAAAATTTAAGTTAAAGTTTTTTTGAGGCTTTTTTTCTGCCTGCCAACTAAAATTTGGGATTTTTCTGCCATAATTTTTGCTACAGGGCACCGATTGAAATAAAAATTACATTTTTAGAAAGTTAATGTGATTTTCTATTTTCACAAAAAGAATAAAAAAGTTACAGCAAATATTGAGACCATAGGAACCTGCCCAAAATCTATTTTGTCCCCCGAAGGGACAATGGAACTTTAGGGGTTAAGAAGTTAACTACTACAAAATTTGTTATATGCCTTAGCATGCCTTAAGGTGCCTTTATACTATGTATACAACCTGCCTTCACAAAATCTGTCAAAAATTGACCTTAATATATTTGAAATTATTTAAATTTAAAAAAATACATGTGATACTTGTACAAATGAAAATTGAAGATTGATGATTAATTTAGAAGTATTAGATCTTCTTAGCAATCCTAATAATCTACATGTTTCTATAGAAGTCACAGTTAGGTTAAAATTGCAAAATTCTTAATATAAATGTCATCTCAATCCTAGATAGAGAGTTTTTCTAGAAAATGGAGTTTTTAGTAACTACTACTAACAAAACATTGTTCTTTATATATGGAAATATAGAAGTGTATACAGTACACAGAGTACAACTTGTAAAATTGCACTTTGTAAGATTACCATTTGTTAAATTTAGTACATATTCAATAATGCATTTAATTTGCAAAAAATTCAATGAATTGCATGGCATATGATTGGATAGTTTGTGCAATATATATTGACTTCATCATGTTCATTATCAAATAGAGATCAAAGCATATCTTTTTCACAAAAACTGGAGGTGAAGATAGCCAATTTAGCCTCTCTGATGACACATTGTAACTAAACATACCAAATTTTTTTTATTGAAATTCAAAGTCAAGAAATGCAATCTCTCTCTCTATATATATGGTTTAGGTTGTAGGTTTGTACATGCCTATAGTACTAATTCAAATACTTATCAATTGCACAAACTTTATGATCTTCAAAAAATGAAACATGCAAATTGCTTTTGCACCCACCATTAATAATCAATAGTATACTTTTATATACATTAGTAGACATTATGGCAAACTAGTGTAGTTTTAGAGTATTATTAGTGTATTTTGTGGTATTTAAGATCTTCTATAACTTAGGATGTAAAGACTCTCATAGCATTCAATGTAGTGGAAGATTTCTAATAGCCTTCTACTTCACACAAAATCAAAGATCCATTAGATTTCACATTACTTGAAATCGGTCGCTTTGGGATCTAAAGGATAAAGACATACTAAAATTGAATTGTTAAATATATGTTTTGCAATTACAATTTCACTTTTCAAAAGTGACATTCAATAATGATGATACTACTCTAAAATGTCACTTTCCTTTCACATTAGATTATATCTAATGATCTCTGTTTTTCTTGTATGTGTAGTACATCAATATATATTTCAATAGTATATAATGGCTTTAATCCCAAAATGACAGACCCATGACCATTAATTCAAAACTCACTGCCCATCATTCAATTTGCTACCATTTGCAACAAGATATGTATGAAAAATTTATATTTAATACTTTTTCACAGATGAAATTACATGTCTTTTGTACTTGACAATAAATTTAGATTTTTCGTGGAAAATTGAGTTTTTTGAAAAAATTTGAAGAAAAAGTGAAGAAAAATCACAGCAAATAGAATTTTTTTTTTTAAATTTAAAAAATTTCACCATGTATGTATTTATGATGACAAACATTGTGCTGTAAACTCAATTTCCGTACATTCTATACCTAGAAAATAATAGACATTGAAAATACACCCAAAATTCAAATTGCATTAAGATATTCAATATTTGGAATTTTTTCAAAATTCAAATTGGAATAGAAATTGGAGTAGATGACCTTCATTCTATTGTCTGGACTCAAGCTCAAAAAAATACATTTTTGTGGAAAAATTTCAGATTTAGGGGAAGGAACAACAACTTTTCAAAATACACTTAAATAGTATACTGTATGATCAGTTTTTTTACTAACTTTTCATTTACATGAAGACAAACACTTGCAAGACTACAATTCAATTGAATACCTCTTCAAAACCTATCATGAAAGGTTAACAAGAAGAATATGGATGAAAAAGTGCTTTTGAAGTCTATTCTACAATGTTGTCATCAGAACGCCATAAAATGGTGCCCACGGTGCTCCAGGGTTAAACACCCTTCTAAGTTGGATGCAATCCTATCGCATGAGTATTTTGAGTAGTTCTTAATTCTACATTTCTTATTGTAGTAAGGTAGAAGCACCAGTTGTCAACCATGCTCAATATCCAACCTGTAGGGTGCACTATTTCCAACCTTAGGTTGGAAATCAGGCTTGGAGAGTTGTTTTCTTGTCCTTTTCAAGGTTGGGACAAATCACGAATATGGTTATGACACATATCTCGAAGTAGTGAGCATTCTTGAACAATCGGAATTGGAAGTTTCTAGACATTGGCTACTAGTGAAGTGCACTTTTTGGCTCTCAAAATTCACAGTAATTTCAATTTTGGGAAAAAATTTTTTGACAATTTTGCAATCCCCATATTTCCTATCTCCCTACATGAGAAAAATTTCCACCACCTCATACTACGCACAATGTGTTCCAAAATTGCTTAACCCCTAAAGGACTGAGGTGATTTTCTGACCAAAAACCATTCAAAACTGTCATTTCTATTGCAAAGAGAAAAGAGTTTAAAAAATTGTTTTTTTTTGCATATCCAACCGTAAGATCTTATACTTGACTAGTATATGAATATGTGGAAGAAATTTCAGAAACTTTGACCACGTAGATTGCAAGATAAATGAATTTAAAGTGAAGAAAACAAGTTTTTTTCCACCTTGCTTGACCAGATTTTTTGGCTTTGAATCTTTTTAGTTCAAATTTTTTGCACTACTGATTTCAATTTTCTACTTATTTATGTTAATTAGTTGAGTTGGGAATCTACCAAAAAAATTTAGGAAAAAAAGCACTTAATTTTCACTCATTAAAAAATTGTTAAGTAGAGGTGGGTTCAAGATTGAAGAAAAAACTAAATTGTTAATAGCTTTTAGATGGAATGGAATCACAATAATCCCAACGGTGAGATTGTGCTAGCAAGAAAACCTAACCCTTTCTAACATTTTTTTTTGAAAAATTCTCAAAATTGCATTCAAAAATGAATTCTACAACTTATTTTTTCAAGAAGATGCTTAGATTGCCCGAAAAACTAAGATTGTCCATAACTTTCTCATTATTAGTCCAAATTGAATGAAACAAAGCTTCACATATATACAAAAATATAATCTTTGAGGAAAAAATTTGAAAAAAAATTATTTTGACTTTTTGTGATTTTTTTTGTACTGCCCGCAAAATTTCAATTTTACTTATTGTGCCATAACTTTTGCTCCCGGGCATCAATTAAAATAAAACTTATATATTCACAAAGATCTCGCAAAAATACACAACCTCTAAAAATCCCGAAAAATATTACTATAAATTGAGATCGTAGGAACTTGCCCGGACCCAAATTGTCCCCCGAGGGGACAACCGGTCCTTTAGGGGTTAAATGATCGACTACTAGTGCTTTTGCCTTAGTGCATTAGAGGAGCATAAGTTCACATAGGTGTCCACGACTATGATTTAATGTGCACACAATTGCTTTGATGTATTTGAGTATACAACAAAGTGGTTCAGTTGGTTTTGCACATGCCCCCATTGAGGTGCATTTAAAAAAAACAAATTGAATGTGCACCTTGAAGCACACTCGGGGAGTTTACTATCAAAAAAATGGAAAAATCACGTGTATTACTTTTGCGTAAATTTTTTAAAAATATTAGATATAATATAGGGTGCTTGAAGAGTAAAAATACATTTATAAATAATATAGCCTAGCCCTAAAAAATATGAAATGATGTAATTGGTACATCTAAAATAGCATGGCTAAAAAATATTAGTATTAATTTTATATAGTAGGATGCTGGCATTATTGGACTTAGACGAAAAGCGGATCCTTTCCATCCAAAGGGGGTGGATGAGGGACAGATCGCAACGGACTACAAATCGCGTATTCGGTATTCAAAGACATACAATAGGTTTTGTGATCCAGGGTTTTCAATGCTGGTTTGCAGGCGTGGACGAGCGCAAGTTTTTTGAAATTGTTGGCTCCCTTACAGTTCCGTACAGGATTGTTGGCTGTGTGAATCTTGCTTGAATGCAATTGTGGAGGCGTTCAAAATTTTTGTTCATGCTATGCATTTTAGGGTTTGCGTTTAGGGTGTGCACATTGAGAGGTCGGGGTGGGACTACTTGTTGCCGCGAAGCTAGGATGCTGTACGGCCCACCACTCTTGCTAATTTCAAAGCCGTTAGTGGAACTTGCAGGATCTGGAAGGAGGCCCTTGAGCAGATCGTGGAAAGCGCAGCTCATTACCTTCTTCACTGGGAGGCATTGTTGGTACCAGAGCCGCGCTGGTGCTCCGTAGAAGAGATCGTGGGTCCGTTGTTCAAGCGGAACTTCTAGGTTTTCTCGAATTCTTGGTCATTGCAGACCCCGTTGGTCGGCTGCCATCTTCGTCTTAGCTCACTTGAGGCATTGTCTGAGGCGCAGCTAGGAGATTTGTGGGACCACCTCAGCGGCTTTGGGAATTGCAAGATGGACGTGCCTGCAAGGTCGTTAGTTTCTGCTTCAGCTTTAGTTTGGGTGTCGCAAAATCACAGAGGTGGGTGCATGGTGAGTTCTTTGATTTTCAAATTTTTTTGGTTGTCATCATGATGTTTATGTGCTTCTCATTTTGATTCCACATTTTTTTTAGTTGAAGACCTTGTTTTTGTATTTTCCATTTGGATTCCATATTTTTTTTTGTAGACAAGCAGTTTTGGTACTTGTCATTTAGACCCTTAATTTTTATAGTTGGACACCCTATTTTGAGTTGCGTGTTACCTGGATTCCATATATTTCTGCCTTAGACTTCTTGTTTTGGTACTTGTCAATTTCATCCCCAATTTTTTTTGGTCCACCTTGCTGTCCTCTTTCTCATAGGCATTCCCTTGGTGTTCTGAAGGGCACAATGTTTGGGTCTGGCTCGTTCTATTTTTTTTATTTTTTTCTTCAAATCACAGCTTCCAATCTTCATCATTCATTTCCATTCCCATTTCTTTCCTGCTACTAGCTTTGGCATTACGATTTCTATTTCTTCTTCTTCACTTCTCCGTTGTTGCTGCAGTATGTATGTAGGTGGTTTAGGATGTGCATTTTGAGGCACTTGCTATCTGAAGCTGAAGGGGAACAAATGTGTAGGATTCCAATTTAAGACCAGTCGACTGACCCTTTAAGTTGTTTTAGCAGATTTATGGAGGAATCGGCAATATTGGCACATTGTTTTCCTTTTTGTACCTTCCCAATATTCCTTGTTGTACTTCCAAGGACATTGCAGGTGCACGGGGAATTTGTGGTGGACTGTACAATACGGCGGTAGAATAGAGTACAGGTTTAGGATAACTTTGTGATTTTGATGTCTGCACGTACAATGGATGCTTGACCACGTGGTTTTCAATTTTTTTTTTGGATTCAAAATTGCTTTCCTCTGCGTTTTTTAACGCAACAAAACTATTACTGTGAGTATGCTTTTGTTTTCCGCTCTTAACCCTGAAATCCTATTTGTTGTAGTACTGCGTGCTTGCATTTCATTGTTGTTGTGTTTGCAACGTTTTTTATGTTTCCCTTGCTATGCATGTCATAGGAGCATGCATTCACTTCTGCTATGTTAGACAAAACCGCTCTTCAATCCTATAAAGCGTATGCCATTGCATTTCTAAGCATTGAACATTTTTAATAGCTTTCTTGAAGTTCTTCAGCTTGAAGTCAAGAAATGGACCAAAGGTGGTAAATTTTTTAGGTATTAAAAAAATAGGGTACCTTTAAATGAGCCTTTTAAAAAATTACAAGGACTATAGGGTGCCCCCAAATACTAAGATTTACCTTTATTTTAAAAATAGCATGCCTTAAAATCAAATTCATAAGGTAAATAGCCCTCATTTAAATAAGGCACTAGCGCAAGTATATACATATTTTTTAAGGCAGTGAACTCCCCACGGAAACACAACAATCTCATGAGCTAAAGTTTGAAAGAACTTCCTCAAACTACTTAAGCTCATGTAATTTTTCATTAATATATCTTTTATGTAAAAAAATGCATTGAAGCCAAAATTAGATTTGACCTGTATTCTCTATTAGTACAACAATTTCTATTTTTGTACGTTTTGTATTGTATAATAAATAGTAATTTTTTTGAAAGAAAAAAATCAAAGCAAAATTAAATATATGAGCCAAAAATTTGATTTGTTGGTCTGTGTCAATTTTGTGAGACTGAGGGAAACTTCATCTATGTCTCAACTTAACCTCTAAAGGAGCAAATGGCGTGTTTTGGCAACAGCTCACTACGAAGATTTTTATTGTTTTTCTTTGAAATTTTCATACAACATGTGTCCGAAGAGTAGCTTTATGGTCCGACAATTTTTATGGTTAAAAAGTTACTGATGACACAATGTCATATTCAAAGGTTGGCGGGCAGCTCAATTTTTTTTGAAAATTCGTTTTTCTTAAAATAAATATTTGAAATTGGTTTTCTAGAGTTATGTACGTAAAAAGCTTTGAATCATTCCATTTTTTTTATCAATGAGTCAAAAGTTTTGAGGTGTTCTAGTCTGCGAGCAGTTATGGATTCCCTATTCTAAAATAAACTTTGGAGTCCTTCATTTAATTCAATTTTTAATATTTTTTGAAGAAAGTAAAATCATAGGATGTAGGATTGGCATTTTTCAATTCCAACATTCAGTTCTTAACAAATTAATCATTCTCTACTTTTTTCTACTCACTATTTTTTTCCCATATATTGTACAATTCCAAATGATCTAAAACTTTTCAAGCATGTAGCCAACTTGCCTTGAAGAATGAATCCAAAGAGTAATCACCATTTTGGACATTTTTTCATACAAATGTGACCTTCAAAAGTGCAGCTACAAAAATTTTTGCAAGGTCAAAAAAAGGGATTTTGTCAATTCAAACGCTAATATCTTGCAATCTACACACTGGAAAATTTTGAAAATGTTTCTACATATTTTCAAACTAGCTTACTACAAGATCCTACGGTAATATGTGTCCAAAAATGTTTTTATTCTTAAATTTGGTATCTGTACTAGAAATGGCAATTTTGAAGCATTTATAGTGAAAGCATAGTCTCTGACCTTTAGGATTTATGAAATTATTGCCCGAAATACTCATTGGTAGGAGATGAGAGAAACCTCTAGTCAACTTTTAATGTTTCAAGGTAAAAATAAGAAACCCCAACTAATGAAGGATTGGATATGACAAAGTGATTTGAACAACAACATTAGAAGAGATTTGAGGCCTCAAAGAGCCCGCGAGTTATCTTGCATTCCCGCAGTGTTCCCATGCAAGAAAGCTGTTGGCTAATGTGGTTGAGAGAGTGCCACATCATTTTGGAAAAAAATAAAAAAAACAAAAAAAATTGGAGCCTGAAATGATATTTGGAAGAGAATTTTTTTTTTTTTTTTTCTAACAGCCCATACCGGCTATTCTCAGATCTGGCCAGATTGGGGAATGGGCCTAAAACGGCCCTGTAGTGCCCTCCAATCTCTTCTAATGCATTGAAGAACAATGAAGTTTTTTCATCATTCTGAATAAATCTCTTAGTAAGCACAACCAAGATTGCTCACCATAGCCACAAAAACATGTAGCATTCTAACGCGAGAAAATCTTTGGTCATGGATTCTAAATTGCAAGTATGATGGAGTTTGCTACACATTGGAATTTGAGCAAAGGCACGAATTTAGCACAAATGGATCTTCAAGGAAAAATTAAACCTTACAATTTGAAATAAATGAATTGAAAGCATTGGCTTCACTTCTAATTGATGCATGCTAACAAATTAAAGGTTTTCATGACTATATGCTATGTTTCACCAAAAAAAATCTTTAAAATGGCCATTTCTAATACAAAGAGCTACAATGAAAAGAAACTATTTAAAAAAAATTATTTATAGGATCTTGAATTAGATTTGTAGGAGAATGTGTGGAATTTTTTTGAGACACTTTGACCATGTAGATTGTAAGAGTGTAGGTTGTCTTTTGGGTGGATAGTGATACACTCCACCCAAAAGTTTCAGATCAAATTATTTTTCAAAATTCCTCCAATTCATTTTATTTTGGGTGTAAGGGAGGTTTTAAAAAATAAATTGATCTGAAAATAATCAAAAAATCCCAATACCCCCCCCCCCCCCCCCCCCCCCTCAATCTTGTATTTTTTTAAATGAATTTTTTTGATAATCGATATGGATGAAATGGTTTCCGTATCAGTTTTATGTACCCATATATATATATATATATATATATCGTATATCTATTTACATACTGTATATCACTGTATATATAATTTATCTATATACATATTGTATATATGTATACATATCATATATAAGTATATGCTGTCCATATCAAGATCAACAGTAGGGGAGGGTGTTTTGTTTTTGTTTTTCAAAAACAATCAATAGCTAATGATTTTTGGGAGGAAGGGGGGCTAATTAATTGACCAGGGGTGTTCTTCTCTTTTCAGTGGATATTAAGATCCTAGAGTTCAAAGTGAAAAGAAATTATACTTTTTGTACCTTATGATACTAGGTTTTCAAACTTTGACCCTCCTTAATTTAAACTTTTTGCACTATGGAGCTTTGAGGTTTAAATTTTTGTGGTAGGGAATTGAGTTGAAAATCTATGAAAAAAAACTCAATTTTTTTCTTTTTTCATTCTTAGAAAATTTAATAAATAGATGTAGGTAAAAGTTGGAAGGAAAAATTAAATCATTAATAGTTCAAAATGGAATGAAGACCTTTCAATCCAAATGGCAAGATTATTTTAGCAAATACTATTTACCATGTGGAAATTTTTGTTTCAAAAAATTGTAAAAATTGAGTTCAAAAACAAATCCTATATGTTATTTTTCTTAAAGATGTCCTAATTGCTGCAAAACAAGACTCTTCATATCTTTAACATCACTAATCTAAATGAAAATAAAGAATCAAATTTGTCTATGTCTATGTATAAATATATATAAATCTATGAGAATAATTTTTTTAAATTTAAGTTTTTCATTTTCTTTTTGTTGCCCTAGTTTGTGCATTTTGTACTTAGGTAGTTTTTTCTCTCATTTAGTACCATCTTGCCACTTTACAATTTTTAAAAGATGTATATTTTTGGTTAAATTCTTTTACAAAAGTTAACAACTCATACTCCAATGTATTGACAAAAGTGCACAATTTATGGGTCATATGTTTTTTTTTAATGTTGAAAGCCATTAGGAAAAATTTCAGCCCTTCAAAAGGCCGCGAGTTTGGCACCCGCCTGGTGCAATTATGGAAAAAAACAAAATAAAAAATTATTTTTTAATATTTAAAAATTGGGTGCTGACAAGGCACTAGTAGTGCCACGTCAGATTTTTATTTTTTTAATATTTTTTTTTCAAAAAAATATTTTTTTATTTATTCTGAAATTGCACCAAAGGGGTCCCGTAAATCAATTCCTTAGGAGCCTTCCGGAGGGCTGAAATTTTTCCTAATGCAAACCTTCACTTTTTGGAAGGACTTGAAAAGCTTCCGTTTTATTGACTTTGAACTTGCAATTGGTGGGCATATTCATCCTAAAATTTTGGAAAGATGTACTCGAACAAGGTATTCAAAAGGTCCTATAGGTGGATTTGTTAAAAAATATATATAGAAGAAAATTTTAACCTATTTAGGAAAAAATATTTGAAAGCAGTTTTGAACTTCTAAACATCAAATAACTTTAGGGATTAAAATAATAATATATCACAATTATCATTACTAATAAAAATTCTACAATATTCAAATTTAAATTTCACAGTCTAAAATCTCTATAACGGCACATCCTTTGGCAAATTCCTTGTCAATCCATGTTTACAAAATACTTTAAAAGAACATGCATTGGCATTGCTTGGAGCAAATGAAGCCACCCAAGTTGATTGTAAAACAATGTAGCTTTTTCCTCTATATTACAATCATCCTTGATTTGGAAGGAAGAGAATCAATTCACCCATTTCAAAACCATATGATATTAGAGATTACCACAAGGAATTGAACTCTAAAGATTAGTGAAAGAATATACATTCAAGGTTATTTTAAGATCCTAAAGTTAAAAGTCAAAAAAATATTTCAAATTGCTTAAATTCCTAAGCACTATAAGGTGCCCTTAATATTTTGCACCACCATCCTTTTGGCAACAACTACATTAGAAGTCTTGACAACCAACTTAATGATTCATCTTTAACAAAGTGTCTTCTCAAACCCATCACTTGCCCTCAAAAATAACCAATAGAAGTTGAAGAATTCCTTGAAGCAACCATTACAAGTTGAAGTAGTTTGTAGTTCAAGTTTGTTCAATTAACCCCTAAAGTTCTATGATTATGTTTTCATTAAAAACACTCAAAAACTGCCATTTTTAGTACAAGTATCAAATTTTTGAAAAAAAAACTTTTTTGATACATGTGACTGTAGGATCTTATAGTAAACTAATTTTAGAAGATGTGGAAAAAATTTCAGAATTTTCCACCATGCGGATTAGAAAAAATTAGCATTTGAATTGGCAAAAATCCTTTTTATGTTCTTGCAAAAAACAGGGCAGCTGCACTTCACAAGGTTACATTTGTATGAAAAAATGTCCAAAACAACCTAAATCCTGTGCTTTTTTATTTTCAAAAAATATTAAAAATTGAGTTAAATAAACAACTTCAAAGTTTATTTCAAAGTAAAGAATCCGTAATTGCCCGCAAACTAAAAAACCTCATAACTATTTACTCATTCTTTGAAATGGAATGATTTAAAGCTTTACATGTATATATCACTCTAGAAAACCAATTTAAAATTTTTATTTTTGAAAAAAGTGATTTTTTCAGACCTGCCAAGACTGCCCACTCGGTGAAAAAAGTAACATATTAGGCCATAACTTTTGACTCCTAGTTTGAAATGTCATGAAATTTAGTGCAAACATGAAAGATATTCCTCGTCCCCACCTTGTATTAAAATTTCAGCTTAAAATATGAAAATCTCTAGTCCCAGGTACCTGCCCAAAATTGCTATGTTGCTAAAAATAGCAGGCTGGTCCTTTAGGGGTTAAGGATAGTCTCGTATCAATAGTAAGTGTCCTTATGACCTCAACTTTCAAAAAACTAGTTTATTCATACAATCTTTGAAAATTCTCAAACCAATAGCATTCACTTCCACTATAATTTGCTAAACTTCAAATATACTCTATTGATGCAGTGGAAAAATAGTCACATAGCATACATAGGGCCTCTTCCTTTATATCCATAAATAGGACTTTTCCCTTTATGTCTAGCATTGCTCTAAAAGGTCTACCAAGAGTGCTATAAATTTTTGATTTAAACTTAACCTATATTTTGGAAATATAGTTTTTATTTGAATTGGTGCTCAAGAGCAAAAGTTATGCCACCATAAGCCAAAATAGAGTTCATTGGACAGCACAAAAAAAAATCACAAAAATTCAATATAAAAGTTTTAAATATTTTTTTCTCATAGAAAGTATTTTTGTCTATATGGAAAGATTTTATTCATTCTATTTGGACTAGTGACAAAGAAGTTATGGACA
Source organism: Neckera pumila (assembly GCA_963969595.1). NCBI lineage: Eukaryota > Viridiplantae > Streptophyta > Bryopsida > Hypnales > Neckeraceae > Neckera > Neckera pumila. Next base: position 24,919,220 of record OZ018413.1, read on the forward strand.
ACCTTGTTTATAGGCCAATCTAAATACCTTTTTGAAAAAGTAACTTATAGGATTCATTTTTAACTCAATTTTCACAATTTTTGGAGAAAAAAGGTTGATTGGATTTAGTTTGTTTGCTTGAACAATCTCACTATTGGAATTATGGTGTTTCAATGCCATCTTAGACCAATTAGCGATTTAGTTTTTCCTTCAATCTTGTACCTACTTCTATTTAACAATTTTTTTAAAGAAAGAAAATCAAAAGTGTATTTTTTGAACTTTTTTTAAGACTTTTAACAAAATTCTTCAACACACAAAAATTTCAATTTAATACTAGCAGTGCAGAAATTTTAAGCTAAGAAGATTCAAAGCTTTAAAATCTTGTCAAGTAAGGTGCAAAAAAAGTGATTTTTTCACTTCAAACGCAAATTTCTTATAATCCACATAGCTAAGTTTATAATATTTCTTTCACATATTTTTATACTATTCTAGTGCAAGGTATTATAGTTAGATATGCAAAAAGAAAACAATTTCTAAAGTTTTTTGCACTTTGCAATAGAAATAGAAGTTTTGGATGGAATTTGATGGAAAAAGGTCTTAGGACTTTAGGGGTTAAGAAAAATGGACTTGCATTTATTAGGTAGAGTCTTTGAGACTAATAAAAAGCTACAAATAAAGTTTTGAGATTTCTTGAGTTGCATAATTTTAGAAGTTTTTATTAGTATTGAAGATCCCTACCAAGTTTTAAAGAGATTCAATTGCAGCAAGGACATCAGCAAACAACTCTGACACTATTGATAATACTTAATAATACAAATTTGGATCAATAACCTCCCTAAGCATATGAAATACAAAAGATAGTCAAGATGGTTCTATTCTTACTCTATCAATCCCTTTAGACAACCAAATTTTTGAAAAATGTAGATTCTACCATCCTAGATTTTAAAGTATTCAAATTGGGCCTCTTATATATTTGGCAAGTCCAAATGACTGAGAAAAAAGGAGATGGATTCTTGAAGCTAATTTATTTGCTCATTTCGAAGTTGATGGCACAATCAATTTGTGATTTGAAATTTTTCTCCATAAACTAGAGTTTTGACCAACATAGGTGTTGAACTTGAATTTTTTTAGTAAACTTTCCTGCAATTTTATGAGTTTGTTTGGAAAGCAGGGCTTATTGGGATGAAAGCTTCTTGAAGATTTTCTTCTTTAGTAGTATAAGAAAGTTTTGCATGTGCTATTGACAAAATCTTCTGCGCTTCTTGTCTAAAGTTTAGAACTTAGAATAGTTTGTTGAGTATTTGAGCTTTTAGAGTCATACATCTATGGAAGCTATAGTATATTAAATCTTTGAGCCCTCGGTGTTGAAACTCCATAGGTGCTACATGGGCTCTACATTGTACTCATGAGAGTTGTTTTTTATAAAAAATCTCCAAATATGATGTTTTGAACTTATTGTGCTTCATAACATATTTGCTTTGTTATATGAGTACTACTCATATTTGTACTTGTGTAATTTGAGTAGATTTCTTCAAAGGTTACTTATGCCACTACTTTAGAATCTCTTTCAATTCTTATAAATAGAATTATTTGTTGTTCTACTAAGTTCAAAAGAGTTTTGAAGTTGTTTTAAAGTTTATTGATTTCTTTAGAGCTTTGATAGAAATTTTAAAATGGATGATAAATTGATAAATAGGATGAATTTAAACCTTAATATAAGAATCATATAGATCTAAAAGACCAATTTCCAAAACCTTTAAAACCTTGAGAATTAGATAAAAATTGTAGAAGTTATAGGTGGATGAAATTTTGGACCAAAAATCCAGAAGTCCATCCAATCAATGTTAAAATAGAATTTGAAAATCTAACTATACATTAGAACAAATATCCAAAAGCAAAAGTTGATTTGGACATATTATTTGGTGGAAAATGATGTATGAAATTAGATGGGATGTAAAACATGAAAAAACTTCATTTGACCATAACTTTGCTTACAAGGTCACATTACAATGTGTGATTGGCAAAAAAATTCTATGATAAAAAATAATCACAATTAGCAAATGATTAGTTTAATTTCAAAGACTAGAGTTTTCATTAGACTTAGGCAACTAGGCTAAAACCAAAAAAACTTTGATAAATAATATTTTGTAAATTATTGTTGAAACATTGCAATAGCAAGGTTTAGAGATAAATAAAATTTATTCATTGCTTAGAAGGACAATTGGATGGCTAACCTTGGGTATAGACATCTAAACTAAATTTTTTAAGATAAAACAAATTCAAAGTAACTACAACCCGTTTGTGCCCGTTTCATCTCAAAGGCTTAGGGGGGGCACTGTCAAAAAACGGAGAACTACGTGCAATAAAATATAGGGTCCCATATATTAATTTGACATAAATTTTGTAAAAACATTACATATAATATAAGGTGCTATAGTGGTGAAAACATAATTTAGAATAGACATAAAATTATAAAATTTACTGAGCTGTACATGTAAAATACCATGGTGAAAAAGGGTTAGAAGATAATACTTAGGGTTTAGGATTTAGGGATTTTAGGGTTAGGATATAGGATTTGGGCTTCACAGTTCATCCAATATGGATGAAAACTGTACTTTGCTATCCAGAATCTTAATGTGAATGACTATCAACAACGGCATCGTAAACTTGCCAGGGACCCCAAGAATGTGCATCTAATGTCGTTATTTTAGTTCATGATTTTGGTTCCCTATGTGCGCTCATTGCTGCGGGTGAAGGAAAGACATTTAGCGTAGTTTTGAAATTTTTAGCCGCTTGTTTATTGCAAGTGCTGCAATTTGTGGGTGGATTTTGTTTTGGAATTTTTGGGTGGCATTCTTGCAGACATGCTTCCTGTTAGATTGATTGTTGCTGAATATGCTGTTTTATGGTTTAGAGTGTTAGTGACATTGACACGACTTCTACTGCAAATTTCTATAAGGATTTTGGGTTGTCCACTTTGCTTAGAAAATGAAGTCTTTGTTGTTGTTTAGGCTTAGAGTATGGGGTTCATGTGTGCATCTGCATTGAGGGTTGACACTGAAGGCCATAGAGTGCTGTTCTGGAGGTAGGGTTTGTTTCCAATTTGTTACTGCTCATATCCGTTGACGATTTGCAATTTGCAGTTTGCCTTGCGGAGGAGATGACCTGGCCGATGTTCAAGCGTAACTACAACCTATTTGCAAACTCAAGGAAGCTGAGCACATTGCTGGAGGATTGTCAACTTTGGATGGAGCCACTACAGATTTGAGCGAGTCTAATCTAGGCACTTTAAGAGACTTCCTGGGCAAATGACGGCACGATTGAATTGATTTGGAGGATGGTGGATTTTTGGCCGCTGCCCTAGGAATTTGGATGTTGCCCAAGCCCCGCCGTGGTCACTAGTGAGTTCCTGACTACTATGGCATGATGAGTCAATTACTTTGGCATTTAGGAATGACATTGCAGTTTTCATGTATGCGGTTTGAATGTATTTCAGCTCTGCAGAAAATGCTTCAGGTCTTTTGTCTATATCAGGATCTCCATCAGGGTAGGTGATTATGTCATTAGGTTTTGCTTAGAAGATGTCCTCTGTAATTTCCAATGTTTGTGCGAACTCATGCAAACATTCTTATTGTAATTGGATACTGCTGGTTTTCTTTTCAAATTTGTGTGTTCCACTGTTGCAAGGCTGTTTGCAATTGTCTTTGTTCTTAGATTCCAGTCATTTCTTAGAGAATTGTTGCAGTATTTAGTAACTGAAGCTGAATGCATTGTGGAGTAAGCAATGTAATTTGTTGAAAACTAAACCCGAGGATGTCTACATTATTCTGTGCTTTCCGTGCTCAATTAGAAATGTCAATGATTCAAGTATTGCCTTCTGGATTTGGTGTCCTTTCAGATTTTAGAGGATTGTCATATGTGCATTCGCCTTTCATAGCTGAAGGTGGTGGAGAGACTGTTTTTTGGTTATTTTGTATATCTCTGCCTTGCATTTTAGCATTTTGGGCTTATTAGTATGCTGCAGGTGCTTAGGCATATCTATATAGTATATTGTGGAGGAAGTTCATTATAGGACTTCACAGGACTTTGTGAATTATACTAAATGTAATCATGTTCCCATACTTCAATGTGTTCTTCAACACAAACCGTATGCCATGTTGGTGTTCATTTTGCTTTTATATTCATTATCCATACTTTTGTTATGCTTTGTTTGCCTTAGGTTTCTACTACTTTTTTGTTATGTGCATGTCGTTTGAGATTGCTTGCTAGAATGTTGCACCTTCAGGATTCCGCTAGACTAAGAAAGCAAAATGGCATACAGTTTGTCCAAAAATGGGGTACCAAAAAAATGGGATATAGGTGACATACGGTATCACACTTTAAGGGCTGCAATTCACTAAGGAAAAAAATAGATTGTAACTAATATATTGAAGAAAAAAAAGGGGTGTAACTAATATACTAATGTAACAAATTTACCGCATCACATTTTTTAGAACTACAGAGAAGTGAGAAAAAAAATAGGGTGTAAGTAACATACAATATCACACGTTAATGACTGTGCAGAATTCAGAAAAAAAAATGGGGTATAAGTAAAATAGGGCCTCTTCAAATGATCCTCTAGAAAATCATAATTACCAATAGGGTGCCCTTAAATACAAACATTTACCTTTATTTTAAAAAATAGCATGTCCTATAATCCATTTCACAAGGTAAATAGCCCCCCCATTAAATAGGTCATTAATGCATGTGAATACTAAATGTAAAAGGGAGTGCCCCCCCCTCCAAGATCAAACATAGAGATCAAACTCTCGTAAAGGCCACAAAGAATTCAATATATTTTCATATAACATTGTTAATCAACCTAAGCCATTCTCCATTGGAAATTGTGATAATCTCTTCATGGATTCTAGAGAGTGAATTTAGTTTAATTTGCAGAGAGTCATTGGTTACTTGAGAAGTTGCTATCCTGGGGCTCTTGTGTTTGGAGGGAGTATGTTGACTAATAATATTATGCAATGGAGGGAGCTGAAAAGTTTTTTGAAAGAATAAATGGAAACTTTGGATTCAATTAGTTTCTAAGATAAAGGTGGGATAATTTAGAATTTATAAAAAAATGAAAGAGTTTTTTAGGCAACCAATGGGACTTACAAATACAAATTGAATATGAGAGCCACTTAACAATCATGAAATATGGATCTTTCAGCTCATTGATAATTACAAGGTTCGATTCAACGCCAAGCTATTGGGCAACATACACCTTCAAAGTCTAGCATAACGAGTTCATGACTACCAAGACTTCTATGTCAACTCATATCTATAGATTTACAACTACAAAAAGACGAGTCTATAGCTATTTTTTCAAACTTCATTTGGCAACTATTGATGAGTGTGATCTTTTGTATTTATTTCTCAAAGATGTGATTAAATGTCTTCTATTAGTGGTAAAATTTTCACATTCTTTTGTGAAAATTGAAATTACCTTCAATATATGAATAGAAATTGAAACAATTTATGTCAATGCATTATGTATGCTCCAAAAATCCAAGAATTTCACCTTCAATTTATATTATAGTGTAGAACATCATGGTGCAATATTTTTTATTATGCCATAAATTCTAAAATTTTAAAATTAAAATTCTATGGTTATAAGTCCAAAGTTCAACAAAAATTTCAAGTTAGAGTAGAAACTAAATTTGATAAGATTCATTTCATTAGTTGGACTCAAATCAAAAAAGATCATTTTTAGGGCTTTAATTCATATAAAAAAAAAGAGCAGTTTTTAGTTGTTAAAATGCACTACTTGGATTTGTCATTTTCTTTTGTAGAACATTGAAAAATATAATTAGGAAAGAATCATTCAATACCATTTTTTGAAAATGAATTCAAGGTATATAGTACCCCAAAAGAAATTGGATTGAAAAACAAGGTTTTCTACATTGTAAAGCTTTTTCTAAACCATCCAATAAAAGGGGACATTTCCTCTTAAGGCTTTTTAGATTAATGTAAGATACTAGACTACATCTACAATTGACTTTTGGTCGTTTTGGACACAATTAACTAGTCTATGACTTTTGACAATATTTTTAGACTCTAGTCGTTGTAGACTACGGAGTATTTGCTTAGAACATTGCTATCATAGAGGACACATAAGTTGTTTTTCAATACTATGTTGACTTAGAAGTTCATCAATATAAGGTGTTGATATGTAGACGGTGATGTATCATATCAAATGAAAAAAAAATGAAATCCACAAAGGATTTGATGACTTTTGAGGGATTCATTGTAAAAATTTGGGGTTCGATTAATTTCCAAAACAAAAGCTAGAATACTTAGTTGACTTTTTTTGAGTGACAAAAGCAACAATTTTTCAAGAGAAACCAAACCAATAAAGGAGTTGAAAAGTTTTTTGAGGCAACCAATGGAACTAAGAAACAGTGATGGGTCAATATTTTGACAAAAAACCAATTCCTAATAGAATTTGTTTGTCACAGATCAAAATCCCAATTGATCATTATTTGGGGCTCCATACTCAATACTTGAACCAAAAGAGATAGCGCCATTTCAATTGTCTAGTAACCGCACGTCCCCTAAACCAAATGTAATAAGTATAGAAAGGAAATATCTTAGGGAACATTACTAATACATACCTCCAAATTCAAGGATCAATTGAATGCCCGTAAATGTAAATTGTAGTCATTGGTTGCACTATTTAACCCCTAAAGGACCAAACGGCATTTTTTGGCAACATAGCGATTTTGGGCAGCTCATTGTGGATGGAAATTTTAATTTTTTTCTTTGAAAATTTTACACAATGTGTGCCCGAGGAGTAGCTTTAAGGCCCAACAATTTTCAAAGATTTTGACTACATGGTTAAAAAGTTATTGGATGATATGTCATTTTCAATGGTCAGCGGGCAGCTCAAAAAAATTCTGAAAAATCGCTTTTAAAAAAAATAAAAATTTGAAATTGGTTCTTTAGGTTTATATACACATGTAAAGCTTTGAATTATTCCATTTTAATTTATGAGATGAAAATTATGAGGTGTTCTAATTTGCGGGCAGTTATGGATTCTCTACTCTAAAATAAACTTTGAAGTCCTTTATTTAACTCAGTTTTTTTATTTTTTGAAAAAAATAAAATTTTAGAATGTATATTGTTTATTGCAACATTACTACCGTTGGTATTGACATTTTTCAATTCCATAATTAAATTCTTAGCAATTTTGTGTTTTGAATCATTCTCTACTTCTTTCTACTTAATATTTTTTTCCTATATGTTGTATAATTCTAGATGATCTGAAATTTTTTAAGCATGTAGCCAACTTGCTTTGAAGAATGAATCCAAGGAGTAACCACCATTTTGGGCATTTTTTCATTTAAATGTGACCTTGTGAAGTGCAGCTGTCCGGTTTTTCGCAGGGTCCAAAAAACGGTTTTTGTCAATACAAATGTTAATATCTTGCAATCTACAAGGTGGAAAATTCTGAAATTTTTTCTACATATTCTCAAACAAGTTTACTACAAGATCCTATGGTTACATGTGTCAAAAAATGTTTTTTTCTAAAATTTGGTACTTGTAATAGAAATGGCAGTTTGGGAGTGTTTTTGGTGAAAACATAGTCTCTGACCTTTAGGGGTTAATTTAAGTTATTTATTTAGTGCAAGTTTGAATAGTACAAATATTCCTAGCACTATTAAATGATTTTGGATGAATGTTGCCTAAATTATAGTAAATTTGAATACGATCATTGTTCTATATGTGGTACCATTAAAATAATATAAATCACATTGTATTGGGATAATGCAAAGTATTTGTGCATACTACGACTTGCATAGTTCTAAAAGCTAGTGTTCAATATTATTCCAAGCTAGTGTCAATGCTCCACAAAGAGCTAATTGAATTAATTTGAAGTTTAAAATCTTCAATGATAATTGAATATATTATAAATTTTTCATTTTATTACATCACTTGTAAGAATTAAATTGTTTCTAAATTAAGTGGCTTGCATTTACAATTGTTTTGGTTAAAAAAATCACATTAAGTCTTTAATCAATTATGATTAGTAAATGAGATGCAAATTTCAATTCTATTCATAGGGTAATGTATCCCTTGAAAACTTAAAATATTAAAGGCAAGAGCAATATGCAATTGACAATTGGCATTGATGCAAGAGGAAAATGAAAGCCATGGTGATGATGCCTCAAATGCTAAAAATAATAATTCAAACTGTTGTAGTTGTTTATTTGCAATTTTCTATTCTTGTCACTCTAAAGATGACATTGAAATATTAGTGATTGGACTTGACAATGCTGGGAAGTCAACTCTCATTTCAACAATTAGGTATCTCTCATGTTTATTTTATTATTACAAAATAACATTATTCAATAACATGAAAATATTATTTAAGAAATATTTAACAATTTAAAATGAACATTTTTAAGACTACTTGAAATTAATTCAACACTAATGCCTAAAGATGTACATGTAATTGCTTATTCAACTTATATATCTATATGCATGTACATAAATTCAAACAAGTTCTTAGTACAATTTTAACATATTCATAAAATTCATACAAGTTTTCACTATGCTTGGTAAAAAATTGTTGAATGTTGAATGAAAGTATAAAAATATATAGGAAAGAAAAAATATACAATGAAACTCCTGTATGGAGTTTTGACCAAAAAGTATGGAAGACACGAGCATTTCAGATATCGCTTTATGATTTGGGTGGGGGGAAAAGCATTCGAGGACTTTGGCCTCACTATTATTCTAAGGTATGGATATTTGGTATGTTTTAAAATAGTTATGATAAATAAAAAATAAAATATTTAAAAAACAAATTACAATAGTATTACAATAGTATTTTTTTTTAAAACACAGGCATATGGAACAATTTTTGTTGTTGATGGAGCAAATGATTATAGACTTTTGGAAGCATCTAAAGAACTTAAGAATGCCATAAAACATCCACGTTTGGCAAGGAAACCATTTCTTATTGTTGCAAATAAATTGAACGTAGGAACCGCCTTACATTATGATGAATTATTGGATGCTCTTGGACCTTTCAATACAAATGAACAAGCATTCATATATTGTGATTGTCGATTGCAAGTACTTTTTTTTATCACTCAATACAAACTTTGCACAATATTTAGTCATAAATTGTATGGAGTATATTATAGTTTGTATAATTATTAGTACACATGCACATTGTATGTGATGTGATTTTTTACATTAATGTGATACTTTTCTCTAATATTATATATTTTTAGTGAATTTCTAAATTTTATTTTATTTTTAATATTTTTTTTAATATTGATAGTATTAAAATTTAATTAAAATTTATGTTAAATTTTATACATAAAAAACATCAGTTATAATAAAGTTTAATCTTAAATATCAATATTATTTTTTATTTTTTTGATAAGTCTTAATTTAATAAATGTCAACAATTCATATTGATTTAGTGTTGTCTACTTGTTAAATGTCAGCATGGACGTACAATTCACAAAGATTTGCAGATTGGACTTGATTGGCTTTTAGCTTCAATCAAATTTCGATTCAAAGAACTTCAAGAACAAGTAGCTTTTGAATCCGCTAAACAGGTATCAATTTTCATATATGCAAATAAAGATTATAAAATTTAAAGCATATTTGGATATCCAAATGTTTTTTTAAAATATTAATTTAATATTAATTTTAATCATTTTGAGCAGATAGATGGAGAAAGACGGAGTCTAATTGAAAGGAGACAACGATCAAAATCATACTTGGTAAGCAATAATAATAAAAGAATAAAATTGATGATTTTATTATATTTAATATAATTGAATTATATAATGTTTGATAGAGGTCAAGATTAAATGTTTTGATTTTATTTATTTTAAATATAAATTTCAAATGAATCACAAACCAATTGGACAAAAGTGACTTATTTTCATTCTTTGTTTCCAAAAAATATTTTAAAAATTGAAAGTTCAATATAGTAACATCTTGAAAAAATTTGGTGACCTTGGTCAATTATATATAGAATTCAAGATCTTCTATTTTTTGCAATTATTCTTCAAAATTTAACAATTCAACTGTCTTAATTAATCCCTACATATTTGTTTTATTTTGACGTTATTGGAAATCCATATAAATTGCAATTAGGTCTTCAAAGTTTTGAACCAATTGAAAGCGTCCAACCTAAATTTGTATATTTTCTATTAGTATACAAATCAAAGCTTGAATTATTTCTTGGAAAAATAAAATGAATTCACTTTATAGTATATATCAAGGACAATTTGATAAACTTAAAGAGCAATGGAATTGCATTCTATCACCAAAACTTCTCTTACCCAACTGACTTTTATATGTAGGATTTCAAATTATAGTTGCAATAAGTCATTCAATACTTAGTATGTTTTATTTATTTCAAAATAGATAAGTTTTTTCATAAGTTTTCATCTCCAACCTGAACTTCTGAATTTGAAACCTCAAATGAAAAAATTATTGGCCATTCAAAAGAAAGGCCCTAAACCTTACAAGTTTTGCAATACCACTTCTAAGATAGTTGCTATCATGTGAGCCTCGGAGCATAAGCCCATGAGCCTAGAAGACTACAAACCTATATTATAGGTGTCTATATTATAAAATCCTTCCATGATTGTGGTATAACTATATTATAAATACCTATATTATAGGTGTTTATATTATAAACACCTTCATTGGTTGTAGGATATTTACTTATACATATGCTCAAGGCTCACACACTAGCATTGTTGAACCACCCACTAGTGTTTTTTATCATTTTGGAGAAGTAGCTAGTTGTTCTTTTAATACAAATGTGGTACTTGGGTGATACTTGGGGATATTTATATTAAAAACAGGTGAGACCTAGGTAAAATTAGTCTATTTGGCTATTTTTGAGTAGAAAAAAAAATTCCTTTCCAAAAAAGTAGCCAAGATCTTTTAGATGTTTGTAGCCAATTGGCGAGAAAAATTGTGCGTAAAAAAATACATTGCAACCCCCAATGGCAGGAGGAGAAAGAAGCCACAAGTCGGTTACCCTTTGTTATTCTCCCAAATTTAAAAGACTCTGAATCATCAACTCATGCTCGTATGCAAACATGGATAGGACCAGATGAAAGTATTCCAGTTAATTGCACATACGAACGGCGGATAAATGGCGGAAAAAGCATTCAAATTACAACAGCTGATTATGATAAATCTCTGCAACCATTGATTGACCAATATGAACAGAAGACTGAGGGACCAGCTTATACTCCAAGCCAAATTGCTGAGTATTTTGGAGATTTCATCAATACAACTTCAAGCTTGGATGAAATTCATCCTCACCTCCCCGGCCAAACATAACATTATTAATCAACACTTGGGGAGTTCCTTTTGCTTTATGAGAAAGCGGGAGCCCTTAGCGTGGCAACTTCCTATCTAGCCAATGACTCTCTACAACTTCCTAGTCAGCCAATGATTCTTATTAGCATTGCAACTTCCTAGCTAGCCTATGATTCTCTGTATGCAGATTAAACTAAATTCACAACTAGGGATCTAAGGATGGATTATCCCAATTTCTAAGGGGGAATGGTTTAGGATGGTTAACAATGTTATGAATTTCATTGCAAATCAATGATTTTGAATAATTTTGAATAATTTGTATGTGATTATCAAATTTGATGTTAATTTTTCCTCAAATCCAAACTTATTTTATATCTTATATTAAATGCAAATTGGGTCATGTTTTCATCTACACGAATTTTCAATTCATTCATTCTTGTCATATCCTAATGACATTGGGACAATTTCACAATGAATCCTTACAACTTTATGAAATTTTTTTGGAGTTGTATTACAATAGTATTTGCTTTTGTATTTTATTTATTAGACATAAAATGAACACTCAAAACCTTTAATGATTGAAGTTCTGAGGGCTTTAAATTCATTTTCTAAGACAGAAATATGGTAAAAATATCCAAGAAGTATTTGTTGTTGCCAACAAAAATGTTGTCTTTTATGAAGACCAAATACTTAAAAATATTCTAGGAATTTGTAGATGATGAATCTGTCAAACACTAAGGAACAAGAAAATCACTTCTAGCATAAAACAACTTTATCTTGTTTAAGAAAATTGTTGTTGGATTTAGATGGTGGACACATATTTATCCACCTATGCTACTTGTAATACTAATTTCTAATCCATCACAAGTCTTATAGTATTCAAAAGCAAAAAAACAAGCAATATATCATTTATTATGACACTAAGCTAATTATGAAGCAAAAAAAATATTAATTAGAAAGAATATTTTATAATATCTACTTCACACTTGGATTTAAGCCAAAAATAAAACAAAAAAATCCAGACACTTTTAGTGGCAAGAGCTCAAAATAATTAGCCTTCATATATTAGGAACTCACAATTTTTTAAAATTTTCTTGGCTTGGCTCCAAATGCAAAGTAATCCTAAGCCTTTTGTTTGTTTGGCAATTCCCTTTCTATGTGTTTTCTTAAGTTAGCCCATTGCCAAATTCATTTAATTTCTTCTTAATTAATTATATCAACTTGTCAAATAATGTTTTCTTTTCCAACAAGCTTAATTTGAAGGCAGGGGAAGCACAAATCTAGAAGTATAAAATATAGAATAGTGATAAAAGTTTATTTTCATATCAAGCAAGATTCAACGACACATGGCAATTTCAAATAAATTATATCAATATTGCACCTCTGTGAGTTTCCAACTCGTCATTTGGAACTTTTAGTTTTCTTTTTTTGTAATTGTTCAATTTAAGTCATAAAAAAGATACAAAAAGACCAAAAAAGAGTGAAAAATCAAATTAGAGTTGTCACAAATCCATATAGCATTTGGTCAACAATAGGGTTTTTTTCCCTAACAGATCCCTTAAACTTGCTTGTAAATAGGTTAGAAACTAGAAAGCAGCGGGAATACAAAGGTTTGAAGGTTTTTACCCAAAATAGCCTAAAATGCTGTGCATGTGACTCTACTTTGCTAAAAGTGGTCCAAGGGAAGTCTAGGTGAATCTTTAGAATAGATTCTTCCAAAGAGGTTCAGTTTTCCCATCCCACCATTGAAATAGTAGAAACTCCAAATGTTAGCCACAAGAGTTAATTTCTCAAGATGGGCCAGTGGAAGAATCTGCGGCCGCCGGATTGTGCTCTTGGTTTGGAAACATGCCCGGAGTTCAAAAGCAAAACCCATTTGTCAAGATTCCCTCGCATGTGAAAGATTTCCCGACTACCGGTTACTTTAAAAGAAATGGAATTTCCATCCAAACCATGTGTGTGTGGTGAAGAATTATGAACTTGCACCTCTCTTGGAAAACTTTATGAGAGGTTCCCCGAGAAGTTTCGGAATTTTCCGACTTAGGAAAATATCCCTTCCGGACAGTCAACCGCTTAAATTGACAACAGAAAATTCATGGAAATTCCCCAGATTGCGGTATAATCTCACCAAAAATTAGAGTAGCTTCTTTTATGTTAATAAAGTGCTCCAACAAGTTTCATGGCGTTTCGATGGTGGGAGGTGGCCCAATCAGCGACATTCCTCCAAATTAATCACATGGCGAGATTTGCGTGAAATTGATTGGCATCCCGGGAGCGTACGAAATTGGAATCAAGTCAATAGGGGGTCTTTTCTTACTCCCTGATATTCCTAACAACCCTAGCTAGTTATTTTTGTTAGAAAAGGCCAACTCCAAAATCTAGATTTTTATCCTTTTACTGGCCTTAGTTAGCGCTAACCTAGGAGAGGTTTTAGACGTCAAAATAGGGGATTGTTTGAACTAAAAATGGCCTCCTGAAGCCATTGGTGCAATCCGTTTGTGATTTGGAGTTGATCTCCAAAAGTTGGAGTTTAGAACCAACATAGAAGTGAAATCTTCAAAGATAAGGTTGAAAATCCTTAGAGATAAGGATGAAAATCCTTGAGGATGAGGATGGAAATCCTAAGACCAATAGGAAAGGAGGGTGAGTGTTCTCGGAAGAGTATAAAAGGGCCTCCCCTCCTCTCACTTCTTGCCCCCTTTCTTTTTTTTTGGTTTGGCCAACTGAAGGCCAAGCCACTTTTCTCTTGTTTTGACTTGTGTTGTTCTAAATTCTGGCCATTTCAGTCATACTTTGTGTTTCTCTCTTGTATGTTTGAGCATTGACTCATATTTTTGTGTTTTTGAAGCTATTCTTGAAGGACGTGAAGGTCCCTTCAAGCATTGCCTTTATATCTTGTATTGTATGTTTGTTTTTGCTAACCAAAGTCCTTTGGTGATTGAATATTGTACTAACCCTAAGGATGTTCTAGCCAAATTCTGGCAATGCCGTTAGCTAGAATTCCTTAGAGCTTGCTTTAATTCTACTTTGTGGTCTTGTATTTGCTCCTTAAGCAGAAATTGGTGTCATTTGGAGAGATTTTGGATTGGAACCAAAATTCTTGAGGTCCACATACTAGGTGTTGTTAATTGAGAGAAGTTGGGTAGGACCACCTCTCTAAAGTCCAGTTACTAGCTAAATCTTCTTAAGCCTTGTCTAAAAATTTGGTGCTTACCTACCATACAACGAAGCTATCGTCCCTTGCCTAGTTTTTTCAAGTCTAATCACTAACTCACCTTCTTGATAATGGTCTTAGAGTTTTGTGTTAACCCATCGTACGGCAAAGCTATCGGCCCTTGCCTAGTTTTCAAAGTCTAGTCACTAACTCACCTTCTAATAATTGTCTTAGAGTTTCATATTAACCCACCGTACACCGAAGCTATTGTCCTTTGCCTAGTTTTTAAAGTCTAATCATTAACTCACCTTCTTGATTATTGTCTTAGAGTTTTGTGCTAACCCACCATACGGCGGAGCTATCATCCCTAGCCTAACTATCAAAGTCTAGAATCATTTGTATCTAGCCTTTTATCATCCTAACGGCAAGGCTTTGACTTACAAATGTGTGTTGAATTGTCCTAGTTAGCAAGTTAGGGTAGGTCCGAGGCCTAGGAACAAGTCAGACCATTAGGAAGAGAAGTCAGATCAAGTTTTAAGCTTAGAATCCAAAAGTAGAAGTCTAGAGGTTTCCAAAAAGATAAAACACAACAAAATCGGAGTTAAAATAAAGAAGTTACAAGTGGATGAAGTGTAACCTAAGAATCGGATGAACCTACCCAGAAATCATCCAAAAATCTAAAAATCTAAAAATCTAAAATCTAAGAAGTAGGGTTAATTTAGAAGGGGAAAGTGAAAATAAAAGTCAACTTAAGAAATTGGGTCAACAATAATTAGTGGACGAAGTTCTAATTGCTAGTTACCAACCAACTTTCATCCATCAGAAAATGAGGTCAGTAAAAGTCAATTCCAAAGTAAAATAGTAAATTAGAGAGGATAAAAGTAAACTCGTACAAACAGGAGCGTAAAATCAACAAAAAACAATAAAAAAGCAACAAATTCTTACCAATGGAATAAATCAAGAATTTACCAAGTAAATTAGGTTAACTTTATACAATAAAAACATAGAGCCACATTTAGTTAGGGTAACTCAAATCAGACCTTGGGTAAAATTATCAAGTGAAATTCAAAGCGGAAACCACTAGAAAACCATGGATGAAGTTTGATGAACCGAGTAGCGGTCAAACTTCATCCACGCACAACTTTTGCTAGGAGCGTCCCATTCTAGTGAACCTTAGGTTTCCGGAAATGGCGTAAAATCCTCTATCACATAAAATGACTAGAATCAAACTATAGATTAGGAAAGTCCAGGACCCTTGGCTCAGATAGCTAGGACACCTTAGCTATAGGCCGTCGTAGGATAGGATGTTTGAGGCCTTTTGCAAGGGGATTAGATGTTTAGCGGTTAGAAAAGATCCATTGCTTGGAGGAACAATGTACAAACATTTAGGCAACCATTTAGGATAAGATTTTGTGATTGAAGATAGAACCTGGTTGTGTACGATTATTTACCAAGGGTGGGTAAATAAGCGCCCATAGCCTCCTACACGTCTAAGAAGCTACATAATAATTCAACTTGTATAGTGTCATATTGAGGTGTAAGACAACTTAAACATTCAAATGACATTCGAATGAAAGATGCTAATAGTTGAATTATCAATGGACTATGGTGTACACCTTGCCATATTTTGGTTAATCATTGACTCTATAGCAATCAAATATGTTTTTTCATACTAAATATGCATGCCACAGTCCATAAAATTTAAACTTATTTTTTTTTATAAAAACGTAAATTGAGCCTTATCCATCCTAAAAGGATGTAGTCCTTTATAGAGTCTAAAAAGCATAAAATGTATATGTAATTGTGCTTGGATAATATACCTCATAAAGGTTTTAAAGATATAAAGACAAAATTGAACAAAGAGATGGAATTTTTTACTTCTTGGGAAATTAACTAAGTAGGGTGTATGATTTTACCACAACCTCTAAGACAAAATCTCAAGGAATTGTCTTCACATGGCGTGGATTAAATATCTAAATTAGGGATGGTCTCCAAATAAAAAGACTAATTTTACAGGATGAACCAAAAAAGGAACTAAGACAAAACATCCCTAAACATGGCATCATCTCCTCATAACTTTACTTGTAGTCAATCCTAGTATTTAAAATATAAAACATCACATAGCATTTCACTAATAGGCAAGGTATTTTTAAAGGTAGTTCTCATAAAGCTATTGTAAAATATCAACTATGAATTTTAGTGATAAAAGTATAATACAACTATCCACATGTCCAACATCATAGCATAAAGCTATGTTTGATGTTTGAAAAGAAGTTTACCCCAAGATAACCAAACAATTTGAAAAATCTGCATTCAAAGGCTCAGCCAGTCAGCCTCACCTATGCCAGTCCCAAAACACAAAGAAACCAATGTTATATTAGTGAGGATGCTCGAAGTGTACATTCACCTGCAACCAATTGCTATCTATGTTGCATATCCAAACAATCTTATAAAAAAAATCAATAAGCAAAATGTCACAAAACCATGAAGCACATTCCTAAATAATTCAAAAAATTATAGAAATCTTTGCCATTCCCATCCAACAGAGATGTTGGAAGCTCAAAAGTCATGCTAAAATCTTCAACACAAATCCTCGACGCTCCAAGCAAAATGAACCGCCACAACACAAGATGTGAGAAGTGGTAAGGAAGAGTTTCCTATATGTCCACAAGTTTGGAGGGAAAGCCACTTAGAAGGCATTAATGGGGTGGTTAGGCACTAACCTACCCTTGGTTATGGAATAAAGTGAATTTTATTAACCTCCCTTAGTAGGTGAGTGGATGGGTGGTTTATGTCATTCCATAGGAAATTTAAAATTTGTAATCCTCTGTGAGTTATGTGGTCCCAACACTATGATGGCTGACCAAAGATCCAAATATGTAGGTTATATTAGATTATTCAATAACTTGTAGGGATACCAAATAAACACTTAATGTGTAAGAGATAGAAAATATATTGAAAACCACCCTAAGGTAAATTAATTAAAGGGAATGGAAATTCCCTTAATGACTAAAATTTAAAATTAAACTAAAAGTGCATATATTTATTGAAGGTATTTTCAAAAGCAAAAAATTGGGAATTTAAATTAATGAAAAGTAATAACCAATAAAGATATGTGATAACTAATAATAGAAGGCAAAGAGTCATATTTCATACAGCTATACCTAAGCAAGATTAGGGATTTTTCTAATAAATCAAATGCACTATAACCAAAGAAGAAGAAGAATAGCCTTGCTAAATTTAGAATGCAAAAAATTTAATCTCCAATGACTCAAGCCAAAGGGAGTACCTTCAAAATGGAATGGCCAACTATTGAATAAATAGTTTTGCTCATTTTCTTAAAATAAGATAGGATGTAACCAAAAGAGGCTTGTTGTTGATATTGAAAGTGAACCTTACAAAAGAAATAGATCATTGTACTATATGATATAATATATATTTGAATTTTAAATTTTATTTGGATTAATAGAAATATTTGGTCCAAGTTACTATAAAAAAGCATATTTTTGTAATGATATTTCAAAATGGTGACCTTTTTGTGTTCAAGAAAGAAGAAAAGTTTAGAAATAATTTTATAAAATTTCATAATACAACATTCCAATCATCTTGAAACTATTAGTGAAGCTTATTATTTTTAAATATTTTTGTTTATATTAGAAAACCAATAGCCTTGCAATGCGTACCGATGTCACATAACACAATTCATCTAAAACTTAAGTAAACCAATGCCATTGGATTCATTATATATTATGTTTTCATAATCGATTATTTTATTAAACAAAAATTAAAAATTAAAAACTAGCAAACTTCCAAAAGAAGGGAAACAACTAGAAATTTGTCTTTTGGGTTACTAGGGACTTAAAAAAATGAGTAAAGATATGGACATTGAGAAATTTTGAATGTTTTATCTATGCTACTAATATAAATATAATAATATATTGCAAAATATAACATAAGTTTTTTTTATCCTATTGTAAATTATAAATACATTAAAACATTTGTTTGCAAGGATTATTGGTAATCTTTAATATTATGCCAATAACCTTCATAGAAACACTCACTATTGAAATATATCAAATTCAAAGGTAAATTTCTCCAAGATCTAGTTCTATAGGATGTGATGATTTACAAAGTCAAAATTTACAAAGTACATACTTTATCTCAGCTTCCCTTCTATTGTCATGTGGACTTTAGGTGTAGGGTCTTAAACTAACGAATGTGTAATTTAAAATAAACCTAAGGCAAATTATATTTCTTTCTTCACAATGATCTTCTTTTTGTTTCCCTAGCCTTGTATTTAATAATATTTGTACTACCAAAGTTGCTTCTCTATTGTTCATATTGTATGTGATATTCGCTAAGACATTGAAGAACATGCACATAGAAGTTCATCAATCAAATTAAAGTACATTTAATTAGGGTTTGTATGTCTACAAAGCATAGTATAAATTATAGAATCATTCACTTTGTTTGACTCAATTCTAAAATGAAGATATCATTCAAACTTGTGATGTTTACAATGAGATTATTCGTTTACATAACATTGGTGACATAATTTCAATGGTTTAATCTTTGTTTAGTATTCCCAAAAAGAAAACATCATAATGTCAAATGACAACAAGGTTAAAGAATATACTTGTGATTTGAATCTATTACACGATTGCCAATTCTACAAATATAGGTAAGATTGAGATCATTATTATAATGGATGCCCTTTTTTCAAATTAAAGGACCAACCAACAAAAGTACACAACTATACATGTTGTAAATTTGGTTGGGACGAAAAATTAGCATTTTTTAATCCATAATGTCCATTCAATGTAAAGCTTGAATGTTCTTAACCCTTAAACGATATTGGCAGCTAGAATTGGCCTACGGTGTATAACATATATTGTTTTGAGGGAGTACTTGTCAAGGCCGCAGAGGCTGCACGGAGGGTGTCCGGCAGAGCGGGTATGTGACAATTAAGACAACTCCAGTGCAGGCGCGTAAGTTGTCAAGAACACAAGTATAATTTTGGCACAAGCTTATTGTTGGGGTTCATGTTTGGTGATTGATTCAATTCCTTGGCTGGAGACTTGCGTTTGAAGCTCCAAAGGATGAGAAGACTAGCATTTCACTTTGGTGTCCTTGTTCTTTCATTAGGAATGAAGTGTGTTTGTAGTTTTTTCAGCTGAAGAATTTCAATATTTTTGCCTCCAGTGAGCATACAAGCACCAGTTTGGTTTCTCTGAATATGATCTAGACGATTGATGCTTATAAATATGTGACTGAAGAGTGGTCGGTGATGCAGTTTGCTACTGAGATTAACCAAAGCTTTGAATCCCTCAAAAGCAAATGTTTGTACGTACTTCGAACAAATTTGTCTCAATCGAGCCCTAATTAAGTTGCGGGATCTAACAGGTAACTATGCACTTTTCCAATCTTTGCTATATATTCGCTTGCGGATGCATGAACATTCTACCTTGGCCTCAAGTACACATGTTGATTCTCTTGTCAGTCCACATTGCATGCAAGATATTGAGATTCTTCTTTTGTGCTGTATGAAATGTCACTTGATCTACTGTGGAGTTCATCTGGCCATTCTGTACAGCTGCTAAATTTGAATTGTTAACTCTTTTTATATGGATAAATGTGAAATGTGTTTTAATAGCAAAGAAGAAGTTTGTACATACATATAAATTCATCTATTGATTGATAACGTCGTGTTTGACTTTACAGTGTTGCCATCGATGAGGAGTTCCCTTGGCTAAAATCGATCCGTGTCCTCAGCTTTGTTTTGTAACTCTATCGTCACCCAAGTTTTGATAAGAGCAAAACTTGTGAAGTTGCAATCTCTTCACAATGACAGTTAAAGATTGTTTCTAAAAAAAGTTTTCATTAGAGCTATAGGTTTAATTCTGGTAAGCTTAGATTGGTTGCAAGTGCTTCTAGCGAGGGTTTCAGTTTGTAACTTAGCATCACTCATGCACACTCTTCCAGTTGCTAGATCTAATGAGCCTCTTGAAACTAATTAAGATCTTCTACTAGAAGGGGATTTCTATCAAGTTGTTAGATTACAATCTGCAGCTCTTTTCACTTGCTGTTGTTTGTATTCGTGTAATCACACTTCAATTCAGATTTCATGTGAAGAGCACAAGCCAGTGAAAACATCAATCTCCTAGATATATGGCCGTTCATTGGGGTTTCATACTTCAACCTGTGAGTAGATGACAGGGGCACAGGTTGGAGGCTGTTACATCGGTTAGAGCAGCCGATTGCGCCTGACTGTTTTTGACCAATTGCAAATATGGCGGAGAAGATGTACTTGAGCCAACATCCTAAAGAGGTTAACTCAAAAGTGTAGTTTAGCAATTAGATACATCCAATAACATTCTTGAGCCTATCTACTCTAAAAGCCTATGTATTCCATCAATCCACCAAAGAAGGTTTAGAAGAATTGACAATGTCTTTGATTATAGGTTTTCCATTGAGACTATGGTTGTTTTTACCAATGGTGACTATCAATTGTTGTTTAGCTTATTATAAATTGTTGTTTAAACTTACTTGAAACAAAAACAACTTCCATTAGATCAAAAATATATTATGTCTCAACAATACATTTTACACTAAGATTATATATCAATATTATTAGGGATGTAATACATTGTCAAATGATGAAGGATTGAGATTAAAAAGAGATACTAAAGAACAATGCTCATTATGATTCTATATAGAATGGATACTAGTCTAAGTAATGAGACAATGTGTAGACAATAGACAACAAAGCTCATTTAATGAAATGTTATTGAATCCAATAATTATTTGAAAAATGTTTGAAATTGGTGGGTTTTCAGATTAACCTTCATATTATGTGTTAGATTGATTATGATGTCTTTCAATTCTTTGAGAGCCTTGAGGCAAATGTAACCATGGAAACCTATCTTATACTTCCCGTAATATGGATCACACAATGATTGATTTGGATATCAATGAAATAATCCAAATACTTTAAAATGATGAGTGAATTATGTTTTTTGATGTTTTTCTTCTATAGATAGTTTTGATTAATTTCTATTCGTTAGGTGACTGCAATTTTCAATGGGGCAAGGGACAAAATGAAGAAAGTTATGGCGTAGAGACAATAAGTGATATGAGACAAAGTATAGTTATAAAATCAATTATATTAGTCATTTGTTCCAATCATGTGACAGTATTATAGGGTCGTTGCAAGAATGACCTTCCGTTTTTGTTCCATATTGGCCGTTTTTAGCCAATTTTTTGGGAGTACTGTAAAAATAGAAAAACATTTTTAAAAAAAATATGAAAAATATGAAAAATGTATACACCTAGAAGAAGAAGATACCCTATGAGGGAAAAGCAAAAAAAATTTCTCTAAATAGGAGAACTAGAAAAGTGCAGAATCGCAAGAAAATACATACTTAAACATTGTAATTTGTAATTTGTAAAAAATAGGAAAAGCAATTTTTAAAAAAATGAAAAACTTCATTTGAGAAGACTTCATGTTAAAGAGATTTCACCAAAAAAATGATCCTGAAACCATCTTCAGTGTTCAGAATTGCATGCGCAAGGGAGCCTTGTTTGCATGGACATAGACAATACAAGATAAAATATTTTTTAATGCCCCTTGGTAGAAACATGAGTTCCTACTATGGAAATAGACTATGGAAATTTCAGCTCCAAATCATTAAATTTGGGGACTCCTTACGTAGTAAAAATCCTAAAACTCAAAACATGACAAATTAGTTTAAATGATTTTGAAATATAAAATGATTTTGAAATTTAAAAAAAAATATGAGATATGATTAAACTCATAAGAAGAATCTCCACTAAAAATTTCAAGTTCATACGAGTCATGCTTCTAGAGTTATTGCAAAATGAAGCTTTGGCATTGTGTTTGTGACAATGTTTCAGTACCAGTCTTTCATGCAATGACCCTATACATGAGTCATACATGCATGCATTGCTATAGTCATCCTATATCAATCATTTTCTAATAATGAACTTAGAAATGACTCAAAAATAACTTTGCTGAAATCCTCTTACTTCTTACTTTTTATTTTGTAACTAGAAAATAACTAATCAATGACTACAGTAGTCAAATACATAACTACTGCTTAACCAAATTTGAGATTTGAAACAAGTAATATTTAATTGAAAATACAAATTTCAGGTATACAAGAGTAACCTATAAGTCTTTGCCACATGTGTAAAAGTGGCCCTACTAGCACCATATAACTCATAGAGGATTTAATAATGACTAATTGTAAATTTGTCATATCCATTTATTTATCAATCATATTTTTTTTAATTAAACGATTGGATTTTTAGTCAATCCCTTACCTCAATTATTGATAGCCCTGTTTCTACTAGTGCATAATTTAACTACTATTAATATACTAAGATCCATGTAGTCTTTTAGTCAATATTGAGCTAAAAGATCAACTAGAGTCTATTGATATGTCCAAGTGCTAAACTTGGTCAGCAAATCAAAAATATTGGAGGAAAAGTAGACTTTGCAACATCTCCCATATGACAATGCAGTTTATTTTAATTATTCTTTATTATATGCTCACTTTTGGAAAATACCACTAGAATACTTGTAATGATCTCTAGATGTGTATCTCAAGATTCAAACATTTGTTTGTCCAACACTATAAAACACTACATGCAGAGTATGTTTTGTATACCATTACAGTATCATTTTAGAGATACAACAATTATAAAACATTATCGCTGTCACTTATTGAATGTAAAGTTCCTTTTTAAGAGAATAATTACGCTATATGGAATGTTTCAAATGACTTCCTCAGTGAAAAGTATTTCACTTTAGTATATTTAATACATTGGAATAAAATTCAATTTTTCTGTTGATTTATTAGTTTAAGACCCTACACCTAAAGTCCACATGACAATAGAAGGGAAGCTGAGATAAAGTATGTACTTTGTAAATTTTGACTTTGTAAATCATCACATCCTATAGAACTAGATCTTGGAGAAATTTACCTTTGAATTTGATATATTTCAATAGTGAGTGTTTCTATGAAGGTTATTGGCATAATATTAAAGATTACCAATAATCCTTGCAAACAAATGTTTTAATGTATTTATAATTTACAATAGGATAAAAAAAACTTATGTTATATTTTGCAATATATTATTATATTTATATTAGTAGCATAGATAAAACATTCAAAATTTCTCAATGTCCATATCTTTACTCATTTTTTTAAGTCCCTAGTAACCCAAAAGACAAATTTCTAGTTGTTTCCCTTCTTTTGGAAGTTTGCTAGTTTTTAATTTTTAATTTTTGTTTAATAAAATAATCGATTATGAAAACATAATATATAATGAATCCAATGGCATTGGTTTACTTAAGTTTTAGATGAATTGTGTTATGTGACATCGGTACGCATTGCAAGGCTATTGGTTTTCTAATATAAACAAAAATATTTAAAAATAATAAGCTTCACTAATAGTTTCAAGATGATTGGAATGTTGTATTATGAAATTTTATAAAATTATTTCTAAACTTTTCTTCTTTCTTGAACACAAAAAGGTCACCATTTTGAAATATCATTACAAAAATATGCTTTTTTATAGTAACTTGGACCAAATATTTCTATTAATCCAAATAAAATTTAAAATTCAAATATATATTATATCATATAGTACAATGATCTATTTCTTTTGTAAGGTTCACTTTCAATATCAACAACAAGCCTCTTTTGGTTACATCCTATCTTATTTTAAGAAAATGAGCAAAACTATTTATTCAATAGTTGGCCATTCCATTTTGAAGGTACTCCCTTTGGCTTGAGTCATTGGAGATTAAATTTTTTGCATTCTAAATTTAGCAAGGCTATTCTTCTTCTTCTTTGGTTATAGTGCATTTGATTTATTAGAAAAATCCCTAATCTTGCTTAGGTATAGCTGTATGAAATATGACTCTTTGCCTTCTATTATTAGTTATCACATATCTTTATTGGTTATTACTTTTCATTAATTTAAATTCCCAATTTTTTGCTTTTGAAAATACCTTCAATAAATATATGCACTTTTAGTTTAATTTTAAATTTTAGTCATTAAGGGAATTTCCATTCCCTTTAATTAATTTACCTTAGGGTGGTTTTCAATATATTTTCTATCTCTTACACATTAAGTGTTTATTTGGTATCCCTACAAGTTATTGAATAATCTAATATAACCTACATATTTGGATCTTTGGTCAGCCATCATAGTGTTGGGACCACATAACTCACAGAGGATTACAA
Organism: Neckera pumila; assembly: GCA_963969595.1. NCBI lineage: Eukaryota > Viridiplantae > Streptophyta > Bryopsida > Hypnales > Neckeraceae > Neckera > Neckera pumila. The sequence continues at coordinate 24,943,967 of OZ018413.1, forward strand.
ATTTTAAATTTCCTATGGAATGACATAAACCACCCATCCACTCACCTACTAAGGGAGGTTAATAAAATTCACTTTATTCCATAACCAAGGGTAGGTTAGTGCCTAACCACCCCATTAATGCCTTCTAAGTGGCTTTCCCTCCAAACTTGTGGACATATAGGAAACTCTTCCTTACCACTTCTCACATCTTGTGTTGTGGCGGTTCATTTTGCTTGGAGCGTCGAGGATTTGTGTTGAAGATTTTAGCATGACTTTTGAGCTTCCAACATCTCTGTTGGATGGGAATGGCAAAGATTTCTATAATTTTTTGAATTATTTAGGAATGTGCTTCATGGTTTTGTGACATTTTGCTTATTGATTTTTTTTATAAGATTGTTTGGATATGCAACATAGATAGCAATTGGTTGCAGGTGAATGTACACTTCGAGCATCCTCACTAATATAACATTGGTTTCTTTGTGTTTTGGGACTGGCATAGGTGAGGCTGACTGGCTGAGCCTTTGAATGCAGATTTTTCAAATTGTTTGGTTATCTTGGGGTAAACTTCTTTTCAAACATCAAACATAGCTTTATGCTATGATGTTGGACATGTGGATAGTTGTATTATACTTTTATCACTAAAATTCATAGTTGATATTTTACAATAGCTTTATGAGAACTACCTTTAAAAATACCTTGCCTATTAGTGAAATGCTATGTGATGTTTTATATTTTAAATACTAGGATTGACTACAAGTAAAGTTATGAGGAGATGATGCCATGTTTAGGGATGTTTTGTCTTAGTTCCTTTTTTGGTTCATCCTGTAAAATTAGTCTTTTTATTTGGAGACCATCCCTAATTTAGATATTTAATCCACGCCATGTGAAGACAATTCCTTGAGATTTTGTCTTAGAGGTTGTGGTAAAATCATACACCCTACTTAGTTAATTTCCCAAGAAGTAAAAAATTCCATCTCTTTGTTCAATTTTGTCTTTATATCTTTAAAACCTTTATGAGGTATATTATCCAAGCACAATTACATATACATTTTATGCTTTTTAGACTCTATAAAGGACTACATCCTTTTAGGATGGATAAGGCTCAATTTACGTTTTTATAAAAAAAAATAAGTTTAAATTTTATAGACTGTGGCATGCATATTTAGTATGAAAAAACATATTTGATTGCTATAGAGTCAATGATTAACCAAAATATGGCAAGGTGTACACCATAGTCCATTGATAATTCAACTATTAGCATCTTTCATTCGGATGTTATAAGAAGAAACTATTAGAAAATTCTTTAAGTATTGTTAATCGACATTGCAGTCTTCTGACCACGTCAGATTGCTGATGTGGCGAAGTTCCTTAGTTTCTGTTGTCCAAGAACTTGTGGTCTTGTTTAGGCCTCAAGTCTCATCTAGTGGACCATTAACCTTTATAACATTATCTAATATAGAAATATGGTTTGCAAAACATTATTTAGTTTTCAAGGATTAATGTTGAAAAAATGCACCGCTCTTGGTTTGAATCAAGGTACTTCATCTTTTGAGAGAATATTATTTCTTACACACTTGGAAACTCTTCTACAAGTGGTGAATAATGTCATGTTTCAATTGAATTTTCACCATTACTAATAGTGAAAAGAATACAATATTTTGTTTGTTGAGGTTGATGCCAGAAAGAAAGGTCCAATGCTGTGGAATAATGGTAAGAAGGTAAGAGCATTGCCGGTAGTCGAACGACAAGTATGCCTACTAATACTGGGTATTTTTTAATGACCAGTATACAATAAATGTTTGACCTCTCTTAAGACTTTCCTTTGGAATGACCAAAATTACATTTTAGTTAAGTTGTCCACTCTACAGCCAAATACACTTCGTTTTCTACAAATAGTTCACTGAATTACCAATGAAGAAGATTTTTTTGCTTTTGTAGGCTAGAAGACTTGCAATTGGTTAGAAGTTGAAACAATGTGTTGCTTAGGTGTAGGAAACAAAAAATTCTTTCATACAAAGTATGGACAATCTATATTGGTGAATTGATCTTTAGGGGGGCTATTTAGGAGGACCACTCACAAGACTGCTTGTAATAAGTCTAAATATCATTTTGGGCACTTTTCATTTAAAATTTGGAGATGGAATTTTTTTTTGCACAAGTGTAGATGCTTTTAGACCTAAGAGTTGCTTTACACTATGGTGGAAAAATGCACTCGTCAAGAATTGTAGGGAAATACAACAATATAATTGGAAAAAATTTCGTTCTTCACCGGATTGGGTTTATATTACGTTTAAGACTTGTCACGTGGAAAACTTCAAGCATGGATGAAAAAATAACACAGTTGCCTATGTAGCAATACTATTTGTAATTGAAGTTTGCATGAAGTCAAATTTCTTGGATGGCCTCAACCCCCAGACAAGAAACTTGGCCTATAATGAACTCCAATTTCATTTTTTTGTCTTTTCATTATGGCCTTTTTCAACCGTGCAAAGGCTTCCTTTTTTCAAATAGCACTAGTTGGCTCTTCGCCTCTTATCCTTTTACATTGCATAACTCTCCCCTTGCTAAAATTGTCTCGTGGACTTCAATTTGTGAAATTATTAAAAAGACTTATTTTCTTGGTGTTTACGCTACAACTGGTTAAGATTTCTTAAGATGGCATTATTTTATTGTTTTTCAGCTTCTCTAATATCCCATCTAATAACTATTTTATGGCCAAAACTTCTTATCACCTGGTGCACTTCTCCAACATAGTGAAAAATAACCCTAAGTACATTAAAAAGGAGATCTCCCACTTCAAATTAGATGTGCTAAAGGTGACAAATCACGTACAACAGAACTAGCATAACTCTTAAAGGACGGATCGGCATGCATTTTTTGGTTGTATAGAAATTTTCGGTAGGTACGTATCCATATTTTTGGCTGAAACTTTAATAGAAGGTGGGGGCAAGGAATATCTTTCATATGCACTAAATTTCATGACATTTGAAAATACGAGTCAAAAGTTATGGCCTAATATGTTACTTTTTTCATAACTGGGCAATCCGGGCAGATAAAAAAAAAATCACTTTTTTTAAAAACAAAAGTTTGAAATTGGTTTTCTAGAGTTATATATATATAAAAAGCTTTGAATCATCCCGTTTTGATCAATGAGTCAAAAGTTATGAAGATTTTTAGTTTGCGGGCAATTATGAATTTTCTACTCTAAAATAAACTTTGAAGTCCTTTATCTTACTCAATTTTCAATATTTTTTGAAAAAAATAAAATCATAGGATATAGATTATTTATTACAACATTGCAACCATTGGGATTAGAATTCTTCAATCCCATAATTAAATTCTTGACAATTTAGTATTATGAATCATTTTCTACTACTATCTATTTACTATTTTTTTTTCTATATGTTGTACAATTCCAAATGAAGTGAAATTTTCTGGGTATGTAGCCAAATTATTTAGGAAAAAGAATCCAAAGAAGCACCATCTGCCCTGTTTTTTTTGCAGGACCCAAACAATGGTTTCAGTGAATTTGAATGCTATTACCTTGCAATCCACGCGGTGAAAATTCCTAAAATTTTAACTATATGTTCTCAAGTCAGCATACTAAAAGATCCTACGGTTATATGTGTCAAAAAAAAAAATTCTAAAAAGTAGGTACTTGTACTAAAAATGGCAATTTTTGAGCGTTTTCAGTGAAAACATAGTCATGGAACTTTAGGGGTTAAGCAACAAAAATGTCCGAGAGGTGTACATTGAAAGCATACAATGATCACAACATGTACATTGAAAGTCACTATGATCACTTATAACGATTTTGTAACTAGCCTATGGTAGGAAATAGGTTTGTCTATATATCAAGAATGGGACAAACAAAATCTTCACAAAAAAAATTCATGGTAATTATATTTTTGAGGGCAAAAATGTAAAAAATGATGAAATCCTTGTAAAGTCTAGAATTTTGTTTCCACAATCTTCCCTATGCTGTAGATAGGCTAAATTGTTGAAGTAGTCGGAAATGGGTGATATTTAATGTAAGCTACAAGTGGGAAATGTCCTGTACGTTCTCCGGACAGATTTTGCACTAGAATTAGGGTTCCTTGCCCAATTACGCGATTTTGCCTGCGTAATCGAGCATTATGGTTTTTTCATTCACAATCCTATTCTTAATCCATATCCCCACACGCTATGATTTTTTCATCCACAATCCTATTCTTCATCCATTTCCCCATGCGGTTTACAATGGGCAACACTTCTCAATGGTTGGGCATTTTGCGAAATAAAGGGCCTCCTCGTCTGCCCTTAATTTGGCAAAATGCCCTCCTCCTCGGGCTGTGCCTTGTACAAAAAAATATCTCATAACTCACTGCATGGCCCCCAATTTTGAGGCACAAAAAGGACTGAACGGTGTTCCGATTCTATTTGCCAGTCCAGCTCATCACCTGGTCCTGGCACGCCCTGCCCGAATCGCCACGTCTGCACCCTTCGCGTCACTCCACCAACCGCCATCCATCACGTGTCACACATCGACGCATCCGAGATATATCGTATGGCCAAAAGGAATCCGTCCTTTCTGACGACATTCATCCATTTTTCATATTCACATCCTTGCAACACAACATTCATCCAACATTCTCTTCCATTCCTCTTTCAGTGGTTCAGTTCCTCCGATTCCTTCAGTCACCGAATCCATCATGCACCGCTCACTCCAAATCAGCACAATCAAGCGCCACTACTGAAATCAGTTTCTCGTTTCACAGATGTCATCGCCTCTGCAGCTTCTGTGCAAATTTTGGGGATTAGGGTAAAGAATTTTGAAGCGAAAACGGGAGTTTTAAGTTGTTGTTATGGGGTTAGGGTTTGGGGCAGATTGCGAAGTATATTTATGATTATGATTCCGTGGTGGTGATTGTAGGCTCCAAGCGTTTGAAGTAGGTTCGAAGTTTGGTTTTTGGTTTTTAGGAATTTGGGTTTGGTGGATTTTCTAGAGGGGAGGGCTGTGAGGAGCTTCCGCCTACAGGTTGCTATTTGTGGACATTTTGGTTGACCAAGCAGTGTCCTGGTGGAATTAAGAATATTATTGTTCTGGGACGCTTCCTTGCTTTAGGATTCTGTGGATTTAGAACTTTCTGTTTCGGCGAGGATCTGGTGAAAAGCGAGAATTTTTTTCTCAGAGACTGGTTTTAGGGTTAGGGGAAGCAATTGTGTAGTGCAGTAGAATTGGGTGTACACAACGCGGTTGGCGTTCGGAACTGGTACCCAATATGGCGCAACTAGTAGAGGACTGGTACAAGCAAATGCCCATCATCACGCGCTCGTATCTTACGTTGTCGGTGCTTACTACTGCTGGTTGTGCACTTGAGGTACTCTTCTTTTCCGATTCCTTTCTGCAGATTTGTTTGTTTAACCTCTGTGTTCTACTATGTCGCGGTCATTCGTGGATCTCGTCTGTTTTCCCGTTCTTTAACGGTTTACCAGCCATTAATACTCTGCGTTCCCGCTTGGAATAGGTAGAACCATCCTCCATTGAGTTTTCAAGTATGGATTTGATACCAAGTGCTCTTAATGTAGGGAATGTAGATCATGTACTTCGTGGTACTAAGGTAGCAGTTGGGTCGTTTGTGTTGCATGCAACAACTCTTGTTTGAGAATCGGAACGTTTGATATACAGTTTTGCCTGTCATCGTCCTGTTAATCATTTGCTTGTTTTGCCTCTCAACGAGGTTGAAGAATATTTCTTGCAGTTTTCGTATTGAAGGATAATGTCTGTTACTCTTTCTTCCCTCTCCAAAACATTTCGTTAGGGGATTGCAAGTCTTTATGTAGATGAATAATCCTGTGACTGATTGTCGTTGAAGACAGCTTGACAGTACAGTCTGTGATTGCAAGTGGTTCATACGGCAGTTTTTCCTTTAGTTTATATGGAATATCATGGAAGGATTGAATTCGCATGATGAGTGTCTGGGATATGTTTGCAGGTTATTACAGCATATGACGTGTACTTGAATTCCGATTTGGTCATAAAAGATTATCAAGTCTGGAGACTTATCACAAATTTCTTTTACTTCGGCAAACTTGGTAATTGCCTCTATCTAATCGTTCTTACCTGCACGTTTAGGGTTGTTTTATTGAGGTTCATCGAGATCGGACTTCTTCTTTCAGATACACTGTTCTCACAATTTTGGTTCGTGCAAGCATTTTGGCACATCATGCTGCTGGCCTGGGACTCTAACATGGTTTCCTTGCAGACTTGGACTTCCTTTTTCATATGTTCTTTTTGGCAAGATACTGCAAACTTCTGGAAGAGACTTCATTTCGTGGTCGCACAGCAGATTTCTTCTTCATGCTCCTGTTTGGTGGATCCCTCCTCACTCTCATTGTAGTTGGCGGTGGCATGCTGACGTTTGCTGCCCCATTTGCGGACATCCTCTTCCTCAGCAATTCCCTTACTTTCATGATGGTGTGTGCTTATTATCTATGAGCTTGATTGTTTGTTGTGGTACATTAGTTGTCTGTTTGGACTTGTGAAGAGTTGAACTGAATACATTTTCTATTGAGCTGATTTCTTACCCTTGTTGAGGTCTGGCGTGTCATTTCTATTGAACAATTTTCACTCAAGCTGTTGGAATATTATATGAATTCAGTATTGCATTACTTACAATATTTCTGGAACCTTGAACAGGTATATGTATGGAGCAAGCGTAATCCTAATGTACAGATGAGTTTCCTGGGTCTTTTCAGCTTTACAGCTCCCTACTTACCTTGGGTAAGTTATATTTGTTGGCGTGCTAATTACCAATTAGTTGTCTTGACCTCGCAGCTTCTGGTATCTTTCATATGTAGTACTATTGATGATAAAGGTAGGCAGAAAGAAGTCTTGCTAACATAGTCAACGATTCTTGCTAGTTTTGCTCTTGGTTCTAGTCCATAGTTCCCACCTCCTTTGCATGCTACGCAGTTCACAGCTTGAATACATTTGTTGATGTTTTTGAATTTGCAGGTTCTCTTGGGCTTTTCAGTTATGGTTGGAAGCAGTCCATGGGTAGACCTTTTGGTATGCGCACGTACTATCTTTCATTTTATACGTTATTGTTTAATTCGATTTCCTTAATTCAATTTCGCTAATCCGCTTCTGACACCAATTTTTCGTCATTCAGGGAATGGCTGCAGGACATGCTTACTACTTTTTGGAGGATGTCTACCCTTTAATGACTGGGCGTCGTATTTTGAAAACCCCTGGACTTATAAAAGCTCTGTTCCCAGAAGATACAGTTTTGGTGGCAAGGCCTGCCCCAGCAGCGTGGGCACCTCCGAGGGCAGCTGCTCCAGTAGCAGCACCTCACAGAGACTAGATTTGACTTGGACTTCTGTCAAAGAATTGCGTCATTGTTTCTGGCAGTTAACTTGTATTGCACAGGGCTCCTGCACAGTGAAATTTGTGGACTCTACTGATACATTGTTGTGGCAACTGAGAGTGGCAACTTCCCTTTGGCTCCTTTATTTATTATCCCTTTTTTCCACCAGAATGAAGAAACTTATCCCTAGCCAGCATTGGTTCAGTAACGACAAGCACACTGTGTGTCTGATTTCGAATCGGTATGCAAACTGATCTGTAGTTTCCGTCCATTGTGGAACTCCTCAAATGTGGGTATCCTTTGTATTCTTCCTAAATTGTATTAGGGGTTGTCACGCATCTTTCTTCCTCCTTGGAATTCTCCGAGAATTGGCACGTGGTGCCGTTTGAGTGGTTCCGCCGGATGGGCGGAGGTCCACTTCTTGGAGAATTTCAGGGACCCTTTCTTCTCCTATGTAGGTGAAGAAAATGGTTGAAACAGTTTTCTCCGAGAATTTTTTTATCTTGTGCTCCGTCATTGCTCCGGCGTTTCACCTCTCCACTACCAGAGCTTCACCTTGTTGCTGCGACTGGGTCCGTAAAAGCAGCTCGAGTTACCCATTCTCGGAGAACATTTTCCACGCTCCAAACACTAGAAAGGGGTGTCACACATCTTCCACGCAAACCAGCTCACCATTGGCTCCTCGTTTCTCTCAGAAATTTCTCCAACTTCATGAAAATCCCATTCTCTGAGGATGCGTGACAACCCCTATTATGTGTACCAAGTTTACGAGGTTTGAATTTTGTAGGTGAAACTCTCTTGGAGTCCAGGTGAACTTTCTTGAGGAGGCGGGCAACTTTACTTTTAAACCCTTTGAACATGTTACAAGTTCACGGATAGGATTGTTTGAACCTAGAGATGCCCTATTTTTTCCAAGCTAGATTGAGGCCCGGTTTACACTAAGAACGAATTGGCCAAAAAATTGAATATTCTCCCTCTACAAGGCCCCTGGTCTTCCTTTGAGAGCTTTCAGAGGTCTTCTTTTCAAAGGTCTTCCTTCGGAGGTCACGACCTTTGGATTGGTGTACATTGTCAAGGAGGCATGAAAATGGCAAGAAAATAATAGTAGTAGTTTTAAGTTTTAAAAAGTTAGTTCAAGAAAATAAAAAGATTGTATTTCTCAATGAGGACCATAAAATTTCAAGTTGGACCTATGTGCTCTTTGAGGTGGGTTTCAATATAATTTAAGTTTTAACTTTGTAAGCATGTTGTGGTCTAAAGTAATCACAGAAATGACTTCATTGTTCATTGTAGAAAAAAGAGAATGCACCTATTGGTCCAACAATTGGAGAATTTTAGCAACTACCTTGGTTATAGGGGACCATGTCTTTTACAAGATTAAATTTGATCATTCGTTTGCCTTTTAGGAAAAAAAAAGTGTCTTGGATCTTTTAGGAGACTTTTGTCTTTTCAAATCATGGCACAAAACCATTTTCCAAAGACCTTGATTTTGGCCAATCAAGACCTTTACTACTTCCACCCTCTTCAACTTTGAATTTGGTGTGAGTCCAATTTGATTTATTAGTATGTGTAGTATGAAAGTTACACTATTTGTATAATATTCAAATTATCGCAAGCTAAAATTTTATTATATTATACTTTACTTTCACTTTTCTACTTTTCTAATTCATTTTAGTGACTAGTTTGCAAGTGACACTAATTATATGCCTTTAATAACAAGATAAATAAGTATATGTGAAATTTATATTGGCTTATTACTAGTTTCTTTTTGTTTTGGAATTTTTTATTTTTATATCTTTTTAAAAAAATTATTATAGGTATGATATTTGATTCTTTTTTTAATTTATACGAAAATAGAATTGTATTTTTATAAAATTTGAAGGATAAATTGATTTAAAGTATATTTGACAAAAATATTTATAGAATATTTTCAAAATTTGGCCCTATAGTTTATTATTACTTCCAATTTTGAACCTCTTCTATTTTTATACCAATTTCAAAAAAATTACAAAATATATATTTTATAAAACATCTATTTTTATCCAATATTAATTAAGCCTTTAAAATTGAGCTTGAAGGCTATTCCAATCAATTTTGTAATGTTATTATCTAAATTGGAGAAATAAAATGGACTCAAAGAAGTATTCTCAATAATCTTTAAGTATTCTAAACATTAAGGGAATTTGTCTTTTGTTGATATTTTATTATTTTTTGTATAAAATGAGAAGAAAATGCTCAATTATCGACTACACGGAATTGTCAATTTAATGCATGTGACACTAATTTACCAAAGTCACACTATTTGTAAATGAATTAAATTAATATAGGTTGAAAAAAATTGTATTTTATCAATTTTCACAGAAATCAAGATTTCAAAGAGATTCTAATTTCTCCTCCTAAGGTTTCTATAGTAACATTGACTTTGAACCATCATAAATTTTCAACAGTGATACTAAACTAATTTGCACCATCACTAATCAGTAATCTATTAAGGACCATCATTCAATGCCATCAGGAAGTTCAGGTAGGTACCTACAAACGCATGTAGAACAGATGTCATCAAAAATTTCATATAAGATGTGTGCTTGCCTAAGCTTCGTGAAAATATTATTTTCATTGCAATTAGGTTCACTAATCAAAAGTTAACTAGATTCAAAAAAATTGGAGTGAGGCAAGCAACAATTGCCTAGTGTAGGTGGATTCATGGTATTTCAAAAAATCATGGTACTCAATTGAAGAACCCAGCTAAGTCTGTAGGGGCTTTTGAAAGGTCTTTGGGGGGTCTTCCACAAGGGGGTCTTTAGATATTCTTACAGGTTTTAGAAAAGGGTCTTGAGTAGGAATCTTGGGCAATGTTAGTAGGGGTCTTCAATAGGGGTATTGGATAGTGTTAGTTGGAAGGAGGCTTGGCCAATTTTGAGGGGACTTGAACACAACAGTTATGTTCATTTACTATGCTCCATGAAATGACTAATACAATTTAGTGTGTAATGGTAATAGGTGGACATGTAGGAAACAAAGCGGAAGGCATTATTGCATTAGAATATGGATTGGTTTTCATGAAGCATTGTAAGCCTTGGAGTAAAGGGAAGGAAATTAAAAATTAGCATAAGCATTGAAGTAATTTTTTTTCCAAGTGAATTTTTTTTTAATTTGTAAGAGGCATTTCGATGTATATTTTCACCATTAGGATTCTCCAAAAAAAATTCTCAATCCACAGGAGATTGTGAAAAAGTGGCAAGTGTATTACTCAATTATAGGACAAGTGTATTATGCTGGATGATTTAGAGTATGCTAGACCTATCAGTTGCTTCTAAAATTTTGTGTGAATGTACATAACAAGATGTACCACTAAATCGATTATTTTGTCAATTTTATATAGACCAAAAAATCTCATTCCATAAAGACTCAAAGTAAGTTGACCGCCTAATCTAGGCAGACAAGGACAATAAATCTTTTCTCAAATTTCAAATCTTATAATCTTGAAATTTACGTTGTCAAATGGGCTGAAGTTTTTTTGATAAACTTTCAAAATGTCTAAAATACTTTTGTATGGTTGAAGTCTGAAAATAAATTTTTGATATTGGTCAAAATACCAAAATGACAAATTTTCACTTTTTCCTTGGCTTTTTATTTACAAATCATTCTAAGGCCTTTAGGAGTTAAACAAATTAGAATATTTAAAAAAAAATTACTACTGAGAGAAAATATTTTATGCTTCTACCATCCACACTTTTTTCTCTTATCTACAAAATAAAAGAAGATGAAGTTTCAACAATCCTAAAAATCTAAATGCTAAAATAGAAATAGACTCTTTTGGGAGAATTTTCAAAATCAAATGCTTCAAAATCAAATTTCAAAATTATAAAAATACAAATAAAATTTATAATCATAATTATATATTTCAGAGTATAAGGTTGTTCTTGAATTGTTCCATTCAAAATCATGATGCTTAAAAATCTATTTATTCCTAAAATTTCTTTGCATTGATAGTCCAAAGATTTTCAATGGAGAAAAATGTAAAGAATGATAATTGTAATTGTAAATTTAAAATTTAAAATTCATTGAAAACTCCAAAGAAAGTTTATAATTCAAATTCCTTACCTATGGTGAGATATATGTGATTAAAACATTAAACACTTTTATTCCTTGTTGCGAGGTATATCTTAACTTTAAAATTCAATGAAAATTAGAGGATGTAAAGTTTAATTTGCAACTTTGGGAATGTTATCCATCCTTAGATTGATTGTTAGCATATAAAACATAAAACTTTAATCTAATTCCTAAAAGATGTCTACACCATGTATTTCAAGAATTCATTTTCAAACAATAAAATTTTGAAAAAAATATCAATAAATTCACCAAAATTTAAGTATTGACCTTTTGTATTAGAGCAATATGCATAGGAAGGGAGTTAACAAATTTTAAAATGCACTTTTTATGGTTGAAAGAATTTTTTTAATGCAATTGACCTAAATAAACAATTAAAGTGCAATAGCTTCACATAACAAAATTGTTGTCTGTATCAATTCTTTAAGAGTCCTTCAATAATTATAATATTTGAATTTTTGAGTTCAGAGTACTCAATAATTTATAGAAAATATATCCAAACTTGCTTATGAAGGCAAATTACATTCTTCAATTTATAGCAAAAATGTGCATCCAAGAAATTAATTTATGCATACTAAGAAATCAAGATCAAATGGTGATAGTTGACTAAAACCTCAAAAATTACAAATTGGTTGCAAAAAAATTTAGTAGTTGAAGTACATATTTTATCTAAGACCCTTTGGGTTGTTATTGAAGGTTAAACAACAAAACAACTTGAACAAATATTTTATTGATATTGTTTTGTTTGTGTGTCATAATTATTTTGCTTAGATTCATTAGTATTTTTTGTGTTTTTAAAGGAATTTTTAACATTTAATCTTTTTATATTGATTTTATGCTTAATTTATTTTAAATATTATAGATTTATTGTTTATTGTTGAAATCTTTATTAATGTCATTTTTTTTATTTTTGATAACTTCTATAAATTATTCTATGTCTACTAAGGCCAATCTTCACTACTTTGAAGTTGGTTCTTGACATAGGTCAAGATACTTAAGTTCATTCAATTATTGCATTCCATAGTAATAACACTAACTTGCACTAATTTGGAAATTATGCAACTTTGTAAAGCAAATTAATATAAAGATTTATATTATATTAGCTAAAATCAATATAGTGTGGTCTTTACTATTTTCATTTTACTACAAGTAATGTGATTGTCATCTATTTTTCATCCATTTTTATCTACGTTCATCTACTTTCATCCACATTTGATTTTTTAAGTAGTTTCACAATATTAAGATTTTTTAAGTAGTTTCTAGTGGTGCATGTGATATTAATTTACCAAAAGCACACACTATTTTAAATTATTTAGTGCAAGTTGAAATATTACTAACTTGTACATATTTCTACATTTTTTGATAGCAACAATAATTTTGCAAATGGTTCTAATTTTTCACTTTTATTAATAAATCAAATCAATTATTTTGAAAATATTCATCCAAAATTCATTTAAGCAATGTGTTTAGATCAATATTTGAATACATAGTTGTAGGGTGGGCTTAGCAAAAGTAATTATAAGCATTTAGGAATAATTTTGAATAATTTAATTTATATGGAGAAGAATCTAATCTTGAGAATTATTCTATTTTAAGCATTTATTGAACCTTATTTAAAAAATATTAAATATTTGGTAGAGAGTTGTCAATCTTTCATTTCACTTATAATAATTGAGTTGTAAATAGATGCCAAAGTAAATTTGCAAGGTTAAGATAACTATTCAAATTAGTTTAAATATATCATTTGACAATATTAATACTAATTTTCACTATACAGTCAAAAGTAGTAGTCACTGCTACACTGCCACAATCTACAATCTACTATCTACTCAAACTCACCAACTACAACATATATAATAACAAATTTGTCACTATTTACTCAGAAGTAGTAGTCACTGCCACATTGCTATACATTACTATCTACTATCCACTCAAGTAAACCAACTACAAGCATATACAATAACGTGTTTATCACTATTCTTTTACAAGTGGCAGTCACCGCCACCGATTGCCACACCAACTTAGAAATGATAAGAAATTAATAAGTGCACTAATATTAATGTTAATAGCATTTTAGATAATTCCATTATGATATAGTCTTTTATATTATCTCAAATAGTGTACTTATCATCATATTTTGAGTCAAATAATTCTGCATTCATTCAATTGAATCTTTGAATCATTGTAAGATGACCTTTTCTTATGACCAATTTGTTGCAGCTAATGAAAAATATATATATTTATACAAAGCTCAAACATTGTTCACCAATATTCTTTGCTCCCATTTTACTTGAAGAAAAATCATGCATCAAGGAATAACAAATCTTTGATCTTGATGACAAAAGACATACACAATTAGCACCAAAGACCCTTGGAGAATCTAATGTCCATTTTAGTACACCTACATACAATAGTTTGAAATTTTACAACTTATTCATACAATGTTCAAAAAATGAATGCTAAATGTGTTGGAATCACTTTTCTCTTGCTAAGATCTATCCAAGAAAATATAGTTTATGTTCTATTATATTATATATATATATAGTATTATAAATGTTGTCATGTTTTCATTCTTGGAAATGGTCATGTTTTCATGCTTGGAATGGTCATGTTTTCATCTTCATCTAGATTTTGTGAGTTCAAAATTCACTTCTAGCAATCTAAAGAAACTACTCCGTACTATTTGTTCTTATACAACAAGTGTGTGTTGCACAAACATTGCAAAATTTTTATTACTAGTATACCAGTTTATCCTATTATTGACAATGGAAATTAGTTTCACCTTATAAAATGAATGCCATTACAAATTTTATTCTTGTAAAATTTACTACAATACAACAATATTTCAACCCATACCAATTCAAAATAGTGTGATTTTGATAAATTAGTGTCACAAGCATAGTGAGGACAAATCAATACAATAATTGTATTAAGTTGTTGTCAGTGTTGATTGTGGATGCATGTACTTTATAAGCAAAGATGTGCAAATATCCATTAAAAAAATACACATTTCAAAGACAATAATGAATAAAAGGGTATTTTCAAGGCTACACTAATTTGTCTTAATAATAATTGTGACACCAATTTACCCAAATCACACTATTTTGAATTATTCTAGGTTAAAATTGTTGTATTGTACCAATTTCCACAAAAATTAAATTTTGTGGTGGCAATAATTTTTCGATCCCCTACCCACACTATTAGGACAAATCAGTGTAGCATTTTCCAAGCGAGCTTCATAGTTCTTACCCCCAGGTAAGGTAAAGTACTGAAAAGCTGAAAAGACCCACGGAACTCATCTGCACATGAGGATTACGCTTACAGCCCTCGGCCTCTCCCCGCCCTGTCTTCCGCTTGCCCCTTCCTTCCTCCGTCGCTCTCTTACAATCCGCCTTCGCCATCGCCATCGCCATCGCTATAGCCTGCAGCATAACAACACAAAAAGCACCACAGCACCTCACCAAATAGCTCTTCCATTCCCGTTCCAAACGCACCATCACTCACATTTTTCCGCCCTGCAACCACTTAGTTTCGCTTCATTTCATGGGCTCGCATTGCGGCGAATTTCGCAATGTTCGAGGCCCGGCACCGGCTATGGCGCTGATTTGACGCCTCTCCACACCTTTCGTGGGCTCCTCCTGCGACGGTTTTCCTTTTGCGAGGTGGGTATTGTCGAATTTTGGATTTCGTCGTTTTTTGAATTGGGTTGGGGAGGGTTGGGTTGGGAAAGTCTTGTGACTTTTGTCGCGGGGGGATACGGCGAGAGGTCGTGATTTGGGCGTGGGTTTGGAAAATCCGGGAAGGGCAGTGAGGATTCTGGTGGATTTGGGGGGACGATCGAAGCTGTGGTGGTTTGCTTTTGGGGATGTGCGGAATTTTTTTGGTTGGGGCAGCGACGGATTAATTTGAATATATCTGGAATTTTTTGTTTGGAATTCTTGCGGCGGCGTTGACGAGGAGCGTTGTGAGTTCTAGGCATCGGTTGGGGGGCGTTGAAGTTATATTTCGTGGTCCAATTTTGTCGAATAGGTTCTCGTGTTGCTTTTATTTGAATTCGAGTGGTACTGATCTTTTTGCGATATTCATAGTGAGATTTAGACTTGTGCCTAAATTTGGGGCGAAAAGAAAGCTGCCATGTCGCTGTCCGGAAACTTCAGCTTTATTGTAATGCTCTTTGGGTGTGAACGTTAGGTTTATTTTAGGTCGAATCGATGTCGTGTTGACAGAAATCACAAGAACTGCTGTTTCTGAGCTGCAATTTAGGGTTGAGTGATGACCAGGGATCGGTTTTCCAATTACCCTGTTGACATGGGAGTGACATCGATGAAACAGGTGTTCTTTCATAGCATTTGTTGTTGTTTTCATAATCATGGCGTGTGACGTCCTCTTCCGAGATTCTCTGAGGGTAGAGTGCTAATTCACATGGAGGAAATATACCACAGATGTGCATTTCAGTAGGTGATGAGGCCTGAGCAGTACTCGTCTCTTCGTTCTGCTCCCATAATCAGTTGCAGTTATCGACGCTCTTCCACATGCGCGACAATATCTCAGTTCATCTAAGCACATCCACACCAGAGCCACATTACCAGATACTTCTGTAGCATACTGTCTTTCCTAGGTCACTCCCATGTTGCGCTCTTTTTAGATGGCTCACGATGTTAGCGACTCATGGTTGGTGATTCTGGTTCTTCCACTGATCGTGGTTGTGTCTGGATTCTTTCTTACCCAGGTGGAGGTACAACACACGGCAACCGAGGATGCAGCACTGTGTGGGGTCGTGCGCGAGGAGATGATGATCCATGGAGATGACACTGGCTGTGTTTGGCGGTACTAGTTGGATTTCGGGAGTTGGAGTTTCTCGTGGTGCACCGCGTTAGTTACTAGGTGAGGAATCACACTGCGCCACTAATTGCTAGCCGAGTACTCGTAGTAGTAGTGCTAGCAGCCCAGGGCCAAAGGGCCGGTTCTGGTCTGAGGGCTTGGGGGACAAGCGCTCCAATTGGCCTTGGCGGCAGAAGTAGATGTAGTGTCGGGATGTCCACCACCGACTCCGACCACCTCGTGCACGCCCAGTCGCTGCAACTGCACCACAGCCAACTCCACCACCACTCGCATAGCCTGAGCCATGGACTAGGCCACGCCATGCACGAGATGCACGTGCACAGCCACGGCGACGCCGACGGGCAGGTGGGGGCGGGGGCGGAGCAGCAGCAGCGCGGGCCGGGGCATTTGGAGGGCGAGCACATGCACCACGGCCACCACGGTCACAGCATGCATCACGGCAACGACGAGAACGGCGCCGGCGGCGAGGAGCACGACGAGGACGCGGGCGACGAGGAAGGGCTGGACGAGGCGGACATGCACTCTGACGGCGGCGGCGGCCACCCGGGCGACCAGCCCGTGCCGCTGGCGGTGCGCTCGCAGGGTTCCACGCAACTGACGTTGTCTTACCAGGGCGAAGTGTATGTGTTCGACACTGTGCCGCCTGAGAAGGTGAAAAATCATCCGTTGCCCTCAGTGGAATAATGCCATGCTGGAATCACTCACTGTGGTATTCGTTTCTGATGAAGCAAATAGTATCTGCAGTAGTTATTGGCGTTTGAGGGTTGATCGAGTGCATTTGGGTTGCAGGTCCAGGCTGTGCTGCTTCTATTGGGTGGCCGCGAGATCCCTCCAGGCATGTCGGGTGTCAATGTTTCCAGCAACCATCATCACAAGGTATGGTCCTTGCCTTGCGCTCTTTTTTTCCACTTGTTGCGACGGACTTTCTGATCATCTTGTATGTGCGGTGGAGTGGCCTTGTGTGGTTGGAGATGCACACTTGTATCTCATTTAAGCTTGTGACTGGGCGTATGATGCAGGGAATGACGGAGCTCCCGGCACGCATGAACATGCCGCAAAGGTTGGCCTCTTTGACACGGTTTCGGGAGAAGCGCAAAGAGCGTTGCTACGACAAGCGGATACGATACACCGTTCGCAAAGAAGTCGCTCAAAGGTAGTTCTTTGGTTATGTTGACCCACGACACTTTGATTGAGTTTCATCTTGAATGGTAGTTGCTTTTTATTCTGGGCATATCTTTGCATTAAGACCACTAGCATCGAGTAGGATGGATTTCTGACGATGTGAACTTGAGAGTGCACTCAGGATGCAACGCAAGAAGGGTCAGTTCGCATCTTCGCGGCCCAATCAAGAAGAGGGCGGGACTCTTGCGACTTGGGATGGTACCCAAGCCCCTGGACAGCCTTTAGGCCCGGGAGGAGTTCAACCTGAAGTGCTGTATGTCCTTCTTGCATTGTTTTCTTCCTTGAATATAAATTATTATTTGCAGAGTCTGGTTGCTGGGTCTGTTGGGAGGGCCTGTTTCTGCACATATTTTTTGATTTTTTGTTCCCCACTCGGCAGGTGTATACATTGTGGAATCGGAGAGCGGTCTACTCCAATGATGCGACGAGGACCATCCGGGCCTCGTACTCTGTGCAATGCCTGTGGCCTGATGTGGGCCAACAAGGTACGCAGCTGCATGATATTGGGGTGTGATTTCAGAAGGTAGAACATGCACAGGTAGACAGCATGGTCTCTCGAGCATTTTGTCGGAGCACGTGCCCAGAGTTGATGTGGGTTTTGCGTGGCATGTTTTCCAGGGTGTGTTGAGGGATCTTTCGAAGAACCTTCCAGTTGCCGCCGGAGGGCAGCAGCAACTGCTGTTGCATTCCCAGCAAGTAAGACGATATAGATTTTTAAGTTGTCATGTTCGTGATGTGTTCTTTTTTTCCGTTTGTGAGTAGGCCAGGAGATGAGTGGTCGTGTGAAGTGTACCTTGGTGAAGAATCGTTATTCTGAGTGTCTGAGCTGAGTAATTGTTGTGTTGTGATTTGGAGAGTACAGATGCTCCAGCAGCAACAACAGCAGCTCCAGCTTCCGGGCTTGCAGCATAGTGTAGAGAATGCTCCTCCAGTGGGGGTACGTGATCTCCCCTTTTGCCAGGTGTCGTAGTTTTTGTATGGAATCCTTTCGTGTTTCTTCGAAAGCATGGATGCAAGTGGAATTTCTGAAAGAATATATGGGAACGTGTATGGATATTGGAGGATTTGGATTTGGGAGGTTGATCTGACCGGGGAGCATTGCTCCTTGTTCAGGATGTACAGGGAAGCCAACAGAGGGACGTGGATGTACAGAAGAATATAGCCAGCATGGTGGCAGCGGGTGGAGGTCCTGTTCTGGCCGCTGGATAGGTGCCGCGTGCTTTCAACGTGCATCTTGATCTCCACCGATTGTAATTTTTTATTTTCCGGGGTTTGTTGACGCCCACAGAAGTGTCATGGGTGCTTTTGCCAACATGGAAAGTCTGGTAGTGCAGTGGCTGCAGCGTTCTCAAGATACAGAAAAGCTTCGTGAGGCTGCTGCCGTTGTTTGCCGCTCCCGTCTGTGGGAAATGCTTTCAAAGACATAGTGCGCCTGGTTCCACTGCAAGGCAAGTGTGGAGCGGCGGGGCAATATATTTGGGTGGGTTTGATGCTAGTTCGAGCCGTGACTCCAGATTTCGGCTTTTGATTGCCATCCATAAACCTTCTTTTTCATGGGCGTGTATTTAATTTTTGGTCAAAGTTCGCTTGGGATTCTCGTTATCCTTGGACCCTTTCGAATCGTGGAGGTCTCGGCTTCCTATTGTTGGTCTGCATTTGGCTCTGGTTGTGAGTGGGAGATTCTTGCTTATTGTGTTTTCTGTGCTTATTTCGTCTATCAGTGTTTTCGTTGACTTCTGAGGGCTGCTTGTGATCTCGAGTGGTTATTTTAATGTCAGAGTATTTCGACGGAATTCAGGTGGTATGTTGCGAAACAGTTCGCACTTTTTCGTTCGAGTGTAGGAACCGCTAATCAGATTTGGAACTGGGTTGTGTTCTGCGTTTTGCAGAGGCAAGATTCCATGATATTTGTCCTTGTCCTGCGAGTGAATAGCAGCCATGTGAAAGGATAGTAGTACTTACGCAAATGACAAGTTAGCTAGGACTGTAGGATTATCTACAGAGTTTTCTTGATTCTCGAGTCAGCTGTTTGGTAAGTTGCGGTATTTGCATTCAGGTCCGTCTGGTCCTTGTCACCTTTTTTTCAACCCTGTACTGTACAGTACCCCAAAGAAAGAATACGCAACTTCCAGTTCTGTGCTTGAAGGCTTAATTTTGAAATCAGATTCAGAGGATGATCCATCGAGATTTTGAAAAAACTTTTTGAACAAAATCAACTCAGAATTTATAGAAGAACAACTTTTGTTCTTGGCCAAATAGCATATTGTGCATTTGTAGTGAGTGATTGATTGACAAAGTGAAATATTGTACATTCAAAGGTAAATTTTTCAAATCACATTTACTACACAAATTACTAAGATTTTGAAATTACTTCTTGAAAGGAAACAACTGAGAACTTACAAGAGAATAACTTTCATTTTAAGCTCAAAAGCTTATCATGCCTCAATGGTTCACAAATGAAGCCCAAACGAGTGGACCAATCTCGCTATTCTCACAGTTCAAAAAGTAATTTATAGGTTGGGCTATCAATCTTGCATTGTTGCAAAGAAGCTGTTTCTAGACAGCAAGCACAAGCTTGCAAGGCTAGCCTTTGCAATATAACACCAACATTGAACTATAGAAGACTAGAAACAAATTATCTGGTGAGTCGTCTTTTGAGATTGGTCCACTCGTTTGGGCTTAATTTGTGAACCATTGAGGCATGATAAGCTTTTGAGCTTAAAATGAAAGTTATTCTCTTGTAAGTTCTCAATCGTTTCCTTTCAAGAAGTAATTTCAAAATCTTAGGTATTTATGTAGTAAATGTGATTTGAAAATTTACCTTTGAATGTACAATATTTCACTTCGTCAATCAATGACTCATTACAAATGCACAATGCGCTATTTGGCCAAGAACAAAAGTTATTCTCCTATAAATTCTGAGCTATTTTTGTTCAAATTTTTGTTCAAAATCTCGATGGATCATCCTCTAAATCTGATTTCAAAATTAAGCCTTCAGGCACAAAACTGGAAGTTGCGTACTCTTTCTTTGGGGTATTGTACAGTACTGGTGCCCTCCAATAAGTCTTGCAACCCCACTATGAGGTCCTTCAATTTTTTTTCCTTTTTAATACCATTTTGAAAATATCTTATCAATCTATCCTATTAAATCTATTGCTTTATGGAACCTTAATCAACATTAGTGTGCCCTTGTGCCGTTGCCACAACCAAAATCCTAGTAAAAATAATTTTCTAATTTTCTAATTCATAATAAAAAATTTGAAATTCAATATCTTCCACATTGTCATTCCAAAACGCCACAAAACAAAGTTTGTCCACCTCTCCTTGCTGCAATGGTTTCACAAACGTGACCAAAATTAAAGTAAAAGTAATTTTTAGTTTTTTGATCCATAAATACTTCGAAATTCAATAACTTTTGCACCATAGGTCCAAATGCCACAAAACCAAGCCTATGCACTCTTCCTTGCTGAGAGCTTTTTGATGGTACCAAGCATGCGGCCAAGGGATGCACGGTTCGGGAGATCTCAACGTCACAAAATGAACCAAACTAAACCAAACCAAAAAAGAAAGCCAAACTTAAAATATGGGTATAAAATTTCAATGTCCAAAAATAAGAATTCTATTTTTGGTGAATTATTTTATTTGTTTTTCATGATTCTACATAATAAATAATTGAAAAATAGATCTTGATGATTTTTTAAGATTTGATTGCACATGTAATTAGGAAACATCATTGTTCACATCTTCATGTTACAAAGACTCACATTATTTAGGTAAAATTTTATTCTATGTGGCTTTAATGTATTTAGCAATTTTCTTTCAAGGTAAAGGAAAACAAGCTCATATATTAAACAAAAATTTGAACAAAGGTTGTCACATAGGGTATCATTAGAAAGCTATAGTATTGTAGAAGAGTGCTATAACGTGAATTTCACATTATGTTTTGCTCACTAAGAACTACTTTGTAAAGAAATGGTATATCTACTACTACAGAGTACTACCACCTTGAGCTGCTATCATAGCTTCCATTTGGTTTGGGATTGTAGAAATAATCTTTTGGATACTTTCTTGAGGTATATCCTCTCGTGCCAAGTTCATTGATGTCCACATTTGGTCTTTGTTATTGAATCTACATATTTTTTGCACTCAATCATGGACTTGCTTCTGTACTTTTGCTATAGGATTGAGGGTCAAAAGAATTTGGTAGCATTCAATGAATTCTACATTGTGTCATGGTGCAAAGTTAACCAACACTATTTAGAAATTCACAAAGTTTTCTTGATAGAATCCTAGCAACATCATGTATACAATACTTTAAACAAATATCATTTTTTTCTCACAAAACTTCTAGGCTATGTCTACATGCAGCAATCAATAGAAGTATACTTGCAGGAATGTTGATCCTCTCAACTTCAAAGTCAGATGAAATCCACTATGTGTGGTTCCTACAATGAAATTTTCAAGTATAGCACTGTACCTTTAAACTCAGCTCAGTGTTTCTAAAATCAACCACTTCTCCCAAAGAGAGATTTTAAAAAAAAAATGGAATGAGTCACAACAAGGTACATGACTCACCTTGTCCAAGGCAAAAAATCTCAATCAAATATTGAAATTTACCTACCACAAGTATGTTCTGTAATCAAACTAAGGTAGGAGGCTCTAAAATCACCCCAAGCATTAAGAACCGCCCCTATAAATGGACATGAGGTGGTTCTAAAAGTGAATGCTATAGTCATAGAATGAACCAAGGAAAAAAGCATTATTAATTGCAAGAGCCAATCATTCTCTTTGCTTTTGCCATCTTTCTTTAGAATTGCAAGTGAACGGTTCATGGAAGACCTAGGGTCATAAATAGGGACCTACGACACATCTCATTTGAAAATTCGTAACTAATTTTAAAATGCTTCAAAAAATATGAAATGACTTGTGCTAGATTCCTCATCTATTTCTCTTTCTTTGAAAAATGAGCTAAAAATATTCCCATCGAAGAAAAAATCATACCATCCCTTAAATGGTCGGTTTCTGAGCCTCCTACCTCATGACCTTAGCTGAGAACCAGACATGCGTTACAAGACTTTTTGGAGGGTATCAGAGCATCTCCTGCACCCTTCCAAAGAACCCCTACACCTCTAATTTTGGGATGATAAGCAATTGATTCTAGTGTTTTCATAGTATATTTTCACTTTTACACACCAAATAATCCATATTTGGTGCACACCTTTACGGCCCCTCTTCCTCTTGGGATTAGCAATTGTCATAGCTTACTTATTGCTTTTGCAAGTTTCGTGACTTGTGATTGGTTGGAAGTATATTTAGTGAGTTGTATTGTTGGGGATTCAAGTGGCCATCCCCTTCAAATTAGACAGATCTCGATTGAAGGAACAATTTGGGTGGAGGCCGTGGAGGGCTGCAGGAGATGCTCTCTCATACTGTACACATTCACTGTAGAGATAAGGCAGTCAACTCTTTCTCGTGGGAGATATTTTGCCTTAAATATGCCAGTGAGAGGACTGCTACTGACGGAAATATTTAGAATCACACGTCGTATATGTCAACGTGTATCTGTTGGATTCTTATTGTCTGCTCATTTTTCCCGCTGGCAAAACTTTGGAAACTCATAATCTATTTGTTTAACATTCAAATAATGTGTAATTTAATGAAAATCGCCTCAATGTGAATTTGGGATCCCCTCAAAAATGGGCATAAATGTTTGTTTAAAAAAAATAAAAAAATTGGACATAAATTCCACATATCCACAAAATACTCCAAAGTTGTCATTTTGAGTGCAAAGAGCTACAACAATAAACAACTTCTTTTTTGCATGTACAACCATAGAATCTTGCGTTAATCTTTATAGGACAAAGGGGAGATTTTGGTAATAATCCCTTTCCATTACCGTGTGAATCATTAGCTTAACCCCTAAAGTTCCATGACTATGTTTTCACCAAAAAACGCTCAAAAACTGTCATTTTTAGTACAAGCACCCAATTTTTGAAAACAAACTTTTTTTGACATATGTAACCGTAGGATCTTGTAGTATGCTGACTTGAGAACATACGGTAAAAATTTCAGAAATTTCCACCAAGTGGATTGCAAGATATAAGCATTCAAATTCATTGAAACCATTTTTTTGCCCCTGCAAAAAACAGGGCAGCAGCACTTCACAAGCTCACTTTTCAATGAAAAAATGTCCAAAATGATGGTGCTTCTTTGAATTCTTTTTCCTAGATAAGTTGTCTACATGCCTAAAAAAATTTACTTCATTTGGAATTGTACAACATATAGGAAAAAAATAGTAAGTAGATAGTAGTAGAGAATGATTCAAAATACAAAATTGTCAAGAATTTAATTATGGCATTGAAAAATTCAAATCCCAATGGTTGCAATGTTGTAATAAATATTCTACATCCAATGAATTTATTTTTTTCAAAAAATATTGAAAATTGAGTAAGATAAAGGACTTCAAAGTTATTTTAGAATAAAGAATCCATAACTGCCCGCAAACTAAAAATCTTCATAACTTTTGACTCATTGATCAAAATGGGATGATTCAAAGCTTTTTACGTATATATAACTTTAGAAAACCAATTTCGATTTTTTTTTTTGAAAAAAGTGACTTTTTTGAATCTGCCCGAACTGCCCAATTACGAAAAAAGTAACATATTAGGCCATAAATTCTTACTCATATTTCCAAATGTCATGAAATTTAGTGCGTATGAAAGATACTCCTCGCGCCCACCTCCTATTAGAATTTCAGCCTATAATATGGAAATCTCTAGTCACACGTACCTGCCTAAAATTTCTATACAACCAAAAAATACATGTTGGTCCTTTAGGGGTTAAAAAATAGCTAAAACACTCATTGGAAGTCTAACTACTGTAGAAGACCTCCCCTTTTACAGCAAAATTCTGAGGATGAATAGTTACACTTCTATCCTATACAAGAGATTCTCTTATCATTCATCGGCCACAAAACATCCGCCTTTAAGGGTTAAACTTGCATGAGAATAAAATTAATCGTAAGGTTTGATCTGTGTTTGTTTATGGGTGTCAAAAGGAAGGTTTAACCCCTAAAGGCCCAAATTGTTCTTGGGGGACACTTCAGATTCGGGCAAGCTCTTGTGACCTGAAATTTTGGGCTGATTTTTTGAGACTTTTTTGGAAGATAGGAAATCACATTAGCTTTCTAAAAATATAATTTTTTTCAATCAGTGCTTGGGAGCAAAAGTTATACCATCCAAAGTCAAAAAAACAACTCTCTGGCAGAAAAAAAAACTAAAAGAAATTGTATTTTTATTTTTTATTTCTCAAAGATAATGTTTTTGTCTACGTTTGAAGCTTTTATTCTTTCTATTTAGACTCATAATGAGAAAGTTATAGACAATCTTATTTTTTGGGCAATCCAGCATCTTCTTCAAAAAACAACTTATAAAGTTCATTTTCGAATGCAATTTTCAAATTTTTTCAAATTTTCTTTTTGAAAAAGTTAAGTTTGTTTGTCAAAAACAATCCCACTATTGGGATTATGGTGTTTTATTTCCACCTAAGAGCTATTAACGATTTAGTGTTTCGTTCATTATTGGACCTACTTCTACTTAATAATTTTTTTATATGTGAAAATGAAGTTTTGACATTCTAAAATTTTTTTTGCCAACTCTCAATTCAAAAGTTCAGCAGAAAAAAAAATACCCAAAGGTGTGTACTGCAGAGAAAATCTACAAATGGCTGTCAAAGTCATTTGAAATTGCACGCCACAATTCAAAAAAGCTTTTTTTTTTCAACTTTAAATGCTAATATCTTCCAATCCGTACAGTCAAACTTCATGAAATTTTTACCACATGTTCTTAAACAAGTGAAGTATAAGATTCTACGGTTAGATACTAGAAAAAAAATAGTTTCTTTAGTGATCGCAAGAGAAATGGCAATTTTCAGTGGTTTCGGAGCTAGAAATTGCCTTGGGCCTTTAGGGATTAATCCCCAAAGGACCAAACTGTGTTTTTTTGGCAACATACAGATTTGGGTAGCTTACAACAAACGGAGTTTTTATTTTTTTTCTTTGAAATTATCATACAACATGTGCCCAAGAAGGAGCTTTAAGGTACAACAATTCTCATAACTTTTTAATGCATAGTTAAAAAATTATTGCATAATATGTAATTTTTAATGCTCAATGAGGAGCTCAAAAGAATATTAAAAAAATATAAAAATTTGAAATTGGTTTTTTAGACTTATATGAGGAAATTTGTCAATCACTGCATAGACAAAATTCAAATCCTTCTCCATATAAATATAGAAACTTGCATAATTTGAAATTTGGCATGATTATTTAATGTCCAATGAAGATTTACCTTCAAAAAATAAAATGCATAAAGATTCCTTCTACAAATTTCATTGCAATTTAAAGGCAATGAAGTTGAAATCTAGTTAAAATTCCTTGCAATCCTTCACCACATAGATTGTGGTCATTGGACGGTGATACAAAACTTTGTTTCCATCACTATTGAATTGGTAGTTGAATTGTGTGGTTAGTGTTTGGTAATTGGAGGGATTATTGTGCGGTTTTTGGATTCGTGAGGTAAATGGCCGGTTTACTTTGGATATGAAAAGCTTTGAATCATTCCATTTTGATTAATAAAATGAAAGTTATGAGGAGCTTCAATTTGCGATCATTGATTAACATTTTGATTAACAAGATATTTAGATGAAACGTTCTAATGTTGAATTCATCAAAACATTGAAAAAAATAAAGATTTTAGCCTTAACCCCTGAAGTCCCAATTGAAACACCATTTTTTGGTAACATAGATATTTTGAGCAGCTCACTACGAATGGAATTTTATTTTTGTTCTTTGAATTTTTCACACATCATGTGGTTGAGGAGTAGCTTTAAGGCCCAACAATTTTCATAACTTTTTGTTATATGGATAAAAAGTTATTGCATGATATGTAGTTTTTTGCAAGGCCGGGTAGTTCGGGCAAATTGGAAAAGATCACTTTCTTAAGATATAAAAATTTGAAATTGGTTCTCTAGATTTATATATATGTGAAAATCTTTGAATCTTTTCATTTTGATAAAATGAGATGAAAGTTATGAAGAGTTTTAGTTGAGGGTAGTTTGTGGGTTAACGATGCTAGCACGTGAGCCTAAAGCGGTGAGCTTGTGAGCCCCAAGTACAGAGCCCCAAATATGAAATTTATTTTTATGTTTTTTATTTTTATTTTTTAATAAAAAAATTTATAAAAAATAAAAAATATACTATTTATAGTAAGTTTTGAGACCTATAGCCACGATTTTGGTTGTGGCCCTATGACCATGTGGTGAATTCTTTTGCTTTTTTTAAGCTTGTAAAAGTTGGTGTCTTTAGAATAACTTCATGAAAGTTCCATAGTCACATAAATATATAGTTTGGCCCACTATATTTTAAATGTATAATCAATTAGAGAAATTTTGGATTTACTACAAAGTAATGAAATACCTTCAATATATATGACTCACAAAAAAAGATTGGGAAATAACGAGACCCTACCTCCAAAATAAGATACCAAGGATAGACCTTGTTTTCAATGTTATTGAGAGTTGGCAAGTTCAAATACCTCCAATAAACTCTTCATTCATAATGGTCTTTGAACCAACATTCATATTATATTGAATGTAAAAGCAAAAGGTTCCATTCATATTTTGTCACTTCACTATAGTGATTAAATTGACAAAGGCAAATACATAATAAAGGTAAATATTTGGTCTACTATGTATGATTCAAGGCTTTGCATGTCTAATTGCGCATGAACACTATGTTGTTCATAAACTACAACTAGTCTTGGTCTATACTTATTCCAAAACATTTATGATCCCAACTCGGATGAGGAGAAGCTTCAATTCATTGTAGCTGTGACTAGGTGCATGAATGAACTTGTCCTCAAAATGTCCATTTTGCAGAAGTACCTAATAAGGTAGTACAAATACTTGCAGTTCACATAATGTTGACATCCTCCTATGGCGGAGACAACCATGTTTACAAAGTCCGGGCATGTGTATGCTGGAAACATGCCCATTGTAATCCGGTAGACGTTTGTGTTGGGCATCGACTCGGTCTCTACAGATACTATAGCGCCAAGGTTCGAAAAAAAAAGCAAGGTGAAACCCAAGATCGTTCTTTTGACGTTCTCCATACTTTCCCACTTATTTCATTGTTTAGCTGTTGGTGCATTTGTAAGTCGACGGATGGTTTTGTTATTCCTCACAGTTGGATATGCATCTAGATTGGGAGGTGGCAATTGATCATACAAAATGGTCTCAAATATCTTTGACATTATGAAGAGACAGTGTGGAAATATTGCAAGTCGCTCTTGTAGACGAAAGCCAACATGTTGGAGCATCAACATCTCTTCCCTATCTAGATTTGTCCCTGTCAAAACAGGCCACATTTCTAGAACTTCTGGCCAATTGATGACCCATTTCTGCTTTGTTCCTTTGAAACATTGTTCAATATCATCCTAGTAGAACCAAAAGTCAATCACCACCTCCCTATGGGTATCATAGTCTTCTTTTCTCCCATGATAAGTTGGAGCAGGTCTTTCTTTTGGTCCCTTTGTGATTTTGGCTGTGCACTTCATGTTTGATCCATATTGTTGAACTTGGCATCTGTTGTTGGATTTGTAATTGATCCTTGCTATATGCCACTTTAATATATCACAGTTGCTCTCCAAGGCCTTTGTCACGTGATGCACTTGTGCATTTGTTTGCTGCAAGATTTCCACTCTTTTAGAAGACTCTCTCTTTGCAATTGGATTGTGTTTAAACTTGACCGTGGGAGAATTTCTCTTTGTCTGGATGATGTGAATCTCCTTCTGAGCCAATAGGAACGTCTAATTTTCTCTTTGTACTTCCAAAGACCTCTTCCCCTTCCAAATGAGGAATACGAATCCCGACATCCTCAACCCCAGGTAAGGTATTCAATGCCTCTGCAATCTTCTTGGGGTCTCCACTTTGCCTTGCGGCCTGCAACTTCAACTCCCTTTGATGGACCAGACCCAAAAGTATGGCCCTTCAAATATGCCCAATAGTTTGTCATTTGCATCCATGTGCGGATACTATCGTCACAAGTGGCATCAAATAAATTGTTCCCCCAATTGTCTGAGTTAGTATTGAAAAAATAAACATCGATAATCATTAATAAATAGTATCAAAAAATGACGTTATAATATTGAACTTAAAACTTTGAGGGTTTGAGATGCACTTATGAAATCTCTACTTGGAAATAAACTTTGAAGTCCTTTATTTAACTCAATTTTCAATATATTTTGAAAAAAAAAAGAAAAAGTTTGATGAATATTGATCATCACAACATTACCACCATTGGGATTGGAATCTTTCAATTCTATAACTAAATTCTTAACAGTTTAGTATTATAAATCATATTTTACCTCTTTCTACAAATGATTTTTTTCAAATATGGATACGTAATGTTTTTTGTTGAAATTTTTTATATATATTCCCAGCTTGTGCCTTCACCATATCATGGAGAGTATCAAGTTGTAGAATCTACACATTTTTGTATAAAATGTTTGAAAGATGAAATCTAACCATTTGAGAAGAGTTGATAATATTTCTTTTTGAAATTTAAGCGACAAGATCTTGCAATTGGTAAGGTTTTCTATTCTGAAGTTTTAGGAGGTGTAATCTAACAAGTCAACTAGAAGATCCTACAGTTGGATTTGTCAATGAATAAATAAAGATGAAGATTTTAGCCTTGCTTTGGATTAGTACTTTGAAGTAGTTTTGGGCCTAAAAACACCAAAAATCTGTAGAGATTAACTAAGAATAGTACAAAAATACATGGCACCAAATTCTATCAGACCTCAATTTGGGTGCTCCAAAGAGTCTTGTCCTATGTTTTTCCCAAACTGTAGTTCATAGTTGTGCATTGCACCACTTTAGATGAACTCTAATGTGTAGAAAAAATTTCAAATACTTTGACAAAACCATTACATTTAGTAGCCTTCAAAGAGGCTGCGTTTCCTTCCCTGGAGTCCTCATCCACAAAATTCATCTTCAAAAAACTAATGTAAGCTTAGGTGCCAGGATAAAGGTAGTACACTAGGTTTTGTTTCATTTTCTTTGTTACTTTTAGGACCACACATACAAATCAACAAATATTTGTAGAAAAAGATGTTGGCAAAGAATCCAATGAATAATGCATTACAACCATTTGTCATCAATAACATATTTTGTGTTTTCAACCGAAAAGACAACTTTATATATACACATTGGGTGGTAGAAGGTAGAACAACCCATATGGGATAAATAAATTTGAATTTGTAGTTTCTCAAGCACTCATAGTTAAGTCAAAAACAAAGAATTGCGTTAAAAAGTATAATTTTAGACCTCATTTAGGCAAAGTAAAATAAATTTTCTCAAAAAAATTTGAACTAAAAAAGTTGGTAAATAAAGATAACTTTCACCTCCAAAAATCCGTTTGGCATTTTGAATCTCCATTCAAAAGTTATGGACAAATTTGAGAGGGGGTGGGAATGGACATTTTCTTTAACATTTTTAGAAATCCTCTCTCTATATTTGTCTATAACTTTTGATTGGAAATTCAAAATTCCAAACGGATTTTTGGAGGTGAAATTTATCTTCATTCACCAACTTCTTTTAGTTCAAATTTTTTTGAGAAAAATTATTTTACTTTGCCTAAATGAGGTCTGAAATTATACTTTTAACACAATTCTTTGTTTTTGACTTTACTATGAGTGCTTGAGAAACTACAAATTCAAATTTATTTATCCCACATGGGTTGTTCTACCTTCTATCACCCCATGTGTATATATAGAGTTGTCTTTTCAATTGAAAACACAAAACATGATTGATAATCACATCAAAGTGATGTAATTCAAGCATTGAGATAATTCATCTCTATAGATTGATTGCCATTTTGAGTAAGTTTGCTATTTTCTTTATAGCTCAAAGTACTTAATTTGTTGTTAATACCACTATGCAGCTGCGACCTTGTAATTGATTCAGGCCCCTTTCTGGATTCTGAGAAGCTTTGCCAAGCGTCCTTGTAGTTACTGATTTGATGTGGAATATACCACACCATTTCATCCCTCGGATGAAATGATGTGGTATATTCTACATCATTCCGTCCAGGGAAGGTAGTCGCAGTGACTGCTACTGAATGTTATGACAAATTGTACAATATTAGTATTAAAACATGAAAAGACCTCAAAAATTACATTGCAATATTAGTTTTTTTGGTTTTGAATCTTTTTAACTAATATTTTTATACTAGACAATTTTGAGGCTTAAATCTTTATGTCTTAGAATTGATTTGAAAATCTAAGAATTTATTTCAAAAAAATAAAAATTGATTTTTATGCTTTAAGAATTATCAAGTAAAAATAGACTCAAGATGAATGGAGAACTAAATTTTATGCTTCAAGCAATATTAAGTAAAAGTAGACTCAAGATGGAATGGATATATGAATCTTAAAATGGAATTGAAACATGTCACTTTTTATCGTTAAGATTGTTTAAGCATGTAATCTACACCTTGTGAATCTTTGTTTTTTGAAATATTGTGAAAATTGAGTTCAAAAATGAATCCTAAACATTATTTTCTAAGAAAAATATCATAATTGCTATAAAACAAGATCCTTCATAAGTTTCACACTACTAATCCAAATAGACCCTATTATAGATTTTCAAGTAGACATAAATACATCCTATAGAAGCAAAAAAAAAAATGTTTAATTTCAAGTTTTTGCATTATTTTGTGCTTATGAAGGCATAAGTGTTTTTTTGAGCACTAATTGAATCAAAATGATTACTACAAAAATATATTTAAAAAATCACTGCAAAATTTGAAATTATTTATAAGAATTTGCCTGAAAACCTTTAAAGCTCATTCTTTGGCTTTGAACTTTCACGTGTTAAAAGTTTTTTGTTCTAATAAGAAACCACATATTTGCACGTTTCCTAACATTGCTGCAATCACTACTCAACAATATATAAATTGCCCATGATTTTCAAGATTGATCCAAATTCAATTATTTCCACCATTTTATCAGTGCTAGATAAGAAAAGGAATGTTAGGAAAAAATAGATATATATAAAGAGACATATCATTTTAAAAAAACTCAAAATACAAGAGCCACATTTTTAGCATCTAAAAAAACAAGATTATTCTACCTATATGTGTGATTTTCACTTAAAAAGTGATTTGATCTAAATACTTGAGGAAAAGAAAGAAAAGTATTCCTTAATTTGTTCTTTTACAAATGTGACTTTATATAGGGCAATGCCCGAGGAGGAGGGTGTTTTGGAAAATATAAGGGCCGATGAAGAGGCCTGTTATTTCCCAAAACATCCAACAACAAGGAGTCATTGACGGACGTAAATCACGAACAGAAGGATGAAAAATCAAGGATGAAAAATCGAAGTTGGATGAGTAATGCGTAATGCCCGATTACACAAGAAAACCCGCGCAATCAGGCATTACGCCTTAGAATCCTTCCCGCAAATGTATGAGAAAATTCCTGCAAGTGGTTTACGTAAATCCAATAAGTAGAACTATGTGCAATGATCAAAAGATCGAGAATGGGCTTCCTACATTAAATCTTGAAAGAAATGGAGAACCAATAAAACCTTCAAAATGCATAAAAAATCATATTTGATGAGGGGAATCATTATAATATCAGTATAATCTAAGAATAGTTGCACCATGGATATATGCAAATTTGTTCAATTTTGGTGAAAAATTTGGATTTACAAGATGTGTTTAATATCATGTATTTGAGTTTTGGATCAAATAGAGTATAATTCATTGAAGCACGTGAGATAATAGGTAGAGATATTATTGTTGTTTTGTCACCATTCTTCTCTTGTTGCATAATTGTCAAATATGTAGACAATAGGTGGGCCCAAATTCAAATGAGTTGGTAGTACATCCTCTCTTATTGCATAAATGTCAAGTCTACAACAATTAGTAGGCCCAATTTCAAGTAAGTTGATAGTAGGGCTTTTTTTTTCATTTTTTGAGAAGTGACATAGTGGCAATATAAAATTTTGCAATGGTGCTTCAAATTTCAACATCCATCCATATTAGATAGAAAATATACATCACATGTCTATAATTTGGTTTTCATCCACAATCTGGCGATTTCATCCAGTTTTTTTCTTACTCTGAATTTTTTTTGGTGATCTCATCCAATTTTTTTGTCACTTTTTGTACCATTTTTTAACCAGATTATTTTTTCTGGTGCAATTTGGCACCAAAAAGCCAAAAAGAAAGGCCCTGGTTGATAGTACATCCTATCTTATTGAATATTTGTCAATTCTATAGGCAGTAGGTGGGTCCAATTTCAAGTGGGTTGGTAGTGTATCCTATCATATTGTATACCTATCAAATTTGCAAACAATAAGTGGGCCCAATTTCAAATGAGTTGGTAGTGCATCTTGTCTTATTGAATAATTGTCAAAATATTCAGACAGTAGGTAGGCCCAATTTTAAATGAGTTGGTAGTGTATCCTTGCTTGTTGTATACATATTAAATTTGCAAACAGTAGGTAGGCCCAGTTTCAAGTAGGGGTTAGTAATGTATCCTTGCTTATTGCATAATTGTCAAATCTATAGACAATAGGTAGATTCAATTTCAAGTGAGTTGGTAGTATATCCTCACATTGCATAAGTGTCAAATCTATAAACAATAGGTGGGCCCAATCTCAAGTGAGTTGATAGTGCATCCTTGCTGATTGCATAATTGTCAAATGTGCAAACAATAAGTGGGCCCTATTTTAAATGAGTTGGTGGTATATCCTCTCTTATTGTATACCTATCAAAGTTGCAAACAATAGGTGGATCCAACTTCAAATGAATTGGTAGTATATCCTTGCTTAATGCATAAGTGTCAAATCTACAAATAGTAGGTGGACACAATTTCAAGTGAATTGGTCCTACAAACTCCAAACTCCAAATACTATGTGTTCAAATCAATTTTGTAAATAATTAGGGAAAAATTAGAATATTTCAAAAATATGAAAAAGAACACAACTAGCTTTGAAAATCTAAGAAAATTTTGTTGCTCCTAATTTTGAATATCCAAAAAGTATTATTCTTGAAAAAGTTAGAAAAACACACATTTAGACATGAATAGAAAAACTCAATCCATTTCATCAAAGTGAATTCAAAAATTCAAAAAATTCAAGAGTAATGTGCCCAAAGTCAGGAAAATCAATTCAAGGTTTGGAATTGTTGAAATCCCAAAGTTAAATTAATTTAACACCTGGGTGCCCAATGTACTTAACCTACCCTCTATAAATGCATATCCTCTGTGTATACCTAACTAACAGTCCGGCACCAAGCATTAAGAAGAGTTCTACTGTATCCAACACAAGGGATGTCCAAATAAACACATATAAAAAAAGACTGAAGTGACAAACCTGAAGTGGGTCAGGTGACCATAAAGAATCATTCTACTCAATCACATTTCTCACCAATTCTCCTAAAGGCAAATACAGACCACATACAACACAAATTCACAGATCCTTATCAAAAGCCCCGTGAAATATATGAGAACATCTGAAGTTGGACCAGCAAAACTCTAAAATCATCAAGCGCAGAAAATTTAGCCTACCCGCACAATCAAGGCAGCCCTCCGAAGTCAAAGAAAAAACTGCTCGACGAAGTGCACAGAACACACAATAAGCAAGAATCTCCCACTCACAACCAGAGCCAAATGCACAGACCAACAATAGGAAGCCGAGACCTCCACGATTCGAAAGGGTCCAAGGATAACGAGAATCCCAAGCGAACTTTGACCAAAAATTAAATACACGCCCATGAAAAAGAAGGTTTATGGATGGCAATCAAAAGCCGAAATCTGGAGTCACGGCTCGAACTAGCATCAAACCCACCCAAATATATTGCCCCGCCGCTCCACACTTGCCTTGCAGTGGAACCAGGCGCACTATGTCTTTGAAAGCATTTCCCACAGACGGGAGCGGCAAACAACGGCAGCAGCCTCACGAAGCTTTTCTGTATCTTGAGAACGCTGCAGCCACTGCACTACCAGACTTTCCATGTTGGCAAAAGCACCCATGACACTTCTGTGGCGTCAACAAACCCCGGAAAATAAAAAATTACAATCGGTGGAGATCAAGATGCACGTTGAAAGCACACGGCACCTATCCAGCGGCCAGAACAGGACCTCCACCCGCTGCCACCATGCTGGCCATATTCTTCTGTACATCCACGTCCCTCTGTTGGCTTCCCTGTACATCCTGAACAAGGAGCAATGCACCGCGGTCAGATCAACCTCCCAAATCCAAATCCTCCAATATCCATACACGTTCCCATATATTCTTTCAGAAATTCCACTTGCACCATGCTTTCGAAGAAACACGAAAGGATTCCATACAAAAACTACGACACCTGGCAAAAGGGGAGATCACGTACCCCCACTGGAGGAGCATTCTCTACACTATGCTGCAAGCCCGGAAGCTGGAGCTGCTGTTGTTGCTGCTGGAGCATCTGTACTCTCCAAATCACAACACAACAATTACTCAGCTCAGACACTCAGAATAACGATTCTTCACCAAGGTACACTTCACACGACCACTCATCTCCTGGCCTACTCACAAACGGAAAAAAAGAACACATCACGAACATGACAACTTAAAAATCTATCTCGTCTTACTTGCTGGGGATGCAACAGCAGTTGCTGCTGCCCTCCGGCGGCAACTGGAAGGTTCTTCGAAAGATCCCTCAACACACCCTGGAAAAACATGCCACGCAAAACCCACATCAACTCTGGGCACGTGCTCCGACAAAATGCTCGAGAGACCATGCTGTCTACCTGTGCATGTTCTACCTTCTGAAATCACACCCCAATATCATGCAGCTGCGTACCTTGTTGGCCCACATCAGGCCACAAGCATTGCACAGGGTGCGAGGCCCGGATGGTCCTCGTCGCATCATTGGAGTAGACCGCTCTCCGATTCCACAATGTACACACCTGCCAAGTGGGGAACAGAAATCAGAAAACATGTGCAGAAACAGGCCCTCCCAAAAGAACCAGCAACCAGACTCCGCAAATAATAATTTATATTCCAGGAAGAAAACAATGCAAGAAGGACGTACGTCACTTCGGGTTGAACTCCTCCAGGACCTAAAGGCTGTCCAGGGGCTTGGGTACCATCCCAAATCGCAAGAGTCCCGCCCTCTTCTTGATTGGGCCGCGAAGATGCGAACTGACCCTTGTTGCGCTGCATCCTGAACCCACTCTCCAGTTTATCGTCAAAAATCCATCATCCAGGATAGAGAACAATTAGGCAACCAGTAACATACCACAAACAACACAAGTGCATTTCCTGATTCTCAATCCCCCAAGAACAAGACATGCCCAAGATAAAAAGCAACTCCAAAATAGCAACATTCCGAAGGAAACTCAATCAAAGTGTCGTGGGTCAACATAACCAATATATTACCTTTGAGCGACTTCTTTGCGAACGGTGTACCGAATCCGCTTGTCGTAGCAACGCTCTTTGCGCTTCTCTCGAAACCGTGTCAAAGAGGCCAACCTTTGCGGCATGTTCATGCGTGCTGGGAGATCCGTCATTCCCTGCATCATATGCCCAGTCACAAGCTTAAATGAGATACAGGTGCATCTCCAACCACACAAGGCCACTCCCTCAAATACTGCAACACAATGGAGCTGCTATTCACCGCACATATAAGGTGATTAGAAAGCCGTGGCAACAAGTGGAAAAAAAGAGCGCAAGGGTTGTACCTTGTGATGATGGTTGCTGGAAACATTGACACCCGACATGCCTGGAGGGATCTCGCGGCCACCCAATAGAAGCAGCACAGCCTGGACCTGCAACCCAAATGCACTCGATCAACCCTCAAACGCCAATAACTACTGCAGATACTATTTGCTTCATCAGAAACGAATACCACAGTGAGAGTGCATTCCAGCATGGCATGATTCCACTGAGGGCAACGGATGATTTTTACCTTCTCAGGCGGCACAGTGTCAAACACATACACTTCGCCCTGGTAAGACAGCGTCAGTTGCGTGGAACCCTGCGAGCGCACCGCCAGCGGCATGGGCTGGTCGCCCGGGTGGCCGCCGCCGCCGTCAGAGTGCATGTCCGCCTCGTCCAGCCCTTCCTCGTCGCCCGCGTCCTCGTCGTGCTCCTCGCCGCCGGCGCCGTTCTCGTCGTTGCCGTGATGCATGCCGTGACCGTGGTGGCCGTGGTGCACGTGCTCGCCCTCCAAATGCCCCGGCTCGCGCTGCTGCTGCTCCGCCCCCGCACCCACCTGCCCGTCGGCATCGCCGTGGCTGTGCACGTGCATCTCGTGCATGGCGTGGCCTAGTCCATGGCTCAGGCTATGCGAGTGGTGGTGGAGTTGGCTGTGGTGCAGTTGCAGCGACTGGGCGTGCACGAGGTGGTCGGAGTCGGTGGTGGACATCCCGACA
This sequence comes from Neckera pumila, assembly GCA_963969595.1. Classification (NCBI taxonomy): domain Eukaryota; kingdom Viridiplantae; phylum Streptophyta; class Bryopsida; order Hypnales; family Neckeraceae; genus Neckera; species Neckera pumila. Next base: position 24,980,913 of record OZ018413.1, read on the forward strand.
CTACATCTACTTCTGCCGCCAAGGCCAATTGGAGCACTTGTCCCCCAAGTCCTCAGACCAGAACCGGCCCTTTGGCCCTGGGCTGCTAGCACTACTACTACGAGTACTCGGCTAGCAATTAGTGGCGCAGCGTGATTCCTCACCTAGTAACTAACGCGGTGTGCACCATGAGAAACTCCAACTAGTACCGCCAAGCACAGCCAGTGTCATCTCCATGGATGGTCATCTCGCACACGACCCCACACGGCGCTGCATCCTAGGCTGCCGAGTGCTGTACCTCCACCTGGGCAAGAAAGAATCCAGACACAACCACCATCAGAGGAAGAACCAGAATCACCAACCAGGTGGGGTAACCTCGAAGAATAAAAACCGCGCAATATGTGCCAGGACCGCGAGTGACTATGCAATGGCAGAGGATATGATCAGGGAATTTTTGAAGCGGGAAATGCATACCAGAATCGTCACAAAACAACAAAGGCTATGAATAAATGCTTGTATAATATTTGCGAGATCCCATGCCCGCAGCATAATGGAAAAGATAGGACTCTGATCTTCCCTCAACCCTAAATTGCAGCTCAGAAAACAGCAGGTCCACCGACTTTTTTGAATCACAGCATCGATTCAACCTAAAATAGACCTAACGTGCAAACAAAAATTCGGTTTAAGTCCAACGCGAACTCCAGGAGAATCATCGGAAACTATCTAACATAATTGCTCCTTGAGATGGGCTATAAACACTCCTCCACGATGTCATTAAACATTTTCCAAACAACAATCTCCAGGTGTAATCAAATACCCCTCGCCAAAATTTCTAAGCAATCATCCCCCCCCCAAAAAAATTATAAACCACCACAGCTTCGATCGTCGTCTTCTGATTTTCGACGACAACTTTGTATCCCTATCTGTTGAACACCCCCGCCCGGGTCCCGAAATCTTCCCACCCGAAATCAGGGATTGCAACCAAAATTCGACAAAACCCACAACGCAAAATCAAAATCTCTACACAAGCGCGCGATACCTGAACGCAGTTACGTCATGGCCATAGCCGGTATTGGAGCCGCGGCACCCTCGGAAAGCGCCAACCATGTCCAAATCGCGACAATGCGACGGCGGACCATGAAACGAAGCGGAACCCTATTTGTGAGATGGCGAAAAAACGTGGACGAAGTCGCGTTTGGACCGGGAAATGCAAAATATTGCGAGGTGGAATCAAAGAGAAGCTTTGCGTGACGGATTGAAGACGAAGAGCGCGACGACTGACGGAAGCGAGGGGAGGGCGGGTCGGGCAGGGAGAGAAGAGACGACAAGTCTGGCTAGCTCCCTCGCGGAAGGAAAGGCGGGCACGGGAATAGACTTTATGCCCCCCTTTACTTTTCCACGGGGCTCGAGGGGGAGAGCTTTTACTGTGGGCGGTTCGACTTTTTCACTCTGGGGTTAGAGCATCTCCTGCAGCCCTCCAAACAAATTGCTCCTTCAACCAAGATCTGTCTAAAGGGGATGGACACTACAGTGCAACTCACTAATATACTTTCAACCAATCACAAGTCACAAAACTTGCAAAAGCAATAAGTAAGCTATGACAATTGCTAATCCCAAGAAAAAATATAGTCAATAGAGAATATGGAAATGTGTAGGCTCCCTTCAAATATGGAAAATTTGGGGGGTGAAAGTGAAGGTCGAGCTTGACATACACTAGAACTGATTGTTTATCATCCAAAAATTAAAAGAGAAGAGATACTTGGAGGGTTGCGGGAGATACTTTTGGGATTTTAGTACTTTTATCCTCACTAGTTGGCTGGCCTTGATTTGTTTCCAGAGGCCGGTGGAGTGGATTTTCCGACTGGTCATGAATACCCTACGCATAACATTATTAACCCCTAAAGGACCGAGGCCCTTTTTTTTTGCCAAAAAACACTCAAAACTACCATTTCTATAGCAAAAAGTAAAAAAATTTGAAATTTTTTTTTTTTCACATCTAACCATAGGATCTTACACCTAACTAGTATGAGAGTGTGTGGAAAAAATTTCAGAATTTTTAACCACACAAATTGCAAGATATATGCGTTTAAAGTGATAAAAACAAGTTTTTCAGCACATTGTGGAACTAGATTTTTTGACTTTGAACATTTTAAATTTTATTTTTTTGCACTACAGAGTTTTGAGCTTTTAATGTTTATACTGGAGAATTGAGTTGAGAATCTAGCCGAAAAAGAAAAGTTCCAAAAAACTTAATTTTCATTATTAAAAAAATTGTTAAGTAGAAGTAGATATGAGATAGAAGAAAAATCTAAAATATTCATATATTTTAGGTGGGATTAAAATGCACAAATCCCAATGGTGAGATTGTTCTAGCTAGTAAACTAAACCATGCAAAAAAAAAATTCAAAAATTTGAAAAATTTCATTCAAAAATGGATCCTACAAGTTATTTTTTCAAAAAGATGCTCTAACTACCCGAAAAACAAGAATGTCCATAACTTTCTCATACAAAATCCAAATGAAATGAGTCAAAGCTTTCTAGATAGAAAAAAACATAATCTATGAGAAAAAAAATATTTAAAAATAAAAAATAAAAAATAAAAAATTGCAAATTTTTTTTGTTGCCCGCCGTCCCCTGTTTTGAGCTTATTTGGTCATAACTTTTGTTCCCGAGCACCGATTCTGATAAAAAAATTATATTCCCATGAAGTTAATCAGATTTCCTACCTCCAAAAAAAGTTTCAAAAAATCAGAAGAAAATTTCAGCCCGTAGGTACCTGCCCAAAATCGCATTTTTCCCCCGAAGGGACAATGGTCCTTTAGGTATTAACCTCTAAAGGCCCAAGTATCCGTTCAACGGACAAGTGGGATTTCGTGCAGGTACCTACGGGCTGAATTTTTGTCCTCATTTCTTAAAACTTTTTTTGAAGATAGAAAAGCTGATAAGCTTTGTGGAAATATAAATTCTTTTTCAATTGGTGCCCGGCAAAAAAAGTTATGCCCAAATATGCTCAAAACAAGGGAGAGCGGGCAGCAAAAAAATTTTTGTAAAAAATAATTTTTTTTTTTTGACATTTTTTCTCCAAAGATAGTATTTTTTTCTATTTGAAAAGCTTTGATTCATTCCATTTGGATTTGTTATGAGAAAGTTATGGACAATCTAATTTTTCAGGCACTTAGAGCATCTTCCTAAAAAAAATAACTTCTAGGATTCATTTTTGAATGTAATTTTTACAGTTTTCCAGAAAAAAAAGTTCCACATGGTTTAGTTTTTTTGCTAGAACAATCTCACTATTGGAATTAGTGCATTTTAATTTCATATAAAAGATATTAATATTTTAGATTTCCCTTCTATCTTGTACCTACTTCTACCCAGCAATTTTTTAAAGTATGATAATTAAGTTTTTTTGAAGTTATTTTTTTTCCTAGATTCTCAGCTCAAAACTCTGTAGTGCAAAAAATTTAAGTCAAAAAGGTTGGAAGTCAAATAATCTAGTCCCGCAATGTATTGAAAAACTTGTTTTTTTCACTTTAAATGAAGATACCTTGCAACCTATGTGGTCCAAAATTCTGAAATTTTTCCACATATTCTCATACTAGTTAGGTGTAAGATCCTACGGTTAGATCTGCAAAAAAAATTTCAATTTTTTTTACTCTTTGCTATAAAAATGGCAGTTTTTGGTGTTTTGGGGCAGAAAAAAGGCCTTGGGCCTTTAGGGGTTAACTACCGTTGGGGGGTCCCTTCTGCTCCCCCCAAACAAGGAGCCCTCCATCAGTGCACCTAGCCAGTTAACTGCCTATACATGGTGCCTTTCATTGCTCAGTTTTTGCACAACCAGTTGAATCATCAGAACACTGACAAAGTAAGCATGCATTAGCCAACGCCATCTATGGGATTATAATTTAACCCCTAAAGGACCATTTTCCCTTCGGGGGACAAATGTGTTTTTGAGCAGGTACCTACGAGCTGAAATTTTCTTCTGATTTTTTGAAACTTTTTTTGGAGGTAGAGAATCTGATTAGCTTCATGGGAATATAATTTTTTTCACAATCGGTGCTTGAGAACATAAGTTATGACCAAATAAGCTCAAAATAGGGGACGGCGGACAGTAAAAAAAATTTGCAATTTTTTTTTTTTTTTTCAAGTATTTTTTTCTCATAGATTATATTTTTGTCTATCTAGAAAGCTTTGACTCATTTCATTTGGATTTTGTATGAGAAAGTTATGGATATTCTTGTTTTTCAGGTAGTTAGAGCATCTTTTTGAAAAAAATAACTTGTAGGATTCATTTCTGAATGTAATGTTTCAAATTTTTCAAATTTTTTTTTTTTGCATGGTTTTGTTTACTTGCTAGAACAATCTCACCATTGGGATTAGTGCATTTTAATTCCATCAAAAATATATGAATATTTTAGATTTTCCTTCTATCTTGTACCTACTTCTACTTAACAATTTTTTTAATAAGGAAAATTAAGTTTTTTTGAACTTTTCTTTTTTGGCTAGATTCTCAAATCAATTCTCCAGTATAATCATTAAAAGCTCAAAACTTTGTAGTGCAAAAAAATAAAGTTAAAAATGTTCAAACTCAAAAAATCTAGTCCCACAATGTGCTGATAAACTTGTTTTTATCACTTTAAACGCAGATATCTTGCAATCTGTGCGGTCAAAAATTCTGAAATTTTTTCCACACACTCTCATACTAGTAAGGTGTAAGATCCTATGGTTAGATGTGGAAAAAAAACATTTTTCAAATTTTTTTAGTTTTTGCTATAGAAATGGCAGTTTTGAGTGTTTTTTGGCAAAAAAAGGGCCTCGGTCCTTTAGGGGTTAAATCCAAGGCAGGCATCTTGGAGCAAATGATACCTCCATTTGGAAGGTGAGTACTCAACTAGTAAACAATGTTATGTGTGACGGTCAGATTCAAACATAATTTAAGTATTTTCTGGATTCACTATAAGAAATCCATATTTTTCTTAACAGATTTTTCTAAACATCCACTTGTTTCTATGTTAACAATAATGTCAAACAAAACATTTTGATGATATGATTGACGTTATTATTCACACAAAAACAAATGGATATCTAAAAAAATCCATAAACAAGAACATGATTTTCTTATAATGATTATCTAAATGTTTGGAATATTACAAGTGAAACATTCAAAATGTTGTGGAAATTTTTGAATATTTCTGGAAATCTACATCACACCTTAAGTCCTACATGACTGGTTTCCCAAAATAAAAAAACCTAGAAGTTGCGGATCACAAAAAAATTTGGACGCCAAAATCCCAAAACACTAACACCAATAGTTCCAATTTTCTAAAAGCCTTTGTAGGCGAAAAAGAAACTATTTCAACACTCAGGTGCTGAATCAAACGTTCACGTATATTATAAGGGGTGAGGGAAGATTGACCCCCTTATTGCCCCATCCAAGGGGTAAATATCAAAATATTCCTCTATTTTGTACCGGATAAATCTTCTATTTCTTCATCTTTCCTAGTTAATTTGGAGGCTCTAATTGCAAATATGAATTTAGGATTTGCAAATTTTTTCATAAGTGGCAAATACAAAATTTCAATGTTTTCTCCAAGGATAAAATATGGGGCAAGAAGGGGGTCAATCTTCTCTGGCCCTCAAAATAATAAGGTAGAAGCACCAATAACCAACCCTTTCGTTGTCAACTACTAGGTGGATGGTCAAAGAGGTGATGTTTTTTGTAAGAATGTTAGCCAACTCAAGTAAAAACCAACTCAAGTTGTTCCTTAATTTTTTTATTCTTACACAATGCTCTATAAATTTTCAAAATTGAAAATATAGGGTACAAAAATCATGTACGTTCCACTAAACTCTCTTTAACAGACATCTTTGAATTATGAATGGTCAAGTTTCATTGGTTGCCCCCAAAAAACTCTTCAACTTCCATTGGTTGCTCTTGAAACCTTGTGGTGGTTATGAGTGAAAGTGGGAGACCCTTCAAGGCCTAAATGTAGATGGCGGAATTAGAAAGGAAGTGGCTTTGGAGCCTCCTACCTTAATTTATATGTTTGGAATGGGATTTTCCAATTAACTCCTATGGTTTCCCATTTGAAGGTCACATTCTATAGCCATATAGTACAATGCCTTTTTCATTGGGCATTATGAAAAATATAGCCCGCACAAAGAGGACAAGCCCAAACAGACCAAATCTTATTTTCTTTATAATACTGGATGAAAAGGGTATTGCCTTACGCAAACTACTCCTAGGAAATGAATAGTTTTAATGAATGATGTGTGAAGAACTCATAGTCTTGAATTATGCAATCACTTCTTTGTAGCAGATGATTATACTTTTGAATCTCTATGGAACATCAAGATAACATTTCTTGGTTGTAGTTTACAAGAAAGGGACACACACTAAAATGGACTAAAAGTCCATTTTTCATATTTTATTCTTGAAGGTTACTACACTTAAATATATCCAAATATACAGTTGAGCATTTTATCTATTATTAAATGGCCAGCTTTTTGTAGGCCCTTGTTGCAAGTCAAAAGAAGATTTTAGGTTTTCTTCTTTCGCATTTTGGATATAGTATGAATGAACAATGAATTTTCAAAGTGCTTAAAACAGGCGTACTTATAAGCAATCCTAGGCTCTTATGACTAGCCACAATATGTTTTATATGCATGATGACTAGGAGTCAATTTTAGAAAAGGGTCAAAATTAAATGCACTTATCTTTTATTTAGCCCCTTCAATCAATCTCTAATACTAAACTTAGATGGTAGTATAAAACTTCATTACAATAATAATAGAATCTTAGTTTACATTTAAATGAAGATGATTTGGATAGAAGATGTCCTTGGATTGGAAAATCGACTACAAAATGGATAGATGTAACAAAAACTGATTTGAAAATATGCAAATTTATATACTAGTATCTAAAACAATTTAGATTTTGAAGAAAAAATCTTTTATTAGATATAATTTGCAAGAAACACACTAAACAACATTATTTCAATAGATACTTTGAAGCTATTTTTCTCCAAAATAGTTGGTAGTTTTTAAATCCTAATAATTTCAACAATATTGGCCTAAAAATCTCCAAACTCTAAATTTTGCAATTTTATTTATATTCTACGAAATCAACTAGTTATGTTGCTAGGTCTTACACTGTTGCATAAGCGTCTATAAAAAGAAGTTGAACCTTTTCAACTGCAAAGCAACCTCGTGGAAAGCAATGATGGCATGAAACTCTTTAGAGTGATGCTCAAACCTTGTTGATCTTATTGCAAATTAAATTTGTCAAGCCCAATAGTTAAGAAGTGACATTTGAAGGGAGTTTTGAGAGTTTTAATGACAATGAATATTATTGTATAGTCAGGGTTATAAAAAGAAGTCATTACTACCAACGTTGGTTAGAAGGACCAGTCATTCCTTTAATTCTTAAAGGAGACAGTTGTATAAGTACAACTCGACATTGTGCATACAATAAAACACTTTCATAGCAGAAAATGTGAATTTAGGGTTGATGTTTTTTACACATATTTTTGACAGGATTATTGATCTTTGTATATATTTTGAAGATTTTGTGAAATATATGTCATCCTCAAAAAATTCAAAATACGATGAAACCCATTGAAAATATAGAGTATATTGGACTCATCAGGGAGCCAAATATATGTGCATGGTCTAATTTTTTCCAAGTTGTTGTTGACAAAAAGCAAATGCTTCTGTGATTTTGAAAATCCATAAGGTGATTATCAATACATAACATTCAATAGCAGACTGAAAGTCTGCCTTTTCCCTGACAAAATGGTGTGGAATATTCCACACCATATTTAGCTAAAGAACACATGTCAGCTAATATGGACAGCATATGCCCCCATTGATGAGTTTTTGTGGATGTGGCCTCAGGGAGGGAAAGGCGGCCTCCCTGAAGGCCAATGAATGTTATGAAAGCCACTCAATATTTCAGAGAATTTTCTATACGGAACTAAGGTAGAGCCACCCATAACCGACCGAATAAGGAATTCCAACTAGATCTAGAATGGCAAAGGCAAAACAAATATTTTTTAGAGGTACATCGATAGAAATGACAAGGATTGCACAAAATTTGGTAATTTTATTGCTTGAATTGAAATTACTATGAATTTTGGGAGGCAAAAAGTGCTCCGGACCCACGGCCAATGTCTAGACTCTTCCAATTCCAATCATTCAATAACTTTTTTCCTAATCATTATTTCCTACTTTCTTTCTCACAACTTGGAACATGTGTCATGTATTTATGAGTTCCAATCTTGAAAAGGAAAAAAAAACATCCTAAGCTTGGTCAAAAATACATGCACCTATAGGTCGAGAATGGGTGGCTCTACCTTAGTAGGTCAAAGAAAAAAGTTTGGTATACAAAGCATCTGACACACTTCATGCGTGTAGAGGAAGCACGGTGGAATGAGAGGACGAGGTCTAGTAAAGTAACTGCACCTTAAATCACACATTTAAGCAATTCAGCATGGTTTTCACTATTATATTGAAAAAAAAATTGTGGGGTCCATTGGTAGTCAAAACAGGATTCTAGATTCTCTTAGAATGTATTTTTGGGACATTGTGTGAATAAACTACAAATTTTCAAAGTGTTGAGAATAGGTGTACCCAAAAGCAATCATAGAGTCATATAAATAGTGGGAGTACATTTTAGGCAAAAATATCCGGTGTGCTGTTTTAAGAACCGTGCAATTTTAGGTGTAGTTTCCTTAGGGTTTTCACTAATGTTTTAAGTATTATTTTCAGCTGAAGCTCACTATATTCAGTTGGCCTTGACAAACAACAGTTACTCTTCCAGTAGGGATGGCAATTTCGGAAAGAAAACACGTCTTTGAAATTGGTCCAGCATGCATAAGAACTTGAAGATTATCAATGGCAAGGGTGTAAATGTTTGCTTACAAATATAGTTGTTTTTTCCAAAGAGATGGTGACTATTGCATTAAAAAACACTTACGAATATAGTTATAAACTTGCTATTTTAGATGATGGATACTGAATTGGTGGGACTCAAACACATTAGTTTTAAAATTTAATTTTTGAATGTGTTGAGAGGATTACGAATTAGAACCAAGTTTTTGCAATCATTTGATTGATTTCCGAATTCTTATTTTCAAATGACTAATACTAAAAATTTAGAAGTAAAAAAAATTACCACATAAGTTTTTATTGAATTTTTTTTGCTTAGTGAGAAGATTAATTTGTGGCAAGGCTGTACAAATGTTACTTAAGTAACTTCAATGTCAAAGTCACTTATAAAATTATAACTTCATTGATAATTTTAATATATTCATTTGTAGATTTTATGTTTGATTCAAATAATCTTTCCATAAATTTTCTTGAAGACATTCAATGAAAAAATCACCAAATATTGTTGTGATATGCTTTAGTACTTGCCAAGTCTAAAACTAGACAATAATTACATTTATAGAAATTAAAAAGATTTAATCATTGAAAAAATAAAAATGCGTTATTCATGGCATTTGTTACTACTATTTTGTTACAAAATAATTTAACTAATTCCTAATCCCTAAAGGACCAAGATTACTGTCATGGGATTGTTGAAGGTTTAGACAAGTTTCAATTATCTCAATTTTTGGCTTGATTTAAAAAAAAAATTTGAAGATAGAAAAATCCATTAGCTTTTTAGGAATACAATTTTTATTTCAATCAATGCTAAGGGAAAAAAACCATGCTATCCAAAGCCCAAAATAGAGGTTGCCAACATCATAAAAAAAATCACAAAAATTCAAAATAAATTTTTCAAATCTTGTTTGTCATATAAAATGTTTTTGTCTATATGGAAAGTTTTGATTCATTTTATTTGGACTAATGATGAAAGAATTTTGAAAAATCTATTTTTATGGGCAATCAAAATATGTTTTTCAAAAATGATTTGTAGAATCCACTTTTGAATTCAATTTTCATAATTTTTAAGCAAAAAAGTTCCACATGGTTCAGATTTTTTGCTAGAACAATATCAATATTGGAATTAGTGTATTTCAATTCCTTCTTATTCTATTAATGATTTTGATTTCTTTATATCTTATACATCCCTTCCGTTTTATAATTGTCCTAAGAAAGATTCTTAATTCAATTCTTCAACATATAAAGTTTTAATTTCAAAATCTATTTTGCAAAAAATTAATTTTAAGAAGATTCAAAGTCTTAAGAAACTAATTGCTCAAGGTTTAAAGGAAAATGATTTTTTCAATTTTTAATTGCAAATGTCTTGCAATCTATACGGTGAAAGTTTTTGAAATTCTTCCACACTATCTCATAGTAGTTAAGTGCAAGATCTTATGGTTAGATATGCAAAACATTAAAATTTAAAAGAAAATCACTTTGCTATAGAAATGGCAATTTGAATGTTTTTTATGAAAAAAGGGCCTTGATTGTTTAGGGTTAATAATATACAATTTGGCAAGATTCTTTATTTTGGAGAGGTTGAAGTAGGAGAAGTAGGAGGACTAGACTCTGTTGATGACATATTATGTTCTCCATTACGAAACTTTTGCCTACATTCTTCTTCAAAATTGAGATAATTTATCTCTGCTTGTTCATCCCAAATACAAGTCTTGTAAAGTTGTTCTTCTCTTTCCTAACAATTATTACACACCAAAAGCATTGAAGCCAATATTAGTATTTAATTTAGTTGATTTAAATAATAAAATATTAAACTATATCATTTTTGCTAATTGTTTATACAATGGATTTTCCATTTGTCCAAAAAAAAAAAAAAAAATTTTGCTAACCATTGATTACATTAAAATCTTAAAATTGAAATGATAGCATCTTTAGAATGATATTTTCAAAAAGGCTTTGTATTTGACCTCATGAAAAGTGTGGAATATTGGATGCTAAATTTGATTTTATGCATTTAGCTACTAGTTTTCAAGAACAAAATATTCTTATTGCAATTGATTTTGGATAGCTTTATATATTTTATTTTTATTTTTTGATATATTCCTATAATAAATTTAAAATTTTTTTGTAAAATTTTGAAAAAACATATTTTTTTTAAAATCAGATTTAAAAAAAAATAGATTTTGCTAAATAGATTAATATCTATATAGAATCTTTCATTCATTTGATTTTTACTAGTGAAGTGAAATATATGAGGAGTTTAACATTGTGGACAATTATATAACATTATTTAGCTAGACTATTATATTCAAAAGACAAAAAGAAAGAAGACAGAATATTCACCCTTGTCAATGACTCAAAATTAAACATTAATTAGATTAGAAAATTTGTTTTTTTGGGTAGTAAAAGTTCAAACTAAGTGTGAAAGGTAGTAAAAATTCTACAACATATCAACTTAAGGAATGGGTAATTTCATATATTATATCAACAAAATTAATCACTAGCCATTGTGGCTTTGAAAGGCATCTTTGTTGCACTGATAGAAAAGATATTACTAGTGGATAAATAAATAAATACAAAACTCATTTCTAAAGCTCAATTCCTACAACATTTGAAACTTAAATTTTTGGTAGGATTAAAGGAATTGCTACAATAATTCTAGCATTAAAATTGACAATACTTAATCTTGTGATAGGGTATTGAAAATTTTATTTTTTGCTTATCAATTAGATTTTCTTTAAAAAAAATCCAAAAATGTCTATCTTTTATTACTTTTCAACTTTTACATTTGGATTTCTAGCATACTAACCATCTCTCAGATACAATTTGGTAGGTTTGGGGCTGGATACATTATTTTGTTTTGAATTTCAAAGTCAACTAATGTAATTAGCAAGACAATCATATATACAAGCCAACATCACAAGAATATAGTCTATATAGACTGTAGAAATCAGACCCCAAAAAATTTATATTCTTCATAAAGGTTTGCATATGGCTCATTTTCCTTATTAAATCAAATCATATTTCTATTTGTGTATGAAATATGTAAAATTCTATAACATAATTAAATAACATCAATTTTTTTTGTGAAATAAATTAATCAAAACAACTTTGAAGATAAAATTTAATATGACAAATTTTCTAAATTTTTTTAAGCATGTACATAACATTTGTCAATAGTACATCTTAGAAAACCAATTCCTTAAATAAGATTGACAATTGTTTAAATACAAAAATCATGTGTTTCAAAATCTTTACGTAAAAACAATTTTATTCCAATTATTTCTTTTACAATTAGATATTGTTTTGAATACCCTTTGTGCCGCTAGTAAAGCATTTTGTTTTGCAATCTCAGCATCACGCCCTGCAGCTCTTTTTTCTACATCCTCTATCCAAGCTTGTTGTCTCATCATAAAGTTTTTGAAAGCAGGCTTCTATGGAAACAATCATTTGCATATTTAAAGACTATCAAAAAATTTATAAATACTACCTTATGCGAAGGTCAAATTCAACAGCAATTAAGTTCTTTTTGTAAATAAATGTCATATGTCATCTAGTGAATGGCATGAGGTGACGTGGATCACTGAGAATTTGATGTAGAGATTCAATTTTGGCACTTAGGTGTCAAATTAGACCTCCGCATACCATACACATAAATGCAAATAAAATGTGAATTTCATCATTAAATTAACTTGAGTTACCCCCCAAAAGATACGAGGCTTTGATTTTCAAAAAAGTTGTATAAAATTGTTATAAACACAATGTAAAAGTATATGATGTATGAATATATGATCTAAATTCTAAATTTTGAATTGTGATTATGAATAACTAAATCTACCATTTTTATCATCTATTTTTAAATATAATATTCAAATTTGAATTATTATATCAACTTTAATTTTGTATAAAACAAAATGTTGATTGAAGTTTATTGGGATTGATTTGAAGTGAGATGATTTCATGGTAGTAAAGTTTTGAGAAATTTTAATTGCTTAAATACACAAGATTTCATTTTTCATTGCTCATATTAAATACAAAGTCAACACATCAATCAAAAATTCACATACTTCTATCTTCACAATTCGTTAGTACACATTCAATTTATGTCAAATTTCACCAGTGCATAGCAAATTTATCTCATTGAGTTGCTTCCCAAAAAAAATCCATACACCCAAATGCTTTTGACAATCAATAATAATTTTTTGAAAACATGCATCAATCCAAATCCAATTGATAGTACATCTTCTGCGGGTTAAAACATCATTTTAAATTTTTATGATTGCAAAATGTTTAGTCATTCAATACATCAATTATTAAATAATATATAAAACCTCTTTGTGAGTAGCACGACGAAGGCTCCTCGGAATCTCCATGATATGCAAATTACCCAATATATCACCAACAGCAAGAAATTGGGGTGCTACCACATTATATCAAAATAAAGTTTATAAGTGTACAAATTATGTATGAATTATTAAGATACTTCTGGTATTGCTATAAAAATAAGTTAATTGATTGATACCAAAATCTCTTTGCATATAGCCATATAGGATATAAATAATATAATCAATATTGATTGTATAATATTTATATTAATTCAATTTGTGAAAGATATAATAATTTTTTTGCTTCTCAATTTATTACTAGAGCAAAATTTACTTCCAAATTTCATTGACAATAAGGCAAAGATGTTAATCAAGTTTTATTACTAAAGAAATTTTTAAAATATTTTTAATAATTTTTTTTAATAAAAATAAGCAATATATCTTTCACCAATGGAATTAAATAGAGTACTATAGACAACTAAGGTACTAATTGCTAAGCCTTCATTTGGAATTGTAGCAGTGTAAAGATATAACATAACTACTTTTTAATTTCCAAAATTCCATAGCTGTCACTTGGCACGAACTAGCGTGCACTATCATAGATGGTTGATGAGTGCAATCAAGCAAATCCCATATTTCAATAGTTCCATCAATGAGTCCTATATATATAACTGCAGGTCGAGATGGGCTCCAACATCCAGTAGTAAGATAACTATCAGATGATCTTGAAACATACATTGGTTTCTACAATGAATAATAAAATTAGAGAACAATCATGTTCAAATATTCAATCACTATTAACTTTAGAATGTGATTACATTATAGTTAATTATACACTAGGGAATATGATGTAAATGAAATAATTAAATTTGATGATTTGGCTGGGAGGCTAGTGAATCACAATCTTTTCAAAATACATAGAAAAGAATATAAAACAATATCATAAATTATATGTAAAGTATTTTCAAATATTATAAAGTATGTTATATAATGATGTGAATAGATTTGTTGTGCATATGATTTTGTATTCATGTATTTATGTTTCTTGCTCAAAAAATGATTGAATGGCATTATAAAAACTATATTTGAAGAAAATAGTTTAAAATTTTTCAAATATAGATAAATGAAAGTTACAATACATACCTCAATGCTATCCCTCCACAAGGCAAATGTCCATATACCAATAGACAATAACACATTATCAAAAAAAGGAGATCGAACAAGTGCCCTCACAGGTCCTTGGTGAGTCTCTGTCTTTTTTGAAACATTAGGACTACCTGTAGGAATATTCAAATCTACTTCCACTACTTCTCCAAACTGCACAATTTTTTTGAAGTGATCCATTTTAAATTAAATATTATTAAAATGAACCATAATATGAAAGAAAATAAATAATTATACAAGTATTTTGATTGATTTTTACAATAACTTATTTTTTTAATTAAGACAAATGAACCTCTGTACTGCAAAAATAGATACTGCCTCCAAAGCCACAAGACATTTTTAAAGGTCCTATTTGTCGACCTTCAAATTTTAACTCTAATTTATATAAGGGTGTCCACATATATTTTTGTTGTTGGTATGCCGCCCATATTCGTTCATCTGACCAATTTGGATCTAACTCAGGTTCCTTTGATGTTGTGATGTCCCAAAATATTATCTATAATTAAAGCAATGTTATTTTTCAAAATTTGTTCAAAAATTAAAAGATATTTTTAAAAAATATTTATAATTAGAAAACAAGCCTATTAAACTTTGACTTTTTTTTAAATACATACCATTCCATCTGCAGAAACAGAGGCAATGAGATTTGTTTCACCATTATTTGCAACCCCATCAGCACTTATCTATGACAAAAGGATGTAGTAGCAAAAAATCAATTGTTATTAATCACAAAAATAATCATTTCATTCATAAGCTTAAAATAATGATATAGTAAAACTCGTCTTAGTGCATAATTGTCGAGTATGTAGCATTAGATGACATTTGGGGGCATTATAAGCCCGTTTTAGGTCCATTCCTCAATCTGGCCTGATTATGTGAACAGTAGTACAGGTTGTCAGGTTTTTTTCAAAGTATCATTTTAATCCCTAAAAGACCGTTTGTCCCTTTGGGGCACAATTTGGATCCGGGAAGGTTCCTATTGTCTCATTTTTAATGACATTTTTTGAGAATCTTTGAGGTTGTGTATTTTTGCAAGAGCTTTGTAAATATATAGTTTTTATTTTAATTGATGCCCGGGAGCAAAAGTTATGGTACAATAAGCAAAAGTGCAATTTGGCGGGCAGCACAAAATAAAATCACAGATATAACAGAAAGTCAAAATAATTTTTTTCAAAGATTATACTTTTGTCTACACGTGAATCTTTATTTCATTCAAACTGGACCAATGATGAGAAAGTTATGGACAATCTTAGGTTTTGGGGCAATTGAAGCATCTTCTTAAAAAAGTAACTTGTAGAATTCAATTTTGAATGCAATTTTTAGAATTTTTCCAAAAGGTTGTTAGACAAGGTTAGATTTTTTTGCTAAAATAATCTCACCGTTGGAATTATTGTGATTTGATTCCATCTAAAAGCTGTTCACAATTTCGTTTTTTCTTCAATCTGGAACCCCCCTCTACTTAACTATTTTTTAATGAGTGAAAATGAAGTGTTTTTTTCCTAAATTTTTTTTAAATTCTCCACTCAACTATTTAATATAGATAAGTAGTTAATCAAAATTAGTAGCACAAAAAATATGAACTAAGAAGATTCAAAGCCAAAAAATCTAGTCAAGCAAGGTGCAAAAAAATTTGTGTTCTTCACTTTAAATGCATATATTTTACAATCTACATGGTCAAAGTTTTTGAAATTTCTTCCATGCATTCATATACTAGTCAAGTATAAGATCTTATAGTTGAATATGGAAAAAAAGAAAAGCAGTTTTTTAATTTTTTTTCTTTGCAATAGAAATGACAATTTTGAGTGGCTTTTGATAGGAAAATCACCTTGGTCCTTTAGAAGTTCAGCAAGATTTTTTTTTGATTTTTTTTTCAAAAATGACATGGCACAGAGATTGCATCTTTTAGATACATAGTGAGCAAATGCCACTTTTGTTTTGTCAATGGGCTCAATTCAATTTAGTTAAATTCACATGTATAATTTTTGAGCCCCCCTTCCTCCCTATTTGTAATTTTGGAACTCAATTCCCAGTGCATTCTATATGGGATATTTAATTCAAATTCTATAACCATACTTGTGTCCGTATCCCATGTTTTGTATTTTGTACCCATATTAGTTTCCATACTCTATATTATATACTCTATATCCACATTAGTACCTCTATTAATATCAATACCCCATACTCTATATCAGTATCCGTATTCCATATTCTGTATTAGAATCCATATCCCATATTTTGTATTTGTATTCAATACCCGTTTTGGGAAGGCCAAAATCTTCTATTTGACAAAATCAACGGCTCTAGATTTTTCGGACTAGCAACAGCGAGGCGGCGGGGGGGGAGATTTTTTCTTGAATTCAAATCAGTGGCTCTTGATTTTTCCAAGGAATTGAAACCCAAACAAACATCATGTTCACATCTTTTGGTAACATCATGTTCACATAGTAAGTAACAAAAGTGATGCAACAAAAAAATTAAAATTACCTGAAAGTCCTTTGGAAGCCAATGTATGTCTGAAACAATAGACTTATGAGAAGTGGATGTGGTGCTAAGTAGAAGAAATAAAACAATTGGAGGTTCCACCACTTTCTTCTCCCCTTTGTTTTCTGTAGCCAAATAATTTGGTGGCTCCTCAGGCTCTTTTCTATCTCTCCTATCTTGGTATTCTTGGGCTTTTGTAATGTCCCAAACTATGACCTATATATAATATTAATCTCTTTACTTAAATGAATTGTGTGATTTTTTTTAGTTTATACTTATATATTATAGTTTTGGAAGAAAAAAAGATATCAATATGGTTTTTGTATTAACGCTTGGAGAGTGCTAGCATATGAGCATATAACTAGGTTCAAGGCTCGTAGGCTCAAGCACTTGCATCATGGATGAAAAACAAATTTCCTAATTAGACATTATTTCTATTATATTTTAATGAAACAATATGATTCATACCATAGATAAACACTCATTCATACCTGACCACTAAAACAACCACCAACTATGATAGTTGGTTTCACCGGATTAAAGCAAAGACTAAAGACATCAGAGGCACTTTCAAGTACAGCCTGCATGTTTTCATTGGGCATAAAATTTAAACCTTGAAAAATATAATAAACATTATCTATTATATTAAGTATGCACTGTCGTGACCCTTATCACACAAGCTGACACGTTTTCATCCTAGAGAAATATCGTCTAATCATTCCATCCCATATTCATAATGAAAACCCAAAATGCGATGAGCATTCTTGTGATTTGTCATGCATAAATTTCCCATGCTAATATTATTGAAATTTTTAAATTTTTAAAAACTTTTAAAAACTGACTACCCATGGATGAACTGGATCTGCAAAAGTCCATAATAAGACATGTGAATGTGCAACCCTCCCTGCCACTTGGATTCTTTCATCAAACGAGTATGTTGCTGTAAGTGCAACTGCAACGATACCTCTTTTCCCAGGCATCCAATCAATAGCTGATACCATTTTGTTTTTCCCATAATGGAGACTCACAAAAGATTGATATTCCTGTATTATTAAAAAATTTAGAGAGATTCATTAGAATTGAAAAAATAAAAAAAATATTGAATTCAATACCTTCATAAAAGTAGAAACAAATAAGGTAGAGGCACCCATTGTCAATCTAGACCCATTCCTGATCTATAGGGGGTACTATTTCTGATCTTTGCTAGAACAAACCTAAACAAGTCCAATCTAAGCTTGGAATGTGTTTTTTCAAGGTACGAACTAATAAGGTTATGACACATGCCCCAAAGTAGTGAGAGAAAACACACTTCATGATGGATCGGAATTGGAAGAGTCTAGAGATTAGCAATTGGTCCTGAGTACTTTTTGGCTCTTAAAATTCACAATAATTTCAACTTTGGGAATAAAATTATGAAAAGTTTGCAATCCCCATTTTTCTATCTTTCTACATGCGAAAAAATTTGCTTTGTCATAAACAGTTCATGATCTGCTGGAAAATCCCTTAAAAGATCGACTATAGGTGCCTCTACCTTAATACTAATAGCGCATTTTGTAAGCCCTAAATCCTAATCCTTGAAAAGGACGCAACCACCTATGACCAAGATAGTCATCAAAATGCTCCGATTATTGAATCAATAGGCGCATTTTTTGTTTCTATAATTAACAATGATGTCATCCATTAGACACTTTTGGTCCTCAATGTTGTTCAAAGGTTAAAGGTATTACATGAAATTGACTTTGGTTGATAATTAACAAAAAATTCAAATTTGGACAAAGATATCAACACTACGTCTTTCTTTGTTTTGAAATCATCTTATTCTTTATAACATAAATTACTCTTCACTTTCTATAGTACAAATATAAAATTTTACGTACAGATATAGAGGTGGCTACTCGATCTCCATGTTCATATTCTTCATCAATAAAGTGGGCAAACTCATCCTCAAACAAGTCAAACACTTCATTTTGTTGTAGTGCATCTACATATCTAATTTGTCCCAAATAGAAGTAAATTAAGGATAAATTTTATATTTTTATTATTATAAATGCAATTTTTTTTGTTTGATAGAATTATAACTTAAATTACAGAATTAAATTGAATTCCTTAAATGAAAAATTGATGGCCAATAAAAAATCTTATCTTATGAATAGTTATAAAATATTCTATACCTATATTTTGCATTAGAAAGAAAGTCGCCCACTTCTTTACTACTCAATTCTTCTCTTGCTTCAAGGGCTTCTTTAGTAATAGGTTGATACTGCATTTGGTTGTTCCGGTGAACTTTTCTGATGAGCCAAAAAGTACAAAAGTAAATGAGATTTGTTAACTTGCAGAAAAAAAATAATAAAATGGTGATTTAAAAAAGCCAAAGCTAAGAAAATAAATTACAGTAATATAAATGTATATAAAATTTGAAGATTTAATTATTTATTTGTATAAAAAATCAATCTTTAAATATCCTTTCATAATTATCTTAACTGATTTGTTTGGGCACCCGTGTCTTTTACAACTGGTATTGCTTGTATTCCAGTGTCTTGTTCAATCATAAACTTGTCAAAAGAAGGGTCTTTGAAAGGTCGACATTCCATGCTACTACTAGTCCAAGTTTCCTATTTTATCATATCCAAATTTTATATTCAATAAATATGGGAATCATCTTTAAAATAATAATAAAAACAAGTTTCATTTTGTGTAACTGAACATCCCCCAAGCATTTAAAATATTTTATTTCAACTTTGTGTAAGGAAAATCACAAACTAATTTAATGTAATAAAAATAAGTTTTTTTAATTGTCATCAATTGATAAAGCATCTCGTAAGTTTTTTTAATATTTGTAAATAAATGTAATTATTCTGTGTCATTTAGAAACATTTTTTACATAGCAAAGACCAAATATGCACATACATAAGCTTCTCTATCAGCAAATGTTTCTTTTTTATAATATTCTTTGAACTTTTTGGTTGCTAAGATAACAACCTATTTTACACAAGGTAAGTATAAAACAATTAGTGACACTCTCCAACTTTCCAAACGGTACAATATGTAAATAATTTGAAATTAAAAATGAATAATTTACGTAGAATGAAAACGAAAAAAATCAAAGAGATTCATGAAATTTAAAAAGATACAGATTTATATTGTATTGGAGTTTATACAAGGAAATGAATTGCACAGGATCTTGTGCAGCTTTTGTAATTTCTGCATCAACTTCCATATCACTACCCAAATTCATCCAAAATCTTGGTCCCTCTGCTGCTTTTGCGGCATCAATTTTATCTTGTAAGGCCTATAAATTTTTGAATTTTGTATTAAAAACCCGTACCAATTTCAATCAAGGATGATATGTTTGTTTCAATCAATATACTTTTTGTATGTAGAATAATGTATTCAAGCATCAAATAAAAAAATAGTTATTTTAATAAAATCTTGTACTTTTTCCTTCTCCCAAAATGATCATCTGATTATTCTTCATTTTATTGCAATTTATTTTGTTACTATACTTTGAAAAGGGCTCCAAAATTCAAAATTGTCCAACCGGAATATCATTTTGAGATAACATGATTATTTTATTTTACTAAATTTTTATACCTTTTCTATGGCTTCTCGAACTTCCATTACAACCACAAGTTCAAAGTTGTGATTACACACATATCGATCATCAGTAATATAGCGAAGAAGAAAATAATCTTCATGATAATTCTGCAAATAAATTCAAAATCCATTTTAAAAAAGATAGTCATTGTTCATATTGTTTAACAACTAATATCAAATCAAGTATGTTTTAGTTAAGCCCAAATTTTGAATGTTGTTGAATAATATAAAATAACATATCAATAATAAGTCAATATTACAATAATAAGATTTTTAAATATTAAATAAATAAAAATTAATTAAATGACTAGAGATACCATCAATGTATCTTTGACAAGATAAAAATCAGACATAGCTTCCAATTCTTTAATTTCTTTTTTGACAGCTTTAGTATCGACTTTGAAATGTACATTGTTTTCGGTGTCTATTTTCTTTTCAATATTCATGTTTTTACAAGTTGCATCAGAGATGTACAATGAAACAACTCCCAAAGGATGTTCTTCAGGCTCTATAAATTAAATAAAAATTTAAGTACTTTGAATCAACAACTCTTGTAAATTTTAGTCCATTCAATACACCAAATATCAAGGTAGTAATGATATGCTTCATATAAATCATCAACATTATGTAAAATCATTCAAGTTTTATTATAATTTTTTTTATCAATTCTACTTTTAAAATTCATTTCAAGATGTTAGATTTAAGAAAAATTTAGATAATATAAATATAAATTTAATTCTTTTTAAAACCTCGTGGTGGAGGTGTAGGAGGTTTTTCTTCAACTTTTTTCCTCCCTGTCAAAATTGCCATCTTCTCTGCTATTGACATTTCCGCCATGGTTGAAATGTAGCTTTAGTAAGAAAATTTAGCTATAGAAATTTAAACCTTTGAATGTATATTTGGCCTTCACAATTGATGTTGAAATGATTTTCATACAATGCAAATCCTTTTTGAAATCTACAATTATAATCCAAATTACTCTTAAGAAAATGATATTGCATCAAATTCACATAAAATTTTGAGAGTTTTATGAGCCTAAAGTTTCATATCATATAAATAATTATCAATTTATTTAGTCTTCATATAATAAGACAAATACCATAAATATCACATATGATTTTATTATGAATGAATTTTAGTTTATATTTTACTCTTTCCATTTAAATAAAATATTAGAGCTCCATTTTATTTAAATTCTTTTTTGAGTTTATTATAAAATAATATTAAAGTAAATATAATATCCACGAAATTGGTTAAATATATATATAAATGAACACAGTATTTTAGCTTTTAAATCATAAAGTAAAATAAAATAGTCAAAAATAAAATTTCAAATGTTTTCTATAAAATTTGTCAATGTTTTTGGAATAAACAAACTTAGTGTTTATTTTTGGGTTTTATTTTTTTGGCTGGAAACATACTACTCACTAAGGTTGCTTCATTTTGAAGTAGTACAATATGATATAAATATGTAAGATATTCAATTTTTATTGATAAAATTATATGTACCTAAATTTGGTGAAGTCTTATAAAATACATCTTTGAATTCTAGGCTCAAAATATACATTTAGATATCATTCATTGCCATGAAGTGTTCATTTTATTAGCTTGTTCATCTTTACCAAAAGCTTAAGATGCAAGTGACAAACGTTTATTTTCACAAGTTTTATCTAAATAAACGTCCATTATATAATAGACCTATATTTTTATAGGCCATTGTTAATCCCTAAAGTACCAAAGTCCCCTCAGGAAACACTTAGGATTTTGGGTAGGCCTATATGACTTCAAATTTGGACTTGATTTTTTCAATTTTTTGGAGAAGACAAAGAATTACATTAGCTTTCTAAAAGTACAATTTTTTTTCAACTAGTGCCCAGGAGCAAAAGTTATGCCATCCAAAGTCCAAAAAGTAGTTCACAGGGCAACAAAAAGAAACATAAAAAAATAATTTTTTTTAATTTTTTTTTTCTTTTCAGAGATCGTATTTTTGTCTACATCTGAAGCTTTGATTCATTGTATTTAGACTAATAATGAGAAAATT
Organism: Neckera pumila; assembly: GCA_963969595.1. NCBI lineage: Eukaryota > Viridiplantae > Streptophyta > Bryopsida > Hypnales > Neckeraceae > Neckera > Neckera pumila. The sequence continues at coordinate 25,003,380 of OZ018413.1, forward strand.
TTGGACAATCTTGTTTTTCGGGCAATCTAAGCATCACCTCAAAAAACAACTTACAGAATTCATTTTTGAATGCAATTTCAAAAAATTTCAAATTTTTTTTTGACAAGGTCAAATTCGTTTGCAAGAATAATCCCACCATTGAGATTATGATGTTTAAATTCCATCTAAGAGCTATTAGCAATTTAGTATTTTGTTCAATTTTGGATCTATTTCTAGTGAATACTTGTTTTAATAAAAAATCAAGTTTCGATATCTTGAATTTTTTATATAGAAAATCAAGTTTTGATATCCTGAAACTTTTTTCTTTTATGGTCAATTCAAATGTTTAGCATTAAAATTTTAACTTTATAGTGTGTAGTGCAAAACCCCCCATAGATGGCCGTCAAAGTCATCTAAAATTGCAAGCCATAGTTCAAATTTTTTTTCCAACTTTGAATGCTAATATCTTCCAATCAGTATAGTCAAACTTCTTGAAATTTTTACCACATGATTGGAGACAAGTGAAGTACAAGATCCTACGATTAGATTCTCATTCTATTTTTTTGGTTGTTTCTTGATTGATCACAGCAGAAATGGCAGTTTTCAGTGCTTTTGGAGCCAAGAAACTACCTTGGTATTTTTAGGGTTAAAAGATTTCATTTAATAAACAAATACACATAATTTATCATCATCATAAGTTTGTCTTTTCATTAATAATTTGTTGCAAGTTGAAACTGTAATTTAACTATTGCAATGTATTGATGTGATTAAATAAATTTTTATCTAAACGCATTTTTACTTGCAACGTTAAGACTAAATTGTTTTCAGAAGAAATCTTTCCATTTGTGGTATATACAATGGTATTCTTCAAAAATAATCATTCTAAACTAATCTTTAAATGGTTGATATAGACTACATATCTCTTTGAAGCTAGAACTTTATAATATTATTCATATCATAAAAAATTATTTCTACTATTGTTTGCATTGTATTTGGAATAGAAAGTTATGTAATATCAACTATATGTTATTCATTTTACAATTGGAGGGCCTCACCATATAGAAGTTTCATTTGTTTATTTTTGAACAACCATAGAATCCTTTAAATTGATGAACAAGACATTCTTTTAAGGTTGCATGATTTAACCACTTGAAGGCCAAAAGATAATTCAAATTTTCATATTTGTATATATGTACTATAGAATGTAACTTAGAATACTATTTTAATAAAAATTCTCAAACAAAAGTTGTAAAATACAATCTATACATCATATTCAAACAATTAGATCAATTTCTACACTAATCAATATTTTCAATTAAATTGAAGCCAAAATTAAAAGTTTCTAAAATTGATTGTATATTGAATATTTTTTTATTTTTCACAAGATTTTTTTTCTTTAAATTCAAAATATTAAATTTTCATCATATTGATTTTAAAAGATTTTTACTTGATTTTTTTTTATTAAATTTGGTTTTGAAGTATCATTTTTTGATTTGGAAATGTTACTTTATAAGCCTCGCCTATTTTGGATTATAGAATATTTGCAAATTCTTCAAAATTTGTACCAAAATCTTATATGTAAAGCTGAGTCAATGCAAAATCTCATTTTGAATTATGACCTAGAATTTAAAATGCAATAAGTGTTTATAAAATTGAGACACTTTAATAAAATAAAACTTTAATATGTCAAAATCAAAAACAAAAAATGCTTTATTTGAAAGTTATTTGAAAGCCAATCTTAACATTAACTTTTTAAGACTTTGTACTTGACGGGCAGAGGGGCTACTAGACGTCCTAGACATTTTGTATGTCGAACTGTCATTGTATCTGGAAGACTAACATGTCAGATAAAACAACTTTGAGCGTGAGCATCATAAAACAAGCAATGTCTAAACCAAATACAAGGGATTGCTAACATTGATGTATCAAGTTAGATCGGTATGCAATCTTGGAGCGGTGGAAATTATTGAAGGTAATAGATATTTGGGTTTGGCATTTCAATTGGAGAAAATAAACGATGTAAGATTAACCCTTTAAGGCCCATTGTTCCTCCGGGGGACAAATGGGATTTTGGGCAAGTACCTACGGCTTGAATTTTTGTGGTGATTTTTGAACCTTTTTTTGAAGATAGAAAAACTGCTAAGCTTTGTGGAAATATCGTTTTTTTTAATCGGTGCTCGGGAACAAAAGTTATGCCCAAATAAACTCAAAAGAAGTAGAGAGGCAGCAAATTTTTTTTGCAAAACTTTAAATTAAATTTTTTTTTTCTTATACATTATATTTTTGTCTATTTGAAAAGCTTTGATTCATTCATTTAGATTTTCTATGAGAAGTTATGGACAATCATGTTTTTTGGTCAATTAAAGCATCCTCTTGAAAAAATAACTTGTAGGATTCATTTCGGAATGCAATTTTGCAATTTTTCAAAAATATAAATTCCACATGGTTTAATTTTTTTGCTAGAGCAACTCAACATCGGAATTAGTGCATTTCAATTCCATCTAAAAGATATTAATATTTTAGGTTTTTATTCTATCTTATACATACTTCTATTTAACAATTTTTTTAAGAATGAAAATTAAGTTTTTTTGAGTTTATTTTCCCCTAGATTTTCAACTCAATTATCCACTATAAACATTTAAAGCTCAAAACTCTATAGTGTAAAATATTTAAGTTAAAAAATGTTCAAAGTCATAAAATCTAGTCCCGCAATGTGCTAAAAAATTTGTTTTTTCCATTTTAAACGCAGATATCTTGCAATTTGTCCTTTCAAAAATTTTGAAATTTTTCCACACATTTTCATACTATGAGGTGTAAGATCCTATGGTTAGATGTGCAAGAAAAACATTTTTCAACTTTTTTTATTATATAAAAAGTTACTATATTTGCTATAAAAATGGCAATTTTGGGTGTTTTTTGGCAGGAAAAAAGTCTTGGGCCTTTAGGGATTAAAGTCCAATCCATTTTATTGGAACTATTGTTGAAGGTCTTGATAGAAGGATGATAGAAGCAGTCATTAGAACTATTACCACAATACCACTACACTAAAATTGGTAAATAGTGTTGGCAACACTAATTGTCCCATCTAACATTAATTGTGATTTGCAAAGTTAGTGGTAGAACATTATTTACCCATTCAAACACCATCTTAGTTCTATAGTAAAATTTGGTCATTTCGGATTCCAACTTCCCACTGGCAGCCTTTTATAGCCTGAAGTTCAATTTGATGTCTCCGTCTGTGTGCTGACAGTCCATGGGGTGTGATGAAACTAGTAACTTACAAATTTGCTTGTAAGTTACTTATTAACTTAGACAACCTCTCTTTCTGCTCAAGGCCAATCAAGCTTTGTGAAGCGGAATTTAATCAAAACCCACTTGCAACATATGTTTGTGGCTTCCACCGGTATTTGAGTAATTGCTTTAATTAAAAAAAGATAAGGAAAAAAAAAACCACTGACAGAGACCATAAAATTGGAGCGTGTAAAATTAAACCACTTCACTTTCCAATCCAGTCAAGGGCCCTAGGCTGATGAGGCAGGCGGGTACTAAGTTATTCCGAACCAAAGCCCCCCTAGCTCTGAACAGGGTCTCAAGTCCCAAGAGTCCCAAGTCCCGAGTTCCGACCCTCTTTCAATCAGTCGTGCTTGCTCTTGTCCTGTCCTCCTGACCTGAACTAATATGTGGAATTTGAAAAGGGACTACGGGAGTTAAGTGCCCCAACACTATTTACACATAAGTTGAAAAATAATGTTTGGGTAAAAAGCAAGGAACAACACTAATTATCATCCAACACTATTTACCAATTTTAGTATACTACTACTGACATCAAGAGGAGGAGGAGGAGGAGTATCCAAAGCAAGCATTGGATAGAAATGGTTACTCCAATGCAATAACAATTAGAACTATGACTGATACAAACAATCTTGTTGTATCCATGTGGCTCCTTGAATTTCTTTTTAATATAAATTGCCAAATATTAAACATTATAATAAGCATTTGAATAGCTCTAGACAAAAATTGCATGATACCAACGTCACTCCAAATCCTATCTTGATCAAGTGATTTAGACATTAAGGTGACATAATCTTCAACAACATCAACACTTCCATAAAATTGGGGATGAAGATTACTATTAGAATTGATGATTACAATTCTATAGTTGTCTATGTCTGTAGGGTCATCTTCACAAAGCTCAATCTTCAAATAGTTGCTAGTTCTCTGCATCAGGTTTCCAGAGTAACCAAAAATCTCATGATTATTTTTATCCCATTGTTTTCCTAACATAAAATTTACTTATGCCACCAGATTAAATACACAATCTTCAATTTCAGTTGGATTTATTTGAATGCGCTGCAAATCCATATCCTCAAAAATTACTTTTCAAATGCAACAAGATTTTCTGGAGTCAAAAATTTAGATTTAATTTAACTACGTTTACTCAAGCATTTGATGACTTTACTTTTTACCATGTTGAAGGCAAATACAAATGTAAATAAATCAAACGAGTATATAAATATGTGTATCAAAATTAAACAAGCATTAGTAAGTGTAAGAAGGATTTAAAGTTTTAAGTTAAATATAAATATATTACACAAATATACAAATATATAAATGAATATATGTAATACTTCATAGTGCTATTTATATACCATCAAATAGAATATTCAAAAAAATAAAAAGTGAAAGATTAAAGTTATTTCTGTTATTTTTGTTTTTTTTATATTAGTTAGAATTTTTTTAAGCCCGTAATATTTGGGATAAATTCGATAAATATTTGGATCTAGTCACCAATTCTTGCTCAAAGAATTGGTGATTCTATTATTTGGAGCAAGGAGGCCCTTCTCCTTGCTCTTTTCACTAGTTGGTCCGTTTCATTGTTTCTTTGTTGTTATCTCTTCATTGTCCAACCTTACGGCTTGGCTGACTTGTATGTGGTGTTTTTAATTCAATGGTTTTCCATTTGTTTTCAAAAATAAAATTAAAAAAAATATTGGATCCATTTATGATTTCAACTTCAACAAATTAAAAAAAAGCTGCAAATCGATCAATTTGCTTTCTAAAACAATCTCACCATTTGAATTTGTATGTTTAAATTCCATCTCAGAGCTATGAACAATTTGTTTTTTCCTTCTATTTTGTACATACTTTGACTTAATACTTTTTTGAAGAATGAAATCATAGATTGGGTGGAGGTCCCAAAATCTGAACTCAGTTCTTCAACATTAATAAATTTAAGCTGTATATTGTACTCACAATCTATAGTACAATATTTTTTTTTAAAGTTAAGAGGTTTCAAGGCCCTGTAATCTAGTCAAGTTAGGAGCAAAAAAAAAAAATCTTTTCTTCACTTTAAATGTGTATATCTTGTAATTGATACGGTCAAAATATCTAAATTTTCTTCCAAACATTTCCAACTGGTCTAGTGCAAGATCCTTAACATTGGATATGCAAAAGAAACAAACATTTAAATTTTTTGTTGTTCACATTGAAATGGCAATTTTGAATGTTTTTGACCCCAAAAAATGGCTGGTAGACTCAAGAGGATAATGCAAAACATAGTTCCATTTAGGATGAATGTATGAACATTCGGATGAATAAAATGAGTTATCATCTACATTTAGTAGTGCTTCAGTGAAGATTGCTTTTTCTGCTCTTGACCAAAGTAATATTATTATAATGAAAAGAAAGGAAGGACCCTGACCAACAGACTGACTGCGAGGCCCATTAACTTAACGTTTCAAATATTTTTGAAAATTTGAAATTGGGGAACACCCAGAACGCCCAATTCATTTCAAATTAATTGGAACGTTGGAACGTTGGAACGGACCCGTCCCGTCCTGGCGACGAGACGGCCGGCCATCTCGCCCACGGCAGTTTGAACGCCACCCGGGCGGGAAATGAGTGTGAGGGAATTGATAGGGATAGCCGCAGTGTTGATGCAATTTCGAGGAGCACGTTGTGCAGAGAGATTGTGGGTAAGCTTGGGATGAATCTTCCCGTTGAACTTGTGAATGAGTGTTGTTGTCATGGTGTGCAATTGGGTTGTTGTGCGATTGGGTTGTTGTGCAATTGGGTTGTTGTTTCTTCGTAATCTTACTCTGTGCACTGCCATGGACGCTCTAGGGTTGTAAGCGTTTGGGTGGAGGGGAATGGCATGGTGACCTTAGATGTGAGAGGGATGAAGCTGTGAAGGGAGCAGGGTATGCGGAAGTCGGAATGATGGAGGCAATTCTGCGTTCTGTTCTGCTTCGGCAGGAGCAAATGGAGACGCAATGGGATGCCGAGTTGGAGCGCTGAAGCTGTGAAGGAACCGAGGAGCAGGGTTATGCGAAAGTGGAAAAGATGGAGGCAATTTTGCGTTCTGTTCTGCTTCGGCAGGAGCAAATGGCGATGCAATGGGATGCCGAGTTTGAGCAGCAGAAGCAGCTGTTTCACATCAATACGTCAACTCTCATTGACATGTTACCTATCCAGCCCAGGAAGAAGCGCCTCAAGTTAGAGGGTGGTCGTGGGCTGGGGCCAGTGCCCAGCCATGACAAGGAGAATTTCGTTGGGTTCCAGGGATTTGATCCGAATGGGGCTTCTTTCAAGACCAAAGCCCCACAGTCGAGGGGACTTGCCAAACGGGATCTGAACACGAGGTTTTGTGACAACGATGTCAAGAACGGGGGTCGTGCTGTGGCGACCAAACCAGCAGACTCTCAAGCATCGCTGAGGAACTGTGTGGATGCGGAAAGGATGCAGCAGAACGCAAGCATTGTACACGCCGTTATATCCACTGTCCAGGGTCCTATTGGCGTGTCAGTCGTAGGCGATGTGCAGGTTCCTCCTCCCACTGATGAATCCCCACCCGGAGAAAACAGGAAGAGGCTCCGTGGAGAACAAGAAGAGGACATCGTCTTACAGAATCCTAATGAACAGAATGGAGTACTGTCGAGTGATGGCGCGGAATTGAGGGAGCAAACTAACCGGACCTCCTTGGTGGATCTTCCCGAGAAGAAAACGAAGCCTAAGATGGCCCGCAAGGTTGGGAAAGCCAAGGAGTGTGCCTTGAAAGTGGAAGCTCAGGAGATATCTTGTAGGGAAACACATTTAGCGAGGGGTGATGAATCTGAGATTGTATGCAAGGTGAAAGTGGAGACTGATGTGGAAACTTGTAGGGATGCGCAGGTAATGAAAACTGAGATTGTAAGCAAGGTTGTAGAGCCTGAGAATGTAAGTAGAGGACCTAGTCGAAGAGGACGGCCCAAGGATAGTTCAATCAAAGTCTCTCAAGCAGCTGTTGTGCCTGAGATTGTGACCAAGGAGCCAATTCGGAGAGGGCGGGCCAAGCAAGCAGCCGTGCCTCAGGTTGCGCAACGAGTTACAAGATCCAGAGCCCGCATGGTCGACACTGTGGTTGAGCCCAAATTAGAACAATCCAGGTTGGTCGAAACCGTTGTTGAATCCGTTCCTGACATTTGTGAGAAAATGCCCAGTGCACAGGTTGTTTGCCATGAGTCAGCTGATCAGGACGTCAAACTAGAGCCTCTGTGTGAGGCTGAAGTTCAAGACAGATCACCGAACCAAATTGTAGAGGAGCAGGTGGAGGGCTATAGTAAGCCGGACGTATGTGCACCACCGAAAGAAATTATACTGGATGAACTGAGATCCACGAAATCATCTCACTCCAAAGGTCAGAAATCCGTCACCCGTGTATCAGGAAAGGATTTTGAGAATGTTTCTGTTGCAAATGGCTTGGAGAGGCAGGAGTCACCACATTTTGATTCACAAGAAGCTGCCTCTTCACGTTTGAGATCTGGAGAGCAGAGGATCGGCTCTCGTGTCGCAGAAACAACAGCGAATCTGAAGAACACCAGTGTTGACCACTTGAAGGATGGCCAACATGAAATCCTGCCACACCCACAGCCACAGCTGGATACGATTGAGAATGGTTTACGGCACCGAGACATTGCTTTTGCTCCTGTTGAGCATCCCGCAACCATATGTAAGGAAACTGAGCTACGTGATGGTAACGCTCCATCGGTTGTGTTAGTCGCTCCTACTGCTGAAGAGGAGGCAGCAAAAGATTCCCCGTATTTAGTAGCTTCGGATGGAGACGCATTGGTTGAGAAGAAATTCTTGTCCCCAAGAGGATCACCATTCCAATTAGAGGTGGCAGAGGAGGAAACGCAGGCACGCATCAGTGAAGCCCCTCGTCCTCCAGTAGCCCGCCTTTCCGCAAGTGAAGAAGCTAGTCAACATCTTGGAAAATTTCCCCCACTGACTCCTAATGTAACTAGCATCAGCGAGTTCTCAAGAACGGTGCTTCCGAACATCAAAGAGACCTTCACTCCTTTGTTCTCTGAGGTGACTGAAGGGACAATTCTCCCTTCGAATAAACCGGATGATCCGGAGAGCCTAATTGTGGCAAGATCGCATTGGGCTTCCCTTCAGAGTGGAAGAAGATTCTCCGTTGCTGTTTCACTTACGTTGTCTGAGGCCGGAAATGATGCCTCAGCCAGTGATGTTTATGTGTTGCGAACTGCCGGTGTGACCAGAAAGTCCACTGTTGCAGAAATTTTTGTGGCTTGCAGAGATGGTTCAGGAGAACATCCGGTGGGTGGCAATGCAAACGGTGATGACAGTATCGAGGCAGACGGGTCGGAGAGTGGTATTACACCCACCGGATATTTGAAACACCTACTGGATGTTCAAATGTTTAAATCACCAATGGCCTCCGAAAGAAACAAGTTGGAGAGTGGTAATAGAAACGGTGATGACAGTATCGAGGCAGACGGGTCGGCGAGTGGCAATACACCCACCGAATGTCCAAAACACCCACCGGATGTTCAAATGTTCAAAACACCCATGTCCTCCAAAAGACACGGGTCGGAGAGTGGCAATGCAAACGGTGACGACAGTATCGAGGTAGAAGAAGAGGATTCTGGGCAGATAACGAGAGAACTTATGCAGGATGGCGTCACGAACACAAAATTAGAAGTCCCTCATGTGAAGGAACCAAACAATTCGGGGAATTTCAAGGATGAAGCATTTAGAATGGATATGAAGCAAGTCAAGTCTGATGCGGTCTCTCCAGTGAGGCATTCTGAAGCAAGAGCAATGGAAGAAGCAATACGATGTTCTCTGGAACAAGAGTTTCACCCCGATGTCACCCTGACATTGAATCGTTGGCAGTTTCGAAAGCGGCTTTCTCCAAGGTCTAAAGCTAGAGCGCGGCGATGGAGATCTGATGTTGCTACAAATGGGGTGGATTATGGACGAGGACAGTCGTCAGAAGCTCCTGCTGCCTCTCCTAGCAGAATTGTTTCGTCTAGAGACCGCTCGCTGGAAGGTGTCGCGTGTGAGACCTTCCTGGAGGCACAGTCGCCAGACGTTGGCAATGAACTTGAGAGAGTTGATCATCAACGAGACGACACTTCAGAACCTGCTGAAGAGCCTGTGGAGCTCTCTCAGTGCACAGCCAACGCTGGTCCTGACTCCTTGCTGCCAGTGGAGCCACAGTGCTCCTCGAATCTGATTAGTGATGTCCCCAGTATACCGCCGAGTAATTCCAATCTGCCTCGCTCGAATTTGGTATCAAGCATGCGTTCTTTTATACCTCTTGTCCAACAACAACAACCCTCTGCTCCTTATCCGAATGGTGAGTGCCAGCTTCTTTCCATAAATTTTTGTGTTGTGTATGTTTGTTGTGAGCTCTATATCCTATATTCTCAGCTATCTGATCGTCAAATTCAGTACCTCAACTTCTCATCAGAATGGGTTTCACTTTTCAGGGAAACGCGATGTGAAAGTAAAAGCCCTGGAAGCAGCTGAAGCAGCTAAAATATTGGCAGTACAAAAGGAGTCCGAGAGGCAAGAGCGTAAGAAGGCCACAGAAATAGCCAAACGCGAGAAGCAGGAAAGAGCTGCCCTAGAGAAATTGACTAAAAAGGAAAAAACCGCGCAAGAGAAGCTAAGACAGCAAGAAATTCGAGCGGAAAGGGAAAACGAGGATGCGAGCAAGAGAAAGGCTGTTGCTACAGGCCCGACTAAGTCGGTGATGGCGGATTCTACTAATGGTCAAGGGGCGAATAACCAGAATGTGCTCTTGAAGGTTAGCCGCAGTCATCCCTTTGAATTTGAATCACTGAGTGTATTCCCGTTCCATGACTTCCCCGGTAGTTTCCTGCGTTGAATGTATGAATCATTACCTCCATTCCGCTCCCGTGCGACTTGGTCATGCATCTGCTTTGGCAAAGAGGAACAGGTGGTATTGTTTCTTGATAACTTAAGGACTGACTTATGTTACATCAACCTTAAGTCTGTCAGTCTGGATTTGAGAAATTGTTGATCAATTCGAGGGCACGTGATTATAGGTCAAGAAGACGCATGAATTGAAATTAAAAATGGATCAAGAGAAACAAGAGAGACTTCTGGAGGAGCAGCGTAGAAAAGAGGAAGAGTGGAAGAAGAAAGAGGCGGAGAATGCAGCCCGGAAACGGAAACATGAAGCTGTAGAGAAAAAAGAAAGGGAGGATAAGCGAAGACGTCAGGAAGATACTATAAAGGCTCATCGAGAGCTGGAGGAGCGGCAGCGATTAGAATTGGAGAAGAAAACACAGAAGCAAAGAGCTATGGTACATCTCAGTAGCCATTTTATATTCCACCATAGTCGGTGTCGTTAGCCCGTTCATCTCTGCAATTCTGTGTTTTTCTGGGCTAAGCCTCTCACAAACAGGATCTTTTCACAAATAATTTCTTCTTCTCTAAACATGACTGTGGTGGCTACTACAACCGGTTATTTAAATTAAACGATGTTTCAACCTTTCCAGCCGAGTTTACATTATGGTGTAGCTTTGGTTTAATGAAGAGCGTAAAACGCCCTCCATCTAAAATGCCTCCATCTTTCTGTATTTTTTGGATCAGGAGGAGTTGGAAAAAGAAAGGAAGGCTATTGAGGAGGAGCTAAAGCGGCAGAGACGCTTGGACAAAGAAAGAGAGGTAGAGCAACGTCGGAAAAAAGAGGAAGAGAGAGAGCTTGCATGGTTGGAGGAGAAAGAGGCCACTCGAAAACGCAAGGAAGAGGCTGCCAAGCAGATGAAACTCCTTGAAGGGCGACAACAAGCTGTAAAGGTATTCATCATTCAAATTCTGTCCAGATCTGAAAGTTTCTGTGTCTACAAGTTAGTACCAAGCTAGGTCGGAGCTTACCAAACCCTCGCATAGCACTTGTTAATCTCAGTCTCAAATAACTCAACCCTTACAGCTGAGTACACGTCCTGCTTCATGATCTTTACAGCATGATATCTTTCTTGAAAGTGAAAATTGCTGCCATTGTCAGATTGCACTTCATAACCGTCAAGTTTAATATTTGTAACGCTGCATATGCGTGCTGTGTAATGTAGATGCGTCGACCTTCGAACGATCCTGCCATGCCTTCCACTGCTCCGTACCATTCTTTCATGGCCTCACTACATATGGCTATGGGTATTGGGGACGGAATTGGCGCCCATCATTCTGGTGTCAACAGCATCGTTGACCCTCAAAGAGTCAGTTCCCAGAGCTTAGTAGGACATCCACTTCGAGTCTTTCAACACAGTGCAGAAGGAGCAGGAGCCATTCGAAACTCTCAGGCTGCACTGCGAGTACCTCGCACAACACCTGAGCCCGTTTCTGGTGTTTCCAATGTAATTTTGGGGTCTGGGAAGCCTTTGTTTCGCACATCGCCTGAAGCTTTGGGAAATGCTGCATCGGTTTCCATTGCGGTCTCTAGCGGCGGTAGTTCAACAGCTAAAGTCTTAAGAGATCGGATCATCCTTGAAGTTCAATCTGGCTCAAAAACTGCAGTCTCCGTTGCAGGAGGCAGCAAACCATGCCAACCTGGGCAAGTTGGCTTCGCAGGTCTGTCTACTTGGGTTTTAGGAGCGAATAGTATGCTGCTGAGAACAGGAATATTATGACAGTTTTCCAAGATTAAATTATCTGTAGAACTGTTTTTAGCTGCTCAATACATGACTACTGGATTGCTTATTTAGTGTTTAATTGTGACATCAGACTCACTTTGATGGTCGGCGTTTCAGGGCCTCCGGGAGGAATGATTGGGCAAGGGGAGCCGTCTTACGAGATTTCACCTTTTCGAGACTCCGAGGACGACGATTCCGAGGAAGAGGAGAAGCGTTCCCAGAAACCGATTCCATTATGGGCAAGGTACGGACATTGTGATTGCCTAGCAAGCATTCAGTTAGGCAATTACCACTTTGTCTGTGTAAGTTTTTTAAGGACATCAAGAATCGAGTATCTGACCTGTTTCTGTATACAGGAAAGAAAACATGTTGCCGCAACTCGTAAGACAGCTTGAGCAGGATCCGGATGACATTTTTGTCGGGGCAAGCTCATGCAGTCTTGATGAGGGTATATACTCTGGTTTCTCTCAGATTTGTAATTTTTTTCCCTGCATTATCAATCATGATCTCCTAGCGCATCCAGCTTTTCCAGTTGGCGTGTGTAGGATCGAAATGTTTGCCACCATCCTGACTTAAGGTCTGGTTTTTCTGATGTACTTACCTTTCATTCCATATGGCAGTGTTTGAGGTCAAAGGATCCAAGAAGATTCCGGATTTCAAACGAAGAGGCAGCAGTGGCGACTGGGCCAAGGATTGCTTGACTTGGCGAGAACAGATTAAATATAAAGTGACGATGGGATACCTCCACTAGGTCTGCTTCTCGCAGATTGTATATTAGTCCTGTGCTTCTTGAGGTATGGACACAGAATGTGCCGAATCAGGAGAAAATCTCTTGCTAACATTTGCACGAGATTGTAAGCATAGCAGAACTTATCCAACCCATCTGGTTCTCGCAGATTCTTCTACTACCCATGAGTACTGATTATTCAGGCAGGTCTCATAGTAATTCTTTCAGCTGACTGTGAGGAGACCAGTTACGAACTCCTGTACAGATTTATTGCAGATCAATGCCACAAAGTCTTGAATGACTATTGCAATCGAGAGACCTGTAATAGGTGTTCGAATGTGCATGCTTAGTTTACCAGTAAGCTTACGAGAAGATGCTCAATTTGAATTGAGCTGCCTAGCAATCTGATCTCCACCATAGCTACGATAGCTTTGTAGCAGGTATAAAAATATTGAAAAAGCGAATTCTCTCTGGAAACTAATGACTTGAGTCGCTGAAATGAAGTGAAGTGAAATTAGAGCAAAATAGTATTGAAAATTTTGTATCTCTGAGCCGACTATCTAATACCAGTAATTGTAAGATAGACGGTACCCTGTAAGGAAGACGGTACCCATTCCTGTTCCTTTAACCCCTAAATGTCCCTAAATGCCCAAGGCACCCAAATGTGGTGTCGAAGAAACTTTGAAGTTAAATAAGACATAACAAAGTTTCTATTTTTAGAAGCTTATATTTTTTGACAAATTCTTTTTGAAGTCTGATGTTAGCATGAAAAATCCGATTTTGAAAATTAATGTTATGATTTTTTTGTTTAAGATTGTGTAAGGGTGTCCATTGCAATCTTGACTTTCCATAGTGTTGAGGGCTCTTGAAAATGAGTCTCAAATACACTAGATCTTGGAGAAAAAATCACACTAGGAATTCATTTAAAAAAGCTGTAGAATAGATTTTTAGAAGCCATAAATTGATTGGAGTTATGCATGTGAGGCCCTTCAACCTCATATTCTTTTGGTGACCAATTATTTAGAGTTGACATGCAAAAAGAGAGCTAAAAAATTTTCATAGTTTTAACACCCTAATGATCAAACATTATAATCTTTCAATCAAATGATATTGTTGTGTTTTCTTTTCCTATGTGATTTCTAATATGTCTAGTTTGAATTTGTACGGTTACCATTCAAAAAAAAATTGATTGAACTTATCAAAATATTGCCTTTTTGTACAATTTAGAGCAAATTCCAAAAGACTGAAAACAGGCCTTGGGCATTTAGGAGTTAAGAATTCTTCCTTGATGTATCGGTGGTGCATGATTTTTTAATACAATGTACTCCATTGATACATTAAGACGGAATTGGGTGCAGGGGTGGAAACCAATACTTCCTTCAATTTCTATATTGCTTCTAAAGGCTTTCACGCCAGATGAACACAACCTGCTAGGTTCTTCCAAAGATTTTCTTTCTTTATCATAGGATCATCCAAGATTGTAGCTTAGTCGTGAAGATTTTTGCTAGGGAAATCAAATTTGGAGCTTCAGTATGAGAAAAGTATATCCTTTACCATCCACCTTGTAGTAGTCTTTGAAACCAAGTTTGGAAATGTTTAGAAAGTTGTTCTCATTTGAGTAAATTTTTACTTTAATGAAAATTTAGGGTATAAATCATATCTTCATGAATTTAAGAAGAGTTTGATATAGTACTCATTTGAAGACACGTATTATTTATAGAATTGAGAGTTTGTTCAAATAAAAGAAAAAAATTTATAATTGAACTAACAAATAGATAATTACATAAATTCCATGTGTATGCTGTAACATTTGTAGTAGGATTAAGCATCTTTAGTCTTTCTACATAAAATCTAAAGCTTCTTTTCTTGACCTTAGGTTTCTTTTACGTATCTATGGATGTGGATACATGTGTATAAGTATGAACATATGGATGATATTGCATTCATTGTAATCTACACGTTCAAGGATATAAGTAGCTTCATTACTCCCATAAAGATTGCAAATTATGATGCTATCATTTTTCTTATTGGTGTGTATGACTCCAATATACCAAAGTTAAATTATTTAATAAAGAGAGTAATATGGACATAGATGTAGATGTATGTAGATATATATATAGAGAGAGATATAGATATAGATATAGATATAGATATATACAAATAGAGAGATATAGATATAGATATATGTATATACAAACTATAGGAGTAAAGGACAGCAAGGTCATAAAATGACCAACTAGAATTCTGAAATAACTTTTTTCAAAAAAATTTCAATTCTGACACACATTGTGATCTTGGACCTTTTGGGGTAGTCAAGTTTCTCCTAATTGGATGCCCAATCTCAAATTAATGTTATGCAAAATACAAGTAAGGTAGGTAGCTTCAAGCAATATGTGCTAAGTTCTTCTTCAATTTCTAAAAATTGACTCGTGAATAGTTAACACGGCATGGTTTGGAATGGTAAAGAAGAACTATGCCGGTGCATTACACAAAAGATTCACTACTAGAGCAGTCAAAAGCCTATTGAACCTATTGAAAAATATGCTTTCTTTTAATCCCTAAAGGACCAAGGTGATTTTTCTATCAAAAAACACTCAAAACTGTTATTTCTATTGCAAAGAGAAAAGAGCTTTAAAAATTATTTTTCTTGCATATCCAACCATAAGATCTTACACTTGACTAGTATATGAATATGTGGAAGAAATTTTAGAAACTTTGACCATGTAGGTTGCAAGATATATGCATTTAAAGTAAAGAAAACAAGTTTTTTTGCACCTTGCTTGACTAGATTTTTTTGGCTTTGAGTCTTTCTAGTTCAAATTTTTTGCACTATGGACTTTGATTTTCTACTTATTTATGTTAACCCCTAAAGGACTGAGGCCTTTTTTCTACCAAAAAACACTCAAAACTATCAATTTTTTAGCAAAAAGTAAAAAAATTTTGAAAAATGTTTTTTTTTCACATCTAACCGTATAATCTTACACCTAACTAGTATGAAAGTGTGTGGAAAAAATTTCAGAATTTTTGACCACATAGATTGCAAGATATCTGCATTTAAAGTGAAAAAAACAAGATTTTCAGCACATTGCAGGACTAGATTTTTTGACTTTGAACATTTTTAACTTAAATTTTTTTGCACTACAGAGTTTTGAGCTTTAAATCTTTGTAGTGGAGAATTGAGTTGAGAGTCTAGGAAAAAAACAAAAAAAACAAAACCTTAATTATCATTCTTTAAAAAATTGTTAAGTAGAGGTAGATACAAGATAGAAGGAAAATCTAAAGTATTCATATATTTTATATGGAATTAAAATGCACTAATCTCAATGGTGAGATTGTTCAAGAAAGTAATATAAACCATGAAAAAAAAAAAAAATTGAAAAATTTGAAAAATTTCATTCAGAAATTCATCCTAGAAGTTATTTTTTTCAAAAAATGCTCTAATTGCCCCCAAAACAAGAATGTCCATAACTTTCTCATAACAAATTCAAATGAAATGAATCAAAGCTTTCCAAATAGGCAAAAATGTAATCTATAAAAAAAAAATATTAAATTTTTTTTAAAAATTTTTGTCCATTTTTTTTTGGCTGCCCGGGCTGCCCATTGTCCCTTGTTTTGAGCTTATTTAGTCTTAACTTTTGTTCCATGGCACCAAATGTGAAAAAACTATATTCCCACAAAGATAATCAGATTTTCTACCTCCAAAAAAAGTTTCAAAAAATCAAAAGAAAATTTCAGCCCATAGGTACCTGCCTGAAAACGCATTTGTCCCCCAAAAGGGCCAATGGTCCTTTGAGGATTAAATAACTAAGTTGGGAATCTTCCAAAAAAATTTAGCAAAAAAGACACTTAATATTCACTCATTAAAAATTTGTTAAGTAGAGGTGGGTTCAAAATTGAAGAAAAAACAAAATTGGTAATAGCTTTTAGATGGAATTGAATCACAATAATCCCAACGGTGAGATTGTTCTTACAAGAAAATATAACCTTGCCTCACAATTTTTTTTGAAAAATTCTAAAATTTGCATTGAAAAATGAATTCTACAAGTTACTTTTTCAAGAAGATGCTTAGATTGCCCAAAAAAATAAGATTGTCCATAACTTTCTCATTATTAGTCAAAATTGAATGAAACAAAGCTTCACATGTAGAAAAAAATATAATCTTTGAAAAAAAAATTTGAAAAAAAAGTATTTTGACTTTCTGTGATTTTTTTGGATTGCCCACCGAATTGCAATTTTGCTTACTGTGCCATAATTTTTGCTCCCGAGCATCAATTAAAATAAAAATTATATATTCACGAAGCTCTTACAAAAACACACAGCCTCAAAAAATCCCAAAAAGTATTACTAAAAATTGAGACAGTAGGAACCTATTCGGACTTGATTTGTCCCCCAAAGGTACAAATGGTCCTTTAGGGGTTAATTTCCAATGTTACAATTTTGCAATTTATATGATCACAGTTGCCAAAAATAAATACATTCATTCCCTATATCGCCCCCCAGTGGTTGAATTCAACATTCCTTGCCAAATAAGAAGTTCAAATTGGCAAATGTGGTTTGAGACATGCCTAAAAGTAAAAACATTTGTTTTCTTTGTATTATTGCGTTTTATTTTTTTGAAAAAACATTACCTTAAAAATCCAGCAATTATTTTTAGAAATATGTTTTGTTGGCCCTGCCCACTAGGTGCAGTAAGGTAGGCACCTCCAAATGCGCCACTAACCTTAAACCGCCATCTACACTATGTGAAGATTTTTAAAATCAGTTATGTACCTATGTGGAAAAAGTGCTTTTAGATCCAAACTTTGTTCCTTCATAACTTTTGCATATAATATCCAAATGTTACATTTGTTAGTGTGTTGGGACCTTCTTTCACTTGCCAATAAACAAATATAAAAATTTGAACAATCTAATAATAATAATTAGGCACAATAGCAATTAGTGGCAATTTAAAGGGAACCCACCTTAGTATTACATAGTCTAGCACAATTTGGTATGGTTGAATTTGAAAATACCCCAATAGATGGGGTCTCCAATTTCACTCCCCCTCAAAGTCCCATCTCAATTCCTTTTTTTCCATTTCACATTCAATTATTTGAAATTTTTTGAAGGTGAAATAGCCAATTGATGTGACTGAGAGTAAACTGCAACATGATTTTCAAGGTAGCCAAACTTTTTGCAATAATTCTTGCTCAATTGGCTTAGGAATAGGAAGTGTAAACTAACCTTGAAAGGCTCTCTATATGACCCACATTTAACTCTTGTAAGATTATTTGAAAATGCACCCTTGTTCTTTGAATTTCATAGAGTTTCTTGCAACAAGAGTGTGCAAGACTAAAATTCTTGTATACAAGGACTATGGATAATTATAAACATTCACCAAATACGTCCAACTTCCAAGTCGAAAATTGTAAAGGGCATCTGGCTTCCATTGACAAAACTATGAATGGACATGTGGAGTTGGTTGGCAAGTAAAATGGTAACCTATGATAGAAGTTGCCACTGACATGGGATAGTAAATCTTAGGCTAGCCAAGCAAGGTTGTTTGCCTCCTCAAGATTCAATTGTAATCATAGTGTCATTGGACAGGGATGTTTTAGCTAAATGTAACGATCATTTACAAAGTCTGGACGCTTAAGTTCAAACTATGTGTAGAGGTTCAAAGATCTAGTTCTGGCTCATTACAAGCCGAATGTCTTCTTTTCCCAAATTTTCTTTTGTTGGAGATGTTGGATGATGGACAAGCCTACTTCCTTGTCCTCTACATGGTGATCTCCAATGTCATCCCAATTTGTCCATTGAGCACCGATGCCAATTGCGGAGCTTAACCCCTAAAGTTCCATGACTATGTAATCACCAAAAACCCTCCAAAACTGCCGTTTCTATGACAACTACCAAATTTTTGGAAAAAAACAATTTTTGATACATGTAACCGTAGGATCTTGTAGTGCAATGTCTTGATAACATGTGGTAAAAATTTCAGAAAATTCCACCATGTGGATCATAAGATATAAGCATTCAAAGTCTCCAAAACCATTTTTTCAATCCTGCAAAAAATCGGGCAGCTGCACTTCACAAGCTCACTTTTCAAGGAAAAAATGTTGAAAAAGGTGGTGCTTCTTAAAATTCAGTTTCCTAAACAAGATGGCTATATGCTTGAAAAATTTCACATCATTTGGAATTGAACAACATATAGGAAAAAAATAGTAAGTAGAAAAGAAGTAGAGAATGATTCAAAATACTAAATTGTTAAGAATTTAATTATGGAATTAAAAAATGCTTATCCCAAAGATTGTAATGTTGTAATAATCAATCTACATCCTAGAGTCTTATTTTTTTCCAAAAATATTGAAAATTGAGTAAAATAAACAACTTTAAGTTTTTTTTAGAGTAGAGAATCCATTACTGCTCGCAAACTAAAAACCCTCATAACTTTTGACTCATCGATTGAAATGGAATGATTCAAAGCTTTTCAAGTATATTTAAATGCAGAGAACCAATTTCAAAAAAAATTCCAAAAAAAATGATTTTTTTTAATCTGCCCGTACTGCCCATTTACGAAAAAAAATAACATATTAGGTCACAAATTTTTACTTGTATTTCAAAATGTCGTGAAATTTTGTACACATGAAGATACTCCTCGTCCCCACCTCCTATTAAAATTTCAGCCTAAAATATGAAAATCTCCAGCCACACGTACCTGCCCAAAATTTCTATACGGCCAAAAAAAGCATGTTGGTCCTTTAGGGGTTAAGGTAGTCTAATATAAGTTGTGTAACTTGTGATCTTGATTGATTGGTGCTTAAATGAAAATGAGGATGCATATGTCACATAGTAGTCTACAACTTCCCAATAAAAATTGCATAAGAAATCATTAAATAAATTGAGGGACCAAAAAATTGATCTAAAAAGAATTTGACATCAATGTTATCTAAATGATCTTTATAAAGCGCAATCTCACATATGTTAAACTAATTCTAATAACATCTTCTACCTTACTTAATATTTTTGTTCTCAAAAGGCTATTTATTTTATGATGACCATGATTAGGAGGTTTAGCTTTTGTCCAACAACCTTTAGCAAACATAATTTATGTGAGCCCAATTTGAGTTTTTGTAGTTGAAATAACACATTCTAGAGGTAAGGGTGATTAGAAACTTGGAGATCAACCCTTTAATGCTTGGGCATTTGGTTGCATACAATACGAAAAAATGTACATCCACGGTATGTGCTGCGACCTGGAGATTTGTTGGGTGAGGGTTTTGCTAGATAGACGTGAGAAGGTGAAAGTGCCACAATTTCTGGCCCAAACACGCAATTTCCTTTTGCCATTGATCCGAGGGAGGTTTGTTAAACAGCCTGGAATTTGGCGTCTTTGGTGTCATCTACTTTGTCATCCCCAAGTTTGAGGTCTGATTGTTCCTGTTGGTACTGTCATTTTTCACCTTTGACAAATCAAAGTCGGCAATCTTGACAATGAGGGAAGCCTTTTCCGTCATTGAGTTCCCCTGAAACTTCAGATCCACAAATTGGACAAGAATGTTGCCCGACTTCAAGTCCCAATCCACCACAGTCATGCCATGGAAGTACTTTTCTAGAGCCTGCACTCCGTTCTGCTTTAGAGTGGTAATGTGATAACTCCGACCTAAAACTGCCACAACCTTTGATCCCCTTCAAAAATAAGTCATGTTTGAAGCTTGAGATGCACGCATAGCTAACACACCCACCTCAAGCTAGTATTGTCTCATTCTTAGCTACAAAAGACATTGGCAAGTGCAACAAGTGTACAAAGACTACAAACCCAGGTAATAAAAGTCAAGCGGAGCTCACAGCAATCTGCCAAACGAGATTCCTTTTGTTGAAATTAACCCTATAAGGACGAGCCTGTCACCGTCTGTAAGAAGAGGAAGGACGACTTGTAACCCTATTTTCTAATTTGTCCTGCATTTGTTGCAATGACGAAACAAGCTGCATTGCAAGCTGCAAACCCTACACCGGAGAATGCTTGTGTCCTTCTTGCCTCTGTCTAGCAAAACCGTCACCCAACAAATCTCTTGGTCTCCAGGTATGTAGATTTCTCCGTATAAAACATCGTAGGCCATTTTTGGCTTCAGTCGACGTTTAAGGGTTAATGTGCAAAACAAGCGCAAGAGCGGTAGAGGACAAAAAACTTTATTTTCAAAAAGATTGTTAATTTCTGTGAACATCCTCTAGACAAATGCAAATGCTACCAAATGGTATCCCTTATAAAAGAAAGAGTTCAATCTCTACCCTAGACTATAATAAAGATGATATGACAACAATTAGGGACCTAGTCATGTCTTCTTTTGAGTATTGAGTGATCCACGTACCTAACATCAACTCATGTCTTCCAAACAACACTTGGTTGGTCTTCAATTAAAAAGTTGTTTGTAGGCATGACTTTGCTAATACTGTCTATAGAACCTACTATTTGAATGAAAATGAGGATATATGTCCGTCAAACATGTAGTAGTCTACATAGAGTCTACAACTTCCCAACAAAAAATAATTGCATAAGAAATCATCCAATAAATTGAATGACCTAAAAAATCAAATTTGATAGCAATAGTACCCAAACTGGTCTTTACAAAACACAGTCCTACACATGTCGTTAAATTTGGAACAGACTCTAGAACATATATACATTTTGCAAACAAAACATCTAAGGTCTACAACCAAATATATCCCTTTCAAGGTCTACTAAATTACACATCAAGAATCATCTAAGACATTTGCATTACTATTAAACTCTTTTCTTTTTTCTATAGATTTTGAGTTTGTGTGATATACTATTGTAGAGATTCCAAGGTTCTAGGGTCCTAGTGTAAAAAATGCTATATTCTTGTAAATTTGCATCCAAAAACCTTCACAAGATTAGACAAAGTATCTACAAGAAACTTTTAGATTTATGGAAAATTTGAAATTTAGCTTGTTATTTATTACTTAGAACGCATTATAAAATTCTAAACTATGAGAGGGGAGTTTCCATATGAAGTAACAGAGGTGTCAAAACTATAGATAATGCCTATTCAAGCTATTTTAAATTTAATATTTCTATTTTAAGTACATGTAGGAGGCTTCTTACTCATTGTGATTCTCAAATGGACATTTTTATCTAAAGTGCTACAATTCCAGTATTGAAATGCAAGATTGTAAAGTTGTTGTTTACCAAAATAATGCATCCTAAAAAACTCAAAATTAGGCAAACCATGTGTATGAAACCTTCCAAATTCACATAAAATTGTAATCACAATGCCTTAATTCTTTCTTGCAATACAGGCTACTTAGAATGCTCCTAAATTTGGCAAAAATGAGCGGACAATTTCCAAAAAAGTTGCATTTTACTTGAAAATGCTAGAAGGGCTAAACCAAGAAAAGCTAAGCACATTGAGGAATAATAGACTTCAAGACTTGTGCTCCAAAAATGCATGCAATTTGGAAAACAAAATCTTTCTTTGCTATAATGCAGCAAAACTATCTAAACCTCAAGGGGAATGGGCAAGCAATTTTCAAGGAGTTGCATTCTCTTCGAAACTGTCTAGAAAGGAAAAACAAAATGAAGGGGAAGATAGTCTTTTAAACTTGTTCTTTAAGAAAGGATGCAATTTGAGATTTAATTAAAAACTTACTTCCTTGCAATGCAACAATATCTTTTAAAACTTTGGAAAGGATCTATATTTTGCAAACAAAACATCCAAGGTCTATGCCAAATATACCCATAGTTATCACATTGGACAAATTGTATGTCCTAACCGTCCGATTTGATCACATGTCTGAGATGCCCTGTGACCTTAACCCACTCAATATGATTGCTTTAAAGTAGTTACATTGTCCGTCCAATCCAAATGTCCGCTTGTCCAAAATGTTTGGTGATCCTAGTTTGCCAAATGTGACAATCCGCTAGAATTGAATCAATTCAATTCAGGATAGGTTAGTTGTAAAACAACAAAGACAACTGAAAGACCAATCCACTAGAATTGAATCGATTCAATTTTGGATAGGTCAGTATCACCTTCAGCACAAGAGCAGGACCTTATATAGAATACTCGATATAAGAATCATCCAAATTTTGGAACTCTCCACCATGAGATAATAGCAAGCAAATAAAAAACTCGACAACAAACTTGAATCAATAGCAAACATCTAGTTGACAAGCTAGGTGAACAACTTGCAGTTTCTCACCTCCAAATTCTTCATGTCCCACTCCAATTGGTCCACACTATCACGTGAATATTTCTTCATATTCTCTAGATGCTCTAATTTGTGCCTCTTCTCCTGCTCTGCACATTCCTGCCGATGCCTCTTGTGCTGATCCTCCGCCGTCTACATCAAAGCCTTGATCTTTGCCTCCATGTCATCCTGTGTTTCTAGCACCTTGCCTTTCTCTATATAAAGATGGTCCACTATGTCCAGTTGTGGAGAGTCCAACTCCACCAGCACCACACCAATACCACCAGCAAGGTCTAAAAATTTGTTGGCGGTGGTTGGTACAACATGAATAGTGAAATCGGAGTTGGCACTTTCTACAGGCAAATGACGACGCCACTCAGAGAGTGAATCATGTAACAACTGGGACAACCAATTCGCCATGATGTTGTCTTTCGGGTTGACGAACTCCACCCTCTTCAATTTTGCCTCCATGTACATGACATCCACCATCGATCTTGCACTAGGGGTGGCGACAGAAGCGGGGGAAGACGTCACTCTTGGCCCCTTCTTCTTCACTGTCTTCACTCGCTTCTTCGGCACTATGATCCCTACACAGATCAACCAATTTTAGGGTGGGGTCAATATATCCTCTTTTGCTATACAAAAAGTTTGCACAAACAGCAAAGTCAATGACAATTTTTGATGCCCCTACCGTCTTAATTCAGAAACAACAAAAAGAAAATGTAACTCAATTAAGAGAGGAAACAAAAGGAACTATACTCTCTCGTCACAAAAGATTCAACCCTAATTCAAACTAAAGCTTTTGAGTGTAGAACTCTAATATAATTTTGAAAGCATTGAAGTACTAGTCAACAAGCCCAAACCAATTGATTTAAAAAAAATAAATGATCCAACAATGCAAGCATTATTAACGCGGCAGCCACAAAGACATAATTAAACAAAAATCCGCAAAATATGGCGCCAAGGGTTTAGGATTTAGTGAACACCTACAGTGATCTTGCATAACACCCTATACAACCAAGCTAGAAGTGATATACGGCAATCATAGGGCACTATCCATGTCAAATTCACCTTCCATGACAATCGAGCAGCTAACCCTTCAATATTTAACCAAAAATCGAGGTTCTAATATGTCACATGTCCGCGTGGCCTGTCTCAGCTGCATGTGACATGGAATCCACGTGTGATTTCCTTCAAAGTGTTTGCGAAGGTTTATACAGGAATCTACGGAAGCGCTTATGAAGTGGAATTTACAATCGCAAAAGACAATGTTGCACTATAAGAAACCTGTGTTTTCTGTGATGGTCGATTTTTGACACGCTGACGTCCAGTACGGTGTTTTTGGGTGTCCAAAGAGATGTCCATTTTTTTGCATCAAAGTTGACATGCAAAAAACATCAAAAATCTTAGATGGCTTGATGTCTTCATCTTTTTAAGTGGACATCAAAGAGGACATGGGTCAACGGGCCATTGAAATTCTACCATTTGGCTGCCACGTGAGTACCATGTCAGCGATGGAGGCCACGTGTGCATTTTTCATCCGGCCCATTGGTGACATGGCAAATGATGTGGCAGATGACGTGCCCGTGGGAAAAATGACGTGGCATCCACTAAGGATGACATGGCAGACCTAATCAGCATAGTTTTACGCCATCCAAATGCTTTTTGTGACATTTTTTGGACGTCAAATTAGACGTCCAAATGTTTTTCGAGACGTCAACTTAGACATCTAGACACTTTTTGGGATGTCATCTTAGATGTCCGCATTCCAAACAAGAACACCTCTTGAAATGTCCAGTATGATTTAAATGAACAAAATCATGTCACCTCTGATGTTTATATGATGCAATGCACTGTTTAATATGATGTTAATATAGACAGTGACACATGTCATACACAACATACATATTTATTTTATACTATCCAATATAGCATACTATACACAATATCCTATACACTATACACCATACATTGTATACAATACGCCATATATAGTACATCATATTTGGCAAATACATCACATGTCTTTATAAAACATTTATTATGATGTAAATAGAAAAAACAAGACGAGCCATTATACAAGCGGGGTGCCAAGAGGTAAGACAAACCATATGGAATATATAAAACGCATAAATTATATTACAAATAGAAGTTGCATGGAGATGTGATGGAGGACATGCAAGATGTGATGGAGGACATGCAAGATGTCCCAATAGACATATTGGTGTTGTTCACAACATTTGTGCAAAGACATTTGTACTCATGAATTTATGTGTAATGTGATTATAGCCTTTGTGCACTACAATAAAGGATTTATACATAAACACAAAGTAATGCATGTTCATATTCTTGTAGACATTGCTAAAGGTAATATCTAATTCCAATGGATATTTGTGAACGTGTTTGCGAAAGTTAACATTGACGTCAACAACTCCAATGTAGGGAAGGGCACATCTCCGACAAAAAATAAGCCCGAAAAGAAGACATTCAGATGTTGAAGATGGCATTGTCATCTCCATTGACATCTGTATAAACGTGTGGACATCAACTTGGATGTCTACAAAGACAGTGCCTGAAGTGCGTCAAATCACTCCAACATGATATGCTGTCTGGTAAAACGTAAGGAATTATACACAGTACAACATGCATTAGGACATCCCAGTCACAGGAAGCTCTTGACGATGCTGTTAAAAGTAATGTCTACAAAAGCATCTGTACGTCTCAGATGATGTCTACAAGAACATCCATGAATGTGATGCAGGCAGCTCCTCTATGCTAACATGTCATGCCACGTTAACTTTTTGGTGTCCACGTCACTAAATTTCCATGTCACCTGAAATGTCAGGTGCTACATCAATTTTTTTGGTGTCCAAATCACTGAATTTCTATGTCACCTAAAATGTCAGGTGCCACGTCAGCTTTTTTTTTTCTACCCGCTTGCCCTTTCTTTTTTTTAACCTAGGGCAATTATTTTATCCCAGACCGCAATAATTTCCACTGACTTACTCGGAGTTAAAATGGACTAGGGATGTTGACGTGGCCATAACTGTTTTCACGGATGATTTTTAAAACATAAATATGTTTGCAGTAATGTCTTCAAAAACATGGTTGTTTTTGGTAGCATCCAACTGTTGTGACGGTAGTTTTTTTCTATTTTCACAACATCCACAAAAATTTACAATTTCATGGCTTTTGTCTATTAGGCATCTCAACGTTTTCTTGGACGCATCATGCCAGCTTGGACATGCTACGTTTTTTGTCGGACATCAGAAAAAACACGGATTTCTTATAGTGATGCATAAAAGTAAGCCGTCCATGTCATGCCCTCTTCTTTAGGCTTGCCAACCATCTCTGAAATCGCTACCCACGTACAGTTAAGAAAAAAACTTCTTAATCATATTTCCCAAAGACAATGCATCGATCAGGTACACGACTTGATCTTGGAGCTCTACTACCCAACCCTTCATGTCTCCAAATTGAACCTTCATGTCTCTATCCTTCTCTTCGAGCTCCACTACCCGACCCTTCCAGGTTCCAAGTTGACCCTTCATGTCACTATCCTTCTTGCTTTGAACAACATGCAATTTCTCATGCGGAACAACGTCAAGGCCACATTGTTGGAGAGCATCACGTTGGAAGCTATGTGAGATTTTCCTTTTCTTTTTTTACTTTAATCACATTTTTGAGCATTCATGCTTATACTGAACATCCATTTGTCAATGCGCGTTATTTTTCTTCTTGTATTCAAGATTCATCCTGTTTCTATTCATATTTTGTCCTGTTTTTTCATTTATGAAGGGGAATGGCTAATCAGAAAATGGCATCCATCATGTTTGCATTATTGCTAAACTCTCTTTCTTTTCTACAGATTTTGGAATTTGTGTGATATGTCATTTTAGAGATTCCAAGGTGTTAGGACCTTAGTATAATAAAGTTGTGTTTTAGTAATGAAACATCAATTTTAATGTCATCTAAGAAAGTTTTGTTCTTGAAATGCAAGCAATTGTAATAGTAGCGCAAGGGGCCGATTTGCAAGCTCAGGTCCAAGTCGAAGCTACATTTGTTGATCAAAGAACATGCATATTGGAGAGGCCTCTAATTAAGATGGTAGCTGGGGCAATATTTCTTTGGGCTATTAGGAGTGAAAAGAAAAAAAAGAGTGGCAAAAAAACTACCAAAGCTTTCCTGGCTTGGAAAGGGAAGACCAAGGTTAAAGATCTTGCGGCAAGGGTAGGGTTGACAAAACCTGCTTTACGTTCAAAGGCCCTTATTTGCATCCATCACAGAAATAGCACAACACATTATTCCACATTGACCTCTCTCAAAGTGGGAGTGGGAGAAGCAAGGGTAGTAATAGCAACAGGTGAAGCATACTTCAAGTTGCATTTATCAAAGCAAGTGTGGTGCATTGATAATTTTGATATCATTGCCAATGTCTTTAATAACTTTCATGATTAGTGATAGATTTTGACTCGTTGTAGAAGTAGAGGTAATGGCCTTGTTTTAGGGGGCTTTAGGGGTGGCAATTCACAAACCCCAAAATACCTAGGCCGCCATGGCTATTGATGAATTGCGACTCAAAAAATTCAAAATCACTTGCAATTCATGAATTTGAATTATGAGAACAATGAATGTTTTTGGGACTGAACTAGATTTTGCTGACCATGAGATTGCAATAGAATGACAGTCCTCTAGAAACGTAGCATTCTTCCTAGCAAGGGGTGGAAGTTTGGTATACCCTGCCTTATTTCTCTGCTGATGTTCCCTCTGCGTTCCCTTTGTTCTTGTAAGTTCTAATTGGAGTTCCTAGGACATTTTCCAATATGTTTTGTGTGGCAGCAGTTGGGAAGTTTGTCGACTTTCACAGGCTATTCCACAAATTGAATGGATTTATAAAGTTTGGAGTCTAGTAGTTACCTCTGTTTCTTACTCAAAATAAAAAGTTTATAGGTTTATTCATAAAGTTTTTTCACAAATTGCAATTGCTTTTTTTCCCATTTTCACTAACTAACTTTGAACTAACAACCAATCATTGCTCAAAGGACATTTATTTTAGGGCAACACAAGAAACAATCTACAATCTTTAGTAGAATGGTGAAGCTATTTGTATTCCTTCACATGGATGAAATATACAAAGCATGGATGAAAGCATTTATATTAACCCAAAAGTGTGTAAATTCATTCATAGTAGAGCAATATCACCCCTAAATTTTGTAGCAATTAAACCCTGAAGATAAGAAAATTTGTTACTAAATATTCTGTCTAAAAAATTCTATAACTTTTGAGCAATAAATCATGATAAAAAATTATATGGTTCAATCTAATGTTTAGAATTTTCATGTGTTTTCCGTACCCACTATTTTAGGCCTGTATAGGCCGTACAAAGTCTATGGTCAATTTTAATCTTTGTATAAGTAGGTGCATTTGGATAGTAAAAATCTAAAAAGGGAAATTTTTGGTTAAATCCAAAAAGGACAATTTTGGGTAGAATCCAAAAAGAGCCAACATCTCATAGGTGGACAAAGAATGTTTTTAAGAGGTTACTGCAAGTTCAATAAGAATCAAATAGAATATTTTTTAAGTATGTTGAAAAGAAGTGTTTGCTGTCAATTAAAGCTAAAATATTAGATATTCTTACTTAGAAGATGCAATTGGAAAATGCTTAGATAGTTATGTTCAATTATATAAAGAGAAGATTTAACTAAATAATTATGAGTATGACGTGGTAATTGATTTGTATAGCACCACCTAGTACAAGTGTTTTCATATTTATTTTTTTAGCAACTACTAAGAAAATTAGAATACAGTTTCTCTACCTTTGAAATCATTGAAAAATATAGAATTTTTTTTCACTTTTTGCTCGGATGAATTATCTTGAATAATAATTTTATTTAAAGACCATTATTAAAGGTGACCAGCAAGGATGGATATATAAAACAAGAACTTTTCTTTAAACTCCTTATACTACTAGCAACAAAAAGTTAAAGGATTCAAATTTTAAAGACTTTGAAAATTCATTTTTTCAAAATAATGTCAAGTAAATATAGGAATTTGGAAAGTTGTTGCATAAATAAATTTGGAAAGATGGAGAAATTAATTTGTCATTAATGTAGTTGCAATTCACTTGACATCTAAAAAATTTAGGTTCTCTTTAAATGGCATGTGGAACATCATGGCCATAGAAAATACTGTTGAATGAATGTCAAAAATACTTGAAACAACAATTGCTCTCAGATATTTATTTTTAGAAATAGAAGATTGAACTACATGGTAAAAATCCAAATGCACCATGCATGCAAGGATAGACAATAATTGAAGGCCTTCCATTTAAGGTGGATACATCCAAATGTCTGACTTATTGGCACTGTGCATAGTTCCTATTATTGAGCTGATCATATTTTAATAAGGTCTTGTGGGCAAGTAAAAACACATTTGAATGCACTAAGAAACGCAAGATTTTGATACTATATGCCATTAATGGTCAAAGTTTGTTTCTGAAAACGCCATTTACAATTTGTGAACATGACTGATTTTTGAAAATGTATGCACGTTCTAGATGGCGCTTTAAGGTCAGGTGCCATTTTGGATTTACCTACCTTACTAGTATAAAAAATGAAAGGACAAGCTAAAATGGTGTCAAGGCAACTAAATACAGAATTGTAATCACGGAGGTTTAATATTCTATGTATAAGACCTTTATTAACTTGTAATTTTAAGAATTCATAACTTCAATGTGTATGTAGCAATTAATAGTAGTAATTTCAATAGTTATTTTCTAATGTATTCAAGCAACCTTCAATTTATTGTTCTTGATAAAAAATTTCATTGGGGAATTTATTCTTCTTGAATTTAATCCCAATTAATGAAATGAAATCAAATGAATTTCATTTCTATTCCAAATTCAAGTTTTCAAAATTTCTAAACTTCAATATTTTATTGTATTGTAATTACTCAACCTATTTCTATTATCATGGTCAATTGGTTTCAATTCATAGTATAATTTTTTTTGCTTATACTAAAATATTTTCATTATATTATTTATCCATAATAAAATTCTAAGTTTTTTTTTAACTTATTTTTGATTTTTGATTTGATATTTGATATTTGATATGAATATTTTTTAATTCTTCTTCAAGACTTCACTATAATTTCAAATTGTCATCACCAATGATTTTGAAAATTGACTCTAATGATAATTTTTAGGTTCAAACTAGTTCAATGGATATTTAGTGATGAACATTAGGGATTTATATATTGACAAATAAAAGAAACAATTGAACAATCATTAAATTTTTTTGGTCCTAAATTATTGAAGCTATGGAATTTCAAAGAATTTTGAGGCTATTAGAATGATGTCCAAACTATCACAACTTTTGCTGTCCTTTATAAATGTGCATTTTTCATCATCATGGTTCAATTCAACAAGACTAAAGCCACGACTATTTTGGAGTTTTTTGTTATTCTTAATAAAAGTCATTTTATGTTTTATGTAGTTCAATCTTTTTGAGTGACACTTTTGAACATTTGCCTTTTGGATCATATGGACAACTTCTAGTTTTTTGTTCTTAAAGTGAGTTTTAGTCTTAAGAATATTATTTTTATAGTATGAACTTCAAAGAAATGAATGAAATGATTGTTACCTAACAATTTAAAAATTATGAATTCATTTTTAACCAACTTGCATCTAACTATTAACATTCACCTATCTTGGTTGAAATTTCATCTAAATATTAAACATCTCCAACATCTATTAGTAAACAAGTTTGGCAACTACTTTGTTCCTATGACAATTTGCATTTAATAGCCATTTTGAATCAACTAAGCTACAAGCTAAGATCCACTATTTCTTGGATTTAAGAATTTCCTTGTCCACTTTCAATTTTCACCTATGCATCTCACTCACATACACACACCATTGCTCCAATAACAAGCTTAATGAACCTTGAAGTTTTATTTATAAATTATTATCACATTAAAAAATTTCGCCTTTGAGAATAACACAATAAATGATTTCTAGTACTTGAAGGTGACTTTTGATAGGGATGGTGGCAAAAGGCACGAGTGGAAGTCTTCTTTAGAATAAACAAGACATGTGGGGCCTAGGGAATCACCTACAAAATCACATATTGAAAAAAATTGGATGTATTATAAAGGTTAACATTATTTTTAATAATAGTCTTAATTTCAAAAATATTAAAAATAATTGAATAGGTGCACCAATGTAAACTATCTTTAGACTATTTGTAAAGAATAACATCAATTCCATTCAATTGGTGGTATTCCATGGGTCTTTTAACGTGGAAAAGACCTTAGACCTTTAAATTTTATAGATTTTATCATGAATAATTTTGTATAATTGTAGTATTATATACACTGTATTCAACTCTTTATGAAGTTTTTGTTGGACATCCATTACATTACATCATTGCATTCAGTAATACATACTCTGTATAAAACATGGCCAACTAGGAATCAATACACAACAATGATGTTGATCAAGTGTAATATTTATCAAGTGTAATGTTGACCACAGTGAAATATTTATTTGGTTGAATCATATAATTAGTTGCCAAGGCCAGCATGTGCCCCTACCACACTTTGTTAATCCCTCCGCATCAGAACAATCCCTACAATTTGGTTGCATACAGAAACCTAGAAAGATCAAAGCACATGTAGTGAATTCAATGAAGTATGAAAACAGGAACTTGATAAATTGATAAATCGACAAACTCTCCAACTCTTCTACCCCTACATGCGTATATTCTTCTACTCGTATACATTCATACTATTCAGGAGTAATAAGATAAAATTGGATCACAAAACGCAGGGTCACCATTCCTAACTAACAAACAGCTAAGTCTGTCCCTGTAGAACTGGCTTGTTTTTCGAGTAAAGTCCTAATCCAACATCCTCACATGCAGCTTTTGCTTTTAGGGTTCAATATAACATGTAATACGATCCGAAATCAAAAGAGAGTCGAAGATACAGAGACTCACGGATCAAAACTAGTGTCTGAAATGAGAAAAAAAAATATTAAGGGCATTCTCACCATGAAGCAGCTGATCGAGGTTACCGCGTGGAAGGAAGTCGTAAATCAAGAGCTTCACATTCGGAGAAGAGCAGAAGCCCTTGAGCTTCACCAGGTTCCGGTGCTTCACGGTTCCAAGAGTATCTAATTCATTCTCAAAGCTTTGTTCCGAATCCAAGCACGTCTTGAGTTTCTTCACTGCCAAGGTCGAGTGCTCATTCACTTATAGCTTGTCCAGCGTGAAATTGCCCCTTGTCAATGCCTCCACCAAAGGTATCGTCTTCGTCGTGATTAAATCATTCCCGTCTCGTATACAATTCTCATAAGGTCTCTTGTCGATAACGAACACCAAGTCTGCAGCACCATCATACTAGCCGGGCTGCTCATTCCCCTTCTCAGAAAAGGTAATCTTCGTGCCTTTCTTCCAACCAGGCTCGACCTCAATTGTGAGAATCTCCTCGACAAGCATGGTCCTCTCACTCGCATCGGCAAGACTCTTGGAGATCTTCATCTTCCGCGTGAATTTTTCATAGAACCGGTTCTGGAAACCTCTTTAACACCAATTCACTCCAAACAAAATTCACAAGCAGCTAGAATTCAAAATTCAAAATTCAAAACCCACCAAGAGCTAAAGCTCAAACTGCAGATGGCTTCCCCCCTCCAAACCAATCCATCCCCCGAGCATCTGCCGCCTAAACCCTAATTCCAACCTCTTCCGGAGTTCCCGCTTCGAGTTCCCCCGACTAATATCTAGATTGTTTGGGTCGAGCTTGAGACTCTTGGGACTTCTGCTTCAATACTAATAACCATAACGACTTCAAGAAATGTCGAAAAAATTCTTCCCTTGCGCTCAGCTCGCGCGCGATTTCAAGATCATAAGTGGCAGGGAGATGGTCACGAATTTTCTTGGACATGGCGCATTATTGGCAACGCAGAGGACCTGCGGCACAACTTTTTTAAATGTTGTTAGGGAATTAGCTCTTCTCTTGCAGAATCTTTGAAAATCAAGTTTACTTTAACATGCTCGAGGACCGTGCAGTCCATTGATACTAAACTAGTTGGAACAACTCATCAGAATCAAATACGACATTGCTCCCTCTGCATCATCTGTTTCCAAAGTTGGCGCATAACAAAAGATGATCGATGCGCTCACCTGATCGAACGAGGCGCGATCCAAGGTAACCGGGATTGCTGATTAGAAGCAAGGGTTGATTTGAGGAGAGACTGGTAGCTTGTAACACCGAAAATCCAGCCCTTGCAAATCTCCCGATGGCGAAGCTCTCCAGGTCCTGTTGAAGTCGAGAGATCCTGCGCGGCGTTCTCTACGTTCTCCGTTCCCAGCAGCGCCGAAGTTCCCCGTCAGGGGACGCTCAGGGGAGCGTAAGCGTCTCCTGATGGGGCCCATAAAAATTACCTTTATTATCTCCCTTTGTTGATAAATGACATGTTTTATTTTATTTTTTGACAATAAATGATAAAATTTTACTTTATTTTTGATAGTGAATGAAAAATTTTACTCTTGTTTTTACTTTTTATGATAAATTTTACTTTCAATAGTGAATATAAACTTTTATTTTAGTTTTTTCCTATTGATGAATACTTTTACTTTATTTTTTATTATAAATACAAAGAGTTTGAGAAAAAAATATTACAAATTTATATTTCTTCTTTTGTGAATCTTTTATCACCTTCATTTAAATTCATTAGACTCTAATATAACTATTATTAGTTGAATTCTTACAGTTGGAAAAATGACTACAAATACCAATGAAAAGAAAAAACTGTCTCAAAATGCATTCAACCAAAAACCAATTAGTACAACAACAAAAATGTTAGAAGATGAAACCATAAAACAAAATTGTCAACAACCTGTAAATCAACTTGATGCAGCAACAAAAGGAATGGAAGATGACACTTGCAACAAAGATCTAGCAAAGCACAAAACACTCATGGAAAATGTGCGTTGCCCACCTTCAAAATTTGATGCAACTCTTTGTTCTTTTCTAAAACAAAAGCAAATAGTAGCCAAAGATGATATAGGGAAAGACTATGCAAATTTTTTATTTAAATTTGATATGTTTCCATTTTTTTAACATCAAAAAAAAGAAAAGTAGGTAGCATATTGTAATTTGTAAACAGACTATTCTAGACTTTGATAGGGAGATTTTTATATTGTCCCTTGCTTAAGCCTATCTATAAGATAGACAAATCATTATTCAAAATGTGCAACACAAATTTGATCAACCATTAAGGAAATAAACTAAAGGAGGGGTCTATTTATAATTGACCTATTTCAGTATCTTTTGCGATTATGTGTTTTATTTATTAACAAATTTCTAAAACTTATGAATATTGCAATCTTCAAATGATAAACAATAATAATTCATTATTTTACATTACAGATGACTTATTGAAATTTCAAAATATTTATTTGTAGACATAAATAACAAAAATAATACAATTTTTTTTTTGTAAAGTATCCATTGTAAAGTTGAAAATGAACCAGCCATTGGAAGACTAGAAATAATCAAATTCATTTGATCCGACATTATAAAATAATATAATAGAATCCCAAGCTAATATGATAATGACTTTATTTTCTTAGAACTTACAACCATACAACCATGTAAGTGCATTTAATCTATAGTTGTATGTATTGAACAATACTTGTACTATTTTAAGACTATATAAATGAAAATTCCTCAATAATTTTGGCACATTCATTGAATTGACACTTAAAATTTTATATATAGAGTGAAAATGAGCACATTTCGTAGGTTATAGACTACAAATTAGGACGTTATAAGAATAGTCGACATCCAAACAATCAAGTGATTTTTTTGAATATTGTAGTTTTTTTTGGAAAGAGATTTGGCCATTTCAATCTATTTTGAGAATGTTGTGGTTTACGTTGGATAATGCCCTCATCTTTTAGGTATTCCGTGAAAAAACGGACCTCGTCATCGGGCTCCACCCTCCTCGTTGGTCCTTTTTTTCACAGAATGCCTTTAGACTTGCGCATTACCCTATACTTAATATTTGCACTAGCCTTTTTAGTGATGTATGGGCCAAATGATGCATATGATAAGTCCCATCCTCAGGTAGCAACATAAGGTGTGTACACACCCAAAAGCACACCGTGCCTAAAACCACCATCATCACTCTCTCTACATTTCCAAACTCAATATGTACGTATGTGGAAGAACCAATTTCAGAACATGTACCCCAAACAACTTTGTTCCTTCACAACTTTTGAATACGGTATCCAAAGGCCACGTTCTTTGGTGTGTTAGAACCTCCTTTCACTTACCAACAAGAAAATGAATGAAAAAATTTGACCAGTCTATGAATAGTAATAGAGGTGGTGGGTTTAGGATACCCACCTTAGCACCACCCAGAGACTGCAAAACAGAGTCACTTTGGTATTGATCAACTTACAAAGACTGCAAAACAGAGTCACTTTGGTATTAATCAGCAGTTGGCCACCGCCCACAGCAAGGATTCACAGAAGTTGGCAGTCGTAGTACTGATAGCCACCCCTGCCAGCTGTCATGTGACACAACAATGTGACCAAATCTTAAAAACATGAGAGTATCCTCACTTGGGGCTCAAGATAAGCTTACTCTGGCAGGCGGGGGTCCATCAACTGACCATGTTTCTTAGCCTCTCGGTTTCACAACTAAGGTAGTCTGCTCTTAACCCCTAAAAGGACCGAGGTTTTTTTTCAGGGAGACATTGTCAAAAATTGCGGTTTTTTCATATGATATTCAAGAATGAAAATTGTGTAGTTTTCTTTTGAAGCTTTAAACATACAAAATTGAAGTAAAGTATTCTACTAGAGTGCACAAAAAATTTCAGGCCATTTGACCGCGCAGATTGAAAGATTATAACATTTGAAGTGTAAGAAATAATTTTTTTTCATTCCTACGAAACAAGGTCAGCAAACTTCAAGCCCTCTTTGAGAAAAATATTTGCTCCACACAAATATGAGGATTCTAACCATTCATCAGTATATGATGTTAGCTTCACTCATGATAATTTTTTAGAGGCAATTGAGATGTCTAGCTTACACTAAATCACCCTACTATGCAAGGAGGTTAAGTGAATTGGCAATACACTAGTCATTTTTGTTATTGATTTCTTGTGTGATGAAGAAATTTTACATTTGAAATTCAAATGGGGAAAAGTTAGAGGCAAACATTTGAAAAAATTTCAAGTATTTTAACTTCATAGATTGCAAGATAATAGGCCTTGAAGTTAGAAGAAAATGTTTTTCCTTCAAACCACCCCAACTTAGCTAACAAAGTTTGACTCCTCTTAGAATGTGATTTGAGAACTAAAATTTATTTTTCTTTAGACAATTGCATGCCATATTTTATTAGTTACAACCCTGCCAAATCCATTCTCAAGTTGATGATCCTTTTTGCAAAAGGTTCCCAAAAGATTCTCAAATTACCCAAGCTGCTTTAAAAGTTCAGGGCAGCATAACTTTTGATCTGGGCATTGGATCGGAAAAAACCTTAGTTTTTCACCAAGGAGGTATCTATTTACACATCGTGTCCAAATTTCATGAACATCTGACAAAAAATGGCTTTGTAGGAACCTACCCGAGATTTCTTGCGTACATTGAATGGACACTTGGTCCTTAGGGGGGTAAAGTGACCATTTAAGAGTTGATTGCCTTTGGGAGGAAGCTAAGCTCCTTGAAACAATTTTTAGTAAATTTTCATAGGATGAAAAACAAAATTGGTGTCAAATCCAAGTCGTTTCATATTTTTTGGACCTTTGTGGTACTAGTTACAAACTTTTGAAGTTGAAACACAATGGTCATTAAAAGCGACCACCTCCTAAAATGTACACTATAGATACATTGAAGAAAGCAAAATGTAACTTTGTGTCATGATTGCTTTTCGAGCATAATCGCTTTTTAGAGCAAACTACCATATGATATTTCAACGGATCAATATAAAGTTGTCAGTTGTCTCCCCATTTTATTGGCTTGTCATATATATATATATGCATCAAAGAGACAAAATGGGAGAACATGTGTTTTTTGGGTGGATGTGTGCATATTCATCCATTGAAAATTTTGCCTACAACGTGAAAATTCATATAAGAAATTTCAAAAACTTTGACCTTGTAGATTACAAGATATAAGCGTTTAAAGTGTAAACAAATGTGTTTCTTTTACTCCTTATCGTACAAGGTTAACACCTAAAGGACCATTGTTGGTTTGGCAGACATTTGGGATTTTGAGTAGGAATCTATGTGTTGAAGTTCTGTCTTGATTTTTTGAAACTTTTTGTGAAGTTAGAAAAATTGATAAGCTTCATGGAAATATAATTTTTTTTAGTCAATGCCCAGAACAAAAGTTATGTCCAAATAAGCTCAAAACAAGGGAGAAAGGGCAGCAAACAAAATTTTGCAAAAATTTAAAAAAAAATTGAGTGTATTTTCCCTATAGATTACCTTTTTTTCTATCAAGAAAGCTTTGATTCATTTCATTTGGATTTGTTATGAGAAAGTTTTGGACAATCTAATTTTTGGGCACTTGGACCATTTTCTTGAAAAGAATATCTTGTAGGATTCATTTTTGAATGCAATTTGTACAATTTCTCAAAAAAAAATGTTTTGGTTTAACAATGGTTAACAATGGTTTAGCTTTATAGCTACAACAATTTCACCGTTGGGATTGGTGCATTTTAATTCCATACAAAAGTTATTAATATTTTAGATTTTCCTTCATTAAAAGATATTTGAGGCCTCCAAGAGACTGCGAGTTATTCTGCATTCTTGCAGCGTTCCCAAACTGCAAAATGCAAGAAAGCTGCTCGGTTGATGTATTCGAGAGAGTGCCACGTCATTTTTGAAAAAAAAAAAAAAAAAATGGCTTGAAATGATATTTGGGAGAGATTTTTGTTTTTGTTTTTGTTTTTGAAAAAAAAAATTCTGACAGCTCGTACCTGCTGTTTACAAATCTGGCCAAATTGGAGAGCAAGCCTGACACGGCCCTCCAATGCCCTCAAATCTCTTCTAATGCTATCTTGTACCTACTTCTATTTAATAATTTTTTAAATAAGGAAAATTAAATTTTTTTGATTTGTTTCATTTTGCTAAAATTCCAACTCAATTCTCTACTATGAAGGTTTAATGCTCAAAACTCTGTAGTGCAAAAATTTAAAGTTAAAAACGTTCAAAGTCTAAAAAATCTAGTCCCACAATGTGTTGAAAAACTTGTTTTTTACACTTTAAATGCAAATATCTTGCTATATGTGCGGTCAAAAATTCTGAAATTTTTTCCACACATTGTCATACTAGTTAGGTATATGATCCTATAATTAGATTTAAAAAAAAATAGTTTCCAATTTTTTTACTCTTTGCTATAGAAATGGTAGTTTGAGTGTTTTTGGCAGAGAAATGGCCTTGGTCCTTGAGGGGTTAATATAGGACTTTTGAATCCTCTTCCTTTAAACTTTTTTCAATATAGATTTGATTAAAATGTAGTTTTCATGTTAAAAAAAATGAGTCAAGAATCCATTAAAAAAATTCAAGAAAATGTCTAAACATTGTCCACGTTTTTTGATTTTGTTTATAATGTCTTATTTTAAAGTATTTCCAAAAAATTAGCACTGCTAAACCAAAACACAACAAATAGAATTGGATTTCTTGCAATCACCCTAAAAAAGGGTTTAGATCACGTGCTATAACATTGTCACCATTGGGATTGACATTTTAAAATTCCATATCAACATTGTAAGATGTTTGTTCTTTTCTTTTACATTGAAACCCTTAAAGACAAGACATTCAAGTTTAGATAATGTATGAACACAGACATGTTCCAAACACATAAAATCCTAGGTTTTTCATCCATTTAATTGATGTAGATTTGTATGCTTGTTTTCTAATATTTGCACAATTCAAATTTTCAAGACCTCACTTGGGGCAAAATTCACTACCAGGGGCCATCAATTGACCATATTGCTTAGCCCTTTGGTTTTGATTAACCTCTAAATGACCAACATGCGTTTTGGGGCTATATAGAAATTTTGGGCAGGTATGTGTGACTAGAGATTTCTAAATTTCTGGCCCAAATTTCACTAGAAGGTGTGGATAAGGAATATCTTTCATATGCACTAAATTTCATGACATTTGAAAATATGAATAAAAAATTATGGCCTAATATATTACTTCTTTTCGTAACTAAGCAATCTGGGCAAATAAGAAAAAATCTCTTTTTTTATAAACAAAAATTTCAAATTTCTTTCCTATGTATACGTGGATAGTTTTGAATCATTCCATTTTGATCAATGAGTCAAAAGTTATGAGTTTTTTTGTTTGCGGGTAGTTTATGGATTTACTACTCTAAAATGAAATCATAGGATGTAGATTGTATATTACAACATTGCAACCATTGGAATTAGCATTTTTCAATTCCATAATTAAATTCTTAACAATTTTAGTATTTTGAATCATTCTCTACTACTATCAACTACTATTTTTTTCCTATATGTTTTACAATTTCAAATGATGTGAAATTTATCAAATATGTGGACAACTTGTCTAGAAAAAGAAAACTAAAGAAGCACCACCATTTTGGACATTTTTTCATAGAAAGTGAGCTTGTGAAGTGCAGCTGCCCTTTTTTCCGCAGGGCCAAAAATATGATTCCCGTGAATTTGGATGCTTATATTTTGCAATCCACGTGGTGGAAATCTCTGAAACTTTTACCACGTATTCTCAAGTTAGCATACTAAAAAATCATATGGTTATATGTGTCAAACAAAAAATTTAAAAATTTGGTATTTGTTCTAAAAATGGCAATTTTTGTGCATTTTTGGTAAAAATATAGTCATGGAACTTTAGAGGTTAAGGTAGTCTATTCTTAAAGCAACCAATTAAGAGTTGATTGACTTTTGGGAGAAGCTAAACTCTTTAAAACAATTTTCAGTAAATTTAGAGCACGGTCACTTTTAGAAGAGACTACCTTATAATATATCAATTGATCACTCCAAAGTTGTCATCTCTCCAAAGGAGAGACATATGTTTTGAGGGAGGTTGGGTGCATATCCATCCATTGGAAATTTGCCTACTATAGACAAGTATGAGAATTTGTGAAAGAAATTTCAAAAACTTTGACCTCGTAAAGTGCAAGATATTAGTGTTTAAAGCAAAAATGAATGTGTTTCTTTTTTTTCTTTAAAATACAAGCTTACAAGACTTTTGAATGCTCTTATCTTAAACTTCTTTAGTACAAATTTGATTTTAAGAAAAAATTTGATGTTAAAAAACTAAGTTGCGAGTCTATAAAAAAATTCAAGAAAAGAATCTAAACATTGAATGTCCATGTTTTTTATTTTGCACATAACGTTTTTATTTCAAGTATTTCCAAAAAATCACTAGTACTAAACCAAAATGCAACAAAAAAGAACTAAAATTTTGCAACCGTCCTAAAAAGGATTTAAATCACTTGCTATAACATTGTCAAATATTTTAGAGAGGGGTTTAGACTTTAGAAGGACATTTTCTTTAGCATTTTCAATTATCCTTGCTGAATTTCATCCATAACTTTTTTTTAGAGGCTTGAAATCTCAAATGCATTTTGGAGATGAATTTTAGATTGATTTTCTAACTTCTTCTAGTTCAACGTTTTTTAGAAAAAGTTAAATTACTATGCCAAAAATGAAGTCTAAAGTGAACACAACTCCTGCATTTTGACAATGAGTGGTCAAACTATCATCATAAAATTGTCTCATATTCTTTGACAATTCATCATAGACAATGGATTTCATTATAGAAAGACCTCTCCACCTATTATGCAGTGGATATGTATTGGCATCAAATTGTATTAGTAATTTTTCAACCTTTTGACTTTTTTTACAATTAGTTTTCTTTGGATTCGGTAAAGTGACTTGTTAATATTCAAATTGATTTGGCTATGAAATTCTTTGATTATTTTTTGTCAAAGATGACCTCTAGCTACGATAATCAAAGAAGATTTCTATAATATAGACACCTATAACAAAAGTGCATAGTCATTTGGCTCATGGGCTCTCGCTCCTAAGCTCAAGTAATAGCAACCCTCTATTTAACCCCTAAAGCACCGATCATTTTCACACAACATTTTCCCAAGGAGGAGCTTTAAGGCCCAACAATTTTCATAACTTTTGAATGCATGATTAAAAAGTTATTATATGATATCTAATTTTCAATGCTCGACAAGCACCTCAAAAAATCCTTAAAAAATCACCTTCTAACCCCTAAAGGCCCAAGGCCTTTTTTTTGCCAAAAAACACCCAAAATTGTCATTTCTATAGCAAAGAGTAAAAAAATAAAAATAAAAATAAATTTATACATCTAACCATAGGATGTTACACCTAAATAGTATAAAAATGTGTGGAAACAATTTCAGAATTTTTGACCCCATAGATTGCAATATATCTGCATTTAACCCCTAAAGGTCAAAGACTATGTTTTCACCAAAAACACTCTAAAAGACTAAAACTGCCATTTCTAATCTGAGTACCAAATTTTAGGACAAAAACTTTTTTGGACACATGTAACCATAGGATCTTCTAGTAAACTTGTTTGAAAATATATAGAAAAAATTTCAGAATTTTCCACCTTGTAGATTGCAAGATATTAGCCTTTGAATTGACAAAACCCCTTTTTTTGGCCCTGCAAAAAACCGGGCAGCTGCACTTCACAAGGTCACATTTAAATGAAAAAATGTCTAAAATGGTGGTTACTCCTTGGATTCATTCTTCAAAGCAAGTTGGCTGCATGCATGAAAAATTTCAGATCATTTGAAATTGTACAACATATAGGAAAAAAATAGGTTGTAGAAAGAAGTAGAGAGTGATTTAAAATATGAAATTGTTAAGAATTTGAATATGGAATTGAATAATGTCAATTCCAATGGTTGTAATATTGCAATAAACAATATACATCCTATGATTTTATTTTTTTTGAAAATATTAAAATTGAGTTAAATAAAGGACTTCAAAGTTTATTTTTGAGTAGGGAATCTACAGCTACCCGCAAACTAGAACACCTCATAATTTTTTATTTCATAAATCAAAATGGAGTAATTCAACGCTTTACGTGGACATAAATCTAAAGAACCAATTTCGAATTTTTATTTTTTTTTAAAAGTGATTTTTCAAAAAAAAATTGAACTGCCCGCTGACCATTGAAAATGACATATCATCCAATAACTTTTTAACCATGTAGTCAAAAGTTTTGAAAATTGTTGGGCCCTAAAGCTACTCCTTGGGCACATGTTGTGTGAAATTTTCAAAGAAAAAAAATAAAATTTCCATATGTAGTGAGCTGCCCAAAATCGCTATGTTGCCAAAAAATGCCGTTTGGTCCTTTAGGGGTTAAAGTGAAAAAAACAAATTTTTCAACACATTACAAGACTAGATTTTATGACTTTGAGCATTTTTAACTTAAATGTTTTGCACTATAGAGTTTTGAGCTTCAAATCTTTATAGTCAAGAATTGAATTGAGAGTCTAAGGGAAAAAAAATCCAAAAAAAACTTAATTTTGATTATTAAAAAAATTGTTAAGCAAAAGTAGATACAAGTTAGAAGGAAAATCTAAAATATTCATATCTTTTATATGGAACTAAAAAGCACTAATTCCAATGGTGAGATTGCTCTAGCAAAAGAACCAAACCTTGTTGACCTTTTTTTTTTGAAAAAGTATAAAAATTGCATTCAGAAATGAATCCTACAAGTTATTTTTTT
Organism: Neckera pumila; assembly: GCA_963969595.1. NCBI lineage: Eukaryota > Viridiplantae > Streptophyta > Bryopsida > Hypnales > Neckeraceae > Neckera > Neckera pumila. Next base: position 25,045,996 of record OZ018413.1, read on the forward strand.
CAAGAAGATGCTCTAAGTGCCTAAAAAACAAGACTGTCCATAACTTTCTCATAACAAATCCAAATGAAATGAATCAAAGCTTTTCAAATAGACAAAGATATAATCTATAGGGAAAAAATTAAAATTTGCAAATTTTTTTTTTGCGGCCCCCCAACGTTGTTTTGAGTTTATTTGGGTATAACTTTTTTTCCCGCGCATCAAATTAAAAAATACTTATATTCCCACAAAGCTTAGCAATTTTTCTATCTGCAAAAGAAAATTGGAAAATGACAACAGAAGTTCAGCCTGTAGGTACTTGCCCAAAATCCCATTTTTTCCCCGAAGGGACAATGGGCTTTTAATTCTCGGGCCGGTACCTACGGGCTGAATTTTTGTTGTGGTTTTTTAAAACTTTTTTAGAAGATAGAAAAATTGCTAAGCTTTGTGGGAATATAAGTTTATTTTTAATTGGTGCCCGGAAAAAAAAAGTTATGCCTAAATAAACTCAAAACAGTGTTGGGGGGCTGCCAAAAAATATTTGCAAATTTTTTTTTTTTCCTAAATTTATTTCTTATAGATTATATCTTTGCCTATTTGGAAAGCTTTGATTCATTTCATTTAGATTTGTTATGAGAAAGTTATGGACAATCTTGCTTTTGGGGCACTTAGAGCATCTTCTTGAAAAAAATAATTTATAGGATTCATTTCTGAATGCAATTTTTATACTTTTTCAAAAAAAAAAGGTCAACAAGGTTTGGTTCTTTTGCTAGAGCAATCTCACCGTTGGAATTAGTACTTTTTAGTTCCATATAAAAGATATGAATATTTTAGATTTTCCTTCTAACTCGTATCTACTTCTACTTAACAATTTTTTTAATAATAAAAATTAAGTTTTTTTGGGTTTTTTTTTTTCCTTAGACTCTCAATTCAATTCTTGACTATAAAGATTTGAAGCTCAAAACTCTATAGTGCAAAACATTTAAACTAAAAATGTTCAAAGTCATAAAATCTAGTCTTGTAATGTGTTGAAAAATTTGTTTTTTTCACTTTAACCCCTAAAGGACCAAACGGCATTTTTTGGCAACATAGCGATTTTGGGGAGTTCACTACATATGGATATTTTATTTTTTCTCTTTGAAGGTTTCACACAACATGTGCCCAAGGAGTAGCTTTAGGGTCCAACAATTTTCAAAACTTTTGACTACATGGTTAAAAAGTTATTGGATGATATGTCATTTTCAATGGTCAGCGGGCAGTTCAATTTTTTTTGAAAAATCACTTTTTAAAAAGAATAAAAATTCGAAACTGGTTCTTTAGATTTATGTCCACGTAAAGCGTTGAATTACTCCATTTTGATTTATGAAATAAAAAATTATGAGGTGTTCTAGTTTACGGGTAGCTATAGATTCCCTACTCAAAAATAAACTTTGAAGTCCTTTATTTAACTCAATTTTTAATATGTTTCAAAAAAAATAAAATCATAAGATGTATATTGTTTATTTCAATATTATAACCGTTGAGATTGACATTATTCAATTCCATATTCAAATTCTTAACAATTTCATATTTTAAATCACTCTCTACTTCTTTCTAGAACCTATTTTTTTCCTATGTGTTGTACAATTTCAAATGATCTAAATTTCTTCATGCATGCAGCCAACTTGCTTTGAAGAATGAATCCAAGGAGTAACCACCATTTTAGGCATTTTTTCATATAAATGTGACCTTGTAAAGTGCAGCTGCCCGGTTTTTTGCAGGGCCGAAACAAGGGTTTTTGTCAATTCAAAGGCTAATATCTTGCAATCTACAAGGTGGAAAATTCTGAAATTTTTAATAATAGTCTTAATCTCAAAAGGTGCACCAATGTAAACTATCTTTAGACTATTTGTAAAGAATAACATCAATTCCATTCAATTGGTGGTATTCCATGGGTCTTTTAACGTGGAAAAGACCTTAGACCTTTAAATTTTATAGATTTTATCATGAATAATTTTGTATAATTGTAGTATTATATACACTGTATTCAACTCTTTATGAAGTTTTTGTTGGACATCCATTACATTACATCATTGCATTCAGTAATACATACTCTGTATAAAACATGGCCAACTAGGAATCAATACACAACAATGATGTTGATCAAGTGTAATATTTATCAAGTGTAATGTTGACCACAGTGAAATATTTATTTGGTTGAATCATATAATTAGTTGCCAAGGCCAGCATGTGCCCCTACCACACTTTGTTAATCCCTCCGCATCAGAACAATCCCTACAATTTGGTTGCATACAGAAACCTAGAAAGATCAAAGCACATGTAGTGAATTCAATGAAGTATGAAAACAGGAACTTGATAAATTGATAAATCGACAAACTCTCCAACTCTTCTACCCCTACATGCGTATATTCTTCTACTCGTATACATTCATACTATTCAGGAGTAATAAGATAAAATTGGATCACAAAACGCAGGGTCACCATTCCTAACTAACAAACAGCTAAGTCTGTCCCTGTAGAACTGGCTTGTTTTTCGAGTAAAGTCCTAATCCAACATCCTCACATGCAGCTTTTGCTTTTAGGGTTCAATATAACATGTAATACGATCCGAAATCAAAAGAGAGTCGAAGATACAGAGACTCACGGATCAAAACTAGTGTCTGAAATGAGAAAAAAAAATATTAAGGGCATTCTCACCATGAAGCAGCTGATCGAGGTTACCGCGTGGAAGGAAGTCGTAAATCAAGAGCTTCACATTCGGAGAAGAGCAGAAGCCCTTGAGCTTCACCAGGTTCCGGTGCTTCACGGTTCCAAGAGTATCTAATTCATTCTCAAAGCTTTGTTCCGAATCCAAGCACGTCTTGAGTTTCTTCACTGCCAAGGTCGAGTGCTCATTCACTTATAGCTTGTCCAGCGTGAAATTGCCCCTTGTCAATGCCTCCACCAAAGGTATCGTCTTCGTCGTGATTAAATCATTCCCGTCTCGTATACAATTCTCATAAGGTCTCTTGTCGATAACGAACACCAAGTCTGCAGCACCATCATACTAGCCGGGCTGCTCATTCCCCTTCTCAGAAAAGGTAATCTTCGTGCCTTTCTTCCAACCAGGCTCGACCTCAATTGTGAGAATCTCCTCGACAAGCATGGTCCTCTCACTCGCATCGGCAAGACTCTTGGAGATCTTCATCTTCCGCGTGAATTTTTCATAGAACCGGTTCTGGAAACCTCTTTAACACCAATTCACTCCAAACAAAATTCACAAGCAGCTAGAATTCAAAATTCAAAATTCAAAACCCACCAAGAGCTAAAGCTCAAACTGCAGATGGCTTCCCCCCTCCAAACCAATCCATCCCCCGAGCATCTGCCGCCTAAACCCTAATTCCAACCTCTTCCGGAGTTCCCGCTTCGAGTTCCCCCGACTAATATCTAGATTGTTTGGGTCGAGCTTGAGACTCTTGGGACTTCTGCTTCAATACTAATAACCATAACGACTTCAAGAAATGTCGAAAAAATTCTTCCCTTGCGCTCAGCTCGCGCGCGATTTCAAGATCATAAGTGGCAGGGAGATGGTCACGAATTTTCTTGGACATGGCGCATTATTGGCAACGCAGAGGACCTGCGGCACAACTTTTTTAAATGTTGTTAGGGAATTAGCTCTTCTCTTGCAGAATCTTTGAAAATCAAGTTTACTTTAACATGCTCGAGGACCGTGCAGTCCATTGATACTAAACTAGTTGGAACAACTCATCAGAATCAAATACGACATTGCTCCCTCTGCATCATCTGTTTCCAAAGTTGGCGCATAACAAAAGATGATCGATGCGCTCACCTGATCGAACGAGGCGCGATCCAAGGTAACCGGGATTGCTGATTAGAAGCAAGGGTTGATTTGAGGAGAGACTGGTAGCTTGTAACACCGAAAATCCAGCCCTTGCAAATCTCCCGATGGCGAAGCTCTCCAGGTCCTGTTGAAGTCGAGAGATCCTGCGCGGCGTTCTCTACGTTCTCCGTTCCCAGCAGCGCCGAAGTTCCCCGTCAGGGGACGCTCAGGGGAGCGTAAGCGTCTCCTGATGGGGCCCATAAAAATTACCTTTATTATCTCCCTTTGTTGATAAATGACATGTTTTATTTTATTTTTTGACAATAAATGATAAAATTTTACTTTATTTTTGATAGTGAATGAAAAATTTTACTCTTGTTTTTACTTTTTATGATAAATTTTACTTTCAATAGTGAATATAAACTTTTATTTTAGTTTTTTCCTATTGATGAATACTTTTACTTTATTTTTTATTATAAATACAAAGAGTTTGAGAAAAAAATATTACAAATTTATATTTCTTCTTTTGTGAATCTTTTATCACCTTCATTTAAATTCATTAGACTCTAATATAACTATTATTAGTTGAATTCTTACAGTTGGAAAAATGACTACAAATACCAATGAAAAGAAAAAACTGTCTCAAAATGCATTCAACCAAAAACCAATTAGTACAACAACAAAAATGTTAGAAGATGAAACCATAAAACAAAATTGTCAACAACCTGTAAATCAACTTGATGCAGCAACAAAAGGAATGGAAGATGACACTTGCAACAAAGATCTAGCAAAGCACAAAACACTCATGGAAAATGTGCGTTGCCCACCTTCAAAATTTGATGCAACTCTTTGTTCTTTTCTAAAACAAAAGCAAATAGTAGCCAAAGATGATATAGGGAAAGACTATGCAAATTTTTTATTTAAATTTGATATGTTTCCATTTTTTTAACCTCAAAAAGAAAAGAAAAGTAGGTAGCATATTGTAGTTTGTAAACAGACTATTCTAGACTTTGATAGGGAGATTTTTATATTGTCCCTTGCTTAAGCCTATCTATAAGATAGACAAATCATTATTCAAAATGTGCAACACAAATTTGATCAACCATTAAGGAAATAAACTAAAGGAGGGGTCTATTTATAATTGACCTATTTCAGTATCTTTTGCGATTATGTGTTTTATTTATTAACAAATTTCTAAAACTTATGAATATTGCAATCTTCAAATGACAAACAATAATAATTCATTATTTCAAATTACAGATGACTTATTGAAATTTCAAAATATTTATTTGTAGACATAAATAACAAAAATAATACAATTTTTTTTTTGTAAAGTATCCATTGTAAAGTTGAAAATGAACCAGCCATTGGAAGACTAGAAATAATCAAATTCATTTGATCCGACATTATAAAATAATATAATAGAATCCCAAGCTAATATGATAATGACTTTATTTTCTTAGAACTTACAACCATACAACCATGTAAGTGCATTTAATCTATAGTTGTATGTATTGAACAATACTTGTACTATTTTAAGACTATATAAATGAAAATTCCTCAATAATTTTGGCACATTCATTGAATTGACACTTAAAATTTTATATATAGAGTGAAAATGAGCACATTTCGTAGGTTATAGACTACAAATTAGGACGTTATAAGAATAGTCGACATTCAAACAATCAAGTGATTTTTTTGAATATTGTAGTTTTTTTTGGAAAGAGATTTGGCCATTTCAATCTATTTTGAGAATGTTGTGGTTTACGTTGGATAATGCCCTCATCTTTTAGGTATTCCATGAAAAAATGGACCTCCTCGTTGGGCTTCACCCTCCTCGTTGGGCTTCACCCTCCTCGTTGGTCCTTTTTATTCACAGAATGCCTTTAGACTTGGGCATTACCCTATACTTAATATTTGCACTAGCCTTTTTAGTGATGTATGGGCCAAATGATGCATATGATAAGTCCCATCCTCAGGTAGCAACATAAGGTGTGTACACACCCAAAAGCACACCGTGCCTAAAACCACCATCATCACTCGCTCTACATTTCCAAACTCAATATGTACGTATGTGGAAGAACCAATTTCAAAACATGTACCCCAAACAACTTTGTTCCTTCATAACTTTTGAATACGGTATCCAAATTCCACGTTCTTTGGTGCGTTAGAACCTCCTTTCACTTACCAACAAGAAAATCAATGAAAAAAATTTGAGACTGCAAAACAGAGTCACTTCGGTATTGATCAACTTACAAAGACTAATTTAATCAGCAGTCGGCCACCGCCCACAGTAAGGATGCACAGAAGTTGGCAGTTGTAGTACTGATAGCCACCCCCTGCCAGCTGTCATGTGACACAACAATGTGACTAAATCTTAAAAATATGAGAGTATCCTCACTTGGGGCTCAAGATAAGCTGACTCTGGCAAGCGGGGGTCCATCAACTGACCATGTTTCTTAGCCTCTCGGTTTCACAACTAAGTTAGTCTGCTCTTAAAGTGACCATTTAAGAGCTGATTGTCTTTTCAGGGAAGCCATAAAACTTCTTGAAACAATTTTCGGTAAATTTTAGTAGGAAGAAAAATGGAATTGACATCAAACCCAAGTTGTTTCATATTTTTTGGACCTTTGTGGTATTAGTTACAAATTTATGAAGTTGAAACGCAATGGTCACTAAAAGCGACCATGTCTTGACATGTACATTGTTGATACATTGAAGAAAGCAAAGTTAATATACCTCTGTGTCATAATTGCTTTTAGAACATGGTCACTTTTTAGAGCAAGTTGATAATATTTCAATGGATCAATCCAAAGCTGACATTCAAATTTAGAACAATGTATGAATACAAACATGTCCCAAACAGATAAAATCCTAGTTTTTTCATCCATCTAATTGATGCAAATTTCTACGCTTGTTTTCTAATATTTGTACAGTTCAAATTTTCAAGAACCTTTTTTCAAGACCTACTTGGGGCTAAAGTTACTAGCAGGGTTCATCAATTGAACATATGGCTTAGTTCTTCGGTTTCACAACTAAGGTAAACCTGCCTATGCCAGGCAGACCACCTAATGCAGACATCTACAAAACCATCCATTAGAGTCTTACATTGACCCATTTCAGATTTTTGTCAATAAATGAGATTATGACTTTATTATGTTGGTTAGTGGCCAAAATCAATGCTTTGGGAGATGGCTATGGAGTTATTAGTTATTAGTATAAGTGTCATAGGACACTTACACCTTTCTAGTGTAAACTTGCCATAGAAAGTTTCTTTTTATTCTTTCATGTCATGGCCATGTTAGGAAATCTTGTAGCCATGTTTGAAAATTTGGTGACTGCTTTAGGTGGTAAGATGACCATTACGGAAACACTTTTTGTTGATTTGGGGTAGTCTACAGACTCTTTTAAACTAATTGGGCAGAACACTTTGAAAATTCATAACCAATTCATATTTTGTCCAAAAAATAAAATTTCAACTGCTTCCTTTATGTCTCACATTTGTCTTTGTATAGAAAATTGATTTTTTCTCCTAATGGCAATGGCCCAAACCACTCATTCTACCTGCAGGTTTACTTTGAGGTGATCTACTCTTAACCCCTAAAGGACCGTTGTCCGTTCATGGGACAAATGCGTTTTTTGGGCAGGTATCTACAGGCTGGCGTGTAGTCTATAAAGAGGGTGACTATACGATAATAACTGGTGAATCTAAACTCTTCAGCGAGGGAAAAAAGTAGGAAAACTACCTTCACCTTTCATTCGTTGTGCGAACCCTCCCAGCTACTTTTTCAGGCTTCCCCCATTGCAAAAAGATCTATTCTATTATTTTCAGGCATTCACTGTAACAGACAATCATTGTTCCGCGAAATGCTTTAATATTTGCCACCCGATAGGGTAAGAATATTAAACTACCAGACAGGACAGAGAGAATCAAACGTACGAAAACAAACTAATTTGGCAACGCCCTGCTCGATGAAATTTTGTTGTGGTTTTTTGAAAGTTTTTTTTGAAGATAGAAATACTAATAAGCTTTGTGGGAATATAATTTTTTTCACAATTGGTGCCCGGGAAAAAACATTATGACCAAATAAGCTCAAAACAGGGGATGACCAATAGCCCGGGTAGCAAAAAAAAAATGGACAAAAATTTGAATTTTTTTTTAAATTTGATTTCTCATAGATTATATTTTGTCTGTTTGGAAAGCTTTGATTCATTTCATTTGGATTTGTTATGAGAAAGTTATGGACATTCTTGTTTTTTGGGCAATTAGAGCATCTTCTTGAAAAAAATAACTTCTAGTATTCATTTTGGAATGCAATTTTTCAAATTTTTCATTTTTTTTTTTTGCATGATTTATGTTACTTGCTAGAACAATCTCATCATTGGGATTATTGCATTTTAATTCCATCTAAAATATATGAATATTTTAGATTTTCCTTCTATTTTGTATTTACTTCTACTCAACAATTTTTTAAAGAATGATAATGAACTTTTTTTGAATTTTTTTTTCCTAGACTCTCAACTCAACTCTCCACTATAAAGATTTAAAGTTCGGAACTCTGTAGTGCAAAAGTATTAAGTTAAAAATGTTCAAAGTCAAGAAATCTAGTCTTGCAATGTGCTGGAAAGTTTATTTTTTTCACTTTAAACGTAGATATCTTGCAATCTGTGGGGTCAAAAATTCTGAAATTTTTTCCACACACTCTCATACTAGTTAGGTGTAAGATCCTATGGTTAGATGTGAAAAAAAAACATTTTTCAATTTTTTTTCCTTTTTGCTATAGAAATGGCAGTTTTGAGTGTTTTTTGGCAAAAAAAGGGCCTCAACCCTGTAGGAGTTAAAGCGACCATTTAAGAGTTGATTGACTTTTGGGGGAAGCTAAACTCCTTAAAACAATTTGGTTCATCAATTGACCATATTGCTTAGCCCTCCGGTTTCACAATTGAGGTAGTCTACTCTTAAAGCAACCGTTTAAGAGTTGATTGACTTTGGGGGAAGCTAAATACTTTAAAACAATTTTCAGTAAATTTTGAGTACGGTCACTTTTAGAGGAGACTACCTTACAATATATCAATTGACCACTCCAAAGTTGTCATCTCTCCATTTTATTGGCTTGCCATCTGCATCAAAGAGCCAAAATGGGAGAATACATGTTTTTGGGTGCATATCCATTCATTGGAAATTTTGCCTACCATAGACAAGTATAAGAATTTGTGAAAGAAATTTCAAAAACTTTGACCTTGTAAAGTGCAAGATATTTGTGTTCAAAGCCAAAAAATGTGTTTCTTTATACTCCTTATCATACAAGGTTACAAGACTTTTGAACCCTCTTACCTTAAACTTTTTCCAGTACAAATCTGATTTTAAGAAAAAATTCAATGTTAAAAAATTGAATTGAGAGTCTATAAAAAATTCAAGAAAAGAATCAAAGCATTGAATGTACACATTTTTTATTTTGTACAATTTAAAGTAATTCAAAAAAATCATTAGTACTAAACCAAAATGCAACAATCAAGAATTAAATTTATTGCAATCATCCTAAAAAGTATTTAGATCACTTTCTATAACATGTCAAACATTTTAGAGAGGGTTGGGAAGGACATTTTCTTTAACATTTTCAAACAAGTTTGTTGAATTTTATCCATAATTTTTTTTTAGAGGCTTGGAATCTCAAATACATTTTGGACATGAAATTTAGATTGATTTTCCAACTTCTTCTAGTTCAAAGTTTTTTAGACTATGTTATTCTACTATGCCAAAATGAGGTCTAAAGTTCTACAGTGAACAAAAATCAGTTTTTGGCAATGAGCAGTCAAGCTATCATCATAAAATTGTCACATACTCTTTGATGATTCATAATACATAGACAATGGATTTCATTATAAAAGACCTCTTCACCTATTATATAATAGGCATGTGTTGGCACCAAATTGTATTGGTATCTTTTCCAACATTTTGACTTTTTCTACAATTAATTTTCTTGAGATTTGGCAAGGTGACTTGTTAATTTTCAAAATCATTTTGCTTTGAAATTTTTAATTATTTTTGGTCGAAGGTGACCTCCTGCTATGATAATCAAGGAAGGTTTCTATAATATAGACACCTACAACATAGGTGTATAGTCTTTTAGGCTCATGGGCTCTCACTCCTAAGCTCATGTAATAGAAACCTTCTATTTAAGCCCAAGGGTGAATAGGTGGATGGACAAAAAAGTCTTTTTTGGAATTACCCTCAATTTATATTGGCCTTGATATAAATTGATTACAGAAAAATATGTAGAATGTTTCAAGAAAATAATTAAGAATTTCAGTTATTTGTAAGTGCAAAAATGACCTTATCAAAGTGCATGAAAAAATGTTCAAAACTTCAAATGGATGAAGACTTCTTCAAATTTATGATTTATCTCTAAGGAATTCAAAAAGTATCCAAACAAATGAAAGATTTGAAATTCAAAAACAAAGAAATTGTCATGTTGAAATATATTGTGAATAAAGTATAATTTATTTTGTCAAAATGTAGTAAAATCAATGGCATACAGAAAGATAGGACTAAAATAACTACACTTAAAATTGAATCCTTTCTAAAACCAACTTCTATAGATTCTTACCTAAAGTGCATTTCATTATTTATATGCATCTAGGGTTTGTTATAGACACAACTACTATCATTACTTTGAAAATTTATAGTTTGTTTATAGGGTGTTCAACAAATGCATTCTACAAAGATTCTTAAATCCCCTTTTGACTACCAACAAGACTCCACAAAGATTACAATATAAGAATGTGAACCATGTTGAATTGTTTGATAGGTTGCATTTAGGTGTAGCTATCTTAACCACCTCAAGATTAATCCAAATATCTTAAATTGTGAAGATGTGTTATAAAATGCAACTTAAAAAAATACCTTTTATAACTTTAATACTTGGCGGTTGACATTGGAAAAGCATAAACATTTTAATCATAGCAAAATCTTGGCAAATTAGTTGTACACTCTTTGATGAAAGTGATCTATTGTGACAATGTACCCCAAAGTGGCAGGCATTGCCAATTGTACTCACAATCACTTGATTTGAACTATAGATAAGTTTGTGACAATTTCTAAGTGAAAGTTCTTTGGATGGATTTGAAATATCCTCCAAAGTGGTAAGCCTTGACAATTGTACTCACATTTTTTGGGAGAAAGAAATAATCTTTGAGTGCAAATCATTAGAATGGATTTGAAATGTCCCCCAAATGGCAGACCTTGACAATTGCACTAGCATTCACTTGATTTGAAGTTTAGATAAGTTTTAAATAACTTTTGAGTGCAAGTTGTTGGAATGGACTAGAAATGTCCCCAAAGTGGCAAGTCGTGCCATTTGTATTGACAATCACTTGATTTGAATTCTAGATAAGTTAGTGAATTTTTTGGAATGAAAGTTGTTGGGATGCATTTAAAATGCCGCTTAAACTAGAAGGCTCTACTAATTGTACTCCTATTTACTTGATTTGAACTATTGATATAAGCTAGTGACATATTTTAAGCGCAAGTCATTGGGATGGATTAGAAATGTCCTCCAAAATGGAAGGCATAGCCAATAGTACTCTTGTTCACATGATTTCAACTTTAGATAAGTACTAATTAGTTTTTTAGCGCAAGTAGTGAAAATGGATTTGAAATGGCCCTCAAAGTGGCAATGTCCCTCAATGTCCCTCAAAGTGGCCCATGACAACATTACAAAAAATTTGAGGCCTCAACAAGGTTGCTGAGTCTGGCCCCCCTATGGTGATATTATAGAAAAAAAAATTGAAAATTGAAAATGTGACGTGGTTGCATTTCGACTACATTAGTGTTGTCAGTGCCACGTCAGCGCCACATCATTTTGAAAAAAAATTAATATTTTTTTCAATTTTTTTTTCCCGTAATTGCACCCCGCAGGGGCCAAAAATCACGCACTCAGAGTCTTGTTGAGGCTTGAAATTTTTTGTAATGTTGCACTTACATTCACTTGATTTGAACTATAGATAAGTTTTAAATAATTTTTGAGTACAAGTCGTTGGGATGGATTAAAAATGTCCCCCAAAGTGGCACGCCCTAGGAATTGTATTCACATTCATTTCATTTCAGCTATCAATAAGTTCTAAATAATTTTTGAATGCAAGTTATTGAGATGGATTTGAAATTTTCCCAAAGTAGTAAACCTTACCAATTGTACTTACATGCACTTGATTTGGACTATAGATAAGTTTGTGACAATTTTTGAATAGGAGTTGTTAGAAAAGATTTGAAATGTCCCCCCAAAGTAGTAGACCTAAACAATTGCACTGACATTCACTTGATTTGAACTATACATAAGCTCTAAATAATTTTTGAGCGCAAGTTGTTAGAATAGATTCAAAATGTCCCCCAAAGTGGTAGACCCTGACAATTGCACTGACATTTACTTGATTTGAACTATTGCTAAGTTTTAACCCCTAAAGGGCCAAGGTCTTTTTTTTGCCAAAAAACTCTCAAAATTGCCATTTCTAGAGCAAAGAGTAAAAAAATCTGAAAATTATTTTTTTTGCACATCCAACCATAAGATATTATACCTAACTAGTATGACAATGTGTGGAAAAAATTTCAGAATTTTCGACCACACAGATTGCAAGATATCTGTGTTTGAAGTGGAAAAAACAAGTTTTTCAGTACATTGCGGGACTAGATTTTTTGACTTTGAACATTTTTAACTTAAATTTTTTGCACTACAAAGTTTTGAGCTTTAAATCTTTCTAGTGGAGAATTGAGTTGAGAGTATAGGATAAAAAAAGAAATTCAAAAAAATTTACTTTTTATTCTTAAGAAAATTGTTAAGTAGAAGATAATACAAAATAGATAGAAAATCAAAATAATAATATCTTTTAGTTGGAATTAAAATGCACTAATCCCAATGGTGAGATTGTTCTAGTACAAAAACTAAACCATGTGGAACTTCTTTTTTAAAATTGCAAAAAGTGCATTCCAAAATGAATCCTACAAGTTATTTTTTTCAAAAAAATGCTCTAATTGCCCGAAAAACAAGATTGTCCATAACTTTCTCATAAAAAATCCAAATGAAATGAATCAAAGCTTCCCAAGTAGACAAAAATGTAATCTATAGGAAAAAAAATTCATAAAAAAAAATTAAATTTTTTGCAAAATTTTTTTGCTGCCCCTTCTCCCCTGTTTTGAGCTTGTTTGGGCATAACTTTTTTTCCCGGGCACCGATTGAAAAAAAAATTATATCCCCATGAAGCTTATTATTTTTTCTATCTCCAAAAAAAGTCTTAGAAAATCACAACAAAATTTCAGCCCATAGGTACCTGCCCAAAATCCCATTTGTCCCCCGAAGGGAAAATGGTCCTTTAGGGGTTAAAGTGAAAAGAACAAGATTTTCAGCACATTGCGGGACTAGATTTTTTGACTTTGAACATTTTTAACTTAAATTTTTTGCACTACAAAGTTTTGAGCTTTAAATCTTTCTAGCGGAGAATTGAGTTGAGAGTCTAGGATAAAAAAAGAAATTCAAAAAAACTTAATTTTCATCTTAAAAAAATTGTTAAATAGAAGATAGTATAAGATAGAAGGAAAATCTAAAATATTAATATCTTTTAGATGGAATTAAAATGCACTAATTCCAATGGTGAGATTGTTCTAGCAAGAAAACTAAACCATATGGAACTTTTTTTCTTGAAAAATTGCATTCCAAAATCAATCCTACAAGTTATTTTTTTCAAGAAGATGCTCTAATTGCCCAAAAAACAAGATTGTCCATAACTTTCTCATAAAAAATCGAAATGAAATGAATAAAAGCTTTCCAAATAGACAAAATATAATCTATGAGCTTATTTGGGCATAACTTTTGTTCCCGGGCACCAAGTGAGAAAATAAAATTATTATATTTTCAAATTATATTCCCACGAAGCTTATCATTTTTTCTATCTTCAAAAAAAGTTTCAGAAAATCACAACAAAAATTCAGCCCCTAGGTACTTGCCCAAAATCCCATTTGTCCCCCAAACGGACAATGGTCCTTTAGGGGTTAGATAACTTTTGAGTGCAAGTCGTTGAGATGGATTAGGAATTTTCCAAAGTGGCAGACTTTGCCAATTTACTCACATTCACTTGATTTGAACTATAGATTAGTTCTAAATAATTTTTGAGCGCAAGGGGTTAGAATGGATTTGAAATGTCCCCCCAAGTGGTAGACCTTGACAATTGCATTGACATTCACTTGCTTTGAACTAAAGATAATTAAGTTTTAAATAATTTTTGAGTGCAAGTCATTGAGATGGATTAGGAATTTCCTCCAATTTGCTCACATTCATTTGATTTGAACTATAAATATTTTCGTGACAATTTTTGAGCCCAAGTTGTTAGACTAGATTAGAAATGTCCTCCAAAGTGGTAGACCTAACAATTGCACTGACATTCACTTGATTTGAACTATAAATAAGTTCTAAATAATTTTTAGTGCAATCCTGTTGAGATGGATTTTAGATGTTCCCAGAGTGACAAGCCCTGCCAATTGTACTCACATTCAATTGATTTGAACTATAAATTAGTTAGTGAACATTTTTGAGCAAAGTCATTGAGATGCACTTGAAATGTCCCTTAAACTAGAAGGCTTTGCCAGTTGCACTAACATTCACTTCATTTGAACTATAGATAAGTTTTAAATAACTTTTGAGCACAAGTCATTGGGATGGATTAGAAATGTCCCCCAAAGTGGCAAACCTTGCAAATTGCACTCGCATTCATTTCATTTGAACTTTTTATAAATTTGTTCCTTTTTTTAATCGCAAGTTGTTGGGATAGATTTGAAATGTCCCCAAGAGTGATAGGCCTTGCCATATTTACTCACATTCACTTGATTTGAACTATAGATTTGTTAGCTACAATTTCAGAGTGAAAGTTTTTGGATGGATGTGAAATGTATTCCAAAGCGACAAGCGTTGCTACGTACTCACATTCACTTGATTTGAACTCTAAATAAGTTCTAAATAAATGTTGAGCAAAATTGTTTAGAGGGATTTGAAATATACTCAAAATGGTAGCTACAACTCTATTTGATACTGACATTATTTGATTTGAACTATAAATAAGTTCATTATTAATTTTGAGTGAAAGTCGTTCACATAGATTTGTAATGTGATATGGGCTCAATTTATTTTAATTTTTTGTTTTTTAACTTTTACTTTCATTTTATTTTTGTTGGTATTTTTTTTTAGCACATTTTTATTTTCTATATAGGCTTTTATAAATATAACATTCAATATTCTTCATACACATTGCCTTTCTTTTATGCACCCTCCTCATCACATTAGATCTCTACTTGTCTACTTAGCTATTGATGGAGTACTACTGAATGTGGAGTATTCCACACCATCTTTAGTAGAACTACGACTGTGACAATACATGTTTTTTAATGTAATGAAATTATTCTATCCTATATACTTGATTATTTAAATTTAAAATTTAAAATTTTTAACTTCTAAATGAAGGAATATTATTTATTCTATGCATGGAAGACTTTAATAAATTGAATAAGAGAATCATTTTCCCACAATCTATGAGAGCATTTCCAAGGCTTAACTCCTCCTCCTTTCGTCCCCAATTAATAAGTGTCCCATTTCAAGAAAGTCCATGCCTGCACACAGTGATATAATTAGTAGTAACTGTTGGCAGAAAAATTATATTATCCATGCAGTGTATCATATTATCATTGCACTGAGAAAGCGGCACTCAGCATATTCGGCCTCGATGTTTTCTACAAACTATATATTTCCATACTAATTAATACCCAAATACTAATTCAATACTCACAGTTCACTCAGGACAAGGTCAACCCAGTCAATGATAATCTTTAATACGGTAAAATTAGTAAGAATATATAAAAAAGAAAGGAAGTGAAAGAACCACCATTTATCACAATTCTAGCCAGTAATTTAGAATCCCAATGAATTTAGTAAAATTAATTAATCCCAGTAATTTAGAATCCCAGTAGACAGTCCTGGAATATAATCAACATTAATATTTGCCATTGGACTCACTTCACTCTACTGTACCGTACCGTAGTAAGTTAGTAAGTTACTCCGTAATTTTCAAATTTTCAAAGTGCTCAAGCCACGGCCACGTTTCGAACTGCCAAACAAACGGTCGACGGATGACGAACGAAAACCCTCCGTCCGTCCGTCCGTTCGCCTCGGTCGGCGCGTCTCCGTCCTTGGAACTTGAAATCACCCGGCGGTTCTTCGGGTGCGCCTCCCCACGAGGTCGTCCTCCCGCCCGAGGAAAGGCCCGCCCACCCTTCGTCTCCTCCATCTCTGTCACACAGCCATCGTTGCAGAGCCCTGCACCAGTCGTCGCCATAGCCAGCAAGTGATCCAGCGTGGCTGTCTTTGTTTTTACCACCTCCCCCACTACCGGCTTTTGCGCCTTCCGTCCTCCACCTCGTCGCCATCATCATCATCATCACCCTGGAGCCATCCGACTTGGAAAGAAAGATTGATCAATTCTCCTCAATCAGTCAGCTCCCCATTTTGCAGAAGACAGACAGGAGAAGATTCACACATCAGACAGTAGAGTGAGCAACCACCCTTCTTCCTGATCGCGCCATCATTGCTCGAAAGGCGGCCTGTTGTGTTGTGGGTGCTGCCTGCTGAGATCATGTGCAGCAGCTGGGGTAGGGTCGCAGGAGCTTCTACATTCCGCCAGGGCGGGATCCTGGCTGCAAAGGTGGAAGCTTGAGCAGCTTGATCGAGCAGTTGGGGCCGGGCGTCGGTGTCGGCAGCGGTAAATTGCTGTGGCGACTGTGGTGTGTGTGTGCGAGAGCGATGGGATAGGTTTGTGGTGGGGGACGACTCAACTGTGCGTGCGTGGGTGGGTGGGTTTCTGTTTGTAATGTGCTTCCGAGGCTTCCATGGAGGTAGCTGGAAGGTGAGGGAGGGCGGTTAGGACGTTTGCCGTGTTTAAGGTTACGGGCAAGGGCGGGTGTTGGTTTCGACGTCGACATCTGGTTGATCTGAGGTTTTGGTGTTGTGAGTTGGCCACGGATTGTGCGCAGGTCAGTTGCCCTCCTTGTTGATCTACGCGTGCTTCTTCTCGTGCCAAGAGAATGAAGCGTCCTTGTGAGTTGAGCTCCTTGTTGATCTGCGCGTAGCTCTTGTCGTTTTTGGTTTTTGAATCAAGGTTGGGAGTTTTTGTTTTTGAGTGGGAGCTTGTGGTTCGCTGGGTCTTGGACGGCCCTTTCGCAGAGTATGCATTGGCTTCCTGCAGTAGTTCTGATAATCGTGTACAGAAGTGGCCGGGTTCTGAAGTGGTCCTACTATTTTGGGGTCTTTCCAATCAATCCATTCGTTCTCTTTGTGGTGTAGGATCGGCGGGAGTCTCTATGGCGTTTGGGGTCTCGCCGGCGAAGGTGTCCCACGACCTTTCGTCGGCGTTTGGGAAAGGCTTGCAAGGGTTGAAGGTGGAGACCATGGCGACCAAGCCCAAGAAGAGTTTGCCGGGTCGGGCCCTGGCGGAGAGCGTCCTGCTGGGAGTGTTCACCCTCACTCTAGCGGCCCTCCCCGTGGTCGTGACCCGCGTCCCTGCGCCGGAGTCGCTCCTTCCCATGCTGGAGCTTCTGCAGGACTGGTGCACGCCGTCCATCTGCTTCGTGGTGCTCATCGTCGGGGTGCTGGTGGCCACCTCCGGGGTGTGGGGCTCCGACGCCGGGAGCGTGACGACGCCGGAGCAGAACCACAAGACGATCACGGAGGCGGCAGCAGGGTATCTCACGACCCCGGGGCCTGTGTCGGCCACCCAAATAAACCCCTTGCGCATGCCGGACATCTTCTTCTCCGCGACCGAGGCCACGGCGGCCCGCGCGCAGTTGCAGTCGCAGTCGACCGCGTTCCTCATGGGGCGCGTCGCGGCGCAGCCGACGTCCGTCCTGGTGCCCGTCTATTACCCTGCCTTGGGTCCTCCGCCAGAATCCAAGGAGATGGAAGCCCTCGGACCCAGGCATTTTGAATTGAATGGCGGGGAGAGGTTCGTTGGCGAGGACAGGTTTGTCGGTGACAGATTTGGGTCCCGGGTCGAGGACAGATTTGGGTCTCGGCGACTGGAGGAGAGATTCTCGCCCGAGAGGTTCATTGCGTCCAAAGGCGAGGACAGATTTGGGCCTAGCCGGGTGGAAGAGAGATTCTCGCCCGAGAGGTTTGTGAATCCCCAAGCGGAAGAAATGTACGTGCCCCAAGTGCAGGAAATGTATCCCGAAGTGGATGAGAGGTATGTGCCCCAAATGCAGGAAATGTACCCCGAAGTGGAAGAGCAGTATGTTTCTCCCCAAGGGCAGGAAAGGTATCCCGAAGCGGAGGAGCGGTATGTGCCCCCGCAAGGGCAGGAAAGGTATCCCGAAGCGGAAGAGCGGTATGTGCCCTCCCATGGGCAGGAAAGGTATCCCGAAGCGGAGGAGCGGTATGTGCCTCCCCATGGGCAGGAAACGTATTCCGAAGCGGAAGAGCGGTATGTGCCCCAAGTGCAGGAACCCTACCCCGAAGTGGAAGAAGAAGGGTATGAATCCCAAGATCAGGACAGCAGATTCGAGGCCGAAGAGGACATGTACGTGCACGAGGACGACAGCCCCGGCTATGTCGAAAGCCGCCGATACAGTCCACCGCATGTCGAAAGCCCAACTCGGCATGACCATGACGATGACGAAACTCGATCATGGGAATCGGAAGACGAGGCTCGAAACGAGCCAATCTCGGACCTGATTCCTCCTGCCGACGGAGAAGAAGAATTCGAACACGAATACGTCGAATCCGAGACCGAGGAAGTGGAGCCCCAAGTGCAACAACTGAGACCAGATGTCGACCACAACCCACACGAAAGCAGCAGCTACGAGGATGATGAGCCTGAGCCATCACCCCCCCCTGCACCCCAACTGCCTCCCTCTCCCTCTCCCTCTCCCTCTCCCTCTCCTTCTCTGTCTCCTTCTCCCTCTCAGAGATCCACTTCCAGCACAAATGCAACAGGAAAGCCTCCCCCAGTGTCCACACCAGTGATTGTGCAAAAATCTACGCCTCCTGAACCTGTCACCACGAATTCTCCTCGGGATCTCATAACGACGCGTCCTTCTGTTCTGCCCCCGCGGACTCCGCCGAGGCATGCGAGTGGGAGGCGTCCATTGGCCAGCTCCTCGTCTAGAAGCTACGCGGAGTTCGTGCGAAGAACTTCCACTTTTGCACCACGGACTTCCAAGGAGCCTCCTCCATCAGTTGGTACCACTCCTAAGACACCCTCCGAACCTGTAAAGCCTGTGGAGCTTCCCAAAGGAGGGAGGACGAACTCCACATTAGCTGGTTCGACCTTGACGAAGCAGGCGTCGATGCCTGCACGGCGGCCCCGTGAAGTGATGGTGGTGGATGACGACAAGCTGGAGGAGACTTTGAAAACGCAGGGTCTTGGGGAAGAGGACGATGTAGACCAGCGTGTAGAAGCGTTTCTGAAGAATTTCAGGGAGCAGATGAGATTGCAGAGACAGGAGTCGTTGCAGCGGCACCGCCGGGCTCTTTGAGGGATATGGGATCCATCCTTTTTTCAGCTGTTTTTTTGTTTCTGGGCCTGGGATTCAGGTTCCTCATAAAATTTTGTTGGCTGGCTCTGGACCGAAGGGGAAGGAGAGTAGGCTTGGCAACGACAGAAATGAAGATACTACCGAGAGGAAATTGAAGTAGCTACATTACTTAAAAAGTAAACCAAGCCAAGCTAGTACCCGGAGGAAATTGGAGTAGCGATCTTACTCGAAAAGCGAGCTGGTGCTACAAGGACACAGACAGAGCCTCTTGTAAGTAGAGAGTTCTTCTGGAAGTCATGCATTTGCGAGATACGCAACGGGAGGGATGTGTGAGAGTTTCCATTGAGCAGGAGATGTATGTAGAGCCTTCATGTCTCTGTTCTGTTGTTCTGAATTGCTAATTCAGATTCTTTTTGGGGGGGTGCTCGATGAAGCCACAGCAGGAAATTTGGGCTCCATTTTTCATGATTAGAGTCATCAGCTGCAGCAGCGTCTCCATGAACTAACTGTATAGTTTTGTGACTCCACTGTACTGTACTATAGCCAAATTAATAAAGCGGCAGGCGGGGGAATGAATCTCCAGCCTTTTCTCACTGCTCTGTACTCCGTATTATTGTTACTGGGGATTATTCTTTTTGAGTGGTCTTCCTTGGAAGTCCTGATGGTGATTTCACCTGTATGGACGTGTGTTGGAATACTGTAAGGTAGTGTGCTCTTAGAGCGACTATTTCAGAGCTGATCCCGTATTAGAGAAAGCTAAACTTCTTTGAAACAAATTTTCAGTAAATTTTTTTGTATGAAGAAAAACGGAATTGGAATTGGTATCTAACCCAAGTCGTTTCATATTTTTTGGAGCTTCATGAAATTAGTTACAAATTTTTGAAGTTTGAAACGCAGCAGTCACTAAAAGCGACCACTTCCTGACATAAGATATACCGGTGCTACATTGAAGAAAGCAAAAGAACAGACTACCGTAGTGCTAAAGCTGTGGCAGGATGGTACTTCTCACCTGCACTGGTGCAGAATTCGAAGACTGATACCTGAGCTTGGACCTCGTGGGCTTGTCTCAAGTTGTGACCAAGCCTTCTTTTTTGGTTTTGAAAAAGTGCCAAGATGGCAATCACTTAAAATTTGGTGAAGCATTTTATTTCTTCGTACATCCATCTTTTGTACCATAAAACACTTTTCAATCAAACTCATACACTTTTCCATCCAAATTTGACAATTTCATCCATATTTTAAATTGGATTGA
The DNA here is from genome assembly GCA_963969595.1 of Neckera pumila. NCBI lineage: Eukaryota > Viridiplantae > Streptophyta > Bryopsida > Hypnales > Neckeraceae > Neckera > Neckera pumila. The sequence goes on from OZ018413.1 coordinate 25,066,605, forward strand.
AACTTTTTTGGCAAAAAAAGATTACTTTTTTCTGGCAAAAAAAAGATTTTCACTATGAAATGGTGCTTTCTGGCTCCATTTCGCCCCCCCAAAAAGGGTTGGTTGTGACTTGTGAGACTGGCAATGTGTTAGCAGAGGAAGGTGATGCCTGATGAGGTGTAGGGTTTGAGAAAGTTTGTTTTGCGTGTTATTGGCTATTTTCCTTCAATTCCCAAATTGATCCGGTTTTTCAAGTACAAGAGTCTAGTTATTGTCTCTATTTTCTACTCAAAATAGAAATTTTTAGAGATTTGTTCACCTGTTTTTTGTTGATGTTTTCAAATTGCAAATGCTTTTTCCCAATTCTACAGACTAACTTTGAACTAGCCACCGGCTCTACCCGAACATTGGTGCAAGACTTCCTTCTTTGAGTGAGACTCGCAAGAGAGACAAGAGAAAGTAACTCCATTGTATTGTTTTTAGGTTGGCGTAAATTGAAAGTACGTTCATCTTGAATCCCATATTCACTCAAGATGAGAGACATCAAGACTCCATTCTTTGATTGGGGATGGCCCTAATTTCCAAGAATGTGAAGACTCAAAAGTTTGAGCATTCCTTATTGAGAGCAACCCTTTTATGTGGGGCAACATGAGGCCAGATTGTACCATTTCAAAATAGATGTCTGCTTTTTGCCAAATAAAAGCAATCTTTTTTTTCACCAAAAATTCTCCATTTCTATTAAAAATGTGGATGAAGTCATCAAATTTGAATGGAAAAGTGAGTGAATATGATTGAAAAGTGTTTTTTGTTCCAAAAGATGGATGAATGTAGAAATACAATGCTTCACCAAAATTAATTCTAAGTGATGGCCATCTTGGCACTTTCTCAAGAAAGTAAGAAAAAAAGGGGGCTGATTGAGAGCATGTATTCATAGCGCTCAATGAGTGGCCAATGCTTTAGTTCTTTTTCTTTCTGTACATGTTGTTCTACACCTCTCTTTATTTCTACACAAGATTGTGCAGAGAGAATCTAAATTTCCTTTTCCAAGGGCATTCATTTGAGGTTGGCAGGTCCTTGAGAATGATTGAAATGTTTTGGAAAAAGAAACATCAAAGCCACGCTTTTTATAACACAATTTCACTTCCTGATGAACTGAAAGTGGAGTTCATGGAAAGTCTATTCACTACTTCAGAGTGATCGGGATATCTTTTGAGTTGCATCAGATATTTCACATCAATTCCCATATTAAACCATTTTTTCAAGTACCAAGTCTGGTTTGTTCTCTATTTTTTACTCCAAATAGAAAATTTATAGATTTTTCACTGGGTTTGTTTCCGATGTTTTCAAATTGCAACCAATTTTTTTTTCAATTCCAGAAGTTAAATGACGGTTCTCCTCAAACATTGGTGACTACTTGAAAATTCAAATTTGAAATGTCCAATACATGAGCCACCGGAGCTACGGAAATGATCATCATGGTTCCAAATCAATGATTCATGAGGAGAGTAGCAAGTGTTAAATGCTAAACCTTTCTCATGTCTTTGGGCAGCGTTTTTATTTTGAGCAAAAATTCATTCAATCTACCAGGTTCTAACCTCTTTCATTGTCGTCTATCCAAAAATTGACCTATGCAATGAAGCCAATAAGGTGACATGCAACCAAAGCACAACCTTGAAAAAGCAGACTCCCATTCCACCATTGATAAGTGGGCTTCACTAACCACCAACTCCACATGGACGTCATCCCTTATTAGTGAGCACTAGCCACACAAGAAAATTTGGTCCGAGCAGATATGGTGCTATGATGGTGCATGTGATAGTAAAGAAGAGATTATTGTGTCATTTTATCCTATCAAAGTTAGTATAGAGGTTGGCACCAAATTATCTTAATAGCATTTCAATGCACCATCACGGCACTATACTTGCAAGCCCTAAAGTTCCTGATGCAAGCTGAGTTTTTTTAATTCTCATTTATTTAGGGTAGTGCAAAAAGTGCTCTATGTTATATTTTGACAAAACCATTTACATTCATATCTATGAATGAAACATGAAAATTATGGAAGAAACATGAAAAATATAGAAGAAAACCAATTATGTACAATTATCCCAAAAAAGTTACGTTCTCAAGATTTTGCAGCAATTTAGCAATTTCATCCACTAAGAAACAAGGAATCTCTCACCAAATGTTCCACCAAAAATGATCTTTTATGGCTTTTGAACAAATTATTGAACAAAATAGCACTCAGAATAAAGACGTGCCACTGGGCCCGTTAGATCATAGTTTTATAGATAAATTTCTTCTTAAGATGTGGCAAGAGGCGTGGATTCATGCAGTTTTCTTTGAGTGTCGCTACTTTCACTGCAACATGGGTAGCATGGTAGGACGCCGAGACTACAAATAGGCGTCGTATTAGTACTCTTGAATTCTAAACAGGTGATGGTCGCAATTGTAAAAAATTTGTTTATCGGATGAGTTACAAGCGACGAGGTGTCCCTCGGAGGATCCACAGCATCCTGGTGCGCAAGTGCACGATGCTCAATTACTATAAACTCATGAACGATCATAAGTAAATGAATTATTTTCTAATGATAATGATACAGATGATCATGCTTATTGTTCCCAGCAGTCACTCCCCCAGCTATTTTCCTCCTAAGGTGTACTAAGACAACAACTCACAAGACTTCACCTCCAACCAAGAATCGAGAGGTTCTGTAGCAGACACAAACCAGGCTGATCGAAAACTAAAATAGACTCGTCGAATTTCTCGTCAGAAATATCAAAGCCACGGATCGCATAGTTTTCATCATTTAACGATCTAACGCTATCAACTGAAGGCTCGAAGCTCCATCCCCTGTTGGAGACGCGCACGTTCGAAAGCTTCACCTAAAAGCACCACACACAAAGACATGATTTCAGACACCCTGGAAGAGATGCGATACATGCACGACATTGGAACATGAAAATGCAGAACTTCTTGTTCTCACCTCGGCCCCTGGAAGAGCTCGAAGTCTAAGAGCGCCGCGTATTGAGACATTCTCCAGAGAGATTCGTGCGCCGTCAAGAACAAGAGAGGAGTGTCGCGAGATTTTTAAAGTGCCAGTCAAATTCTTGCACACATCTGCAAAGGTCAGAGCCCATGCTGGGCTCCAAACAACTCGAGGCCACACTTCGACCTTCTGTCCGTTGAATACATGAAAGCGTTTCGGATCTTTAATTTGCGCTCCAGCCTAATCACATCCACGATGAGCATTGTTAACAGCAATCATGCTAGTAGCCACCCTGTACTCGATCCATCATCCTGGCAAAGATTTAAGCAATAGGTTGCACACCATTGAGCTCGAGCTAAATCGTTTTAGCAAGAACATGCAAGACGGTAACTATTTGTGTTTGGATACGAACCTGACACAGAAGAGAAGTATGTTCAATATTACCTTTCTAAGCATAAGGCAGTGAGCTTTGTAGATGGCCATTTCTCCTGTCGTTGCGCTGTGCTTTGGGTTCCCTTCCGGTATCTGAACACACAGATATGCGAACATAGTAAGCATGGCTAATACCACTCCTGGAACGCAGAGAAGGGAAATTGCACATGAACAACGAAAATATGACGCAAGCCCATGGCAAGTAAAGGTGAGTGTGAGATTGAAAGACGTATGCTTGCCTTCGCAGCATCCGCAGCATTATTTTTGACGGGAGCATATGCCAACCAGCTATCCATCACCTACACATCACACTCAAGCATTTTCACAACACTCAATCTCACTGCCTTAATCTTAAGCACTCAGTGGCTCATGAGGAAAAATACATCCACGGAATATCAGTAAATTGTTCATAGCAGATCATGAACATGATGAAGTACAATGATGGTTGCTGTTTGAGTCTCCTCTATAATAAAAACCGTATGCGGAAGCCTGCAAAACGTTGCACACCGAGACAGTAAAACCACATTGAGGCACTTCAGTCTCGTAGGTTCAGGAAATGGAACTTACAGAAAACCCCACTTTTGCTGAGGGTGAGAGAGTTCTGGGATAGTCTTGCATCATACATTCCAACCTTGTTGATGACTTGAATGCTGTCTTGCTTGCATCTTTATATCTGTAAACCATATTTCTATATCAATGAAGATTGGGAAAATTTCAACATGGTTCTGAAGGAAAGCGGGTGAACTTATCCACAATAACAAGGTGGCTCTAGGTTCATGTAACAACTAAGGTACACTTCAGATCGTCTCGGACCTTGTATCTCAATGTCAGACACATGAAACAGACAAGTTCTAACAATAGAGAAACGAAACTCGTACAGAAGATGGGGAAACAGCAGTACAGAAGCGCTGACAGGAAAGGTGCATCTGGACACATGCCAGCAGTCTTCCACCCACTTTTTCCATGGATGTGTCATCCATTCAAGCTTGAGATAGAATTGATGTATTACAGGTTTGAAATATGAGTCACTTACTTCGGATTAACAAACTCAACAATGGTTCCCTTGGTCCTCGAAAGTTCTTCAATGTATGGTCCAATCTTTATCACCAGCTGCACGGCAATGAAAAAGTCCAAGTTTAGGAGAGGATTTCATGTAGACCCATACTGTGATAAGTTTCCAAAACGTAGTCTTCTTCCAACTCAAAATTTGACAGTCCTTTCGATTCGAGAAGATAATATTAGCACGTTAGCTCCCAGCTTACCAAAATTGAGCATAATAGGGAGGGAAAAAAATATAGCTCAGTCTAATACAAAGATGAACCGTGTTTGTACATTTCCCTACTGATGTACTCCTAACATGAACATAGAGCGGGCCTCGTGAGGACGAATGCGGACAAGCTGTTACCTGGTTGATGTTACCGGGGTATGGGGAATACCCTGTGGTGGGGTCGTTGACATCACCATCCGGATGGCCAGAGTCACGCAGCAATGGATCCAGCTGATTATACTCTACATTGAGAACCATCTGCGACCCTGGTCGACAAGCACGCGTGTATAAGACTATAGTCCATAATGTACAGGACGATGTGAAATTATCAAGAGAATTTATCAACGTGAACAAGGCACGACGAATGGACATTCTCCAGCTACACTCAACAGGTAGTAGATAGACCATGAACACCCTCACTAACCGTTTTCATGAGTGAGTCTCGCAATTCCTCCAATGGCTTCTTTTGCTTTCCGGGGCACTGCAAGTGAGTTGACGTCCAAATCTCGAATTGCGCTTACACCCAATGCTGCTGGGATAGCCTGTAGAAAATGAAAACCAGCAAGTAATGCATAGAATCAGACTCAAATTGAATAACATGATTGTGCATAACCGGAAATATTACGAGAGCTGGAAATACAGAAGTTGAAAGACCAGACCAGCACGTACATTGAAAAGCAAACCATTTGTATCTTGAAAAAATAGGATCCATTTCCGCCCCTCCGCCTGCCTGCAAATATTACAAAATGAATAAATATAAAGAAATCCCCAAGTTCAACTCAAATATATTCTCACTTCGCAAATGCAGGACATATATGCTTTCATTGCAGTAATAGTCGAATAGTCGAAAAGTACGTTTGTGATAGACGCTAAGCATTTAAGATCATTAACCAGCTACTAGTTGATTATACAATGAAAAAGTACGGAAACAGCACCGTCAGAAACTAGAGGGCAGAATATACTAACCATTTTGGAAGAAGGCCGCTGTTGTAAAGTACAGAATGAACATCTCCATGACCATGAGGCTTTGTCTGAGGCAAAGCACATTGTGTTAAATTATAGGTTCCTCTAACCTTTCAGTGAGCGCAAAACTTATCAACCATTTTATGTCTTAATCTAATAGGTTGTCTTCAATTTGTTCAAGACAGGATGCAAAAGAAAGTGCATACCTGGATACAATACGGATCTGAGGGATCCAAGGCAATTCTTGCATCGTTGTCTGCCAGACATGCTACCTTTTCCTGCACCCAATGTCATCGTTGTCAATTAATTTTCTTAGCATAACAAAGAGCTTCGTGTCAGCAAAGACAAGACACTAGAATAAGCATAAATTGCATGTCATATTGAACTTGTCTAAATTTGTGTGAACAGAAACCATCAAACTATCAAAGAATATGACACATCACAATCAGAGCCTCACCCTCGCAAAGAGTTATCTCAGGTGAAAACTGCTAATGAGGAAAACAGGACTTTTAAAAACTATCACATGGGGCATGGTCATCTGAGTTAACTATGTGCCTAAGACATATGAAAAGGCAGAGTGCAGTGAAGGTAACCTGTTTCAAGAGGTGCACTTGGTCTGGTGACATTTTAAAATACTTATTATCTTCCAAAAGTTTCTGGGTCTTCGAGTGAGTGTCATCGGAGGTCATGATCACAAGCGGAAGGCCACTCCCGGAGCTCCCTGGGAAAATCCCGCTGTATTAGGAATTCGTTCCGTTTCTGTTTTCGACAGGAATTTGATGGTAGAAAAAGAAAAGCACTCAACAAATTCTTACCACTAGCCTCTTGCAGAGCTAAAATGTGCTGGATGTAGAGGTCCAGGAAGCGAGTTCTCGTGGTGATTTCAGAGAACACCTCAAGCTGCAAATGCAAGGAGCTCATGAGAATACTCAATACTACGCAATTAAAACTCTGTCAGGTTCAGAATATTTTCAGTAAAAGCGACAATTTCTGGTAAATTAAAAAGCAACTTGCTTGATCTTGTCAAAACCTAATGATACCGCAATATCTACGTATGCAAAACGTGAGGAATATTAGGTTTACCTTTATGCCGCTGAAGCCCAGGCGCTCACCAAGGCCACCTGCTACCAGCACGAAGACTGCATGCTTGGCATCCTTCACACCAGCCGCTTCAAATTTCATGAACTCATCATCTCCATATTTCAACTGCTCTCCCGTTGGTACCTAAAGTCCCGTTTCACGTCAGTTTAAAATTTCATGAAAAGCTCACCCGCGACGACTCCACTCAGATCCGATCCATCTCCACTTCTGAAAAAATTACACAGTGGACATAAACAAACTGAAAGGGCATTAAAACCCAGACTCGATAAGGACACCCTTGCACTTACCGATGGGGTGTAGCCGTCAAAGGGATTTCTTCCCGCTTTGGAATCAGCCAGCAGCTTCTTTGCATTGTGAATGTAAGCCACAAGTCCTCCAGGGTAATTATCATTCAACTTCTCCACCTGGGCATAATCAAATATGGACTCAGCCACGAAAAAAACATTCAGAGTAGATCACAATCACCAAACATCAAAGAAGGAAGAATGAAACCCTAGAGAAACAGAGACAGTTGAAATCACCTGATTGAGAAGCTTGATTTTCAAATTTTCATTTTGTCCAGCTTGCCAGTGCTGGAACAGATGCTCCTGCCCTTCTTGCAACAAAAGCTCCACCATTGCTTTCTGCAATCCACCAATTCCAAAATCAAAAACCCTAAATCCTTTCAAATTCCAAATTCTGAAAGGCCAAAATACCACTTTCAATACATTCATCCCTCTGCAATTACAATTAGATTTTTTTGCTTTTCTCGACCCTCTGATTCTCTTTCCCACGAAAGCCAACCAATTTTAAACCTTAAGTCCGATCAACGCTAAACCCTGAGATTCAAACGCAATCAGCTCAAACAACCAAAACTCAAAATATGCTTGCATCCACGAATTCGGTGAACAACGCAACACGAGATTGACGGATTGTGATTGAAGAAGACCTGGGAGTCCGAGAGCTGGGGAAGTCTGTCAGCCATGGTTGTCTCCAGAACGGCAGCCATGGTTGTAAGTTATTCCTAAATCGGTCTCTAGCTCTCGCTCGTGCTCACAAAATCTAAACTACCGCCAAAGCTCAGTGCCCAAAGGGAGTCGATGATCGTCCGCAAGAGTGGCACTGAGCATGATTTGAGAGAGAGCTTCAAATTCTACAACAAACTCAGTGTCCTGCGAATCAAAAACATGAAGACCCGCACCAACAGGCAAGGAGAATTTATTACGGAGTTCTGCTGAACGGGGACGTTCATGTGTCTAATTTTGGGCGCTGAGATACACTTTCGTTCCATTTTCTCTCGCTTTTACTTTTCTACTTTGCTTTTTCTTTAAACGACTTGGTGCTTGAATTAAAAATAGGAATTTCACTTTGAAGCTCATAGTCATAGTCATTTTTAGTAACTTCTCAATTATATGTTATATTGGAGGGATGTTGCCGTTTGTACCAAAATGATTTGAAGTTTATTAGTGCAAAACATTATTTTGTTCCACTAAGGTTTAGTGCCACATTATACAAGTGTCATTTTCAGTAACTTTATATTTTAATTTATACAAGTATCATTCTGAGTAACTTTATATTTTAATTTATACAAGTATCATTCTGAGTAACTTTATATTTTAATTGGTCATAGTTATAATTTAATTTTTGTAGTTTACACGAGAATTGATTGAAAATCATGTATGAATTTTTCAACTACGTGATATTTTGGATTTAACTAGGGATAGACTTATATTGATCTAAGAGATTGATAAATAGATAGATGGTACATAATTTAAATATATTTGTAATGCATGTATATTTTGATAGTTTATTGAATTTCAATGAAGTTTGATTCTATTCTTGTTTTTCAAAGAAAGTTTTCATTTTCTTACTAGAATGTTTAAAATCTACATGTGTTCTTTTAATATCATCTCCTACTGGACTAAAGTAAAGCCATGTGTAACCGATCGAATAAGGAATTCCAATATGATCTGGAGTAGTGAAAGCAAAACAAATATTTTTCAAAGGTACATTGATAGAAATGACAAGGATTGCAAAAAAGTTGGTAATTTTATCACTTGAACTAAAATTTCTATGAATTTTGAAAGGCAAAAAGTGTGCCGGACCTGTAGCCAACGTCTAGACTCTTCCAATTCCGATCATTCAATAACTTTTTTCCTAAACATTATTTCCTACTTTCTTTCTCACAACTTGGGACATCTGTCATGTATTTATTGATTCCAACCTTGAAAAGGAAAAAAACAAAACATTCTAAGCTTGGTCAAAAATACGTGCACCTATAGGTCGGGAATGGATCACTAGTCGGGAATGGGTGGCTCCACCATAATGCCTACAATTGTTTTCTTAAGTTTTTGGATAGATTTCCATAATGTCAATACCATCATCATCATACTACTAAAATCATAACTCGCTCTGTAATATCACAAATGATACCATTAATAATAAGGGCTCATGCTTGCTATGCTACGCATTCATTATATCACATGTTAGTAAAATATTGATATATTTGAATAAAATGCATGATAATGATTTCAATAAGTCTTTGAAATAATTAATTTTAATATTTTGTAAAAACATTTTCAATCATGCATACATAAAAATAATATTTTCACACAATATTATATTACAAAAATAGAGTAGTAGTTTGCAATCACCTCTGTAATATCACTTTTATAGCTTTTATGATTTCAAAATTCTATTGCTACTACCAAATGATTTGAGAAATTTATTCAATTGAAGTGATTTTGGATTTCACAACAATTAAGTTGTTCATGAAGTTTTTGAAATTTACAAGTTTTTCTTTTCAGTTCACCAAGTTTTTGGGTTGCCATTATTTGTAACAATTGAGTCAACTTTTGAATGCATTACAATAAATGTGTATCATTTACAGTATTCACCATTGCATACATTTCATTTATCATTCAATAAATTTCTATTGTATATTTCAATATATGCTTACTTATAAACAAAGATTATACAAAGATTTTAGTAATTTTTATTTGAAGATTTATTGAAATTATTGTTCTGCATTTTATCTAAGACATAAAAATTCTAATAAAATTCTAATGATGAATGCATAGCATAGCAAGCGCCAACTGCTAATAATATTTAAGAATATACTAGCAAATCAATAATTATATCAAATCAATTTTTAAATTTTTACTGAAACCTTAAAAAGTTTAGAACTATATTATTGATTTTTGTTATGAATATAGGGTATATCAAAACCATTGGGTATTGTGACTTTTAAAAAAAATTCAAATACACACAATGGTTACTAGAGAAATTACAAATCAAAATTTATATACAATCATCTATTCAAACCAAAATTTACAATCATATGAAAATACAAAGAACGTGCATTCAAAGATACAATTCCAGTTTGAACCTTTGAATTGTGTAAGACTTCACTAATGTACACGTAATTACCTCTAGTTTTTACTCTTTAAATTAATTGTATATATAGCCATTTGTGAAATTGCAAGAGAACCATAAAAATAAATTTTAAAGATATATGTGATTCGTTGAAAACAATCAGAGTGTGTCATTGTCTCAAGATTTAAGTTAACTTCTTGCCTCTATTTGATGACTGATAAAAATAATAAAGATTTAAGCATTACCTACAGAGCGTGAAGGTCAAGATTTCTTTGAAAAGATTGGATTTTTTAAAATTATTATGTGAATAAAATAGTTTGAGTTAATTTGTTTGACTTTTAGAAATAAAAAAACATATCTGTGGCATCACTTGATTTGCTCTATTCTAATTGACACGCTTTAGATAAAATTTGAGTTTGCTTTCTATATTTTTTAATAATTTTTATATTTGTTAAACCTTCAATATGTGAACTTGTTTAGGCCATATTAAAAAATAATATTTATGATGAATAAATATTGCTATCCAAAGTTATTCAATTAAAACAAGACTCTTTGCATTAATTGGATGAAATTTGAATGAATATGGTTTAAGTAGTTTGAACATTTGGATGCAACCTACATGAAATTGGGTGAAGGTAGGTGATACTAGGATGAAAATTCGGGATAAAGGTGGATGCATGATTGATGACTCTTATACTATTGGAGATAGTCTGAACTCGGGGAGGGCACTTGGTTCTACTACTACAAACCACATGCGAACAAGTGGTTTCTAATAAACTATAATTTCAACCTAAAATTTTGAGCTTTGTTTGGTAATGACTATAGGTTTCTATTGCCAAAATTTCCAACTCAAATGAAATATGGAATGATTTCTAGAAGAGGTTGAAAATGAACCTAAAATGGCATATTTTTCAACTCAAATATTTATAGAGAACACATTTAGATGATCCTTGCATCAATATTCAACTCAAAATGAGCTTTCAATAGAGAGTTATTTCTAGGAATTTTTTGTTCATTTCTTAGACAATTTTTTAGGATATAATATAGGGGTGTGAAAGTTATTTTTTTAGTTCTGCAGTGTATCTATTTACTTCAAAAATTTGTAACTAATTATCATTAATAAGTAAAAATATCAATAATTCAAAACATAAACTTTCAAATTAGGAAAATATATTCATATTTTTTTTGTTTTCATTTATTTAAATTTTAGGATATAATATAGGGGGTACAAAGTTTTGGTCGCACGTAGTTTGGATTAGATGCACTAAGTGCACCCCCCGTGAGTCTGAAATTAGTGTAGGCTACATAGTATTATTTTAAATAAAATATTTTGAACTCATTTATTGGTACATCTTGCATTATTGGATGATTTTAAGATTAATGCAAGTCATAGATAATACTACAAGATTCACTAATAAAATTAACTTGAGTATACATAAATGGAATTTTAATTTTTTAGATGATGAATGATTGAATGTACAATTTTTGTAAATGATCCTTAAACAATATAGCAAAAGTCCCATACAAATCACAAGTAAAATATACAAGTGTCTATGTAGTTGGAGATACAAAGATCCTTCACTGCTTAGTTAATCCTTGACCAAATTGCAAAACTAACTACATATTCTAAAAGCTACAATAGAGAGATAAATGTTGTTGAATTTTGAGAAGTATCATACAAAGAGATCTAATTATAAAAGAGATTCAAAATAATAAAATATAATCACAATAAGAAGGCTCAAGAAGTAGTGTTTTAAAGTCCACTACCAATCTATCACTAATCTATGCTCAATCTACAAGATGCTCACTTCATTTGAGGCACTTTCAGATTCTAAAGAGCAATCTAAAGTCGATTGAAAACGATGTGGGTGGATGTTGATGAGTACCGCACATTCCTTGGGAGTTGTAGGTGCAAAATTATGCTTGGCAAGGGTTAAAAGGATGGTACAACAATAGTCTACACCTCATTTTTTAATACAATTTGTCCCCTTTCAAAACTTCTAAAATATATAGTTAGTTTTAAATTTGGTAAAGAACTGATTGTGTGGGAAACTTAAGGTCAAGTGAGAAATGGATCTTTTTGTTATCAAATCTTTATCATTATGGTTGTTTGTCTACAACAATTTATTCAAGTGTCCTCAACAAGTTATCTAGAAGTGTTTCCGTATCACACCACCTTGATTACAATACAAGGAATTATAAACAACTTCCATAATCCCATAACCCTTCAAGCCTCAATTTTCTACTTCACAATAAAAAAATTTTAGCCCTCATAGAGGTCGGAACTCGCAATGCAGTTATAGAAAAAAAATCCAATCTGACGTGGCGCTAATATGGCACCAACAACATTGACGTGGCATCATACATGCCACATCAGATTTCAAATTTTCACCTTGGAGGGACTAAATTTTTTGTAATGACATACCTTGTTCTAACCTAAACAAGCAACAACACTAAGATAAGCTTTGCTTTTGTCTCAAGTGCACAACTAAAGCTTGCTTTTCAAGTAAGAGCAACCCCACAGTAGGGCGCCAAGGGGCCCCAACATGGGTAGTGGGAGGGCTGCTCTAATTTTCTCCCCCACAACAGATGCGCCAAATAAAAAAACAAGCCCAGCCAGGCCAAGTTTTGATGATGACACTGGCAAATAGTGCAGCTTGGGTGTGTTGCGCCATGACTCGAATTACTCATTGTGTCAACATTAAACGGATCTTTACCAACATTATCTAGAATTGTTCCAATGTGAAGAAATCACCTAGCTATGACAAAGTAAGTTACATTCATAAGGTGGCGGACCATTTCATGGAGTTGTGTGCAACTCACAAGTGGCGCGTCCCAATGACACGTCCATTGGGGGGGCATTGCCGGAGTTTTGGAACCAGGCTTGCCAAACAAAGACACCAACTTTACTTGGCACCCCTATTTAGCGACCCAACTGTAGAGGTGCCTTAACCCCTAACTGCCTGAGCGATCAAATATGGTCGCTCCAAAATTTCAGGCTCATTTGGGTACAGGTAGTTAAATTCCTTTGACCGGTTAAAATTTTTTTATGGGCAGTATTGAAGGTTAACTACTGGAAACTTTTATTTTTCACTAAAAAAGATAAATATTTGATTTTTGAGAGGTCCTCAAAAGCATATATGTCTCATTGAGGAAGAGTAAAGCTTACAAATTTTATTTGATTTCTTGGCTTTAAGCAAAGCTTGCCAATTTTACTTGAATTGAGATCTGAAAAGTTCTACTTATTCATTTGCTTTGAAAATGGTCCCAATGGAAAGATTAAAGTGTTTTCATGATTTTCACCGTTGAAAATTTAAACATGCAAGTGTTGATTTGGAGTTATTTGCGATTTCTACTTATAAAAAAAATTGCATTTCAACAATTGCAAGGTGGATTGTGTAATGAGTTTTATAGCTTTTCATGTGAAATTAAGTTTTTTGAAAGTGTATTTTAGTGTGCTAACATAATTTGTAGTTGTGCATGTCACCGTCAATCCCCAAAAATATTTATATGCAAATTTCTCAAACATTGTAAGGAGGGGCAGCATACTAAATATAGAAAACATACATTTCTCTTATTATGATCTCACAACTCCTACGCAATTTTGCACTCAAAATTGGTGCATATACTAATAAGCTAGCTCTTTAAACATCTCTAAGGTTAGATTTTGAAAAAAAAACAATTTGCGTCATTGGGGATAACTGTAAGTCCATGCTCTTTTTTCATAGGAAGAACACACTTGGAAAGGCTTAGACACTTAGGGATTAAGATAGCTGCTCAAACTTCGTCACAATAGCTTCTCGAGATGCAAAGCCTCCTCCCCTTTGATCCGGAGCCAATAAAATTTCTCATATGTAACAGTTATGCTCATCAATGTCACGAAATTCTTGAAGTCCACATTCCTAAGACAAATTCAAACTGACTCCATCGGATTTTCAAGGAGGTGCCGTGTGGGCCAACCCAGACGGCACTTTGACTGACAGAGTGAAGCTGGAATACGGTAAATGCTCAGTTTGGCAACAAGTTAAGCAGCAGCCACAAGCAACCACGCTTCCCAAATAAACACCAGACACACGCAACGACCGACGACCGACAACGAAGTCCGAGCCGAACGGAACGAGAAACGAACTCTGGTCGGCGTCTGTGAGATGAAAGCTTATCTGCAAATGAACGAAGGATGAACGAACAGAGGACGACACCGGGATGAAAAATGCCGCAACGGCACGCCCACCATCCACTTGTCATCCTGGTCCCACCGGGGCACGACCTGGGCATCGTCCTGGTCCCCGCAGGGTATCATCCACCCGCCGTCGTATTTAGACACGACCCGGAGCGCGCCTTCTTCGTCTCCCTCAACTCCCACGATCCGCTTCCCCTGCATCGCCATCGCCATCGCCATCGCCATTTCCAGTGGCCCGCATAAGCTCCTCTTGGCATTGCCGACTTGCTGCACTCACAGCGAATTCCCTCGGGTTTTAAAAAAAAAATTAATTGTTGGAGGTGGAGGCAGTGGGGAGCGGCACAGAGAGGGGGGGCGCGGGGTGCACGGGGGAGTGGGAGTGGGAGGGGCGGCGGCTTCAATGGCCGCCATAGCCAACCTGCCTTCACTCACATCCGCCGTGTTGTTGCAGCAGCAGGGGTCTAGCAGCAGCAGCAGCAGCAGCGGAGGAGGCGAGAAGGAGGGAGAGGCCAATTCTTGTTTCGTGGCGCGGCGAGCACGTCGTTGCAGTGCTGCTGCTGTCGTGCGGAGCTCTAATTTGACGGCGTCTTCTTCTCCTTCTCCTTCTTCTTCTCTGTCTTCCTCCTCGTCTTTTTCGACTCGCTCTTCTTCCAAAGTTCGGTGCAGGGGGTCCATCGGCCTGGGCAGTAGTAGTTTGTTCCAGAGTGACCGCACGGTCTTGTTCATGATTCACAGGCTGGCGTGTGCGTGTAACGGGGACAGCCAGCGGCAGCATACCATGTGTAACGGCCTGAGTAAGGGCTCGGAAAATGCTGCCTACCAGGTACGCATATCAGGGGCTTGACGTCCTTGGAGAGGGGTGTCGGTTGCTGTGGAGTTTGTCAATTTTGATGCATGTCCGAATATTAGGGTGGAAGGCGCTCTTCTGCGCTGTCGGGTGTTTTTACTTTTTAAGAATAGAATTTCTTAAGATAGGTTTGTCGTGGTCACGATGATTTAGGGGACCCTGAAGAGATACTTGTTGTTGGAAGAATGCCACTTTCTGATGATAGAATAGTTGGCAAGATTTATTGGCTTCGTCTTGAGAGCCTTATCATGATTTTAAAGATACCGTTTACAGTTTGAACAATTTTTAGGCACATGACATGTCTAATTTCAAGATGTCGGTGGCTTATTTAGGTCGGGATGGCACGTCGTGGAGGGGGTGAGAGTTTAATTATCCCACATTATTGTCTGTTTAAGAGGGGCCCTCATAGGTTTCGCTCTACGGCTGACGGCACGCTGGTGTCAGACTTGGCTAATTAGGTCATTTCAGCTCAGTATCCGAACCTAACCTCAAAGAAGTTTAAATCCAATCTGTTTCCAGCCTGGTGTGAATTAAGAGTGCGTTCAATTTTTACTTTACTCCTAGGTTATAGCTTCTTGCGTACTTCTTGCGTACTCTTCGATGACTGATATATCCCTGATAGCAAAACTATTTCAAAACATACAGAACTGCTGTTGTGTGGTCCAAGAAATGCTATTCCCAATATCTCGTTCGGGTAGTATTCTTGTGCTCGCTAGATACAATACAACGTTCATCCTCCGCGAAGTTTGCTGGTAGTTGATCAATTCAAAGTCTTCTTGGATTCTATATTAGTATTCAAGCCTGCTCGATTTTGTCTTGCAGATGAATGGTGATTCTCAGAGAACAGAGGACCAACCTTATGGCATACCTGACAAAACAGTTCCAGAACGTTGGGACGTCGTTGGCCTCGGCCAAGCTATGGTATTATTATTGTCACTCTCTCGCTTTGGTTTTTTGATGACTTTCTCTCCGAGCTTCAGTTGCCTTGCCGACTGAGTAAGAACTGAGAGACAGGATTCGTTGCAGATCCATTCTAATTTGCCTTCTTTATTGCATTCAGGTCGACTTCTCTGGCACTGTAGGCTATGACTTTTTGGAAGAGCTAGGGTTAGTAAAAGGCACTCGGAAGGTAGTGAACCATGAGGAAAGAGGGAAAGTACTGCGTGCTTTAGATGGTCGCAACTACAAGCTTTCCGCCGGGGGGTCCCTCTCCAACACCTTGGTTGCACTGGCTAGGTTGGGTGGGACTAGCGGTGAGAACTCTGCACAAAACGTTGCCATGACGGGCAGTGTTGGTAGTGATCCTCTGGGGGATTTCTACAGGTGACAATCAATCTGCAACCGCTTGTTCTCCGATGAAATCTTCCGCTTGTGTAATTACTTTGTATGGCTTAGGGAAAGAACTCGTTCTCTGCTTTACAATGCGCTCCCGTTTCTTGAGAATGTTGTCTCTTTTTTTTGTGATGCAAGACATTGTGAATTGTGAGATATTAGCGAGGCATTCACCCGCTGAAGGATGTGTTAATGGTGTGCTGTTCAGAACCAAATTGTTGCGGGCAAATGTACATTTCTTGTCCCAGCCTGTTGTAGATGGCACGACAGGCACTGTCATTGTGCTGACCACGCCTGATGCACAGCGCACCATGCTTTCTTATCAGGTTAGAAAATTTCAGCTCTTCTCTTCTATTTTTCTCTATTCTTTCATGTTGGTGGCATTGGTATATGAACATGGTATCTGAACATGCTTGTTTGTGTGAATAGGGAATGTCTTCGATTGTGAACTTCGATGCAGTACTAGCTGGAGCTATTGCTAAATCCAGGGTGCTGGTAGTAGAAGGCTATTTGTGGGAAATTAGTCAGACCATCGAGGCGATTGCTCAAGCTTGTGAGGCTGCACGCCAGCAAGGCGTATTAGTGGCATTGACTGCTAGCGACGTCTCTTGTGTGACTCGACATCGACAGCAATTTTGGTGAGCAGCATTCTCAGTACATTCATATCATAGATTTAAGGTAATTCAATGAGCTGATTCTGGGATAACGAAGTAGTTAAAAGAGTTTTATGTCGAGTTTTTGATTTCGCTCCCTTAACGTTTCTCGTTGGAACTTCTTGTCGCAGGGATGTTATGTGCCAAAGCACGGATATCTTGTTTGCCAATGCTGACGAAGCTCGAGCTCTATGTGCATTCGGGGACGATTCTACTCCGGAGCAGGCTGCGAAGCATCTTAATCAGTTCTGCCCACTGGTCTCCGTCACTGATGGGGCACGGGGTTCCTACATTGGATTGAGAGGAGAGTTGGTTTTTGTACCTCCTGCACCGTGTGTTCCAGTGGATACTTGTGGAGCTGGAGACGCTTATGCCGCTGGTGTGCTTTATGGATTGCTTCGTGGAGTTCCTGACATCAAAGGGATGGGAGATTTGGCAGCCCGAGTTGCAGCTGTAGTGGTCGGCCAACAGGGAACGCGACTGAAAGAGGATGCGGCTGTTGAACTTGCTGAGTCTGTGAACAGTCTTTCTGGTCTTCTAGATACGCGGATAATGGAGCTTATGGGAATGAAAGATGAACTGCAGACCAAGAAGATCTCGAGTGTATGAGCACCATGGCGGGTATGAGTATCTGCCGAGAATAAGAGTTGCGATCGTTACATTTCACGACTGTTGTGCTCTTTTGACGAGGACCGAATTCTGGTCGTGCTGGTCGTTTCCACTGGGATTCAACGAGATTGCGGTCCAACGAGATTGCGATTCATAAGCATATGGATACTTGAGCCTCAGGAACTTGGTGGAAATGCTACTAAGATGTAGGCATCATAGTCCAATTGAATTTAAATTGTGGGGTCAGGGACGGGAGATGTTGGGGGATACGTACCTGCTGCGTATAGATATGCTTTCAGGTATTCATTGACAGGGCAGTGAGATGACGAAAAACTATTCTTGGGTCGGACTTGACCAATCTTTAATTACATTCTTTCCACATCCATTTATGTGTCTAAAAAATTAATCAAGACACGCACTGTTATGTCACTGCTGTGGACAGCAATTGCTACATTATTCTATATAAAGTCTAACAGTTCGGATCAGCTTCAGTCTGGCTTGGTCATCCTCTCTACAAATTTTCTTTGCTGTTTACCTGGGTTTTGCAGCCGTGATTGATTTATTGGATTTGGGAGTGCTATTTTAGTGCCGGGTAAGAATTTGTCCCCATCATTTTAATACTCTTGGAGACGTTCGCTGTGATCCGAATGAGGTTGATTTTCATATGGATTAGTGTTGCTCTATATCGGTTGGAAGGGGCTACACTGATATGTTCTATCAGAGGGAGGTGGTGGCGCGGGAATTACGGTCACCACAAAAGTAGAAAAAATATAATTGTGGATATTGGTACAATATAGAATGTTTCAACCCACACGAACTTTACGATTTTACAAATAGAGTATGACTGATAAAGTAGTATCGTTTGCACTGTCAGTATCATATGCACTACTAAGCTTAAATCAGTGTACCATATCATGAGCCTATTACGAAGATCTGTGTTGTTTCGTTGATGGATTCCTTGCTGGTGTTGAAGATTCTTAACTGAATCTGGCAGGTGGGTCAGTGTGGCGGTGTGGTTCCTACAGCCCTACACTGATGTTCCGGTATTGTAGCAGGCATCTTTTACTTTTAGTGCTCTTGGCATCAATTGTTGGAAGTATGATTTGACCCTTCTCGAACAGCTTCCGTCATCAGTCCCTTTTTGCAGGCGTGGTGGCAACTCACTACACGCAAGCTTATGCCAGTTGCTACGCTTTGCCCTTTTTAGCAAAAAGAGCGACCGGAGACTTTGGAAGCAGAGACATGGAATGCTTTCCATGTGCGTAACTTAGACTTCCACAGAAACCACTCCAGGAAATGTCCAGTGTATTTACCGGGCGGGTTTTGCAGCATAATGCCCAATTATGTGGTGTTGTTGCCATAATCAGGCAATACGGATTTTACATCCAATATCAAATTCTCATCTTGACTCTTCATCCTTTTAAAAAAAAATTCTTGCAGCAATTTATGTCAGGCAATGGCCCTTGTCGTTGGGCATTGCACCAAATAATTGAATCTCCTCGTCAAGCTCCATCCTCTTTGTTGACCGATTATTTGGTGCATTGCCCTCCTCTATGGACATTGCCCTATATGTAATGTTGGAAGTCTACTTTCAACTGAACTAATGTGTGTACCACATAAAAAGGAAGGAAGTGAGAGGGAAGCATTCCATTGGCCATCAGAAGCACATTTCTAATTCCTGAGGAGAGGTTTCATGCTAGATTACCAACAAGGTACAGGGAAGTTTGATGGCTAGTAGTGGTCACACCGTCATAGATTGGTGTTGGGAATTTAGTGATCTTTGCTACAATAACTGTTTGGGGGCATAAGTTTTTAATTGACAAATTTTTGGAGGGTGAAGGCAAACCAAGGACTAGAGATTTCCTTGAAGGAATAACAAGGCTTCACACACATCCAAATGGTGTTCATGTTGGCCCCTCTTTTACAAATAGTATGGTGCCTCATGGCTCAACATCGAATGGTCAACATCAAATTTTAGCTACTAATGAAAACTTAAAAATTTAAAAGATGAAGATAATGCTAATACTTGAAATCATAATGGAGTATTTCATCCACCATTTCAATTTTTTGGTATCAAATATGGCTTATCTTACTGGATGAGCAGCAAGGAAATTTTTTTGTAAGAAAATTGTCTTTTTCCGCCACACTATTTTTTTGTTTTGCCGTGCAGTTGGAGGTCCCTGCTGGAGATGCACCACAGACGGTGCAAGCGGGAGCTTGCCGGCGGGGTCAAGGCGACTGACCTCCACTTGAACAGTTCGTTGCCTGGACAATCCAACTAAAATTCCGCCGCCCCTTGAGTGAGGTCCCTTCCAAGCTTGTTCAGGTCCAGTGGATTGGCGAGGACCCGTTCTGAACCGCAGCTTTTGTCGTCATTTCCCACGACTCTACTCCATCCGACCACCCCTGTGTGTTTGTGCGCCTCTCGGTTGCTGGATGCCGTCGATGGGAAGTACGAAGCTAAGTACGATATGGCCTCCCAGGCGTGGCAGCTAAGCTAAGCATCTCTCTCACTTGCGTGTACGCTTTAGTTGAAGACGTTGCCCGGTCTTTGCTTTACCAGCCAATTCCGAGCATTGCTTCGCACAGGGTGTACACCAACTCGTCACTCCTTCGTTTTCTAATCTCCATCACTGAAAAACTCTTAGTGCAGGGCTCGCGCGAATTCGAAGCGACGTGCACGAATTTTGTGAGAATTTTATTACGTGATCGTTTCTTGATTTATTGTTCGGAGAAGAGTGATCGGCGTTTGCTTTAATTTTCCAGTTGAAATTAAATTACTTGTTCGTTCACATAACATCGGAAATTGTCGGTCCCTCTTCTGTCATGCCATTCTAATTCTTGCTTTTTAGATATTAGTGTCGGACTCGAAGTTTCACAGATTGATTTGGAGAATTTTATTGAGTGATCGATCGTTTCTTTCTTGTTCTTGGAGTTATGCTGTGTCTGGAAATGATGATCGCATCAGTGAAGGACAGGCAGGCTGGATTTGCGTCCTGAAGAGTAATTGATCTGAGCTCGGTGAGCAGATCGAGATGAATCGGGCATTGTGTGAGGGATTATTAATGAATCCGCAGTCGTACCACGGCTTCTCGCGTAGACATTCACCTTCGGAGCATCGGGATTGTGGATTTGTTCCTGCGTATAGTCGGAAATTCTATTGCAAAATTTCAGATTCGCAGAAAACTGGACACATCTCCTTGTCACCAGGTCCGTTGTCATTGTCATTGCCGTTCAAACCTGTTGCAGCCTTGGCATCGTCTCTCAAGTTTCTCCGATTCACTCGAGAGGACAGTAGAAAATCTTCGCAGATAGGTTTTCAGGAAAATGGAGATGCAAACCGCGGCCTGGAAGGATCAGGTGATGAAGAGGTTGATAGTGCTATGGACGATTCACAGTCAGTAGACATGTCTAGTTTTATAAGTTTAGCTGCAGAAGGAGACAGTGGAGGGAGTCGCATAGGGATGATCCGATCTGCCGAACATTTGTCGAGGCCTTTGGTACACAAGTTCGCGAAGCTAAGTTCTTTTTGGAAGAAGGAAAACGTTAATCTCGAGGCATCAAAAATATCTGAAGCAGAAACAGCAGAGGACCTATCCGAGAGTTGCCAAGTCATCCCTCCATCTTTCGAACGCCACAGCTGTGGAGCTTGTTGTAGCAAGTCGGGGTTAAACGATGCAAGCATGCAAGTAACGCCGCATTCTCAAATAGCTCGCGACAAAGAGTATTTTGCAAGATTTTTGTACCGCGTCACATCAGCGGAGAGAGAGCGCATCACACAGATGGCACTCCTCAGCAACTTAGCGTACAGGATTCCTACCATCGAGGTTCTTTTTTCCATTTGCAACTTTTGCCGTTCTGCTCCCTCGATGTTGTGGCAATCATCTTGTTTCAGAATGAATCATCTAAGATTGTTCACAATTTTCTTTTCCCTTTTCTTCTATTGCACCGGAAATTGAGGAAGATGAGCTTGTCTTGATAAATTCACCGTGTAATTTAAAGCAGGAAGATGAGCTGTTCAGTGAGCACCACTTCCGTGTGATCTCCTCGTCCTTCGAGCTGAAGGCATCAGCTGCAACTGCGAGCGACGTCGAGGATTCTGTAACTGAGGAAGTGATGACTGGCATTAGAGAAAGTGTGCTTGGCCTAGAAGGAATTGATGCAAGTTCACAAATGATTGATGAAGGGACATTGGCATCCTTGAATCCTGCTGCTGGTTATGCAATGGCCGCCACAGCAGCGTCCTGTAATACTCAGGCGTGTGCCCTACTTCTCTCCAAGTCGGCAATTGGAGAAGACGTTGGAGGAGATTGTCAAAGTTACAAGAATGTCCCCGATAAATGCGATGGCGTTTCTGGAGTTCTTGGCAAGGATATGGGAGACTCCAACTCATCATCTAAGGATCCATGGTACTTGAGAACTGCATCTGCTGTGCTTAGAGGAGCGCGAGGAGTTTCTGGAGAACAAGGAAAACAGCCAAATACAGCGGTTGCACCACCAGGCTGTCCTTGCGAATGGTTTGCGTGTGAAAATGAGGCCTTGAGTACACTCGTCATAGTTATCCAGGTATTTTCTCCTGAAAGTCCTTTGCTCTTCCATTTCTCTCTTTAGATTTGGGAGCTCGATCTGTTTGATAAATAGCTAAATACATTTCCTTTTGTGATTACTATCTCTATTTATCTCTAATCGCACAATTGAATTTAGAGCAGATAATTATCTAATTGAATCTGGAATTGGTTCAAGAGAAGGAAACATGAAAAGTCTTTTCATGCCGTCTTGGTTATCTTCTCCAGGGTTCGGAAACGCTGGCGGCATGGCAAGCTAATTTGCAATTTGAGCCTACCCATTTTGAACCTGTAAGTTCACTAAATAGATTGTACCACCTTTTGCATGTTTGTGCTGAAGATGGCAAATTACGTATCTCACTCCGCATGATCTCAGCCGAAGTCTGCAACTGAAACGATTTCAATCGTTATTTTTCATGTAGGAATCGAATTTAGGGGTCATGGTGCACAGAGGAATCTATGAGAGCGCAAAGAGATTATACGATGAAGTGCTTCCATTCATTTATGCCCATGTAGAAGCGCATGACGAGAATGCCCGGATTCAGTTCACTGGCCATTCGCTAGGAGGTAGCCTAGCTGTGCTTCTTTCGCTCCTGGTTCGAGCTCGGAACGCGGCTCCAGTTTGTGCATTACTACCTGTCTACACGTTTGGCTCTCCCTGCATAATGTGCGCAGGAAATCACTTGCTGGCTCAACTGGGCTTGCCTCACAGCCATATTCGTTCCGTCGTCATGCACATGGATATTGTTCCCCGAGCATTTGCTTGCGATTATCCTGACCACGTTGCTGTAGTCCTCAAGCGTGTCAGTGGCACCTTTCGCAACCATGCATGCCTTATTCAACAGGTAAAATTTCTAACAACATGAATGATGAATCCTCTACTACTTCGGCACGCGCAACTTCTCGAAGCTCTTGAGTCATAATTGAATGATGCTCATTCAAACATTCGAAAAGTTCATTACTCGCACTCGACGACTGAGGCTTGCCAAATTGCACATAGCCGATAGACTTTGGACGCCATTCATTTGAATTTTTAACTTAATTCTCCATTTTGCAGAGGTTGATCTATGCGGCGATGGGCGAGATGGTGATCATGCAACCAGAGGACGATCAGGCTCCTGGACATCCTCTGCTACCGCAGGGCAGTGGTTTGTACAGCTTGAGAACACCAAGTCAGCTAGGAATTAATCAGGCGAAGAATGAGAATCCCTTACGATGGGCGAGGGAACTGCAGTCTGCGGAGAGAGCGTTTCTGAACGTTCCACATCCTCTCGAAATCTTGAGCGACCGCAACGCTTATGGTTCGGAAGGAACTATTTTTAGGGATCATGATTGCCGCAGCTATTTAAAGGCTTTGCGACGGATGCAGCATAACGCGTGGAAGCAGCGCAAAGACAGGAAGCAGCGAAGGCGAGCCAGGAGAAAATTTTGTCGCCAGTTCTGGGCTCCATTGCTTGAGGGAGGCGATGTTAGTCTTATCCATTTTTACAGTGAGCCTGAGAAATATGCGGGTACCACAGATAAGCAGTCGCTGGGTTTGAAGATCAGTATATGGACCTGAAGATAGCGGATAATATGAAATCAGCTGCAAAGTACTTTCAGTATTTTTTCTTCTTTCAGTTCAAGCAGAAGAGATCTGGGCCATCGTCCAAAACCTACCCTGTGGTAAGGTCTTGACGCATGAACCACAGTGGTGACAAGATATACCCTGAAGTTTCGTACAGATTGTTGAAGACACCGAAGGAAGCAAGAGTGTTCGCGTAGAACACAGAAGCCCAAGTAATATTTATGTACTTCCGCCGGTAGGTTTCCATTGCAGGAATTGAGGGACCCCTACGATGACGCCCATGTGGCGCACAGAACCAAACCAGTTTGTTGTATTCGTGAGGCGTCAAAGTGTTCAGATGTCGAAGCTTGTCAGTGATATGTTCTCACGCCAAACGGCGGCTGTACAAAGTGTTCGGAGCAGCAGAAGCAGAACATCCTGGCACCAGACGGGTTCACTGGGAGAGATGTTACGATTCGTTTTAGCATGTTATTCTCATTCCAGATGATGAAATGGACGAGAGACGGGAATTTTTCCCCTTTTATTCTTTTTAATCATGATCAATTCGAGGGTCTGCTCTTCAGGACCCATCATTGGAAATAGAAAAAGATATAGGTGGATTATCGGAAAGACTTGTCGCCGAAGACTGATTTCCGGTGAACCATAGCCAGTGCTATTACGACAAAGCTGTCAAAACGAGCAGCGAATTGAAGGCGTTGCCTAGTTCCTCTCTTCAGCATTCAGCACCTTCTTGTGACATGTCTCAGGGTTGAGAATGTATTTAACCAAGGGTGCAATTGGAAATTTGTATTTAGAAGCTTGTTAATCATATGAAAAGAATCATTTGATTCGAGAATTGTGTCCACTTGCCGATGCAGGGTAATATCACAGCGAATTTTACGCTGCATTACTATTATGAGATTCAGGACATATCTATTTAGAAACAAGAAACGAGACTGGTCTGGAGGCATTTCATCAATACACGCTATTTATAGTGCTGCAAGAAAGATGATGTGTGTATCCCCTCATGCTGCCTCGGACAGTCTTTGGTGTCTAAGGTAGAAGCAACTAAATCGGACACTTGTTTTTATTTACAGATCTTGAAGGTGACTACAAAATAAAATGCTATACGCTTGTTAGGAAATGGTTTAGAAAACCAAGAAAATTGGTTGCGTATTTTTCCAAGCTTGTATGAATATAATATGAATTTTTGAAAACAACTCCCTAGATGCATTTACTGTGGACACTAGACTAATACCCAAGTAGGCACACAAACACCCGAAAGAGACACACTTTAATCCTGGATCATATATAGGTGATTGGCCAACACAAGAAATTCCATCATGATAGTAACAACTTCTTAGAACCACACTTGTTCACTTTGGGTCCCCACATGTCTTCTTGTCCGAATTGAGTGCTTCTATCTTAGCCGCTTTCAGTGTCTTATCTAGAGTAGAACTACCTAATTCCATCCGCCCTTTTATTTAAATAGGTGTCTACTAAAGTGTCATCAATATAACAAATCCATGGCACTTCATGGTTATAGCATAATAAACTTTTAATGAATGATTTTGGATCTTTCTCAAGGCGCTTCAAGTATGCACTTATTGAACATTTTGAAGTTTCTTCTAATCTTGACTTTGAAAATTCACAAAAAATACAAAAAAGTTCTTTTACTAGTTTCTTTTTGAATAATAATGATTTAAAGTTGTCTATAGGGACAACCTAATTGTGATTTTGACTTCATCTACATACGCCACCTTAAACGAAAGGTAATCAATGATTCTATCTTATTAGAGGTTTTTGTGTGGAAATGCTTGAAATATTAGTCCCCCAAGACTGATTCATGTGAATAAAAGACTAGAAAATGTATAGTTTTTATTTTATCCTTGGTGCAACCACTCCAACCAAACCGTCCTTTGCCGCTTAATACTTGTTGATACTGAAGGATGGTCATTCTCTGGTATTATGGAGGGTCATATAAATGTATAGTGGATGCTTGTACATGTAGTATCTTAATAATATTTTATTTGGCAATTTTTTAGTGCATTGAGATGTTGGAAAAATTTACTAGAATATTTTACAAAATAAGCTTACTTCAACTTTTTTCCAAACCAAGATAATGTCACCACATTGAGACAAATGTACATATATTGCACAAAATGACAAAACAGTTAATATTTCATCCCAAATCATCACATGTATGGTAATGAGAAATGGAGATTATAGTGCGACTGTACACGGAATGTTGTTTCATGACTCTTGGTGGGTATTGGAGGAATGAAGGTTTGAAAGTTGCCCTATGTTGATGTAGAAGGGATCGTTAATCATTCACGTATGAAAATCTTTTGTTGCTTGGTTGTTTGAAAGGACAATTTTGAGTATTTGAAATATGGATCTTTTTTAAGTTGCAATGTAATAAAAATATTTTCTTGTATGTACTTTTGCCAATTTTCAACTTTTATGATTTTTAGACTTTGTACCTATATATATATACAATTATGTCATATTTTAAGGTTTTATCATAACAAATTTGGCAAGTTGTACTATACTTGAGACAACAAATGTACTAAATTTACAAAGAAAAAAATAAAAAGTTTAATCCATATAAAGACAATGCAAAGCCTTGACATCACTGATTCTTAAAAAGTAAAAATTCAAATGTTTTTTAATATATAAACCTTGGATCTTATTTATATTTCTAATTAAAAAATTAAAAAATTAAAAATTGTTTTGGATGATTTTAACATTTGTAAAACTTATTGATGGTGTTACCTTTCTATAATTATTTTTTTTCTTTTGCAATCATTGCATTGTTCCAAGCATTCTACCATAGTTTGCCAAAATGCCATTATAGAAGATAGATTCCCTTACAAGATGATTGGATAGAGGATTTGGGGTCAATAACTAAATCCTAACCCTCATTAAAGCCTCTTGCGGACTTTCAAGACTTTCTATTAATTTAGAACAAGATAAATTTCCATTGAATCTCGCCAATAGTTTGTGATGCAATTACAAAGTATTGTGGGTGTTTAAATTTTGTTTAGATGAAAAAATCGCAAGAAGATTAACCCTTTAGTGCTTCAATTCATTCTTGAATTCTTTCATATTTTTGTTTATGTTTTAATAATCAGTATATATTATTTACCTCAATTTCATCAAATTTATCATATACAAAGTGTAGTTTTTATAAAGTCAAGTTGCATTGGTTTGGATGAATGAGAAGTTTTGTAATAAGAAAATTCTTAGAACCTCTTTGTTCATTGTCTAGATTTTGGAAGTTGGAATGCTAAGCAGTGAGGCGACATATGATGGACAATGAGTGAAAATCTTATTAGCTGGTAACTGAACATAAACTTTTGATTCATGAAATTTTATTGAAGAATGCCTCTCTTGACTTGTTATGAACATCAAGTCTACGTCTTCTTACTATAAATTCAGTATGGTCCGCTTTAAGCCTCTTGTGTGCAATAGGTGAGCTTTTTTCCAATCGACTCTACAATGAGAGTCATCCAATTCAAATCAATCATCATAGTATGAGTTAAGAAATTCAAATGGATTTTCAACAGAGCATAGTTGTAAAAACAATCATTGGAGACCGATTGTAAAGGTATGTATAATCTTGAGTGTAAGTAGTACCTACTAGCAAAGACCTATTGTAGTGTAATATTGAACTTAGGAGAATATGGATTGGATAGCTGGTCGAAGTCTTATGGAACCAGATGAAATTCATTCGGAATGACAAAATGAAATATTGGGGATGAAATTGTGACCATATTTGTGACAATGAATCATGATAGATTGTGTAACAATGTGTATTTAATATAATAGATTGTATGAAGTCTACAATCCAAAAGGAACAATATCAATGTAAGCTATCCTTCATGCTCGTGCTCAGTGATCTTGGCAGTCAATACTTGCTTGCACCTTACAATCCTCAATTTAGAATTCTTATGCAGTATTATCATTTATGTAGGACTGAGACCAAGCTATTGAAGGGATATAATTTGACATTAAAACTTTCTGTTGCATTCTGTTCTAGAGTCCCAAAGTTAGTGATTACGCGGATTGCTTTGAGGTAGGAGGTCTTTAAATCAACCAAATTCTAAATGTGTCCCCTATCATGAATGATTCATATACTCCTTGAAATGTTTATTATAGTCATTGGTGAGGTATCTAGGCTTAAATGGGCAAATTATGGACCTCCTACTTTATTTTGAACTCATTATTTGTCGAGGCATTTGATAGCAGTGGAGACAATTACGACTCTAGGATTCTAAACTCTCTACGGCTTTACGTGATGTTTTCTTCCTAGAGTTCAATAGACAACAAGTTTTTCCTTCAACACACCATTTTCACACTTTTCAAGGTTGGCAATCTTGTTAACCCCTAAAAGAAGGACCATAGGATCCCTATGTGGCTTTTGCAACTACGTTTATAGAAAATTCGAAATGTGAACCTCACTAGCAGTTCATGAACAACTAAGAGACCCAAGATGATTTTGTCTGTTGAATCCTTCGATGCAATGCAATCAAGAAATGATCAAGTGTGCAACTTTTGGTGAATTTATTGAGAATGGACAAGGGGCTCTAGATTGTCACTTCACATCCTCATATCTTTTTTCCACACTTCAAAATGATTTGAAAAAAAATTACACATCCATATCATGACGATATGTACCTATGGAAAAAAAATCAAAATTATTGAAGCACTTTTGAGCATTCCGATTTCCGCATCCCAATTTCAATGTATAAGTTTGTACAAAGTACTGCCTAACCCAACATCTTTCATCAATCTTGTCACTGGTGGCATATTCTCAAAAATTGTGTGATTTTGTTGATTTTTTTTCCATATGAAAGCAACAAAAGTTTCTTTCATCTCAACGATGGTGATCATCAAGATTATTCCACTTAAATGAGGATTTATGCTTGTTATAAGAGCTAGTCAAGAAAACAAAAGCTATGCTCAAACACCCGTGGTCCTTTAGGTGTTAATTTGCTATATCTGTAAGAATTCCAAAATGATCTTTCGGTTTCCTTCTTAAGTTTTTTGTACCCAAATGATCTTCCGGTTGCTCAAAAATAATCATAATTTTCATTCTCAAGTGAATGGATAACATCCTCAAAATTTAAAATGGGTTGAAATAACATTATTTTAGCCTTAATCCCAAACATTCTATTCTTGAAGATTATTTTGGGATAGAGGGAGCAACAATTCTCATCAACATTTGAAATTGTACCACACATTGTCCCTATTTTTCTTTCTGCAGTTTAGTCAATCATTGGAATTGTTTGTTGACCATTACCACCTCCCATATTTTTTTATTTTTTATTTTTTTTGAAACACATGGACAATTTCAATTGATAAAAGGGAAACAGTACACCGAACCAAGAGGAGAATCCCCGACAGAAATCTTTACATTTTCTAAAACATTTTTTTTGTAACCTTTTTAATCTCATTGTTTTTTTAGAGCAAGAGGCAAGAGAAGCAGAGAGAGAGCCAGTAGGCCAAGAGAGAGGAAGCCTAGGAGAAAAGGCGCAAACAAGGCCTCCAACCTAGCCACCCAAAAACTACCGGCCTGCAATACCACCATGCTTAGTTTAAAAACCCCAACTTTGGGTGACGCATGTTCCACACCATTTGAAGGTAGGATCTCTTGCCAAAGAAGTCCAATTGAAGCCACGTATTGTCAAACCGCCTGAGAAAGACGGTTGTTTTGTCAGGATACAAAGCACATAGCTTAGTGATCTTAAACCAAGCCGCACGGGCGTGGTCACTAAAAGCCTCCCGTCACACTTGCTCCAATTTTTGAATCGGCCAAGCATCGTGGTTGAAGCAAATGGCATTCTTGTCAAGCCAAACCGTCTAGATAGCTGAGCCCCTAAGCAGAGACCACATCGTGGTTCCTTTTCTCAATCGCCTTGGAAGCTTAGAGCCAAGAATGCATTGTTGCCACGTAAGCTACCATTGTTGTCAGCTACCCGCTAAAGGGTGAATATGTAAGGCCAAATAGAGGACGGAAAGAGCAAAGTTCCAAGCATGACGAGTCTTGGCACAATGGTGAAACCGATGTAAGATAGTTTTGTCCAAGTCGTCCTGGCAACTAAGACATGTGGTGGGAATATTTGGGTTGGCAATTTTCCTCCAGCAATGAACTGCCACAGCACAATGATAGACCGACCAGAGGAAGCCAGCTTCCTTCTGAGGTCGTGACTTATGCCAAACTTCACTCCATCTTGGCTGGTACCCCACCACCATGTCTCCATGCCACTTCTCGTGGATAGGTTTAGCAAGCTTAGAGCGGTTTGTTAAGAGCGAACGTCCGAGTTTTGTGGTGTATGACTAGAGAGGGACTTTGTCATCCCAAGCCCATCTTCATGGGTCGAAAAAGAGATCAGTGATGATCCCTACGTACACAAGAGGCCCAGTCCTTGGTTGTGCTATGCGAACTCATTTATGCCAGCCCAGTAGAAATTGGCTACTCTGATGGGGCTGCAGTGGAAGGGCTCTAAGAGCAGATGATGCATGGCCTATGGAGAAGCTCACATGACCTGGAGGCAATTTAATCAAATGACGGCCGTGCTCTAGCCTAGATTTGAACCGAGAACTAGAGCTGTAGACAAGGAAAGGGAGTTGGTCATCTTCGGATTCAAATACTCCAATGTACTCCTGATTACAAACTGGCCATATGTGAGGAAGTGAAGCCAAGACGCAAGAATTGATGCTACCATCCTAGAATATGCAAGGGCTTCTGTATCTAGCATTCCAAACATGTCTCTCACAGAATCCCATGATAGGAAGGTAAAACCTTCTATATTTTTAATAAGCATCTTTTTGTCCTGTAAGGGTGAGTAAGTCATTAGAGGCCTGAACAAGTACGCGAGTTACTATTCCAAATATAATAATAATTTTTAAATCAAATAAATTAATAATAATAATAATAATAATAATGATAATGAATATTAAATCTGGCATGGATTTGATGTGGTAATATGTATTAGATATGGCCATGTCAGATTAGATATTAATTTTTAATTAATTTTCTAGTTATTAAAAAATATTTTTCAGATATTTTTCCAATTTTTCAACACTTCTGTAATATTATTATTTTTTTAAATATTATTTAATGATAAAAAAAATATTTTTATGTATTTGATCTAAAATATTATTTTGGGCACAAAGAGCAAAACACCCTTTTAAAGGCCTCAATCTCTTCTAATATATAACTCTTGGCATAGGCTTTTGAGAATTTACCTCTTACAAATGTTGAGCACATATTACAATTTCTTGATGGAATGAACTGCTCTTGTTGTGGTCCCTAGATTTAGTCATGCAAAAGTATATAGCTTCACCAAAATATGCAATCACTGTTGTGAAAGATGACCAAGGATCCTGAAAGGGTGAGTCATTAATTTAGCATTGAAATTAAATGCCAAAAAAAGCACACTTTGAACAAATGTGCAAGGTTGAGTTTATAATTTTTTTAATAATTTTTTTTTTTCAATTTGTATAATTTTGAATGATGACTTAAAATCTCAATTTGTAAACTCCATAATTGTTTTTTGGACTAGAATTAATACTACCTTCCAAAATAAAAAAATAATCAAATAAATATTGAAATAGGTCTCTTTATTGATAGTAAATTATTTTGAGAATAAATAAATTTTCCATGATGTAGATTAGTCCAATATACTATAGATGTGGATTTCAAATTTAATAGAAATATAACGCACAAGCTAGGATTAATAAGCCATCTATTGTAAAGATTGGGAGCAAAAAGAAGGCCATATGTTCTTGCAGTCACCTTCTTTATTAAAAAAACATTAGAAAAGAAAATATAAAAAGAATTAATTTACCATTGGCAAATTCCATCAAAAAGTTGCAAAAAATTTGATTCCCCTTGCTAGTAATTGCATGCCGTTGCTTATGTTCGCTTGTGTATAGCAAAAGTCGTGGAATGTTATAATTGTAATTGTCAAGATTGCTTCATGCCACTATAATTTCTCACTAATTTAGTAAATTTTGGGCAACAACACCCTCGGTGAGGACCATTAAAATTTAGTCTTGATTGAGAAATTTGATTCACGAAAGAACTAGACTTTGATCGTTGTGTATTAGATGGCAATATTGGATGAATTTCCCATGGAACTTGTTTTAGCTGATTCCTTTGAGGTTGACATGCAATTGATTGTTTTGCTTGTTGTAAAAAAATCCGCTTTGGAGATGCACATGGTGAATATTGCCCATATTGACATTGTCGTTGTCCAAGAGAATATCTTTTATGGAAAGTGAAGCTTGCTTTTGAATGTCGAGAATGGGACCTCAAATTATTATTAAAAGATTTGAGTAGAGTTCTTGGACTAGGATGCTGTTTTTTTATTTGTAGCTGTGCTTTGCACTTGGATTGTGTTGATTTGGAGCATAAACCATCTCTGTCTGGTATTTCATGAATTCCTTGAAAATATGACTTCTTTGTCATTGGAGATACAGATTTTGGATGTAGCAACCTTGAACAATTGGAAATGTAGAAGGGCAAACTAGAATTTCCTTGACTTCTAGTAGATATAGAACTCAATGAATCTGGAATTGGTGACTTGCTAGGACAATATTGAAATGGACAATTCCACATACCACAACAACATGAATTCATTTTTGCACAATATGCACATTTGGTCCTAAAATAGCTTTGAGAATGTGCGTTCTTGCACATTCCACAACAATATTGACTGAGCATTTCTTCTTGATTAATAGCAGCTTTGGATCTTTGAAGTCGTGTGCTCTGTTTGTTGACATTACGCTTTAATAGATGTTTAGAGTTTGGAGATTTTAAAATGGCTTGTATAGGGTTGTATTGGTATTTTTCTTCCAACTTTTCAGTTGGAATATTTTCCTGTGAACTATGTACAGATGACTTTTCTATTGTGCCAATATATGTATTAGTATAATTTAGTGTTCCACTTTGAAGCACCTTAGGTGAATTGGTATCTTCATTGTTTATAGAAGTGAAAGCTAAAGTTGTATTTGGCCTATTACTTAATTTTATTCCCGCCCCATTTGTACTAGAGTCAACCATAATGGATTTATTGAGAATAGGAGAAGTGGCCCGTTCTATTGTTCTCATACATGAATCATTTTCTAATTTCAACTCCGTTGTTGCTTTCAAGCTTGATGATATATATTTTTTGCAATCTATTAATCTTTTGCTTGAGGTTACGTAATTTCTTGGTGTAGGGAATTCTTGACTTTTATCTTGTTTTTGATGTGTTGTTCTTCCACTTGACAACAAGGAGTTAAAATTTGGTTTCAATGTTGTTGTAACAATGGATAGCATATTTGTTGATGAATATTCTTGTTGTCGATATATTGTTTGTAGGCTTGATGAAAGTTCTTGATTATGATTTGTTCCTATGCTGGGAGAAAAATCTTGGAAGGGAAACTCCGATTTCAATATTGATCTTGTGTGTGAGCAAAAGTCTTTTTCCAAAGTTTTTTTTAAACCTTGTTTATGATCTTCTAGTCTCATCTTTAGAGGTAAATCATTTTTCAAGATTCGCTTGACATCATCAAAAAACTGTGTGATGTTGGCATTGTCTATACTTTCATATTGGCTTGTAGAATTATTTGATTTAAGAGGGGAATTGCACTGCACTCCAATTTGAGTGGCATAATGAAATTGATTATCATCTGTTGTGGTATCAAATTTGTAGCATGTGCATTCCAAAAATCTGGGACTTGGTGCTAGACGAGGAAGTGTCTCTGGTAATAAGGATTGAAAAGTGGGACATGAATTCATTGGGCAAAGAGCTCTACTAATAGCCTCATATAAAGATGGGCTCACAAGTCTTCTACTACATGATTGGTCTACATAAACACATTCTACATCTACAGGTGTCATCCCCTGTGAACTACAACTACATTGTACATGTTTTTTTATTGTCATTGATTCTGTAGCAAGTGATGATTGATTTTTTGGACAAGTTGAAGATAATTTGGTACAAGGTGGCTCACCTATTCCTGTAAAAGTTGAAGAGTGATAGGTAGAAGGATTTGATAAGAGGTTTAATAAGGAATTTTGCTTTGGTGGAGAGTAAACTAAAAGACTAAGAGATGGATCAAGATGGCTAGGAGATATAGGTGGACTTGGTCCTGATTTTTGAGATTGAAGCACTTTTGATTTTTCTCTAGGACTGTATTGACAACTTGAATTCTTGAATTCTTTTATGCTTGAAACTTGTGAAATTTGAAAGTTGTTTTTGATGTATGGATGTATAGAAGAAACTAATTTTTGTTGTGGTGACTTTGGAAGTGATGTCTTTGCTTTATAAGAAGATTTAGAATCGTTGGATGATTTGGGATTTGGCTTGTAAGGGACACATTCTTGACATTGGGATGGACATGGAGCCAGTTTAGGACTTGTAGGAATTTGATTGATTTTACTACAAATAGTTGAAACTATAGGGTTCTTGTCATCATTAGGAAGAAATGCTTTTGGTGAAGACAACAAGTAATCTGGAGAACTTGGGAGACAATTGGATGGATATGGAAGGCAAACGTAAATTTGTTGAACTTGTTTATGTGATGAAAAGGATTTATAGCTAGGCTTTTGATCATTGTCAATGTATGAATTTTCACTTACATCTACAAGTTTAGGTGTAATATCATAGTTTTCACCCATTCCTCCAGAGACTCGAGCAGGCAATGCAAGAGGTTTAGAAATTGGTGGGAAACAACATGAATTCTCTTGAGCAAGCAAAGTACGTTTTTTTGTGTTTTCCAAGGATGACACAGAAAGATTCACTTTATTAGGGAGTGCACAAAGTTTAGGAGAAGGAGTAAAACAACAAATATTTGTTGAAGGAGGCAATGCAAAAAGTTTGGAAGATTGTGGAAAGCAACAAATGTTAGTTGGAGTAGATAATGGTTGAGTTTTAGGAGATTGTAGAGAACAACAAATCTTTGCTTGGGTAAACATTGGTTGAGTTTTAGGAGATGGCAAACAATGAGAAGCATCTATTGGATCAAATTTATGACAATGCTTAAGGGATGCTTGAGAATGACAAGGGTCTATTGAATTAGGTGACGGAGGGTATTTAAAAGATGATTCAGAATAACAAAGCTTTTGCTCTTGGACAAAAGTTTGAAGGCATGGTTTTGATTTTGGAATTTGTTCATCCACAATTGAATAAGGCTGCAATTGTAGATTTTGATATTGTGTACCTCTACAATGGCATCTTTGGGTTGGAGGTGGAGAAATAGGTGGTGTATGACATCTTGAGGACAAGGGCATATAACAATTGTTAGCTTTTGAACTCAAGGGACAAGAGTGAAGCAAATAAACATCATCATATTCTACAATGGTTTTATATCCAATTGGTAAATGACTTTCTTTACAATTTGAATATAAATCTTTGTATTGTTTGTGTATCCCAGGCACACAAGATTCAACTGGTCTTGGAGGACACTGAGTGGTAGGAGGGCATGTATTGATTAAAGGGTATGGACATTGACATTTACATCCGCAACAACTGCTTTGTATAAAATTTAGAGGGCTCAAAAATATAGGAAAAGTGTAAGAGCCAGTATCCGCATGGAGATTACAAGTACCACCTCCACCTCCACCTTTTAAATTTCTTGAAGGTTCTTTATGTTTGGAGATGACCAAATTTTGCATATTGAAATCATGTAAAATGCTTTGTAAGCCATTAGAGAATAAACCTTGATTCTTATTTTGACATTTGTGATCTTCTTCTATATTTTTTCTATCTAGAAACCTTATCTCCTCCATAAGGTTTACATATTATTGCCAAACAATTCAATTTAATCATTTTTGGACCATATTTTAATTTCTACAATAAAGAACTTGGTATTGAAGATTTTAGCATCAACTAAACACTTGAAAGAAATTGAATAGTTTCTTTATAGAAGTTCAAATTTAATTCATTGTACTTTCAAGAAAAAAAAAATCTTCCAAAATATGCGTTAGTTGAGTTTTGTCAAAATTTTCTATTTATGCACCTCCAATAATACTTAATGACATTAGAATTATTACTTTTGTATTAAAGTTTGTAATATACCAATACACACAATATAAAACAATAAATGGTAACAAAATTCATTTACATTCTGTGTAGTTTATCATTGATGTGAATTCAAAGTACCTTCAATGATTACAAAAACAATTCTACTTGATCATTTTTTTTCCAATTTTTATTCTTTCAATACTAAGAGTTGAATCACAACTTGGGGTTGGAAATAGAAGAATACAAATTGGTAACCAACCATCATTTAAAGCTAGAAATTGTATATTGAAGCTCATTAATAAAATAAAATAAAATTGGTTATTTCTTTGTAAAGAATGCCTTGATAATGCCAACGCCATATTTCATTTTGTGAAAAAAATTACACATTTATAAATTATATTATTTACAATAGCTTTAAACCATTGCCTACATTGAGATTGTTTAAATGCACCAAAACCCTAGTAAGGTTTTACGACTCAGGTTTTTCCAAGATTCCTATGGAAGTATGAATGCAACTAATAGAAGGAATGAAAAGACATGGAGTTGAAGTGACACTTTTCCATTCAAAGGCTCCTAAAAACTAATTAGAATATTTTTTTGGACCAAAAGGTTCTAAGGTGATTGCAAGAATTACTTGTCCATATAGAAACATCCAAAAAAGGTCATTATTTTGCTATAATTGAGTTATACCACTATCAATACCTTAAATGAGGCTGTTTGTTTGTTTGTTTGTTTGTTTGTTTGTTTGTTTGTTTGTTTGTTTGTTTGTTTGTTTGTTTGTTTGTTTGTTTGTTTGTTTGTTTGTTTTGTTTTGTTTGTAGCGTGGACAACTTTCTGACCGTGCGTTCCCCGGCCGCGTGCTTGGTACCGTCGGAAAGCTCTCGCCGAGGAGGGGTGCACCGGCTTGGTTTCATGGCGTTTGGAGCGGTGGTGCAAAAGTTACTGAATTTCAAAGTATTTATTGATTAAAAAATTAGAAATTTACTTTTACTTTGATTTTGGTGGCGTTCTTGGTACTGGGAGTGGAACCGAGAGTAGAACTGGGAGTTGAATCGGAAGTAGAACCAGGAGTGGAACCGGGAGTAGATGAAAATTGGGCCAACGGCACAGGGTCACACTAGTAAGTTTTAAGTTCTTCAATTAAGGCAAATAAGACTATTCTATATAGCCTAAAAATCCAAAATTTTAAAGATTAATAAGATGCAATTTAAGAACTATAATTTAACAATGATTTAGGCTTCTATACAAAATTCATAAAATATGATCCAAAGATCAAATCTGTATGGCTCAATCTATTACTAGACTAACCCATATTTTTCAATAAATTTGTTAAAAAAAATTAGTAATATCCTATAAGATTGATTATAGATTTGATATTTGTAATTTTACTGGATTTTTTAAATCATTTTGAAGGATCTTTTTTTGAATTTGAAAAATAAATTTCAAGGTAAAATATACTTGAACCTCTTGAATTATTGAATATTGAACTAAATAGATTCTTTGAAATCTGTATCATATAAATGTCAAAGAATTATCACATCAATCTACAAATATTTAGATGGACAAAAAAAATTCAAAATTCTTGAATTTAGGATATATTGGCGTTTATCCATTATTGTTCAAAATTTGAACACCTAGTCTTTGGGGTGTTAATGAACAAATTTTTTTGAATTCGCTTAAAAATTAGAATTTGAGATCACTACTTGTATCATGCACAATGATAAGAGCTTTTCTATTAAACTAGTAAAATCTTTGTCCTTTTTTTATGCTCAAGTGCAATTCTTTTTAACAAACATGTGACTTGTAGAGTTGTTTTTCTTAAGATGTAAGTGAGAGTCTTTCAAATGAAAAAATTAGAATATTTAAGAATATTTTTACTGTTTTTTTTAGAACAAAAACATCAAGGGTATTATTAGATTTCATGAAACTTCTTCTAGTGATTTTTTAATTGGCATTTAAGATTTTTTTAGTGACATATATAGGGTCCGTTTTGAACCCCTGGAGTGTCTTTTGAGGCACTGTGACTAAAATAAAATGAAGCTAAAATGTAGAAGGAAGTGAATTGTAGAAAATTGTCCCATAAATTTGGAATTAAAATAAAAAATATGAGACTATTGGAAGGATCCATTTTACAACTATGGATTCAGATCTATTGAGAAGGGTAGTTGCAAGAAACACCTATTGGTTTTGGCTCAAAACGGCCTTAGTATTGAAGTACTGTGACTTTTGAAATAAAAAATTTTGAAATAAAAATTTCAAATATAAAATAAAATATGGATAATTTGTAAAGCACTCAAAATAGTATGTATGTGAAAATTCAGACCTAAAAAAATTTATCTCTAAAAGTTATGCACATTCTAAGAGTGATGGAAAATGCAAGAAAATACATAGTATGGGATTTTATTTTTAGAAAATAGTAAAAAAAACCAAAAAATTAAAGAAAAATATTCCATTTTTCCTAATGTGGAGGTGCTTCTCCTCAACCATTTTCACTTTTGGGAAAAAAAAATGTATTCTCTGCACATGCGCAAAGGTAGTACACTTTGAGCATATGTGGAAGGTGGACAATTCATTATTTTTGAAAAATATCCTTGTAGGCTTGTGTAATTTCAGTAGAACTTCTTGCATACCAATTTTCACCTTCAAATTTGCATTTTTGAGTTGAAAATAGTACAAAACCCCTCCAAAATGGCCAAAGTAGACATCCAATTGGGGGCAGTTTAAAAATAGTAAAATAATTGGAAAAAATTGGAAAAAATTACACAATGTCTGAAACTACCACATGTACCTTCATTTCAAATTTCATGAGAAAAAGACATAGAACACAAAAGTTATGAGTGAAAATGTATGTGTCTGAGGCCAAGGGGACACCCAAAAGGACAAGTGTTTCTTGCAACGACCCAGATTTCAATATCTTTTCAGTTGAGAGAGTTGAAAAGTAATTTTAGGGAATCTATGAACATCTTCAAACTTCAATAAATTTTCAAAAAAAATCATAAAAATTGAATTTGGGTTCAAAAAAATATAAAAGTTAAAAGTGTCATGTTTGCATCTATAGACTCCATTTTGCAAGTACCAATGAATTATAATTGTGATTTCTATTTTTTTTTTGACATGTAATAACATGTCTTTTATTACTTGCAAGAATTTCATATTATTTTGGAAATTTTTTAGTTTAACATGAATTGATTTTCAAAAAATTGAAACTTTCCAAATTTACATTATAGTATCAAGTATTGTGGTATATATTTTTTATTTAATTATTCTAAAATAAAAAAATTAGCACTCCATAGTTACAAACTTGTAAATTCATTTTTCTAAATTGCTAGTCAATATTTTTTTTTAAATTATGTATTTTAAGCAAAATTACAAATAAATAGCCAAAGAGTGTCAATGAAAAATTGATTTCTAATAGAAATCTAATGCTTTCTAGGCTCTTGTCTAGGCTCTAATATCCATGCAAAAATTTTGCATTGCCAAGATTTCCTAACAAAGATTGTCCTATTGAATACCACAATACAAAGTTTAAAATGACGTCCAAGACATTTGTCTAATAAAAAAGACACATTTCTAACACAGTAACACAATACTATTAAAATACGTCCAATTAGACAACCTTGCTTTTGATACAATAATAGGCCTCAAAACCATTTAGTTTAGCATCACATGCAAGTAGCATGGAGAGTAGTGGAGTCCTAATTTTTGTATATGAAATTTAAAGACCAAGTCTAAAATTTTAATAACAAATTATTTATAGTGCTTCAAAAACTTTTCTAATTTTTAAAATTTTAATAGTTCTATTTTCAAGCTCAACAAATGCAATGTCTATTTGGTACCAAATCAATACTAAAGCATTTCTTACAGCAAACCTCTAATAGCGCAAATAATAGTCTAATTTCATACTACTAGCATAAACATCTATTCAATATAATTACAAATGGAAATAACAAGACCTAAAGTTGGAAATATACTTGACTTTCTATAATAAGTCTGAGTGATATTTGTTTTGTAAGTACTTGATTGGTTTAGACTTATTTTCAATGGCCTTGTAAGAACTAAGAATAATAAAACATATCTTTTTGTAGAAGTTGTGAAAAATGTTTTATATTTTTTATATAGCAATGAGTTTAAAAACAACATTCACTTATTTGATCAATCACTTTCAAAAAAGTTTACAAAAAATGTTTCAGTGGTCTAGCCTTTTCTACAAGGAAGAATGTGTTTAGACTCTTTATCTTTGTGAACAGTGATGGAATCAACAAAGGATGATAATCTTAATGCAACAAAGTTTCTATCGCATTCACCTTGAGCTCAAATACAAGTTGGAGCTTATAATAACGTTTTTAATTAATGCGGTAGGACAATGTTTTTGATATATAATGTATTTGAATCAATTGTAGCTACACTAATATATCCTATTAATGCGTATGACATTAAGAACGTCCTTAACTCCTAAAGGACTTGATCTATTGGGAAATGGTCAAACTTCCTCTTTGAGCTAAATTTAGCCTTCTAAATTATGTTCAAACAAAAAATTTATATTTTATATTACTTTAAACTTTGAATTATATATCACAGTGAGAAGTTTCAGTTTGTTTCATGAAAAATAACAAATGTTATCATTTTTGTAGCAAAAATTGAATATAAATAAGGAAAAATAGCAAAAACAATCCAAATGATTTGAAATTTTTTTAAGGTACAAGTAGCAATGGAAATTTGTATGAAAAATTTCAATTGGTTATTTTATTTTTTACACCCAAAACAATCACAACAAAAACCTTGAAGTCAAATTCAACTATCAAACCAAATTTACCCTTTTATTTAATAAATTTATAAAGTTTTGATATTTTTTTGCTAATGGAAAAATGCATATTCTATTTATGTTTTTTTCTTACCATTGTTTAAGATAAAACCAAATTGTTGTGATTTTTTAAAGCTAAAGGTGGAAATCAAATATATATTAGAATAATCTATCATTTTTACCACAAATGAAGGATTGAATGAGAAACATAATTTTATAATTTAAATGTAAAAATAAAAAAAAATAAAAAAAAATATATATATATATATATATGGAAAACACACCATATTGTGTTATTTGGATTTTAACACATGGAACTTTCAATTGCAAAAACTCTTTAAATTTTTGACATTTTTCAAAATTTTGAAATGGAATAGAAACAAAACCTGTCAAGCTTCATTTTCTTAGTAACGACCTTTGGTTCCAAAATCACTTTCACGGGGTCTTACCATCTAGCCGTTGGTACTCCGCATCTTCACGGAGAGTTCAATTTCACTAAGTCCAAGTTGGAGACAGCAAGGTAGTCGTTACACGCCACTCAAGTGGTTCCTCCAACCTATTGTTTAAAGTGCGGATTCAAAGCTATCAGAAAATTTTGGTGGCAATTTAAATCAAATTCTAGAAGTAATTATTTAAAAAGTTAGAATCAAAGTTGACCAAGGCGCATCCACTTTTTGTTGCATGGACGACCTTTATAGGTCAATCCAACTCTACATAGTTACACCTACAATAATTATAGGATAATTAAGGTTTTAAAAGTGATCCAATGTAGCTGTTACCTAGCTTTAGGAACTCAAGATTCTTGCTTTATCTTTTCTAGACTTAACATGTGGACAAGGTATGAAGATTCTGCAAGGTAATTTACTACAAGAATGTTTATTACTGTCAGTCCTTTGTTTAACAAAAGGAATTCTTAATTTCTATACAAAGATTGAAAAGGACCAACAACAATAAAATTTCTTATATGGAACCACCTTATGGTTCGTTGACCACTAGATTGCACTTGTTTTTAATTAAAAATAAGCATACAATGCCTCCACATTTTATTTAATTTTTTCTTTGCATACCCACCCATAGGATTTTGAATGAAGCTGGAAAGAAATTGTGTCAATGAAATTATAGATTGCAATATATTCACATTTCAAGTAAAAAAAACATTTTTTCATACACTTACTTGACTACGTTTTTTGGCTATGAATCTGTCTAATCTAAAAATTTTGCACCATAGATTTTGAATTCAATTTTTTTTTACGTTGTTCAAAAATTGAGTTGAGAGTTTGTGAAACAAAAACTAAAAACAAATAAACTTGATTTGGAATTGAAACACACTAAAACAAACAATGAAATTGTTTTAGCTAGCAAACTTAACCAAGAGGAATTTATTTTTTAAATTGTGAAAATTCAGTTCAAAAACAAATCCTATAAGTTATTTTTTGAAGAAATTGTTCACATTGCCTAAAAAACAAGACTCTTTGTAACCTTCTCATCAACAGTCCAAAAAAAATGAATCCAATCTTTTCAAGTACACAAAACTAATTTTTATAAGAAACAAAATTAGAAAACGGAAGACTTTGAGTGTTTGTGATGTTAATTATTCTATCCAACAAACTCCATCAGAGCCTTAGGGTGACATAACTTTTCCTCACGAGCACCGATTGAAACAAAAATTATACTCCCAAAAAGTTAATGTATTTCTCTCTTCCAAAAAGGTTTTCAAGAAATTTTGTCAAATTTCATAACATAGAAACCT
Source organism: Neckera pumila (assembly GCA_963969595.1). Lineage (NCBI taxonomy): Eukaryota > Viridiplantae > Streptophyta > Bryopsida > Hypnales > Neckeraceae > Neckera > Neckera pumila. The sequence goes on from OZ018413.1 coordinate 25,108,991, forward strand.
ACCCATACGTTCATTAGTCCCTTGACACTTTGTCTTTTAGTGGTTAATTGACGCAAGTTGAAATATACCTCTATTGCACTAGTATCCACAATTTCTCTTTCCTATAGTCACTAGTTTTGCAGCCTCACTAATAGGATAAGGATATATCAGTGGAGCCATTTTCTTGTGGAGAACAACTGAATTTTCATTATATGACTAGGCCATGAAGGACTGTACAGTTGGGTACAACAATCTTACAAACTTTTGCAGCCTGCTGAGATTTGGTGAACTTCGGGAGGTTGATGTTTGCTAACAAATGAACGGAATTTTGAATCGTAAATTGTGTTGAAATCATACTCAAGTCTACTTTATCATCATTGCAAATACACATATATAATTGAAAATCATACAAAAAGTTTGATGTTTTCTATATACTATCTACCATCTAGTGTTGCCACCATTTGTGAAATTACAACCAATATTTAATGGTCCATATTAGAAATGAGCCTTCACAATTGCTTTAGAGATACTTGATTGCATACCACTTGAATTGTTTGTATGATTTCTTTCTTCTTCTTTAGCTAAATGCAAAAAAACTGTGACTATCTTCCAAAGAATCTATGAAATGATAGATAGTGTATAATAGGAATCCAAATTGTTTTATGGTTTTCAATCATTCATTTTTCACTTGTTATGAAGTTGAAGTGCACTTCATTGCGGTTCCAAAGCAATTTGCGGTTTCAAAATCAGATACGTCACGTTCTAATAGCCTTTAGAGGGTTCAGTTTTTCTCTAATGACAATCGGGTACAACAATCTTACCAATTTTTCAAGCTGCAAATTGTGGGTTTCAAATTTTTTCGGACAGCTCATGGGAAAGTACACAGTAAATGTAAACCACTCCTGGTTCTCGTCCCGTTCAATTGGCGGGAAGCTTTTGTGCCGTAATCCTCGATTACGCGGGCAAAACTGTGTAATCAGGGATTATGGATTTTTCATCCGGCTCATTGTTTCATCCAATTTTATCTCCTCTTTCAGTCATGATTTACGTCGGGCAATACCCTTATCGTCGGGTATTGCCCTATACTAACACATGTGGCTCACTCCTGATTGGCATAACCAAAGTGAGGTGCTGCTTTGTGGAGATAACTTGTCGTATGTCCAAATTTACACACTGAGGTTGTCATGCTACTGTTTGGAGAGCTCGATAGTGTGTGACTTACACTGCGGTGGTGATTTCAAACGGCTGACTGGCTTACTCACTGGGTTCCGATTAGCATTTCGTTTGGTTATGAAAACATGGCTTCTTCTCCGTCTAACGACGCCCTTTCTCAGGTTCCATTTTGTGTTGAGGATTATGGTATTTGTATTTTTCGTATCTAAGATGTTTGTGTGTGAAAGCTATAACACGCGTCCGTGGGCTGTAGACACCTGCTGTATCCTCACTAACATTACAATTTGTTGTCGTGTTTTGAGGATGGGCACAAGTGAGGCCCACGACCTCTCAGGAGCGTTTTGGATACTTTACGAACATGTTATTCTTCTAGTTGGTTCATTTTTGGGACCATGATTGTAGACTTCTTACAATGTGTATGTATTGTGAGAGAAAGTTATGGATTTGGATTCATTTGTTAAGGCTATCTAATCATTTGAAAACAAGTAGTAGAAGCCTTGAGAGAATATTGTATTGTGTGATGGGATATCACACTAGTTTAGTACTTTAGTACAATTTGATGAAAAATTGTGATGTATGTATGTTTTTTGCCTTGACAAAAAATGACAATACTAGGCTTAGTAGCAAAGTGTTGTGATTTTTGCTTCAGAAGTATGGCTATATGCAATGACTTGAATAAGGTGAAATGGAAAATAAACGAGTTCCTGTTGAGCTGTAATCTGAACTTGAGAAGCTTTAGGTAAATGCCCAAAAGAGCTGGGATGTGCCAGACAAAGGATTTTAATAATTTTTTTAAGATGAATTTTTTTATTTTTTTATTTTTTATTTTTATTTTTTATTTTTTATTTTTTATTTTAAATTTTTGGTTCCTACGCCACTGCTGCTACAGTTTCAGCAGGGCAGAAATAGGGGAAAAACGAGTTTTTTTGCAAAAAAATCCAAATTTCAAGGTACCGTGGAGGGCCATGGAGCAGCCTTCTGGAGGCCTGAAATTTCCTCTAATGACAGTAGGGTCTCATTCATTTACAAATTGCCTTTGTGACCATTCATTTTTCTTTGCTCAATGTGAAACAAAGTTAACATTTTTGATTTTGCACAATTACCATAGATATTTTACACAATTCCAATCAAGCATACCAAATTTCAGTTTACAAATAGCAAATCTCCATTTTTGGTGAATTTTTGGTGAATTCTTTAAGTTTCATGATTTTACATGAAAATTCATTGAAAAGCATTGGTGATGAATTTTTTTAATTTATTTGCAAAGATATATAGGAAATATCCAGACACACACTCCTTCAACAAGCATCTTCATTTTTTTTTTACAATTTCTTCTATAGAGATTTCATTGGAGGCGTGCCAATGCCCTAATTTTGGAAAATAGATTTCTCTTTAATGAAATTTGTTTTTTGCAAACAAATTGCACCATCATGCTCAAATGTACAAAGTGAGGGACAGTGTGATGGTGAAATAGCAAAATCTAATTAAAATGTAAAGATATCTATTTTACAAAGTTTGGTCACATGATGCCTCACATTGAATTCTTCCTAGACTATATTTTGTTACTTAATGGGGTATTTTTTAATATAAAGGATGAGCATATGGATGTTCACTACATAATTATGCAATCAAATTAAAAAAATTTGTTACTAATTGTTTTTAATAAAATATTATATATTAGACCATAAAAATTGACTTTAGAAATTCATCAAAAATAGAATTTTGCTATTTTGAAATTGAAATTTGGTGAGGGGTCATTGCAAGAAAGACCAAACGTTTTCTACAATATTTTCAATAAAAATCTTTGTCTAATACTATAACTTTTGAATTATGAGCATAATGCCAAAACCATAAAAATTATTTCTAGAATTTTTTATGTTAATTGATTCACTTATTTTTTAGAATTTTTTAAAAATCATTTTAAATTTAAATTTAAATTTTGCTATTTTGTCACACTTTGTAGTTTAGAGGTTTTTTGTTCAAAAAAGTGGACTAATTTAATGATTTTTGTTTGAAATTTTGGGGATAAATTCTTTGAGTATGCATACATTCTTCCACCAAAAATTCCAAGAAAATACCTTATTATCCATCCTCCACGTTCGTGCAAATAGGCCTTTCTGGTGCGTGCATTTTTGAACATAAAAAAATGTTTTTTTCTTATTTTTTTTTTCAAATCTCATCACCACTAAGTCTTACCAAATGGCCAATTTTTAGTTTTGTGAAAATTTTTTTTTCCTATTTTTTACAAATTAAAACGTCCAAGAATGGCCTCTTTTGGAACATGTTTTTGGATATAGAATCTAGTGAAGAAAATACACGTTTGGACATTTTAATTTGTAAAAAATAGAGAAATGTTTTTTTCACAAAACTAAAAATTTTCCATTTGGGAAGATTTAGTGGTGATGAGATGCGAAAAAAAAAATAAGAAAAAAACATTTTTTTATGTTCAAAAATGCACGCGCCAAGGAGGCCTATTTGCACGAATGTGGAGGACGGAAAATAAGGTATTTTCTTTGAATTTTTGGTGGGAGAATGTATGCATACTATAAAAATATACCCCAAAAATTTCAAACAAAAATAATTAAATTTGTCTACTTTTTCAATTAAAAAACCCCTAAACTGCAAAGTGTGACAAATTAGCAAAATTGAAATTTAAATATAAAATGATTTTTAGAAAATTCTGAAAAATAAGTGATTCAATTACCATCAAAAACTCTAGAAATGTTTTTTTTTATTTTAGCACTATGCTCATAACCAAGAAGTTATAGCATTTCAAAAGGACCAATTTTAAGAACACTACGTTTTCTGCACGGTCTTTCTTGCAATGACCCTGAGCTTGATTGGGACTGCACAACAATTGAGCATTAATTATGCAAGACAGAAAGTATTGAATTTATTCAATATTATGCAAGATTTTCAAATGGCACAGAAAGGACTTCATAAATGAATGAGACCCTATTGTATAGTTAGGTCTAGTTTAGATATGAATTTTTGAACTCGCGGGGAAGGAAATTTCAAATCTGCCAACTTTTACAACTTCCTGAGGGCTCCAAAATTGTTTCTTGACTATGAAATTTTTACCACAACTTCATCTTTAAGTTAATTATATATGTGCCAAATTTCATGGCCAAATGATTTACACAAAAAAAAATATTCAAAATCTCCCAACATATATAGGCATGAAAAAAATTTCACTATTGCCAACTTTGACACCCTCCCAAGGACTAAAATTTTTTTCTTTTTCTAAGAAATTTTTGGCAAAAGGACCATGTGTATGTTGATTACATGTATAAAAAATTTCAAGTCCAAATGTCCATCTCAAAAATAGTTATTCAAAATCTCCCAACATGTATATTTGTGAAATAATTTCACTACTACCAATTTTGACACTATCCCAAGGGTTAAAAAATTGTTTATTTAACATGAAACTTTTATGATGAAAACATCTCTATGTTAATAACATGTGTGCCAAATTTCAAGCTCAAAAGATTCACACAAAAAATATATGCCAATTCTTTGAACATGTGTAGTTGTGAGAAATTTTTTACTACGACCAACTTTGATACTATTCCAAAGGCTAAAAAAAACACATTTTACTATGAAAATTTTGACATGAGATCATCTTTGTATTGATAACATGTATGCCAAATTTCAAGTTCAAAAGATGTACCAAGAAAAAGATATTCTAATTCTACCATCATGTGTAGTTGTGAGAATGACTTTCTACATCCATGTGAAATTTTAACCCAAAAAATGACACTATCCCAAGGGCTGAAAAAATCGTTCTCACAACTACACATATTGGTAGAATTGGTATATTTTTTTGTGTGTGAATCTTTTGAACTTGAAATTTGGCACACATGTTATTAACATAGAGATGTTTTCATCATAAAAATTTCATGGTAAATAAACAATTTTTCAATCCTTGGGATAGTGTCAAAGTTGGTAGTAGTGAAATTATTTCACAAATACACATGTTGGGAGATTTTGAATACCTATTTTTGTGGGGGGCCTTTGGACAAGAATTTTTTCACACATGTCATCAACATATACATGGTCGTTTGCCAAAAATTTCTTAGAAAAAGAAAAATTTCAGTCCTTGGGAGGGTGTCAAAGTTGGCAGTAGTGAAATTTTTTCACAGCTACACATGTTGGAGATTTTGAATATCTTTTTTTTGGTAAATCATTTGGCCTTGAAATTTGGCACACATATAATTAACGTAAAGATGAAGTTGTGGTAAAAATTTCATGATCAAAAACCAATTTTTGAGCCCTCGGGAGGCTGTCAAAGTTGGCAGATTTGAAATTTCTATCCCTGCGAGTTCAAGAATTTGTATCTGAACTGGACCTCACTGTACAGTACTGTATTGTACACAATTTTAAGACTACCATGGCCTGGTCATAGGTTCCCTTATCTGCTCACTCTATCTTACACCTGGAAACCTTGCTCTTTCTCTTTACATGAATGCGCATAACAGCATTTGATCTATAGTACTGAGACGTCTAAACAAAACGATAATTTCTGTTTGAGAAGGCATGAAATGGGAGACAATAACCAGGTGCCTTGCTCTTGTGAAAATTGTGGATGCTCAGACGCTGTACCACAACTTGGTTGAATCTGCAACAGAGAAGCAATCATACTACTAAAATCACAATGACCTCTATAATATCACAATTCAATTTTGAATAATATTATAGAAATTCAATTGCTTTTGTAATAGCCATAGGATCCTTTCTACTATATATTATGTATTCTTTTCATGAAATATTTGAAAATCAAATGGATACTTCTAAAAAAATTTCAAAGAAACTTTTTAGACAACAAAACTATAGATAAATTCCATGTCTTTTTAAAATGTGATATTAAAGAACAAGGAAGCACCAACCGTTAGCGTTGCTCTACATATTCAAATGTGAAGATTCTACTTACATTGTTCACTTGATTAATTTATTCTTATTGCAATGTTTTCATCTTTGCAAAGGTTATTTTGTAGAAATTATGATGTAAAGATTTTCTTTAAGGCAATTTTCAGCAAAATTTTACTAGAAACACATGTATTTCTAGTGAATACTAAAGCATTAGTAATTGTAACAGACTTGGAACTCAGGAGATCAATTCCTGCTGATATCAACAAGAAATTATATGTGGAAGGGACTTAATTTTTTTCTTACCTGGAAATCAAATACACGGAAAACGAATGTTGCATAATCCAGCAATCTTCGAGAAGTTAGGTTTCTCTCTCCTCGAGAAACTTTTTGGATTGGAAGGCGACTTTCCTCTCCACGATTGATGCGAACACAATATCAGCACCGCCCGAAATGGGCTCTGCATTAAACACGACTCCAAAGATTAAGAGGAGCTTCTCAAAATGTATGACTGAGTCAAAGACGTGAGCAAGTTTACACAAAAAAGAGCGACATCACCAGGGGACGTACGTTTCACTAACTAATTACTGTTGGGCCAGCACCTCAGAAGACAAGGTACAGTATTCAGCAACCTTGTTACGTTATGGACATCCTATTGTGTTCCATTCCAATAATCTTGCACAATATAGAAAACAATTGTAATTTGGTTTTGCTATTTGATCCTTACACTAATTTGGTACCTTTGAGCATGATGGTAAAATTATTTTTGCCAAAATCTAGTTAAAATAAAGAGATATCTATTTTACAAAGTTTGGTCATACAACATCTCACATGGGTCATAGTTTGTTCCTCAATGTTTTTAAAAAAAAACAATGAAAGATGTGGGTATGGATGCTTCCTACATCTGTATCCAATTCAAATTTTAAAAACTAGTCATCAAAGTTTTTCAATCAAATATCAAGTAAAACCATGAAAATTAAATGGAAAAATTCACCAAAAATGAAGCTTTATTTTTTTGAACTGAAATTTGGTATGCTTAATTGGGATTACTTAAGAATTGAATGTTCATTATGCAAGACAAAAAATCTCAAAAAATGTCAAAATATGCAAGAAACTAAGTTGCCGCGTACAAACTGTTAAACCATGGAATACATTTGTTTGAACGGGTTTACGATTTAGAGAATTTGCAAAATACCTTGATTGGAAGGCAGAAGCCCCGCCTCGACTGCAGAGATAGGCATCACCACAAGCTCTTGACCTGGAGTTATTCCAACGTGCCTATTTGAGTGCTTGGATTCTGGGATGGCGGAAGCAAGACCAACTGGCCCTCCAACTCGAGCAGCAAAAGCTGACGCTGTTGAAGCACCAAAGCTGGTAGGTCTTGGTGGCTTATCTTCTTTGGAGGCAGCTTGCAAGGTTTGCATCTGCAAGAAAATCTGTAAACAAGGCTCACACAATAAGAGCTTGAATTGCAGTGATTTCCCGAAGGGATATAAAATCAATGACATGCAATCAAACTTCCTTCTACATCTAAAGTACCATTCTTTCAAAAGCACACCAACAGAGAAGTAAAACTTGTTCACGTACAAATAAGAAGAAATGTGGTCGTAGAAAACAACTGACCTGCGTTGGAGAAACTTGACTGGGCACGCCAGAAATGACATGACTCACTGGCATACGTTGGTTCAAATCATGTGGGTTTTCAGTTCCTGCAACATCAATCCCAAAACAAAATTGGGGCCACTTTAAATTGCCACAAGCTTGAATTCCTACACCTTGATTAGTGCAAAAATCATTCTTATTTGTTACACCTCAGCTTGCTGAATGTCAAATTTCCAGGAGTCCAAATAAGAGTGAGCATGAAGATGTGACACTTACATGGCTCCTATGTAACATTCTTGAGATAACAAGGTTTCAAGCAGCCTCTTTTGAGGTTGATTGGACACTTGTTACCTCGAGTACATCCCTTTGTTTTCTAATAGTGGATTATTTTAAGCATGTTATCTCACCCCAGTTGCACATGATGTTGGTTCAATTTTATGAAGCCTATTGCTTTGGCCAGTGCAGTCTAATGTAGCCTAGACCCTGAAAGACATTGCTAGTCTTCAAATATCACCACTGAAGTAGAAACCTCATAACAGAGTTAGACCCAACCTCTGAACACATCAATAAAATATGGTCTTTTGAAGGTGTCAGAGCCCTCAAAAGATCTGAAACCGTAAACAACTTCGGCTTACCTTTCTCTGTGGATTGTGCAGGATTCGAAAGAGTAGGAACAACATTCTCCAATACATGACTCGTCATGGGACCCGGATTCATTATAGAGATGCCGGTCCTCATCTCATGGCGAATAGCTTCTAGCTGTGCCATCGTCTCACGCAACTCCTTATGAACCTGTAACACGCTTCTTCCCACTCAGACCCTCCATTATGTGGAGAAAGCCCACAGAAAACCAAAAGATAAAAAAATAGCATTAAAACCGCACAAAGCCATGTCCTCTTTCTTCCTTTAATATTATTATCCCATTCCACCTACACAATCTTCAATACTTTCATGCATTCTTGCACACGAGTCAAATCTGAGTAGTCCAATCCCTTCTCCAATATCCTTGATAATCATTTTCGTGCAAAAATTGCTTGACAAGAAGTTACGTCAAGTGCAAGTTAACGTCCACGTTTCAAAAGTCCACGTGCAAGTTTATCAAATTCAGTGTTTTTCAATATCCTCAGAGAAGAAGGGAAGTTTAAGAGATTATCCATGAAACCCTAATTGTACTGAGCCCTACAGGCGATGGCCTGTTCGCTTTGATTTTGGCACTCAAGAACGCCAATTCAATGTGCTTCCATAGGATTTCCATGAACCCTAATCACCATAAACGCTTGCCCTGTTCAACTTCTCATTTCCACACTCAAGCACTTCAATCTAATGTGTTTCCATAGGATTTCCATGAAACCCTAATTACACTAAACCCTTGCCCTGTTCCGCTTTGATTTCGGCACTTACAGCCTCCAATCCAAAGGGCTTTAATAGCGTACCAAGGAGAAAAAATTTGATCAGGGACAAGGAGGAGAAGCACGCACTGTATTGATCTCGGATCGCTGCATAATAGGAGCGATGTGGCCGCGCGCGCCTTGGATGTAGCCCACCGCTTTCCCTGTCAACCTTCCTGCCGCTCTTCCGATGATCACAATATCCTTCGGCCCTACATCAGCCCAATTGCCGTCAAACATCACCAAGAAAGCCTCCAAAATGCACAGCACTCATTTGTAAATTGGAACCCTAAATGCAAAAATGGAACGAAAAACGAGAAAAAGAAGAGTGGAAACCCACCGAAGAGCGCCGCACTTGCGCCGAGAATGAGCGCCACTTCGCCCCATGAGATGCCAAACACCATGACTGACGACGAGCTCCTCAAGTCCTAAATAATGCAATTAAATCGACTTTCGACTGCACACCATCGCCACCAAGAAGCCGCCAACAAAGCCAGTGAGCTTCCTAAACCTCAGCAATATTCTAAACCTCTGAACAATTACGATCAAGGACAATGGAGCCCTTCACATGCACGCACATGGCTCTGACTCATCAGGAATCTCTTTGCGTGCGCGTGTGAATGAGGTTGGGTGATTGGGTCTGAGTGCACGGATGAATGAGATTTGAAGATTTAAAAAATGGGGTGAGTATATTGATGAGTTCCGCCGAAAATAGATTACAGACCTTTCGAAGTGTTGTACTGTACTTGGTGCAGTGTTCGGGAAATTTTTGGAGGTCCTCCAGCTGATTTCCTCCTTCCACGAAAATGAACCGGCAGTTAGTTCAAAGTTAGCCGGTGGAAGCGGGGAAAAAAGTGTTGTACTAAGTGCACAAGCAGACACCAAAGGATCTTTTCTTCGCCGCTTTAGAGGAGAATGCAACTTTGGGTGCTCACTGTCTTCGTCAGTTCACGAATTCTTCTTAAAAAGCTCACATCTCCTTTGCGAAGTGAGAGTTTCTTTGTACAGCAGTTCTGGTGTGAGTCTCTGTTGATGTTCTTTAGTTTCGGTAGTGATTGATCTACGCTCGCGAATGGCATTGATGTGGTGATGGAGGATTTTGTGGTTTTGTACAGTGGTTGTCTAGTCGAGAGAGAGGGCTAGCTTGTAGGTGGAATTGAATTTCGTTTTATGGCGTTTTTGTCGGAATGGTGAGTGTTGCGTAATCGGAGCAATTTCAGTTCTGATGGGTGTGTTGGGTTTTGGCTTGGGGATTGGTTGCAGGTGACGAATTGGATTGAGGAGAGGGAGTGGTTCAGGATGGGGCGTGCGAGGGGGAAGTCAAGATACTAAGGGAAGCACGTGAGGGTAACGAAATTGTGACCATTACTTCTTTTGAGATCGTGCTTTCTTGCTTGCGGCTTTATGAATTCCTTTAATGTTTTGAGGATTACGAGAGCATTGGGATTGAAGCTTACTTATGCCAGTTGAATGGACAGATTCTAGGATTATGGACGCTACCAAAGATTACATCGCCGGCCTCGCGGCCGGTGTCGCTACCGTTTCTATTGGGCATCCCTTTGATACCATAAAGGTAAGCAGAAGGCTGAGAAGTTTGAGAGATTTGCCTTTAGCACCGTAACCAACATTGGTCGAGCCCTGGACAATATATTAGAATAGCACTTATTTTTTGTGGGAATTTTTGTTTATCACTGGTTGATGATAGTTTCAATCTCTTTGTGACCCGTTGTGCTGCTTGTGCATTGAGTCCTTGTAGTTATTATTTGGTTGCTGTTGTTGGTTTTGCATCTGACAAGGCAGCAATTGGTATTGCAGGTGAAGCTACAAACACAGAATACAGATGCTCACAGCCAGAGGTATCGGAATGCGATGCATTGCACTTCTCATATTCTGAAGACCGAAGGGGTACGCATTTTGCGTTTGTTTCATTTTATTATTTCTATTACTGGTAGTGTGATGGGATGTGATTTAGGGTTTTAGAAGTATTTATACAGTTCTCTGTTTCATTAAGTTTCTCTTGCAGCTGTTTGTGTGATGCTTGAACTGGAAGGATGCGGGTTCAGTGGCGTTGAGTGAATGGTGGTCTATTAGCTTGTACTCTGACATAGCAGAATGAAGATCCAGGGCTGATGTTTGCACTTTTGTCATCAGCCCAAGGGACTCTACAGAGGAGCTACATCATCGTTTGTGGGCGTTTCTCTGGAAAGTTCGGTTCTATTTGGAGCTTATTCACAAATCAAAGCTAACTTGCAGGTACAAGAGCGATTCAGTAGAGGGATCACTAGTAGAATACCCCCGAGAGTTTTACTAGAAAACCTAGCTTCATTAAATCCTGCCAGTTGTAACTGCATTTAAGGCAGAACGTATCTAACATAACTCCTGCGTTTTGTAACGCAACTAGTTTCCCTAGCATATCTCTTAAGATGGGTTTTCTACCAGTGAATTTGAATGCTTAACCCGTTAAGGACGAAATTGCATGGTTATAAATGACCATTTTTGTTGATCATATTGTGGAAACTGTATTTTAAATCGGGAAATTTTTGTATTATTTGATTGATTGAAAACATTGCATGTTTTGGTTTCAAAAATGAAATCCCTATATAAACTCTTCAGTACTGCTAGAAAAATATGAGACCGATTATGAGTCTCTTCTTCCTTAGAGAGTTGAGAATGCTTCACGCAAAGCCCGTGTAGTTGCATACTTGCATCGTATGAAGTCAGTAGCTTTTCAAGCATTTCCGAATCTAGTTTGCTCATAGATGAGGCCATGTGCACCAGACGCTCGTAGTAGCTTGAGATAATATGTGCGGCTTGGAACGCAGGCCTGATGATGCGGTGGCATGGATGGCATTGTTTATGTTTGCTGAAAGGGCGATGAACTGCTGAACGGGAAGCCTCCACTGCACGTCGTTCTCCCTGCAGCAGGTCTCGCTGGAGCTGGTGTGGGTTTCATTTTATGCCCCACCGAATTGGTCAAGGTGAACCTCTCCCTGCTTTGCACTTCACCTTGTAGTATAATGCTTGCGCAAGTTTCTCGTCAGAACATTCTTGGGGTACACCCTTGGAATCAATGATTATTGAGCCAAGAAATAGTATCTGGATTCCTGTTGTGAACAATCTTAAATTCATGTTATGTTGGCAAAGGGCATGTGTGGCTCATGTTAGATCTTTTCTTATCCATTCACCTAGTCCTTAGTCGGCATGTTTGCGTGGGGGCTCATCTGACAGTGATGTCATGCTTGGCAGTGGAAAAATTTGTTTCAAAGGTGGGCCAGTTCTTCAATATCTTTGTTCTTCCGATTCTTTTCGTGCTGTAATGGATAGGGTGTAAACTGTAACTACACTAGAATGTTATGTGTCATAACTTCTGTGACATTTTCTCGTTGTTTTGGTGCTGTGATTAGTAATGCGAAGGGTGTGGTATGTACAGTGTCGACTTCAAGTACAGGCGAAAGACATGGTGCAAGCAGTCGGGCATACTCACTATGCTGGACCGCTAGATTGCGTTCGTAAAATCCTGAAAAATGAAGGAGTGCGTTTCTATACTTCAGTGCTTCTTGCAGGTCCAATTACCTGTATGAATGCTGTTCTGGCAGTTTTTCCTGGATAAACTTCTGTGACATTAATACCTTCTGATTGCGGATTCATTTTTTATCAGATCAATGGACTGTTTCGGGGAGGAACTGCCACAGTGATGCGGGAGACGTGTGGCAATATGCTGTTTTTTACCACCTACGAGACCACACGTTACTACTTGTTTACATCCTTTGGCCTTGATCCAAATCGTACAAAAACATCGAAAACAGATGAGGCTGCCTCCACTCAGTCAATGGTGGCCAACACATTGTTGGAGACAGGAATTGGCATCATCACTGGTGGATTAGCAGGTGTTGCGGTGAGTGCACATGGATCGTAGCTGAATCTCTCTTAGCTCCATAAATTCCACTCTTAATCTGTATAAAGCCACTACAGGTGATGATCATAGAACAACGTTTCTTCCTGACTGATTTGCTATTATGTACGATCTCTCCTTTTGTCCTCTTTTCTTCCCATTTTTCTTGCTAAGTGTTTCAGAAAATATGACTGTAATCTCACAAGCAGTTGTTGGATTGCTCTATAGTTTTGGTCAGGAGTCTTACCTTTTGATGTCGCAAAGACAAGAATTCAAACAGCTAGGAATTTGAGCACCAGTCGGAATCCTCTGTACCACCTGCAACTGGTATGTTGCAACTGTTTTCTTAACCATTCTCTGATTGTTTTTCGCATACTCTCTCTGTCATGCGGATCCTGTAGTTCTAAGTTCCCTTTGATTGCGCTATGCAGATTTACAAGCAGGCTGGCATCCGAGGTTTGTATGCAGGAATAGGCCCGACTCTGACTCGGGCTTTTCCAGCCAATGCTGCAGCAATTGTTGCTTGGGAATTGACCGCTCGTGTTCTTCGCGTGTGATCTCTCGTCATGCCCTTTGCTTATTAGACTCAGGTTTAGCGATTAGAAAGCATTGTACTTTGTCACTTTTCTTTTTACTTGAAGAATGCAAACAACTGGCAAGATCACCATACCATGATCCTTTACGGTGACGCTAGGTGTTCTAGTCCTTCAAACAAACTCTCTTTCAAAAGGCGTACCCTCATTCACGGCCCCTCATTCAACGGTAGTCCCAATTGTTGCAATCAGTGCCGAGTGTCTAATGACGCCGGGACCTCCTCACGATGCTCAAGATCCGCATTCAATGTAATAAATTTTTTATCTTTGACTCTGAAACAGAAGGTGAAGACAACTGTCTTACACAACCACACATTCCAATTTCCTTAAAACACCAAATGTCACCAGCATCACAACGTTTTCTCATATTATTAACCGACACTGGCTTAACAAACGCTTAAATATGCGCTGCGAGATCTAAGCGCTGCGTAGATACTGAGCCTCTTCATCACCATCGTCCAGGCCTTGCTGTCATGCAAGTACAGGATCTGCCAATCCCGATGATTTAACTTTCAGTTTTGTTCACCGAATACACAAAATTGCCAGAGCATCTATCGAGGACACAGAGAATATACACTTTCCAGTCTTGTAGCAAGGCAGTAACAGACAGGGAGCTCGCAAATTGCAAATGTATGTTGCTGGGTTTCGAGGATTTGGAATTCACACCGTCACCAGGGGAAACAGCGACAGCAGCAGGAGCCCAGCTATGGCGGTGCTCAAGATTTTGTCGATACTTCCCTCTCCGAGTTGTGCGAAGAGCTTCCATGGCATGAACCCTAAACTCAAATTGTGTTCCGCCAGGGCATGGAGCTCGCAGGCCATACGTGCTGACGCGGGAGCTGCTGCAGTTTCGGATGCTGCATCCAAGGTTAGGGTTCGCAGTTGCTAGAAAGTTGGATTACAATGCGTTTTATGGAATGGGGTGTGAATTTTTTGGTTGAATGGGTGGCGAGAATTGAGTGTCGAATTGGAAATTTTTTTGCTCCTTTGCTCAGATTATTGAAAGATGCTTTTCCATTTGTTCCAATTTTGCTTCATTTGTTCCATTTTGCTGCATTTTGTTCCATTTTGTTCAATGAGCCTGTGTCGTGTTGATTGTATAGAGAGCTGCACAGTCGGGTGCTTTCGTGGATGGATTGTTGGGGAGCCAGGCTGCAAGCCCGCCCACCAGTTCGCAGATTCTTTTCTTGGGAACGGGAACCAGTGAAGGCATTCCTCGCGTTAGTTGTCTCACCAATCCGGCGAAGTCGTGTCCTGTAAGTCTTCAAATTTATGAGCTGGGACAATATCAGGAGTTGGGCAATGAAAATTTAACTGAGATTTCAGATGGCTTGGATAATCACCAGCAATTTGTAATGCAACTTGCAGACGGTGCGCAGTATTGAATTCTTGAACACATGTGAGGCTGAAATTCTGTCCTTTACTTTAGGTTTAGGTTTGAGGATGTGGATAAAGATTCGGATTTTTTCTCAGAATAAGAGTGCTGGAGGCTCATGGCTCCGTGTCGTTTGTGCACAGGTGTGCCTGGCCGCTGCTCAGCTGGGAAACAAAAACAGGCGACGCAACACTAGTTTGATGGTGCGGTATTTGGCTCCTGATGGACGTCTGCTCAACATTCTTATTGATGCTGGCAAGTACGACTCCACCTTCCTTTGTCCTCATCCATTGACAGTTTGAAGTCGATTCCCTTCCTTTGAGGTTTTTGTATGTCTTCTTTGACATGCTGTAACCTATTTTTTGATGATTTGCCAGATTCTTCTATCACAGCGCAATGCAATGGTTTCCCTATTACGGGTGCGCTTGTCTTCACAATACCTTAACCTTGGTGAAGAGAAAGTCCACCAAAGCTGTGCATTGTTTCATTGAGTTCCAGCTGGTAACCATGTATTGTATGGGGATGATCAGAAAGTGTTATCTAAAGTGGACATTACATCGACTGTTGTGCAGGATAAGAAATCTGGATGCAGTGATTATCACACATGCTCATGCAGATGCCAACGGCGGTAAGTCGTGTGTTCCTATAGTCGGAATGCATGCTATGAAGAGAGAATTCTGTTGAGGTGCATATTTAACCCGTAGAGAACCGAAAGGCTTAAGTGGGCCTTATGTTTATTGAGCAGTATTGAGGAGGTCGTACTGGGACTTTCTTTAGTTATTGACCAACATATGCGGTATCTGGGCGTATCCTGGTGGCATAAAATCTGGTCTCACCTGAATTATATTTTTCACAAAGTGATCAATTGAACTAAAACCCGTGAATCCTTGGTACTTTGGGGGTTCAGGTAGCTTCAGCGCAATTGGGCAGCTTCTTTGTAACAAGCCAATTTCACGTTGGCTTGCCCTTTTGTGAAACCTCAATTTGAATGATTGACTGCAGGGTTGGATGATTTGCGGGATTGGACCAATAATGTCCAGCCTCACATTCCGATATATGTGGGTCTCCGTGACTTAACGGTAGGCCTTTCCAATCTGTCTCATTTAATGCACTTCCGTTTCTGCCTGCAACTGTAGTTGGCATTGTTTCTGTGTACATGAATGACTTGAGTTGACGTTTCTCTCTTTAGGTCAGAACCGTGCAGTAAATTTCTAACGGAGACAAATCATGCAGGTAATGGCCAAATCGCACTACTATTTGGTGGACACAAGCGTGATCATGAAGGGGACAGCTGTGACCAAATTGCAGTTCATTCCAATGAGTGAGGAGCCCTTCCAAGTACATGGCCTCAAGGTACGTTCCCAGCTATATTTTTTCAATTGCTTGAGCCTTTCAACTTAGTTTAAAAAAATGTCTGTATACCGGTAATTGTTCTTGGACCAAGATGTGTCTCTCACAGGCTGGTGACTGGGTCTTGACCAGGTGACTCCATTGCCTGTTTGGCATGGACCAGGCTATCGGTCTCTTGGGTTTCGCATTGGTGGCATTTGTTACATCAGGTAGTTTTTATACCAACTTATATTAATATTTTCGCTTACTCACGCTTTGAACCAGACATCATCTCTTGACCCGAGGAACCTCGTGGAGTGTTGAACCAATAGAGTTGTTCTTATTCTTTAAAAGTGGGGATCCTGACCTTGTTTCAGTGAAAAAGTAAAGGTGAATCTCGAATAATGCGGTGAATCAGGTGTTGGCAAGTCATTTCTTGGTGGTTTCATTACATTTTTGTAATAGTGTTGAATTTAAGAACAACTCTCATACACTCATGCACTTGCTATCCTACGATCATAGAAATTTGTTGCTGAAGAGGTGACAATGTTATCGTGCAGTGATGCAAGCGAGATTCCTGCTGAGACATACCCCCTTTTGGAAAACTGCGATCTTCTCATTCTGGTACCGTATACGTTCTTATATGGCCTAAATCCTACTTCTTATGCGTGCTTCTAGTTTGAATGGACGTGTATGACGTACTAAAATCTTCAGAAATGCGTATCTCAGCGCTTTTGTTATATACATCTAAGATGGAAGCAGGGTTTTGTTTCGTTGTTTGCAGGACGCCTTAAGACCGGACCGATCTAGTGCAACCCATTTCGGAATGCCTGCGGTGAGCACACTGAACCTTGATGTTTGGTGTCCATATTCAGGGTTCATTTACGTTTGTCCAGACAAGACACTTCAAGCATATGGTTACAAAAATCTAGCAATGTGATTGGGGAGTTATCCTTAAGGGCTTTACACTCTGTTCAAACAGTCAAGGAGAAGAGTCTTAATAATAGATAATTTAATGATGTGGATGCTTATATGGCAACACTTTTTGTGAGTGGTCTTTTTCATTTTGTGGAGTGCTCCAAATACCACTGGCCTACAAAATGGTCAAACGGAAAAATGGTCTAACAGATAGGACTACTTAACATTTATTTATTTTTCGTCTTGTTAGCTTGCCCCATGGGCTCAAATTAACTTTTCTGGAGAAGTGTAAGAGAGCCCTTAGCTACTTACTGCTGAAAGCTTAGAACTGGTGGTTATGTCCATAGTGTTGTCACGGAATGCTCTTTTGTATTAGCATTGAGATCTCTGTTTTCGAGTATGACTTTGCAGGCTCTAGATGAAGTAAGGAAAATTCGACCTAAGAGAACACTCTTTACAGGTATATATGCTTGTCTACACTTCCATGTTCATCTGCTGAACTGAAGGCGTTGTCATATACGACAGCGATCATAGAGACCGTGGAGTTTTGGAATTTGAATAAATTGACACAAGCTGAAGTGTGAAATCCTTGATATTATTGAAGAGATGTCGTGAACATATGTTGACTGGAACGAAACAAGCGCTCAGATTGTCTACAAAAACTTGAATGCAACGTTTAATCTTATAGTTCTATACCTTGAAACGGCAGGCATGATGCACACGATGGACCACGACAAGATAAACGCTCAACTTGCAAAACTGCTCAATAGTGAAGGCCTGGATGTCCAGCTCAGTTTTGATGGTATGCTACTACCAGTCACCTTGTAGTCACTGTGACGGCACCAGCAGCGGCATATGCAATATTGAAGCCTGGTCACTTACGGAAAATACAATTTCTACTTGACTGACGAGACGTGTTCATAATCCTAGTCGAGATTCCATTGTCCCTAGTCTTGAGAAAGATAGTCAGAAGTAGTCCTACTTGCGTTATGTTATGGAAGACAGATGCTACAATCCTTCCTTCCCATTCTTTGATAGTTCAGAGTTGTCCCTTAATTCCGACCCCAGAAAGCATTGTTTCGAGGGCACTACAGTAGTCTTTACTCCAATAGCTGCTCTGTTGTTCTTCGGGACCCCAGGCAGGAATGGGGATTCAAGTCACCCCGAGCTGTAAGATTCATGCGATTGAATTGATCGCAAGATAATGAAACGCAATTTCTTTGAGGAGACTTCATCTGAAACAGTTTCGTGTAACAAACTAATGTTACAACCTGAATATGGAAAGCATCTCGTGCAGGGTGGAGTTTCCCAGTCACTGCAAGAAAACTTGCAACATCAGCTACCGTAAGTAGCGCCCAATGTTCCAGGTCCCTGGAAACCAAGTGCTTACACAGAGTGAGAGAAAGCGTTGGAGCAGTGTAGGGCGGCCCTACCGAGAAGCCGGCCTAGGATATTATTAGCGTGATGATTGAATACTCTCTAGCTACTGGAAATAAGGCCGCGGACACTGAGATCCAGTGGTGCGTCCATCGACAGCTTTCGTTGAGCTTGCTCATAACTTGGGGAGTGCACGCTGCCACGACGTCCGGTCGGTAGGTTTGCAGCAGCTTTTCGATCATGGGCTCAGAGCAGGTTGAAGGTTTCCAGGAAGAATCTGGTGTACGGTTGAATTGAGCATAAGAGAGAGATCAAGAGTGACTGGATTGGGTGTGAACGTTGAATTCGCTACCAGACTGGGTCCTCCGAATTCCGTGGTGGATCGAGTACGGGAGCCATTGAAGTACAATTCGTTCGAGAGGACGAGTGTTTAACGTAAGACTCTAGTGCAGAATTCAGCAGAAAAGAGAGACTGCATGTGCTGGAAGTTTAGGCAAAGAGAGTGACCGGGTTGCGTGAGAGTCTTGCATGTGTTACGAAGACCAGGTCCTTTGAATTGTCTCGATGACTTTCGGAGCACAATTGGTGCAGAGTAAGATTTTCTCTCGTAAGAATCTAGTGCAGAATTCAGCATAAGAGAGAGAGGCTTCATGTGCTGGAAGGACAGATAGGCAAAGAGTGACCGGGTTGCGCGGCAGAGAATCTTGGATGTATTAGTTACCGATACCAGGTCCTCGAATTGTCTCAAAGGGAGCCCCTGGCTTGGAGACAGAGATTTGTAGAGGCGTGACGAATATTGTGGGCTCTTTGTGAAATTCTAGGATTCGCTTCTTCGCTGCTACGAAGTAAGAATACGAAGAATTGCAATGGACCACGAAGGGAAGGTTTGTCCCTTGAGAGTGGACCCAATTATTCTGGGTTCCCGCTGAGCATTGTGTTTTGGAGGTTAGGCAGTTGTAGGAGATCGAAGTGCGGCTATGGCGGATGACGATCCTGGCTCCTGGTGTGTTGAAGGCGGTCCCCTTCCGACTGACGTTGTGTTCCAAATTGTGAGGTTGCTTCCGGAACGCGACTTGTGCTCGTTGCAGAGCTGTTCGCGCTCCTGGCGTCTGGTTTGTTCCTCCGACGGGTTGTGGTTCCGTCTGTTCCACCGGCGGTGGGCGTCCACTGCCACGGCCACGGCAATCTCGTCGTCGCGGCATCTGCGAGGCAAGGAGAGCCCCAAACGACGACTCTGCGAGTGCAAGCTCAAACGATCGTGCAGCGTGCATGGATTTTTCACCATGCCTGGACAGGTTGTTGAGATTCACAAATCCATCGCCATGGCTGCTTCAAAACACTCGTAATCGGTCTTAATTATAGCATTTCAAGTTGAACCTCGAAAGGACCCAGATGTCCTGTCCAATTTTGGCCTCCTGTTTTGTAGAGTCAGTTTGTAGGTCATTTGTGGACTTTTTGGGGGGGTCAATTTGGTTTAATGTTTGGAGCAACAAGTGTAATGCTCTTCACTGATTCTGGTGACCTAAAATATGACCTCATCTGAACTGTATTTTTCACAATATGATCAATTGAATTGGCCCTCTTCAAACTTGAAATCCGAAATTCGACATCACTAGGAAACGCGAAAATGTTTTGTCGTCCATAGAAATTGTGAGCTCCACGGAACAAAATGTGGTTTTGTTTTTAGGGTACATAATGCGCCTTCGATTTTGGACGAAGAAGGGGCTCATTTTTTTTAAGCAGCTTTGAGTAGGTCAGATGGGGCTTTCTTTTGTCCAATTTTCTTTAGTTTTTGACCGCGAAGTGCACTGGTCTTTGCTGATTCTGGTGATATAAAATTTGATCCTGACTGAATTATATGCTTCACTACACGGTCAATCGAATTGGTCGTTTTAATGCCGTGAATCTTTGGTATTTCAGGGGCTAAAAGAGATTGGAGTAGGGGAATTTCTCTTGTCCGGTTTTGTTTTTTGACCAATCAGTGCGATGTCCTTGGCTGATTCTGGTGATATAGAATTTAGCCCCATCTGAGTTGTATGCTTTAAAATGTGATCAACCAAATTGGACATTTTGAAACCTTGAATCCTTGGACGTTTAAGGGTTTGACAGTATTGTGCATGGAACTTTATTATGGCCAATTTTGTATTCTTTTTACCAGCAGCTGCAACTGTAACTTCCCTGATTCTGGTGGTTTACAATTTGACCCCGTCTGAATGATGTATGATCAATCAAATTGGACAATTTTCATCCCAGGTTGGTGTTTAGGGTTTAATGAGTCAATTGATGTGTGTTTGCTGCTTGCTTATGCAGGGATGGCAAGCGACATACCGCAACTCGCACATGGAAATGGGGCGAAGAGCGAAGGCGGTGGTGGAGCTGGTGAAAGCGCGGACACGGCACGAGTCGGTGGAGGTGGCAGACTACCAGAATGGGCTCATGTTGTTGTCCACCACCGGCCTGGCGCTCTACGACGTGCTGCTGTTTCTCCTCACGCCGGTGCACAACGTCCTCATCAACCTCATCGGATTGCACTACTGTCTCTTCCATCTCGGCGCTCAGGTTCGCCTCCTTCCACTGCAATCTCGCTGGAATTCTGTCGAGTGTATGATGCACGATTTTTTAGGTTCAATGCTATCTCAAACACCAGGTATTACTGTACCTATTGATGGACCTTTCGATGGATAACATAAGAGCCTCCCACAGGGTGTTCTATTTCTGTATGTGGAAACCAGGGTCAGTATAATGACCTGTCACTGCAATCTTCGCTATTCTATCGAGGGTATGATACTCTTGTTTGTTGGTTTAATGTTATTCTAGCACCTCGTCTTAGTGTACCTACTGATGGATGAGAGCATCGCACAGGTGTTCTATATCTGCTCCTGGGCAACACGATCATTATAATGCCTTTTCACTGCACTTCACAGTGCCTTTTCACTTGAATTAGTATGGATTTTTTCGGAAATCGATTTCCTTTCTAGAAAACAAGTTTGTCCTATTGGAAATGAGTGTTTGCTGTGTCCGTATCTGGAAACCTTGCTAAACGAGGTTTGAGACCTCATTTCCAGATACTGATGCAGCAGCCGGTGGAAGTGTTTAAAGATTGGAACACCGTTTGTGACATTTGGATCTTGTGGTGGCCACTTCTTGAATGGTCACCTCTTGATGGAGTGACTTCACTCCAAAGCTTCTTGATGGTGTTCCCAAGGTATTTATCAAATAAAAGGTTCATGTCCTCTATGGCACACTATTTTAAGAGTTGCACAATCAGGTTTCCAAGTAGCCTCTTCTCATCCTCGGACAAAACCTGCCGTGTAGCACACTTGCATTCTTCATAGATTCTTCCAAAGTTGAATGCTGAAGGTCGGCAATGGTTTACAGATTGAAAACTTATCTTCATGCATTGTAATTGGAGACTCGTCTTCCTCAGACTAGAGAATTGAGAGAAGATGGGGATTATAAAGTACCTACTACGTCCCATTCTGCCCCCTTCAGGTCCAACTTTGGAAGCGCTGAAGGTCAAGCATTTTTACTTTTAAAGCTTAAACTACAGCCAGGTTCTAAAACCATTATTAAAACATGGATAAACACTACTTACACTCAAATCTCGTCGATCTTACTATCTCGCCCCAACTTTTCAGTCCACGATAGTGTGGCAATTGTGCATGATAGTTTGGCTCATTGTAGAGGTTATAATTAAGAGACTTGAGTTGTAGAATGACCGGTGTAACGCTGAGCTTTGGCCTGGGAACTAAGCCATGAATGGGATGGGAACAAGCAGGGTGTGGAGGCGAAGCAGGTGAAGGAGTGCATGGCCAGGAGCCAAGTGGGCGACAGGAAGGTTTGCTTGAGGTGGTGGAGCATCGGTGGATGGGCCAACGGGTTTCGTCGCCGCGACGAGATGCATGTGCGCATGGCTTCCATGGCCTCCTTGGCAGAGCCCGAGAACCTGGCATTGTTCCAGGTCTTGGACCGCGGCACTTTGCACGAGGTTTTGCGGGTCCAGATCTCCGCCGACTTTGAGTCCAGCGCCTGGGTGCAACGCGACATGCACTCGCAACGATAGCTCTCTATGTGAGTTTCTTCGGCACCCTCTCTTCCACTTGTTTGGTGGTATTGCTCTTCGTCTCCTCTTTCTGAATCCATGCCATTCTTACACACAGGATGTGAAAACTACTTTGCTTCCTGAGAGGGAAGTAGTGTTGGCTGGAGGAAGCTAGTATTCTTTGTCTGCTTGTAGAATGTGATTCAGAATCTTTGCAATGTTTGCACACGTGATGTGGATGGTACTACCTTGTTTCCTGAGAGAGTAAAGTAATCTCTGCAGGATGTCCACAGGAATCGCTTATCCTTTGTCTCCTTGTATAACACATTTTAGAATCTGTGCAACGTTTTGCACAGGATGTGAAAGCTACTTGTTCCCTGTGACGAGTAATCTTTGGTGGATGCTCGACAGGAAACTCTTATCCTGTTGTCTCCTTGTAGAATATAATTCAAACTATATGCAATGTTCGGACAGATGATGGGGGTACTACTTTGTTTCCTGAGAGTGTAGAGTAATCTTTGGAGGATGGTCCGCAGGAATCGCTTATCCTTCGTCTCAGTGTGTTATTGAATTCTTATTTCTTTAAGGTTACCACACCAAATTAAGCGCTGAGCATAGTTTCTGTTACTAGAATGGTCAGATTTTTAATATGCACTCTAGCGAATCGAAGAGGATTTCATTGCACCAAAGGATGCGTTATTTGGATGCAATGATCCTCTCTAAATGAATGTACGCTGGATTTGCACGCATGACGTGAATGCTACTTTGTCCCCGGAGTGTAATCTTTGCGGGATGCTTCACAGGAAGCTCTTATCCTTAGTCTCCTTGTTGAATAAAATTTTGAGTTAATTAAGGTAACCACACCTAATTGAAAGACTTCATGCGTTTGTATTATTAGAACAATCGGATTTGTCCATTTTCTTATGAGAAAATCAAGGACAATTCTATTGCTCCAAAGAATGCTTTATTTGGATACCATGATATTCAAGAGTAGTAGGGGTTTAACGTTTTATTGCTAGGTTGACAGAGGTTGACAGAGGTTGCTTGGTCTTGCAGGATGCTCCAAGAGGGTTTCCACGACGTTTGTCTATTTGTACAACACTTTGTACAATATTGTACAATATTATGTAAAAACAAATTGGTATTCTTTTCATGTGACCATAGGTTGCAGGACCTGTGAAATAGGATTTGCTCAAGACTACTGTACTGTACAGTAGGGTCCAAAATAATTCGAATTTTTGCTGTGGGGGCTTCGCTGTTCATGAGCAGGCACCAATGTCCGGGAAGAACCGGCGGCTAATAAAAAGTTAGCCGGTTGAAATGGTCAAAAAACCGGTTGAGCTTTGAAAATGAAGGATGAAAAATTGGAGGAAAAATTGATAAGATAGGCAATCAACCGGTGTACATAAAAATTTGGGGGATAATTTACCCGCCTCAATTTATAATAGGGTGGATTTTAACTGGTTTGTTTTGTAAAAAAGAGGAGTTTAGCTACTATACATGTACCGTAAGTGGCACATATCCGGGGTTAGGATAGGTTGGGTATTGAGATGAAGAGGCCAGGTATTGCATAAGGGGGTCAGTGGGACCAGCTAAGGACAGGGCCAGCTGGCTGTAGGGGAGCACCCGAGGAAGAGGGGCGGGAGGGCCGTTTGAGTTTTTTTTTAATAACTAAAAGTAAAAAAAAACAAAAAAAACCCTAAACCTATCCAACCTACCTGCCGCCCCGCCGGCCATTGCCCTCCTCCGCTCCCGCCTGGCTGCCTCCCGTAGTCCACGACTCCTCCACACTGTTCATGGCTCCTTTGCTCCAATCTGCTCTGTCGCGCCAGTCTGCTCCCATTGCTCCAGTCTGCTCCCGTTGCTCCAGTCTGCTCCCGTTGCTCCCTTGCTCCAGTCTACTGTTCACGGCTCCCTTGCTCATGTAGTCTTGTAATTTATGCCTCCTTGCTTTGCGCTTCTTGTGTTGACCTACACGGCTACACTGCTCCTCTCTGCTGGCTGGTCCTACGCTACTCTGTTCTCAAACATTGCTGCTGGCTCCCATGTTGCTATGCTGGGCGCCTGGATCCGTGAAACTGTGCCTTGTCATTGGTGCCTTGGTGGTGGCGTGCTATTGGTGGTGATGACTGCTGCTGACGTTGGTGTTTGTGATCTTGGTGGTTATTTTATCCAGCGTTGTTGCTCCCTTCGTGGCTCCGTCTCATTGAACTGTGAGCATTAATTAAGTTTTTTGCCCTCTCTTTCTAAATTTTGTTGTTGTATAATGGCTAAGCGTCAAAGAACCATGAGGGACATGTTTTTTAGGGTTGGGGCTAGTAGAGAGTCCATGGATACATAACCATATGCTGGTTCTTCTTCTTCAACCCAAACACCTACTAAAGAATTCAATCCCATACAAAAAGCTAATGATGAATGGTAGGATGCTTGGTATGATCTATTTGATTGGGCAGTCTTTGATAAGGAGTTGGAGAAGATTTTTTGCAAGGTATGTAAAGAAGGAGGTGGCAAATTTGCATATGCTAATGAAGGTTCTACAAATGTTAAAGTTTCAACCTTGGAAATTGAACATAGGAAATTAGCATGGGCTAAGCATGGGGGTCAAAAAGCTTTACAAAATGCTATAGCACATGCAAATCGAACTTGTGATGAGGCTCTAATGTCTCTTTTTAGGGTTGCCTACTTTATGGGGAAAGAAATAGTCCTTTTTCACAAGTTTCCTAGTTTGTGTCATTTATTTGTTTCTTGTAATGCTCCTATGACTGAAAAACTCTACCATGATGAAAAAGCATGTGCTGATATGGTTTTTGCTATCTCAAATGTTTTTCAAAGAAAAGTTTTAGATAGAGTTAGAGACTCAAAATTCTTTGGTCTCATGATTGATGAATCAACTGATATTTCAGTTAAAGGTCACCTTGTTGTCTTTGCTACTTTTTTAGAAGGAGGCTTACCTTTGACATGTTTCTTGGGTTTGTTGTTCATTGTGGAAGGAAAAAAAGACTCCAAAGTGATTTTTGATTCTCTAATGGTTGCTGTGAAGATTTGGGGGCTGGATATGAGTAAATGTGTAGGTTTTGGGTCAGATGGGGCAACCACTATGGTTGGAAAGAACTCAAGAGTTGCAGCTTTTCTAAAAAAGGTGAACCCTTTTCTTACTTCTACTCATTGTGTTGCACATAGGACCAATTTGGCTACATTAGAGGCTGCTAAAACTAAATCTTGCAAAGAAATCTCTGCTGATGTTGATTTTGTGGTCAATTCATTGGCTGCTCATTTCAAGAAATCATCAAAACGTAAGGCAGCTTTACAAGCACTTCAA
The DNA here is from genome assembly GCA_963969595.1 of Neckera pumila. Lineage (NCBI taxonomy): Eukaryota > Viridiplantae > Streptophyta > Bryopsida > Hypnales > Neckeraceae > Neckera > Neckera pumila. The sequence continues at coordinate 25,134,844 of OZ018413.1, forward strand.
AATGAAATGAATGATGCCCAAAAAACACTAAAAAGGTATCACAAAATCCGTTGGCTCTCTAGGTTTCAAGCAATAAGTTGTCTTTGTGATTCTTTAGAATCTTTCCTAGCTTATATGCGTGATACTCTGGCATCAAGAGATGATAGATCAGCACCTTTTTTATATGCCAAATTGAGGGAATTTAAATTCATCTACATCCTCTATTTCTTGGCTGATATCCTCCAAATGCTTGCAAATTTGTCAAAGATTTTTCAAAACAAACTTGTGGATATATCTTGTATAGGGTCTATAGTCAAAACTGAAATTGCCACTATAAGAATGTGCTTTCTTATTGACTCTTGTGATCTGAACTAGGATACCTTCAACCCTACCACAGGATTTCACATCATCCCAGAATTTGGCCCCCCTAGTGGTTATCTTTGTCGCTTGTCAAGCGAAATTAGGGGGTCCAAATTCCATACCATAGACATGGTTAGAGATCCTAGTGGTTTGGATTTAGAGACAGCCCTTTCTTTCCAAAAAATGTATGCTGAATCTGTTTGTGTAGCCTTAGAGGCTAGATTTGTTGATAATGACATTATTGATGCTTTTAAAATTCTGAATCCAATTCATATGCCTCAAAGGCAACTTGGTTTAGTATCTTGGAAGGTGGTACAGTTAGATTCGCTTTTGAGGCAATATGGAGAAGAAAAATGTAGGGGAGGGACAATTTTCCCTCCCTTGGTAAATGCTGCAGCTTGTAAGCAAGAATTCTTTGTTTTCAAGCTGCAAGGAACCACTGAATGGATAGAAAGGACTTTTGGAGATTTGTGGGTTTCTATTGCTTGGAGTGCATCTTTGAAACTAAAGTATCCTAACCTTTTGACACTTGCTGAAATTGCAAGATGTCAATGTGTCAATACAACAACGTGTGAGAGAGCATTTTCTGTGCAGGATGGCATCAAGCAAAATTTTTGAAATTGCATGACAACAATACATTTGGATAGTAGCATGCGTGTGAACATGGAAGGACCAGCCCAAGACTTTGAGCCCATTTTAATGGATGCCATCATCTTATGGAAGAATGCTAGAAAGTTTAGATATTTATTTACTAATTCTAAAAAGTATTTAATAGGGGCAGCAGGGGATCCTTTTGAAGAAGGTGAAAATTCTGAACTCTAAACTTTGATTTCTGCAACCTTTTCAATGACCATCCTTAACTCCATATTGCATGGATTGGGAGGATTCTTGGCTTTCAGTTGGTGAAAGGCTATGCCAAGTTCAATTCCTGCCATGAATGTAATGTCTTTTTTAGATTGTAAACCGACAATTTTTTGACATTAAAGGATTTTCACTTTTCAAATTTTCACTTTTCAAATTTTCACTTTGAAGGAAATAGGCCGGTTACAAACTGATATGGGGGGCAAAAAAACGGAAAATATCAGAGTTAAAAGGATGAAACCGGTGCCCTCTAAAAAAAATTGGACCATTATTGTAGAAGGAGGATATCTACTGGTAGAGCTCCAAAATCTTCCCAAACGCTGGCAGGCACTTAGCTGGATCTAGCTCCCTCGATTTTGAACCGCCTGTCCACCAAACTAACTGCAATTTGTGAAGCCGTTAGCAATCATTAATACCTACCAGTCAACCATGGGAAAATGTCACAAATTAGAAAATATGATTAGACCACTTGCAATGCAACCGGCACCACGCTACTATGCAGGGTGGACAATAATTTTTATTTAAAATTGTGCTCCAATGCAACCCGTATGGAGACCTCCACCTTCATGGCCTTGGTATGCAACCCCCGGGATCAGTATATTTTGTCTTTTTGCCTACCCCGGAAAAACTCTCGGCAAGTTAATTCGTGGGAGTCATCATGACGAAAAGCGGTAGTATCCAATGGATGCCAAGAAAAGTTTATTGGTATGTGCGTTAATCAACTCAACCTTCTTTGTTTCCATGAAAAGTCCTTTCTTTAACCCCTAAAGGACCGAGGCCCTTTTTTTGCCAAAAAACGCTCAAAGCTGCCATTTCTATTAGCAAAAAGTATAAAAATTTGAAAGATTTTTTTTTTTTTTTTTCCACATCTAACCATAGGATCTTACACCTAACTAGTATGAAAGTGTGTGGAAAAAATTTCAGAATTTTTGACCGCACAGATTGCAAGATATCTACATTTAAAGTGAAAAAAACAATTTTTTTAGCACATTGTGGGACTAGATTTTTTGACTTTGAACATTTTTTACTTAAAGTTTTTGCACTACAGAGTTTTGAGCTTTAAATCTTTGTAGTGGAGAATTGAGTTGAGAGTCTAGGAAAAAAAAAAGTTCAAAAAAACTTAATTATCATTCTTTAAAAAATTGTTAAGTAGAAGTAGATACAAGATACTTAGAAGGAAAATCTAAAATATTCATATATTTTAGATGGAATTAAAATGCACTAATCCCAATGGTGAGATTTTTCTAGCTAGTAATATAAACCACGAAAAAAAAAAACCTTGAAAATTTTGAAAAATGGCATTCAGAAATGCATCCTAAAAGTTATTTTTTCAAGAAGATGCTCTAATTGCCCGAAAAACAAGAATGTCTATAACTTTCTCATAACAAATCCAAATGAAATGAATCAAAGCTTTCCAAATAGACAAAAATATAATCTATGAGAAAAATAATATTAAAAAAAAAATTCAAAATATTGACCATTTCTTTTTTGCTGCCCGAGATGCCCGGCGTCCCCTATTTTGAGCTTATTTGGTCATAACTTTTGTTTCCAGGCACCGATTGTGAAAAAAATTATATTCCCACGAAGCTAATCAGCTTTTCTACCTCCAAAAAAATTTTCAAGAAATTAGGAGAAAATTTCAGCCCATAGATACCTACCCAAAAAAGCAATTGTCCCCCGAAGGGACAGTGGTCCTTTAGGGGTTAATGTAGATTCTTTTCTTCCTTTCTTTTTATAATACCAAAAAGTCCATTTGGTATTTGGATTGCCAGCTTTGCATTGGGTCAAATTTTCCAAAGAAAGAATCGATATTGGAGAGGCCTCATGGAATAGCCCACAATTTGCTCTTGCAGGGCCTTTTTACCATCTTGTAGCCTTTTGACCATTTTGTCTTGTTGGGCCTTTTACCATCTACCTTTTTACCTTTTTACCTCTAAGACCATCTACAATGCAATAGCGGTAAAAAGGCCCTGCAAAAGTAGATTGCGGGCTATTCCACGGGCTATTCCACAAGGCCTCTACAATACGGATTCTTTCTTGGAAAATTTGACCCAATGCAAAGCCGGCAATCCAAACGTCAAATGGACTTTTGGTATTATAAAAAGAAAGGAAGAAAAGAATCTACAATAAAGAAAGGACTTTTCATAGAAACAAGGAAGGTTGAATTGATTAGCGCACATACCAATAAACTTTTCTTGACATCCATTGGATACTACCGTTTTTTGTCATGATGACTCCCACGAATCAACTTGCCGAGAGTTTTCCCGGGGTAGGCAAAATGACAAAATATGCCGATCCTAGGGGGGTCGCATACCAAGACCGTGAAAGTGGAGGTCTCTATATAGGTTGCATTGGAGCACAACTTTAAATAAAAATTATCGTCCGCCCTGCACAATGCCAATACTGTGAGTGGTGCCGGTTGTATTGCAGATGGTCTTAGATTTAGTAAAATGTGTTGTGAATGCAGCTACATTTGTTAGACCCCCCATTCCAGTTAGAAAACAAATCAATATGGTGTAATATCTAACTCGCATTAATTTCTGAATCACAAAAATTAGCAAGGTTATGCACTTTCTGTACGTAACTTGCAACCTAGAGTGACAGAACTGTACAGAAATACAGAGGCACATTTTTCTAACAGGAGTACATCGGTCTGTAGCACTACATGTAATCTAAATCTTGTTTGCACCTACACACTAATTTTTTCACACCATGGGTGATAATTTATTACCATTTCTGATACCATAATTTCAATACCATTTGTGATACCATAATTTCACTACCATTTTTGATACCATAATTTCAGTACCATTTCCATACCAATTTTGAAACCTAAATTGGAAAACAAATGTGACTTCAATACATTAAATGCATCCATATATTTATTAATATATAATTCAGAATAATCAAATAGTCAATGCCATGGAATATCATGTCCTTGTTGTAATTACACATTTTAATTAGTAATGGCTCATTTACATCATAATTACATGTTATAATGGGTAATTATAATGTAATTGCACATTATAATTAGTAATGGTACATTTGTATATATGCTATAGAGAGCCCTCAATAATATATATATAAATTGGGTACAATAATATTCATAATGCATCTTTGGAAGATGATGGACCAATGCCCTTTAACCTCTAAATGTCCTCACGTCTCTCTAAATTGGGCAATTTTGCAAAGATGGATTATAAATTGCAATTAAGAGGGATATTTTGAACTTGATGTACAAATAAAAATTGCATATTATGAATTTTATATTCTATTTATACGGTTAGATTTGCAATTGCTATCTCCAATATTTGTCTATAAAATTTGAAACTTAAAATTAAAAATTATTTTGTAGTTTGACTGCAAATAAGATAATTACAGTTTGTGGATAAATTTTGTTGTTATACTCTAAATGTAATAATTTTTGGAGATTTCTAGTTCCATTTTTTTAAGAGGTGATTCTTTCAAGAGCACAGTTAGACTAAAATCTTTGAAATCTTCTACTAGATACTCCACTAAAACATGAAACAAGCCTTAAAATTTTGCAAATCATACTCTTTCAAATTGGATCACACATGCATAAAGCTTACTTCCCATAAATCACTGAAATTTTATTTTTTTTTGTGAAAAATGGATGAATGGATGAAGAAACGGGATATAAGTTTGCACATCACGCCACAAACAATTAGATGAGCAGTAACTAAAGGGGTTAAGTTAATATTAAGAGATTTTCTAAAACAACCAGAGGTCTTTGTGACAAGAATGCTTTAGAGGTTTTATCAAGGGAACACCATCTCACCTTTTCTGAAATGAGTTACACCAGCGGAACTCATCCTTGAAGAATGCATGTGCTTTTTATTGCGTTTCCAATGGCGGGGGACCGGGTGCCCCTTGCTCGTCCTCTGGAAGTCCTCGAATTTTGTCCAAGGGTGCATTTTTTTTTAAAAAGACCCCTTATTTTGTGCTTGATTAATCTCTTTTCTATACCACTCTTTTCTAATTAATTTTGGGGCCTTTAATTGTAAACATAAATTCCAAATTTTATCATGCATGGCAAATAAAAAGGTCCTCTGATTTCCCCATGGGTAAAAACAAGGACTGATGAGCGAGGGTGAGCGAGGGGGCCAGTTCACCCCTGCTGTTTCCAAGTCCAGACTGGATTTTCACTTGCACAAAATACAAAAATAAATGTTATAAAGTGGGATAAGGAGAACTTGAAAAAACTTGTCACCCAGATAAATAATAATACATTCAGACAATCATGAATTTATACAGTCCTGAATAATCAAATGTTCCTTTGAGTCCAATGTCATGCACTTATTTCAATATGAAATTTGATGGAAAATGGGACATATTGTTCACACTCAATTGTAAGTCAGTCGTGCATGTATATACAAATGAATTCTGGTACAATAGTATTTTGAAACACATCTTAAATAAATGGATACCTTTTTGTCGTTAGACCCCTTATTGTCCAGACTCTTTAATTTTTAAAAGATGTGACAATGAGACATGTTGATGAGGTTAATCCCTAAAGAACCATTGTCCCTTTGGGGGACAAATGCGTTCTTGGGCAGGTACCTACAGGGTGAAATTTTCTTTTGATTTTTTGAAACTTTTTTTGGAGGTAGGAAATCTGATTACCTTCATGGGAATACAGATTTTTCACAATTGGTGCTCAGGAACAAAAGTTATGACCAAATAAGTTCAAAACAAGGGACGCGGGCAGCAAAAAAATTTGTAATTTGTAATTTGTAATTTGTAAGTATTTTTTTTTTCATAGATTATATTTTTGTCTATCTAGAAAGCTTTGATTCATTTCATTTGGATTTCGTATGAAAAAGTTATGGACATTCTTGTTTTTTGGGCAGTTAGAGCATCTTTTTGAAAAAAATAACTTGTAGGATTCATTTTTGAATGCCATTTTTCAAATTTTTCAAATTCTTTTTTTTGCATGGTTTAGCTTACTTGCTAGAACAATCTCACCATTGGGATTTGTGCATTTTAATCCCACCTAAAATATATGAATATTTTAGATTTTCCTTCTATCTCATACCTACTTCTACTTAACAATTTTTTTAATAATGAAAATTAAGTTTTTTTGAACTTTTCTTTTTTGGCTAGATTCTCAACTCAATTGTCCAAAATAAACATTGAAAGCTCAAAACTCTGCAGTGCAAAAAAAAAAGTTAAAAATTTTCAAAGTCAAAAAATCTAGTCCCACAATGTGCTGAAAAACTTGTTTTTTCTACTTTAAACGCAGATATCTTGCAATTTGTGCAGTCAAAAATTTTGAAATTTTTTCCACACACGCTCATACTAGTTAGGTGTAAGATCCTATGGTTAGATGTGGAAAAAAAACATTTTTCAAATTTTTTTACTTTTTGCTATAGAAATGGCAGTTTTTAGTGTTTTTTGGCAGAAAAAGGGCCTCGATCCTTTAGGGGTTAAGCTAGGAAGTCCTTAAATCGACTGAGTTCTAAATGCATCCCCTACCTACAAAGGAGTGACATGCTCCTTGAAAAATTAATTAGTGTCATTGATGTGGTAGGTAGGCGGAAATGCATTAGAAGACATTTGAGGCCTCTAGAAGAGCGTTTCAGGCCCATCCTAATGCTGTCCTGATTTTGTAAACAGTTGTTACGAGCTGTCAAATTTTTTTCCAAATATCATTCTGAGCAATTTTTATTTTTATTTTTATTTTCCACAAATGGCGTGGCACGGTGTCAACCACATCAGCCAGCTGCTTCCCCTATGTTCCCACAATCTGGGAACGTAGGAGAACTTGCAGTCTTCTAGAGGCCTCAAATGTCCCCCAATGGTTAATCTCTAGATCTCCTACATTACAAGTTCAGTTGACAATATTAGGATGTTCTAGTAAAGTATTCTAAATTTCAATATGATAATAATGACAAATTTCATTGATTGTAATGTTCATCACAATTGAGGTGTAGAAATGGAAAATGTTAAAAAATTTGGTAATTACACATTTTAACCAAAGTTTATGAATTTTTTTCACTTTGTAGTAGACTTTATTGTAGACAAAAGATTTAGTGTGATATATGATGCATGATTGATGATCACTTTTTATAGTCATGGACCGACAACAAAATTTAGCATGGGATGAAAATATGAGTGTGATACACCATCTACGGACACAAAGTTTGTGCTATGGGTAGTTACATTTTATATATAACAGATAATCCAAACTTTACAACCAATAATCAATTATCAAACCCAGTGAGTGCTTATAGCTTTTTGGATTTTAGGGATGAGGGTCTGGCTAGAGCTCAAGGTCATCAAATTTAGAAAATAAAAAATAACATAAACTTCAATGTCCCCATTTTAGGATTCTACATTTTGGTTTTGGAATGAGAAAGAATTCCTTGTAGCCAACCACATCAGCCCAAACTTCAGAGATAAGGAACTCACATATCATCACACATCTACATTTGTCAAATACCGGCTAATATGTCATTTAGGGGTTACTAGTATGTTGTCATGAACTCCGTTATAATCAGTATCTAAAGATCATGGTCATACAATTTGTAATCCTAAACCCCTAAAAGTATTGCCATTTAGAAACTGGATCATGAATAGATTCAAAGCCTTGTCACTTTCATACAATCTTTAATGCCTTTGATCCAAGTTACTTTTGTAAGCCTATTAAATTCTTTGCCAATAAAAATAAATACTGCAACCAATTAGTGTGACCATGAGTGAGCTGTAACATGATTTTCACGGTAATTAAACTTCATGCTTAATTCTTGCTTCATTGGCTTAGAAATGGAAAAGTAATAATTAAACCTTGAAAAGCCCTCTATATGACCCATATTTAGCCATATAATTCTTTAATTGTAATTTAATACATGAATTGTAAGACATTGTTATTTAAGTACTATCACAATTATTAATTTACTTTGTACTGAAAAATATTTGATCAGTGTTCTTATGATCAATTCACTAAGTCATAACATATACTATACGGCCGCAAAGGACTTTCAGGCCCTTCAAGGGATTAGCCCCTAAAGAATGTGAGCATTGCTATACTGTGGAGATATTATAACCAGCTTCTAAGTGTAAAGGCCATTTGCATTGACTAAAAATTACCATTCAGTGTAGAACTTTTTGTAAGATTGTCTAAGAATTCACCCTTGTTCTGTGATTTTCATAGAATTTCTGGCAATGAGATTGTACAAGATAAATTTTTTGTATACAAGGATTGTGGATAATTGTAGACATTCACTGAATGTGTTCAATTTTCTAGTCAAGAAACTACAAAGGACGTCCAACTTCCATTGACTGAGCCGATTGACAAATAAAATGGTAAATTATGATAGAAGTTGCCATCGACATGGGATAGTGACTCTTGGGCAAGCTGGGCAAGCTGGGTTGTTTGCCTCCTTGCAGTTGTAATTGTGGTGTCATGGGAGGGGGATGTTTCAACTAGATGCAACGGTCATTTACAGAGTCTAGACGCTTGAGTTCAAACTATGTCATAGATTTAAAGATCTAGTTTTGACTCATTATAGGCAGAATGTCTTTTTCTCCCAATTTTTGTGTACAAGAATTGTTGAACTTAGGTAACAAACAAGCCCCCTTCCTCTTCTCCTACATGGTGATCTCCAACGTTGTCACAATCTGCCTATCAAGCACCAATGCCATTCTTGAAGCTAAGGTAATCTAACATTATATAACTTGTGATCTTAATTGAAAATGAGAATGTCTTTGTCCCTCCAACATGTAGTAGTCTACAACTTCCCAATAAAAATTGCATAAGAAATCATCCAATAAGTTAAGGGACCAAATTAATCGATCTACAAAGAATTTGAAAGCAATAATATTAGAATGATCTTTATAAAGCCTAGTTCCTTATATGTTAAATGAATTCTAACAATATCTTCTACCTTATTTGATATTCTTATTCTTCGAATGCTTATTCTTTGAATGCTTATTCTTTGAATGCTTATTCTTTGAATGCTTATTCTTTTTGTGATGACCATGATTAGGAAGTTTAGCTTTTGTTCAACAACCTTTAGCTAATGTAATTTTTGTGTGCCTAATTTGAGTTTTGGTTGCTGGAGTAACACGTTCTTGGAGGCAAGGGTGATTAGAGATTTGGAGATCAATCAACATGCAAAAAGAGTGCAAGAGCAATAGAGGAATACAAACTTCAATTTTAGAAAGACTATTATTTCTTGTGAACACCCTCTTAATAAACGTAGAGGCCACCAGATGGTACCCCTTGTAGAAGCAAGAGTTCAATCTCTACCCCAGATCATAACAAAGATGATATGACAACAATTTGAAACCTAATCATGTCTCCTTTTGAGTATTGAATGACCCACGTACCCAACATCAACTGGGTGATTGCAAGAAAGACTAGTACTATTTTACATCACACTTGGAATGACAAAGTTGTCATCCACTATAACTTTTGAAATACAAGTCCAATTCACTGGAAATTTTTATTGGAGATAGATCACTTGATAGCAATCATGTGTCTTATTTTTTTTAAATTTAAGAGAATTATTTTATGTTTAAATATAAATTTAGCTAATTTGTCACACTTTGCAATTTAGGATTTTTTAGTATTGGGGAGTACTCAAAATGAATGATCCAGAGCTAAAAATTTTGTGGTCTATTTTTACACTAGGGGGACATTTACATATTAAAGAAAACTAAAAAAACATTCTTTTATGCCCTCTATATGTATGATAATAGGCTTCCTTAGTGCACGGACTTTAGAACAGTCAAGATGGTTTCAGGATCATTTTTTTGTCTTGACTATGAAGTCTTCCCAAATCTAAAAATTCTAAAATTATTTGAAAAATATTTTTCCTATTTTTTACACATTAAAATGTGAAAATATCTATTTTTATGAGATTTTGGACTTTTCTAGTTCTCCTACTTAGAGATTTTTTCTATGCTTTTGCTTCTTAGAATGCCTTCTTCTTAAATTCAAGTTATATAGTGTGATATATAATTGTAGAGATTCCAAGGTGCTAGAACCCTAGTGTAAAAAATGCTGTTTTCTTGTAAATTTGCATCCAAAAAACTCCACAAGATTAGATAAAGTATCTGCAAGAAACTTCCAAATTCACGTAAAACTTGAATTTTAGCTTGTTAATTATTATTTGTAACACAGTATAAAATTCTAAACTATAGGAGTGGAGTTTGCAAACAAGGTGTTGGGGGTGTCAAAACTATAGGTAATGTCTATTCAAGCTATTTTAAATTTCATCTTTCTATTTTTACACGTAAGAGGCCTCTCACTCACTATGATTCTCAAATGGTCATTTTCATCTAAAGTGCTACAAGTCCAGCATTAAAATGTAAGAATGTAGAGTTGTTATTTTTCAAAAAATGCACTCTAAAAAACCTCTCAAAATTAGGCAAAACATATGCAAGAAACCTTCCAAATCCACATAAACTGCAATTAAACCACCTAAATTCTTTTTTACAATATAAGAATTCTAGAATACTCCTAAATTTGGCTAAAAATTGAACGAGTAGTTTTCAATAAAGTTGCATTCTCTTTGAAAATGATGGAAAGGCTAAACCAAGGAAAGTTAAGCACTTCAAGACATGTGCTTCAAGAATGCATGCAATTTGGGAAACAAAATCTTTCTTTACTACAATGCAACAAAACTATCTAAAACCTTAAGAAGAATGGGCAAGCAATTTCCAAAAAAGCTGCATTCTCTTTGAAATTGTTTAGAAGGGCTAAACAAAATGTAGGAAAGATAGTTAAACTTGTTTGTCAACAATGGATACAATTTGGGATTTAACTAAAGCTTACTTCTTTGCAATGCAATAAAATCTTTTAAAACTTTAGATAAGATGTGTATTCAGCAAACAAAACATGTGAGGCTTATAGTCAAATATACCCATAGTTATCACATTGGATGAATTGTCCATCCTAACTGTATAATTTGTCCAACTGTCCGAGACATCTAATGATCCTAACCCGCTTAATATGACTATTACATTGTCCGTCCAGTCTATCTAAACCATCCGATATGTCCACCTATTCGGGATGTTTGGTGATTCTAACTTGCCCGGTGTGACAACAATGAATATACCCCTATTGAGGTTTGCTAAAGTATACATCAAGGATCATCTGAATTGCACTTCCATATTTGCCATCTTCTGCATCACCTTGATCTTAAGATTTTGTATATTCTCCTCCATGGTGAGAGCAATGGTATTCATCGAGTGGTGGTTCACAATAGTCTACAAACCCATGGTCCGTACAATCATTAGAGAGCTCCACGACTACCAAACAATTGCCACCCTTGATCTCTCCAAAAGTGTGAGCGCCTTCAAGAAATAGGTGCCCCCTAAAATTGTTAGGGTGCAAAGACTTGGGGACACAATGATGCCATGCTATATAAGAGTCCTAGACGCAATGGAAGAGTCAATCCGTGGAATGGGGTCGCCGGAACACATCCACTCCACCTTCATCATTTGTGGCTCCATTTACACAACCTCCACAAGTTCCTCCTCGACATCTATGAAAGAGAGATCCATAGGTGAATTGCTACTGTCAGCACCACCACATCCACTGCCAAATCCGCCCGTAGCCCCCTCTCCTTTGACTTCTTCGTCGGCATGGTGTTTGTCAATCAGCAAACCTCCAACACAATTAGCAAACTTTCAAATCCTAGCTCTAATATACAGAGCAAAATTCTTTGGAAACAAAACAAAACAGAGGGGCGGAAAATCCTAACAATAATATACATAGAATACCAATATCCAACCTAATAGATTGTACTCACTCAGGGGCTATAGGCATTGTTGTTACATCGGGCAAGTTAGGATCACCAGACGTCCCAAACAGGCGGACATATTGGACAATTCAAAATTTTGGATGGATTGGACAAACATGTAACTATATTAAAGTAGTCACATCGGGCGGGTTAAGCTTACCGGACTTTACCGGACATTTTGGATAAGTTGGCAAATTGGACAGTTTGTCCAGTGTCATAATTATGGCTATAAAGCCATGCTGGAGAATTCATGGCAACCTGAAAAGATGAACAAGGCCCACTCGAGATGACCCACTCGAGATTAACAACACCAAGGCTTTGAATCTATTTATGCATAATGTAGTTTCTAAATGGCAACACTTTTACGGGTTAACCCCTAAAGGACCAAGGCCTTTTTTCTGCCAAAAAATACACAAAATTGCCATTTTTGTAGCAAAGAGTAAAAAAATTGAAAATTGCCTTTTCTGCACATCCAACCATAGGATCTTATTCCTAACTATTATGAGAATGTTTGGAAAAAATTTCAAAATTTTTGACACATAGATTGCAAGATATCTGCTTTTAAAGTGAAAAAAACAAATTTTTCAACACATTATTGGACTAGATTTTATGACTTTGAACATTTTTAACTTAAATTTTTTGCACTATAGAGATTTGAGCTTTAAATATTTATATTAGGAAATTTAATTGAGAATCTAGGGGGAAAAAAATCCAAAAAACTTAATTTCATTACTTAAAAAACTATTAAGTAGAAATAGGTACAAGATAGAAGGAAAATCTAAAATATTAATATCTTTTATATGGAATTAAGAAGCAGTAATCCCAATGGCCAAATTGTTCTAGCAAAAAAACTAAACCTTGCAAAACTTTTTCTCTTGAAAAAATTTGAAAAATTGCATTCAGAAATGAATCCTACAAGTTATTTTTTTCAGGAAGATGCTCTAAGTGCCCCCAAAACAAGATTGTCCATAACTTTCTCATAACAAATCCAAATAAAATGAATCAAAGCTTTCTAGATAGTCAAAAGAAAACTCTATAAGAAAAAAAAAAAAAAAAAAAAAAAATTTCAAATTTTTTTTGCTGCCCCCGTCCTCTATTTTGAGCTTATTTGGGCATAACTTTTTTTCCCAAGCACGAATTAAAAAAAAATTATATTCCCACAGAGCTTAGCAGTTTTTCTACCTTCAAAGAAAGTTTCGAAAAATCATGACAAAAAACCAGCCCGTAGGTACCTGCCCAAAATCCCATTTGTCCCCAAAATGGACAATAGTCCTTTAGGGGTTAAAGGTTGTACAAATTGTATGACCATGATCTTTTGATAATGATTAAAATAGAATTTATGACAACATATCAGTAACCCCTAAATGACAGATTGGCCGGTATTTGACAAATGTAGATGTCTTATGATATGTGACTTATGTATATCTGAAGTTTGGGGTGATGATTGGCTATAAGGAAATCTTTCTCATCCCAGATCCAAAATCTTTAAAACCCTCGGCTTGGCTATTGTTTTTTAGTCTTCCTTTTAATGCAATAGTTTCTTCCATTTGTTCAAAAAATAAAATAAAATAAAATCTCTAAAGCCCAAAATCTAGAAATCTGAAATGGCCAAATGGGGACATTGAAAATTATGTTATTTTTTATTTTCAGAATTCGATGGGCTTGGACTGTTGCCAAATCCTCATTTCTAAAATCCAATAAGCTAAAAAACACTCAATGGGTTTGATAATTGATTATTGGTTATATAGTTTGGATTATCTATTATATATTAAATGCAACTACCCATGGCACAGACCATGTGTCTGTAGATAAAGTATCACTCATCTTTTCATTCCATGTTAAATTCCATTGTTGTTCCATGACCATAGAAATCATTAACCCCTAAAGGCCCAAGGCTTTTTTTCTGCCAAAAAACACCCAAAACTGCCATTTTTTTAGCAAAGAGTGAAAAAAATTAAAAATGTATATTTTGCACATCTAACTGTCGGATCTTACAGCTAACTAGTGTGAGAATGTGCGGAAAAAATTTCAGAGTTTTTGACCGCACAGATTGCAAGATATCTGCGTTTAAAGTGGAAAAAACAAGATTTTCAGCACATTGCGGGACCAGATTTTTTGAATTTAAACATTTTTCACTTAAAATTTTCGCACTACAGCGTTTTGAGCTTTAAATTTTTATAGTGGAGAATTGAGTTGAGAGTCTAGGGGAAAAAAAAAATTCAAAACAACTTAAAATTCATTATTAAAAAAATTGTTAAGTAGAAATAAGTACGAGATAGAAGGAAAATCTAAAATATTCATATATATTAGATGGAATTAAAATGCACTAATCCCAATGGTGAGATTGTTCTAGCAAGTAAACTAAACCATGCCAAAAAAAATTGAAAGATTTGAAAAATTGCATTAAAAAATGAATCCTACAAGTTATTTTTTTCAAAAAGATACTCTAACTGCCCAAAAAACAAGAATGTCCATAACTTTTTCACAACAATCCAAATGAAATGAATCAAAGCTTTCCAGATAGACAAAAATATAATCTATAAGAAAAAAAATTCAAAAAAAAAAAAAATATTTTTTGCAAAATTTTTTTTGTTGCCCGCTTTTCCCTGTTTTGAGCTTATTTGGGCATAACTTTTTTTCCCGGGCATTGATTGAAAAAAAAGCTATACTCCCACAATGCTTATCAGTTTTTCTGTCTTCTAAAAAAGTTTAAAAAAATCAGGACAAAATTTCAGCCCGTAGGTACCTGCCCGAAATCCCACTTGTCTGTTGAACAGACACTTGGGTCTTTAGGGGTTAATCAATCATGCATCACATGTTACACTCAATCTTTCAACAACATGTGTAGGACTGTGTTTTGTAAAGATTGCTTTGGATACCATTGCTGTCAAACTTGATTTTTTTATCAATCAATTTTTATTGGGAAGTTGCAGACTACTGTATGTTGTGACAGGAAATACTGATAATATTGGAGAAGCCTCCACTACAAGTATGTCAAATCTGTCAAGATTTTATGCTTGCAATGGTCTTCTCATACACACCTCATGTACATCTCAATCTTACTAATATCTATTTTTGAGGCTACTATCTACTTCTCTTCAAAGGGTCGGTCTGTTTCGAGATTAAGATGATAATATTATGACAGAATTTCAGGTTAGACTATCAATTATTTGATAGTCAAAACTCATAAGTTTTCAATCTATCAAAACACAATAACTTGATTATACAACCAAAACTTTAGTTTCATTTTGATAGGATCTATATATCTATATTTATATATAAATACTCCTTGGGAAAACAGACCATTGCAACCGACATTTCAGTGTATGGATATTCCGTTAAGATTGTTGTCAATCTGATGTTGACTATGATCCTTAACATGGCAAACAAAGCGAAGACTATAGACGTAGTGGTAAGGTAACACCCATCAGCAGTAAAAACTTTTTGAAGACAAAACAAATTTGGGGCGGGGAAACATAATAAACTTCCCATTGCATATGTAGTCCTGATTCCAAAAATAACATGCCAAAGTTGTTTTCAAACAGAAAGGCAGCTGGCCAGACAGGTTACCTACACTGAATAGTGAAAATAATTGGGTTGCTTTGACAATTAGGTTGCCTTACTCAAGAGAACTTACCTGATGTTATCTCATGATTCATTGCTTGTCCCGATGGAGGCACATGCCATTCTCTGATCTCGAACCATGAATCATTACACCAACCCATGTAGCACACATGTTTCCCCACATCACTGCATCCTTTTACAATAACTGTGATATTGATATAGTGTAGAGTGTCGAGATATTAGTCTGGAGCAACCTAATTTCCCCTATTCAGTGTACAGTAGACAAAGACATTTTGCTACCACTGATTTTCTACTTATTCGGTTCGAAGGTGCTATCCTTTTCTTCATCAATTGTAAAGCCGCCACATTGTAAGGACAGGTGCAAGGGGTAAGTAGAATTGACACGAGGCTATACCCAAGTTTGACAATGTGTGTGCAAGAACTCTGAAATTTTCCAGCAAACTGATACGAGTAGCCTAAGGTGGGTACACCCAAAACCGACACAAATTGGTACTGTGCCTAGTTACTGTTACTAGACTGGTCAAATTTTCATATTGTCTTGTTGACAAGTGAAAGGAGGTTCCAACGCACCAAAGAACGTAGCATTTGGATATTGTATGCAAAAGTTATTAAGAAACAAAGTTTGGTTCTAAAAGCGTTTCTTCCACATAGGTACAGAACTGATTTTGGAGATGTACAGAGTATATAGGTGGCAGTTTAAGGTCAGCGGCGCATTTGGGTGTACCCACCTTATATAGAATACAATGCTGTATGTCCCGTTGATCAGCAAATCCATAGCCACGCAAGGCCATCAACAAGCAGGCTGCATGACTTTGTTTTCAGGCTCTCTTCCGGATCTGAAATCAAGTATATGATATATGCCTCCCTCTATTGTACAAATTCTTAATCCAAAATTCCAAAGTAAGCTAAGCACGGACAAACAAGGTGTGGTATGCCATGTGCGAGTAGGAATAATGCACAAGTTCACTTACGTTGAGTCCAGTCCGGTTCTTCTAGACTCATTGTCCTACGCCATAGCCCTCTGGACCCGCCCCAGCTACAGATCTGAAGTTTATGGGCGCCCTCCGTGCGGCACTGGACGCACTGTTGGTGCTGCGTACACTAGTGCAAAACACTGGTTTTAATGACATGTTGAAATGACATTTTTTTCAAAAATGTCATTTCAACCATGCCATTGAAAATTTGGTAGATTTTAGAAGAATTATTGATCCTAGAATGTTTGTTTCGATCAAAAATGAGATTAATGTCATTTGGTGCAACAAATTTAGTAGATTTTAGAAGAAAACATTATCCCATAACAATTGTCATGGGGAAGGCAAGTAACAGAAATAAATGACACTAGTAGGATATTCCGAGATATAAAAATTTCTTTTCCAACATATGAGTGAAGAAAGGTACATATGTTTAGATTGCATTGAATTTTGGAAAGTAAAATCTACATTTTTTCAAAATTTAGGAAAGTAAAATCAACAAATTTGGAAGATGTTGAAAAGTAAAATCTATACCTTCTGAAGATTTTGAGAATTGAAATCTACATTTTTTAAGATTTTGGAAAGTGAAATCTACATTTTTTGAAGAATGTAGAAAGTAAAATCTACATATCTGGATATTTTGAAAAGTAAAATCTACTTATTTGATAGATTTTGAAGAACTAAAATGTACACTACAAGTATGTTGAAATGACATCAAAAAAATGACATTTTAAATGACATTTGGATGTCATTTCAACCACCTTTGCGGGTGGCTTAAATGACATCCAAATGTCATTTAAAATGTCACTAAAACCAGTGTTTTGCACTAGTGGTAATTAATTAAGCAAAGTGAGAACTGTGGCTCTTCAACCGATTAAAACAAGCTGCAAGAATCACCGTCAGCTGCTCATGCTCGCTCGGCCTTGATGGCGCAGCTAGATATGTCGATCTTCTTAATCCTTAGTTTGTTTCTCTTTCAAGTGTTGGTACTGTAGTGACCGCTGTGGGATTCCTTTTATGTGTGAAGATTGTTACAAGGACTTTGCAATTGTTTGAGGGATACTATGCATTGCGAACGAGCTTCCATTTCAATGTGACTGCATTTCTGAGTTGCAGGCAATACCACTTTGCTTCGGAAAGTGAAGGTCCTGTAGCCGTTGTCGCAACCTTTGGGAAGGTATGCTTCGGACCAGACCTCTATATCTCCTCAGCTCCTTGTGCATGATCGTGTAAATCTATTTTTGAAGGATGAATCAGTCTCATAACACAATTATGTTTTCGCTCCAGGTGCCTTGTTTGACATCACTGATGACCTCTTTTTCGGTTGGTCAACTTTAGTGATTTGCAAAAGACCGTCATATTCAAGAAGCTTTTAAAGGAGAGTCTCCCGGAAGATGGTTTTCAGATAACATTCTTGAATCTCACAGGAAAAGTAACCACAAGCTTCTTGTGTATCCTCTGGGCGTCCTACATAGAATGGATCAGCAAAAGAAATAAATGAAAGTACATACGTACGATGCATAAGGATGACGTTAAAACAAAATTTCATGACTTTTTTCTTATTAAATAGATTGTGTTGACCACAACATGAAAACAATCAAAACAGATATATGAAATTTTACTCGCAAATAAATTCTGTTACAATAGCTGACAAGCTACTTCTTGGAGGGTACCAGTACTGTGAGGTGTGCCTTGAAATACTTGTATTGGCAATTCTGTACTGTAATGCATTCTGTAGTAAGACGGAGATGCGAACAGATGAGTCACCTGCTCCAGATTTAAACGTATGCTGCTTCAGGTCCTGGCGTCACAAGGACATTGGAAGGAGGGCCTAGCCTCTGCTGTGCTTTTTGCAGGTGCATGCCTGGGAGGAAAGAGCCGAAGCACATGTGCGTAATGGTGTTTTTGTGAAAATGCTGAATTTTTCTTTATTGAATTTAGCCAAACTTTTAGACTCTAAGGATGAATCATGTATGGACAGAGTTGTTTTAGGGTTGCAACTAGGGTTAGCACTGTAGCAGGTGGTGAGTGAGAGCCAAACCGTTGGTGAGAATGCATTGGTATTGGATCTTTCTATTCATTATCTGACTTCATACCATCTCCAACCTTTAATTGGACCTAATTAGCTGTACCGTGGAGAAGTTGAATGATTGCACAAGTCCCCAAAGTATGGATCATAATAAAATGTGTGGGGGCTAAAACCCGGGCAAGACTGATAGGTCGGCAATGCCTCGTGGCAAGTTGGCCACGCTTGTGAGAAGTGCCAACCTGTTGTTACGCAAATCTACTTCCTCCTGTCAACCAAATTTCAAGGAACCGATAATTGTTAGCATGTCGACTATATCAAGTTTTCAGGGACTAACCTCAGACTAAACTGCAGCACCACAACATAACAACGCATTACTTAGTAAACCACGTGAGTCAAGATCCATCTACTTCGAACATCAGAGAATGCACATACCGCCATGACAAAGACATGGTTGAAGAAAGCTTCCAAGGGCTCTACTAAAGCCTGTGAAGCCTCCACAAAAGAATTCACGTCCACCCCTGTAGAACAAACAAATCAATCATGAGAACCAACTGGCATCTGCCAATTATGTGAAAAAAGTGATTAATTGATATTTCTACAAAATGAGCAAAGATCAACTGTATGACTGACGAAGCCAACATAGTGAAACAAGGCAATACATGAGAAGTTGTGTTGCTACCTGGATGCAAGACAGAGGCCGTCTGCTTGTAAGCATCCCATAATGCACTCTCTTCTGGAACAGCGAAAAGAGCCTCGTTCACCTTCCATGACGAATCAACATTCTTTCCTCGAACAATCCGAGTGGGTCTGGCGTACGCCGCCACAACTCGCTTAAGAGCTTCTCCAGAGGCCATGGTTTCCAACTGTGATCAGGACAGCCACAGTGCGTCAAAAATTTGGGTGATGTGATTCCTTGAGCAAAGTTCCAGTGCTAACGTACGCCACCTGGACTTCGTCACAAAGTTGTGTCACTTGAACTTGGAATGGTTGAGATACTTGGTTCAGACTTAACTCCCAAGTGCCCAAGCTAGAAATTCCACTTCTCTAGCAAATTGTCAGTTAATACACATACTATATCAATTACGGAAACAATCACTAATAAAACAACTCACAGTACTTTCAGAAATATGTGAAATTGTGAGGCGAATCGCTGATACCTGTATTACTGATCGAGCTGCAAGGGTGGGAACTGTGCCCCGCTCAGACAGTACTGATCGCACGTTCACAACATTTGCACCTCCGTCAACCTACACACCCAGAGAAGATGGGTGATATTTTGCTCACATAAATTGCATTCTTCACAAGACCAATTATCTTCTCTGCAATAACCAGAAAAAGGTTTATCACATACTACCGCCGCAATTTGGTCTCTCAAAGTTTGTAACACATTGTCTAGGGAATGATAGGACTAAAGTTGTACCAAGAGTTGCTCAAGTCTTCGTGTTATGAATATCAACACCTGCACACGCATACACCAAACGTGCAACATGCATCAAAAAAACAAAAGTCCCCAGAAGATTTACAGCACTACAAGTCTAAGTGAACACAAATGCGAACAATAGAGAAATTAGAGTTGACAAGATTTTAAAATCTAAACCTCTTCGATAACTTTGTCTGAAACAGGCAAGGGTTGCACATCCGCAGCAAATCGCAAGGCCTGTGAAAGGTCCAGCTCTTTCCCATTCTCTACCAAAGTTTGCACCTGCGGACAGAAAATGTTCCCATTACAACACAGATCGCACTTGCATTCGACCTCTATCGACAAGGTAACTTAATGAGGTTCTTCTCATAGTGCACCACTATATATCTACGCTCAGCGTGGATGGCAAGGATGACACAGACACAACACAAGAGAAAAATGGGAGTCATCATTGTTCCAATCTATCCAAAAGGTCCTTATGAAGAAACTTCATGAGTAAACATAAATACCAGGCCATAAGCACTTCGTCTCAGGCCGAATGGATCAGCGCCTGCAGTAGGTTGACAGCCTACAGCAAATAATCCCACTAAACTGTCAAGCCTGCACATCACAAAACATTCCCACCAGTCAAGAAATGAGAACAAAAAAGATAATAGTAATCTACTCAACAAAATATGCACAACAACTCAAGAACAAATTCGAATACAAAAAAAGGTTCACTGCTAGTTGTAACCAGACAACACATTCTTCTGCGAGAACTGCGTACAAGATACTTGAGGAGTGGAAGATGGGTCCGAAATTCTGATAAATACCTGTCGGCAACAGCTAGCACCACACCAGCATCAGTCCTTGGTAAGGAATCACCCGCAGAGCGTGGAAGAGCAGTCTCAAAAATTGCATCTGCTACCTGAGGCACAGTAGCAACGTTACAACACCGTAAAACTTTGAATCAACAAGCAATCACTGCATCAACATAAACGATCCATGGAATTAACCCCTACGTGCCTAAATGGCCAGCAGTGGCCACTTTCAAAACCACAACCAACAGTTTGGCTAAATAGAAGTATGGTTCGAAAGTTAGCATAATCGACTATAGCTTCCACAGAAGACTTTCTAGTTTGGATACTCAGGGATTACTTCTCTTTAATTTGCAACAAAAATCCAATCCATTGACGATACACTCACTGGCACAGGCTGCCCCTTTCGAAGCGCATAATGGCGACCCATTACTCCAGCTAGCGAAGTAAATTCTTTGACCATGGCTGTTGCCAAATCTGCAGTTGCAAGCGGCGCAGCTTGCTGCGCTGTCGCAAGGTTCGCCTCATCAAGACCCAAAGCTGATGCCAGTGCCTCCACCATGCTTTCCACTCTCTTGCTTTTTTCCAGCATTGAGCCAAGCTTTTCCTGCACCAGCCTCAAAGTTAATTCCACAGAAAGAACACAACGCGTCTGCAACTCTATCAAAAGATGCGTCTCAATCCAGGATTCGTGTCGCAAATCCCTACCTGATTCCTAGGCATCAACTCTAGTTAACACATCAACAAGACATTCACTTTGAATTCTACCAGCAAATATTATTACCGCACCTGAAAAGTTATACCCTGCAGCAAAGGTCGGTAGTCCACAAGTGGCTTCGATACGTCAGCTTCATAGAAGAATCTTGCATCCTCATATCTTGCCCTGACCAATCAACAGAGGTATAAGAATGAATCATAAAATAAGAAGAGAACAGTCACGTGTAGCACAGCAACGCTACGAAGAAACTTATACCTATATAAACTTGCAGGATACTAAGACACTCACACCTGGGTGAAACAGAATGAAAGCAGAAATAATACCCTCTGAAGTCAAAACACTTTGGGTTACTAAATTCAACAATCCAAACGTCTGTTACCTCAGCACAGCTTCATTTCCTTTCCTAACAACAGCCTTATCTATCTGCCCATTGGCCACCTGTAACAAGGAACAAACAGGGTTATCACAACCAGAATCCGCATTTCAGATACAATTAAGAAACTAGAGGTAACTGCTGAGGTCAAGTCAGATCTAGTCTCCACCGTAATAAAAGCTGGTAGCAGCTTTCCACTCTGCCGATCCACAACTGGAAAGTAACGTTGGTGTTTCCGCATAACCTGCGTAAAAATTGAGACCTTGGTCAGTTTTGTATTTCACAACGAAGCAGGGGAGTTGAAATGACCAACATCGATTTCAAAATCATAATCTGCAAGACCGAGAAAATGAGAATATAGTGAATGCAAAACATACAGTGATGAGCACGTCGGATGGTAACTTCAAGAAGGTCTCATCAAAGCAGCCAAGAAGCGGGGTTGGAGACTCCACTAAATTAGACACCTGCAGATAATCAACTCTTTAGATATCTACGGTACATAGATCTAATAATATGTTACACAGGCCAGCAAATTAAAAAATTACCAGAGACATCCTGATTGAAACGAAAGTCCGAAACAGCATAGATGGCTGCATGAATGCATTTCCACAAAATAAAGGATTAGAAAGTCAGACCTCTTCAAGAAGTTCACCTTTAGACTCATCTGGAATCTGACCGCCTACACTGGCAGCAAGTTCCGTGCTTTGCGTCCATATGGTTTCTTTCCGCTCCTACCACATGCAAGAATACCACAAATGAATTTCCTATACCTACACTATTTATGTTTGAGGAACTATGTTCCTCAATTATCTCATCTCCATTCCAATGATTTCAAAACTTAGAATGTAAAGAACTCACGGTGCCAGAGCGCACAGATGACCCTTAGGATATACTATACAATGATCATCTCATGATGTGCTATCATTATATTTTTAGAATGCCTTCAATAAGGAATGAAATCCAAATGGCAAAGTGGAAGCTTCAACTAGAAAAGACAAGAACCTTCATGCTAATAACGAGCCCTGCCTCTTTCGTCGCCTTTAGGTAATCCTCTGCTTTGGCAACCTGATGTGCACAAGATAATGGTTGACACAATTTAGAACCAACTAACATGCCCCTCATGGACACAGAGAATCGGAAAACACAGAGTATAAAGAAAAGAAAAGTCCTTGCACGGAAACCCTTGCTCTAAAGAATCATGTGGCAACGTCAACGTAACAAGCACCGCTGCAATGCATTTGAAAATAAATAAGCAGCACATCAGTCATTAACTACCTGAATGGTTGGCTGCAAAGAATTGCGAAGCACTCTAGAGGACCTCCCACTAGTTCAACATTGCCAACATTACAAAATTCAGTTAAATGTTAGTATTGTACAGAGGAAGTACGTAAAGAACTAACTTGAGACCATAAGTCCACATGAAAGTTTGCGGTCAAGAATAATTTAGATGGCAGGAACTTCATGAAACCCAATTTGATCATGGGCACAGTTACCTAAGCACAGTTGCATACGTGAAGGGCACGATAGTTTCTCCATGCAGGGCCAGCAACCATCTCAGGGGCCTGCTATAAGAAGCCTACAATTTGCTTGCATTAAAATTCATGAAGAACGAAAAGAGTGCAGCTGAATGAAGGCGCTCTTTCTGTGGCAAATCAACTAAAAGGAAATAGATAGTGCGTACCTGAGAGTTCCAGCGCATTGTTTTGGGAAAGGACAAGCCGGCAAGAAGAGCTGGAATCTCTTCTGCTAATACCTGCATGACAGGATGATTCAACCAATTGTTAAATTTAAGACCAGGTAATCATGAGAAATAAAACACCAAAATCATTTTCAAGACCTATTATAACTGCACATACACTAAGAAATAATCAAAGTCAAGACAATGATTAACCTGAACAGCAGGTTTTCCTTGCTCCTTGACAATCGCAAATACATATTCTGTCTTGCCTGAATGAAGTCAACAAGAGTTTTGAGATGTTAAGCTCATGGCGACAATTAAAGAAGAAGGAAGGGAACGATGGTATGTGCAAGAAAGGCATGACGTCGGGCGGGCGACAATCCGGCAACTCAGTTAAACCCAAAGAGAGAAACTCACTGCGTGAGTACGTTACTGAAGTCTAATGCAGTAGCAAGATTCCAAGACAAGAAAAGGACAAAGAAACGACCCTTTAAGAGCTTGTGGAATACTAGGTTTGACTCACCATCAGTCTTCGTATACAGGTCTTCCTTTTGTACTCCATTCTTCTTGCAGAAACCCTCTGCAGCCTTGAACCGAACAGGACATGAAGGAGGACTCTTTTGCCTACTCAAACTCGAATGAGAGGTGTCATTCCTGGCAAATCTCTAATTTTACTGGTGCACATAATGATTGTAACAGTGAAACAAGAAATAGGTACCTCACCAGACCCTCTTGCAGGGAAAAATATTCAGGGAACATACTCAGAAACATAAAAGGCCATACATACCTTGGTAAAATTTCCATCAGCGTCAAAAGCTTTGGCAGCTGGTGGACCACGGACTTCTTTCTCACTACTATCTTGCTGCATGGCTAGTTGATCGACCACCACCTGTGGTTTTCCACGCCATCAACATCTAGAAAACTAATTTGCGAGTGATTTGAGTTTTATATGATGCACCTAATCAATCTCACAAACAGAAACAACGGGTTCACAAGAAAGAACTCAGCGCATAGCCTCAATGCTAACAGGAAGTACGTATAATGGAATGCAAAGAAAATTTCAAGGATGTTGAAGCAAACTGTACCACAAGGCGGCGTGGAGTTCCATGCACAGAAACACCAGCATGCTGCAACCGCTTGACCTTGAACAAGGAAGGGACTGCTGATTCTAACTGCCGTTAGAGGATGTTAGCAACGATCACATAACAATAAGATGAGCAGCGTCAACTAAACAAAGGATCAGATCCGTCCAAGCTCCAACAACAGGTCATGAAAAGAATTATCTGAAATGCGACGACATACTTGAGTAACAGCGCTTGTGACATCCTGTGGGGGAAGCTCCTCCGAACCAATCTCCAGTACAAACGTGCGGGGAACGTCTGTCTGATACAAACAGTGACAAGTTAAGAAGTGGATCAAGTGGATCAACTGAAGCAGAGAAGAAGGTGGGCAATAACTCAAATTTGCTGATATGAGTTATCAGCAGTTGTTGCAGTTATCCTTGGTTCAAGGATATAATGGAACTTTCTTCAAGCAAAGAGTCACGTGGATAAATTCACATCTGCTAAAACATTATTAATAAGCTGTGAAAAGCGAAAAGACCTGAGAAGATGTTTGTTGCAAGGTCTCTGGACAAGGAGACTCCTTCCAAACTCCTAATGGGTATCCAAGTTTCTCACGGCTTTCAGCCCACTTCTGGGCACATTGACGAGCTAGTCTGTAGACACTCAGATGTAATGATTAGGGCAAATTCACTGTAGTCCGATCACTATGCACAAAGGCTTCGGCAAAATGCAAAACTACTGTACGAGAAGACAAGACAAGGGTTGCTTGTGGACATAGATACCACGACTACAATAATCTCGATTTAGGAGTAATTCTATACGCCAAATGATATCCAGGTAACTAGACTCGCTCTTTCAATTTCCAAGTGAAAATAAAACTCAGTTCTATAAAAGCAGCTTACGTGCGCATGCGGCCAAAGAAGCGAGCCCTTTCTGTCACACCGACGGCTCCTCTTGCATCCAGGATATTGAAGGCATGTGAAGTCTTCAATACATGATCATAACTGTCACATCATCAATATATATTGAGAGATGCTGTAAAATCAGATCGATTCTGACTAATTGCAATAATACTTGATGACGCACTCAAGGCAGAACAACCGGTGAAATTAAAAACAAAAGCTTACGCTGGAATAGGGAGTCCTTGGTTTAACAAAGAGCGTGCTTCGGCATCATAAAGCTCAAATAATTGCTGCATCCTCCCAACGTCGGCATGCTCCAAGTTGTATGCACTCATCTCTTTTCTGCCCCAGCCATCCATTGTTTTCTGAATTATACTCACCAATGCGAACGCTTCTTTCACATGTTGAACTACCATGGCATGCCACAGTACGTAGACATATACAATCCATAAAAGAAAGGTAGAACTTACTCGTTCTCCAGAAATAGTTCTCCATAAGTAATTCCTGGAGCATACTGTATTTTTTTGAAGTGGTCTACACCCTGGTGCAAGGTCAGCAAAGTGAAAGGTCTCAGATACAACGTGTGGATAAGAAAATTAGCTGCTAATTTAACACTCCACGCAGCACAGCAAATATACACCTGACTACACTCAACGGTACTGATAGTTATGATATATATTCCGAAGGACAAGAAAAACGGGCATTCGAAAAGAACAAACCTGGAGAGACATTAATATTCGTTCAAGGCCGTAGGTGATCTCCACGGATACTGGTAACAATGGCATACTTCCTGACTGTCCAACCAAATACTTAACATTTAACTTTCTCCAATCTTATATCAGGACAGGGTGCGTTAGGTTGAGTTCAAGTCGACGTTGACGAATTTATAATTGATGAAGATATGAATACTCAATTACCAGATTACAATAGAGAATCTACACACGTAATGCATTACAGAACAGCATTTAGTACTCATCATCATGATAACGGAGAAAGCTTACTTGCTGAAAGTACGTAAATTGAGTTATCTCCATACCATCCATCCAAACTTCCCACCCCAGCCCCCATGCCCCCAGCACCTGTCCATAACCCATTGTACTGTGAAAAGGTGTAAAGCTAAATCATCACCACCAACACACAGTTGATGAATCCCCGTTACAAATTCTATTAATCTTGAGAGAGACATATGTACTAGGGTGGCCTTCTACATGCGACATGTATACCCTCCTGTCACAAAACCATTAACTTCCATATGAATTCACATTTTCATGCAAGTATACGCACCCCAATTACTGAAACTCTATCACAATCTTTGCAAGGAAAGAAAGTAACGTAGAAAAGAACGTACCGGACTTTCCCAGTTATCCTCTACAAATCGCACGTCGTGGGCCTTGCTATTGATACCTGGAACAACCAGACCGAGCTCAAATTCATCAGGACACCTTTAAACCCCTTTTTTAAATTAAAATCACCCTAACAGAGATGTTTTCAGGAGCATAATTCGAAGACACGCTGAAACTTACCCAGCGCTGCCAAGCTACCCAGATAAAGCTCTTGAGAGTTACCAGGATCTGGTTTTAATATAACCTGCACATTACATGAATTTTAGTTTATTTTCTCTTCCGAATCACAACGTCATTGTTCATGTGGTTTTCATCCCCAAACAGATATCGTGGCCTGATACAACGAACAGGTTGAAGTAGATGTGACCTGAAATTGGGTATGGCGCTGCACCCTGTTGGGGTTGTCTCCATACCTACTATCATCAGGTCTAACACTGGGCTCCACATATCTGGAACATTTGAAAAACGGACCCAAGGCTTCAGTACGTGTTTTCCAGCTTCAAGATCTGATTACAAGACACTTAGAGAAACAGGTGCAGAAATTAAAGCTGACAAAATATTGCAGAATCGGCAAGGATACATACGCAACATTCCAAGGCTCCGGTCCAAGTACTCGCAAGAATGTGGCCGGATTCATAGTCCCAGCTCCCACCTAAAGGTCAAACAAGAGGATTCAATGATGACTTTTAAACGCCACCATCCTGGAACCTATTTTCATAACGAAGGTTTATTTACTCGAAAGCAATCCAGAGACTTATTAATATAGCGCAATAATACCTCTCCGATCTTCAACGGCAGGACACTTGCAATTACACATCAAATGCGGCATATTGAAGAGCAGGTTTCAAGAATGCAGAAATCCCTACAATACTTCTACACTCGCAGACCTGTAAATTCTTAAACTCTCTCAGGCTCAAGCTGTCCTGCAATATTTACGCAGAATTTTAGATGGTATTGACCAATACGATTACCTCAGTGTTGCTGGACTGCATTACAACGCATCCTACAGACGCCCAATACTCCTGTCATCACCGAATTGAGAGGAGAAATTAGTTTCAAGGATGCAATCTGCCACCCAGACTGGCAATCCGGACTTCAATAGGCGACTAAACCATCCTCCTCCTTCTCTCTTGCAAAGTAACGAAGTTCATGCTAATCCAGGAAGTACGAGCTTCTTAATTTACATTGCAATTGGGAAAGACCTGCCCTAAAACCCTAAACCTCCTCGTGGCATTGTAACCACTCAATCGAAATCCGTCTCATTCACATTGCCCCCAAGCTGCAAAATCCTGAACTCCTAAACCCCTCTCTCTGCGCATTCCTTCCCATTTTGGCAATGGCGGAGAATCCAATCACCACAAAATGCACGAGCTCCCTGCAAGCCCTAACCTGCAATCGTTGAATGGCTTGCTGGAAAGTGGGCGCCTCGCGCGACCCCCACGACGAAACCTCCCCGGTATTTTCCAATTGCACCGCGGTGCTCTCCGCTTGCACAGAGCTTCGCGCACTCTGAACATACCTCCGTTGCGCAATGGGCAAGGCCATGCTGTTTCCCACGGTACGCCACCTCAAATGCCTGCTGCTGGCGAGACCAGCAGTGCGAGGAGTCCGACGGAAAGGGGTGGCCAAGCAGGGAGAGGCGAGGAAGATGCGCAGACTGGAGGGCGCAGACATGAGCAGGCGGGTGTGCGTAACGCCCGCCATGGCCATCATCCCCATTGCTGGCTTCGGTCAATCCTGCTGCAGCAACAAAAACAACAAATTCAACAATCCCTGCACCAATCCTCTTCCCACCCGAGCAGGATAGGCGTTCTGCAGTACCGAACCCAGAGTCCCAGACTCACTTGAGACACTGACTCTCAGGCGTGGATGAATGCGTGAACCGACGGATGGATGAATTTCATCTCGAATTTCAGGGATGATCAACGTTCCCTGTGGATGGATGGATGGATGGTTCTGGATAGATGGATGGATGATGGTTGTGGATGGATGGATGGATGGTCAAGGATGGTCAAGGATAATTTATAAAATAATCTTGGTCATAGGTCTACTTTCAACATGAACTAAATAATAATTCATTGAGGCCCAAAAGTGGACAATAGATGACTTTCAAGGTGTATGCACACATAAGAAATGTACTTATTGGTCTTCAATCAAATGACAACCTCAATTGATTGAAGAGTTGTTCTTGAAGTGGTGTAGGGATCTTTGTTGTGGATATTTAGATTGCAATATATGTTTCTAGAATCCCAATGTTGCTACCAACATTTAAATAATCAAGAATGATGGAGTTGGCAGCATTTACAATTTTTGTCAAAAATGGTACTTTCCGCATGGATTTTGGGTGCCTAAACGATGGTGCCTAAGTTGGAGATATTGCAAAGATTTAAAGGATGGGTTGCTAGTTTTTGAATGCATGTATCCCTATTAGAAAGACAAAATGTAGTTAATCTTCATGGGGAAGCTTTTGGGAGGTTTTTAGTGGGACAGAGGGAATATTAATTAAAAAATAAGCATGAAAAGTATTATATTTTTATAAAACATCATGGTGGAAATCAAATTTTCTATATCATTCTATAATTCAAAATTCAAAAGACTATAGTAATAGGTACAAAGTTCAATTGTCTATATTTAATTCTAGAAATTTTATAAAATTTTAAATGCAAAGAGGTAGAAATTGTCAAATACCATATCCTAAAAAAACATCTTTTTGAGATTTGTGGATTTAGCATCTTCTCTAAAAAACTCTAAAGTTGCTTAATAAGGGACCATCCACCTCCAAGTGTTGTAGACACACTCAAAAAACACTCTTCCAAGGGATAAAAATCATCCATTTCATATTTAGAATACATTGTGTTTGACTTTTCAACACAACCACTTTTCAAGGTTTAAAACAACACTGATCCTAGGGCCATTATGAATGAAAGGTCTATTGGAGTAGTTCAGAAGTATGGACAACCTTAGAGGTCTATTCTTATTGCCTCCTTTTGGAAGTAGGCTCTTCCAAAAGGAGGAAGTTTTATGTTAAGTTTAGTGATAGAAGTGGAAGTTCTCAGTTTGTCATACAAAAATTCAACATCTTGCAGCTCATGCCTCCCAATCATATTAATTTATTATTTAGTTTGTGTCCTACTATTTTATATATTGTGCCCTCTCTACAATAAATTAATTCTTTAAAGACAAACCGGCCCAAAGAGCTTAGTTTAACCTAAATTTCACATAGTTCTTGATTTTGAATGTTTTGGATCTTCAATAAAAATATAGTTCCAATAATTTATTTTTTATTCGTTTTTATTTTTTCCAAAATTGTTGAGATTGTAATGTTTGTGATACTTTAAAGGTAGCATCTTTAGAGCTTAGAATACACCATTTTTGAACTTTTCTTTTGAATTTCTTTTGGTGTAAACTAAAAGAGTGCACCAATTACAACGTGGTGTTCATCACTATCATCTACAATTTTACTAAAAATATCATACAATTTGAAGTATTTTTGTAATTAATATAATTTTACCAAAGAAATTACTTCAAAAAATCATATAAATTTATTTTAATGTTTTTTATTATAAAAAATGAAGTGAGTTAGATTTTTGACATTTATTATTACATAAAAAATATCAAATTTTTAAAAAGGTGTGTTTTAATGTAGAAAACTAATAAAATTTGACCAAACAAGAAAATGGAATGTCCTTCAATTCCTAAAGGACCAAGCATTCAAATTTTGAACAATAATTGAATGCATATACATCCCAAGTTTGCAAAGTTCATTTTTTCATTCATCAATTTTGGAAAGATTCTTATGCTAGTTCCTTAACATTTGTACAATGTAAGTTTTGAAGATTTTGCTTTGCAAATATTCACTAAATAATTCAAAGTCTACCAATAGGTGTAGGCTCAAAAAGTAAATTTTGTAGTTAAAAAAAATGGCACTTCAAGAATAAAAAAAGAAGAGGTAAAAGAATCTTTGAGAATCATTTTGATTAGAACTTAACTTAAGGAGAAAAAATTCTTATCAAAATCATAAACATTCAATATACATTCAATTTTAGAAGGAATTTTGCAACTTTTGGCTTCAAATATTGTAGGAAAATATTTGTTACTTAATATGTTAGTTGATGTAGCCACATGGATATGATCTATTGATCAATACTTTATAACTAATGATTGAGAGTCATCATTAAGATATTCTTTTAAGTTGCAATTTATAAATCAACTTCACAATTTTGGAAATCTAAACTACCTCAAGTCCTCTAAGATAGCCTGTCTATATTCTATGCATGCTCTAAGACTTGCTCCTGATTTATATCATGAATTGTTCCTACAGGAATGAAAAACTGTCTAGTGATTTGAATTGGTGCCAATTCGGGATTATTGTTGCACAATTTTATGAGTAGTTGGATACTGAGTTTGGTTTAGAAATAGACAAAAATTTTAGTGTAAATAATAATGAGTTATAAGTGGTGGGATGTTTTGTGTCATCCTGAACAATTACATGCTTCATATTGCTCAAGTTTTAGGTTTGCATGCCTTCAATTTTGAACTCCAATTGTTTGACATTTAATGGCAATACCTGTGGACTTCAATAGCATCCTAGTGTTGCGAGCTTTAGAAAATCATATCTAATTCAATTTAAAGCTAAAAATTACAAATTAAATTGTGATGGATGTACAATATCTCCCTCTCTTTTTTCTCTAAAAATTTGTTAGAAAATGCTTTGATCCACGTAGAAGACATCTTCAGCCAATATACTCTTAAATAATCGGTTTCTGCACCTCCTATCTTAGTTTTTTCTTTAAGGGGTTAAAGGGTTAAGTTAAGCTTAGCTGTTGTGATCTCCGGCTCTCACTCTCTCACGCCCTTTCATTTCCTCCACCTCACACCCCGGTCCACGCCTGAGTCAGTAGTCAAGCCACGCTCGCACTTGCAATTGCAGACGGAATTGCAGCTCGCTTCCCTTCAATTTACGGCTGCATTGATTCTGTATTTCTCAAGCCCCGACGAAGCTCTTCGGATCCTTTTGGCTCCCGCCCCTCATGCCTGCCTGTGCTGTGTTGCCGTTAGGGCGTCCCCGAATTTTCATGGATGCTCTTCCGCCTCTGGTCCGGTGTTGTTGTTAAGTTAAGTGGCGAGCTGAAGAGGGGGATTGGCGGGGAGGGAGAGGGAGAGGGAGAGGGAGAGGGTGCACATCGAATCGGGCGGATTGGACGCGGAGAGGAATGGCGGGGAGGTATATGCAATTTTCACCATCGGCTGGTGGTTCTCCGCAAGTAGGAATTCGCGCGTCCTCTGCCGCTGCTGAGCACGACAAGTACGTGGCCAATTTTTCCATCCGCATTGCTTCGTCGCCTGGCCTGAGCGAGTGAGCGAGTCTCTCGTTCGTGGAATCACGGTTTCAATGTTGCGATTCGATTGGACTTTGGTTCTTGCCTGCCTGTGACTTTGGTGTGGTGTGGTTGTCCCCCCTCTCGCCAATATTCGTTAAGTGTATCGTATTTTCAGATAGAAATAGGTCGCATTATGATGTGCGGAGAGGAGAGGGGTCCGATCAACCATATTTATGTCCAATTCTGGTTTCCAGATGGTCGCTTTCGTTTGCCCTTTACCAATTCTGCTACTCAGCTGTCATGATTGACACTTTCAATTGTCAATAGGGTTGATGTAAGAAATATTCACAGCGTGGCATCAGAGGGAGGCTTGAAATAGTACATGTTCACACTAATTTAAGTAGCTCCTTCATTCTCTAGTATTGACGGCAGTGCAATTGAATATAAAATGACTGACCCCCGGGTCCTGTCCTCCCTCTTTGTCTAGAACAAATTTCGTGTGCAAATTTAGGACAGGTTTTGATATTAGTTAGTGCCAGTTGCTTATCATGGAGGTGAACATGAAAATTAGGGTTTGGCATAAATTCTCGTGTGAGACTCAGAGGCTCGTTCGGGTTAAGGCAGCACGAATCTTTATCCTTGATGTTTGTCGTGTTCTCAACTCCGTCAGGAAAGATGCGGGAGATCCTCCGTTTCGGTCTTGGTATTTTATTTGTAAATTAGGTTGTGCGTATCACAATGTTTGAATCTTTTGATGGAACCGCTTCGCAATTAATGTGCAGATATCTGTCGGAACTGCTTGCGGAAAGACAAAATTTAGGTCCTTTTATGCAAGTTCTTCCCAACTGTAGTCGTTTATTGAATCAAGGTGAGTTCTGGTCCTATCTTCATCATCTTCAGAGCTTTTTTTCGCTCAGCATGCGAGACGGGGCTTGACTTCATGGTTCTTTTTCACACAGACGAACAATTCAACCTCTTAATGCGGTTTACATTCATGAAAATTAGTGCGTTTTTTTTTCTTCTCTGCTTTGAGTTCTGGTTTATATAATGCACTTTGTGCGAACTGTTTTTATTAATGTTCTGAGAATTTACTGAACACAGAGATCGTTCGAGTAACGGCGCTGGTTGGAAACTCATCTTTTCTCGATCAGGATGGGCTGGAGCATGGAAGCCCTCTTTCATCAGGCACAATTCTAAATAACAATGGTTCAGGCGACTTAAATGGCTGGGGCGATGTATGCATAGGATCACTTCATTCTCTGTCGATTTATGTGGTGCATCTATTTGCTCAGGTCGTACAGGCTGTTGTGTAGCTTCATTTTGGGCGTTTCCTGTGTGATTTGTTCCAAGAATTGTCATTAATTCGCGGATGTGATGATCCAGAGGCTTCGACTACCCCAAGTAGGCTGGCATGGGACGCCTGGTACACCCACTGGGCCGATAGTGAAGAAGACTCAACGCATCGATGTTCCTGTAGATAAGTACCCTAATGTACGAAACACATCTCATATTCTGGGTATTATTTCGTCAGCTCATTGTGGGGCAGTGTATTCTGCTTTCAGTCTTTGCTGCATACAAAAGAAATGAGTTTAGATCTTTTGGGGAGCAATTACTCCTTCCGGATTTGGTGATTATTTGACCAGGGCTTACCGGTTTTCCCTTTCATTTCCCCCACTTGTTGTGTTTTTTACCGCAATTTATCGTACGTTGCATCTGCCCGATTTATCTACTTGTTTACTTTGTCCTAGAATATTGATTATGTATCGTTATTGTGAATAGGTGCGTTTCATAAGCCTGTGCTTATCATTGAAATGGGATTTTGCGCTTCTGAATCTATTCACTATCTCTCGTCTCATTCATGCTAATATAGGCAACTGGTTTATCTGGCAGTTTAATTTTGTTGGGAGAATTCTGGGCCCACGAGGAAATTCATTGAAGCGTGTGGAGGCAACAACAGGCTGCCGTGTATTAATTCGTGGTCGAGGTTCTATTAAAGACACTGCTAAGGTCAGTGTAATCTTGAAAGTTGCCGAAGTTGTGATTGAGTAAGTTATTTCAACTTTTGCAGTTCGTGTTTGTCAGTGCCGGCACTAGGTACTGCTGTCTAACAGTTAGGTTGTGAACAGCAGTTGACCAAAAGATGAAACCTGCATATTGGAAGTTCACCTTCTTATCTGGTAGGCATATGTCTTTACAGGAAGACAAAATGAGGGATAAACCTGGTTTCGAGCATTTGAACGAGCCTTTGCATGTGTTGGTCGAGGCAGAGCTTCCAGCTAATATTATTGATACGCAGCTTATTCATGCGCGTGAGATACTTCATGAACTACTGAAGCCTGTGGTAAGTTTACATCAGGCTCTTTGTTAGTCAGCAAAGAGAAGTTCGCTCAGAGAAGGTTGTTATGACATGATGCTTTCTGGCTAAGAGGTGCATTCGTAGTCATTGTCCAGAATTAAGCGGATAAGTTCCATGCCATACTTAGGGCTCACTAATAGAATTGTTTGTTATACCCTTCCTTCAGGATGAGACATTCGATCTTGTAAAGAAGGCTCAGCTTCGTGAACTAGCTATGCTAAACGGCACTTTACGTGAGGAGAGTCCTGCGCATATGAGCGGCACAGCATCGCCTTTCAATAATCCAGGAATGAAGCGTGCGAAAACACGGCGATAGTTTGAGCTGCACTATTTGCGTGATTCTAGTACCACCCTGAAAAATGCCTTCGGCGATGATTTTTGCTACTCTTTTGGGAGAGTCCTTTCTTAGGTGGTACTGATGGGTGAGCAACGGTGACAGGCGAATCAAACGGCGGCAGTTACTGACTACCAAAAAAGGTGCAGTCAGCTACTATGTATGAGTTTACTGAAGAATCAATTCTATGAGTCCTTTTTATGCTTGTCAGATGTGTAGTTATCCACCAGTTAGAGGTGGTGTAGATGTAGACAAGGACTAGTAAACAAATGCCAGCGAGCTCCTATGGCCTAGTTCTCTTACACGGCTCTGAATTTTGAGGCTTGCTCAATGTCTGGACATCAATGTTGGGGGTATTTATTGAGTGCTCGTAACCTTTATTGAGCAGAGAAGAATAGGGTAGTTCAGATTTTACGCATTGTCAGGCTGGTTTTTACAAGGGTTTCATTTGTGATATGGTGTCCTTGACAAGACATCCGTGTGCCCTGAAGAGGGATGTCGCGGAGTAACTTCTAATCTCAAGCATGTTGGAATGTAAAATTTTTGTCCTCAGCAAAGTAGGTTTAGGTTGGCAACATTATTGCGTCCACTGTGTATACTGGAGTTTTTGACTGAGTTTGTTTATCGGAAAAACTGGTCGCAAGTTAGAATGGCTCTGTGCTTCATTTACAGTTGTGCACGGTAAATTAGTCTTTTCTAATTTTAAAAGTTTGATCAAGTGACGTTGGTGACTCTCTGACTTAGCATTTGCTGAAAAAGTTGACTTCACGAATTCAAGGTACTTACTGCATTTTTCTCTGTTATTATCCAACTGACATCACTCTAACATTACCAGAGGGTTGACGAAGGCCTCAGGCTCTGTATTTTGCTTGTGGTGGTTATTTTGAGTCTATCCGGGCCTGAAGAGGATGAAGTGCCGTAGGGATTCATGAAGAAATCACTTTATCTATTGTTTTGGTATCTAGTTAAGCACAATTTAGATATGGTATCAATAGCTAGGTGGGCTATCTAATTTCGTACACGTGGTTAAGTTGTTCCTCACTCAAAGTGAATTGAGAAATATTGGGAGGTGGAGCAGCATATAGAGTTTCAACCTCGCTTATTTCTTTTTGACGTGAAGTGCGCAGTCTTTGCAGGTTATTGGTAACCACAAGGAGATCTCGCTGGTTTTTGTCAGGTACGTGAATAAGATATCAAACATGTATTTAATAGCTGAGCAGAAGGCCCTTATAGATTTAGTTAATGCTATGCTGTTGCAGGTGGCTGTAATTTAGAGGATGTTGAATTTGATCTATAGTTTTGTGCTCTTTGCTTGTTGTTTTATTCATCGATGAATACTTGCTTCCATGGCAGTTTGGACTTGTAGTGGCTCCTCTCCGAAGGCATCCTCGTTTGCATCCTGGTGTCTATGAGGTATCTGATTGCAAGCGGATTACTAACTTCGGATTGGTATTTCTGTCTTAGAAGTTTTGTTATGGCAGAAATCTTAGTGGTGAGAGCACTTCACTGTTGGAACGAGCGTAGTGACAGGCACGATGCCATTTACCTATTCACTGCGGCTTGTATCCGCTCTGTCGCATCACCATTTTCCTGTAAGAGTTTATCTTAAATTTATGACGTGGAATTGGGCGTACTGGGCAAATGGTGCAGAGCTCTTTCAGGTGTTGTTATTCCCTATTGCTTTGCTTCATGCTCTTATGGAGGTGTAAATCATTCATAAGCATGGATACATTGTAGACGATACTGTCATTCTTGAATAGTTTATTTCCCTATCTAATTTATCAGTATTCTTGCTTATAAATTTTCTGAACTGCCATATTTATTTGATGAGGTTGTGCATGTTTAAATCTCAATACCAAGTGAAGGAATCCATTCTGCTTTTTGTGTGGAATTAGAGCCACTATGAGGCAATATGTTCCTGCAACTTTCCCTTCTTTTTTAGTAACAGTTTGCAGTTTGCAGATTAAATGAGATTAAATGCAGAACTCAGAAGCTCTCGAGGTGGTTATACAAATTTTCTGTGGTTGGTATTGCGCAGAATATTTTGATACTGCTGTGGTTGATAGTGGAGACATTGGAGGCTAAGCAAGGCTATTGCTCAGCTGGAGTTGGTGCTCTCTGGAGGCCAGTATGACCATCCTCTGCTCCTCCTATTTTACCCTAGGAGATGGAGTTTGTCAGATTTGTTAAATTAAATGTCCAATTATAATTTTGAACCTGCGTCATGTAACAAGTTTGAGAATACTATTCACTGCAACATAAGTGTAGTCCTATGATATTATTTGGATCTTGATGTATTGAAGTCACCTCCCTTTTTCCTCAATGCACCTACGAAATTGCAACACCTTTGTTTAATATAACGGTATACAGTGCTCTCCACATACGCTACTGCCTTCTTCGTGGGAGATGTACCCAATTCTAGTATGGCCTAAATTTGAGCCTACACTGAATTTGAACTCTGGGAATCATCAACCGAAGAACGTGAGCTCCATTCTACGATAGATATTTTCCAGGTAAGTGCCAGATCACACGTATCAACATATAGCTCTTCAAAAGTTGTGACTTGAATGAAGTTGCAACATTGTTTGAGGGTTTAAAATTCAGCATGTAGTTGTCATTGAGAAGGCAATTACGTCTGATGCTTGAATTTCGTGGACGATCTGCAAATGGGTATTCCTTGCAGGTCCCCTGAATCTCTAGTTCCTATAAGCGAGGTCTGAATATCGCGGAAGGAATGTTTCCAGAGACGTCATAATCCCATGATCCCACGCAGTTTCACAGATAGTCCCGAACGTTTGCACGACGCACCACCTGCACGCCGCGGAAGAAACATCGTGAGCTCTCTCCTGCCGTAGTCCGCAGTCTCTCTGATTTTCCTTCAGCTGGTGAGACCCATTACAAGGGCCGGAAACGGGATTGTGTCAGAAGGCCACGATCACAAGGCCCTTTGATGTTATCTTAGTCGAACGGTCGTAAAGGCCTTCAACAGTGAGAGGACCAATTCATCGTCAACGCTACTAATTAAGTGTTTCTGCAACTATTCACTCAAGTCTGTCCTCACGCCACGGTCACGCTCTACATTCTCATTAGCTCAGCTGACGTCAAGAAACATACACATGTGAATTCTCATTCAACTACGTCAATAAAATGCAGACAGTGGGAATGAAGCAGATTTGAAGTGGATCTCGAAAATGTCCATCATTGAGCAGGTTTGTGAAATCCTCACTATTTCTCGGTTCAAACAGGGGTTCCAGGGCGTGGGAACAAAACGATAAGGAGAGAATCTGATGACCGGCTAGTGTATTGGTCCACAGTTCCTCTCCAATTGGACAAAGGGAACGAAGATAAAAGCATTAGGATAGTGTTAGCTTCTTCGAAATTCAAGCAGCACAAGGCCAGCCTTTAAGAAGAATTTAAGAGGCCATAATGGAGGTGCAAATGCAAGCAAGAGGAGTTCCATCATTGCTTGGCATCGGACAGTGGGCTGGGCTCATTCATTCACGAAACGCAGAAGGTTGACATGAAAGGGGAAGTACAGGAAACCGGCTACTCCTGTGGTAATCCATACTTAACACTGGACTGACTGGAGCTAGCTCAGCAGGCAGTGAAAGGAAACTGATGGAGGCTGCGGCAGTACACCACCTAGAACATCTAAATTAACCAATCTGATGGTAATGGGTATTAATTAGGCCCAATTTTGAAAGCGTCATTTTCCTCATTATGGCGAGAGGCGGTAACAATAATCAGAGTAAACGGGAGTTAATTGCGGCCTTCTTGACGTTGGCAACTTGGCACTGGGACACTAAGTAGTGCGAGCGATAGGTTCGGGAATTAGGTTCGGGACGAAGCTGATCAAGGAGGACCGGGATAGGCTTGGTAGCCTTGCTTGGAGGTAGAGGATGAGTCCTGTCCCAGGTTTGAGACTACTGCCAGGGACGGGCTCCGACACTGGCTCTTCCGGAAGCGAGGAAAGGAAAGAGAAGCTTTTGAGTGGAATAACTTTAGTATTTGTAATTGTAAAGGAGTAGTCAGTCAACAAGTGGCCAACACGAGAGCGGAAGGAGGGTCCCTAGCGCCGAACCCCAAAGCTCATCTTTCTCTCTCCCACCCCTCCCCTCCCCTCTTCTTGTCTTGACTGTTGTTGCTCATCATCTCGGTCAGCTTCCCAAGGTTTAACGCACTCTTCTGGGGAAAGGGATTGCTGGGCTTCGCTGCCGGCCCTGCCCCTGCGTGCAATCATCGCCCCCATCATCACCTTTCTCGAGGCGATAATCCAGGCTTGTGCTGAGGGAGGTACTTAGTCCTGTCTCCCTCCTTTGCTTTCGTCTTCTAGGGTTTCACCGCGCGCATTGGCTGCTCGAATGGGCGATTGCTTCTGTGGGTGGTGTCGTGGAAATTAGTCGTGGAGTGCGGATGCAGATCTGTGTGACGGGGATTGCGAGGAATTGTGCCGAGTGTGGGACTGAGGGTGGGGTAGTGGTCTCGGGGATTGTGGAGTTTTATGGTGTTGGAGATTGTGGGGAATGCGTGAGTTTGGGGGCTCGTGAAGGGTGCGAGATTGCATTTTGGCCTGCTGTTCAGGGTATGAATGGTGGGTCATCTTTGGATTTGAGGAACTGGGCCATTTGAGATCGCCGCATTTCCCCGCCCTCGATGGTCACAAGGAAAATGTGCAAGGTGCTATTGGCCTGGCAAGGTGTGTTTCAGGCTATGGATCATGTATGACGGATGAGATCATGGAGTAAGGGGCTCGTGAGTGTTTCAGTAGGGGACTGAGGTTGGGGGTACGCGCGGACCTTTCGGGGGGCGTGTGACTTGTTCTCCTCTCATTAACTGCCGCAGGTGTCGTATTACACATTCCGCTGTGGCGCTTGTCACTAACTTGTGTTCGGTGAAGACACTCTGCGAAGGTTGGTCCTAAGACCCTACCAAAGTTGTCCTGATCTTACTTCGTCCACCTAGGAACACGGTCACTTCCTCCAGACAGTGTGCCGTTTACTTGTCTCGACCTCAAATTTTTAGTGCACTTTCTGGTTAATAGCACGACACGGCTAAAAGTCAACTCATACTGGACAGAATTATTTTTTCGCACATCAATTTCAATTCTTTTTATTTGCAGAATCATTTCCGAATTTGCCGTCAAATAGGTTAGTTATTCACGTCAGCGTCCGACTATAAGCTGTTCTCGACTTTTTTGTCTAATGGAAATTGAGATCAGTTTTTTTCAGTGCCCAGTGGTGTCATAGTGCTAATATCTGTGATTTAGGTGCTCCACCTAGATGTGTTCCAAAATGATTGTAATTATATGCAATTGTTTGATGGCTAAAAAAGCGTATGTTCGACAATTTTTGCTCTTGCACCTCATTTTCAAGAGTATGGTGATGATTTTCTGTGCAGACCATGTATCAAAACAAGAAGTTTTCTACAACCAGCTTAATGCCCCAGAGGTCAGCAAGTCAGGCACCAGAGCCTCGAGGGTCAAGTGCAGCTGGAGCCTCCACCAATTCCGCTGGCAGCCCGGGTGGGGGCTCTGGAGGTGCTGGCTCAGCAGCAAAGCAGCGATTACGCTGGACACCTGAGCTCCATGACCGCTTTGTGGATGCCGTCACTCAGTTGGGCGGCCCTGAGCGTAAGCTCTCTCCCTATTTTGCTATTAAATGGTTAGAATCAGGTGTTGAGGCAAGTCAGAGTTAAATTAATCTAGAATATCTTTTCTTTGCAGTTGATGTCGGACCGAGGTCCTGTGAATTGTGATCCTGAATTTCTATCTTTCCTACAATTATCGACATGTCCTTTATTCTGTTATCACCTGCTCTCTCCATGTATCGTAAGCCAGCCTACTAATATGAGACTCTTTTCCAATTGAGTTATGAACTGGCTTCTTGCTGCGAGAAATTGTCACCGAATTGGAACCCTCTCTTGACACCTTCTCATTCTGCCATGAACAGAATTCCAGTTTGATGTTGCTAATGTTTTGAGTGTTCGGTGTTTGATCACCGTATTGGCCGAGCGGCAAGACGTCTGGTCATCCTGTAGGACAGTACATCAGTATATTCTGTGTGGTGTCAGTTGTGTGCTATTTTTGGATATAATAACATATCTGTCACAAGTCTCGCTTGCCTACTATCACTTCTGGGGTGCTTCGCGTTGTATCTGAAGATGCTCCGGCGTTTGCATGGCGAATCTTATGACAGGGGCTACTCCGAAAGGTGTTTTAAGGGTCATGGGTGTGCAAGGTCTTACAATTTACCATGTGAAGAGTCACTTACAGGTAACTACTCTTCTTTCTTGTATTTCACTTCGTTGTATTTCACTGCGATATGTGAGTTGCATTGTTATGCCAGAAGCTGCAGCAGTTACCGTGAACAACTGAATGAATACTTGTTTGCGTCCTAGTGACTTGCTTGGATTTTATAATTCATTGTGTTGTGGAATCTGCTAACGTTGCGTTTATTCCTGGCTGCAGAAGTATCGTCTAGCAAAGTATATTCCCGAGACATTGTCAGATGGTGAGATGTTTTCCTCAGAGGCCATTGCAGAATGCTACCATCACCCTTGTTTATCGTTTTTAAGTAAACAATGTTTGAGTGTGAGCTAAGTTGTTTACTGGAATAATGTGCCGACATCAAGGCGATAAAGCACTTACTGTTTGAGGGGGAGGGGGGGGGGGGGGAGGGGCGCTCTTATTGGATCTGGAGGCAGTTATTGCGTTTTGATTCAGCATGGTTGGAAGAACTAACTAATTATTAAAAACTGATCTCCGTGAATCTAGACAATGAGCTTGTTGTGGATGTAAACAGGGGGAAAGTCGGATAAGAAAAAAAATCCAGCAGACATCCTTCCTACTTTGGATGCGACTTCGTAAGCTCTTGTCCGCTCTTTCTCGTTCAGTGTATTATCTTTACTCATTCAGTGAGCAGCGATGTTTTGCACGAATCTAAGTATCATAATATGTCTGGATGGACTACTAATTAACTTCTCTTCTGTTTTAGGGGGATTCAAATCACTGAAGCTTTGCGCATGCAGATGGAAGTGCAGAAGAGACTGCATGAACAGCTTGAGGTTTGTTTATGACCTCTTTTTCTTGTGTAATCTATCAACAGTTAAAAACACGATGTGCTTCCTTTGTATAGTCAGCTGATGTTTGAAGATGTGAATGCTTTCGACGGGCATGACCTGTGAATTACACTGATGACGTTAATTTCTTCCAATAGGTGCAACGACATCTACAGCTACGTATTGAAGCTCAAGGGAAGTACTTACAAAAGATTATCGAAGAGCAGCAAAGATTTGGCGCTCTCAATAGTCGTCAGGGTACGAGTGAGACCCGGGCACCTACTACTGCAGAGGCGACCCAAGGACAGGTCGGTGTCGTTGTTGATATCAAGCCGAAGCCGCTCTTAACCTCCGTTCCAACAACTGAAACTCCTAATTCCAACAATGGTGCGACTGTGCCTGTGTCTAGCAGTATTCTGGCGGCCATCCTCCCTTCCCAGCAGCAGCCTTCACAGACCCAGTATGCATATGACACGTTCACAAACCCACCTTTGACTGAAGGCTCGCCCGTCCAAGGTGCTCCCAAACGGACCCGAACAGAGGATGGAGCAGGCCAACCTCAGACCGGACAATTAGAGACTCAGCAAGTCCCCGGAGCTTCGCAACCGGGAGGACCATTCCTGCAACCAGGACCTGCCCAAGCAAGTGGGGGTGGAGCTTTCCACTCTTCTCAGTCCGAATTTGCGACGGGGGCCACTTTTTCTCCTCGTCAGGGTGGAGGATCTTTCTCTCAAGCTCCTCTCAGTCAGCAAGCTTATTCACAACAACCACTCCAGGGAGTCTTTAATTCCCAATCGTATTTAGCAGCAAACAATGTAAGCACTCTACCTGCTCAGGTGCAAGGCACCGGAGCTCAAGCTCCGTCAGATAGTTGCACGTCTGGGAGCGCTCGCCAACCTCCAGATGTCTCAGGTGAACTAGATACTGGAGCTTTCCTTACTAACGAGAGAGAAACAACTTTGCCCGCATCTGGTGGCGATCGAGGGGATAGAGGTTCTGCTGCTTTGCCTCAAGTTGGCATTTATGAACAGTGGGAACATGTTGGCAGTGGTGGCCAACTATTTAATGAGGATGACTGAGGGTGAGCACAACTGTTCAACAGGAGAGCGAGATGTTGTGTGATCCTGCTGTGAACTTTAGCCCAACGTAAAGTGTAGCTGTAGCTCTTTTTTTCTTGAGTTTTGGCAATCGCTCGTTTGATCGTGCACACCTTTTATCCTTTCAGAACCAGGTTTGATCGCTATAATTGGCAGATCAAGTGACGAAATCTGGAAGCAGTTTTCTCACATCCAAAGGATAACCTTTTAAATTTTAGTACAAGTCCTGGAAGCAAAACACTGGCAGGCTGCTTGAGTTGTATTTACAGGTATTTATGTAAGTTATCGTATGCAAAATAGCATGCTAGAACTCTCAATTTTTTAGACATTGGGTGGTTAGCAAGTCTTTGAACTTCCTCCTCTGACTAGGGTTTATTTACAATGTCAAGAAGCCCAGTCCACCCAGGTTTGAAATCTTCTCTTTCCAAACAGATGATTCTGGATTATCGCCTGCTAGGTACAGGCTTTACGTCTCAACTCAGCGCAAAAATGACTGGCGGGTCGTGTGGTCTTCCCGAGTTGGATGGCTTCTGTGTAGCAGCCGAAAATTACCCTATAAGGTAGGAGGCCCATAAAGCACCCATTTAAGAGCTGGAAATTAATTTGAATGTCACAAGTAACACGCTTTCCAAAGAGAACAGGCTTTTGGAAGACGAAACATGGTTAGGGTTTAG
The DNA here is from genome assembly GCA_963969595.1 of Neckera pumila. Taxonomy (NCBI): domain Eukaryota; kingdom Viridiplantae; phylum Streptophyta; class Bryopsida; order Hypnales; family Neckeraceae; genus Neckera; species Neckera pumila. Next base: position 25,178,534 of record OZ018413.1, read on the forward strand.
GGAGTGTATAAAAAAATTTTGATGCTTCGTCGTAGAAAGCCTTGGGTGTTGTGAAATGTTATGTGTAGCTCTCGCGATCCCACGATTCCAAGACATATAATCTCTTTGTCATGAAATCAATTTCAGTAAATGGAATTTTGCATCTGATTCCAGCCGAAAAAAATGCTCCTGAGTGGCATGGAACATCTAACGTCCTCAACCTTCAAATGAAGTCAAATGAGTAACTTAGCACAGAATACTCCCCTCCCCTACCTGTCTTCCTCCTTCAAGCTCTGGACCCCGATATCCAGCTGACTGTTTTTCGTTGCCTTCAATGGGTACGATCTTCACATCAAACTCTCGGCTGCTGCACGGAAGGATTGAGACAGCAGGAGGAGCAGGGCTGCTGCTGCTGCAACAACAAACCGCAAGGACGACAATCTCGCATGCACCAGGGGGAGATATTGAGAAGAAGCTGGCTTGCTTGCTTGCGTGCTTGCGTCCTTGCGTCTTCCTTGATAGGTTAGTACAGTTGAGTGCAGCAGCTAGACTCCAAGTCCTGTACGTCTCTGTGTCTGCGTATCTCCAAGTGACCGTGATGGGGTTGAGGTTCCACAGAAACGGAGGCTGAGAGTGGCATGTGATGGGGCACCTACCGGCTACTGCTGCAGTGCAGCCAGGGCCTATCTCTATCTCCATCTCCATCTTGCAACTAAGGGCTCGTTTCCATGGAGCCTGGAGGGGATCTAGAACCGGATCTCCAGACTCCAGCGCTGCAAAAGGCGCAAACAACACTGGAGGTTCTAGACATCCAGCTGGACCTCATTTCCTGGGTTGTTCGAAATGGGAAGATTTCTGCAATTTTTTCCTCCCTTGCCCACGGGCACCCTGGATGGGCCTCCAGATCCAGCCTCCCATGAAAACTGGTCCTAAGAGGCAAGGAGGAGGATATGCTGCAAGCCCGCAAGGCCCAAATCTGGTTGTGCTGATCTCCGCTCTTCTTGTGCTATCACTATAGCGAACCTTGTCGTTTTTCCATTCCAAAAATCTGGACCTCTGTCACTTCTCAAGGCCAGTTTCCATGGAAGCCGGAACTGGAGGGGGGGGTCTAGGCTAGCGACGAGCAACTAGAGGAAAATTTTTAAGAAATGTTCACCTTGCGTACAAGTTAGGAAAAGACCTCTGGTTTAAGAAATGCTCACCCTTCATACAAGTTAGGAAAAGACCTCCGGTTTAAGAAATGTTCATCCTTTGTACAAGTTAGGAAAAGACCTCCGTTCAAAGCTCCGATCTGTCCAGCATTGCATTCGGCTTTTGTAGCCCCTGAAGGTTGGAGGTCTAGGCTTAGACCCCTCCAGGCGCCCACAGAAACGGGCTCTCACTCACTCATCACAGGCTAAGTGAGTGATCTAATATTAGTAGACAAGTTAGTTAGCCCCATGTTTTGTTGTTTGTGACTTTTTTCACTCACCTCACATTTTGTAGCTATTTCAGGGAATGAAAAGTGATGGAGTTTGCAATAGTGTATGATTGTGTATTAATAGTATGAATGTGATCTGAAGTAGTCTGCTTTTAAAGCAACCATGTTTGAAATGCGTCCCATATCTAGGACTAACTGAGATGTTCCTTGAAATTGATCTATTACAATAATTGATGACTTAGGTAGGCTAACTGAATGTTAATTTTAAGAGCAAACTACCTTAAAGTGAAAACACCCAATTGCAAAAACGTCAAACTAAACAACTCAACAATTTAGCATAGTTACAATAGAACTTCTATAAAGAGTTGAGCCAAGATTGGTTTGACACATTATATTAAAGAGGTTTATTACATTAGCTAGGGAGGATCACTATTTTGCATTCATGACTGGTCTCACACATTACATTAAAGAGGTTTATTACATTAGCTAGGGAGGGTCACTATTTTGCATTCATGACGTTTGTATGTGAGCCGGACCGAGATTGGCAATCAATGATACTTCAAAGAGGTTTGTTATTTTAAAGAATGTTGCTTATTAGATGAGTTCTATTGTAGTTGGAGGCGCATTTTTCTAGGGAAAAAAGCAAAATCGTTTTGTAGTACTAGCAATTGAAAATCATGAATTTAATAAAAAAAATTAGAATTGTTAGATAAGGCATGTAATTATTATGAATTTTTAAAGCGGAACTCCCAAGTCCATTGAAACTATCATTGACATAGCATGGTCCTAATACCAAATCTAAAGAATCAATTGTTTACCAATGGTAGTTATGTATGGGAACAATTTAACTGCACTACTGGGGACACTTTCAATATAAGTCTACTTAATAGGAGTAGATAAAGGAATGGTTTGGGGTGTTTTCACCTTATTATAATTTATAAAACTTTGTTTGGAAAGCGTTCAATTAAATTTTAATTCTAAATTGCACTTTATAATATATGCATTAGAGAAAAATTCACCCCCTTGGAGGGCCTTCCGAAGTTGACATGCCATGCTAATTTTTGCATGGCCTGTCAACTTCGAAGATGCTCTTGGTGAGCAGTCAAAGTCTCTGACTGCTCGCCGAAGTAGTCAAGTTTTGCAGAGTCTTTTTTTTTTTTTTTTTTTTTTAATTCTTTATTATTTGGAATTTGAGGTTCCTACGCCAGTGCTGTTGTATTTTTAGTAGGGCGGAAATAGGGGAAAAACAATTTTTTGAGCAAAAAAAAAGTAAATTTTAGGATACCTCAGAAGGGGCTGTAGAGCAGCCTTCAAAAGGCTTGAAATTTTCTCTAATGGTTTACATTCAAAAGTTGGTCCTTCAGGGGTTAAAATGCATCATGACTACTATGAGGGAGTTTATATAAAGCTATTCTATTAAAAGTTCATTGCTCATTCTAATCTTGATTATTTAATGACGACTAAATAGGACCAGAACGTGTAGTGGATTTAGCCCATTGTGAGACATAATAAATTTATCCTAGTGCCTCTCGGTGTCGCAATAATCATTCTATTTTGTACAAGAAGAATTATTGATGCACATATTTAAATTGAATAATTTTCAAATACAATTTGGAATTAAAAGTAAACTAGGGAACAAATCGAGGGGGGTATTTCAAGAATTTTGGATAATTCTAATGTCGTCAAAATTTCTTGAAATCATACTTGAATTATTTAAATTTTATAACCATATTCAATTCTTTAATTAATACACATTTTTCCTGCAAGTGAACCATCGATCTCAGCATGATGAGTTTGGTAAAGTGAACTTGATCCTTTACCTTGTATGGAACTTGAAATCCTTTACCTTATATAGTTGTCATCAGCATTGACTTCCAATAAATGAATGTCTTAAGCACTTTCCATAGAATAAGCTTCAATTAGTCTCCAACATTTTAAGTTGAAAAATCTTAGTAACCTCAAGGTGCCTGTTCAACAAATTATTCCGCTTGGAGAGAAAGAAGATCTAAGTATTAGAACATTCAGCTAAACTTTCACAAATAATTTCCCTTTCCAATAAGCCCAGAGTTGACTTGAATAAAGTAGTATAATCTAAGCAACCTCTATCTTCAAACATGCAGGTCCTTGTCCAAGAAGCTATCTTCAAGACAAATTAGATATAACGACTAAGTTGTTGAGTTAAATTCTCATAACAAATTTGTCTTTCCAATATGCCTAAAGTTAGCTTGAATAAAACAATGTACTCATAAAACAAGCTCCCTTTCCAATATGCCCAAAGTTGACTTGAATAAAGTAGTATAATTAGAATGGAACCTCTGTCTTCAAACCTCCAAGTCTTTGTCCAACAATTTATCCTCAAGACAAATAAGATCTAACGACTAAATTGTTGAACTAAACACTCACAACAAACTTTCCTTTTAAAGTTGGCGTGAAAAATAAATATACTCATGAAGCAACCTCCCTTTCTGATATGTCCAAAGTTGATTTCAATAAAGTACTACAATAAAAAATAACCTTTGTCTTTAAACACGCAAATTTTTGTTCAACAAGCTATCTTCAAGACAAATAAGATCTAACTACTAGATACTTGAATTAAACTCTCACAGAGTAAATTTTCCTTTCCAATATGCCCAAAGTTGACATGAATGAAATAATGTAGTTATAAAGCAACCTCCCTTTCCAAGATGTCTAAAGTTGACTTCAATGAAATAGTGTAATCAGAAAGCGACCTCTGTCTTTAATTCTGCATGTCTTTGTCCAACAAGCTATCCTCAAGACAATTAGACAAATAAGATCTAACTACAAGATTATTGAGTTGAACTCTCACAACAAGTTTTCCTTTCTCATATGCCCAAAATTGACTTGAATAAAGTAATATAATTAAAAAGCAACTTCTATCTTCAAAACTCTAGGTCTTTGTCTAACAAGCTATTCTCAAGACAAATAAGATCTAACTACTAAACCATTGAGCTAAACTCTTACAACAAATTTTCCTTTCTACTATGCCCAAAGTTGACTTGAATAAAATAATATACTCATAAAGTGACCTCCCTTTTCAATAAGCCCAAAATTGACTTGAATAAAATAGTATAATTAGAAAGTGACCTTTGTCTTCAAACCTATAGATCTTTGCCCAACAACCTATCCTCAAGACAAATAAGACCTAACTACTAGATTGTTGATTTAAACTCTCACAACTAATATTTCTTTCCAATTAAATCAAAATTGACGAACAAAAGGATGTACTCATAAATAGACCTTGCTTTCCATTATGTCCAAAATTGACTTGAATAAATTAGTATATTTAGATAGTAACCTTTGTCTTCAAACCTACACGTCTTTGTCCAGTAACCTATCTTCAAGACAAATAAGCTCTAACAACAAAATCGTTGTGTTAAATTCTCACAACAAATTTTCCTTCTAGTATGCCCAAAGTTGACATGAATAAAATAATGTACTCATAAAGCGACCCCGCCCAAAGTTGACTTGAATAAAGTAGTATATTTAGGTAGCGACCTTTGCCCTCAAACCTCTAGGTCTTTGTTCAACAAACTTTCCTCAAAGACAAATAAGATCTAACTATGAGACTATTGAATTAAACTCTCAAGACAAATCTTCCTTTCCAATATGCCCAAAGCTGATGTGTATAATGTACTCATAAAGCGACCTCCCTTTCTAATATATCCAAAGTTGACTTGAATATTTAAATAGTATAATTAGAAAACCAGCTTTATCTTCAAATTTATATGTCTTTGTTCTAAAAGCTATTCTCAAGAGGCAAATAAGATCTAACTACTATATTATTAAATAAAAATTTTGCAACAAATTTTCCTTTCTAATATGCCCTAAGTTGACTTGAATAACAAATTTACTCATAAAGCGACCTCTCTTTCCAATATGCCTAAAGTTGACTTGAATAAAGTAGCATAATTGTAAACTTTAAGCTACATATGTCGTCTGATTTGGAGGACCTTGTCTCACAAGCTGTACTCAAAACAAATAAGATCTAACTACTAGATCATTGAGTGATACTCTCACTAAGAGTTTCTCTTTTCAATATGCCCAAAGTGGACTCAATAAGGTAGCATTAGGACAAAATTTCAGCCTCCGAAGGGGCTCCTTCAAGCTTGTTCCCCATTATTGGGAACATGAACTGAAAAAAAAAAAAAAAAAAAATACGGCCGGCTTGGCGGCCAGTAGCCAAGTAGCCGGCAGCCATCCGGCCTGCCTGCACATGCCAGGCAACCAAACCTGGCTGGTTCATTTCTATTTTATTTTATTTTCTTAAGATTTCATTAATTCTTCAAGTGACTTGGCAGTTTTCCCAGTTTCCCCACCACCTCAACTGTCCATGTGTGTCTTTTTTTTTAGTTCATTGAAGCTCCCAAGTTTGAGAACTTGTAAATAACTCGTAGCCCTTTTGAAGCCTCATTTCTCTTCTAATGTAAATTCATAAAGTAATGTTTATCTTTAAGTCATTTGAAGACAATGGTCACTTTACAAGTACGCTAGTATATTGAAGTCAAGTTTATGAGCATTCTACCTTATCTCCCAATCATAAGAGCAAATCCTCAACAATCACACCATGAATATAAAATGTTGACTTCACCCTTAAAGGTTCAAAGTCTTAGAATGAGTTTTTATATATTTTGGGCAAGTGTTTATGGTGTCAAATTCTATAGTAATATTCTGAAAATTGTTTTGGATGTAAGAGAATATACTTGACTTGGGAGAATATGCATTTTATTTCAACCATTGCTCAGAGGAAAAAATTATATCCTAGTCAAAGCTCAAACACTCAACTTTGGGTAGCAAAATAGAGACTTTCAAAAAGTTCAAAATTAATTAAATTTTTTCTTTTCTTTTGACATTCTATTCGTATCTATTTGGAAATTTTGGATTTGTTCAATTTGAATTAGTCATGTCAAAATTTTGTTGGTTTTGATTTCAAATTTTACAATTTTTAAAACAAAAAGCTCTATTGTGTGTGGATTAATTGCTACAGTGATCTCACCATTAGGATTGACATGCTTCAATTCCAGTTTAGAACTATTCATGATTTAATTTTCCTTTCCATCTTGTATTTATTTCTTCTTAATTATTTTTTAAAGAGTGAAAATCTTCTTCTTTTTTAATTTTATTATTAAATTTTCAACTCAATTCTCTACTGTAAAGATTTAAGCCTCAAAACAATGTAGTCCAAAAAATTTAAGGTGGGGATTCAAAGTCTAAAAATCTAAAATTACTAAGTTCCAAATTTTTTCCACTTTGAATACTAGTATCTTACAATCAAAATGGTCAAAGTTTCTGAGACTTTTTCCATACATTATCATACAAGTCTTATATGAGATTCTATGGTTTGATATGCAAAAGAAGTATTTTTTCCTATTGTAGCTCTTTGCACTCGAAATGGTAATTTTAGAGTGTTATTTGATAAAACATAATTATGAACCTTTAGGGATTAACATTCATCATGAGTTCAGGTGTATGTTTAAGATGTTCTATACTCCTCTAAGTCTAATCAATTTTAAAACATCTCAAAAATTGGCCTTCAAAACAATGTGCATTGTAATATGTGTGGTTCCTAAGTAGTTATAGTTTGGGCACTTGTATGGAATTCTCCACATGGAAGGTTTCTATATTCAAATAAATCCGTAGTTTCAAATATTGTATTTGAATGTCTAAAATGTGATGAGAATAGAGTTATTTTTAATTTTGTAAGGACAAGATCTATGATTGAAGGTTGAAAATGTTGAATGGCTACTAATAATCACTACACTAATAATGATATTTGCAATGCTAATTACAAACTCTAATACTAATGCCAACACAAAAACTATTTGTTAACTACTATCATTTTTAGTAGTGCACTAAATGTTAAGAATATCAGTAATGTTATAAAGTACTAGTACCAACACTGAACATTTGCTTGAATACGGTTTGTCAACTATAGTAAATGAGAATTAAAATTAGTGAGATGATAGGATTAAAAATGCTAAATATAATTCATAATACGAAATATCATTATTACTATTGACTTATAAGAATAACTTTATATCATTTATTGCCCTGCTTTCCTACATTCTTATAATATTAGTCTATCTTTGTAGTGCTCAAAATATTATGGATTTGAAAATTAAAAAAATTCTAATACATGTAAGATAAATGATTCCTTGAGTTAGTAAATGAGCATCATCTTCTCTAATTGCAAAAGGGTTGATGTTTCCACTAATAGAAATTTAATAAAGGTCAAAGAACTGAAGCACTCCTACCTAATTGAACATACTTAAATAAATTTAAATTTCACCAAAAGTACTTCTTCCATCCCAAAACAAATGTCTTATTGGACTTCATGCTTTTCTAAAGGTTGTATTTAGTAGCAATAGTAGATACCGTGTAGGCGTTATTTTGTCCAATTTTATTTGGTTTGCAATTTACAGAGGCAATGTTCTTCATTGATTCTAGTGATATTAAATTTGGATCCATTTGAACTTATAATTTTCATAGCATGATCAAAGAAATTGGTATCAAGTGTTTTTGACATAACTATCAACACTTATTTTGGAATTGAAAAAAAATTATAATGAAAAAAAATTAGATGTAAGTTATGTACAATAAAAATCAGAATTTAGAGATTTAATTACCAAAAAAACAAAGCGTGAAATGTATTTTGGTCTTTGCCCCAATCAACTTTAAAATGCTATAAGAACTTTGATTTGAAAAATAGATTAAAAAAATTGCACTTCCTTGTGCTTCATTTTGTTAATTTAGTTCAAAACCAAAAAAAGAACATACGCAATTCAAATTAATTGTGCTAAACGGGACAAGTAATTTCAAAGAAAAGAAAAAAATATAAGCAACTAGTATTTGGAGACAAAAGAAGTATTACACTAAGAATTGTATAATTATTTGTCTTTAATCCTAAATGGTCAAGGCACCATATTCTTTACACGACCATGAAAAAAAATGATTGAAAGACTATGCACAACTTTCAAACCTCTAGTTCTTTTGTAATCAATCATTAAGGTAAACTGCCCTATTATGGATAGATGACTAGTGTAGTATGATACTACTATGTGGAAAATGTGGGAATAAATTTCCGTGGTAGAAAAGCAATAAGAAACAATAATAAATAATTTTAACACTTCGTGTGATTTTTTAAAGTTTATATAAAGATACTACTTTAGGCTTCCCATAAAAACTTGCCAACCAATGCCAGAAAATAGGGCTTCTACTAGCAACCTATGCACATTTTAACATATGTCCAATCCAATCCAATTTATAATGACCTCAATACCAGTAGTATATTTTTATTGCTAGAATGAATTGACTTACATTAATTTGAGGCTAATTTAAAGTGAATTGGTGACATTTTAACACATGTCCAATCCAATCCATGATGACCTTAATACCAATTGCATATTTTTGTTACTAGAATGAATTGATTTGCATTAATTTGAGGCTAATTCAAAGTGAATTGATGACATGTTGTAATTAAGGCATTGATTCTACCCATTCCACATACTGGTTATCTTCATTTCATCCTCATATAGTGATTTGTACTAATTTTGATTCAAAGTGAATTGATGACATGTTGTAATTAAAGCATAGATTTCGCCCATTCCACATACATATTATCTTCATTTCATCCTCATAATTATAGTGATTTGTACTAATTTGATTCAAAGTGAATTGATGACATGTCTTAATTAAAGCATAGATTTTGCCCATTCCACACACATGTTATCCTCATTTCATCCTCACTTTATGCAATCCACTTTTTGAAGTATGCAATGTTTTTCGTTTACTTGTATTTTTTGTATTCCAATACAAACAACTTGGAATGGGGCTTTTCCTAGAAGTCTAAAATGGTGTGAGATGGGTGTTCTATCCTAAATCTTTTTTATTAGTGTAATTACAATGATACCTTTTCCCATGCCATATAAAACACATCTACATTGAATAGGGGGGTTAAAAAGACCCATATTAATTAATTGACATTTTACACTATGAATATCTACCTTTGCTAAACATCAATAGTTATTGAAGTGTGAGTAAGGGTTTTAAGGGACTCATACTAATTAATTGATATTTCACACTATATAAATATCTACCTTTGCTATATATCAATAGTTATTGAAGTGTGCAGGGGCAATACATAATGTTTCAAACATCTACAATTTTCCACAATAATCCCTTTAATTGTTTGGTCCCCTTAATACCCCTATTCAATGTAATTTATCATCCTCTAGTTACAGTTTGGAAAAAATTAAAACTCATCAAATCTTTGGCTTTTTGTTTTTGTGTTGGACTTGTTCTAAGAAGAACAAAGGATGCCTTGGACATTTAGGGTTAAAAGGCAAGCAAAACATTAGGCGCTTAATTCGTCATTTCGCTATTGTCAAATTCTATATCTCCCGGTTGAGAATGAGAAGTATAACAATAGCAGATTGATTTCTTGACAAGAATTTCAGCTTTGCGATAACCAATAACAGACACATAAAAATGTTTCACACTGGAAACATGTATAGACGCAGCAATTCATTTGAACTGCTATGCAATAAGAAGAAACATAAAAACCATCAAGGTCAAGTGCTGGTAACTCTACAGCCCACCCATTTAAATTCAACGAAGTTGCATCCTAAACACTTGAGACCTCATTGCTAAGATCACAGGGCAACCATGTGACCAACTAATTGAGCATGATACAAGCCGCTGGGAAGAAATGATGCTTCTAGAAACAGAATAGGCCTTTGAGCTTTCCTAAGAAGCAATTATAACCAGTGGCACCAATGCATAAAGAGAGAGAGAGAGAGAGTGTCTAAAAAACATAGAGCCATAGAGACGTTCATTTCTTGATTGCCACTATAGTTCTGTGACGAGGAGAGCTCTCCATTTGTGATGGAAACATAAAACCTCGCTTCTCTATGGCCCTCTCTATATTGAAGGTTCTGTAATCATCGAAATATGGTTCTGTTGCTTTAAACTGCCACAATTCAACAAACCCAGATTAGCTCCGTTCTGTTCAATAGAAAGAGCAGAAAAATGTTCATAAATCTGATATAACCTTCTGAAAATTCACATTGATGTGGAAAATCTGAAAAACAAAGTATGAGCAGCTCATGCTTTTGACTTACAGCAGTGAAGGCAAAAACGTTATTCACCATGCTTTGAACAAGGTGAGAGTATGGGTTCATTTCCATGATGGAAAGAGCACCTCCTGGTCTCAAAAGCCTATGCGCTTCCTCAATAATCTGTATGGTCAACACCCGCATTTTAAATTAAAGACGAGTGCTACAAAATTGAAACAAAACTGCCCAAATGTATAGAATACACCACCTAAACTTGTATGCAGACGCAAAACAAGGCACGGCGCACGGCTATACAAAACAATCACGACTTCCTGTAAGTACTTCTGAAGATCACCTCTTTAGTTGCTGATCGAGGCAGTTCATGACACACTAGGCTCATGGATACCAAATCAAATGCTCCCGAGGGTAAGCCCGTGTACTCTCCAGCTGCGTGAAGAAAGTGCACAGGCAGTTTTTGTTCCTGCGTCACTTGCAACTGTCAATATTCACATTCTACTCACAGGCTGAGTGAGCAACAGCTGTCTCGACAAGAGTCTCTGCAAGAATGCTGTAAACAGGGATAAGCGTCTTTACGTATAGACAAAAATTGAATTGACCGTGTCAATCGCCACATGGCGATAATTTTCCAATGCCACCAAGTGATAGCGACCATCCTGGTTGGAGATTATGTATGTATTCTCGATGCAAGTCAGACATAGAATCGTGAAATTACACCCCTAAACAAGATAATCCTGGACCTTCATAATAATCGTATGTGCTGACTCGGTTCTGAGTTGTTCCAAATGCTCAAACAATCCATATGTTCTTCGAAACGTACCGAAGGTGCCACCTTTTTCTTCGCCCGGAAATTGGCCACGGAAATAAAATAAGGAGAGAGATCGACTCCGATGACGTGGGCATCAGGAAAAACCTGAGATAGGCATGAAGACAATACCCCCCAGTTATTCAAATGCAAAAAAAATCCATTATTCCAATGCCCCCCAAAACTGAGATCTTCCTTATGCAAACCTAACCACGCACCAAAACCCTAAATTCCAACTTCCCGGCATTGCTCCTAACCTGGTGCAGACCAAAAGTGCTGAGACCGGATGCACATCCTATATCCACAACTGCACGAGGAGTGAAGTTCAACATTTGACATAGCTTCGCATGATAAGAATCTCTTAATTTGACATCCCCATTCGGATCCATCACTTTCCTCTGCAATCAATCAATCAATCAATCAATCAATCAATCAACACACGTATGTTACGGCGACTGATTCTTCGAGAAAAATTTGAAAAGCACATAAATGTTTGTAGCCTTCCTGAATGCCGTTCCAAAATCCTGTTCGTATGACTTGCCTCGGGATCGAAGAGATTGGCGTGCACAGATTTGGCTGCCAGCTCCACTTCTAACGCAGCATCCCATGATAGGTTCCCATTGTCATATGCATGGAAAGGTTTTAAATAGTACTGGACACCACAAGGTTCAGGGTCAGCCAGTCGCAAGAAAAAATGGAAGAGGCTAAAAATGGAAGAAAGAGAAACCCTAAGTTAGGCCAAGTGCAAGATCCCCCAAAACAGAGGCATCGATGGAGAAGACAAACCCTACTTCGGGATATTCGATGTCCGGGTTTTGCACGGCCTTCAACTCGGTATCCCAGTCGTACTCTCGAAGCCTGGCCAACTCCGGAGCCCAGGGATGACCAATTTCGGTGCCGCGTTCCATGATCATCTTGCGGGCCTGCCCTGAGGCGAACTTGAAAAACGGCTTGAACGAGAAGAGTGCATTCACGGCGCCCGTCATGGCGTTCATGGAGGGCGTCCCCTCCGGCACGGCGGACGTCGACGTCGTCGTCGTCTGGCTCAGATTGTAGGGCTCTCGCGTAGAAGTGGAGGAGGCTTGACATCTTACGCACAAGCTCTGCAACAACCAGTCCCAATCAGGGGAATTCTTCCAAATTTCTAACCTACTCTGTCTGTCCCGCACGAAATTCAGACAATGAAGGCTATTCTCACAGACACGTAATTTGCAACGAGTCATGGCTCACAAAAACTGCGCAAACCGTCCCGCTCTAACCCCCAAATCTTCACCTCGTTCCAACCTCAAAACCCTGGAAAGCGGGACACACCCTGGCACCGACGTCAATCACACGAACCCAATAAGGAATCCAGCAAGACGACTCTCACACCAATGCCACCAAACAAAAGCCGACCCACGCGCAATTCGCAACCCAAATCCAAAACGAAGGGGCATTAAAAGAGGCTGCAGCAGCAACAGCAAGCCCACCGCAGATGGCAGCACCGCCATGGCAGCCATGGCGCCCCAAACACCGAACCGCTGCGAACCCTGGTCCCAAGAGTAGCCCCGCGAGCGGAGAGCCCGACTGAAGCGTCTCTGCACGATGCCACACCGCCGAACTCACGACAAAAGCGACAAGAACGGCAAGCTTAGCAAGAGCACAAAATTCAGGTAGCGTTCTTGAGTTGGGCTCCGCATACAAACACACGGGCCGCGACGCGACGGAGTTGGATTGAATCTGCAGATTGAAAGTCTAACTGAAGAGATGCGCACGGATTCAGTTCGTTTGATTCTGCAGCCTCAGAACGAATCTCATCCACCAGTAATATTGCCACTATGACGGCCGCGACTCTTCCGCAAATCGTGGCCCACCGGTATTGCAATTTTCTGCCTTTTCCTTGCTTCTGAATTTGGCACCTTGGAATCCTGAGATGCGGATTTCTGCACTCGATCGCCAGATGGGCAATCCGGGATGCAGCCGATCACGATGCGTTGTTCTGTGGCATGCCTTGCGCCTGAACGGTGGCGCCTGTGTCGGCGCTGCAGACGTCATGATTTGCCGCATGCAAGAGTTTGCCGCGTGGTCGAACGTTTGGACATGGAAGTCAAATGTTGAAGAAGGGAGTAAGTTAAGCTTAGTCGGTGAGTTTCAGAGTAACTTAGCCGCTGAAGGGTCCCATCATTCCCATGTTGGTGAGAATCAGGGCTTTTTTCTTTGGCTTTTTGGTGCCAGATTGCACCAGAAAAAATAATCTGGCTAAAAAAATGGCAAAGACTTGGAAGAAATTGTCAAAAAAAATTCAAAGTAAAAAAAAAAATAGATGAAATTGCCAGATTGTAGATTGAAACTGAATTATAGATGTGATATGTATATTTTCTATCTGATATGGATGAATGTTGAAATTTGGAGCACCACTACAAAATTTTATATCGCCACTATGGCACTTTTTAAAAAATGAAAAAAAAAAGCCCTAATGAGACTGAATTGAGAAGCTATCGCATGGCTACTTCCATTCTTCAATGACTCTACCATGTTGGAAATAGTCAACGTTGGAAACTATTTTTCAGCGTCGGTAAATCATCTCCTTTAACAACATCCTTTAACCCCTAAAGTTCCTTGACTATGTTTTCACCAAAAAAAGGTCAAAAACGGCCGTTTCAATTGCAATAGGAAAAAAAAATTTACTCAAGCTCTGCCATATTTAAACGTAGGAACTTGTAGTAGGGTGGTTGAGGAATGTAGGGTATTTTTTTGAAAAGATTTGATCATATGGATTGCAAGATATTAGTATTTAGATTGATGAAAACACTATTTTTTGGGCTTGAAAATTGCAGATAGCTGCACTTTACAAGGGCTATGTGGGCCTCAAAATGGTTTGTCTCACTTGTGCTTGTTTGGATTCTTTGTTCATGGTAAGTAAAGTTATGGACAAAATTCAGAGAGAATGTTTGAAAATGACCAAAAAAATTTCCCTTCCTACCCTCTTTGAACTTTGCCCATAATTTTTGATTGGACGCTCCAAATGTCAAACGGACTTTTGGAGATGAAAGTGAACTCGTTTTTCTAACTTTTTTTAGTTCAAAGTATTTTGAAAAAAGTTGTTCTACTATGCCAAAATGACCGCCAAACTCTGCTCACTTCAAAAAGCACCGAATTGTGAATAATTTAGTTAAATAAAAAAAATCTAGAATGAACGTAGAGTTCCGTTGGATCTAATTTTCAACAATCTTGTTGAACTAAATTATGTATAAAGAATTCCGTTGGATTTTTGGGACTACGTCAATAATCTTGTTGAAAGTATAGACAAATAATTTCAATCCCATTGAATCTAACTAATTGTCATAGCTGCTTGGATTTGCTTGTTTATAAAAAAATGACTTTTTCAAACATAAATTTTTAATCACAACTTTACGTAAATTACTTTGACATTTTTTAGGCATTGTACTAGTACTAAATTACACTTTGGGTACAAAATTTATAAGATTCTACAAGATTCCAAAGGATTTCAAAATTCTTAGATACTATTAATAAGAATCTTAGAAGATTCCACAAAATTCCACAAGATTCCACAAGATTCTAAAAAATTCCAAAAAAATTCCAAAAAAATTCCAAAAGATTCCAAAAGATTCCAAAAGATTCCATGTTATTCTAAAAAATTCCGGGAAGATTTTAAAAAGATTCTTGATTCCCTAAAATTCTGTTAATTTGGTCTTGATTTTCTAGTAGTACTCACTGCACTATTCAAATTAACAGAAGAGTCGGTTAATACAATTCTGTTGATTTTCATAGAAAATTCAAAAATCAACAAGAATGGTCATTCTACTACCCTAAACAAGAAAAATTTGTTGATTTTTTGTTGATTTGGTCATAATTTTCTATCTAACAGTGTAAAGCTGAAGCCTTATAGTTGTTCGATTTGAAGCAAATGTTAGAAGTAAGGTATTTAAACAAATAAGAAAATTTAGGAGTATTGTATTGGGCAAGTTTTTGTGGGGTCTTGTTGTCAATCAAAAGGAGATTCCATATATTCTTAGAATGCATTTTTTGGGACACTATATGAATAAATTATGAATTTTCAAAGTATTGAAAATAATGGGTGTTTCTGAAACCGACCTTAGATTTTCATAAATAACTAGCAGTTGGCGCTTGCTATGCTACGCATTCATCATTAGAAATTTATTAGAATTTTTTTGTATTAGATAAAATGCAAAACAAAGATTTCAATAAATCTCTAAATAAAAATTACGAAAATCTTTGTATAATTTTGTTTATAAGTAAGCATATATTGAAATGTACAATAGAGATTTATTGAATGATGAATGAAATATATGCAATGGTGAATACTACAAAAGGTACACATTTATTGTAATGCATTCAAAAGTTGACTCAATTGTTACGAACAATGGCAACCCAAAAACTTAGTAAATTGAAAAGAAAATCTTTTAAATTTCAAAAACTTCATGAACAACTTATTGTTGTAAAATCCAAAATCGCTTCAATTGAATCAATTTTTCAAATCATTTGGTAGTAGCGATAAAAATTTTGAAATCATAAAAGTTGTAAAAGTGATATTATAGAGGTGGTTGCAAACTACTACTCTATTTTTGTAATATAACATTGTGTGAAAATATTATTTTTATGCATGCATGATTGAAAATATTTTTACAAAATATTAAAACTAATTATTTGAGAGGCTTATTGAAATCATTATCATGCACTCTATTCAAATATATCAAAATTTGACTAGTATGTGATACAATGAATGCGTAGCATAGCAAGCATGAGCCCTTATTATTAACGGTAGCATTTGTGATATTACAGAGGGAGTTATGATTTTAGTAGTATGATGGGAGTACATTACAGACAAGAAGTTGTAGAGGTCAACTTTGAGTGTAGTTACCTTGGGGCAAGACCGAGGGGCCACAAGCACTCCAAGGTACCCTACTACTTGTTAGACACGACTAGAAGAAAACAATGTTGGATCCAACAAAAACTTCTTGATATTTTTGTTGTATCCAACACAAAAATTACGTTAAATTTTGAAATTTTGCGCTGGATATAACAAAAACATCAAGTAGTTTTGCTGAAACCAACGCAATTTTTTTCTCAAGGACCATAGGAACCAAGAGCCTAACAAAAAAAAAATTAGTAATAACACCTAGCATGGTCTTGGTGTAAATCCAAGGAAGACCATAGCCAAGCCATATTCATTTATTATTAGATCCAACATTGTCAACTATAAGATCAATTAACCTCTTAAGGACCACCATGTGATTTGAGGCAACATAGAAGTTTAGGGTAGGTACATATGACTAGGGATTTCTATATTTTGGGTAGAAATTTTTATAGAAGGTAGAGACGAGGAATATCTTTCATATAAAAAAATTTCATAACATTTGGAAATATTAGTCAAAAGATATTGCATGCTATGTAGTTTGTTTCTCCACTTGGGTAGTCCAAGCAAAAATAAAAATTTGAAATTGGTTTATTAGATTTTTATGTACTTGGAAAGCTTTTGAATCATTCCGTTTTGATCAATGAGTCAAAAGTTATGAGGAGTTTTAGTTTGCGGACAGTTATGGATTCTCTACTTTAAAATAAACTTTGAAGCTATTTATTTTATTCAATTTTCCATATTCTTTGATAAAAATAAAATCGTAGGATGTAGATTGTTTATGATAACACTGCAACCATTGTAATTGGCATTTTTCAATTCCAAAATGAAGTTCTCAACAATTTAGTATTCTGAATCATTATCTAATTCTTTCTATTTACTATTTTTTCTTTTATGTTGTACAATTCCAAATGATCTAAAAATTTTCAAGCATGTAGCCATCTTGTCCTGAAGAATGAATCCAAAGAAGCACAACCATTTTGGAAATTTTTTCATAATGATCTGACCTTGTAAAGTGCAGCTACTCGTTTTTTTGCAACAGCTAAAAAAAGATTTTTGCCTCTTCAAACACTAATATCTTGCAATCTACATGGTGGAAATTCTTGAATTTTTTCCACATCTTTTCAAACCAGAGTTACATGTGTCCAAAAGTGGTATTTTTCAAAATTTTGTATTTGTACTAGACTAGCACTTTTGGAGCATTTTTGGTTAAAATATAGTTAAGGAACTTTAGGGGTTAAATAAACAAAATCTATGATTGTGAGATATTAGCATGTCATGGTCCCCTAGAAATCCGTTAGGCCTACCTCAAATAGTTGGTTAAGAAAAAAGCTCCTAGAACCTAGCAAATATTATCGTACTTTACTTATAGCTTAGGCACTCAAGTGCCTAATATTTACCTAAAGTCCAAAAATAATGTTAGATAAGACAAAAATTTAATTTATGCTATTTAGGCAACCATTCAAATTGAATTAATATAGGCATTTGGCAAGGTTTGTATACTTTATGTAATGGTTCCAAAGAGGATAAGAGATTATATAATCATTAAATGCATAGGATATTGAGACAAGATTGCCATAAATAGCTAGCACATGTTCCTAGAAAAATATATCGTGATTTCTTCTCAAACAATTGCAATTTCCAAATATTAGACAAGACATAGGGATAATTTTAAAAAAAATTAGGCAATAATTATTATAACTATTTTTTGCCAAAGCTGCTAATAAAGTACGGTATCTACTTTGGCTATGCAGGATTCATAAGTAAACTTCTCATCCAAGAAAAATGGTATGGACCTTGGCCACAGTGTAAACCCAAATAAGACCACACCTATCTCTCTGCTAATCACTTCTTTGATAATTCAAGAGGGTCTTTGGTCAAGCCCTAAAATAAATTGGTCCTTAAGGGAGCTTGGTTACTTTAAAGAATTTAAAAGCATTTGCATTGTTATTTACTAAACTTGGTATATTCACATTGCAGAGAGAGAGGGAACTCTAGCCTTTTTTAGAAGTTGTCTTCTACGGATGCACAATGCATGAGGTTTTCAAGATAAATAGGGCTTGAAATTGGTTATGGAGTTTTAAATGCCTCACAATCTCAGAGTGGGAGCTCTTTTTGCATTATGCGCTTGTCGTTGTATGCATCTTTTTCTTTGAAGCTGATGAAAATTAAAAATTTGTTCATTTGGGATCCTATACAAAGTTGAAAAGGTCATATACAAATGACGTCTAGAATGTCCAAACACCCTATACATCTATTTTTGGAGGATCTTCAAATTTCTTATCTCTTACCCTTGTCAACCAAATGTATTCTACAAGTTCTCAGTTGCCTAATTATTAGAGAATAATGTATGATAAATTTGAATAAACTCAAATTTGAAAGGCCATTGCTAAATATGCTCTAATCAAATGCAATACAAACATTTGGAAGGGTTAAGAGTACTTGTAACAGATATGCAAGATGCAAGGCAAGACAAGACAAGACAAGTTCTAGAAATCAAGACTTAATACTAAGAGATCAAGAAGTACAAGGCAAGAGCTAGAATCAAGAGCTAAAATCAAGATAAATATTGTCGAAACTAAGAACTACCTCAGTCTCGACTTGCTTATATACTACTCATTAGAAGATTCTTCTAGAAGCTCCCTCCAACTGGGAAGTGCTCTGAGAAGCTTCCTCCAGCTAGGAAGTGCTTCCAGAAGCTTCCTCGAACTAGGAAGTGCTCCGAGAAGCTTCCTCCAACTAGGAGGTGTTTCCAAGATTTTCTTAAACTTTCTTCTATCTACAAGTCTGTTGACAAAGATTCTGAACTATGTTTAAGACATCACCCCTTCCTTTAGCGACAAGTTCTAAAGGAGCACAAGTATTCCTTGTTTCACATTTGTAAGAAATCAAGGACAAGACGAATAATTTCTACAATGTAAGCTGTCCGCTGATCTCTAGACAAGGATCAAATGTGGCTACACAACCAGCGATTGTGACCGAGATTGCTTTCTACAGGAAGAAATCCAAAATATTACTCCATGTTGAGTCTTTCAAAAAAACATTTTGAAAAATAACTTCTGGTCTATTAGGCTTTGTAAGTTGGATTTTTTATATCCAAAAGCCAAAATCCAAGGTTACTAGTATAGAGGCTCTTTTTGAGAAAAGGTCAATTTGTTTGTTGTTTAAGTGACTAGGGTTAGTTTTCAAGTATAAAAAGGTTTAAAGTGTATTTATTTGTCAACTGCTTCCCTATAACTATAGCCCAATTTAAACATCCTCACAACCATATTAAGCCAAACATTAATTCATCTCACATTCTAATTCCAAGCTCAGGTTAAACACTTCAAACTAAATACCAAAAATTATATCATTCTATTGGTCCAAGAGTAATTGTTTGTGAATAGATTGTAACATGTTGCCACCCAAGCCACAAGTCTATTTGCGTAAAAAGCATCTAGCAAAAACTTCTAACAATGTGAATTTATGAATTAACAAATTAACATCTACTTCCTACTTAGCCGCTTAGTTCGTGCCAACAAGCTATCTCTTGCGTTCAACTTGCCTAGTATTGAAACAATATTGGCTAATTTATACCTTATGCATACAAGACACAAAAAATGGCCATTTCAAAATCACAAAATAAATGTTCACAACAACAACAACTCAAAAAGTCATGACTTATCTTCTACACCGTCTCCACTTGCTGATTTGCCTGACTCTTCCGTCTATTTGGCAATTTGACTTCAAGACCCTCCCAATGATCACAACATCTTCAATTTAATTCAATTTCTCCTTCAATCAATCCACACAATTATATTGACTTATCTTTGCTGTGCACAACAATTTGACAAGCCTACTTGTCCGACTCAGTCGTCAACCAAGCTGCTTCATTCTTAAGTCCCTCCTGGACTTCGCCATTTGCAAAATTGACATATTGATTTGCCAAGTCAATATGCCAATTACCTACAAGCGGTTGACTTAAAAAAATGCTCTCCCAGACCTCTCACAAGCTAGTGGCATAAACAAGTAATTCACGATTTAAAAACTATCAACAAGAATTCCAGATTTCCAACTCACCAACACACATAATTCCACACCATCACACAAGCAATTAGCTACACACAATTTTACAATTACAATCTTGAGAATAGAATTTTTAGATTGAAGGAGTACACTATTACAAAATTGTCAGTGAGCCATATACGTAAATTTTGACCTTGATATGAACTCTAAACTAAAGTCCATTTGCTTAAATATATAGCTACCAAAAGCTAGAAGACAATTCATTAAATCTAACTCAAACTGAGACACTAAAGCTATTTAGTTTCTCTAAATATCTTGTCCATTTGCTCCTTTTAGAATCTAATTTAAGTTCTTTTTACATTAAAGTCAATTGTTTAGTCAATTGCCCTTTCAAAACTAAATTGAAATGACATAGATAGTACAAAAAGACACAAAATGTCAAAAGACAATTTGCTTGAGAATTTAATTGTCTACAGGCTCAAGTCTTCCAACTTGCAATAAAATAATCAAAACTCGAGCGTTGAGTTGAAGATTACCATGCCATGGTTGCTCAATACGAGGTCGTTTTTGTTGTGTCAAGGGTCTGCCTTTGTCTTGAATTCATGATGGCAAAGAATTCAAAAGTTGCAATGGTTGGTCTGGCAATTGTGCTATAGAGAGTTCAAGCTCGGGCTTGGGATTGTGCTCAAGATCTAAAGAATCTTTAAAAATCCTCCAATTAGACATATTAGAGATAAAAGCTAACTAAAAACTATTAAAGTTTCTGCTACAAGAGTGGAGACTATCTATTTGTATCAATTCTTTTTTTTTTAATATCATGCTCTAGATGGGAAGGCTTCTTTAAAAAGTTACTATATAGGTTGCGATTTATCAGGATAGAGGTGGTGAAACTTGTATATATCTTTTGCGGTGCATTGACTAGGTTTTCTTCTGATTCCCATGTGTGTTTGTTGATGTCGTATCCGCGCCAATGTACCAAGTGTTCTAATTTACTACGTCAATGTCAGGAATCAAGTGTTTTTTCCACCTCATATTTGTCATGATTATTTATTTTGATCGGAGGTGGTGGTGGTCAATTTCTTTCCGGTTGATTTGACTCTTCTTATGGCTTGAGAAGAGAAACATAAAAGACTGGATGTACTTTCATAGATGCTGGAAGCGATGGGATTGATCTGCTTTTGAATGAAAATGGTCCTAACCGACGATAATCTAATTTGTCGTATGGTCGAGTAGTCTTAATGTTGAGGCAAAGGAACCAAACCTTTTTTTCTAATTTAGAATGGAGGTGATTCTTTTCGCAACGCATCTATTGATGCTTTGTGACAATCTTGAGCAACTTAGAGATGGAATTTCATGATATCTTGAAACTCTAATAATCACATAGCCAAGACTGTGGCTGTCAGATTGTCCATCTGAGAAATGCTAAATATATCAAACTTGCGATGATATTTGTAGTTGGCATCATCACAAAGTTCCCCTGTCACAAATTGTCATTAGTAATCATACGATTATTGCTGGGCGTTGCTTTCATGTTACATTCATGAATTTGAAAATATTGTTGTGACATAATATTGACATTCATTACTACCATGCAATTTAGACATATCATTCATATTTGAATTTGAAGTGCGAAAGTTGCACAATAACTATGCATGACAAAATATGTATGACTTCAGTGGTTTAGTGATGGGCGACTAATTTCGTGCAGCATTAGTGCTTTTCTAAGACACATAAAGTTAGTGCAATAATCACACAATATCATGTCTGTGCATAGTTATTGTATTGACATTGCATATTTTTATTTTTCACAATTTCAATACTAAGTCAATTGAAAAGCATGAATTGTTTCAAAGTAAAAATTTGGACCTCATTTAGGCATAGTAGAATAACTTTTTTTCAAAATACTTTGAACCCTAAAAAAAGTTGGTAAATAAATCTAGCTTTCAAGTCCAAAAATCCGTTTGAAATTTAGAGTCTCCAATCAAAAGGTATGGACAAAGTTTAGAGACGTGTTGGAAAGGACATTTTTTTGACATTTTCAAACATTGCCTTTGAATTTTGTCCATAACTTTTGACTGAAGGCTCTAAATCTTAAGCGGATTTTTGGAGATGAAACCTGGATTCATTTACCAACTTAAACTAGTTTAGAGTTTTTTGAAAAAAAGTATTCTACTATGCCAAACTGAGGTCTGAATTTCTACTTTGAACACAATTTATACATTTTCAAAATAACTTGACTATGAAAAGTGAAGCTCTCATCTTCAAGTTATCCCATATCTTTTGAGTGTCTATAGATCGGATTATAGTATCAAGAGGACCTCTCCACCCTCAACTCTCACCAACTGCCAATGAAGAGATTCCATCAGTATGGTACCAAGTTTCTTGCTGACCTACTCATGTAATCAATTCAAGCTAAAATGAAGTAATTCTTTCACTATGCTATCAAGTTTCTTGATAGCCTACTAATGGATTCAGTTCAAACTTAAATTTGATGGCCTACAGTAACATTGGATATAATTCAAAATGCTAGAGATTTAATTAAGGAATTTTTTAAAATTAGAATGGTGATCAACAATTGAACATTGACAATATTTTTTGGAACAGTGACACCATTTAATAAGCTTTATTCCAGTAATGACTCCAATGACATTGTTGTCATGGATTTTTTGTGTCCTTCAATGCACATAAAATGCACAATAAAGAATGTAAATTTTTGTGCATAATTTTTGTTTTTTGCACACATGATTAACAAATAAAAGCTACATAGTTAATATAAATTACAAAATAGTGCCATTTCTATGCAGTAATCATGTGCATTGTAACAATGCAATAACTTGCAAATTAACGTACGCACGCATGGAACACTAGTCACTACATGATAATTGCTAACAAATCGTCGGTTCAGAACTTTGAGATGATAGAATGACGTCTATCGAGTAGAAGTATGAATAGTATTGTCGTAAGTAAACTTCACCAATGTCAAATGTCAAATGTGAATCCAAACATCTTGTTGATAGCTAATGTTACAATGTTGATACTACTCCAAATGTAATTAACATGTTCAATTTGTCCATCTATTTGGGATTGAAAAGAAGAAAGTTTGAATCTCAAAGGTGGATATCAATCTCAAAGTTTAGAGATTAGGAAAAAAGATCTCAAAAAAAGATTCAAAAAATGATCTCAAAAAATTAGAAACAAATTGTGGTCATCGATTTGATGTAATATCATTTGGCAACCTATGATATCAATAAATAATCAAAGAAGAGTTGTAGATTGATGATTTTGCAATTCATGTTAGTGTTTTTGGAGGTATTTTGAGGCTTTTTGAGTGGTTGTATGTGTTTATGTTTACCAATTTGGAAGTTTTGGTGTGTAATTAGCCAAATTGGAGTCATTTTCTGGTGTTGAATTGGTTGTTTGAGTGAGTTTGAGTCAGGTGAATGGTAGTCGAGTGGCTGGTTGTCTTTATCCAATTTGGTGTTAGCACTGTGTTGATGGTTAGTGTAAGTCACTGTGTCAAGTTGGTGAGTTATGGATGAATGTGCTGAATTTGTGTGTGATTGAGTTTGGTTTTATTCTCTGTGCCTATTTGGATGTGTGTGGCGGTTCCGAGTTGGGGTTTGAGTGGTTAGGTTAGTTATGTCCGAGTTGGTAACTGCCGGTTTATAATTCCTATTTGAATGTGGAATTTGAGGTCATTTGTACCCAATGTCGAAGAGTGTCCACTGTGCGTTCCAGCAAGTGTGCTGTGTATTTTGTGTTTGTGTTCCAAGTCGGTTGCTTGTGAGTGTCTGTATGTTTGAATGTGTCCTATGTCGTATGACGAGGGTGGTCCAGGAGTGTGTATGCTTATGAATGTATGTCCTAATTGGAGAGGAGATCGGAGATTTGTAGTCTTGCAAAGGTGAGCCAAATCGGAGTGTTTGAGCAGAAATGGTGAAATGTGTTGGAGCTAGTTGGAGAAGTTGTTGAGTATGATGGTCAATTTATGAGATGATGTGTATGTGGTTATGAAAGTTATGAATGAATGTATGCATCCGAGTCGGGAAGTTAATGGGCTGTGCAATGGAGTTGGAGAGAAGAAATGTTCGTATTAAATTGGAATAGGAATCGAGTGAGTCATTTGATTAATTTCATATTCCAATTTGGTAGTTGGAAGAGGGGGAATGATGTGGTAGAATTAGTGAAGGTAATGAGGGAAGTACTGATGGAGATCCAATAGACTTTGAAAGCATAAATTGTAACAGTGATTTAATTGCCAATTCAGATCAATATAAAAGGTGTTCAAGTTAAATTGTATGTGTGCAAATTGGAATGGTTGCATTTGTTTATGTTATGAATTGTGATGTTGACTGTTTGCTATGGATAATTCCCGAGTTGGAGTTTGTAAGCCTGAATGTTGTTGTGGTAGTAATTCCAAGTTGGTTAATGTTGGAGTGAATGTTAAGCATTAGATTGTGAGTAATTGCTAAGTGATAAATTGGTGAGAAAAGAATCCCAATTTGGAAGATGAGTAAGAAGAAAAATTAGAAGAGCAAGGCCAAATTGGGAGATAGAAGATGTCAATTTTGTAGCTGTGAAAATATGGAGTTAAAGTGTGAGGCAAAGAATGAGAAGATCAAATTGGTGAGAGGTGATTATGTTGTTTCCAAGGAAGGAGACAAAGACCTTGGCAAGGTGATCAAGTCCTAGTCGGAGATTCAAGTAGTCTACAGGCGGTACCTGGACTGAACCGACTTAGTGGTGGTTCCTGTGCCAGTGCACCCGAGTTGGTGAAAAGAATATAGACCGACTTGGCATTTGGGAGATGTCTTAACCTTTGTGGTTGTTAAGAGTGGAGAGAAAATTTATAATATTAAATTGCAATAGTGAGGAAAATATATGTATTTAAAATTGGGATAGATGACTCTATTTTCTTCTATGCTTGGTGTTTATGGTGTCCTATTAGGCCATTAATTGACTAATTAGAAACAAACCTATTAGAAAGACCTCCCTTGGAACGAACTTTACTATTAGCCTTGGGATTTGTTTTTATATAATTTGACGACCAAAGCTTATCTACAAGAGTTTTTACTGTTTCTTAACTCATAATTGTCTTCTTGCATGAAATAAAATGCGCCATCTTTGTGGGTCAATCTACAATCACGCATGGGTCAAAGCACATTCAAAGGTACATTGAAATTATTTTACTAGGACAGGACTTGAGTCCTTTTCTAAAATTTCAAAGCTATAAATTACTTTAATGTTGTCAATTTTTTTTAAACTTTATAGATGAATATTATTGCAATGCATCTTTTTAATAAGTTGGAGAATGTTTTTTATAAAACAAATCTTTAAAGGGATCTAAATCATCAATTAGTGTCTTTTTAACAATAAAATACTTTAAATAGATATTTTTATCCAAATTTTATATATTTTTTAAGAATACAACTATTAAAAAGATTTCATGTCATTAAATCTTAACCACAAAATAGTATAATTTTTTAATAAATTAATTGATTATTGACAAACTGTTGATTTATTCTAAAATCACATTTAAAACATTCAATTCTAAAAATAGCTTACATAATGCCTTTATCGTGAATAAGATATACATTTTTTGTTTTCAATCACCATTTAGATTATTTTTTATATTGGAAAGGGCGTTCACGTGTTTTTACTTCTGAATGTTATAAGAAACAAATAAATATTTAAATTGTATCAAAAGAGTTTATTTTATTTTATTGTATGCTTATATACGCGCATCATTTTTTTGGATTCAATCACATTATTATTCATTAGAAATTAAACTCCTTTTTGTCCATTTAAAAACCTGACAAGCTGATGTTTAAATTGCATTGTGGTCGATGTTGTGGATTCCTAGATCTTGAACAAGTATCACAAGTGAGCATAAAGTCTTTGACGGCCTTCCACATTTGAAGCCATCAAAAATCTCAAGACACAAGCTCTAATATTTTATTGAATCCAAAATGTCTAGGGGTAAGAAAATCATGTTGAGTTTGAAAAATTTAAAGATGCAATGGACCTTCAGGAATGTATAAGCGTTCTTCTAAATACAAGAAGTTGTCCAATAACTTGAATTTGTCACCATCATGGTGAGACCGATGCTTGATATCAAGGACTATATGATCCAAGACCAATGCAACACGGACTTGGTGAAAGAACAAAGAATCAATTGACATTGCCATAGTTACTGCATAAAGCTAAAATTGCTTGGGCCTAAGCAGAGTCATTTGTTGTTGGTCATACGCCATTTCTCCTTTTTTTGGTACCAAATATAATCTTCAAGACGCTGCATCTGACAATCCTTGTTGCTTTCCGGGACGGTACGTAATGATAAAGACAAAACAAGATAATGTCATGTTCTAACGAGCTTGACGCCGATTTAAAATGCGAGTAGATATGAAGTATTCAAGATTTTTCTGATCAGTTTACATAGTCATCTGATGCGACGCACTTTTAAGTAAGTGGCGCCATTTCTGAAATGAATCGACAATAACAACAAATTCTTTGTCATGAACCTTATAGTTAATCTCAGCAGCAAAATAAATTCTCGAATAGAATGCGACTGGGTGAAGTCTTCTTTCATCTACCACTTGCAAAAGAACTGCTCTTAATGCAAAATTTGAAGCTCATTTCCAATTAGAATTACTTGAAAAAATCAAGATGGATCAAGATTAGAGCCGTTATAAAGGTTGATTGTAAGTGTTGAAAATTTTTTTTTGCTTCAAGTCCCCACTTTAGCTTGTCCTTGCATGTGAGTTGAGTTAAAGGGGTCGCTACTTGTGAGTAATTTTTAATGAAGATTAGATAAAAGTTGGCAAATTCAAGAAAACACTGTATGTCGCGTATTGTTCGAGGAGTTGACTAGTCTGTGATGGCTTGAATCTTCTTTGAACCCATCAATAATCTTTTATTGGAGATGATATATCCAAGAAACTCCACTCGCGGTTGATGAAATACGCATTTTTTTAATTTGGCATATAATCCAATATCTTGTAGCTTTTGTAACATAAGCTTTACGTATCTCTTATATTCTTCAATATTTATGGAATAAATCAAAATATTGCCAAGATAATATACGACAAATTGGTCCAAGAATTCGCGGAAGATATCATTCATCAAGTGCTAAAAAATAGCTGATGCATTGGTAAATTCAAATGGCATAACATTGCATTCAAAATGTCTAAATCTAGTAAGAAATGTTGTCATCTATTTGTCCCCGTCTTTTATGTACACCAAGTTATATGCTCCATAGAGATTTATCTTGGTATAGGTTTTTGTCTGTCCAAGTTCATTGAGAAGTCCGGATATCAATGGCAAGGGATACCAATTTTTCACTGTTATTTTGTTTAGATTGCAATAGTCAACACACATTTGTAAAGAGCCATCATTCTTCTTCACAAAGAATATTGGCACTTTTGCCGGAAATTTAGAATGTCGAATGAAATTTTTGCAAGATTTTTGTCGATATACTCCCTCAATGCCGAAAATTTGTTGTGCGATAGATTGAACCAAATGGTGGCTGAGCTCCATCTCAAGATCAATGGAGCACTTGTATAGTCAATATTTGGGCAAAATGTCAGCATTTTTCTTTGCAAATTCATCCTCAAAGTCTTGGTATTGAATTGAAATATTTGATAAAATATTATTGTTGTTGCACACCACAGTAGCATAGACAATATAGGGATTATCCTTTCTTGCGACTTTGATAAAAGCTCTAGCTCCAACAAGCATGGGCTTGATATTTGAAGGCTTTAGAAGAAATTCTATTACTAAGGTGTCTAAAGAAAACCATAGGTTTTGTGATTTTCAATCTATAACTAGATTGTACTTTTCGAGTTTTCAGAGCCAAGAAAGTCTTAAAACTATAAGATTGGATGAAATTTTGATAACATTGAATATGATTTGTACTCTTACGTCTCTCAAATGAAACCTCTAGTGGTCTAGTTTCATGAGTGACATCCTTCAAAAATAGGGCCCGACCATCTATAATTTCTATATGTACAAGTTTTGATTTTGTAACTAGAGGAATCTTATGGCGTTCAACAAATTCTTCATTTAAAACACAAGTTGAAGACCCAGAGTCTAATAGAGTATAAATTTGAAACTTCTTCTTAGAGCCTAAGCGTAGAGATATGGTGAAGCAATGAAAAGATTGGGAAGAAAGATGAGGGTTTAGATTTGTCTGTAAAATAGAAGGCTTCAACTGCATGGTCCCTACTGTGACTGAGCATCCTCATTTTCCGATAATATATAGCTCTTGTCTTGAAATTATGTTGTTTGTGCTTCTTGTGGTTGTTAGATATCATGCCAGGCTCTCTACAATAGAAGCATAGATTTTCATCAAGACGTTTTTTCTTTCCTTGCATAATAAGCGGTCTACATTGTACTATATCAATTTGCATATCCTCAGAACCTTCAACATATATACTTATTATACATGTTGCCTTGACCATTGGCGAGAAATTTATTGGTGTCATTGGTGCAATCCACGATCGTTGATCTTGATGCCTTGAAATAATCAATTGTCACATTTTACGACTTGACTTATTGCTTTGTTTAGTGTTTGAGGATTAGGAAATGATAGCAATATATCCTTCACTTTATTTCTTAAACCCCATTAAAATTGACTTATAAGTGCTTCTTCTCCCCAGTTGATATTGCAAACAAGTTGTCAAAAGTTGGATGCATAAATTATAGCCGAATGAGATTTTTGTTGTAAAGAACTAACTTTAGTTGTTGCTCAACAGATCTTGTCATATTCTCCATATGCTTCAAAAAAAGCTGCCAAGAATGTCTCAAAGTTACTCAAAATTAGAGATCTTTTCTGAGACAGGGCTAATTATCAAGACAAAGCTTGTCTAACGAGCAAACTTCCAACCAAGCCCACTTGTGACTCGTCTGTCGGATATCATTGAGGATGGAGAAAGTTGATGAGTTGAACTTGATTTACAAATCCTTCATCTGGAACCATCAAATTTTTGGGGAGACTAATCCTTGGATTCTTTACGATTGAGCTATTTGAGTCAAAGCTCTAAACAAGCAAACCCATCCTCGAAGATGAGACAGATGGTATGGATTGAGATGCCTCAACCACTTTTGAACTTGTGTTTGCAACAAAGTCTTCTAGAGCATTTGTCCTCATGTATAAAGAATCAATGGCCTTTAAAACAAGATCTAATTTGGTTGCTATCAAATTAGAATCTTCACTTCTTGACATCTTGATTCACCTGGCAAAAAACACAAAAAGATTGATCTATTAAACAAAAACCAAATAGAGATGGATAATTCATAATCTCTAAATAAGCTGCTTCAAGAAGGGCGGTAATCCACTCACAATCAAGAAAAACTTTGTTGAGAAAAAATAATACTAGTTTAGAAGAGGGCAATCTGCACCCTCTAAGCACCTTTGTATTTTTAAAGAGAGCGGTATTTTACACTCAACTAAGAAAAACTAAGCTCTAATATGAGTTTTACCCTTGGTTATGTGAATGACCAGTACAACAAACTTTGTATTGAACTAATATACTATTTGTTTGCTAAAAGAATTTTAACCAAATTTTGCAAAGCAGAATTTGAAGAACAAATTGTAATAGACATGCAAGATGCAAAGTAAGAAAAGACAAGTTTTGAAAATCAAGAGTTGATATTGAGAGACCAAGAAGTACAAAACAAGAGCTAAAAATCAAGAGCTAAGATCAAGATAAGTGTTGTTGAGACTGAGAACTGCCTCGGTCTTGACTTGCATATCTACTATTCACTAGGAGATTCCTCCAGAAGCTTCTTCCAACTAAGAGGCCCTTCCAGAAGCTTCCTTCAACAAGGAAGTGCTCTAAAAAGCTTCTTCCAGCTAAAAAATGCTTCCAGAAGCTTTTCGAACTAGGAAATATTCCAAGAAGCTTTCTCCAATTAGGAGGTGCATTCAGAACGTTCTAGAACAAGTCTTCTTCTATCTACAAGTCTGTTAATGAAGATTCTAAACTATGTTTATAACAGTACTTAGCATTCACCTTGAGTTAAGCAAGTGTCAATCCTTGAGAGGCATGATGCTGATGCTCCTATTATGTTAGAGTTGACTATCTTTTATGATCCTTTTTTATACTCACCATGCCGTTAGATGGAATTTCCTTCATTAACCTATAAAAGTTTGGCTAGGACATTATATATATATATAATATATCTGTAGTTCTATAAAATCCACATCCATAAAATATGATTTTGTGTTTATAATTATATAGTCTAAATTTTGTTATTAAAGTGTACTTAGATATGATGATGTAGTCAAATACGATATTCTAGAATTAACCCTTCAAAGACTATAGACAATGTATCCCCTTCAAATTTTCAATGGCAAATTCTTTGTAAGTTGAAACAAATCTCAATATTTTATATACTCAGTAAGATCTTATAGAGAAATAAGTTGACATGCTTGTTGCATTTTCCGATTTTCAATGTGAGAAGTATTAAACACTTATGATGGAATGAAAAGAACAACAAATATTAGTTTTTTACAATGAAAGGAATAGTAGAGATGGAAAAAAACATTTCCTTAGACACTTCTAGCTAGTCTTTTGTCTCCACAAACAAGTAGTGTTTAGAAAGAATTCTTCCAAAGTTGTATTTTTAGCAATTTTAAAAATATAAGGTTCAATATGATGTGATCAAGAATACAAAACAATTAAAATGATTCCAATTTTTTTGAAGATATTTCAAAAAATATGCTAATAATATCAATCATTAAATTTCAAAAATTGATGCATACAAAAAATTTCTCAAATTTTCTAGTATGCAATTTGGTTAGTATTGGCTTTCTACTCCTTCTGTTTGAAAATGTGTACAAATTTGAAAGAGTTTTTTATTTCTTATTTTTTTAAATTAAAAAATACTATATTTGCATTAGATTCCAAAACAACTTCTTAAAGGATAAAAAAGCATTATTCATCTTCTTATAATACTTATTCCCCAAAAGGTGCATTTTTTTGGCTATCAGTTCATCATCTAAAAATTTTATTATCTAAAAAATCCAATGGTCAATATTTTTTACAATTAATTTCATACATGCAAGCAAAAGTAGTCTGTACTTTTGTATTCTTGAAAGTAATAATTTGATGCACATTTGAAGCACAAGTTTGAAGCACATGTGCAAAAAAATATCAAAGTGGGATGATTCATTAAAAGTCTCCATTGTTAAAATAAAATTAGGCCTTGAGGGATTAAGGCACCTTGTAAGGTACAATATGCCAACATATAAAAAAATACAAAAAACAGGCTTTTGGAGCCACAATTCTTTCCATTCCATGTGTTTTCTCATCAACAAAAATCAACACTCAATAGACCTGTCTATAATGTACTGAATCTTTAATTAATCATTTTTCATGTATTTTCTACTAAATAATGAACCTTCTCTTAAATTTTCATGATTTTCATGTGATTAATTCATAAATCAGTTTTGCAAATACAGAACTAGACACTTAATTTTTCAAAATACAACATCAAAGACCTCATATAATAGGAAAATATAAAAATTCTACAATTATTTGCCTCAAATCACAACCTCAATTCCAACTATTCCAACTAGGAATAGTAAATTTAAAGGTCATCACGTAGTTTAGGAATACCTAATCTTTTGTGTTTTATAAATGTATTTGAATACAACTAATAAAAACAATGATCAATGATCTTTTGGGGGAGTTGATACTAGATGAAGGTAGTGAATTGGATGATATGTCAATCAAAATAGATGAAAATGGTCAAATGGATGAAAATTTTGGCAATAAGAAAATAAGGTTTTACTCCTCATGTAGCATTTTGCAATATATTACCATTTGGTGAGAAAATATATATGTTTTGCCATCTAAAAAAGCTTAGTATATTGTGCCTAAATAGCAACTTTGGTTGAACATATTTATTTTTTAAAAACATTTGCCAAAATATTTGAAAAAAGTTTATATAGAAAAAAGAATCGTGCAAAATGTTTTTGTTATCAGCATGTGCTGAGCTTTATTTTACAAAAAAAATTAAATATTTGATAGAAGAGTGTTGAAGCTACTATCTAGATAGAGTATTATAATAATTGATATTATGAAATTTTTGAACTTGTCTCCTTTATATTTGATGAAAAATAAAATTCTACTTATGTGACCTCGTTGAAGATTCATACAATATTTGGGAAGAAATTTGATCAAATCCAAACAAAACTTCAAGTTGTTTTGTAGTTTTTTGTTTTTCTAGTGCTATTGCTTTAGTTATGTTGCATTATTACTTGAATTAGCAAGAAATTTGAAATAAAGATTGATAGTTTTATTAAAACGTTTTTCATTATGAATCGCCTATTTAGAAAATTGAATTGATTCATCCATACTCAAGGACATGATTTAGAAGCCACTTTTTTGGCTCTAAGTCTTAACAAAGTAAAGTCTAGCTCTACCTGCCCATTTATTTGTGCAAATTAATAATATTATATTAGCGCTTTCAAAATTTTATTATTTATATTTGGAACATGTGAAGTCATGTATATTTGAATGGTAATGTCATTACAAACATAAAGAAATATTTTGTCCTTGTTTTCTTTCTAATTGATAAAAAATGATTTTGAGATGATGATACTAAGTGAGTTCCCTTATTATACTAAATGGGTTCATAATGACATTTACTATATGATTTTTAATTCATCCTATAAGCAAGCATTAGCTCAAAGTTCATTGTGTAGGTTCAAATTTGTAATCAAAGTATATGTAACTAAGAGTTTATATTGTATGAATATAAATTAATCTTTAAATGCTAAAGATACCACATTTGGTGTCAACAAACTTTAAAGTTAAATAAATTTTTGATAAATTATTAATTTTAATTATTTTTTAGAGAGGAATATTCTTCTAGGTCCATTTTTAGTATCAAAAATCTGAATTGAAAAAAATGTATTTATGATTTTTCCATTCAAAGATTTTGTGCGAGTTTTCTTATACAACTCTTGATTTTCTAGTGTTATAAGCTCTTAGAGATGAGCCTATCATGGAAAATAATCACATGACCTATATTCATTTAAAATGAAACAATTGTAGAGTAGGTGTTCACACTCACCAACCTTTCGAGTGATGAGCCATCATGTCGGCTGAATGAACGAGAAACCACGAAACCGTCGGTTGAAGCAACTGACGTTTTGTCGTCCGAACGAAGCAACGCATTCCTTTACGTCGTCTGTTTTTGGACGACGGAGCGTCAACGAAACGAAAACCAGTCGAACGTCGACGTCAGTCGTCCCTTCCACGCATCATGACGCTCATCTTGTGCTTGTTCTTCTACTTCTTCCTCTGTTTTTCAAGCTTCTCTGAATTCCCTTTGATTTCCCTTTGATGTGGTCATTGGAGCCCGCATTTGTCCGACGGGTGCAGATCTTCGTTTCTCAATTGCGTGCTCTTTCGCACAAACCCACCGGGAGGTATTGATAGGGAAAGGAACCCGTTCGTTTGCGATTTGTTTCGGTAATGGTGGCATAAAAGGAGTGCGGGGGATTGCGATGGAGCTTTCGGTGGTCGATTTGGAGCCATTTCTGAAATGGAGAATGGCGCAGCGCTCCGAGGGTGAGCTGCCAATTCAGGGTTACAGCAATGGGCATGTGGAGCAGGGCATCGTTGGGGCCGTCGTCGGGTTGGAATTGGGAGACGACGAGCTGCGTGAAAGCTGTGTCAAAGTGTCCGCCTGCTTGCGGGAAACCGGAGTGCTCGTCATTCGGGATCCTCGCTGCTCCACGGAGGACAACGATCGGTTCTTGGACATGATGGAGCGGTACTTCGGACAAGCTGCTGACCTAAAGCGCCAACAGGAACGCCCGGAGTTGCATTATCAGGTACCACATTTAAAACACCGAGAGGAGCTACACTGATCTTGGGTGGATTGATTACCAATGGTCTCCGAATGGCGTTCCCTATTTATTTAGTTAGTAAGTGAGGATGGATTGTGTGCAGGTGGGTGTGACCCCCGAAGGGATTGAAGTGCCTCGATGTTCGGTGGACCCGAAGATGCAGGAACTCGTGCGCAGTCTGCCGCCCATTTCTCGCCCTATCATCCCTGTTGGCCCGGATCGAAAATGGCGCTACATGTGGCGCGTCGGACCCCGGCCTTCCAAAACGCGCTTCCAGGTATTCGCTAGTTTTTGGTTTCATCGTGTTTGATCTGTTTCGGTTATCATCTTGTTGGCGTGGTGGTTTCAAAGATGGTGCAGCATGCTGATTTCTTGTTTACTAGGAATTGAATGCGGAACCTGTAATCCCGGAGAGCTTTCCTGAGTGGGTAGACGTTATGAATGGCTGGGGTCACAAGATGATTGCCGCTGTCGAGGTATGTTCTTTGTACCACGCAGACATGGAGTATTGTTGCACTGCGTTCTCTTTGCGTGGGTTATTCTGTTTTGAATGCTTTTGGGATGTTTCGAAATTGATTAACGCCATGGTTTGCAGGCTGTTGCAGAGATGGCTGCTCTTGGCTTTGGTCTCCCCAAAACAGCATTCACTTCTCTAATGAAGCAGGTAACTTGAGAGCATATTGATAGATTTTCGATGTCCGTTACTTTCCGAAAACAGTATTTGTAACATGAAACATGTGCCTTTCAGGGACCTCATTTATTGGCTCCAACGGGAAGTGACCTGTCTAAGTACGGTAATCTGAAGACTGTGTTTGCGGGCTACCATTACGACCTCAATTTTCTCACTATCCACGGCCGCAGCCGCTTTCCTGGACTTTTTATCTGGCTGAAAGATGGACGCAAAGTGCCAGTCAAAGTTCCTGCAGGATGTCTTTTACTTCAAGCTGGCAAGCAGGTTTTTATTGTCCCATTTTTATTTTCTTTCAGTTTTGGTGGGTGGCATTACATTATGTGTCTTTAGTGACCGGCTTAGTGTCCTTGCATTCACTAAAGGGACTGCAAGGTGTATGCTGTACATGAGAAACCCCAATTGAGTCGTGCCTGATGTCTGTTGGTGATGAAAGCTGCGGAGTTGCATTTACTTTTGCAATTTTATTTGCTTCTGATCAATGTATACGTGGAGTAGTTGGAGTGGTTGACAGGTGGCGAATGTGCTGCGGGCATGCATGAGGTGGTTGTTAGTGAGAGTACTCTCAAGACTGTTGAAGCATCCCAGAAGGCTGGCAGGAGTTTGTGGAGGGTGTCCTCAACGGTAATCTTAATCCCCAAATACTTCGTTAATTCATATCACTTGGCAAGTTGTTCTCAGAAGTTCGATGAAGCGAACAACTCATTTGAAGGCTCCTGGTTCAGGAACCCAGTCCTGGTGCTGGATTTGTACAACTTTACATCAAATTGTATCGATTTAGTATGGAGTTTATGTTAGTGAAGAAAACTACTGTATTTCTGTATATAATGATGGATGCATCACCGAGTAGACAAATTGAAAACCTTGTTTTCTTTACTACGCAACAGTTTAGGAGCGTTCTATGAGTTTATAGTAGATAACTGTACTGCGTCGTCTCTAGGATGAAGAGCACAGAGTTGAAAGTTTGTTGCGAGTGGTTGGTGCAGATGTTTGCTCATATTGCTTCCGATGCATTATTAAAACCACTAGGCCATTTTGCAAAGGTTGCTTCATCTGGTAACTATCCACCGATTGCTGCCGGCGAATACGTGGAGGCTGAACTTGCGACAATCAACCTGAAGAATAGCAGACCTTGCTAGACAACTGGCATCCTTGAAATTGTTCAAACAGATTCTTAAGCGAGATTGAATGCTTAAGCTCTTGTGCTGTCGAAGAGTTGTTGCTTCTAGAAGCGCCATCTTCGATCGATTAAGAAAGCTGTGGCAGGTCAATAGCTCCGAGACCTCCTCCAAGTAGATGCCTGGAGCGGGCGTGTCTAATTGGCTAGTTGCTGCTCAAGCTCATTGTGTATAATGGCCGAAGAATGCAGGGAGAGGGAATTCTTAAATTATTGTACAATGACCTGGGGCTCCGTCCTAGGATGAAGCAATTTGCCAACTCTGTGGGCGTGCTTAAGGATTGAAATAAAGGCTCCTTCTCAGCAGCGTACTAATGTGGGTCAGTAACTCAGAACTGTTCAATGAGCGGCTACCTGCACTATTTGAGTTGTAGTGCACATCATTCTGTCCATGATCATTCCATGTCATCTTGCTTGCTTCTCTGCCTACTTTCACATCTGGGGAGAGCAGAGAGAAAGAATGTGGAGGGTCATCCAGGTTTCAGAGTAGTTTCGGAAAGTAAAAGCCTCTAAATCAGACACAGTTCGTATACCACTAAAAAGCTCCATTTACTTTGAATGAAAGTTTAGAATGTCTTTTAACTCAACTTTGTCAAATTAATTCTTGGATTTTAGACTTTATGGTCACATTGTAGATACAATTTTTATTTATATTACAAAAAATTTCAGCCCTTGGAAAGTCTGCTTCCCATCACAAAGGGGCTGTGATTTCCTCGCAATGGAACTCACATCCCCTTTGGCTGGCCACTATTCATGAATAGTGGAAACAATAAAAAATAATAAAAATAATATTAAAATACTGAAAAATATTTGAAAAAATTAAAACTACCATACAAAAAAGTAATAATATTAATAAATAATAACTAAAATAATAATTAAATAATTTTTAGGTTGATGAAGATAATTTTGGCCATATCAAATTTGGAATTTCTAAATTTTCCTATTTGTTTTACTAATAGTGTTTTTTTCAATTTTTTTAATATTTTCTAAATAATATTACTGAACTGTTCCGACCAAATCAGGCCCTGTAGATTGCTGGCCCAAAAAAATAAAAAAATTCCTGTTTATTTGGCTAGCGTTCCTTGCTGTCCGGAAACTCACAGACTTCTCGAGGCCTCAGTTTTTTTGTAATGCTTGGTTTTGGGATATTTTAGAAAGTACCACGGGCAACAATTTTTTAAAAATCATTACAAAATCATTTTTTATTGAAAAAAGATAACTTCCATTACTAAAATAAATTCACATTTGTTTGTGCACAAGTGAAATATAAAAACATGTCATCCAAATTTAATCCGCTAGTTCCTAATGGGTTGTTCTACTAAATGGTCTACATTGTTTGAATGCAAAATTCAAGTTTAAAGTTGAATGCAATGTATTTTAAGGGAAATTTAGAATTTCTTCATTTGTAAACGTTGATGCGGATGTTTTTTATCCAATGCATGGCACAAAATCCTTTTACATAGGACAAAAGTACAACTATTCATCCTCCAAAAAAGTTTGTGAGAAGGAAGGTCTTTTACAGTAGTTTGACTTCCAATGATTGCTTTTGCATTTTTTGAACCAATGATTCACACGGTAATCAAAATGATGATTCCTATGATTTAGAAGCCCGTCTTTGAAAGGTTGAAAACTGAGTGCAGTTTTGTTTTTATTGAAAGTTATGATTCATATGGTTTCCAGGTTTAGGCCCAGTGATAAAAACCGGTTTTAGGATACCCCACGGCTTTAGGGTACCCCACACCGTGGCTCCTCTCCCCGCCTCCAAACCCTACTTCTCATTGCTGTTTTTCCATGTTCTCTGCGTGATTTCTTGCAACCCTAGGTAGGCATTTTTCGATTGTGTTTATTTTTTGCGTGATTTCTTGCAACCCTGGGTAGGCAATTTTTGATCGTGTTTATATTTTTGCGTGATTTATGCAACTCGGTGTAGGCGCTTTCTGATTGTGGTGGCATTGTGCTTGACTCTTCTCCTGAGCGTGCGCAGTTTGTGCTGAGAGGCGCTCTCCGATTTTACCCGCGCACTGTCTGAGGTTTCTCGGGATTTCATTTTCTTGATCGTGCAAGGTTGCAGTTTGGGAGGCACTTCACGAATTTTCTTGCCGTCAAGGGCTGCGGATTGTGCTTCATTGTGGATTGTGCAACCAAAAGGATTATGCACTCGATTTTGCTCGTGCTTGGGGTTAGATTTTGCTAAACCCTTTTTGTCTTCATCCTCTTCATTCTTTGAGCATGCGTGTTTGACATTAGCTTTTGGGTGCATTTGGTCGTTGTTGCTTGCATGTTTAGAATTTACTGCTGTGGTATCGTTTTTATGCTGCTTGGGATTTGGTTTTAGTTTGTTAGGTTGTAGGTTTTCTGCTTCTGGGGTTTAGTTTCTCAGCTGCGTCTTCCCTCTCTAGTTTACGGTTCAACAAAATCCCAAGTAGTAAGTACAGGGAGAAAACGCAGTTACGATTTTAGGGTTCAGATATGTGTCCGAAAGTGGAGAATAATCTACATGTGTTCTCTGTTTTCCCCTATACTTACTACTTGGTACAGTGGGGGTGGAGCTCTGGCACAGTTGCAAATTCGAGATTTTGTCCTTTGGTAGGGTTTTCTGAGGCAGGACTCTTGGTATGAGTGTCTCTCTTTTCCACGGAATCACGGATTTCTGGTCAGGCGCGGGTCAGATGGAGAATATGGCTTGATTGCTTCCTCTGCAGTTCCATTTGCTTCTTGAGATTGACTTTCGAAAGAACTCGACATCGATATCCGGATTTATCCACGGGTGGGGATGTGATCTGTGAATTGTGGTAGTAGGGTTGGCTCTTCGTGATTGTTGAAACTGAAATAGTAAGCAAGGTGAGTGTGACGAAAAATTGAACAGCGCACTCCGAATCATGTTGATGTGGTTTGGATAAGCATGTGAGAGGAGCCTTGTGTTGACTGCTCTCTTTGAATGTTTTGTTGGTTTTAGGATGCAACGCGCACAGTAAGGGGGGGACAAGATGAAGGCGTTGTTTAAAGAGAAGAAGCGCACGATACCGGAGCTGGTGCGGCTGACGAGGGAGTTGTTGTTGTCGCTCAATGCCGCACGCGATCCGAAGCGCGAGGACAAATTGGCGGACTTGGGCAAGAATATCCGGGATATGAAAATTGTGTTGTATGGGAATAGTGAGGCGGAGCCCGTGCCGGAGTCGTGTGCGCAGCTGACCCAGGAGGTTTTCCGCGAGGATGCCTTGCGGTTGTTGATACAGTGTTTGCCGAAATTGGACTTGGAGGTCCGAAAGGATGTCACGCAGGTGGTGGCTAATTTGCAGCGGCAGCAGGTGCATTCGCGACTGATTGCTGCCGAATATTTGGATAAGAACAAGGACCTTCTGGATCTCCTCGTTGCGGGGTACGACAAGCCGGATATGGCTTTGCACTACGGTGCCATGCTGCGCGAGTGCATTCGGCACCAGAATATTGCGCGGTATGTCTTGGAGTCGCAGCAAAACTTGTACAAGTTCTTCAAGTATATAGAGTTGCCTAATTTCGAAGTTGCCTCGGATGCGGTTGCCACTTTCAAGGAGCTCTTGACGAGACATAAGTCCACGGTCGCGGACTACCTCAACAAGAATTACGACTGGTTTTTCTCGGAATACAATACTAAGCTGTTGGCCTCTCCAAATTACATTACGAGACGGCAAATGGTGAAGTTATTGGGAGAGATCCTGTTGGATCGTTCCAATGTGAACGTGATGATGCGGTATGTCAGTTCCAAGGACAACATGTGTATTCTCATGAATCTCCTCAAGGACCAGAGCAAGAGCATCCAGATCGAAGCCTTTCATGTTTTCAAGGTGTTTGTCGCAAATGAAAACAAACCACCCGAAATCGTCAACATCTTGGTGGCCAATCGAAGTAAATTTCTCCGGTTCTTTAGTGACTTCAAGAGTGAAAAGGAGGATGCGCAATTCGACCAGGACAAGGCTCAAGTCGTGAAAGAGATCGCCAGTTTGGAACTGAGGGACCTGCCTTAGCCTCCTCGTTCACTTCAGCTTGGTTGGTTCCGAAGGTGAACTGGACACCCACCTTCCGACACAGTTTGCAGCTCCCGAATCCAAGAAAGGTACGCTTGACTCGTGTTGTAATCTACCCGAAGGTTTCTTAATAAGGTCATCAATGTCCGACTCGCAAACTGGAAATCAGTCCGTTTGATCGGATACGCATTGGTCGCCACGATGAAGTCACTGTTTAATTTTGATGTACATGTGTAAGCATTACATATGATGGCTGGTCCTTTGGCTGGCACTGTCTACTTTTTCTGTTGGTTGTTTTTTTCGCTAGAACGTCTAGCCGAGTGTGCGCTTACGTTTCAGGATTTTGTAACTGAAATTGTCCGACGTCTTGGGTTCTCTGTATTTATATAAAGCAGCAATCTGTAGTTCCGTGTCTATATTGTCCACAAGTGTCCATGGTTTTCATTGTTTAGGTCTGGAACAGCAAAAGCTCAAGTCTTTGAAATAGACCTTGTATTTATAGATAGATAAGAGTTTTCATGATCGTTTTGTCTTTCACCTTCTTGCTATCCGTGATTTTCTTTGGAATGGTGCATTTGCCTCCGGAGAAGCCACGGTAGGGGCCATACCCACGTCCTGTGACGGAGAACACTACCGTAGTTAAGAAAACATGCATGCTGACGGTGACCAGGATTAGGGATCCTGAGCAAGGCTCAAGAAGGTATTACAAGCGGGTTTCGTTGTATTGTTCTTGTGGTATCCTCCCCATGCAGACTCGGTATACCCGGCCAATTGTCTCTATTGAAATGCAAGCAAAGGGCGCTGGTGTTGTGATAGCCCTTCGTATCTGTGGACCAGTTACGTTGGCCAAGGATGAAGCAAGGAAATGGTGTAAGAAGAAGACTGACATCGGGCGCAAGACCTCATCTATTTTTTGCTGCTTGTGTGGCACGCTCCTCAAATCCATTGATGCTCCAATGCAACTGGCTTCCCCGTGCCGGTTCACTTGCGGAGATTCTGACTTATGAATTCAATTGGTCACAGAGTTTGACAAACTGAACTTTGAGTCAGAATCCGTGATGAGATCGTCATGTCTTGTTGCCATGTTTCTGGCACATTGAAAATTTCAGATGATGAGATCTGCAGTATTTAGAGAATTTCCAGCTAATGGTAACAACAATTGGGATTTTGTCCCAAACCAAACATTTTGACAATGACTTCAATCCCATTGAATCCATGCATCCAAATTTGGGTTTAAAAGAAACACCATCAAGCACACTGTAGCAGCCTTTTGTATACCTATTGAAATCTGCAATTTATGCTGCTCAAAGTTTCTTAAAATTTCTTCTTAATGTTTTTATATTATTATAGTGCAAGAATCTATGGTTAGAATGGCAAAAAAGAAATAATAACTTTTAAAAGTGCTTAAATTTGGACCCACCTACTAATTGCCTTACTACACATTATGCACTGAGAACAGATGCACTAAGAGAGGTTCTGTTGTACCATATAAATGTACATGGAAACTCAGGTGCTACCGCACCCACAATACGGATAATCTACTCTTCTAGTTCTGATGGTTTTGTCAAAGGGAAAAGAATAATTTATACCTTCCACATAATTAGATGCAAAAGAATCCCGGCTTGAAGGATCATGTACTAAGAGCATCTCTTGCAGCCCTCCAAATAGCAGGCTCCTTCAATCCAAATCCATCTAATGTAGAGGGGATGGCCACTTGTATCCCCAATAGTGCAACTTTCTAAAATATACTTCCAACCAATCACAAGTCATAGAACTTGCAGAAGCAATAAATAAGCTATCATTTATTATGACGACTTGTTAATCCCAAGAGAGTATATAGCGTATAAAGGGGTTAGTGACCCCTTCAAATATGGCCTTATTTGAAGGAGAAAGTGAAAATATACTGTGAAAACACTAGAATTGATTGCTTATCATCCAAAAATTAGAGGTGGAGGGGTTCTTTAAAGGGGTGCAAGAGATGCTCTAAGGCTTTCCATTCTGTAAAAAGAAAATTTACTAATTTACTAGAGGTCAAATTTGACATAAATTAAGTTATGTTTGTAAAATAGTGCCACGTGTCATATTGTGAATGATGTGAGGTGAGGTGTTGTGGAAGCTTGATACAATAGAAAACCCAGAGCTTCAGCATTTTAGAGTAACTTATTTATTTTATACTCTCACTTCAATTCCATCTCACTGCTATTCCCCAACCACATAACATAATATGATATTTCATTGTAGATTGTGAGAAAGAAAGATCACTAATCAAAAACCAAAGACATATAATCCATGATCAAGGTAACGACCACAGAACACTTCGACAAACAAGAAAAGCTAGTAGGAGACTAACCTTCTTGACAGCAGCATCAGCATTAGGGTTCTTTTCTTTCTTCTGTCCTCACAAGCTGGAGTAATATTTAGAGACTGTTGAGCACAAAGAGGCACCTTCCTCCTCTTTAAAGACACATAGTCATGTGAACCTAGAATCTGCAAGACGTTCGGTCATTCAGGTCATGTTGAAGGATACCTTGACAAATTTCAATATATTGGATTTAAAACACCGTTTAGAGTAGTGTCAGTCAATTTAAGCATTTTCTGCGACGAGTTATATTGCAAAATGAGCGAAGCTAGCCGATTTTACCATAGGGGGTCTGATTCCGCCACGAGGGCCGATTTTACCATAGGAATGCCTAGAGGAACTCCAGATATTGCTCTTAACGCTAGGGAATGCGCCGGGTGGGGCGCATTCTGCGCAAGAGCTCATCCATGAGCTTGCCCTACTGGTCTTGCCCACTGACTTGCTCTTGCGCAGAATGCGCCCCACCCGGCACGTTCTCTAGTACAAAACACGCAATGGAGATGTCAACACGTAGGTATTCAGCTTGGTAAGAGAATTTACAGATCCAATGATGGCGTGTGATGATATGTAGGCAGTAGATATTAAGCTATTTCACTACAATTCCTTTGTATCAAATAAAACCTTAACTTTCCAAGTCTTAAAGCAATTACAGAATTAAAAGGTAAACAGGGGAAAGCATAGGGAAAAAACAGGGCGAAAGTTATGACTCCACGTCCATTTTATTCTGCAAAGACTGAAATTACACTCAAAAATGCATTCAACAGGAAATGATGTATATGAGAGTTCAGTTTCCTAGAGCTTCACCAACCGAAGCCTTATTCCGGCACAAAGCACGGCATCTCTGAAAAGCCATTTCAGTTCTACGGTTGATCCACACCAGGCTATAATTCAAATTGACTCTATTCAAATCGTTTCCTAACTTCCTGCACACAGGAAATGCTAATGTGAATTTCAAGTAAGTTAGCAATAAGTATTTCCCCAATCACCTCGGAGGCGAAGTTCAGAAATGGAACAAGGGTAAGTACGTATTAATGGGGCCACAATCAATGTCTTGGATGATGGTGATGGAGTGATTAGTGACTGCAATAGGAAATAAGTGACACTTATAGAATGACTCATGATAGACTTTTTTCAATAAATGAGATTTGGGCTACATTAGGTTGAGTTCGTGACCACAAATAATGTCTTGGATGATAGTGATTGAATGATTAATGATTGCAATAGGAAGTATAACTCCTATGGAATGACGGTTTATAATAGACTATTTTCAACAAATGAGATTTGGACTACATTAAGTTGAGTTAAGGTATGTTCCCACCTGATCTTAAGGGGGTGATATTAAGGTATTACCCCCTAAAAGCCCATTGTCCCTTTGGGGGACAAATGCGTTTTCGGGCAGGTACCTACGGGTTGAAATTTTGTCATGATTCTTTGAAACTTTTTGAGAAGGTGAAGAATTGAGAGAGGTATGTGGCGGAAAAAAAAATTTGAAATCAGACCTTCGAGCGAGAAGTTATGCCATTTCTTGGAATGCGTGGGGAGAGAGGGCAGCAAAAAAAATTTGCAAAATTTTGAATTATTTTTTTAAATATTTTTTTTCTCATAGATTATATTTTTGTCTATCTGGAAAGATTTGATTCATTTCAATTGGATTTGTTATGAGGAAGTTATGGACATTCTTGTTTTTCGGGCAGTTAGAACATCTTCTTGAAAAATATAACTTGTAGGATTCATTTCGGAATGCAATTTTTGTAATTTTCAATTTTTTTTTTTTGTAATGGTTTAGTTTGCTTGCTAGAACAATCTCACAATTGGGATTAGTGCATTTTAATTCCATCAAAAATATATGAATATTTTAGATTTTCCTTCTATCTCGTACCTACTTCTACTTAACAATTTTTTAAAGAATGATAATTAAGTTTGTTTGTTGGTTGGTTGGTTTTCCCTAGAATCTCAACACAATTTTGTATTATGAAGATTTGAAGCTCAAAACGCTGTAGTGCAAAAATTTTAAGTTAAAAATGTTTAAAGTCAAAAAATCTGGTCCCGCAATGTGCTGAAAATCTTGTTTTTTCCACTTTAAACGGAGATATCTTGCAATCTGTGCGGTCAAAAATTCTGAAAAATTTTCCACACATTCTCATACTAGTTAGGTGTAAGATCCTATGGTTAAACGTGCAAAAAAAATATTTTTAATTTTTTTTTCACTCTTTGCTAAAAAAATGGCAGTTTTGGGTGTTT
Organism: Neckera pumila; assembly: GCA_963969595.1. Taxonomy (NCBI): domain Eukaryota; kingdom Viridiplantae; phylum Streptophyta; class Bryopsida; order Hypnales; family Neckeraceae; genus Neckera; species Neckera pumila. Next base: position 25,223,041 of record OZ018413.1, read on the forward strand.
TTTTGGCAGAAAAAAGACCTTGGGTCTTTAGGAGTTAAATGAGCTATAAATTGTAGTGCATTCCCACTTAAGAGCTTAGCTATCCATCGAACCTACATGGCAGCCGAGGCTGCATGGACTTGACAGTACACCTCCGGCCATTAATCATTTTTTTTTGTTGGCCCACCGCTGTAAAAGTAGTGCATAATAAGTACTTGGCTATCTTCTGAAAATGAAGATTTCAACACTTTTTAGCCACTCTCATGTAATGAGCTCTGGACAGCCCATTATAGAAGAACAGCGGCTGCTAAAGGCAAAAATTAGTGGGACTTGATGTGAGAATTTAAGTACATTGAAGGTTTTCAACAACCACCTCGAACTAATTTGAAAGTTATTGATGTGAGTTTTGGAAGATGCGTAGGTAATCTCTTTATACAAGTTGGGTGATGGAAGGTAGAACAACCCATGTGGGATATGTAAATTAGGATTAGTAGAAGCTCAACCGCTCATCACCTAGTTTAGTTAAAAGCAGGAATTATGTTAAAATGAGAACTTCAGACCTCATTCATGCATAGTAGAATAATTTTTTTAAAGAAAACTTGAACTAATAAAAGTTGGTAAATCAAGCTACCTTTCATTTACAAAAATCCGTTTGAGGTTTGGAGCCTCCAATCAAAAGTTATGAACAAAATTTGGAGCAAGGTTGAGAGGGACATTTTTTTTGACATTTTCAAACATCTTCTTTGAATTTTGTCCCTAACTTTTGATTGGAGGATACAAATTTCAAACGAATTTTTGGAGATGAAAGGTAGCTTGATTTAACATCTTTTCTTAGTTCAAAGTTTCTTAGAAAAAGTTATTCTACTATGCATAAATGAGGTCTGAAGGTCTACATTAAACACAATTCTTGCATTTTGACAATGAGTGGTCAACCTCTCATCTTCAAATTTTTCCATACCTTTTGAAGGTTCATGATGGGCAATGGATTTCATTATAAAAATGACCTCTCCACCAATTGTTTAGTAGATAAGGGTTGGCATTGAATTGCATAGAAATTGTTTCCAATATTTGGATTTTCTTTACAATCAATTTTCTTTTGATTTGGCAAGGTGGCTTGTTAATTTTCAAAATTCTAGAGTTTGAAATTTTGATTAATTTTTGTCAAGTGTGACCTCTGGCTATGGTAATTGGGTGTGCAAGGGGCTTGAAGTCCCTCAGAACAGCTGATGAAATACCTTACGAGCCCTGTGAAACCTGCACCTAATTAGAAAATAATTACAGTAGTTTCAAACCTGAACTCCCATTAAAAAATATTATTCCTTTATTATGTGCAGGTTTTATCTTTTAACACTTGTGGTTTGCAAACGCCAGGTGGGAATATACCTTTAGTAGCTACAATCAATGTCTTGGATGATGGGAATGGTTGGAGTCAATAGTCCCACCTTTTGAATGTAAGTACATCACAAAAAGTGACTTTTTGTAGGCCTCCATATTGTAGCTATATTTGGAAATATTGTGAGTGCTTTAGATGAGTAAGATAACCATTATAGAAACACTTTTGATTGGTTTTGAAGTACTTTAGAGATTCTTTTGGGCCAATTGGGCAACACACTTCAAAAATCATAACAAATTCATAAAATATCAATTGCACTCCCCATTTCTCACCTTTGTCTTTATGTAGAATAAAAATTTAAAAATCTTCAACAATGTCAACAAGGCAAATCAGTCATTCTACTTGTCATAGGCTGGATTACCTTAAACAAAACCAAAACAAATTACAAAATTATACAAGCAATCAATAATAAACCTCAAGAAAACAAACTGGAGAAACAAACCTCAAGAATGCTAGAAAGTTAATTTTGGAGCCAAATGAATGCTGCCAACTCCATCAACCAAAGTTTCACAATTCAATCTAGGCAAACCCTCTCTCGTATAAATATCATAGATGGAATTTGAAAGTTGTACCATAAATGAAGTTTAGAATGAAAAACACAATTTTATAATTTAAAGTTAAAAAACATTTTTTTTAAAAGCACAAATGAAATACACTCAATATAATTGCTTATATTGGATTATTATATACAAAGCTTGTAATTGCAATAATTCTTTTAAGTTTTTGGATTTTTTCAAAAAATTTAAAACAAAGTAAAAGCAAAACTTGTTAAGTTTCATTTTCTTAGTTTAAATTGAACACCCAAAATGATTACTTCAAAAGTTACAATTAAGGTTGACCAAGGCACATCCACTTTTTGGATGTGCGGACCTTCAGGGGTTAATTACCTTAATCCCTAAATGACAAAGTGTTCGTTCAACGTACGCAAATTTGGCTACACGGTCATAGGCTCCGTTCTTTAGGGGTTAAAATCATTCATGAAGATTCTGCTAGTTATGGGCCAAGCACCAAACTTGCATTAAAGCAAACTCTAGCTAATCTGAATGCCATGGAAGCCAAACTTGAGAAAATGTGAAGAGAATGGCTAATTGTTATACCACACTAATTTCAGAAGACTTCTGGGGTACACTGCTTGTACTTCCAAAACCAAATTGAAGGCCGCTATTTTCAACAATTTAAGCTTCTCAGCCGATACTGGAGAAGAGCTAAAGTAGAACCACTCATTCCCGATCAGAGGCCTAGTCGCGATCAAATGTAAAGATGTTGTTCATTTTAAAACTTAAATGTTCTTATACCGTAGATAACTTATTGTTTGGATCAACAAATCATAAGCTATCTATGGTATAAAAACATTTAAGTTCTAAAATGAGTAGCATCTTTACATTTTATTGCAATTAGGTCCTTGATCGGGAATGGGTGGTTCTACCTTAATTTACATCAAACAGAAATACAAGCATACAGATTTGGAATTTAAGGAAATTATCTATTGCCAGTGATTTTTTTTTATCAAATAGTGTGAATTCTATATGAAAATTTGAAGTTGAACATTATAGACTACCATAAGTATTACTACTGTACAGTAGCCCGATTTCTATTATCAGTGCATGCTCCTATATATTGTGCATTGACTTATTATATCCATCAAGTGTGCAACTAAATCAACCACGCAAATGATATAAGATAACTACACCTAAAATCGCACATTACAAGAGAATGGGGTGTTTTAAGTGAGTTTTTAACTATAGTCCTAGACATAAGGTTTAAGTAGTGACCTTTAAGGCAATTTTCAGCAAAATTTGACTTAAAACACATGTATTTCTAATAAAATTTTGCTGAAAATTGCTTTAAAGGTCACTACACTAAAAACTATATTTAGTGTTAGATTGCATTTAGTGTAGTTACCAGCCTACCCCACCTTGTCCCATCCAACACTAAATCTAAAGTTTAGAGTAATTAATGTAGTGTTAGACTTGAATGCGCCACCTTCCCCTTCTCTTCCTTGGTCTTCCCTTCCAATCGGACTTTGTTTGCCTCTCTTGCCCGTCGCATTGACCCCTCCTGATCGTCTCTTGTGTGAACTCCATTGCTCTCCTCTCTCCCGTGAACTCCGTTGCTCTCCTCCTCGCAATCCAGCAAGTGAGCAATTTTTTTTGGAGGGGAGGGGTATACTCCGCCCGTTCCCACCTCCCGTGTTGTTTGAATCTCTCTGCCTATTCCCGCCTCCCGATCTGCCTATAGCTCCTACCTCCCCACTGCTCCCCAGCTCACCACGCCTCCTGATTCAGCTCACGCCTCCCGATTGGACCAACTTGATCATCATCACCTGGATGGTTTAAGATGAAATCATGCATGGCATCCGCGGGCTCTACATCCGCACGGTTACTGCATTTCCAGAGCATTTTCGTGCTCAAAGGAGTGCCAACCTTGTTCGGGCTTCTCGTTGGTGGGCTCAACGTCAACAATTTTGCAATGAAGGAGAAGCAAATATACCATCTCTGCCAATTTCATGCGCTAGGGACCAGATGGGAGGGCAAAAACAACTCCACCCAAAGGCAAGTCCAGGTCGTGGTGTCAAGCAATTTGAATGGGTACTTTGGATCTACCCTAAGCTCCTGAATGCATTTGACCGATTTAGAAAAGTTGGAGTCAAATTCTCATCCAAATTGCTCACTGAATTAGCTATGTCGATCTTGATGGATCCTACCTCTCCATATACAGCCCAATCTCGTGATTCCAAGGACAATGTCCTACTCACGTCAAAGTTGATCCCAAGTTGGGTTCAACAATTTATGCATGTGCACAATATTGTTTTGATGTCACAACGTGGACGTCTGACTTGTAGTCCCGAGAAGGAACTACAAATCGAAATGGCGACAGCTTACCATCTTGGTATGCTGCATAGGGGATTTCAAACCAATGTTTTTGATGAAAATCTGATGGAAAACATTGATGAAACTCATTTTGTCATGAATTTATACAATGGTCAAACGTTGGGATTTAGGGGGGACACCAGTGTCAAGTACGCCGAAGTGATTTCCGGTAGAGACTCTATGACCATGGTCATTAGAATCTCTGGAGGGCGTCGATCTATGATTGAAGCCCCCATGCTCATTTTTACCAATTCCAAGAGTAATTATCCTATTCGAGGCCTGGAAGACAATATTCCAGGGGTATACTACAGGACTAGACCTAAAGGCTGGATGGACCAAGCCCTTTTTGTGGAATTCTTTGCTGCACTCCAAGCCTTCCAAGCCGATGTTCATGGCCGCACAAAAGTCATTTGGGTGGACAATTGTGGCGGCCATAACATGACCCTGGCCTTAACGGCTGTTTTGGAAGCAAAACAGGCCAGTCTTAGGTATTTACCACCTTGTTCGACACATTTGTGTCAACCAGCAGACACATTTATCATCTCCAAGGTCAAGAACACTTGGACCAAGCGATGGGAAGCGAAGAAGGTTGAGCTCATTGCAAACAATGCTTGGCAAAATACTCCTCGAGCTGATGGACAGTGGTCAAGAAAACTCACAAATCCGGAAAAAACATTTTTTCTACAACTGGCTGCAAATAGCGTTGAAGATGTGAATAAAGAGGTAGATTGTGATAATATGTCATATGCTAGGAAAGCTATGATTAAATCAGGTATGGCTTTTAGTGTTGATGGCACTTGGAGTGTCAATCAACTCTTTCCACATCTGCAGGAAATTATAGCCAAGCATGAACCATACTTCCAAGGCCAACAAGTTCCAGCCCAAGTATGAAATCTGTATTTTTTTTATTATATCTAAATATGATTTTTTTTTCTTATTTGATGTTCAAAGACTTCCTTCATTACAAATATTTTTCACATTTTCTACTCCTTCTATCATTTTCCTTGTCTTCAATCTTTTCCTTTGCAAATTCATTTTTTTTAATATGTTCTAACACTAAATGTAAATAGTTTCGGATTTCAGATTTACCATAGAGTATATTTAGTGTTAAAAATTACATTTAGTGTTACTTACTTTAGTAGGCTTAATGATATTTAGTGTCATGGTTTGTAAATAGTGTTGCTAACACTAAATATAGTTTTTAGTGTACTTAAAATCTTATGTCTAGGAGTATACTTAAAACACCCCATTTTCTTGTAGTGGCACGCTTCCTAAAATTGCAGAGTGGATATTCTTGTCTAAAATGTATATCTACTATTCATATGACTCTATGATCTGTTTTGGATCCACCTATTCTTAGCACTTTGGAAATTCGTAATTTATTCACACGGTGTCCAAAAAATGCATTCTAAGAGAATCTAGAATCCCCTTTTGACTACCAATGAGACCCCACAATTTTTTTTCTTCAATATAATAGTGAAAACCATCCTGAATCATGCTGAATTGCTTAACTGTGTGATTTAAGGTCAATTACCTTAGGCAAGCTTCTATTGGTAACAAGGGCTTTAATCAGTAGGTGATGGAAATAGAACCCTAACAATTATAGCTAGGTCAGTTCTCACTCTGGACTGAGAATGTGCGCTAGCTAAGGAGATTGCCTTGTTAGCTGTAGTCCCTAGCTGTTCAACAATGAATCATTGATCTTAGAAGATCTTAGAAGACCAATGGTGCGAAATGTTTCGAGAGTCACTTCAGAGTGTTGCAGTGGGGCTGCTGTTAACAGCGGAGCGTATAACCCGCTCATGACATGACACACCAGTCGAATCCAGCATCCCTACCAAGAACGCGCGGTATCACCAATACTCAGCAGCAGATTACTTATCACTCCTTGTACGTAAGCCAGCCTTCGATGCATCATGAGCATTCAAAAAGATTGAAATAATCCGCCACCAAAAAAGATAAAATTGCCGCGGCACTGGTTCTTAACAGAATGAACCGAAATAATGGAAAAACGCCACAGTCTCTTGCAGAATTAAAAAAAAAGAAAACAAAACGGAACACGTAAGAGATCGAGCACGTACCACCAGTATCAAGTGGTAAGAAACGCTTCGTTCCTGCAGCTTGCACTGCGCGCGGCGATGACCCCGTCACTCGCTTTCATTGATCGAGGAGATCCGGAGCTGTGTCGCTTCTCACTGAAGATGCATGATCTAATGTTAGTATATTCCAATTGGAATCGATCCACAACTGCAGATATTCTCAAAATCACGTCCCACCTCGATCGATACCAGTAACGGAGATGTGTCGATCGTGTTTAACAACCGGAGCCGCTCCAACACGGAAATGCTGACAGCCGCTGCCATCGTCACTCATGCATTTAATTTCAAGATATAAATTACAGCATCATTCCAGTCCCAGCTAGCTAGAGCCCCTGCCAGAGTCATGTCATTTTCAAGCAACCTCTGGCAACAACGTACACGGATGAATTGAGCAAGTAAATCAGTTACCTGCGGCTGCAAACCTTCGTCAATCAAAAAAATGTAAAACCTTGACGTCGAGCTACAACGTACACAATCCTAAACCAAAACTCCACCCTTTCCTCCACAAGGGCACCGCTGTCTCTGGACATCGTTTAAGCAAATTCTAAGCAATGGACAACTGCAGAACAATCCCAGAGTTGCCATTGTTAACCAGCCTAAACCATTCCTCCTTGGAGACTGGGATCCTTGGATCTGTGGGAGTGAATTTAGTTTAATCTGCACATCAAGTCATTGACTAGACAGGAAGTTGCAATGTTGGTGTCATTGGTTGATTGGAAAGTTGCCATGCTGGGGCTCTTGCTTTGGGGGGAGCAAGAAGGACTCAGTCCCCAACATTGGTTAATAATGTTACATGGTCTTAAATATAATGTGGGCCATAGTGGTACATATTCAAGATAAGATAAGATAATAGTTGCTAAGTTACTTTTGAAGTTTCTAAAAACAAAGTGAAAGATTAATGTTATTTAGTTAGCCCCCCCAAAATTGGGGATGTTTGAGCATAATTAGATCTTATTTTCTTGATTAGCTCTTGTAAGAAGTATAATTATTCATTTGTATTTTTTTTTCATAGATTATATTTTTGCCTATCTAAAAAGCTTTGATTCATTTCATTTGGTGATGATTGTCATCGTTGAAATGAAAGAACTACGGATACAAATCATCATGGTATTGATGTGTAATTTTCTTCATGTCATTTTGAAGTGTGAAAAAAATGATATGAAGATGTGAAGTGACAACCCAAACCTTTTCCGTTCTCCAAAAATTCACCAAAAATTGCATATTTGATCATCTTTTGATGAAATCGCATTTGTTGATTCAACAAAAAAAATTAACATCTAGGTCTCTTTGTTATTCATAGACTGTTAGTGAGGTTTACATTTTGAATTTTTAACAAATGTAGTCGCAAAAGCCATGTAGTGACCTTATGGTCCTTTAGGGATTAATGTACAGTCAGCTACATGGACCTTACAAATTTTTGCATCCTACTTAAATTTAGTCAACTTCAAGAGGCCGGTGTATGCTAAATAATAAACGGATTTCAAATTGTAAATTGTGTGGGAATCACACTCAAGTCTACTTTATCATCATTGCAAATACACTCATGTAATTGAAACTCATACAAAAAGTTTGATGTTTTCTATACAATATCTATCATCTAGTGTTGCCACCATTTGTGAAAATTACAACTAGTATTTAATGATCCATATCATAAATGAGCCTTCACAATTGCTTTAGAGATACTTGATCTTGTACCACTTGAATTGCTTGTATGATTTCTTACTTGTTTTTCACCCACTGCAAAAGATCTTTAACTATCTTCTAAAGGTTCTCTATCAAATAGTACACAGTGTATGAAAGACATCCAAATTGTTGTATGATTTTAAATTATTCATTTTTCATTTGTTATGGAATTGAAGTACATTTCATTGCAATTCCAATGCAATTTGCGGTTTCAAAATCGGATCATTTTTGAGCATACTAAAGCTTCTTGAGGTTGATGAACTTTTTAGTGAAATATGACTGAAAAATTCATAAGGTTCCTATAGCTGACTGTACTTTGACATTAACATAAAAATAGAAGGCAATTGAGCACAACAGGGAGGCATATAAAAAGGACCCAATAGATTTAATACAAATCTATGATCTCTAATGTTTTTTTCAACCTGTGTTTATATTAGTGAATCATTATTTTCTTATCAACTTTATATAAATAAAAAGATAATGTTGTTTTTGCACTAAGGCTTGTTGTGTTTCCAATGACAACCACTTTGTAAAGTTGATATTTAAAAAGATTGAATTTCAAAATTCATGAAATCTTTGCACCTAAAACTTTATAATATTATAATTTAAAACTTTGTAACATTATAATTTGGACATTTACAATTTAATATTCTAAATTTTTTCATTTAATCATTTGAAAAATTGTTATTTTTTATTATATAATATCTTAAATTTCAAATTAATTAAATTCAAAAAGTCTTTCTATTTGATTCTACCCAACCTTGAAGTGCTCTTGATCACTACATTGATTTTATGAAAGTAACACTATTCATAAAATAATTAATTTAATATGGTTTGAATTCTTTTTTTCTTTTTTTCTTGATAATACAATCAATCCTCTCATTATGCAAATTCCCTACTTGCATAAATAATCATAGTTCTTTATTTGCATATTATCGTACCTGGAGGTCACCTTCAGCATAGATTAAACAAATAATTAATTAAAGTCCAAAATGCACTTTGGCACTTTAAAACACTTTTTTTAGGAATTTTGCACTTAAGTAAAAAATATTGTAATTTTCGGCAACCACCTCTCAATGCTCTCATACATTTGAAGTCACTTTTGTTGTGAGTGGAAAAAGAATTAGAAGCTTAACCACTCATACCCAGTTAAATCAAAAGCAAGAATTATGTTCAATGTAGAAATTTAGACTTCATTTTGACATAGTAAAATAACTTTTTCAAATAAAAATTGAACTAAAAAAAGTTAGGAAATCAAGATAAATTTCATCTCCAAAAATTCGTTTGAGATTTTGAATTCCAATCGAAAGTTTTGGACAAAATTCAGAAAGGGGTTGGAAAAACATTTTCTTTGACATTTTCAAACATCTTTTCTAAATTTTGTCCATAACTTTTGATTGGCCGGAGATTCAAAATCTCCAACGTTTTTTAAAAATAAAATTTAGCTTGATTTACCAACTTTTCTTAATTCAAAGTTTTTTGTAAAAATTTATTCTACTAAGTGTGAGCTTCCAATTCGTCACTTAAGACTCATAGAGTTGTTTTTTTCAAACCTTGCAATTTAAGTTATAAAAATAATGCAAAAAGTCCCCCCAAAAGTGTAAAATCAGATTAGGTCTGTTACATATCAATGTAGTACTTGGTCAAGAATAGGCTTTTATCTCTAGAATATCCCTAAATCCCATTTGTAAATAGGTTTGATCCCCGGAGGTAGTGGAAGTTCAAAGATTTGAGGGATTTTACCCAAAATAGCCTAAATTATTGTGCATGTGGCTCTATCTGGCTAAATCGGTCCGAGTAAAGTCTAGGTAAGTCCATAGAAAGATTCCCAAAGATAGGTTTCAATTTTCCCATCCCATTGACAAAATAGTGGAAACCTCAACTGTTAGCATGTAGGAGTTATTTTCTCAAGATGGGTCAGCGGAGGAATTTGTGGCTTCTGGATTGTAATCTCGAGTCGAAAATATGCTAGGAAGTCAAGAGCAAAATTTGTTTGCCAAGATTCCCCCGTACGTAAAAGATTCAGATAATTAGAGGAGGTTGTTTTTGTCCTCCTTATCAAAATGTGTAAAGTAAAAGCATGAGTTTTCACATCTCTTGAGAAACTCCAAGAGAGGTACTCCAAAAAGTTTTGGATTTTTTGACTTGCAAAGCAATTTTTTTGAGATTTGGAGGTGATCTCCAAAAGTTAGAAAGTTAGATCAGCATAAAATCCAAAAATAGTGAAAATCCTAAAAGATAAGGTTGAAAATCTGAAGTGATAGGATTACCTAGGTTAAATGAGGGAGGTGGGTGCCTTGGGAAAGGTATAAAAGAGCACCCATTTCCCTCTCAAACCACCTCTACTCTTGTTTTGGGTCCATTGGGTCCAGGTTATGCTAGACTTTTTGGCATTTTTAGCTAAAAAAACTTAAACGGTGTTTTTGGAGCCCTTTAGGCTCCTCTGTTGTTCTATTTAAAGTTCTTGAAGGTCCTCGGGGGTCCTTCCAAGTTGTTGATGGTCTATTGTGTCATCTTTGCGAGTCTTTTGAATTATTGTTGTTATGTAGTGAGTCCTTTGAGTGTGGTATTAACTCTAAAGTACCCCCCCACCATACCTTGGCGATGCCGCTTTGGGGGCCTTGAGTGCAAGTGTCTGAGGGGAGCTAACCGAGAGGACATATTAATTCCTCTTCTTGTCTTTGTACTAACATCTGGTAGCCATTAAGAGATTCTTTGCAACATATTGAGCAAATTAACCTTTGTCTAACCTACCCGTGGTAGTTTGGAGTCCTCACCAAGACGGCAAAGCTTTGGCCCCAAGTGGTTTAAAGAGTTTGGTATTCTACTAGAAGGTCACCAAGATGGCAAAGCTTTGACTCTGGGGCTAAAAGCTTAAAACCAATGCGAACACAAAGAAATTGGGACCGCGGGAATTAAGCACTTAGTTAGATTTCCAAACATCCATTTAGAATGTGGGGAGCTTGTTTCCAGACATCTGATAGTCAAAATATCCCAGAGAAAAAAATTATGAACAAAAAAGGCCGCTTAAGACTCCGACAGCCTAAGGTATCTAATACCCCGGCAGCCCGAGACCCTAGCAGCTCAAGGCCTTACTAAGCCCGAGCAGCCCAAGGCCAGCTCGAGCCCAAGCAGTCCAGGCTGCCTAAGCTAGTCGCCCGAGCCTAGCAACCTAAAGCCACCCCGAGCCCACAGCTTGGGCCGTAGCACATTTCCAAGCTATTTTTTTCTATTTTTTTATTTCTTTTTAACCTCCCCTAAACAAAAAAAAACAATCCTAACAAAAAAAAGGGGACAAAAGGAGAGAAATATTAGAGGTAGAACTAGTTAGAAGTAGGCTAGATTAAAGGTAGAAATTGCACAAATGAAGTAGAAGTAGGATTAATTAAAGTAAGGAGTAGAGTAGGAATATTAAGAGCCGAAGTAGAAGAGGATTAGAAAGTAGATGTAGTACAAATTAGGGAGCAAAAACCACCACACAACACTCACGCCACACCATCACACATTTTCTCACGTTCCAACAAATCTAAAGTTCTCAATGAATACGCATTGTATTGTGGGGAAGAAGGGGAGAGAGATGGAGTTATAGAATTAAGAAGCAAGAGGATAGGGTTAGATAGGAAATCTCAAGGATTAGGTATTTATTGGATGTAAGTGGCCATTAAACCTTGTCTTGGGGAGCGAGCAAGGGTGGTTGGGGTCCATTAGCACTGTACAGGCATCAAGAGGATCAGTAAAAGAAAAGGAAAAAAAGAAGTAGAAAAAAAGAAAAAAAGAAGAGATAATAGAAAAAAAAAGAAGAAGAAGGGATAGTAGAAAAAATAAGAGAAGTAAGAGAGAAAAGAAGAAGGGAAAAGAGAGGGAGAGGGGCTAACTAGAGCCCTACAAAATTGTATTACAAATCGCCTTGTGTCCCTACAAAAGAAGTAAATTATCCAAGCACCCAAGCAAATAACTAGAGGAGTAAGATGGCAGAAGGAAGGAATCTCGATGACCTCATCAATGACCTTTAATTTGAAGTGGGTCACTAAACCCACTTTTTTCCAACTAACTTGCCTCAACTAGCACAATTAAATTAGGGCCAAGAACTAGAGTAGGTAAGACAAAAATACAGGTCATTTTTGAAGTTACTATCCTAAATTAGAAGGTTACAGGTTTCAAAAAATATAAAATATGTAGAAATCAAAGGTAAAACAAAGAAGTTACAAGTGGATGAAGTTTTGCTTAAGAATTGGATGAACAACACCTAGAATCATCTAAAAGGGATAGAATCTAAAATCTAAAAGGCAAGGATAACTTAGAAGATAAAGGTAGAAATAAAAGTCAAATAAAGAATCTAAATCAACGATAATTAGCGGATGAAGTTTAAAATGCCGATTATTGGTCAAACTTCATCCATCAGTAACTTTGAACAATAAAAGTCAATTTAGAATTGGAATAGTAATTTGGAAAGGTCAAAGTAACCTCATCAAAATACAAGGGTGAAACCAACCAAGATCAGTAAAAATCCAATGAATTCTTACGGTAGGATAATTTAGGATTAACCCCTAAAGCCTTGAACATGCTTTTTTGAGAACACAGCGTTTTTGGGCAGCTCACTACGAGCGGAGTTTTTAATTTTTTTCTTTGAAATTTTCACATAACATTTTCCTAAGGAGTAGCTTTAAGGCCCAACAATTTTCATAACTTTTGACTACAAGATTAAAAAGTTATTGTATGATATGTCATTTTCATTGCTCACCGGGCAATCCGGGCAGCAAAAAAACTTCTTTAAAAATCACTTTTTAAGAAAATAAAAAATTGAAATTGGTTCTTTAGATTTATATGTATGCGGGAAGCTTTGAATCATTCCATCTGGATTAACGAGTCAAAAGTTATGAGGATTCTTAGTTTGAGTGTAGTTATGGATTTTCAACTCTAAAATAAACTTTGAAGTCCTTTATTTAACTCAATTTTCAATATTTTTGAAAAAAGATAAAAACATTGGGTGTAGATTGTTTATTACAACATTATGACCGTTGAGATTGGCATTTTTCAATTCCATAAATAAATTGTTAACAATTTAGTGTTTTGAATCATTCTCTGCCTCTTCTTACTTACTATTATTTTCCTATATGTTGTACAATTCCAAATGATCTGAAAATTTTCAATCATGTAGCCAACTTGCCTTCAAGAATAAATTCAAAGAGTAACCACCATTTTGGACATTTTTTCATACAAATGTGACCTTGTGAAGGGCAGCTGCCCGTTTTTCCGCAGGGACAAAAAAAGGACTTTTGTCAATTTAAACGCTATTATCTTGCAATCCACATGGTGGAAAATTCTGAATTTTTTTTCACAGCTTCTTAAACAAATTTACTACAAGATCCTATGGTTACATGTGTCCAAAAATGCTTCTTTTCTAAAATTCGGCACTAGTATTAGAAATGGCAATCTTGGAGCGTTTTTGGTGAAAACATAGTCAAAAATCTTTAGGGGTTAACCCACACTCAGACCAGCAAGCGCGAGTGCTTTTGGACCTTTCGGGCAGAAGACTCAATGATGCAAGAGATTATGGAAAAATTGGCCAAAAATAACCGTGCGGATTGGAAGGGGCTTTGCTAGGTCAGTGCGGAGATGTATTTGTCAGAAAATTCAATATATAGATTTCCAATAATTTCCATCGAAAGTATCGAAAGTGTGGAGAAAAAACAAAAAAAGCTCTTCCGTCTTACTGTTGCGGTTGCTTCAAAGTTGCGGTTGCTTCAAAATTGCTCGCAGGTGGAGTGCTTGCATGGAGCACTCATAATTTTGGACAAGTGTGGAGAAAAAACTCAAGAATGACTTGCCAAAATTTGAGAAGCAACGATGCATTACAGAAAGCGCACAAAGAATCGGAAGGTGAGGAAACAAGACACAGACACTGGCTGTGACCGGGGAAGCTCCAAACTAGTTACCGGGAGCACAAGTCGTTGCAATTACTCGCAGGACTCCCTCAGCACTCACAACCTAAGCCCAATAGTAAGACACTGGCGAACGCCGGTCATAAAATGGAAACTGCCATGTCCGATTTTAGACCTCCGGCGAAACAATCGATTGAAACTGAAATTTTTTTTGCTCAAAACCATCGGAGACAACTGACTTGCATCCGCAACTGAACACTAAATTGGCTACCAAAAGTACTTCTTCGATTTCCTCCCTCTGAAAAGCGTGAGAACCCTCTGACTAATTCTCAGTGGCCAGTTTTGGGCCTATCGGGCGGTGAGCGTTTAATCAAGTGAATTAGAGTAAAACTTTAGCAAATAAAAATTTAGGAGTGGAAGTAAATAGGGGTAACTTAGGAGATCCCTGAACCAACTTGACCTCGGGTTATACTTGATTTACCTAAACAAAACGGAGGGATGAAGTTTGGAACAAAAATTGGATGAAGTCAGCGACATTCTAACTATTTAAGTTCAAATCAGGTATGTAGGTAGATAACCTCAAATTAGACCTTTCTTAAAAAACTTTAAGTCAATTTAAGAGTGAGAACCGCTAGAAAATTATGGATGAAGTTTGAAGTACCGATTAGCGATCAAACTTCATTTGTGCATAACTTTTGCAAGGAGTGTTAATTTTTGGTGACTTTTAGGTTTTTGGAAATGGCATGAAGCCTCCTAAGATGTAGGATTATTAAAATTAGATTGTAATGCAATTACTCCAAGATCCTTGTGGCCTAATTAATTAGGACACCTTGATCATTGTTCTTAGTAAATTAGGACTTTTGGGGTGTTTTGCAAAGTGGTTTGGATGTTTAGGTATTAAAAAATATCCATTGCTTGGAAATCACAATGGACCTATGCTTAGGCACCCACTTAGGATAGAGTTTTCATAGAAATCTAGACTCTGGTTGTGCACGTCTATTTACCAAGAGTGGATAATTAAACGCCTACACCATGCCAAATTGGTCTACTAAAATTTTACATTGAACTCAATTTCTAAATTTTGACAATGCCAATGGTAAGCTCTCATCTTTAAATTGTCACACATTCTTTGAAGATTCATGATGGACTATAGGATTCATTATAAAAATGACCTCTCCACCTATTATTTAGTGGACATGTATTGGCATAAAGATGTATTGGAATGTTTTCCGACATTTTGACTTTTTTTACAATTTAATTTTCCTTGGATTCAGCAAGGTGGCTTATTAATTTCCAAAACCATTTGGCTTAAATTTTTCAATTTTATCTTGCCAAAGGTGACCTCTGATTATGGTAACTCAGTAAGGACATAAAGTTTGTTGTAATTACCAATAATAGATATATTTGTGTCAGATTCTACAACAACCAATAGAGATTCAACATTTAGCAATCGATAAAGACACATCAACAACCAATAGAGACGCATCAACAACCGATAGAGATGCATCAACAACCGATGGAGTCGTTTGTGTCAAACTCTGCAACAATTAATGGAGACATAGCAACAACCGATGGAGCTGTTTGTGTTGACTTAGCAACAGTCAATAGAGTTGTGTGGAAGATTCTACAACAACCAAAGGAGACACAATAACAATCGATGAATCTATTTGTGTAGACTCAGTAACAACCAATAAAGACACAATAACAACCGATGGAGCTATTTATGGGACCACTTTGAGATTTTTTTAGATGAGCCACCAATCAAGTTGGGTGAAATAATTGACCTTTGGCACTTGAACTTCTTTATTTGTATATTGCTAAAAACTATTCCCTATCATTCCCATACAAGAAGAAAAATTTGACTATACATCTTGATAGCTTTTGAGATTTTTATGGTCTTTTGGTAGAAAAAGACTTTAACAACATCATGGTAGAAAAAGATTATACCATATTCAATGTGAATAGTTTTTAAAGGTTAGTCGAGTCAACAAGTTTTTAAATAAGAGAAGAAAACAATTGTTGTTGTATTTCTTAAAGCTAATATACATCAAGAGGCTTACTTATTTTGATTATCTGTTGAGGTGAAGAAAAAAAAATGGCATGAGTATTAGAAATTACATTTCTCATCTTAGAGATGGATTCTATGGTACACTGTAATATACCATCCTTTGATAATATTTCTCATTACAAACACACTTATTAATGAAAGCACATATTATTTTCCTCATATGAACCAATTTTATAATGTTTTCAAACTCAATACCGTATAACAATTTATTACATGTTCATATGATATTTTTTACAAAAGAAAACGAAGAGTTATCTTCATCATTCACAACTCAAAAAAAATAGAAAGACCTCATGTATACAATTTGAGCCTTCACAAAATGACAATGCAAAATTTCACTATTTTAATTTGCATGTTGTATGCATATTTTATAAAATTTGTAATTAAAGGGACAATGGAAAAAATCACAACTATTTGGAGCTTTGTTTCAAAATTTTGACTTTAGAGCAATTGTGTAGGAACTTATTATTTATCATGGATGATTAAATAATTTAGAATTTTTTTATTTTTATTTGAAATCAAAGACCCCGAACTAATTTAGAAAGCTCTTGAAATACAAATACTCCTAAACACTCCAAAATATAGGGGCTTGTTTTTACGTTGAAGTTTACTTACAACCCTTCACCGTCACCTACTTGCTTACAAATTAAATGTATATGCCATCATCCAAGTTTGCTTAAAATTAATTCATCTTTATCCACTCACTTGTATGTAACCACTATCTCAACCATCACCTACTTGCTCACAACTAGCTATACAAAGGATATCTTGTATTTACTTACACCTGTTCATCTCCACCACGGTCCAATTCCATCACTCATGCTTGCTTACAACATTGCATTTCTATCTACTTACTTTTACGTGACCATCTAGTTTCAACGTAATTGCTCACCAACCTCCATTTTTATCTATTCACTTGCACATGACCGTCAATTTCAATATAATTGCTCACCAACCTCCATATTTATCTATTCACTTGCACATGACCGTCAATTTCAATATAATTGCTCACCAACCTCCATCTCTCTCTATTCAGTTGTACGTAATCGTTAGTTTCAATCTAATTGCTCACCAACCCCCATCTCTTTCTACTCATTTGTACGTGACCATTAGTTTCAATCTAATTGCTTAGCGACCTCCATCTTTATTTATTCACTTGCAAGGTGCTCGTCAATCTCAACCATTATCTAATTGCTAACAACCATTTGCCATCTTGTACTCTTACAACTATTCATCTCCACCATTGCCCAATTCCAATCTACAAATTCTTCTTAATATCTCCATTGTTGTTGTAACATTTTCTGTCTTCATATCAATCCAAAAGATCCTTCGATTGTAGCAAATTGAGTATAACATTCACTTGATTGTCAAGAGTTCTATGAGAAAACTATACTAAATTTAGAAAATGGTAATTTTTGAATTTATAAAATCAGTTGAAACTATTTGCTCAGTTTTAGTTAATAAAGGAAAATTGAAAATAAAATTTCTTTTATAAAAATTAAGTAGACTATCAAATAAAACAAGTGAACTCAAAAGTATTGATTCAATAATATTTAAAAATAATCAATAAAAATTGATTGTACCAAATTCAGAAATTACCACTTTTCAAATTTCGCATAATTTCGTATAGAACTCTTGACAATCAAGTAAATTTTTTAAATTTAATGTTATACTCAGTTTGCTACAATCGAAGGATCTTTTGGATTGATATGAAGACAAAAAATGTTACAACAACATTGGAGATATTAAGAAGAATTTGTAGATTGGAATTGGGCAATGGTGGAGATGAATAGTTGTAAGAGTACAAGATGGCAAATGGTTGTTAGCAATTAGATAATGGTTGAGATTGACGGGCACCTTGCAAGTGAATAAATAAAGATGGAGGTTGCTAAACAATTAGATTGAAACTAATGGTCACGTACAACTCAATAGAGAGAGATGGAGGTTGGTGAGCAATTAGATTGAAACTAACGATTATGTACAACTGAATAGAGAGAGATGGAGGTTGGTGAGCAATTACGTTGAAACTAGATGGTCACGTAAAAGTAAGTAGATAGAAATGTAGTGTTGTAAGCAAGCATGAGTGATGGAATTGGACCGTGGTGGAGATGAACATGTGTAAGTAAATACAAGATATCCTTTGTATAGCTAGTTGTGAGCAAGTAGGTGATGGTTGAGATAATGGTTACATACAAGTGAGTGGATAAAGATGAATTAATTTTAAGCAAACTTGGATGATGGTATATACATTTAATTTGTAAGCAAGTGGGTGATGGTGAAAGATTATGAGCAAAGAGACAATGATAAAGGATTGTAGGCAATAGATGATGAGTCTACTTGATGGTTGCAAGCAAGCAAGTAGGTGACGGTGAAGGGTTGTGAGTAAACTTCAACGTAAAAACAAGCCCCTATATTTTGGAGTGTTTAGGGTATTTGTATTTCAAGAGCTTTCTAAATTATTTTGGGGTCTTTGATTTCAAATATAGCTTTGCACATAAATAAGAAAACTAGATTCAATTCTTTTTGTTATAAATTTTGTGAGATATCCCAAACTGCCTTTGTTGAGA
The DNA here is from genome assembly GCA_963969595.1 of Neckera pumila. NCBI lineage: Eukaryota > Viridiplantae > Streptophyta > Bryopsida > Hypnales > Neckeraceae > Neckera > Neckera pumila. The sequence goes on from OZ018413.1 coordinate 25,241,582, forward strand.
ACAAACTGTTAAAACAACAATAGTTTGTCAGTTATATTTTTGATTCACATGAAAATTATTGTGTCTAAAACTACTATTGATGTAATCTTGTGTTGTATTGAAAATATCAAAAAATAAAATCCCACTTGCAATTGGATGACCAAAAATAATTCTGTTGTTGATTGGTCCTTTAGGAGTTAATTATAAGTTAGACAACTACAAAACATTTTGCTTTAGCCACTCATTGTGGAAAACATCTTGACTAATTTAATCTTTCTTTTATATTTTTAATTTTGTTCATTCTAAAGCCTTTTATTGAAGTTAGAGAAAAATTCAAGTTCTAAGCCTTTTTGATTGCCACAAAGATGAATAGAAGAGAACTAAAACAAAATAAAAAATCATGACTCAAAATTTTAAGGATAATGCTTGATTCCTATTTTCTTGCTTATAATTTGGCATACGCCTTAACCTCTAAAGGGCCAAGGCCCTTTTTCTGCCAATAAACACCCAAATCTACCATTTTTATAGCAAAGAATAAAAAAATTGAAAAATATATTTTATTTTGCCTATCTATCCATAGGATCTTACACCTAACTAGTATGGAAATGTGTGGAAAAAAATTCAGAATTTTTGACCCCATAGATTGCAAGATATTTGCGTTTAAAGTGAGAAAAATAAAATTTTCAGCACATTAATGTGGGACTAGATTTTATGACTTTGAACTTTTTTAACTTAAAATTTTTGCACCACAGAGTTTTGAGCTTTAAATTTTTATAGTAGAAAATTGGCTTGAGAATCTAGGGGGAAAAAATTATCCAACAAAAATAACTTTCATTACTAAAAAAATTGTTAAGTAGAAGTAGGTACGAGATAGAAGGAAAATCTAAAATATTAATATCTTTTATATGGAAATAAAAAGAACTAATCCCAATGGTGAGATTTTTCTAGCAAAAAAACTAAACCTTGTAGAACATTTTTTTTGAAAAGTTGTTAAAATTACATTCAGAATTGAATCCTACAAGTTATTTTTTTTCAGGAAGATGCTCTAAGTGCCCGAAAAACAATATTGTCCATAACTTTCTTATAAAAATCCAATTGAAATGAATCAAAGCTTTCCAATAGAAAAATATTTAACCTATGAGAAAAAAAAAAAAAAAAAAAAAAAAAATTGTGAATTTTTTTTACTTACCCTTGTCCCTTGTTTTGAGCTTGTTGGGCATAACATTTTTTCCTGGGCACCTAATAAAAAAAACTATATTTCCCCTGAAGGGACAATGGGCTTTTAGGGGTTAAAAAGGCAAAATAATCTAAATAATCATCTATTTTTTGACATCCTTCCATTTTCCATATACTTGCATCCGTAATTCTACAAAAAATTAATAAGTTTCAATCAAATCTAAACTACTTTTGTGTTTTTTGAAGGTATTTTGGAGATTTCAAATAGATTTTCTTATTATTTTTCCTATTATTGTGGTATTCATTTCAAAAACAAGTAAAACTTTAGCAACAATTCGCCAAATAGTTAATCAATTTTTAGAGACCATTCATAAATTTTAAATTATTATATTATCTTAAAGGGCTCCTAAATTCATTTATGGAAGGTGGATAGAGTGCAATCTACCCTTGGATCTTAAAAGGATACATTTCGCACATATCCTAATTCTTCTTGATTTTAACGTTAGTTGAATCCTACTTTAGTAGTGCGAATTATTTAAATTTTTATTTTATATGAACCAATTGTATAATGTTTCAATATTTGGAGAAATACAGAGTGTTATTTCAAATATTTGACTTTGGAGCAATTATAGGAGTTTATTCTATATTAACAATGATTTACTAATTAAAAAAATTTGAATTCATATTTGAAATCCAAGATTCCAAACAAAATTGGGAGCTCTTGGAATTACAATTAAGCACTCCAAAAAATAAGGGGTTTATTTTTACAATTTTTCCTAAAGGATGGGATGGGAATAGTCTTATTTCTTTTGGTAAAAGTGACTTTATCACTTCAATGAAAACCACCTTGCAGATTCTACACATGACAAAAGTGGATCATTCTTTATTCCACAACCTTGAAGATGCCTTTGAATTACCGTTGCAACCATATAGTAAATTAAGATAGCTACACTAATAATATCCAAATTATGGATGAGAATAGTCTCCCCAAAGACAAGCCCTAGGAACAACAATGGGAGGTTAAAGTATATGTTTTTCTTTTGACTATCTAAAATGCATTGTAACTTATTTTCAAAAAAGAATTGACTGAAGTACAAGTAAAATTGTCCTAATTTTCCCTTTCTTGCAAAAATGGTGAATCGAATAAATCTACATTTGTGTAATGATGTAAATCTGCGAATGGGTCATCCAACCTTACTCTAAAGCAAGACTTTCCTTTCTTGGCTAGGATGAATAGATACCTTTATTTTACCTGTATTTTATCCCTTGGAAAAACGCTAGAATTTTATTTTTCATGTGTGATAAAATTTGGAAACTTTGAATTCATATTTGGAATCAAAGCCCCTCCAATTAAGTAGAAGAGGTGAAAAAAATGACACAATTAATCCCTAAAGTTCTTTGACTATGTTTCACTTGAAGCATTCAAAAATCAAAATGGGCCGTTTTGATGGCAAATATCCTCCAAAAATAAAAAATGAAATTTTGTTGAATGTAACCATAAGATCTAGTGATAGACTACTTCACTATGTTGTAGTAAGAAAAAAAAGGAGGTTTTAATCGTATAGCATTAGATGATATTTGGGGGTCGCGGAGGGGCCGTTTCAGGCCTGTTCCTTGATCTGCCCAAATCCAGTGAACGCTGGTACGGGTGTGTCAGAAAACTTTTTTTCAAAAAAAAAATAAATAATAATTTTTTTTTTACCAAAATATCATTTTAAGCAAATTTTTTTTTTTTTTTTTTTTTCAAAAAGTGACGTGGCAGTCGCTCGACCACGTCAGCCAGCTGCTGCTGTGCGTTCCCAGACTGCGGGAACGCAACAGACAGTAGGGGAACTCACAGCCTTCTAAGACCCCCGAATCTCATGTAATGATTGTGAGATTATAGTATTTGAAGTTGAAAAAAAAGTTTTGGGGGGGCATCCAAATTTCAGGCACCTCTAATTTGGAAAAGCTTTTGTACAAGTTAATTCTACTTATATTCTTGAATATTTATTTTTATTTTTTATGATAAAATTGGGCACATTTTCAAAAAAATTTACAACATTTCAAATTGAAGAATATATACTAAAAAATTTCAATAGGGAAGTAGCTTCAAGAAAAGTGACTTACAAAGCCCTTTTTTCAACAATTTATGGTTTGCTTATACAATATCTTCTTTGAAATGTGAATGATAAAGTTTTAGATCTCAGCTAGCTCTAGAGGAGGAAAAATAAAAATAAAATTTGCCTAAAATATCAAACTTTGGCAAGCTTGATCAATTTGAGCCTTAGCTGAAGTGAAAGCAGCTGGGCATATTGGGCTTGGTATGGGAGAAGTTGAATTAGGGTTTACAAAGCCTTGATTCATCAAGAATCACTGACATAGGATCGCATTTTCTTTGATTTTAACCTCTAAAGGACCGGCGTGCGTTTTTTGGTTGTATAGAAATTTTGGGTAGGTACGTGTAACTAGAGATGTCCATAGTTTAGGCTGAAATTTTATTAGAATGTGGGTGCAAGGAATATCTTTCATATGCACCAAATTTCATGACATTTGGAAATATGAGTAAAAAGTTATGGCCTAATATGTTACTTTTTTTGTAATTGGGCAGTTTGGGCAGATAAGAAAAAAACACTTTTTTCAAAAATAAAAATTTGAAATTGGTTTTGTAGAGTTATATATGCAAGGAAAGCTTTGAATTATCTCATTATGATCAATGAATCAAAAGTTATGAGGATTTTTGTTTGCGGGCAGGTATGGATTTTCTACTCTAAAATATACTTTGAAGTCCTTTATCTTACTCAATTTTCAATGTTTTTTGAAAAAAATAAAATCATAGGATGTAGATTGCTTATTAAAACAATGCCACCATTGGAATTGGCAATTTTCAAATGTATAATTAATATCTAGACAATTTAGTATTTTGAATCATTTTCTACTATTATCTACTTACTATATTTTTCCTATATGTTGGACAATTTCTAATGAAGTGAAGTTTTTCAAGCATGTACCTAACTTGTCTAGGAAAAAGAATCCAAAGAATCCATCATTTTGGGCATTTTTTCATCAAAAAGTGAGCTTGTGAAGTGCAGCTACCTTATTTTCAGAGGGCCCAAAAAATTACTTTAATGAATTTGAATGCTTATATCTTGCAATCCACGCAGTGGAAAATTCTGAAATTTTTACCACATGTTCTTAAGTCAGCATACTACAGGATCCTATGGTTACATGTGTCAAAAAAGTTTTTTTTTTCAAAATTGGATACTTATACTAGAAATGGCAATTTTTGAGCATACTCAATGAAAACATAGTCATGGAACTGTAGGGGTTAAAGATGTTTCCTTTTTCCTCAACTTCAAATTCAAAGATGTTCCTTACTCTATGAACTAATATTTTAGAATATTCAACATTAAATTCCAAAGACATTAAAATGTAGGGCAATATTCTTCTGTAGCTTGTAAAGTCACATACATTGTGTGTTCTAAGATGAGCAGAGAAGATCACTATACAAGTGGGGTGGTAGGAGGTAAAACAACTCATGTAGGATATATAAATTAAAATTATAATGAGTTCAACCGCTCATAGTTAAGTGAAAAGTAGGAATTGTGTTCAAATTTGAATTTCAGGCCTCATTTGGGTACACTAGAATAATGTATTCTAAAAAAATTTGGACTAAAAAAAAACTAGTAAATCAAGCTAGTTTTCATCTTCAAAAAACCATTTGAGATTCAAATCTCCAATCAAAAGTTACGGACAAATTGCATAAAGGGGGTGGAAGGGACAGTTTTAAACATCCCCTTTGAATTTTGTCCATAACTTTTTGGGGCAGGCTCAACATCACAAACAGATTTTTAATATCAAATTTAGCTTGATTTCTCAACTTTGCTTTGTTTAAAATGTTTAAAAATAAGTTATTCTACTATGCCAAAATGATGCCTAAAATTCTACTTTAAACATAATTCCTACATTTTGACAATGAGTGGTCAAGCACTCATCTTCAAATTATCCCATATTCTTTGAGGAGTCATGGCAAACAATGGATTTGATTATATAAAAGACATCTCCACCCTTCATTCTTTTAAATGTCAAAGAAGCAATTGTTTCATTTAATCCCTAAAGTTCTATGCCTATGTTTTCATCAAAAAATGCTCAAAAATTGTCATTTTTAGTACAAGTACCCAATTTTTGAAAAACAACTTTTTTTGGCACATGTAACCATAGGATCTTGTAGTATGCTAACTACAGAACATGTGGTGGAAATTTCAGAAATTTCCATAACGTGGATTGCAAGATATAAGGTAGCCGCATCCATAACCATCACTATACCCATAACCATCACCTGTAAAATCTTAGAAAATCTATAGAAGTGAATAGATGTGATTACAATGATGTACTACATTTGAACATTTGATCCTAGTATTGGCATTAGGTGCATTTGGTCTTGGCTCTTTAAAAATTCACAACTTATTCTCACAATATCCAAATAATACATTTAAAAGTGCAAAAGCATTATTTTTCTCTTGCTAATAGGATCTTGTAATTTTCTAAATGTTTATTAATGATAATCATGTTCAAAACCCTTAATTTGATGGTTATGGGTGTTGCTACCTTAAGCATTCAAATTCACCATTTTTTTGGCCCTGCAGTAAACAGGTCAGTTGCACTTCACAAGCTCGTTTTTTGATGAAAAACTGTCCAAATTGATGGTGTTTCTCTGGATTCTTTTTCCTAGACAATTTGGCTATGTGCTTGAAAATTTTCACTTCATTTGGAATTGTCTAACATATAGGAAAAAAATTGTAAGTAGATAGTAGTAGAGAATGATGCAAAACACTAAATTGTCAAGAATTTAATTATAGAATTGAAAAATGCTAATGTTTGCAATGTTGTAATAAACAATTGACAGCCTAGGATTTTATTTTTTTCAAAAAATATGGAAAATTGAGTACGATAAAGGACTTCAAAGTTTATTTTAGAGTAGAGAATTCATAACTGCCCGCAAACTAAAAATCTTCACAACTTTTGACTCATTGATAAAAATGGGATGATTCAAAGCTTTCTATGTGTATATAACTCTAAAAAACCAATTTCAAACTTTTATTTTGAAAAAAGTGCTTTTTTTTTATTAGCCCAAATTGCCCAGTTATGAAAAAAAATAACATATTAGACCATAACTTTTGACTCACATTTTTATATGTCATGAAATTTAGTGCATATGAAAGATATTCCTTGTTCCCAACTTCTATTAAAATTTGGGTAAAAAATAGAGAGATCTCTAGTCACACGTACTTGTCCAAAATTTCTATATAGCCAAAAAACGCATGCCGGTCCTTTAGGGTTTTTTTTCCAATGGTAGTTGTGCAATGACAAATTGGTAATTGATTTAATTGTTTCTTTGAGCAATTTTTTTTTCTTCAAATGTGGCAATTAGGAGTAACCTCTCCATTAGGCCAAAGTAAGCCACAGAGCAACTTCCTCTCTGCCACCACCTCCTTGTAAATTTATTTGCATCAAATTTATTATTCTAAAAAAATGTCAAAGAAGTACCTTGGTTTGGGTAAGAGGCTGCCCAAGGCCTTGTTCAAGTTCTTCCGGGCATTGCAAATTTTGTTGTAGTGTAAAGTACCCTGCCCATACTGCCCCTTGTCAATGAAAAACGACATTTTTCCCTATAAGCCCTTATGAGCACATCCAATTGTAAATTTTTTTGGTAGAGCGGCAAGGTACTCTCCATCCCCACATCCAAAAAAAACTTGGAGGCAACATTTTAACCCCTAAAGGCCCAAGGCATTTTCTGGGTCCGAAACCACTAAAAACTGTCATTTCTGCTGCGATCACTCAAGAAACCAATTTTTTTTTTTTTTAGAACTTAACCGTAGGTTCTTGTACTTCACTTGTCTTAGATTATGTGGTAAAAATTCATGAAGTTTGACCGTACGGATTGGAAGGTATTAGCATTTGAAGCTGGAAAAAGAAGTTTTTTTGAATTGTGGTCTGCAATTTCAGATGACTTTGACGGCCATTTGTAGATTTTTTTGCTTTGCACACCTTTGAGTTAAATTTTTTTATATTGACCATTTGAGTTGAGAGTTGGAATTTTTTTTCTTCAAAATGCCGAAACTTGATTTTCACATATAAAAGAATTGTTAACTTGAAGTAGGTCCAAAATTGAATGAAACACTAAATCGTTAATAGCTCTTAGGTGGAATTAAAGCACCATAACTCCAACGGTGGAATTGTTCTTGCAAACAAACTTAACCTTGTTAAAATAAAAAAATTTAAATTATTTTAAAAGTGCATTCAAAAATGAACTCTATAAATTGTTTTTTTGAAATACATACTAAATTGCCCAAAAAACAAGATTGTCTATAACTTTCTCATTCTGAGTCCAAATAGAATGAATCAAAGCTTCAAATGTAGACAAAAACATGATATTTGAGAAAAAAAATTAAAAAAGAAATTCAATTTTCTACAGTTTTTTTTTTCTGCCCGGTGAGTTGTTTTTTTGACTTCGGGTGGCATAACTTTTGCTCCCGAGCACCGATTGAAATTTTTTTACATTTTTAGAAAGCTAATGTTGTTTTCTATCTTCAAAAAAAGTTTCAAAAAATCAAGCTAATATTTCAAGTTACACAAGCCTGCCCCAAATCCCAAATGTCCCTCGAGGGGACTTTGGGCCTTTAGGGGTTAAATCTACCCGTGGCTGGGAGAATGAGAGGTTCCATCCTCCCTAGCCCTCTTTCTTAGTCCTCATAACATTCATTTGTGAACCAACACTAGGAGGGAGGTGGTCGCTTTTGCTTCAATCAAAAGTAGGAGACCCTAGAATGGCAACTTCCTAGCTAGCCAATGACTCTCTTGCAACCTCCCACCCACCCAATGAAACTAGTGTTGCAACTTTACGCCATTGAACAATAGTTTGTAGATCAAACTAAATTCTTTCCCAAGCATCTAGGGAGGGATAATCCCAATCTCCAAGGGGGAATGATTTAAGCTGGTTAACAATGTTATCGATCAGGGAGGGATTATTCCAATCTCCAAGGGGGAATGATTTAGGCTGGTTAACAATGTTATCGCTCGCTCGCTCGGAGTCCTTCTCAATCTCAATCCTGAGTTCTTCCGTCTGCAGACTCTGCACGCTTGCCTGATGCCAAATTACCCCTGGCGTGCCTGTGCAGCTGTGCACCTCCACTTGTCCCGTCGTACAGTACAGCCCTGCCAAGTTATGGCCAATGCCGCACTCCACGACGACACCGACGGCTTAGAAAGTGAAGTTACGGCCTTTTGTGGAGCAAGCACTCACTCCGCCGTCACTGACTTAGTGTTAGCAGCTTCCACTACCTTTCCGATCTTCCCCACCCCCCTGACCACCTCTCCCTCTGCGTTCCTCTCTCTCTCTCTCCGTGCTGCATGGTGTGGCCCCATGTCTTGTCGGACACGACGACGACTGTCAGTGGACACAACGAAGCTTACCTTTCCGAAGCTAAGTTAAGCTTAGCTGGGCTGGGCTGGGTTGGGATGAGTTGCAGCCAGCCATGTTTGGGAAGCTAAGGCCGGAGGCCGTGCCGCCGTGGGCATCTGCTCAATTCTGCTCCCGCCGTCATCACAATTAACTAGCTTACTTTTGGAGTAATTAATTGCTGCTCACCGCTGCTGCTGCTGCTACCAGTCATGTTGGCTTGAATGTGCAAGCATCATCATTCCCTATCATTCCCTACCATCGTACACGCGTTCCCACAGATCTAGGTGCAGCCCTGCTCGGTTGGTTCTTCGGTTGGTCACGACGTCGGGGGTGCAATTGGCCAATTCGTTGGTCGAAAGGGTGTAATTGGTACTTCTCATGGCCAGGAACGACGCGGACAGCTCGGCGGCGGCATTATTGAGGTGCATTGAAGCCCACGACGAGGAGCTAGACAACATAATCCCCAGCGCGAGGCGTCACTGATGGCGCGGGACCCAGTAATTCGCGCGCTGCACGCCATTCGGGCGACCGGCCTCCGCACAGACCTTGCATGGGCGGTAAGTCACTCAATTGGGCGCGTCTTACACGGGATTGCCGACAATGCATTTATGCTGGCTGGCTGCACACATCGGTGTAATTGTTTAATTTCTCCAACTGTCTGCACACTGGTTCCAAGGAGTGTACATGATCGTGGCGATCGATCGAGGAGAGTAAAATGGATATTGATTAAGCTGATTGCTGGAATGCTGAGCAGGTGAAGAAGAGGAGGACCAATTCATCGGCTATGGCAGCGCGGGTACGTGGGGAAGATGCCTATTAGTAGATTGCAATTCAATTTCTTACATTTTTTTGATATCCGCTTTGAAGATGATTCTGGTTTCGCTCCCTGCTTGTGGAAGGAGGTTCACAGAGGAATCTTCACGATTCCAAGTGCTCCGTTGCAGAATGAGCTACTCGATGCATGTTCTTGCATTTTACGAGAACGTATTACGCACTGCCTTTGCCTTTGTAAGATGTAATACTTGAGCGCAACCCGAGTCGGGGAGAGGCTAGGACAGCGTGGACAGTGTGGCTGTCGCCGCATGCGTTGGTCCAGGTCGTGGTGGTTTCGTTGCACAGCCGGCCAGGCTCTCATGTCAGAGCGGAATAACGCATCACTTGCCTTGGAATTTATTTGCAGACTCAACTGGTCTTACCCAGGAGCGGCGGCCGCCCTTCTGCCAGTGGCACTTCGGCAGGCAGCTCGCACAACGAAGAACCCCGATGCCAAAGCTCGGAGGCTAGGCAGGAGCAGTTCAAATTCTACCGAAAAAGAAAAGTCTACTCGAGAAGGCAATTGCAACAACCATGCGTGCGGGAAGCAGCAGGAGCAGTAGTCGCACACACCTCATCAATACTACCAGAGGTAAACATTACTATTCTCACTTGAATGTTGAAAGAGTTATCTGCAATCCTGTGTAGCAAATGGGTCACTGGGGTAGCGCATGCATCTGGCAAGGGTTGGCACTCATCAGGTTGCAATAATTCCAACTTCCAAATGGCCTTGCACCCTAAGTAAAGTACCAATCCTCGCTAATTAAGCTGGGAAACAAAACTGGTAGAGTTTCTAGGGCACCATAGCCTGGTGCTAAATGGAAAACGCTGGAGGGGGCAGAAAAGAGCTTAGGGTAGTGCAGAGCGGCGATTCCAAGGTTCTCGTAGGGTTGTAGTACCAATTCGTTTCGCGTTTGATGCTTTGCACAGTATGATTGCGAGGTCAACTGCGATGATGGGCAGGATACTTCGACTACTTGTGCTACTACTACTGTCGTGGAGAAGAGCGAGGAGTCGGCCCCTTTATCAGCGTCACCGAAGGCATGGGAAGGGCAGCGTTCTACCAGGATGAAAAGAGATGTACCGTCTCCGCCAGTGTTGGCTGGAGTGGCAGGGACCATGAGGGAAGAGGATGAAACCAATAGCAATCAACCAGAAGCTGAAGCGTCTGACGCTACCGCAGACGTGGGTCGCCCACAACGGCGGAGGAAACTTAGAGAATTCATAGACTTTGTAAGCACCAGCACACCAGGTTTTGAGTGGTTAACATACTACCCGGGTGTACCATACCCGGGGGAGTATGAGCAGCTGGGAGAAGTAGAGGTGATTCCCACCGGCAGTGAAGGAGGCTCTTTGGACATTTTAGATAGTTCCGACAAGCCCTTTTCGTTGAAATTGCAAACTGACATTCAAAAGACTTCCAAGGCCCGGCGAATCTTGGTCGAGGATGCAATCTTTCACTCCATCCCAGGAGAAGTTGCGCCACAACATGTCCCGCCCGCTGCCGCCGCCGCTGCAAATCCCCCAACCTTGCCGAAGGAAGCGTCGTCGCCCTTGTGCCCGCAGACTCCTGAAAAGCTTCAGGAAAGCAATGGCGAATGCGAATTGGGTAATGGAACTTCTGCGACACCTAGTGAGAGCGCTGCTGCTGCTACAGACGACGAGAAGGACGGTTCCTGGACCGCATCTGGTATATTAACTCATTCCCTTCGCGGGTACTTACTTTTCAGATTCAGTGGCAAGCAATTTTCATGCGCATGAGTCTATCTGCTGCTGCGATCCAGGTGTTGATTTACGCTTGACTTGCTTTCTGTCTGAGTTGCTGATTTGAGAATCGGGTTTTTTCTAGACGTTGATTCCACGATGAACGCGCGTACACGCTTCTCCAAGGAACGCCTCACGTTCGAGCTCAAGATTTCTGGGCGCACTCCTGAGGGTTCTGGACTGGTACGTCTTCCAACCCATCTGTCTGATGTCACTCTCAAACTCCTCATGCTCTACATTGCCAATGGTGCTTTCCCAGAATTGTTGGAGCTTTGGCCATGGCGATAACCGCTGTTCACTCGACTTGTCTGCTTCATGGTTGGCATGTCGGCAATACTTTGTTCATTGCTTCTGAATGACTGTCTTGATGTTTGTGCTTGTGGTATAAAGCTCCAAAATGGATTTCCGGAATCAGTAACCTTCAAAGCGAATGTCAAGCTGAAAAAGAAAGCTCCTCGTCCCAAGGTGTGGAGGCCCGAAAAAACGAAAGTCGCAAAGCCCGCCAAGATTCCTAAGGCGACCATCAAACGAAAGGAGCGTAAGTCTTATGCATGTGTTTCTTGAGCAGTGAAGCGGAGTTTTGCATAGAGCGATTATTTATGTCCATCGGTATAGAACTGGAGGTACACATTGAATTTCCAAAGAACATCCAGGCATCTGTTCTGATTCTAGGGTATACTCATTGACCTCAAGTGCGTTACGACATGTGCAGATCGACCGGCCAGAGGAGCTTTTGAACACAACAACAATGCGAAAAGAGCAGAAGCAGTACACGAGCATTGCCTTCGGGCCACCGGATCTGCGGAGTTCGTGGAGCCTTCCTCGGGTCGAAAAGCACAGTCCAGTAAACGGCAACGGCAAAACGAGCGTGCAAAGCCGTCATGCAAAGCAGCAGATTTGAATTCGGTCCCCACAGCTGCTGAAGTGCCAGACATCTTCATGGCCATGGTTAGTGATCCGTGTACTACTGCAGTCGATTTCACAAGCTCCATGAAGATCGGAGGGTCACTTTCAGAACAGCGAGCAGAGTTGGGCTCCGCATTGGAGCAGCAGGAGCTGCGACTGCCGGGTCCAGGGGCTTTCGAGTTGACGATGGAGAAGGCCACCACCGAGTCGGATCCGCAACACGGAACTTCATCTGTGTACCGGTGCATACCCGATTTTGGAGGTGCTCTGGTGCCAGAAAGTTCTGACTGGATGGAAGAGCCTCCGACCACACCACGAGGAAATACGCTGGTCGTGCTCCCAGCTAATATGCCCTTTCAAAACTCTCCATCATTTGCGCCAAATGAGAATTCTTTTGGGGGTGGGGATAGCTCGGACAGTGGTGGCGAGCAAACAAGTCCTACGCCAGCACGGCGAAAGCGGTCCACTCTGACCCAGCGAACACGGCGCTCACTCCTGTCAGCGGTGGAATTAGCTGCTGGTGCTGGTGCTGTAGGGACTGATAATTCGTCAGAGGATGTTGCCCACGAGGACAATATTGCCAACCAGCTCGCCTGCTGGGGGCCAAGCCCTGCCTCTTCCTTCCCAGTGCCTTTACGGTCAAGGGAGAGTGATGCACAAGAGCCCCTTCAACTGGTGGTTTACGCCCAGAAGTCAAGTGACATGGTTGTGTATCAGGAGATGAGACCGAAATTCAAATACAAACCCCGGGTGAAGTTGGACCCGCTGACCATTAATACTTTCGAACGGTTGATGCTGCAAGGTGGTGAGGTGAAGGATGCCGACCATGCTGACGAGGATTGGGTCGAAGCAAGGAAGTTGTGGAGTGATCGCGCGCTCTATTTCAATGGTGTCATGCGCCAAGTGCAAGGTAGAACCCTCCGCCTGCGTCCAACTGTATTCTGACTTTGTCGAAGAGAGATTCCCGTGAGACGTCGCAGATAGATTAGCCATTGTGACTTGAATTCCCAAAGTCTAATGATTTCTCGTGGTTATGGACCTGATACTGGCATTGCAGGAGATCGTGCATTCTCCAAATGGCGGGGTTCGGTACTGGACTCCATAGTTGGGGTGTTCCTCACCCAGAATGTTTCAGATTTCCTATCCAGGCACGACCATATTCCTCATATCGAAGTAGATGCATTCTCAGACGTGCCAGAAACGATTGATTGAGATTTTCTGCTTGCAATGAATGCTTTTGTCTTTCCAGCACATAAGGAGCTTCTTCAGATTTGCAATAAAGTCACTATGCGAGTTTTTTTAGAATTGGATATCTTGCATATGTCAAATAATGATGATTAGTTGATGTGGTTTTGATTCAGCAATGCTTTCATGGCGTTGCGTGCACACTTTCCAGCTTGTGAGGATGCCAGAACTGGGATAGATGTTCCTACGGAGGAGCAATCATCAGTAATAGAGGAGATCACCCCAGGTGGATGCTCAGCAGGGACTAGTGCAGACATTGGTGTAGGCAGTCCACATATGGTAGGAGAGCTTGTTCCCACGGAGGGCTCGATGGAGTCGGCGGATGCAGGGGTCTATAATCAGCAAGAGAATGCATCTCGCATGCCCGATTCAGGAATTCGGGACGTTCAAGTGGCCACTGAGGTGTCCATGGAGCATACTCGTATGACGACACTCTTAGTCGAGTCACAGGGGGCAACGGTTGCCATTGGAAATTCGCCGTCTGGAGACGAAGCACAAAAAGACCCAGACCAGTCGGATCCTTGGAGCTTTTCTGGTGACGATAGGAGCGCGGAAACCCTTGACAGCCGCTTTGATATCAACGACCTTGTGATTGATCTGGGAGCATCGCATTTAGGGTCGTCTTCAGTCGCTCGAGGTGACTACTCGTCCTTGGAAGTGATCTGTACTCGTGCAGGAATTCCTGATGAGTCTGTATCAGCAACTGCTTGTGAGGAGAACACTCCAGTCACAGAAACCATTTCAGAAGTGCCTAGAGCTGCAAACTTAGTGCAAGGAAATCCCAGCGAGGCATGTCATTCTGGTACCCAAGCAGCTACCACAGACCATGGTGAGAAGCGCAATCACAATGACATGGCAGCTCAGCCTGACAAAGCATCGTCTTCGAAGAACCATTCGATGCTTGAAGATAAATTTCGATTCTCTGTGAATGACGATTCTTCGACACCAGATGGGACGGAGAAAGTGCTCGCAGCCGCCCTTCGTGCTATCTTGGGCAAGCAGAGGACAGGCCGAGAAGAAGCTGGCAAGGGCCAAAGGGTGCCTCTGAAAGCGTATAGACGTAAAATGCCCCGGAATAATAGGTATGTGGACATCAACAGATTCAAGACGAATCTCAGGTTGCTCTCAGGGGGAGAGCGTGCCAATTATGAGTTGAAAGTCCACTATAAGTTAAATTCAGAGCAGCAAGTAACGTGGGAGGCTCATCGAGCCGACGTTCTGTCCAATAAAGAATTCGAAAGGGATCCCTTCACAGCCGACTCTGTCCACTGGGAGGCAGTGCGACGTGCCGATGTGGCGGTGCTTGCCAATGTAATCAAGGAGCGGGGAATGAATAACATACTGAGTGGAAGAATCAAGGTAGCCAGACCTCTTGGTCTCTGATGCCATCTTTTCCATTTTGGCTGCTCGAGCAGCGAATTCGTAAATCACCTTCCATATGTGCTAACCTTTCTTATTTATATTTTTTCCGTTTTCTGGCAGTCACTGCTTGATAGGATTCATCGTGATCAGGATGGGAGCCTTGACCTTGAGTGGGTCCGGAAACTCTCTCCCATTAATGCTCAGTAAGCTTTCACTCCACCATGTTTGCAGTTTGTTTGCACTCCATTGAGAAAATTTCAGAATTGTCTCCTTGGGGTCATATCCAATCCTTTCTACACTTACTCTACGTGGTTTGATAATGCAGGAATTTTCTTACAAGCGTGCGTGGCTTGGGGATCAAAAGCGTTGAATGCATACGACTGCTCACTCTGCATCACCCCTCTTTTCCTGTACGCGAAAGTCCTTTGTTTGTTTTATAGAAATGAATGTAAAGTAGACTATTTCTCTAGTGCTGGTTCTATGGTGGAGTTTGCGGTCGTTCTATGCCTACTAGTTGAAGTAGGTCAAATTCGGGTTAATGAAATATGTGTTTTAAATGTAAAACTTGAGTTGCAGGAGTTGTTCACTGATCGTTAATGCAATATTTTGTTCGCCATAAGTTTTCTTTTCCGTAGCTGAAAATAGGGGACTTTGCTTTCTGCGCAGGTGGATGTGAATGTAGGCCGCATTGTGGTTCGCCTTGGGTGGGTGCCGTTGGAGCCTCTTCCTGAGGAAACACAGCTGCATCTCCTTGAAATGTAAGCTCGGAGCAATTGCCACCTCTTTGCAAGGAGTTCAGTGCGATTGTCAGGTTCCCTACCTGTTTCGTTGGCTGTTTGTTTCCTCTCTGACCTGGTTTCGTGTGTTCTCAGGTATCCTGTTCAAGAACAGATTCAGAAGTACATATGGCCTCGACTTTGCACACTTGACCAGCAGACATTGTAAGCATACACGTTTTTCCAACTGCAATCGTGAAGAGATATCTGTATGATTTGCAGCGCCTCGTTCGAACATTTGATTCCATGTGATTAAATTATTATATTAGATCTATGGAGTTCCTAATCAGTTTTTGTAACTTTTTGCAGGTATGAATTTCATTATCAACTGATCACTTTCGGAAAGGTTCTCTTCATTCACTACGAAGACTAAAAATGCAAACCCCTTTTTAATCATTTACATATTTGATACTTCTCAGAGATAACACTCTTTCAACATAGACATAGCGTTCAGCACCATTGAGACCATGCTGGTAAAGAGACTCTGCGTAGTCTCAGAAAATCATTAAGGAACTTTTGCCTGTGATGACTCCGCAAGTAGCTTAACGGATTATTTTGATGCAGGTATTTTGTACCAAAAGCAAACCGAACTGCAACGCTTGTCCCATGCGAAGTCAGTGCAAACATTACGAAAGCGCATTTTGTCGGTGCGAATCTACTTCATGCCTCCTCTTGCATATCATCGCTCCTTGTTGTAATGCATGGTGAGAGTTGGGACAAGGGAAATAGATTAATTGGGAGAGTTCTGTATGTAACTAAGACTGAAGAGTGGACGTTCTGGATTATACTTTCTCAGTTCAATGTCGACGAGCTAAAGAAGAGCAGCTTCCTTGCTGTTCCTTGGATGACATGATTTGCATTTGCGAAAACACAACTTGGACGAGGTTAAACAGTTTTCTCTCTCTAATGGCAGTGCGAGACCGCTTCTCAAGGGACCAGAAGATCCATCAAACGACTCAGAGCATGAGATTGCACCTTTGATGTCGAGACTTTCAATGCGGGCCCCCGTGGAAGAAAAGCGGAGTCTTTTGATGCTTGAAGGGAATGCTCGAGCCTCTAGAGGGGAATGTATACCTATTATTGAAGAGCCCAATTCCCCTGAATATGTAGAAGATATAGAAGATAACCCATTCACGATGAGTCGTACCGACGTCGGTACAGCCTATGTGGAACTCTCAGATGTAAATCCTGAATTCGAACCTTCAGCTTGTGGTGGTAGTGTACTCTATGTGGAGCTGAACGAGACGTCAACACAGAACGTGAGTGAAGAGACCAACATGGGATTTCCGATCAAGGGTGCAGGCCCGGAAAGTGAGGGCTGCATCGAAGATGCTGTGGAGGAATTAACCGTGAGGGTACTGGGCGAAGAGGTCTCTCATCCGCCATCTCAGGAGCTTGTACTGTTGCCACCTGAGGCTGCATCGTATCCTGCTCCCCTGCTCAAGAGTGTCCAACGCCTGCGGACTATTCACTACGTGTAAGTTTTCCATGCACAGAGGAACTTACTATTGCTATTTCGTTCCGTTGCGTAGGAGTTACTCCAAATATGGAGGTTTAGTGGCGTGCTATTCGATGAGGTTTTCTTGCGTTGACAAAATGGAATTTGGTTTATTTCATTTTGCAGCTATGAATTGCCGGACCACCACCCTCTTCTTGCAAAGGTAAGGCGCCTCCCTTCCAATGGAACTTGACAGTGGGTGCTTATTCAACATTCTGTTGCATATCAGGTGTTTTAGAAGTAATCTGCACATTTTTGTCCCGAAGGAAATCAGAGGCTTGAATACCATCTCTATCTAGTTTCCAGAGTTCTGACGGGTTGAAAATTGTGCTAATTTGAGCTTCTAAATTCGGTCGTCAAATGGGAGAAGATTGTTGGGACACCTTAGGGATATCCCAGTCCTTGACCACTTTTCTGAAATTTTCCACCTTTGATTATCTTCTGATGGTCACAAGATGCATGCAAGTTTCCTCTCGTTGCCTTTAGTTTCTTATGGTGATTCTGGGTGTGACTCAGATGGATAAGAGAGACCCTGATGATCCCTGCTTCTACCTTCTTGCCATCTGGAATTCAGGTAAAGCTCCAAATACGGTTTCTCGAGTGTGATATCTTTTTGGATTTTCCTTTTATTCGAGTTGCCCTTGTTGTTAATCACTCGAATTGACTGGTGAAGAGCAAGAACTGTTATTTAAGCATTACTGTGTTGGACGTAGACGAAGTGCCACAGGAAATGCCTAAAATCAGCGATGCCGATGCAAGCAACCCATTTGCTTGCTGCCAGTCCGGGGATGAATCTGTCTGGGGAACTTTACTTGTAAGATCATGGCCGCTACTGCCATTTGATTTGAGGTCCTTCCTTGCGAGGTTTATATATATAGATTTTCGTTTGTTCTTGTAAATATTTATGGTTATCAACTTACTAGAATGTTGCGAAATTAATTGCTTTCGCTACTCGAGCAGGTGCCATGCAGAACGGCAATGAAAGGATCCTTTCCTTTGAATGGAACATATTTCCAAGTCAATGAGGTACAATGTGATTTCCCTGTCGCAATTTGTCTCAACGTGGTCTTTTGCAGACAACAATTTATTAGATTGAAAAAATTGAGTTACGATGCTGAGCTCGAATTCGTCTGCAGGTATTTGCAGATCATGGGAGCAGTATTGCACCCATTGACGTCTCCCGAACGTTACTCTGGAACTTGAAGCGAAAATTTGTTTACTTTGGCACCTCTGTAACGAGCATATTCAAAGGTGAGTGAAAGCTCCCAAACGTCTCCAACTCTTGAAAGACTTGTCGCGTGACATCAGATGCGTCACTTTGGTGTTGCTTTCAATAATCTAGACGAAGGAAATTATTTACTGCTTTGAAAGACCAAGTGTTTAACTTTTATTGGTGTTGAAACCTGTAGATATGTCACAAGAAGAGATCCAGTGTTGCTTTAAGAAAGGTGAGCAAGTTCCCCAGATACTGGATTTGCTAACTTTAATGAGCCTGTCAACTTTAAACAAAAGATGTTGCATGTTTTGAGATTAGAAATTTGCAGAATCGATCTCTATAGTACAAGTCAATGAGTGCAAATAGTCTTGCAGGATATTTTCTGTGCCCTTGCCACGGTATGTGTGCGTCCTGCACAGACATACGGTTTGAATATTTTCTTTATGTTTGTTTCTACCAATAGAAGGGAGGCCGTTTTGGAGGCTGCAAACCTGGGGAATTTCTAGACATATCTAATTCGTTTTGTGATGTCTTGGGCACCATACAGGATACGTATGCGTGAGAGCATTTGATCAGGCTACCAGGCAACCCAAGCTTCTGGCTGCCAGGCTCCACCAATCCGGAGCCAAAATTGTAACAGCACGTGCCGTAGGACTGAAAGGAAGACGAGCCAGCAAATCCAAAGTGGCCTCGTGAAGATTGAATCCATGTCACGTGAATTCCTACCTTGCTCTTTGTGCAGCAACAGATTCCCGCATTTAGATGAGCATGCTCAGATAGTCACAAGTCAATAGTATTGACTTGAATACGTGAATACGTGTTTGCATTATTATCCAACACAAACCTTAAAATGCTAACGTGGAGCTTATTCATGAACCCGTTTCTGTGAAGAATCGACACCCAGGCTTGTCGATTATCGTAATTATCTATTTCATATTATATTTCCCAACCCAGTGGTGTATATTTTATACGTCGAATTATATGTATATGGAATGGTTCTACCACTACACGAGCTCAAATTGCATCTATATTTCCTCTTGTCCTCGACAGTGTTAACATGGTGCCATCTGCATGTCTCCGTTTGCAAAGGAGACATGACGCTCGAACTTAATAGAGTATGTGCCTGATGTGCTGCTGGACAATAGGAAATTTTTGAGGACCCACTACAATTTGTGTGAGCCCGTGAGGTGAGTCGCATCATTACCCCGGGGTAGCTTTTCTCTCAAACTGCATGTCCGTAGGTTACAAAGAACAACTCGCATAACTTGAAAGTGCCAACATGTTTCGTCTGGAGAAAGTCTGCCATATTGAGTCAGTTATGAAATTGGAGTCTTTGTTCCTGCTCCAAAATTCAAGTAAGGTAACTACACCTAAAATCGCACATTCCCTAAAATTGCATAGTGGATATTTTTGCCTAAAATGTACTCCCATTGTTCATATGACTCTATGATCGCTTTTGAATACACCTATTCTTAGCACTTTGGAAATTTGTAGTTTATTCATACAGTGTCCAAAAAATGCATTCTACAAGAATCTAGAATCCCCTTTTGACTACCAATGGGACCCTACAATTTTCTTTTTCAATATAATAGTCAAAACCATGTTGAATCATGCTCAGTTGCTTAACTATGCAATTTAAGGTGAGTTACCTTAGACGTTTGGTATTTATAACAAGGTATGCTTAACCGCTGAAGGACCCGGCTTCCATGACCAAGGTAGTCACCAAAATGCTCTGATTATTGGACAAACAGGTGCATTCTTTGGTTCTATAGAGAACAATGAAGTCATCTAACGAGTACTTTTGGTTTTGAGCGTCTCGATTATTAGACCAATAGGAGTATTCTTTGTTTCTAAAAAGTCATCCATCAGACACTTTTGGTCTTTAGCGTCCTTCAAGGGTTAATCAACAAAGTTACAATCTAAGATAGGATAGTCCATTGTGGTCCTCAGCATCTTGTTTTGTTTCTATAGAGAACAACATTTGAAGTCATCTAATAGATACTTTTGGTCTTGAGCATTATGATTATTGGACCAATAGAAACATTCTTTATTTCTACAGTGAACAATGAAGTCATCCATTGGACACTTTTGGTCTTTAGTGTCCTTCAAGGGTTAATCAACAAAGTCACAATCTATATTAAGATAGTCCATTGCGGTTTGTGTAGTCGTTGCACATTTTTAAAACTTCTTGATTTACAATTTTCTTCTTGCAAAAGTGACTAGCAAACCAACTGAAGGAGTATACTACATGTATTTTTTAGTCAACTCATTTTTGAAAAACAACAACATTATAGGGCATCAAAGTAGAAATCAACTTTACCTTGTAGATCTTAGGCCAGTTGCTTCCCTTTCGGATGATAATGTGATACTTTTGTTTTTCACACCTTTGCAATGACGGTCTAAAATCGTCCCTCAAGAGTGGGCAAAAATGAATGGTCTTTATACCATGTATAATAAGATAAAAATCTATAATTCTATTTATAGAATTTACAAAATCATCACTTTTTAGCCCACTTCTACATTAAGCATGTCATTATGTGGACCATAATAATATTTTGATGACATTGGGATGCAAGAAGAAAATTAAGTGTAGTTGAAAGTTTGCATTTGGTTTGGAGGCTATTTTTGGTCCGCATATCTTACAATATGTCTTAGATGTCCATGTAAACAAATTTCATCATAAAAAAGAATTTATCTAGCTACAAATAGTGTATGCAATAGAGAAATTTGCATAGAAAAAACTGGACATGAGAATGGTTTAATATATCAAAATTAGGCAAGATGAAAATTAGTTTGAAATACCAAATCAATAAAATTCAATTGCACCAATTTATCCTATTTAACCTTCTAAAGTTCCAAGGTTCTTTTCCATGAAATTCCATCCAAATTGACATTTCTATTGCAAAGTACAAAAAAAACTAGAAATTATTCCTTTTTGCATATCTAATTGTAGGATCTTGCACTAGACTAGTTTCATAATTTCTAGAAGAAAATTTAAGAACTTTGACAATATGGATTGCAAGATATGTGTGTTTTAAGTGAAGAAAATAGGATTTTTTTACACCTTCTTTGACTTGTTTTTAAGTATTTTTCTACATCTTTTTAAATTAAAATTTTGGCACTACAATTATTGAATTAAAAAAATTTATGTTGAATAATGGAGTTGAAAGTCTAGAATCTTTTTTAAACACTTCATTTTTATTCTTTAAAGCTTGCTAGGTTGAAGTAAATATGAGATTGAAGGATTACTTTAATCATTAATAGTTCTAAGATGGAATTCAAACACCATAATTTCAACAGTGAGATTGTTCTAGCAAGCAAATTAAATTATGTCAATTTTTCTTGAAATTGTGAAAATGAAGTTCTATAAATAATTTTAAATGAATCCTATAAATTATTTTTCACGAAGATGCTTAATGATTGCTCAAAAAACAAGATTGTCCATAGCCTTTTTCATTGGTAGACCAAATAGAATGAATCAAAATTTTTCATGTAAACAAAAGAATTTTCTATGAGAAATAAAATTTGAAAATTTTGTTTAGACTTTTTGTGATTTTTTTTGTGTTGCCTGACGTACTTGTTTTGGCTTAAGGTGGCATGATTTTTGCTCTTGGGCAGCAATTCAAATAAATGTTATATTCTTAGAAAGCTAATGTATTTTCCTATCTTTAGGTTAAGTTTAAAAAAACCACAATAAAAATTGAGACCATAGGAGCCTATCCAAAATCCATTTTGGAACCACTAGGACTTTAGGGACTAAAAAGCATATGTCACTTTAGTGTACAAACATTATACCACTTGTAATATACTTAAATTATTGCAAGTTGAAATATTATTATTATATTAATTTTTGTCAATTTTTTTGTAGTAATACTAAATTTGATCCCTCCAATAATAGTACAATTCACTATAGCTTGTTTTAATGCCTAGTATATCTTGAAGGATTTTTACATAGACTTTCTAAAATCTTTCATTAGCTAAATGCAAGAAGTCGGTCCCCACATCAACTTACACTAGTAAGTCCATAAAGATTTATTAATGATAAAAATAATGAAGGACCAAAAATATTAACCAAGGTTCAATATATAAATGAAAATATGAGACAGAAAATTGCATATTTTTAAATAGAGTTTGATTTTTCTTAGGTTTGTCGTTCCAATGAGGTTTTTTCACTAACTTTTTAGGGGATCAAGCCAACCAACATGAGCCATGTTTCATCATGTGATTGTTTGGAACTTCTTGAAAATTTATGTAGAAATTGAATTTAGACATAATTATTCAAATGATTCAAGGTTATAATATTTTTATTAATACAATATAAAAAACACTTTTGAAGAACACTATAGTTATTTTCTTGGTCTATTTCCACTTTACAACATGCATGATGAATTGATGACCAATTCTTTTTTAAATTATTCTTGAGAAATATTTTTTCAGCTTGTCCAAATTCTTTTGAGACAATCTAATTTCTCAATTAGTTACGGTAATTTTTAAAGTATATGAATATGTACCTTAGAGTCACTATTATGGCTGTAGAAACATTTTCCTTCTTGAAAAGATAGTTAGCTTTTGCTCTGGAAGCTACTCCTACATAAAATGACATATTTTTAGAATTTTGGATTTCTTTGATTCTCTAAACTCAATAGAAACATGCATCATTTGTTTCTTCTTGCTTTTGTCCTCTAAATCTTCTATTGTAGTATTTTGAGAATAGTCTCCAAAACCAAAATAAACTAGAATATATAAACCCAAAAAATAAGCTCATTAGATTCGAGATGAAAAAACAAGTTGCAAACTGCTTGTTTTGATTTGTGTGCTATTGATTATTACACTTCTTTACTTTTGATGACAACATTGCTTTGCTTTTGATGACAACATTTGTTTACTTCTAATGACATCAATCTTTACAACTACTTATCAAGGGACATCAATCTTTGCAACTAACTATCAGCAAAGAATTTTCCAATTGATTTCACTAGTGTGTAGAGGTGGAAGAATATTTCACTAGAAGAAAAAGAGGGTTTTTACAACTGCAAAAAGCAACTGGTTTTGAGTTGCATCGGATGTTTGCAATTGGTGAAATTTTGGAGGCCTCTAGTTGATGTGGACAACTTTTTTAGTTGCATTGTAGTTGCAAGGCAAAACAAATTGTTTCTCATTCGGTAGCTTACTTGGAACTTCATTGATACGCTTTATGATGTGGTTGCTTACGTGGTATTCACTGCCGCTTGAGGTCGGTAACTAAATTGCAACTTGTTTGTGACTTTATTGCAACTTTGATGCGATCAGTTTGTAACTTCATTTCAACTTACCTTCAACTACTTTGCAACTGCTTCAGGTATATGTGGGACTATGGGACAATGTAGCCGTAATCAGTTTGCGACTCATTTACAACATGTTTGCGACTAGGTTATAACTTCTCTACAACTTTTTTGATTACTTTATAGGTCCTATGCAACTTTTTTGCAACTTATTTGTGACTTGTGAATCATGTGTGCAACTTGTTTGCAACTACAATTTACCTCTTATGCATCTTAATGATACATTTGTGCAACTTATTTGCAAGTTGTAGTCGACCACATACAAGTGTCTTACAACTCATTTGCAATTGAAATCAACTAGTATACAACTCATTTGTGGCTCATAATGTCTTATACAACATGTCATACACAATATACCATGCATAGTACATCATACACCACATATGATACACCATACAAAATATACCATATATCATATAATACTCTCCACTTTGGACAATTATGTCAGGTAGCTTCAAAGGCCATTAATGTGATTATAGAGTGTTAAGATACGAGATATTTATACAAGTGGGGTGGTAGGAGGTATGACAAACAATATGGGATATATAAAACATAGGAATTATATCAAAGTAAAATTTCAGACTCCATTTAGGTATAGTAGACTCCCGAGTAGACTGTTTTTCTTTTAAAAACTTTGAACTACAAAAAGTTGGAAAAACAAACAAACCACTATCTCCAAAAATCCATTTAAGATTTCAAGTCTTTCATCAAAAGTTATAAACAAATTTTCAAAGAAAAATTAGAAAGAGTATTTTCTTTGACATTTTTCTTGCATCTTCTTTAAATTTCGTCCATCCTCATTGTATATGGCGAATATGAAAATATGTTATAAAATATTGTTTTCTTGATGATGCAAGGAAAGAAGGTTGAAAAGTAATATTCCATACATAAAAAAAAACTTGTGCTCGATAGAGATTTGTAGACACATTAGAAGTGTTTATCAACATCATTGTTTAAGCTTCTAGTTTGATTGCTCCATAGGATGTGCCTCCTCTTTTGACTATTCCATCTTTGATTAAAGCCATAGATTTATTTGTAGAAGACAGTCTCTTAGCATCTTTAAGATATTGAGACCTTTGTAACTCAAATACCATTTTATTGTTCTAAACTTTGAAACGGTCTTTGCACTATCCCTTAATTCAAAAAGAATTCATACACAAATGTATGCAGTTTTTTGTAGTTTATGAAAGAAAGAGGCAATTAGAAATGAAGTGTTGCATGACAGATTATAGATAAATTTATTATAAAACATGATAGCCATACTTCGGTGTTTTAAAGTGTGGTTTTGAAACAAAATGAACTTGATGTAGGGAAATGATACATTGCATCTTTTGCATCTCATGCAATAGAAGAATACATGGTGAACTTGTAGCCACACAATAGAAAAACAAGGTTGTTCAATTCTAATTGATAAACAACAAGTTCCACAGCATTTCAATTAACAACTTTAACTAATTGTTTTGTAGTCAAATTCTTGTTGTTTAATAGTTGTTTCCAAATTGTACTATAGTTGATCTGTACTAGTTTTCAATCATTTTGTAGTTGTTTTCTAGTCACTATGTGGTCATTTTTTAGTTGCCATCTTGTCATTTTTTAGTTGTATACTTGCATTATAGTTGTTTTTTAGTTGCGTGAGTAGATTTCTTGTAGTTGTTTTGTAGTTACAGATTAACTGAATTCTTGTAGTTGTTTTCAAGTTGATTTGTAGTTGCCATATTAGTTGTTTTCTAGTCAAACTCTAGTTGTTTCCTAGTTGAACTACAGTTGTTTTCTAGTGAAATTGTAATCAAATTTAGTTAATATGCAATTAGGCTTTGATAGAGTGGACTCCACAGAACGTAGAGTTGTCCACATCGACAACTCTAATGAATAGTGGATGTAGAATTCTTCACGTTCATTTTGAAGACTACTCTGTTACAATTCTATAATCCAGCATTTCATTCTACAACTACTCTGCAATTACAACAATGTACACATTGAAGTTGGTGCAAATAGAGAAATTATAGTTGCAGGATAGTTGTATAGGACACTTAGTTGCATATGAGTTGCATATGGCCGGTTGTGGTGGACACGTTTTTCTTCTAGTGTTTATTTGTAGCATTATGAGAGGTTGGTTGATCAAACAACAACAATGGATATAGAGTACTTGGTGTTTTGTAAAGTAATTAAGGATGACTTGGTAAAGTTTGACAGGTTTTGTTGTGACTTGCTTCTTCGCATCTTTTGTGACTCTCTAGTGGAGTTACTTATTAATTGTGAAGCTAATAATTGGCAAGCCTCACAAGTAGGTGGGCAATTTCTTCTCTAATTTTCTACGAGAGAAGGTACATAGCAAATGTAGTGATCTACATGCATTCTATTTAGAGGGGGCATTTTGATGCATGAGTGCAATGGGCTGTCAAAAGAGACCTGATGTCTCCTTGGTTCCAAAGAACCAAAATCATGAACCGGATTGACCATCCATTGTCATTGAGGCTGGAGTTTTAGAGAGCCTTGCTGCTTTGAAGAACGATGTGCATTTTTAAATCTTCAATAGTGGAGGTTTGACACATGTTGTAATGTTGATAGCTGTGGACATTCAACCAAAGATGATCATGATTGAGAGGTGGGAAAACAGACCGATTATTTGATTGAGAATGGTTCAATGTGTGACAATTGCACAAAAGGTGTTGTTTGTGCTCCATTGGATGCACCTTCGGATTTGATCTTTGACGTTGGCAACATGTCTAGGGGGTGTTGCTTATTGATTTCAGCTTTGATGCTAATGAACTTGTTGCTTTTTTTTGTAGAGTTTTGGAGAATGCTTGCTTGAAAAAGAAGATGTGACCATGTTCTTCAGACCATCCATAGTAAGGCATTTAAGAATTCAAATCTATGTATCAATGAACCTCTACATGACACTTTGAAGTTATTTGTTAGAAAAGATTGTGATAGCAACATGTCATGAACTTGTTTGTACTTTCAAATGCTTTGGAGTTGCCTTCTGCGGTCATCTTCCGCATTTTACATAAACTAAATTTAGGCCTTGAAAATGAGGTCTATTGCATTTGAGCTTTAGAAATCAAATGAAGCTTACTAAATCTAGTTTCTACACCATTTTGA
This sequence comes from Neckera pumila, assembly GCA_963969595.1. Taxonomy (NCBI): domain Eukaryota; kingdom Viridiplantae; phylum Streptophyta; class Bryopsida; order Hypnales; family Neckeraceae; genus Neckera; species Neckera pumila. The sequence continues at coordinate 25,268,181 of OZ018413.1, forward strand.
ATTTTTGAAAAACTTTGAAAATTGAGATTTTTTATTGGAGTTACAAGTTGGACATGTAGCAAAAAATGGTGTAACAAAAAATGCTAAATTTAGATACACAGATGATTTTGTTTATTATAATGTTCTTCAATGTAATTTACACCTGTGGTAAGGAAATCAGAATTTTTGAGTCCATTTTGTAATTGATTTGAATTTTCTTTCAATCACTTCAAAATATCATAGTAATTTCAAATTTTCCCCAAAAGTGAATGAAAATTTCAGGATTTGCAGTTGACACATGGCTTTGTCTACTTAACCCCTAAAGGACCAAGGTGATTTTCTTACCAAAAACCACTCAAAATTGTCATTTCTGTTGCAAAGAGAAAAGAGTTTAAATTTTTATTTTTTTTTGCATATCCAACTCTAAGATCTTGTACTTGACTAGTAAATGAATATGTAGAAGAAATTTCAGAAACTTTGACCACCTAGATTGCAAGATATATGCATTTACAGTGAAGAAAACAAATTTTTTTCCACCTTGTTTGACTAGATTTTTTTGGCTTTGAATCTTTTTAGTTCAAATTTTTTGCACTACTGATTTTGATTTTCTACTTATTTATATTAAGTAGAGTTGAGAATCTACCAAAAAAATTCAGGAAAAAAAGCATTTAATTTTCACTCATTAAAAAATTGTTAAGTAGAGGTGGGTTCAAGATTGAAGAAAAAACTAAATTGTTAATAGCTTTTAGATGGAATTGAATCACAACAATCTCAATGGTGAGATTGTTTTAGCAAGAAAATCTAACCTTGTCTAACAATTTTTTTTGAAAAATTCTAAAAAATGCATTCAAAAATGAATTCTATAAGTTAATTTTTCAAGAAGATGCTTAGATTGCCCAAAAAACTAAGATTGTCCATAACTTTCTCATTATTAGTCCAAATTGAATGAAACAAAGCTTTATATGTAGATAATACTATAGTCTTTGAGTCAAAAAATTGAAAAAAAATTATTTTGACTTTTTGTGATTTTTTTTGTGTTGCCCGCCGAACTCCATTTTGGCTTATTGTGCCATAACTTTTGCTCCAAGGCATCAATTAAAATAAAAATTATATATTCACAAAGCTCTTGCAAAAGTATACAACCTCAAAAAATCCCAAAAAATATTACTAAAAATTGAGATAGTAGGAACCTGCCCAAACCCAAATTGTCCCCCGAGGGAACAACCGGTCCTTTAGGGGTTAAAATATAAAATCAAATATTTACTTTATTTATAATGTCAAAATCAAATGTGACATGTAAATCATGATTCCATGGTCTGGGCCCAGGCATTTAGGATTAGTCGTCTTCTTCCTGAAGTTTTGGATCATTGAGAATGAGGAAAGTATAAATTTTTTTTTAAACCCAGAGTTTATTTCCAGAAAAACCAGAGAACAACGAGGAAAGTATTTTGGTTGTGGCCGCTGGTTTAGAGTTTCAGATGGGTAGCTTGTTTCATTCATTTTGATGACGAGTTGTTGATGTTTGTGGAAGCTTCTCCACACAACTTATACCACCAGGGTCATCATCATGGCCGGGGTGAACTGACCCCACTTGTCCCCGATTTTACCCTTGGGGAAAATGCTGAAATTTTTAATTTGCTGCACATGATAAAATTGTCACACATGATAAAATTTGCATGTTTAGAATTCATATTACCAACCAGAGCCCCCAATTTAGCTAGAAGAGGTATTGCAGATAAATTAATCAAGCACAAAACAGGGGATCTTTTTTTTACATGCACCCCTAGAATGACTTAGGGAGGACAAGTGAGGGGGGGTTCACCCCGGCCGGCCCATGGTCAAAGACCATAGAAGTTCTAATCTATCATGCTCGAAACATCAAATAGTTCTTATTTTCTCCAGCTAGGATGCACATCTGAGCTTGTTCTAGAGCTCAGATGCCCGAACTCATTGATTGCAGTTCACGTGGTATGGATGTTCTGGAGGGGTAAGTTTGTGGAAGTTGTTGATGAGTGTGCTTCCTTTTGTGTTTAGTTTGAAGACTGGTGAGCTCTTTCTACACAAATTTGAGGATATACTTCAAGCTTGTTGAGGCATTGGGTTGATCGTTTCTGTGGAAACTAGGTCTCTCTTGTCTAGGAATAGCAGAATAGTCGAGATAAATGTTTTTTTTTATGCACAATTTTCGCCAATTGGTTACAGCAAAAAGATGCTGGCTATTTTTTGTAAACAAAATTTTCATTTTTTGTGGTCAAAATAGCCATATCATTGGGTTTTTCTTAAGAACATTAACCCTTGAAGGCCTAAAGTCCCCTCGGGGGACACTTGGGATTTCGGAGAGGCTCGTCTGACCTGAAATTTTGGCCTAATTTTTTTGAAACTTTTTGTGAAGGTAGGAATCACATTAGCTTTCTAAGAAAATAATTTTTTTTCAATCGGTGCTTGGGAGCAAAAGTTATGCCACTTGAAGTCAAAAAAGCAACTTGCCAAGCAGAAAAGAAAAACTGTAAAAAATTGTATATTTTTCTTTTAATTTTTTTTCCTCATAGATCATATTTTTGTCTACATTTGAAGCTTTGATTCATTCTATTTGGACTCATAATGAGAAAGTTATAGACAATCTTGTTTTTCGGGCAATCTAGCATCTTCTTAAAAAAACCCTTATAGAATTCATTTTTGAATGCAATTTTCATATTTTTTCAAATTTTCTTAAAAAAAAAGTTAAGTTTGTTTGCAAGAACAATCCCACTGTTAGGATTATGGTGTTTTAATTCCACCTAAGAGCTATTAATGATTTAATGTTTCATTCAATTTTGGACCTACTTCTACTTAATAATTTTTTTATATGTGAAAATCAAGTTTTAACATTCTGAAATTTTTTACCCCAACTCTCAACTCAAATGTTCAACATAAAAAAATTTAACCCAAAGGTATGTGGTGCAAAAAATCTACAAATGGCTGTCAAAGTCATTTGAAAATGCAAGCCATAGTTTAAAAAAACCTTCTTTTTCCAACTTCAAATGCTAATATCTTCCAATCCGTACGGTCAAACTTCATGAAATTTTTACCACATAGTCTAAGACAAGTGAAGTACAAGATCCTACAATTAGATTCTAAATTTTTTTTTTTTTCGATTTCTTGAGTGCTAGCAGTAGAAATGGCAGTTTTCAATGGTTTTGGAGCCAAAAAATGCCTTGGGCCTTTAGGGGTTAACCAAATTTTACCTAAGTATCACCTAGTTTTCATATAGATATCACCAAGTATCACCCAAGTATCACATGAGTATTAAAGAAACAATTGGCTCCTTCTCCAAAATGAAAAAAAAAACACTGGTCGAGATGAAATGCAATGCTCACAATCAAACAACCTCAAAAAGCATCAAAATCTCCACATTTGTGTGGCCAAATTTTCCACAATCAACTCAAAAGATCACCAGACCAGTTGAGGGCATGCTGGATGAGAAGCAAGGCACAAAGACCATGGGTAACCGGTTATGGACAGTACATTCACGGTGACTACTAGACAACGAACATGAGTGGGTATCTCACAACCGGGAAGACACACATAAGGGAGGCACCCTGTTTCTGATCACTTAAGGAGTTACAAGTATCTGCAAGGTGGGTTTCTTCACTGGGGAAATTTTCCCATGTACAAAAATACAGTTTGGAAGGGTTTCATAATTTTTCAGATTTTTTTCTTCAAAACAGAGTTTACCATGAATTTTTCAACAGAAGATTCTATTCCTCCCATACTAGTCATATAGGGTTTGCTGTTTCCGACCGTGGCCTTAAAACAAAATCAACCAAAGGTTGGTTGTAATATTGAGAGACTTGTAGCCAATCATAATGAGCCACAACTGCATTAGGAACTACGCCATAATTAATCATTCTTCATCTATTGCTAATCGGAAAGAGAATAGCCTACTATGTGTGTGTGAGATTAGGAATGGGTTGCTTCCTTTACTCATCCTTGCACGGTATCACAAGCATTGTATCCACAAATCCACGTGGGTGTAAACAGACGGGACTAGCCTCAACTGGCACCTTGTTTACCGCACCTTGAAGGCATAATAGATGAGCTCTAGATTGTACACTTTTCCAATAGCACCCCTTGTGCATGGAGACAACTCCTTGTTGCTCCGTAATTGCTTGACGTTGGTCACTAGGGTTAGGGCCTCCTTGTGAGTCAAGCAGGCAAAAGAAGCACTATTGTAGAAGACCAGAAGATCTCAATTACTAATTGTTTTATTGGCCTTGTCGGGCGGAAAAGGAGGACATCAATTTCTCCCCACCCACCGGGTCTACATATCAATGCAATTGCCCCAACAGACCCTGCAACTCTCCCTGCAAAGTTTGTCCGCCTAACTCATATGAAAAGAGGCCCCACCGATGACTCACATTGTGAAAACTTAAAGATGCTCCGTCTGCAAACTCGCTCGTTCTTTTTCATCCCACCCAAATCAAAAAGCAAAACATTCTTAACCACAATTTTCTACTTATGACTTAATTATGAGCCGTTGAGCTCCTACTTACCTAATTTATTTATTTACTTTTCTATTTCATGGCAAGTATGGAGTATATAACTAACATGATATTGTAAGCTATGATGGTAAAAAATCTATACTAATTCCATCCCACAAAGTGATACGTACAAGGATAAATTTTGTGTTTTTGAGAATAAAAGTAAAAAAAAAGTCCCCTATTTTGTGCCGTTTCTAGGGTACATTGAAGACTTCTCCTTGCTAATTTGGGATCTCCGAAAACAAATATGAATTCAGGATTTGAAAAAAACAAATTTGTAACAAATAAAAAATCCTTGCATTTTTCTTGTGATAAATCCACCCTGCTGGTCCCATGGTCCCACTTTGTGAGATGTGTTTAATGTCCCCCAATCAAAAATATTTATAAATCGCGCAATAATCATTGGACAAAGCTCCGATCTTCCAGGTAAGACCATCTGCAATGCAACCGGCACCTTGCACAATATCGGCACTGTGGAGGGTGGACAAGGATTTTGATTTAAAACTGTGCTCCAATGCAATCGGTATGGAGACCTCCACGTTCACGGGCTCGGTATGGGCCCTCCTAGGATTGGCATATTTTGTCATTTTGCCAACCCTGGCAAATCTCTCGGCAAGTTGATTGATGGGAGTCATCATGACAAAAAGTGGTAGTAGCCAATGGATGCCAAGAAAAATTTATTGGTATGTGTACTATTCAACCTTCCTTGTTTCCATGAAAAGTCCTTTCTTTAATGTAGATTCTTTTCTTCCTTTCTTTTTATATTACCATAAAGTCCATTTGACGTTTGGATGCCGTCAGCCCTTGAGCCCGCGCATATGCCAGTTTCCTGTGGTGGGTGCTGGCGGCCCACGGTGGTTTTGGCCTGGCGTCTGGCGGATCTGGCCCTGGCGGAGTTGAGCACTGCCAGGCGCGTCGAGGCTTGTTTTTAACCCTGTGGAAGTTGCTTTTACCCTGCGCAAGTAAAGGGAGGTGATTTTGTAGCAGGTTGTTTGGAAATTTGTGAGGTTTGCAACTTCATCGCAACTTCTTGCTAATCTGCCTCCTCCAGGCAAGCTCCAGCATGCATCACAACAGTGTTTTATAATTAGCTAGGGTATTTGCATGTGATTTTGATTTTTCCAAGAATTGTTGTGCATGATTTAGGCTTCGCAAGTGAGGTTGGTATTGCAGTTCATTTTCGTTTGGATGATTTTGGTGCATGACTAAAGCTTCACAGGTGAGGTTTGTATTGCAATTGCTTTACGTGTGGAAAATTTTTTCTTGCATGATGACAATTCACATGTGATTTTCAGGTTGCAGGTGATCTTCTGTATATGGATTTATGAAGCACCCATTCCATCTCTGAAATTACTGTGAAATTGTTGCAAATTTCTTAAGAAAAAAGTGAAGAGAAGTCATATACCATACAAAATGTACTCAATAGAATCTGAAATTTTCATTGTAGATGTATTTACATTAGAATGCAAAGAAAACAAACTTTCCGTGTCTGCAATGTTTTGCTACAATGTCAACCAACTTTTGACCCTAAATCCTTAAAACTCAAGACAGGTGCACTCTCTTGGCCACAATGGAAATGAATATGAAAAAAATCAAAGACATAACTGTGAAGAGAGGTGGGAGGTGACGAAGAACAAGTTGTGAAAAAAAATATTGTAAGATTTTTGGGCTCTGGAATTTGGACGTCCTCTGACTTCTGAAATTCACCTGCTGTGGCAGGGCGTGGCAGGGCATGGCGGAGCTTCATGTGCGCAGCAAAGGCAGCGGAGCGTAAACTCGCCATCGAGTATCCCGGAGCAGCAAGTAACGACCCGCCACCTGTCCAGGCGGATGGCGGGTGGCGGGTGGAAAACTTGACATGTGCGCGGGCTCCTTGCCGTCGCATCCGGACTCTCTTTCTCTCTTCAGCTTATGCCCACCGTCTTCCCCAGTTCCGCTAAGTTAGCGTACGTGCTTGCGAGCTTCACCGATCGACAGCGATGCGGAACTGCGCAGATTCATCAGCGTACGTCACGGTCCAACTCCTTCGCAGGTTCGTCAATGACGCTTGCTCACTCGCTCGCGTCGTCAATTCTGCAATGGGACGGTGAGAAATGTGAAATTTCGAGCCACTGAAAGCTAGCGCCGGCCTTGCCGTATAAACGTCTATTCCTGGACTGGAAACGGACCAGCAGAAAATATACATGAGATTGATTGGGCTGCGTACGAATGCAAACGGCTCATCTTGGTAAGCTAGAATAGAAGCTTGATGTTTATGTTATTTAAGATGACAGGACTTAAGCACTTCTGCTTCCTACCATTCGAGGTGGTTTAATTTCAGCCTTTCAATCGAAATTGAGTGTGCAAGAATAGGGAAACCGAAACTGTCGGTAAGTACCGTAAGCAGCTCAGAGTGTTAAGACTGGGTTCTGGATACAAAGAATTATGAACTCTCTGCACAAACATAATATCCACAACTTTGGATTCTATTTTCTGTATAAGACGTACCAACGTACTAACTGTAACACCGAGAAAATGATGTACATAACTTCCTTCTCCTACTCTGTCGGCATCTTGATTTAGGGGGTATTAAGGGGATCAAAATAATTAAAGGGACCTTTCTTTAGAATCATGAGACAAGATGTACAACCCACGGTAGATATTTATATAGTGCAGAATGTTGATTAATTAGTATGGGTCCCCTTAATACCGCTATTCAGTGTAGAACCTTATTCCAGCATATACTGTATAGTAATTTTGCTTCCTCACAAACAGAACAAATTGACTAATTCTGTATTAGTGCCGGTCATGCGGTTGTCTTAGAACGCAACAATTGATCGAGACTAGCTGTTCTTGAGACCCCCGGCTAGCTTGAGACTGACTTATATTATTATAGAGAGCGCTGGATTGCATGATCTAGTAAAGCATAGGTCATGATCAGTTCATCGAGCGAGCTGCAGTGCGCTTCAGTAGCTAGAACCATTGCAGTACTGTAAGTGGAACCACCTGAATACTAATCTCATAGCCAAGTGAAAACAGGGTTCTGCATTGCACGATGTTTCGGAACCATGCATGTGTTGGGGTCTTTTATGTACAAGTCCATTCTGTCTCATGATGTCACAGTACAATTTATATGTACTCAATCGTGGCACTGTCTTGATACTGCCCATGCTGGATTCTCACTTCATATTACCAAGTCGTCAAAATTGTTATGAGTTGCGGATTTGCGAGACAACTTGAAGCTAGTTTCTGTTGCTAGCTGGCTAGCTCAACCACTTTGCAAAACTTTAGATCGAAGTGCTTGGAGGGTTTATATCTATTGTCCACCTGCCTTGATCTCGAAAACAATTTGTAACATCTGACTGTTTTGAATTCAGGTAGAGATTGCGGTCCTTTGCTGACGGTGGGCAAACGTGAAGTCATCTGCAACATCAATCGTCGTTCTCCACGTGGTGTGTGTGGCTGAATTCTCGCAGAAGAAAGCTAGCTCCAGGTACGAATATCCGTGACCGGGATGTACTCTGCAAGATCATAAATTTTTGGGATCCATCCAGCGCTCAGGGCAAGTTGTTTGTGGCCGAGACAATAATGACTGTAGTACAGAATTTGCCGTGAGTGAAGTATTCCTTGTTCACTTCTAACTGGTATTGCTGTTCAGTAACTGAAACGCAACTTTGGAGAGATCTCAAAATTGCATATTCTGCTAATTTAATACTACTCATATGAGATGGAGTACTGGATGTATGACACAAAAGATTCTGGTAAAGTTTTAGGTACTGGTAGCCAGGGAAAGTCACCGTTACGTACTGACTGCTCGACTGACTGCAGCTTGTGTGAATTTTCTCTTGTTTGTTGAAATCCATCGCTCTTGCGAAAGTTATTCTTGAAAACGAATGTGTAAAGTTCCCTATGCAGTAGAGTTTATGAAATGGAATCTGCCTGAAAATGTGTGGTAATGTGTTTTGAGTTCACGTGCCTGGCAATGACCGTTGATCAGTTTTCATTGCCTCCTTTTGAGTCACAATCCAGCTGGATTTTCGGAGAAGTGACAATTGTGTAATTTATTCTTGTGGGAAAATTGTTGTTGAACAGGCGTGGCTCACGTACTTCAAGGCAGGTGCTGCGAGACATCAGAAGTCAGCTTTCCAGAGATAGGAGCTTCGGAGTTTGGGACCACGAAGCTAGGTCCACCCCAACAAGGAAATCATTCTAGAATTTGGTACGTGTGGACCAAGCGCTCTACTGTATGTGCTTCACTTGAAATAATTTTGAAATAAGATTTCAAGAACGAGCTAGATGTTCAACTCAAGATTAATTCGTTGGGAATTAGCCCATTCGCTAATGCACAAGTGCACAACCTCTTCCCGAGTGAGTGGGACCCTAGTCTGCTTGATCGTACTCTTTTCGGGGGACTGCAGGCTTTCGCTTCAATTCAAAAAACGGAAGAAATACTTTCAATCGCAGTTGTAAGACACAAGGCATAAAATTAACACCATGAGAGAAGTGCAATTTGAGGCCGAGCTAGGGCGTCCTTCTACACTCTAGTACCCTACTCGCATTGGATGTTCTAGATGATAATTGCTGCAAGTTAACTGACATCATCCTGGACATCCCACTTATGCATACTTGACCTAAGTAATTAAATACAGTAAATCAATACATAAATAAACAAGGTTGTCCATAGCTGGACGCCTCTCCGATCCCATCCATCCAAGTCATGATTTTGTAGAAAAATATGGTGGTAATTGTCAAATTTCTCCCACATGGTAACCTCCTCTACTTCCCTTGTGATAGATTTGCCAGAAAATGCCCAGATCAGGGGTGTAAAGATGGAAAAGACTGTCTATCTCTCTGTTTGTGTGCGCTATAGTATTTGCTGATGATTTAGTTGAACGAATTGTGACTGCTTTAAGTGAGTTTTGACCTCTGAAAATCTGTCGGTAGTCAAGTTGTGAGTCAAACGGAGCCCAAACATAATTCTCACATTCAAGTGGTTTTTTTACAAACTCTAGAATTCTTTCATGTCTATACTATTCATGGCCGCCATGGCTACCATATCTTGAGCGGTACGTGTCAATTCCAATTCAATTCGGTTATAAACAAAACCGTGATACTGGTCGGTATTTTAGTCCATAATTTATTGTCAGTCTGTGTTTGACCGCCCATCTGTGCAACATATAAAAGAATTTCGTTGTCATGTAATAAGGACTGTACAACCTTAGATCCAACTAATTAGCAATGTAATTTGTTGTCTTTTGGTCTCTCCGTTTCCTGAGTATGTTTGCTTAAGAGGAAATTGTGGCTATGACCTTGCGTACGTGATAAGTTCTTCCCAAAGTTCTTCCTAGTGTATTCTCCGTTGATATCGACAAGCTTGAGGCTCTGTTTTCGGGATAACAGTATACGAGCAATGCATGACTTGCTTATTTTTTTGTCATGTCCGTAAGAGTGCTCCTCTTTGAGTGGGTTTTCTGTCAGTAGTAGGGGTCATTGTCGACTTTCGTTAGATGCACATTGCTTGTTTCTACGGGACAGGTTGATTACCTTAGTGCTTGTCTACGTGTGGCAAAAAGAGGGCCTCACCTCCCTTCTGTCACCAATCACGGCTGCCCTCTCACTTCTGAGAACCCTCGTTCTCATTCAAGGATAATTCAATACATGGAGGAATATTACGGTGTATGCATGTCGGACTAGGAGGAGGACCTCTGACTACCGCTGCTTGTAAGAACTATTATATATGAGCTGCTCTTGTTTCTGTTGATCACATTAGTAAAGGGGAGCCGCGAACTCGGAACTAGGCCGGCTAGGTGCTCGTTTTGCAGTGCGCAGCGACACTCTACCAACGGGGTGGTATTCCGAAGCACCAACATGTCCTTTTATTCTGCCAGGGCAGATGAGGTGCGGGATTAATGCTGCAACTCTTTAGTCTCTCATCACCAGTACATCTGCCACCACCCTAGTTTGATTTGTACGACTCCCTCCTCTTCTTTGGTCTTGTTCACCTCAAGTTCTGGTAATGAAGACATAGAAGTGCCTAGGTTTTACAAGGCGAGAACGAAGTACATTGTGCCGACAAAGTTGTGAATTTGTGGATCCTTCAAGCTCATTAAGTCCGATTGTGGTTGTTAATAACTGCTGCGTTCTGCAAACAGAAAATTTTTTATTGTTTTGATCGTCATTTGAAGTAGGGCCCCTGTAGTTACTTGCACTTGTCTTAGGGTTTCTTACGATGGCTCTTGGATCCAAGTGAACACTAAATCTAGGCGAGGTTTGAGAACCCGAGCCATCTCTACGTACGCAGTATATGGATGTTGGATTCAAATTTCACACTGATCGACAGTACACGACAATTCTGGTATTATATTACACTAGTAAATGAAATTGGGCTTGGAGCCAATATTGTTGCAGTATAGAGTGCAACTTGGAGATCCCTTATATCCTCTAGTCGATGAGAGGAGGTACTTTCTGTCCTTTATCCCATTAGTGGATGGTAGACTCTCATTTCCTTTCCAGTACCAAACTCAGTCCGTCGCGATTCGACTCCTGGTCAGTATTGTCAGAATGCGCTAGCTAGCCCCATTACAATTCACGCAAAGCTCCTCATGTGACTGCTTTGTGAATGTGTGAACCTGATGTAATGCCTCCCATTCTGCGTCAAGGTGCCAAGCCCCTTAACAGCTACGAGAATTTTTTTTTTCTTGTCCCGCTTACGTCTCTTTTGGAAGATATTGTGGTTGATATTCTGCAAGACTAAAAGCTTTTAATAGAGGACGACATCCGAAAGAATTTTCTAATCTGAATAACTGTTATGTACTTTATTGCAGACGTTTAGGAAAATGGGAATACAGTGAAGAGAAAACTTATTGTATGAATGGAGGAACGCCATGGTGATCAGCTTTCCATTTTGGAGAAGTAAAACTACCAACACGATTGTTGCCATGACTACCATCACTTTGCAGCTGTACTGTATCTCACACTTTTGATCAACTCCAGCAAGATACGGAAGATCATTTATATGAGTTGGTCGCAACCTCTTATGCACCACAATCGTGAAAATATGGAGCCAACAGATTTACTCCCGACACCCCACCGAGTTTTCTCTCCTCGCCCATTCAACTATTTTTGCAGTTGTGCAGAGAAAGTACTTGGACCAGTAATATTTAAACTACTCTTGCATGACACAAGACGAGACTACGACGCTTCCAGATTGCTTGAGACTTTTCATTCGGTGGAGGATATTAACAATCTTGGGCCTGTGGCCCGCACCATGCTGGTGCTCCACATTTCTGCGTGTAAAGCCTTGAAAACTCATGAAGAGCCCCTAGCATTAGCCCACCTACTGGCGCTTCAATGTGAAGTGGACAAGGTGCTAGAATTTGTAGCGGCGAATTGGTCCGGGAATAAGCAACAAGAATGGGGCGTTTGGTTTGATAAGTTGGCTAGCCGACAGTTCCCACATGCACAAGAAACCTGGAGTGCTTCAGCAACTTTGCAGTACATGGCGGCACCTGTACTGCTGCTGCCCCCCCTCTTAGATTCAAACTATGCCCAAACGCCTGCCTTCTCTGCCTTCCCAGAGTTTGATGAGTTGGTGGACGTCTGCCGCTTAACTCTACCAGGTTCTTGTCCAACTCGCACACCTGTTGTGCACTGCATGGGCATGCAACGATGTTGGCCGACTGTGGAAATTCAGCTTGCGCAGGCATCTTTAGGCATGTACACCACTCCAATGCTATATTCAGCTTTGGTCTACACACATGTAGCTATCCTCATTGCAACGGAAAATGTCATAAAACAAGTGACTCTCAGGGATGGTGTATTTGCACTTCGGATAAGTGATGGTCAATTGGTTGCAAGTGAAGAGTATTATTTAGTACATCGGCGTTGGGCAGCACTTACCGATGATGGAGATGCCTTAAGTGGTACATTGCAAATGCACTCTGCCGAAGTTAAGAATGCCAGTGACCAATTCTCATTTGCCAACTTCAGTGTCAAGCAGTTGATAGAGGGTGCACATGCATTATTGGATAGTGCAGTGTTTTTACAAAATGCATTGCAACATCTTGTAGTCCTTGGATCTTACAATCCAAAGGTCGTCGCATGTCCTGCTGGAATATATATGTATTATCGAAAAAGGGACCTGGTGCACCCAAGTGGCAGCTATAGTGCATTGAAAGTTCTGGAGAGACGGCTACACATGGATTACCTAGACATGACCATTTTGCATATCTTGTCCGAATCCCTGGCAGCAGGGGAGCTTTCGAGGAAGCATGTTTTTGCCGACGGTGACAAGGCTATCGCCTCATTGACTCTCTTGGATCCAGTGCATGCAGCGGGGTCATATCTATAGATCTGGCAGCTCGGGGGTTTCATCCATTCCGTGAGCTTCTAGACCCTGCGCTTTTGTCATTGGTGACATCCATCGCCTCATGGCGGATGAAAGGGGGTCTCTGGGAAGCTGGTGAGCACCTATTGACACAGGCCCCGTCCATCTCTGAGGTACAAGTTTGTTGGGTTGGCCCATTCATGCGGATCAGTGAACGGACAGAAATTTGCGGGGCTCTGCAACAACTCACCCGCGGTATGGCCAAAACCTCAATACGCAGGCTCTTGTTGGAGATCGGGTGCAGAGAACTCGAACATTTCAAGTCTAACACAAAAGCAGCCTGGTTAACTGGCGACAATCACAGTTCTACATGTGCGCGATGCTTATTGCAACCGGGTGAAAGAAGATCACAAGCACCAGATACATGGCTGACCCTAGTTCGAACTGATTATAGTTTCGATGCTATGTCAAACAACATAGAGCAATTGGCGCGGGGTGGGCTTGGCGAATTCTTAGTCATTGAGCCCACCAACACGAAGCCCACACTGGAAGGCAAGAAGACTCATTACAACCTTGTGGCACATGGGTTACTGGACCTCGATGAACGTACTGGGCCAGGTGCCAGGTGCGACTTGTGTGGACTTCCAGTCCATAGCTACCCCCTGGATTACGGAGGTGTCCATGGCACGTTGGTGCTGTCAAGGTCTACTATCGATAAGAATGGCGAGCATGCAAGCCACGACCTGCGATTGCTATCCAGCATTGAAGTGGGTGGTCGAAATGAGTGGTTGCACGACACTGGCATCCCAGTTAATCCCTTTTACCTTAATGCAAGCGATGCAGGTGCACGTAGAGATCCAAGAGAAGACGTCACTAGTGCTCTCTTCTAACTGTTGTTTCTGAAGGGTATCAACAGCTCCATAGCCAAGATATGATACTAGCTGTCTATAAAACTGGACTTCAAGGTTCTGCACACATCCATGAGTAGCTACATGCGACGAAGATGGGTGGATATGGTGAGGACAAAAGTGCAGGCAGTTTATGGATTCCTACATGATGTGTTTCTCGATATGTATCGAGGCGGTATATTGCATATGTCACGAAGTATCATGGGGATTGCGACAAGGACCACCACACTGCCAACCGTCATGTTTGGTCTAGGAAATGGTGATTTAGAAGGGTTTATAGGGGGACAACAGCCATTGAGTGCACAAATTACCTTACAAAAGACCAGAGCCATTACGCCCATTGAAACCATTAATGGAGATGTTTTGTCCATGGATGCTCCACTCATGGAACTATTGCCCGAGCAAAGACGGGTACCAAGCTTTCTGTCACGTCCGCTAGTGTACACACAATTGCCATCGTTGCGGATGATACTCGTGCTAGTCTTCCTATTGCCGTCCATCACCACAGTGGACACAGCCGTGACCCTGAACACATTCAACATTCTTGACTGGAATACCACAATTTGTAGCGTTGATACTTGCCACCATGTGGGGCTCAAGGACGTACTATTTGAACCAGTCATACAAAAGGCGATTGAGCTCCACATTGGAGTAGCCTTCGGAACCGGGCTTTCTATATGTCACTGGTTTTCGCAGTAGTGGCGGGTGCCGAAATCCTCATGGATTGGTCCATATCGAAATGACGAACAACAATCCCGAATATGGTAGCTGTAGTTGTGGGAGCTACGGCAGTGGCCACAGCAGAGCGCCGTGCCCAGGGACTGGCATCTACAAAATTGCGAGCACTCCATTGCCTGTTACAGATGCCGTATTATAGGTCCGGAATTGTGCACAACCATGGGTATGGTGACAATAGGATCACGCTCTTCCAAGAGTGCGACAACATATTTGTTGGTGGATGAAATCCATCCACATTCTCATCTAACTGTTTTCACTCTGCAGCCTATTAGTTTCGTGTTTCTTGTCGTAGGACTCATGCGAGATGTTTTATATGTCCCGGAATTGAAACGAAATCTTTTCTCGATTGGACTTGTATCGGAAAGAAATTTATCTTTCATTACCTTTCCAGGCCGATGTGAATTCACTACTCTTTCTGGTAAGAAAGTCTTGGAAGGTACTCGATTTCGGAAGTTATATCAATTGTCTATAACGGTCCTGCCTCCGAAACAGGTGGTGACATGTGAAGTTTTAGACTCTGCTCATGCTTTCACCAGTTCTTCAAACGACACATATTTTTCAACGGATCCGCTTATATCAGATTTACCTGCAGTGGATTCAGTGGATTCAGCACTTGTTGCTAGCTCTTCCAGTGCTCATGATGATCTTATTTTATGGCATGAGAGAATGGGACACGTGAATATTCCTCTTATGCATCAAATGAGTGCTAACGACAGCCTGCGTGATTTCAAATTGAAGAAGCCGGTTCATCTTCAGCACCCTTGCGAAGGCTGCATGCTTGGTAAACAACAGAAATCTTCTTACAAACATGATCCAAGTAAGCAAAGATCTACTATACCTGGTCAATTGATTCATGGGGATGTTTCAGGAAAGCAAAACAAGAATCCATCACTCAAAGGCTCCATGTATTACATATTGTACAAAGATGATGCCACTGCATATCGTTTCGTTCATTTTGCTGAGCAAAAGTCTGACGCTTTTCCATTCTTTAAGCGAGTTGTTAAACTAGTAAAGAAGGAGACAGGACATGATGTCCTTGCTATCCGAACTGATCAGGGCAAGGAGTTCGTAAATGACGGTTTTAACAAATACCTTGATGATATGAATATCAATCGTCAAACTAGTACAGTCTATACCCCGCAGCAGAACGGTTATATTGAACGAGACAATCGCACTGTGATGGAGATGGCACGGAGTCTTCTTCTTGCCAAGGATTTACCGAAGAAATTATGGGCTGAGGCTGTTAGCACTGCCGTATACTTGTTGAACAAGACGATTAACCATCAACTTGGTCATATCACTCCTTATGAAAAGTGGTTCAAGGAGAAACCTTCAGTCCAACATTTCAGGGTTTTTGGCTCTTTATCATGGGTTTTCGTGAACAAAGCACTGCGAACGAAATTAGACCCCAAAAGTGTGAAGATGTACTTTGTTGGCTATTCTTCTACAAGTCGAGCCTATCGATTCTGGGAACTAGTGACTGACAAGATCATTGAAAGTGCTGACTATACTATTGACGAGAAGTCTGGTAAATATCGCCCAAATTTTCCTCCCGATCCTGGCATTGAACTCTTTACTACCATTTCTATTGATTCATTTACACCAGAGATTGATCCTGTTATTCCATTTCAACATCCTATTGATGTTATCAGCAACACATCTAATGAAGGAATGGGAGATTTGAATAGCAGTGGGAGTTGCTCACAAATGACACCCAATACTGATCTTCCAAATTGTATGATTGATGATTCTCATCACTCATTACCAGCAGTGGGAGTTTCCTCAGACCCAATTGTGGTTCACTCTTCAGTAGTGGAACTTGATGATGCAAATGATGAACCTCTTAATTCAAAGTTCAGATCCATCCAAGAGCTATTAAACTGTACACCACGTCTTCCGGATTACCCTAACTTTCCTGAACTACCGGAAGAACCAGAACCTCCTGACTTATTTCGTATTGACCCCATGTATCCAAATGCTATTCGAATTTCCAATGCACTCATTGCATTAGTCGGAGAAGCGATACAAGAACCGCAGACTTATCACGAGGCGATCTCATCTGTTGACTCCACATCTTGGCAACAGAACTCTCGATTGTCAACAGGAGCTTCCTATTATGATCTACTGCGATAATCAAGCAGCTTTAGCTCTTGTTAAGAATCCTGAATACCATAAGCGGACAAAGCATGTGGACATGAAGTATTATGCAATCCGCACATACTATGAAGACAAGTTGCTTGACTTTACGTACATACACACCTCAGAGCAGATTGCTGATCTCTTTACCAAAGCTTTACCGAGGGACACATTTCAGAAATTTCGTAAGCTGCTAGGTGTTCGAACATTCCACGACAATTAGTGGGAGTGTGAAGAGAAGAATTCTTCGTAGAATGTGGTGGATTTGTGGGAGTGTTGGTGGATGAAATCCATCCACATTCTCATCTAACTGTTTTCACTCTGCAGCCTATTAGTTTCGTGTTTCTTGTCGTAGGACTTCTGGTTGTTTGTTGCAGTTAGAGAGTACCCGCTGTGAGAGAAAGAATGTGTTAGACACATTGAGCTCTCAGGATTACTATAGGATTGTAAAACAACTCTGCACCATATGCGTTTCCAAGTAAAGATGAGCTTGTACTGTATCTCTGTATGTGCATTGTGTACAAGCTATGGTACTGGAATTAGCTTACTTCTAATAATATTCAACACCAAGAACACTTTTAGCGAGAGGTGGCACGGAGCTTGGGATTGTGTGGCTATCAAGCGGTCATGCGTGGAGGCAACGCAATTTGGAGGTATTACGTCAGACCAAGGCTGATAAACGACCATTTCTTTGCAAGAAGACAAGAAGTGCTTGAAGCCGCTGGAATGATATGCAGCCGTATATACTTCAATCACTGCCGCATACATGCTCCGGCCTAGATTGAAACAAGTGCAGGTAAGGATAGCGACCTCTGTAGCTGCACGCAGTGTCTGCGTGACTGCAGCCCTCAGATCATAGAGGCCAGCAGCTTTTTTACGACAGCTACTGGGGACGGAGCAGTTGGATTATCCTCTACCGGTGTTTGATGCACCTGATTAGTGTTGGCCTATCATCCGGGACACCAATGCGGCAATTGTATTGTGAGCAGTTTGTTGGCTAGAAGATGCAACGAGGATAGGAAATATCATGAAAGAACTGGCCGAGCAGTTGGCCGCTGTCCATGTCGACGGTAGAACCTGGCGACCACATGAGGAGGTCAACATCATAGTGCAGAACATAGCTTCAACCACATGGCGTAGACCAGGCTGCGATGCAATTGAGTGCAGATGGGACTGTTTGAAGATAAATGCACGCCCACACCATTTCTCATAGCAACCATAATTCAAGGTGATTGTGGGATTTTTATTTGCTTAGTCGCCCTAATTGGTGTTAAATTTTCTAAGAAAGTAGAATTGATACACATGCAATTGAAAAGTGCTTGTTTATTCATGTAAAATAGCAATGTACATGCTTGCTTCCGACCTTTTGCGGTTTTCCATTGCTTAGAATATGTGTGCGCTCCTAAAACAATGGAGACGGTGGTGTACTCGTGGGGGAATGGGTGGAGCTTTGGTTTAGGATTCAGTATGTTGTAGCGTCAAGGTTTACATTGTTTTTGATTGGCGAAAGTTTGCAGCCACAAGTGAATTTACTTGCTCAATCCATCGGTGTTGTTACCAATGATTGCTAGAAAGTGACTTATTGTTGGGGTTGGAATGCAGTATATCTTGATATGCACGAGTGGCTATGGCAGCGTCCTGTTGTTAGCATTTCTGTTTTGTTGTATTGGAGCGGCTCCGGCTGTTAAACACGACACATCTCCGTTATTGGTATCGAGGTGGGCCGCGATTTCCAAAATAGATGCATTTGTGGATTCCCAAGCTGCAGGAACCAAGCAATACATACTTACCACTTGATACTGGTAGTGCTCTCTTAATTACGTATTCCGGCTCATGAATCTAAGGCTGACTTATAAGTAGTGATAAGTAATCTGTTGTTGAGTATTGGTGGCACCGTTCTAGGTAGGGTTACTGGATTCGAGGTATGTCATGAGCGGGTTATAGGTTCCACCATTAGGATTGTTGAACAGCTGGGGACTGCAGCTAACAGAGCAATCTACTTAGCTAGCACACATTCCCAATCCCAAATGAGAACTGAACTTGTGCTCAAATTGGGATGAGGCCCTCCTTTGTGTTGGAGATGAAGGTGCCAATGTATTTGAGGACAAAGCGCCCCTGACTTGGTTGATGAATGCCGTTGTTGGTAGCTTGCCAGTGCTTCGAGCAGTCCAAATGCCTCAAATCGTGAAGTATATCGCGTTAATAACTTTACAGTTACTTCAAAAAGTTGAGTTTGGGTTTTGGAGTTTATTCAATGGTGGACTTGTCCTGTCTTTTTCAACGTGAGGGTGATTGCTACACATTTCTAAAAGCATATATTGGGACAATTGCGGACTCATTGCTGCACTTGGTTTCCTCATTTATGAGGCATCACAGGTAGATCAGGATGAAGTCAAGAGCAAAGGCTCTTTGAGTGGAATACGGACGGCCTCCCAACGCCCTTCATGGAATTCACGCCTTCAAAAAGGACGTCATATGCTCAAGTAACGCAAGCATCAAATCTCGAATCCAGTCACGAGGAAATGGGCAGGAGGCCTCCTATTAAAATGGAAGACAGTATGACCTCCGGAGCGAACAAGGACAGAAGCCGGTTTACTCTGGCTGATTTGGCACAAAGCAGTTGTTGTGAACTACTGGAGAGGGAGGATTGACAACACAATAGTGTGAACGCACCGCTCCGAGGAAACAGTACTGCATAGATTTTCGGAGTGTTTCGCTACGCGTGGCAATGAGCCTTCCATCTGCCGAACACTCTCATCAAAGGCAAGGACGCGCAGGGTCCTTGGCAGCCCCTCACTTGGAGGCAAGGTATTTTCTCCATCAAAATCCTTGCAAATTCAACAGATTCAAGAGAGTATGGATGGAGGCCCGCTCGACGGTTATGTGGTCATTATGGATTCAAAAGAATGACATAACCTTTAATGATCGCCCATGGACGCTGGAGAGATTGAGTCAACATATTTGGTGTGGTCTTATCGATTATGGGAGACTAGAATGGGCCAACGTCAACAGCTCAACAATGCGATCACTAGCAGCTCAGCTCAAACTGAGGGACATATTCGTGAAGCGACGTTGCAGATTTGGCATCTTTGCAGAGTTGGTCGACGGGAAACCGAAGTGGAGGTCCGGCCCTCACTCCAGCTTCGTCTTCAAACCACCATGATCTTCGACACGGGCACGACGTGGGCACGGCATCACCATTGCTTCCGGCCAGCCGCGAGATTCCCAAGGCCTCTCCCAATGCTGAGCCTTTTGGCGGACCCCGTGTCTCTCTAGGTAGTCCAATTGCACTTGAGTCTCTGTCTGTCGTCAGTTGAGTCTTGTGTGTGTTCCCCAGGCCACTTGTGGCTGGGTTGTTGTTCCTTTTTTCTTTTGCAATGAAATTCCGTTTCATTTGTGTCAAAAAAAAAAGAAAAAAGAAAAGGCTCTTGTGAGGCTACTTCCCACTTCTATTCTTTAATGGTGGTAAACTTGTACAATCCTTTTTCTGTTATTTGTTGGTACTCATGTCCTGATGATCGAGGTGCTCATGGAATTATTTTTGGTGTAGGGTCTTCATCTTCGGATTTTTAGTATAGGAGATGCCTCGGGTTTTGATCGTGGTGATCGTAGAGACGATTCAAATGCTGATGGTGGTGGCAGGGGAAACGCCTTAGACTCATCACACGATGTACTGTACATGCTTGCTTCCGACCTTTCTCTGTGGAACTGCTGTGCAACTTGTACATGCAACAACTAACCGTAAACCGAAGATGAGAACCATATCCTAAAAGAAGTGCGGGAAATTCAAAACTAGAACTGAGCACCAAAGTTGATTGGATGGATCCTTTTGCCGATTCCACCTGGATGAAATCTGAACTACCAACTAGATTCATCTACACACTGAGTGTATAGCACTACATTGCCAGATGTGTATGCTTACGTGCAATATACACGAGTTGGTACTTGTAGAAACAATGGCCCGGAATAGAGTACAGCATCTCCTAATTTCTTTTCAACAATTAACAATTGACACCACGAAACATGCCCGTTGCACGAGGCTCACAATTGCGCAGTGGTTATGCCCACTTTTGTAATGCATGAGGAGTCTGTACAGTACAGGCAGGTAAAATTTGTGAATTCGCTATGTAGGAACCATAAACCGTGTAATTAATTCCACTCTATTGCAAAATGAGACATTGAGTGATATGTTAATATTATATATATAAATGTTGCCTTGTTCTCAGAAGCTTGACAGACTTTTAAGTTTGATTCAAGACACATGTGGATTTGACTCATATCGGATATTAGTTAGGCCACGGAAAGTTGACGAGTTTACCGAAGAATTACTGCAGTCCTCAAATCACGTCCTCTTTAAAACTCTAACTTGAAGAGGGCGACGATAGAGACGATGTTGCTGCCGGTCAAGTGCTAACTCAACTTAATTCGATGGGAAGAATCTCCATCGCTATCATTTTGTCGATCATGTTGGAGATCAGTAAGAATTTTGGTGAACTGTTCGACTACAAATAGAACTAGAACTAGTTAAGAGGCACTGTACAGTACTGTGCAACCTCGACTCCATCGACACTCGAAGCTGAGTATTCAGAGCCTTGCTTTGAGAAGCGAACCTGCGCAAGGAATGAACAACAATTGATCAACATCAAAGCTCATTACAGCAGCTTGGGAGCAGCATCAAACGACTGAAGAAGAAACGGCCAAGCAACAAGTGTATTGACCCTGGTCGTGGCCACCTCTAGGGCTTGCCTCAAGAACAAAGATTTACATGAAATAGAAGAGGTCATTTTTGCTTTTAACCCCTAAATGCCCAAGGCCTGTTTTGGCTTCCTGGAATTTGCTCTAAGTTGAACAAAATGCCAACATTTTGATAAGTTGTATAATTTTTTGAATTGTAACCATACAAATTCAAATTGGACATGTTAGAGATCTCATAGGAAAAGAAAACACAACAATATCACTTATGGAGTGAAAGATTATAATATTTGACCATGAGGGTGCTAAAATTGCAAATATCTTTCAATCTTCCTTACACAAGTCAAATCTATAAAGTTGGTGACCAAAAAAATATGAGGTTAAAGGGCCTAACTTGTACAACCCTAATCAATTTATAGCTTCTTAAAATCTACTCTACAATTTTCATAAATGAATTTTGAATGTGATTTTTTTCCCAAGATTTAGTGTATTTAGGCTCATTTCCAAGAGCTCTCAACACTACGGGAAGTCAAGATTGCAATGGGTACCCTCGTACAAAAACTTGAATAGAAAAATCACTATCATTTATTTTCAAGATCTGGTTTTTTGATGCTAAAATTAGACTTCAAGAAGAACTTTGTAAAAATATAAACTACTAAAAATAGTAACTTCATTAGGTTTTATTTAACTTCAAAGTTTTGCAAACATCATATTTGGGTGCCTTGGGCATTTAGGGGTTAAGGGTTAACCCTCAAACACCCATGGTGGCACTTTGTGGCATTTGGATGACTTGATATGAGCATTGCATGATGAAAAACAACAATTTTTTATCCAAATTTTTTTTATTGTCTTTTAAATGTAATTAGGTGCATTAAATGTTGGAGGAAATTATCTCATTGAGGTATTATTAGCCATCCTGTAGAAAAAAATACTGAAAAGTGGGTCACATAAGATGCCTTTTTAATGTGTTTCAGAAACTTATTCATCCTTGTTCTTGATTTGAATTTTGGCAATAAAAATTATCTTTGGAGACTTGAGTCCAACTAATGAAACGAAGCTTACAAAGGGTTGTTTTTCTTCCAATTCAAAAGTTTAAATATTCTTTAAATTGAATATTTTATTGCACAAGGCCTGTAACTATAGTCTATTTGTTTTCTAATTATAGATAAATTATACATAAATTTGGTTTACATTACGATGAGCTACATTGTATTGTATACTTTGAGTTCAAATTTCAAATTTTTTAAGCTTATTTTTCATTTGATATGAATTTTATTCACTTTATCATCAAAAATTTACAAGAGTTTTCAATTTTCAAAAAAAACTTAGAAAATTTTGTGACTTATAAAAGACATGTGACTTCCTCTCCAAAAAAGAGAATAAAGAAATTTCCAATATGATAATTAATCGAAAGATAGAGTGTAGAAAGCAAAAGACATTGAGGCTCATAATACACCCATGGGGAATTGACCCCATCATTCCTCCTAACTCCAATACAAAAATCAGGATTTGCCTACTCCCTAAGGTCGGAGGTTGCCCAGCAAGAAGAGGCCGGGTTTTCAAAGGAGCTCCTAGGAATGTGGTTCCTTATGTGTACAAAGTCATCATCAATCTCTCCATTTCATACACATCTCACATTTCCCTCACATGCTCTCTTGTTGTGAATCATACTCATGAGGCTTAAGTTCTTCCTTTGCCAAGCTCTTGAGAGTGGAGAGAAGGAAAAGTAGGAAGGAGATTCAAAGTTTCTAGGTGTAGATTTCAAGGTATGAGTCTGGGTGCATCCATCAATTATTGGCCTTAGATGTCCAAGCCTCTAGCCTAGTCTTTACTTGCCTAAACTTTATGCCAAAGAGGAGAAGAAAAAGTGTGCTACCACAATCTAAAACAGTGCCTTAAATCCTTCCAAAAGTTCTTGTAAAAGTGCTTAATGAATAAGACTAGGTGCCTCATTAAACTCTAAAGTTCCATTGTCTCCTTGGGGGACAAAACGGATTTTGGGTAGGTTCCTATAGTTTCAATTTTTTGTGTGATTTTTGGAATTTTTTTTTAAATAGAAAAATATGTTAGCTTTTTGGAAATATATTTTTTTATTTGAATTGGTGCTTGGGAGCAAAAATTATGCCACAAAAAATAAATAAAAATAATCAGGCAGTCCAAAAAAAAGTCATTAAAAGTTTAAACAAACTTTTAAATTTTCTTTTTCTATATAGAAAGTAATTTATTCTATATGGAAAGATTTGATTCATTGTATTTGAACTATTGACATTAGAAGAGATTTGAGGCCTCCAAAAGCCCGCGAGTTATCCTGCGTTCCCGGTGTGGAACGCAAGAAAGCTGCTGCGCTGATATAATCGAGAGAGTGCTACGTCATTTTTGAAAAAATATAATAAAAATAAATAAATAAATTTGCCTGAAATGATATTTGGGAGAGAATCTTTTTTTCTTTTTTTTTGAAAAAAAAAAATTCTGACAACTCATATCGGCTGTTTTTAGATCTAGCCAAATTGGAGAATGGGCCTGAGATGGCCTTCCAATGCCCTCAAATCTCTTCTAATGTGAGAAAATTGCGGGCAATCTAAGCATTTTTTTGAAAAAATAACAGATAGGATTCATTTTTTTAATGCAATTTTTACAATTTTTCAAAAAAAGAGTTTGTAGGATTTAGTTCACTTGCTAGAACAATCTCATCATTGAGATTATTGTATTTTCAAATCCATCTTAGACCTATTAATAATTTTGTGTTTTGTTCAATTGCATATATCCTTCTATTTAATTATTTTTTAAAGAATGAAAACCAAATATGTGATTTTTTGTTTAAATTTCTAGACTTCCAACTCAATTCTAAAATATAAAAAAAATAAAATTCAATATTGATAGTATAAAAGTTTTAAACTAAGAAGATTCAAAAGCTTGAAAATCTAGTCATGCAAGGTGCAACAAAGATAGTTTTCTTCACTTCAAATACAAATATCTTGCAATCCACAAGGTCAAAGTTTTTGAAATTTCTTCCACACATTCTTCTAGTAGTGTAGTACAAGATATCAAAGCTAGATATGTAGGAAAAAACATTTGAAATCTTTTTGCATTTTGCAATAGAAACTGCAAAGCTAGATATGTAGAAAAAAACAATTTCAAAATCTTTTTGCACTTTGCAATAGAAACGACAGTTTAATTTGAAATTTGATGAAAAAAAGGTCTTGCAACTATAAGGGTTAAGCCTATGAAGACACGCCCCCCCCCCCCCACCCCCACCCCACCCCCTACACCACCACCAAGGTAGTAAGCAGTCACTAAAATTCTCTTATTATTGGACCAATAGGTGAACTCCCTTTTTTTGTAGTTAACAATGATGTCATCCATCAGATCAATCTAGTCTGCCTTATAGGGTTAATGACTTGTTCTAGAAGAAAAACTCCTGTTGAAGGAATTATCTAGAAACGTGCTTGAATCAACAACCTTGTATCAGACCACTCTAGTCTACAATATCATTAAGGTCCGTTCCCACCTGGCCTTATGGGGGCATTAAATCAGTTGGAAATTGTCGAGTGTACCCACCAAAGTGCTTAGATATCTACCAAACCTACATGGCAGCTGAGGTAACATTGAGCTGAGAGCGCTCTTACGACCATTTATGACTTTTGTATCATTGGCCCACCACTGCAACAATAGTCCGTAATAAAAATTTTGAAATCTTCTGATAATGAAGATTCCAGCTGCTGACGGCCGCTCTTATCAACGTGCCCGGTCGATAGCCCATTACATAAGAACAATGGCTGCCCAAGGCTAAAATTAGCAATATCCATCTCGGAAAAATCAAAAGTACTGATATTTTTTGGCAATCACTTTATACGATTGGTTCACTCACACCACTGGTGACTTACAATTCTATACCACTTTACATAGATTTGTAAGTCACCATCAGTGTGAGTGGGAGTGTCTAGGCAATCTCTTTATACAAGTGGGGTGATGGGAAGTAGAACAATCCATGTGGGATATGTAAACTAGGATTAGGAGATGCTCAACTACTCATACCTAGTTAAGTAAAACGCAGGAATTGTGTTAAATGTAGAACTTCAAACCTCATGTAGGCATAGTAGAACAACTTTTTTCAAAAAACTTTTAACTAAGTAAAGTTGGAAAATCAAGCTAACTTTCATCTCCAAAAATCCGTTTGAAATTTTGAGCCTCCAATAAAAAGTTAGGGCCAAAATGCAAAGAGGGATTGGGAAGAACATTTTCTTTGACTTTGTGCAACAAGAAGTGCAATTCGATTCATTATTTCATCCACAAAGTGCACTTATTTGGAATCTTTAATTTTAGGAAGAGGAGACTTATCACCAAGGTACTTTGTCAAAAATGATCTAATTTATGAACCAATAGGTACATTCTTCATTTCTATAGTGATGTAGGAAGTCATCTATTGGTCACTTTTGGATTTTCTAGTAATTCAGGATTAACGCAAATTGTGATTTGCAATAAGATTTTTATTTATTTATTTTGTATATTAGATGGAAGTGATGTGAAGAGGATTCTATTAGAAAAGGAAAGTACAAAGAAGACTAAGGCAAGAGTATTTTATAGTTTTAACCTACAAGCAAAGGGAGGGACCAAAAGTGTAATTACAATACTTGGAAGGCAAATCCAACATTCTCTGCTAAATTATTATTTAATCCTATAGGATCCTTTGTATCCTTGGGAGATAAATGAGAGCTTGGTTTGGATTATATGATCTCAATTTTTAATTAGGTTTATTGAAAATAGGGAAATACATTAGCCATGTAGACATAATTTTTAGTGTACATCTTCAAAATCAATACGTACCTAAGTATACAGAAGAAACAATTTTATAACCTCTATCAAAAAAAGCTTTGATCCATCATGACTTTTGCATACAATATTCAAATGTTGCATTCTTTGATGTATTGGAAGTTCTTTTCACTTGCCAAGAAGAAATTATGAAAATTTGACTTGTCTAATAATAATAGTAACTAGGCAGAGTAGCAAGAATTGGTGGTTTGGCGGGTACCTACCTTAATCATTTAAATGCCTGATGTACCAAATTCTCTTGTTGACAATTCTATGAAGTTAAATAAAATCTAACTAAGTTACTATTTTCAATAGATTTTATTTTTGAATGTCTTTTGGAAGTCTAATCATAGCACCAAAAATCTAATTATGAAAATGAATGATTGTGAATTTTCTATTTGAGATTTTTTGCAAGGCTGTCCATTGCAAATCTTGATTTTCTGTTGTTGAGGGCTCTCAATTCACTAGATCTTAAGAGAAAAAATCACATGAAAAATTCATTTAAAAAAATAAAAAAATAGAATTTGAAAAGACATAAATTGATTGGGGTTATATATTACAATTACATCGTCACTGCTGAACGTATATACGGTGGTTACATCGGCTTGACAATTAGTGGTTACAGACATTATCCAAGTCTCAGAGCGCACATATGAATAGCAACGATGGAGGCTCCATCCTCACACAACCTTCTGTAAATTCCAAGATTAATGATAAGCCAGCTTACTTGAATCTCATTACTAGTCGATCGTGTAATCTCGTGTGAGTACAAACTATCATTTGGAGTAAGCCGGTGCCCGGCGCATTGATCCCGCTTCCTCAGATCTACTGAGTCTGGTCTTGGTCAGTTTGAAAACTCCAAACAGGGCATCGACAGGAAGTGCAACAATTGCAAGCAATCCGTAACATTAGGTTGTATCAACCATCTGTCCACGCTCCGAGAAGTTGGAAAACCTCAAGTGTTGAGATCCGGAAGCCCACAAAGGGAGGGTCTGTTACAGGGGTTGGTTAGAGATTTTGGTAGTAGTGACTAAATGATTTTCATGGAGCATGAGAGACCAGAGATTGGACAGAGACCACAGTTGCCGGAGGAGATCGGGCCTGGATGGGCTGAATTTCTACAACAGCAGATACAAACTATATTCCGATCTGTGCTACCTCATATGGTGCAACAGATCTCAAAAATGGCGGCTACGACGCCTCCTCCGACTCCGCCATTAGTGATCCATCATGCGGCTGCTAGGGAGAAACCGAGGACGGACAAAGACGTAGAATTCGGGACTGGAGAAAGGGAATCGAGGGTTGCAACACCAGAGAAGTTCACAGGGAAGAGGGGTGGAGAGGTATATCAATGGTTTGCCCAGCTTCGCTTGGTCTTTAGAGCCAATCCGTGCACGTATCGGCATGATGAGGACAAGGTGGCTTATGCATTATCCTACTTGAGTGGAGCTGTCCAAAGTTGGGCGATGCCACTGCTGCAGGCGCTGGATGAAGGGTGCAGACATGAACTAGTGCTGAATTATGACGCGTTTTGAGACGCAATGATTTCGGTATACGGTGACATTGATCGAAGGAGAAATGCAGAGGATCATCTCTCTAGACTTCAACAGACGAGCTCCATGGCAAAATACATTTCTAACTTTAACAAGCACGCAGCGCAAGTTGACTAGAACGAGTTGAGTTTGGTTGCACGGTTTAAGGGGGGATTGAAAGACAATATCCTCGATGCTGTGGCGACTGCTGAAATCCAACCGAGGGGGCTCACTGATTGGATGGCGATGGCCTCAAGAATAGATGAAAGACTATGGGCAAGGCAGCAAGTGCGGAGGCTGCAGGTCCTTCACGGGAATTCAAGGGCACCAACTGTTGCAACGAGGGAGTCAAGTACGCAGTTCCAAAGTACCACAGAGGCGCCAGGCCCGGTGCCGATGGAGCTGGATGCGGCACGGGTCACCACGGCACTAGCAAGGAATGCGGCAGAGCAATTGGAGTTCCAACGTCAAGGAAAGTGCTAGGGTTGCGGCCTTGTGGGTCATCTCCGCGCGAAGTGCCCAACAAACCCGTCTAAACTGCTCATTCTAGCGGCCTCTAAGGCAACTGATGTGTCCAAAGGAAAGTCGGGAAAAGGTCACGCCCGAGACTGAGGATGGGATCTCAGTACCCGGGCGTTGGGGGGAACCTGACCAATCCTTCAGCGGTACCATCGAAAACACCGTCAAGGCCACCCACAAAGGAATCAGCAGAAGTCTTGACTCCATTATACCTGAGGGCAACGATGGATCCGGGAGCCCATCTAATAGTAGTCGGTCATATTAATGGGGTAGCTGCGGAGCCCTTGATCAACTCAGGAGCCAGAGGCATTTTCATGCACCCGGATTTTGCTATTAAATGTCATGCATTGATCAAACCAAAGAAAGTACCTCAAGGGGTGAAGGTCATCGATGGGAGAGAAATCAGTTTGGGCCTCATTATACACAATGCCACGGTGAAGTTAAATATAAGGGCACCAAGAGCTCTTGGTGGCGGATCTGACCAATATAGGAAGATATGCCTGCATACTTGAAACTCCCTGGTTAGTCCGACATGATCCCACAATTTGATGGGCAGAGAAGAGGGTGGTCTTCAATTCAGCTTATTGTAAACAAGATTGTTTGCAAAAGGAACGGCATCAGGGTCAAGTACTGCCATGTGGGGTACCAGCAAGAATAAAAGGACGCCTTACGAGCTCAGGAACAGAGAGAAAGGAAAGACCACGGCCAGCCCAAGTAGAATGGACGGCACCGAAGCACGCCATAGTGTCTGCGGCGGCTTTTAGGTTATCAATGAAAGAAGCTGAGGTGTATTCATTAATGGTATCGGAAATGAACAAAGTAGAAATAAGAAATGATTTGGGCCAAGTCCAAAGTGACTATCAGGATTTACAGGGAGTTTTTAGCAAACAATCTTCAAATGAATTACCGGATCACGGAATTGTGGATATGGAAATTGAATTTAGGGACGGATAGGAACCGAAGAACACAGGGTTACGACCCATGTCTCTGGTGGAGTTGGAGGAATTCCGAGCGTATTTGGAAGAAAATCTAGGCAAGGGTTGGATCCGTTGGTCCAAGTCCCCGGTTTCAACACTAATAGTCTTTGCTCAAAAGAAAGATGGTTCTATTTGAGTTTGCATTGATTATAGAAATCTGAATAAGGTCACCATAAAAAATCGTTACCCATTGCCACTTATTCCAAAGCTTACAGATCGATTAGTAGAGGCTCGCATATTTACAAAGCTAGATGTGCGATAAGCATACCATCGTATTCGAATGGCAACAGGCTATGAATTTAAAACGGCCTTCAAGACCCGTCATGGCTTGTTCAAGTATTTAGTGATGCCATTTGGCCTTATGAATGCGCTTGCTCAATTTCAGGTGCACATGCAATACATTTTTGTCGACTTATTGGATATTTCGGTAGTAATCTATTTAGATGACATCTTAATATTTTCCAAAGATTTGGATGACCACCGGCAGGTGGTTCGAGAAGTACTTCAAAGATTGCATAAGCATGGTTTTTATGTTAAAGCCTCTCAGTGTCATTTTCACTGCGCTTCAGTCGAATTTTTAGGCATGATAATTTCATCACAAGGTCTTGAGATGTGCAAGGATAAAGTTAAACCCATTGAAGAGTGGCCAATACCAAAAAATTTAAAAGAAATTCAAGCATTTCTTCGCTTTGCAAATTTTTATCAAAGATTTATCCATGGGTATTCACAAATCGCAGTCCCATTTACCACGTTACCTTGGAAAGACCATCCATTCACATGGAATGTCCATGCTGACAACGCATTTAAACATCTTCGACTGCAATTTTTCCAAGCTCCGGTGTTATGACACCCTAATTTTCAACAACCATTTACCATTAAGACCGATGCCTTTGATACTGCAACAGGTGGCATTCTATCTCAGTATAGTGATGACAGCCACCTTCATCTTTGTGCGTACCGTAGCTCAAAAATGTCAACCACAAAACAAAACTATGATATTTACAATAAGGAGCTTTTAAGTATTGTCCTTGCATTCCAAGATTGGAGAGTTTATTTAGAGGGATCTCCACATGAGGTTACAGTAATTTTGGACCATAAAAACTTAGAATATTTTTTGTCTACCAAGCAGCTTAACAGGAGACAAGCAAGGTGGTCGGAAATGTTGTTAGCATTTCATTTCGTAATCAAATACAAACCCGAGATAATGAATGGAAGAGTTGACGCGTTATCTCGAAGAGTAGATGTCACTAACTTGGAAGAACAACGTCCCAGACCACTGTTAAAATTAGCTACTTTGGAGTTATGCAATCCAGTATGGACGGACCAACAGATTATAAATCGTATCAAAGTATCCACGACCACGGACCCAGCATTGCAGCCAATCTTGGCGTTTTTTACGAATAGCATGGAGCTGGCGCATCCTCAGGTGTGTCGCCAATTCCAAGAATATTCTTTCAATGATGGCGTGTTATGGTTCCAAGATAAAATGTTCGTCCCCAAAGATGAGGAAATACGTCGCCAGATACTCAGATCCAGACATGATGCTCCGTCAGCAAGACAAATGGGGCAGGCAAAAACATTCGACCTTGTCACAACAACTTTTTATTGGACCACGCTGCGACGCTATGTGCATCAATACATTGATGGGTGCGACACCTGCCAGAGATCTAAACCTTCTCGACATGCGCCATACGGGTTGTTGCAGTCGATTCCAGCTGCTGAGGCGCCTTGGAAGCGTATATCGGCCGATTTTATTGTCAAATTACCAATGAATGGGGAGTATGACGCTATATTAGTCGTGGTTGATAAAAACACTAAACTAGCGCACTTTGTTCCAAAAATCTAAGCAATAGATTCCAGTGGATTGGCGGCCTTGTATCTAAACCATGTATGGAGGTACCATAGCATTCCTAACGAAGTGATTTTGGATCACAAACCCATCTTTGTTTCTAAATTCATAAGGAGATTGTATGATCTATTTAAAATTTGACCTTCCCCGACCACAGCGTTCCATCCTCAATCGGAAGGTCAGAAGGAGCGTGTTAATCAATCCCTTGAACAATTTCTCCAAATGTTCACCACCAAACAGCAAGATGATTGGGCTGATTTGTTATCCATGGCCGAATTCTCGTACAATAATGCGACTCATTCAGCAAGGGGGATGTCTCCATTTTACGCGACTTATAGATACTATCCATCCCTAACTTTCACAAACCCTTCTACTTCGACGGTACCCACTGCGGAAGCCTGGGTTCAAAAGTTACAACAGATTCATGAGGAAATTATAACCATGATTAAGATTGCTGGCGACTAGGCCAAGGTCAGATCCGACCAAGCGAGCCATTTGAATCACGTCTTCTAGGTCGGAGATCATGTCCTTCTTCGACATGACAATATTGTCACGACGTGCCCGTCACGGAAACTGGGGCCCAAATTTCTCGGGCCATACTTAATTACAGCTAAATTTTTTGACGTGGTATATCAATTGAAGCTTCCAAAGACGTTAAGGATTCACAATGTCTTTCATATTTCCGCATTGGAAAAATATAACCAGGACACAATCATTAGAAGGAAGAACAAGCACTCTCCTCTAGTGATAACTTCTGAAGGCCATATTGAATGGGAGGTCGACCACGTTCTCGATTCCTGACTCGTTGCTGTTGGAAAAAACTACAATATCTTGTTTTGTGGACTGGGTACGGACCAGAGGAGAATTCCTGGGAACCTGCTTCAAATATGAAGAATGCTCCCGATCGGATCGCAGAATTTCACCAATTACATCCCATTGCAGCAGGACCTAGAGGGGGGTGATGTTACAATTACATCGTCACAGCTGGACGTATACGGTGGTTACATCGGCTTGACAGTTAGTGGTTACAAACGTTATCCAAGTCTCAGAGCGCGTATATGAATAGCAACAATGGAGGCTCCATCCTCACACAACCTTCTGTAAATTCCAAGATTAATGATAAGCCAGCTTACTTGAATCTCATTACTGGTCAGATCGTGTAATCTCGTGTGAGTACAAACTAATATTTGGAATAAGCCGATGCATTGATCCTCCTTCCTTCAGATCTATTGAGTCTGGTCTTGGTCAGTCTAAGAACTCCAAACAGGGCGTCGACAAGAAGTGCGACAATTGCGAGCAATTCGTAACATTATGCATGTTTTGCACTTCAATCCTCATATTTTTTTGGTGGCCAATTTTTTAGATTTGACATATGAAAAGATGGAAAGACTTCAAATTGATTTCGTAGTTTTAACTCCCTCATAATCAAACATTATAATCTTTCAATTTATAACACTACAAAAAAACAAGTATATAAATGACTTGTCCTCAATAATTGTAACACAGCAATGATTGCAAAATGATTGTTTTGGAATCATTGTGGACAACAAATGACTACTACAATCATTGTGGACAAGTCATTTGTACCTTGTTTCTTGGTAGTGTGAATAATATTGTTAAACTTTTCTTTTCCTATTTGATACTTAACATGTTTGGTTTGAATTTGTATGGTTAAAATTCATTAAAAATTTGATAAAACTCATCAAAATGTTGGCTTTTAGTTCAATTTAGGACAAGTTTCAAGAAGCTCAAAAAAGGCCTTGGGCATTTAGGGGTTAATATGTAATGAAACTTGAGGAGTTTGTCTCAATCCCTCTCTGAATTTTGTCCCAAACTTTTGATTGGAGGCTTGGAATCTCAAACAGATTTTTGAAGATGAAATTTAGTTTGATTTACCAACTTTTCTTAGTTCAAACTTTCTTGAAAAAAGTTATTCTACTATGCCTACATGAGGTTTGAAATCCTACATTGCACACAATTCCTGCATTTTGACAATGAGTGGTGAAGCTCTCATCTTGTAATTGTCCCATACCCTTTGAAGATCCATGATGAACAATGAATTTCAATATAAGAACAATCTCTCCACTCTTTGATTAGAGCACACATGTGTTGGCATTGAATTGTAGTGAATCCTTTTCCAATATTTGGATTTTCTTTACAATTCCTTGTCCTTGGATTTGGGAAGGTGACTTGTTAATTTTCAAAATCTTTTAAAGTTCTGAATTTTGATTATTTTTGGCGATCGGATCAAAATCGGTAATCGGACTGATGTGCGGGGTTCATCAGGTCCCTCACAACTGCTGAACAAATTAGCAATTATGTGGGAACTGCAGCTCACTAAGAAACAATCACTACAGTTCCGAACCTGAAGTGCTGCAAAAAAAATTATCTTCTTTTAATGCTGAAGTTTTATCTTTCAGCACATAATGTTTGCAAACACCAGGTGGGAATGGACCTTTATAGGGATAATAACTTGTTCTAGAAGAAAAACTCCTGTTGAAGGAAATATCTAGAAACGTGCTTGAATCAACAACCTTGTAGTTGTCAGTGCCACCACAACTCATAATGATAACAATATCAAACAACAATACACTGTAAGAGAATAATCACGGGACACGAATGTGCAATTTGTTACACAAAAGTAGTCATCTGGGGCTCGAGGGTTTCTTGGGAACACAAAAGAGTTTCACCTTGACACGACCCAAATCTTGGAACAGGATAACTCCTTCAAATGATCAAATATCCAAGTTTATTTTCATCTTATTTTCGTTTGAAAACATTCAATGCCCTTAGGGCCTTTCGTTGCAGCATCAACATGTAGAATGTAGAGCTCCTGCCATTGTTTCCATCTGGAGGTACTTTGTGGGAGTTTCCTACAATAACTTAGAGGCTAACTGGAATTCTAAGGTATTCGTGACCAAGCAAATAACTAAAACCAAAATGTAAATGCTCCTACTCAAGTGAAGGCAAGTCTCTCAGTTGATGTAAAGCATGAGAAGAGAGCACCAGGGCCATTGATTCAATGGTGGTGTACACTGCACAACGTCAAGTGTTCGTAGAAAAGGCACATGGGGTTAGATACTTCTTAGCCTGGGAGTGAAGAAAGTGACAGAGAGGGGAGTAGGTTGTATTGAAAAATTTGAATTGAATAACTTTGGAATGTCCTGGTTCATTTGTTTAAAAACAAAACAAGAAAACCCGAGGAATCAAAATCGCTAGCTCATTCACAAGCATGTCGGATTCACAAGCTTCCCACCAGTCTCCAAAGGCAGGCAGGTGTGGAAACTGGGAATGAGGGTGGAGACTCAGGAGCATAACTCATAGTAAGAGAGCATGTGGAAATGTGAGAATGCCAGCCTCAGGAGTTCCTTTGAAATCCCGCTTCTTCCTGCCGGGCAGGCTCGGACCCAGGGCAGTAGGCAAATCCTGATTTTTGTACTGGAGTTGCGGACGAGGACGGGCCTGAGGTCATAGCTACCACAGTCCTACGTGCAAGAGAGACGCTGCTAACCACACGGACAGCTGATACCGTTGATAAAACTTGCAGGGCGGCGGCCCGAACTCATCAGCTCCACCCTTGTAGTCGGATCCCACCGTCCCCTCCCCTGCTCCCACGCCGCACTTTCCCGCTTCCAGGGCAGCTCCTGCATCAAGCCATCGTCTGGGTGCGCAGAACCCTAAAACTTCTCCGCTAATCGGCTTGACACCGTTCTCAGCTTGGAGTACACCTTCCCCGCAGGGGAGCCCAGAATCAAACTGCAAAGTGCATCCCTCGACACTCGGATGTTCGCAAACGAGCCCACTACATGTATTCTCGTATCGGCTATCACTATCCGGGTGCGAGTCGAGTTTTCTATAGCGAATTTTGTCTTGCCTCCCTTTCCCGACAACCGCCCGATTGCACGCGACAGATGCTCTCCCTTCAACGTCTTCACATCCTTTATCTCAAACGACTCCACATAAAGATCGTCCAGCCTTAGAAGTGCAATTGCGTCTTGTATATCAAATCCCAATATGTAGGCATGTACAAAATCAGCACACTTCTGAAGAGAACCAGCATCAGGTGTGTCTCGCCTCGTTTTCAACTCCACTTTACGTGCCTGCATACGGTCGAACACGTGCATGAGAGCTTCATATTTCAGGCCGACGCCAGAGCGCACGATTCAAGCAGGTGAGGAAAAAAATAAACTCGCGATCAGAAAATCACGAATTAGGTCTACTACAGAGAGTCAACCAGCGATTTGAAAACCCTAATAACACAGAAAAAACCCTAAAGCACGGCTTTACCTTCAAGTTCATGCGGATGTCAATCTTCATCTGCTCAAACACGGGAGTGTAGATCTCCATCCAATGCTCTTTAAGCGGCGTAAAACGATGCGATGGCACAAACACCTTCCGAAACTCAAACTTGCCTCCATTCATCTCGTGCGCCGACAATGCCCCGAATTGGGATTTCGGCGGAGGCACAAATTCAAGAGCCAGAGCTGCAGCGCCCTGGTCCTCATTCACCGCCATGGGCTGCGCGCCACTCATATTGCTCACAGGCTCTGCCATGACTACAAGTAATTACCAGCACCAACTCTAATCATTCCACCCAAATTAGGTTTTCGTTCTCCAAA
This sequence comes from Neckera pumila, assembly GCA_963969595.1. Taxonomy (NCBI): domain Eukaryota; kingdom Viridiplantae; phylum Streptophyta; class Bryopsida; order Hypnales; family Neckeraceae; genus Neckera; species Neckera pumila. Next base: position 25,303,764 of record OZ018413.1, read on the forward strand.
TCTCTACACAGAACGAACCGCCAAATCGAGAAGCCGACCCTAGAAAACTCCTGAATCACAACACAAACTTAGTAAGGTTCCTGCAATTTAGCAGCTACAACAGCTCCAGGGCCGGACGTGATGAGGACCTGGAGAAGGGTGTCGAGCTTCATCACCGTCGTGAGATAGCGAGGCCTTCAACCTTTTCCAGAAAAGTAAAAGTGGCTCCCCAAAGTCGAGAGATGAAGGCAGAAGCACCTAATTGCAACAACTTCTGTTCTCCAACACTTAGCAACACGTAAAGAATGGTCTTGGATGAACATTTTCAAAACCAACACAGCTTTACAAAGCAACCAATGAGAGATGAAAACAGCATAAATTTTTGGGGTTTCTACATATAGCCCATGTGACAATCAACTGTACGAATAGGATAACTATATTTGTTAACAATTTAATTATATTTGTTGTTTTAACTCTATTGATCCATTTGAGTTGTATGATTTATTATAATAAAAAAGATTTAAATTTTTTTGTGCTCAAGTTTAGATGGAATTGGCAAAAAGTTGATCTAAAAAAATAAAAATTTCCTACATTCTATGTTGCTAGCAACAAATCACCAAAAAAACATTTAAATTGGTGAGGTGTGCTCTGAAGCAACCAATGAGAGTTGAGACATTTTGTACTTCAAGGGTGTCCATTCAAGGTGAGTTTAATATTACGTACTGCCTATCCTAAGTTCTCAACTTTGAAATATAGTAAAGTATTCCTAGAACATTGAAAATTTATAAAACCCCTTGGGATGCATTTCTCTTCAATTTGCTAATAATTTCATCAGTTTTGGAGGGTCATTTGACCTTTGGAGTAGTAGGGACTAGAAAAAGAATCACTCTTAGGTGTGATTACCAAAGAAGGAGAATTTGATTAAATTATTCCCAAAGATGGGACAATCCTATTTCTTATTTCTACTAAGTGAAAGCATTTCCAGCCATCCATTAACTCCTAAAAAAATAAAGGATCGCAATGTTTTGAGGCCCAAAACTGCTTCAAAAGGCTTATACCTATAGCAAAGCTAAAATCTTCATCTATATTTATTGTATAATAAACTCAATCGTAGAATCCTTTTGTTAATTCGTTTCAAGTACATGAAAATTTTAAAGTGAAATCTCCACCTATTGCAAGTTCAATGTGCCTAAATTTCAAAATAAAGTTTTTTCTTGCTTTTTTCAAAGGTGAAGTTTTGAGTTTCAACATTTATAGAAAAAAACAAGTTTGTCCTATAAATTTTGCATTTTAGTCAATATGTGGGAAAATGGGTCGAAATATTGATAAAAATTAACCAAAAAGATTTCTTAAAAAAAACTAGAAAATAGAATGATGAATGAAAAAACTGTATTGCTAATAAATTTGACAAAAAAATTTAAATTTCAAATTTCAAACGTAAGGACGTTCAAATAAGCAATATATATCATGTAATTTTTTTATATGGAAGTTTTCAAAATTGAGCTCAAAAATGACTTTATATATTTTCTACCTTCATTGTCCACCAAAAAATTCTCCTCATAACTTCTATTTCATTATTTGAAATTGAATGGTAAAATGTTTTTGAGTAGATTTTGATTACAAATGTAAACAATCAAATAATACAAAGTAAACCTTTTTTTAATTAATATTTATTTGCTTGATTTGACATTGCATTTTTTTCTTAAAAGCCTTGTAACTTTTGCAATAGTTTTGGAATGAAGTAAAACTAGCTCAAAATGTAGATTAGAATTGATCATTAGCATGCTTCCTACACATTTTATGAAAAAATTACAAATTACAAAGTCAAGAGAATCTGCCCAAGTTTTCAAAAATCCTAAAGTGGGCTCTTTAGTCCTTTAGGAATTATAAACAAATTGTGGATTTTAAGGTTTTTATTTGACTTGTGTAATTGATCTTTTGAGTCCACCCAAACAAACATTGTTACTATATAATTTCTCCCCTTAGGGACCAAACACCATTTTTTGGCAACATAGCAATTTTGGGCAGTTCACTACAAATAGAATTTTTATTTTTTTTCCTTTGAAATTTTTGCACATGTGCCTTAGGAGTAGCTATAAGGTCCAACAACTTTCATAACTTTTGACTACATGGTTAAAAAGTTATTATATACTATGTAATTTTCATTGCTTGGCAAGAGTCTGAGCAACTCAAAAAAATTCTTTAAAAATCACTTTTTTTAGAAATAAAAATTTGACATTGGTTCCTTAGATTTATATATACATGGAAAGCTTTAAATCATTCCATTTTGATTAACAAGATGAAAGTTATGAGGAGTTTTAATTTACGGATAGTTATAGATTTACTATTCTAAAATAAACTTTGAAGTTTTTTATTTAACTCAGTTTTCAATATTCTTTTGGATGTAGATTACTTGTTACAACATTAAAGTCATTGCGATTGACATTTTTCAATTCTATAACTAAATTCTTGACAATTTGGTATTTTGAATTATTCTCTACTTCTTTTTTTTCCTATATGTTGAACAATTCCAAATGATTTGAATTTTTTCAAGCATGTAGCCAACTTGCTTTGAAGAATGAAGGATTACAAAGAATTACTACCATTTTGAACATTTTTCATACAAATGTGACCTTGTGAAGTGCAGCTGCCCAATTTTTTTGCAAGGCCAAAAAAAAGATTTTTGTCAATTCAAACACTAATATCTTGCAATCCACATGGTGGAAGTTTCTCAAAAAAATTCACATCTTTTCAAACTAGCGTAATACTAGATCCTAGGGTTAGATGTGTCCAAAAATATTTTTTTTCTAAAATTTAGTACTTATACTAGAAATGGCAGGTTTGGAGCAATTTTAGTGAAAACATAGTCAAAAACCTTTAGGGATTAATGTACCAGATTAAAGATGTATTTTGTAAAAAAAATTGTTTCTAGTGCAAGTTTTAGTTGGTCAATCTTTGCTTTCCACTTTCGCAAAGATGAAAAGCTAAAGAATAGACTAATTGAGTCCAATGGTTCAAAGCAAGGAGGGTCATCAGTTTGAACAATGCAAAAAACAATTTCCAATGAAGTAGTGAAGCTATTGACATGGATGATATATACAAAATGAGTGGGTGAAATAATAGATATTTATCCAAAGTGTGTAAATTCATTCATAATATAGAAATCTTGCTCTTCAATTTTGTAGCAATTGAGCAATTTCATCCATTAATAATAGGAAAATCTATCACAAAACATTCCCTTAGATGTTTTTTTAATCTTATTGACTACATTGTACCACTTGTCAAAAATAGTCTCATCCTTTAGTGACTGGAGGATCCATATTCTCCTCTCATATATTATAGTATGAGGTTCTTAGCATTAAATCCATTAAGTAGAAGTTGAGTACAGTAGAATTCTTTACAAAGAGCCAGGCCGGGATCAATTTGACACATGACATTAGAAAGGTTTATTGTATTAAAGAGGGTCATTTGCATTCATGACATTTGTATGCAAGTCAAGCCGCTATTGACAATCAAGACTACTTTAGAGAATTTTACTACTTTTATTAGAGAGTAATAATTTACTAGAAATTCTACTATTTGCATATTTTATATAGTTTTAGAATGTTATTGTAGATAATTATTAACAAAAAATTGCAATGATTACAAAAAGAAATGTAAAAAAAAGAAGTAGATTTGATCTAATTAAATCTCTAAAAAGAATGTTGGTCCTATGATACATGTATTAACTCTTGAAGTTCTATAATTATAATTCATGTAAGCCTACCAATTCTTGCAAAGACAAAGTAAAAACAAAGCTTAATTTTTTCCTTTATATCTAATAATAGGCCATATTTTATTGAACAAATATGAAAAATGTATGGAAAAATATCAAAAATCTTGACCAAGCAAATTGCAAGATATGAGTGTTTGTTTGCTTTCTTTTCTATATAAGGTTTGGTTTATACAAAATTGAGAGGTGAGGGGGGAGGGGGGGATTTTTGAAGGTTTTGATTGGTTGAAATCAAAAAGTCTTTGGATAATGGATTTAGGGTATACTCAATGAAATGAGAGGTCTCAGATTTTAAAATAGGTCCAATCATGTGGAGCACACTTCATTCCAATGTGGCAGCAAAAATACTCAATTTTTGAGCCCCTAAAATTATAGTCAAATTTGCTTGAAGAAAGTGGATATGATTGAAGTTTTTGTTGAAAAATGTTATTTCTAATTTCTTTTACATATTTTAATTCCAATGACAAATATCTCTAAATTTACACAATGAAGTGCTAGTGATGCTTATAGTATAGTATTTTAATAACAATTTGAATATAAAGATATTTTTAGAAACTATATATGATTTTTATTTTCAAATTCATAACTTTTTGTACATTAAGTATTATTAGAATTAATTAATTAATTCTATCATCTAGTTGTATTTTGTCTTCTTTAACTTCATTCATGAATGGCTATTTTTATTTCACTATATTTACACACATTTGTTAATGATCAATTTTTATTATTTGCTATATTTACACAAATTTATTAATGATCAATATTTTTTCATTTTTTTTTTATAGTTTTTTATTTATGGTTTTTCAAATTTATGAAAATGTAAAAGATCATGTACTTCCCGGTCATGTTCATGATACCATTGGAAAGCTCTTTGCAAGGAGGGGTGTGCGGACTTTATTTTGTGACTTTTGGACCTATGATATATAAAATATTGAATTTTAAAACTTTTAAGATTTAAAAAATTAAAATACTATTTTAGTTTTAGTTTAGTTTATTTTGGCAATGGTGAAGGGCTCACTGGTAATAATTTAGATCAGGTAATGGTGGTGAATATAAGTCATGCACTTTTATGTTTTTTTCCTACTCAACAATTTATTGCTTGCTAATTTTATAATTCATATACTAAAAATACGATTTTTAAATTGAAAAAATTCCATTCTAATTGAAACATATAGATCTTGATTAAAAAAATATTGTCTTTATTATTTTTTATTGGAATGCTGCTATTATGACAATGATAAAGTCTAAAACTAAATTTAAAAGGGATATTGATTTTCAAAATATGTCACATTATCATTCATGGAATAAATAATCATTCTATTTTTGGAATCAAGAATTGATCTTCAACATTGGCTACAGTTTTTAAATATTTTACAAACTATATTTTATAATTTTCAAATATATTAAAATATTTGCAAGTATTGGAACGAAATGCAATAAATAGTAGAAGATTTTTTCTGCAATCATCTAAAAATATTAAAAATTGATGATGAATTCTTTTAAGCCTTAATCTTTGAATTTTTTGGCAAGCCAAAATGGATTGATCCATTTTTAGATTGGCCATTTTTGGACTTAGAAATGAAGAGAGTCATATGAATTTAGGCTCATTTTCATGAGAATGAAGTTAGCTATCCAATAATGTACATGTTTAAATTTAGAAGAAGATTTACTATTGGATTTGCCAAAATTTGTAAAGCATAGGTGGTCTAGAGGCTTTAGCAAATCGTCATTGGTTTAGGGAATTCTGGCCAATGAGGTAGAGGTATGTGTTCATGGGTGGACAAGGTCATAATTGTGTCATCCAGTGTTAATAAGGTTGGACTTAGCATTTGGGATGGGAGAGAGGTGGCTGAATACTTTTGCTTCTAGAAGCAACGTGTTGCAAGCTATGTGAAGAACATCATGAAAGAAAATTGTTGAAAATTATCACAAGTGGAAGAGTGATGAGGTTGGACAATAATGATGCTTGGAATTCTATCGGATTCCCAACATAGACCATTTATAACCCTTTCTCAATGAGTTGCCCAATAATAGATTAGACCTAGAGTAGCATTGCCCTCCTTTTTTTTTCAACTCTGCTTGATTTGTAGATACAAACAATGATTGGAATACACATCTTGCACTTGGATTTCTCTAAGCCGTTTTTCAATTTTTTTTCCTATTGTGTATCTTTTCGTGTGTTCTTTTCATTCTACCATGTTCGATCTTGACTTTTGCTCCAAATTTGTGACAAACCTTTCATTTATCTTTTACTATCTAAAATTTAATAATGAAGTGGCTACTGTTGCAAGACCATTTTCTCACTCATTTTTGGTCCTAAAAATACAAGACTTGTTTCCATGCATGTGGAACTTGGTTACCTTGAGAATGAGCATTGTTGTCACTTCAAATTCTTGAAATTTTGACTATTTGTCTTTTGTAGTGAGAAAAAGGTGTAGAAGAGACAATTTGTCAAATTGTTTGATTAGCTAATAATAGAATTGACTATTGGTCATGAGAAAACTCAAATTGCAAGGCAAGTTGGATGACAAATTGTCATAGGGACGGTTAGAAAAAACAATTATTTCTCTTTTGAGATATAATCTATTTTTTTGTGAGTTTCCCCCCTCCCCTACTTCTCGGTGTTTTTTCAGTGAATTCAATTGTCAAATTTTGTAGGGTCGTTGCAAGAAACACTTGTCCTTTTTGGTGTCCCCTTGGCCTTGGACACAAACATTTTTGTTCATAACTTTTGCGTCGTATGTCCTTTCTTCATGAAATTTGAAAGGAAGGTACATGTAGTATTTTCAAACATTGTGTAATTTTTTTCAATTTTCTATAATTAGTTTATTATTTTAAGCTGCCCCCAATTGGATGTCTACTTTGGCCATTTTGGAGGTTTTTAGTACTATTTCCAACTCAAAAATGCAAATTTGAAGGTGAAAATTGGTGAGCAAAGAGTTCAACTAAAGTTACACAAGCCTTCAAAGAAATTTTTCAGAAATAATAAAGTGTCCACCTTCCACATATGCTCAAAGTGTACTACCTTTGTGCATGTGCAGAAAATACAATCTTTTTTCCTTCTGAAAGTAAAAATGGTTGAGGAAAAGCACCTTCAAATTTAAAAAAATTTCTTTCTTTCTTTAATTTTTTATTGTTTTTACTATTTTCTAAAAATAAAATTCCAAACTATGTATTTTCTTATATTTTCCAACACTCTTAGAATGTGCATAACTTTTAGAGATATATTTTTTTAGATTTGAATTTTCACATATATACTATTTTGAGTGCTTTACAAATTATCCATATTTTATTTTATTTAAAAAAAAATTATTCCAAAAGTCACAATATTCCAGTACTAAGGCCGTTTTGAGCCAAAACTGGCAGGTGTTTCTTGCAACTACCATGTAGCGTGAATTCCTTCACATAATTGCAATTTGTTTTTAACAATTTGTCTTGTAATCATTTGATTCCATGTTCTTGAGAGGGTTGTGTGATAAATTCAAAGTTTGGATTTAGTTTGAATGTACTTGTGACAAATTGACGGTGAAAATTTCATTGTTGTGATGTCTGTGAAGTTGTGTGTAACAACTGGTTTCATTGCTAATAGAGCTGTGGTAGTTTTTGCTATATTGCTAAGTTTGGTTCTTTATAAAGCTAGTGACTAAATTATCTTTGTATGTGTAATTTATAAACAAATCGTTTGTAGACTTTGAGTGCCGTGAATGTAATAAGTGCGGAATGTTAAATATATCTGAAAACAGTTAGCGATTTGAATTTGCTACGACCCTGAATCAATAATTGGTATATTTGAAATGAATTTCATATTGGGATGTGCATGTAACTCGGACCCTGAAAATGGAACCAGGAATTCCAGGAGAAGGTGGCAAGACGAATTGTTAGAAAGATGTTGCTTTGGAACTTTAAATTGGAAAAGCAATTCATTACTAATTGCCTATTAAATTTGCTAATTGCCTCAAGAATTTTGGTATGTTGTTATGTGTGTACATGGAACAAATTGTTGTGATTAGGTGGATCAAAATCTTTGTTATCCCGGAGTTAAGCTGTAGACAACTATAACTTATAAGTGGCTTTGACCAATAATTTGGCCATTCAATGAGATTTTGAGGGGTTAAAGGGTCGCAAGTTCCTTTGAATTCCTAGATTGTGGTAAATTTGCCACATCTGCAGTTTGGCTATGTTTGATAATAATATTTAATTATTGTTAATAATTATTTTTAAATTTATTTAAAATTTCAAAACATTAAAATTTTAAATGTTTATTTATTTTGGCTAATAGTGGTTGGTTCACAGCATAGGGAAGGGGCCTTGAATGGTCCTCTAATCTCCCAAAATCTCATCTAATGATTTTGAAAGATGAATTGTAAATCTGTAAAAAATTTATGAGTTTGGAATCCTTATGTGCATGAACAACAAATTGTCATATATGACCCTCAGTTGTGATCATTCCCAAACTAGATTGTTGTGGTGATTTGGTATTGAATGTATTGGAAGAAATTGTTGAACGAAATGTGCACTCTTTATTGTGGGAACACTTTCAATGCAATGATAAGTTAATTAGAAATAGTCATGGTCTCTAAAAATTGCAGATTGTACCATCTATATTTGAGACTAATAATTGGTCAAATTAATCTTGAAATTGTGGTGGTCTTAGACTAATTGTCAACTAATGTAATATATGCCAACATCAGTACTAGGAAATTTATAAAGTAGAACCAAATACACGTGTCGGTGAGTGATTAAAAAAGGACCCAAATGCGGATTAATTCTTATATGATTGAGAATTAGCGAGATTGACTAATTGTTGTGTTTTATGGACTGAGACCAATTTCTTCAACATCCTAATTAGTAATTTGGCTAGCTAAATAGTGACTGAGGTAAATTGTGATGGCAATGCCTATTCCCAGTAATTAAAGTCTAGAGCATTTGCATGTAGACAAATCGTAGTTTACCATAGACAATTTGACAAATGACCTCCTAATAGACAAGACCGGGATAATACTCATGCATCTATAGCATTGGTAATGAATTGGCCATAAAATTCATACTTTAAAGAATAAGAGTGAAGACAAATTGTTACCAATATTTGTGAAATTGTATGTAATTAAGTCTAAAATACAAGTGACTTTAGCCTCAATACGTTAGAATACTTGACCATTCCTTACATAAGAACTCCAATACTATAGTCTTGGATGTTTGCGAGGTAGGCAAAATCTAGACGATAGATGCCAACTTTCTAAAATATTATGTGTCCCAAAAAGAAAATCGCAGCACAATTTTAGCTATGCCAAAATATTGATTGCCTTGTAGTATCCTTTACATTATAGGTTTCTTAAGGCCTATATAAGATCGTAAATTCTCCCAAATTCCTAGATTATAGAGAACATAGGAACATTGCTATATGAGCAATTTGACGTATTCAAGAGACTACCACATCAGATGATGATGATGATAATAATAATAATAATAATAATAATAATAATAATAATAATAATATTATTATTATTATTATTATTATTATTATTATTATTAATGTTTTAAAAAATTATTTCAAAATTTTATTTTTATTTTGACAATAGTTATTTTGACTGGTTTTCAACAAAAAGAATAGCTTTGAAACAATTTTTTCATGGCCTCAAAAAACCTCTAATGCTTTCACATTATAATCTTCCAGACTATAACTTGGATTGAAACCAAGCTTTATAGAGATGATAAAGACTTGGTTTCCTACAAGAGACTATGGTTAATTTTTCCTAAGAAAGATTCATTTTACTTTGAGCTTCAACGCTTTGTAATTTACAAAATCAAGATCTAGAACACCTTGAAAATGGCTGAAGAATTTAAGGACTAAAGGAGCATAAGGCCACTGGGTGGCTTATGCAGCATAAGTTCTTGCATCGATTCTTTAGAGGTTAATCAAGTAATGAGGCATGAAAATTTGCTTGAAGCCCTATACCAATGCATGCAAGAGTTTATCAATACAATTACATTTCTTCCTTTCAGATAGTTCAACTTTATCATGTATTGAAGAAAGTTTTAGATTTTATGCATTATAGAACAAAATTTATTGGATGAAGGATGCTTTGGAGGTGATCTATAGATAGGTTCAATTTTATAAGCAAGTCTTGTCATCAACTAATCTAAAATTGCATTTAGATGTATACAATGTTTTAGAGCTAGAGATAGATTTTCACTCTATCAAGACCTCCAACAAAATCTCAATTTTCAACTTTCTTGAGATAGGGACTAACTTTTAAAGGAAAGTTGAGACAAATATTAAGATTTGGTCAATAGAGATGTTCAACTATTGGTTCAAGTTCTTCTTCAAATGCTTTCTAATGTGACACTTAAATAAGTAGGTCAATTTTGGACAAAATTTTGCACTTCAAATGACATTAATTTTCAAGTACCTATAGGGGACCACATTTTCATCCTTATAAAGAACTATATTCTTGTCCATTTGGATGCTAACATTAGATGACATTTTAGGGCATTAGGAGACCATGAGTTCCCGAAGAGTTCCTTGAGTTTCCAAACTGCAACAATGCAGCTGCAGCAGCTAGCTAATGTGGCCGGTACTGTGCCACGTCATTTTTGATTTTTATTTTTAATACTTAAAATGATATTTGAATTTTTTTTAAATAAATGAAAAATAAAGTAAAATTTGGCCAGTTTGTACTGTTGTTCATAAAATCGGTCCAAATTCGTGAACAAGCTTGAAACGGCCCTCTAATGCCCTCAAATGTCATCTAATTTCCTATATTAATATTGAAATGATAATTCAAAAGTTATGGTTAAATAAAAAGACAATTTTCTTCTTGGAAATTTTAATAAATTAACTTATTTATTAGCAATATATTTGTAACCATGCAAGAGTTAAGGTAATACAATATTCTAAGTACATGGATTCATCCACCCTTACTATGACCTACTTCTTTGAATCAATTTGCACTACTTTTGCAAATTCCTTAAATATTTCTCCCATTTGATTACACATTCAACTCATAATGAAGCATGCAATTGACCCTCTTAGATTAAAACAATCAAGTTTCCATCTTTGTCTTGCTCCAAATTTGGCAAGCCTTATTTTTTTGAAAAGCTAACTATGCCAATCTACGTCCTAACCAAATTTTTTAGTTACTTCTCCATCACTATTTACTACAAGAAAAACAATGCCCAAATTGGCATGTTTAAATTGACTAACTATGTCCAAATTAACAAAAAATTGAAAAAAAATATCTGAATTGATATTGTTATCTTCTAATGATTCTTTTGATATTGTTCGTTGAAGTTGGTAGTTTATTTGATATCAACAATTGAACTTTTCACACCAAATTTGCAACCCACTTTTTATCCTTGCTCCAATTTCAGCGAGCCTTAGCTACTTACCAACCTACTCCCTCGAAAAATTTAGATCTTTTGCCTTACCATTCAACTCCTGATATTGTTTGCCAAAGTTGGTAGTTTCACTTAGAGTGGGCAGTTGGCCTCTTATTCAAATTTCTCTTCAAAATCCTAATAAGCTAGTCTTAGCTTTTTGAAAAGCTATTTGTCAACCTATCTCTTACAAAAAATTCAAACCCTTTTGCTTCACTATTCTTTTAGTATTGTTTGCCAAAGTAGGCAATCTTACTTGGAGTGGGCTGTCATGTAATATATCATCATGTGTGACACCATTTCAAATGGATGTAGTTTAATCTTGTTTGGGAAGCTTAGGCTATTTTGAGACTTCACCTCAACTGGAACTTCAAGTAGAAGTTAACTTTTATTTTATGCAAAATAATTATAGAAGTTAGTTTTTACTATACTCTATTTTTGTCAACTAGGGTGGAGTATTTAAAGCTTTGAGGCTCCCTTGACTTGGCATTCTTTACCAAGTCAAATCTTACAGGTGTTTTGAAAGAGAGATATATACTATTGTTGAAGTTTGTTAAACTATAATATTTACCTTTAAATAGTAAAAGTTTACTTTCTCTTGCATTTGCACTTTTGGATTCTTCTTTTGTAGGGTGAGAGACAGCTCGCCTTATTTGTGTACAAATCTTGTATTTAATCTTAGATGTGTTTAAATTGTATGCGTGGCATATGTTATATATTTTTAAAGGAATATTTTGCCTCTTCTTTAGATTGATCTTACACTTGTGGGCATACAAACATTGATGCTTTGTCTCTTTGTTCCTCAATAGGGGTGATCTTGATGCTGTTGATGTTTGTGGGGGTGCTTTCTAGGTTGGAGGGTGTGAAGATTCTTGGAATTCGCTGGCAACATGGCTACTAAGGTGTACATTGTGTATTACTCTATGTATGGACATACAGAAGTCCTTGCTAAGGAGATCCAAAAAGGTGCCAACAGCGTGGAGGATGTAGAGGCGACTCTGTATCAAGTGCCAGAGACATTGCCCCAGGAAGTCTTGGACAAGATGGGCGCACCACCCAAGTCGGATGTGCCCTACCTCAACACCATGGACTTGCCCAATGCCGATGGCTTCTTGTTTGGGATACCAACTCGTTTTGGTATGATGGCAACCCAATTCAAGGCGTTCTTTGATGCCACCGGTAGTCTATGGAAAAGGCAAGCACTCGCTGGAAAGCCTGCTGGACTCTTCATTAGCACCGGGTCTCAAAATGGTGGCCAAGAAACCACAGCTTTGACAGCTATCACCCAGTTGACTCACCATGGGATGATATTCGTACCTATTGGCTATACTTTCGGAGCTGGCATGTTTGATATAGAGGAGGTGAAGGGCGGATCGCCATATGGAGCGGGAACTTTTGCTTGTAATGGAACTCGACAACCCACCAAGCTAGAGCTAGAACAGGCTTTCTACCAGGGGAAGTACACTGCACAGATGGCAAAGAAATTGAAGTAGTAAAATCTTTCCTCGGTAGCATGCTAGGTGTGACCATGATAGACTTGTGATATCATATAAAACTATGCATGGTATCAGCCTTCTGGTTAGAAGGATTTTGAATATAGTTGTGCCGGCGGTATGTGTGATTCTTCAGGGTTTCTTTGATGTTGTAGGGGAGAAGCTTTGTTTGGATTGTACTTGTATATGCTTTCTATTTATATATCCACCTGGAAAAAAGGGCACTTGAGAATGTTGTTTTTATGTATTTTTATTTGGATTTTGCATTCCTATTTGATGTAGGTTTACATCACTTGATCTATTGTGTGTTACAATCTTAATTTATATGACAGGGCAGTTAACATCTTATCCTAATCCCTTATCAAAATCTTAACAAATTTTCACCCATTTTTTTTACAAAAAGTTGAACCTAATCAACAAACTATCCTACACCATTCCTTCCTTTAATCTCTACATTTTCCTTATAAAATCTTCCAATTTCATGTCAAAACAATTTCATGTCAAGTAGTATTTAAAAACATCTGTGGGCGTTTATTTACCCATCTTTGGTAAATAACCGTACACAACCAGATTTTAGTTCTTATGCAAAATCCTATCCTAAGTGGGTGCCTAAACATCTATCCATTGTGCCTTCCAAGCAGTGGATCTTTTCTAATTACTAAACATCCAAACCACTTACAAAAAAGGGCTCCACACATCCTAATCTATGGCTAATGATAATTGGGGTACCCTCATTATTTGAGCCGCAAGGGTCTTGGAGTTTCCTAAGCTATAGTCTGGTTTCAATACTCTTAGGTGGTAGAGGGCTTCATGCCATTTCCAGAAACCTAAAGTTTACTGAAATTGGACACTCCTAGCAAAAGCTGTGCACGGATGAAGTTTGATCGCTATTCGGTTTTTCAAACTTCATCCAGGGTTTCCTATTGGTTCCCACTTCCAATTTTACTCAATATTTTTACTAAAGGTCTGATTTGAGTGCCGCTATTTACTTCTAACCTTAAATTTTCTCTAGATAGAATTTACCCTAATTTACCTGGTTAACTCCATCTTATCCTATCGATAAAAATTCATGGGACTTTTATTAGCTGATTTTACGCTTTTGCTTTGACAAGGTCTCTTTACCTTCCTAATTTATTGTTCTTCTTTGAAATTGAATTTTACTGACCTAAGTTATTAATGGATGAAAGTTGGTTGATAATTGATGTACTGAATTCATCCACTAATTATCGTTGACCTAAATTTTTAAATTGACTTTTACCTTCTAAATTACTTTTACATTTTAGGATTTTGATTTTTATCTTTTTGGATGATTTGGGGGGGGGGGGGGGGGGGGGGCATCCGATTCTCAAGTAAAACTTCATCTGCTTGTAATTTCTTTGTTTTAACTTCGATTGTGTTGCGTTTTATCTTTTTGAAAACCTTTAGACCTCTACTTTCTACTTTGTAAAAAAGTCTGACCTAGCTTGTTTCCTATTCTACCCTAGCTCTTGGCCCTACTCTAATCATGTGAATTATGAGGGATTTAAACAAGAAAAGAGGGGGATTTTAGCGGCCACCTTGAATTGTAGGGCATGGATGAGGTTGTCAAGGTTCCTCTCTTCCTCAATCTTTCTCTTCTCGGTGCTTGGGCAAGCGCTTGAATGATTCCTTGGCTTAGAAAGAATCGGAGTTGAGGTGATAGGTTTGAGTTATTTCTTCTTTCTCCCCTTTCTTTTCTTTCTCTTCCCCCTTCCTTCTTTATTATTCCCTTATACCACGACTTTTGCTCCCAATTCTCTTACAACTTAATGGGCATGTTTTTTTTGCTTCTTACACTTACACCTTCAATGGTCCAAATTGTTGTGGAGATTTTCCTAATCTACTCACTATTGATCGTCTTCTCCTACTTCATCCTCTTCATTTCCCACTTTCTTACAAGTTCTTGCTTTATGTTTGGAGAGCTTTGGTGAGTGGTGATTGGTGAATGGAGTGCTTAGGTGAGCTTTGCAGGTTGCTTCTACTTCCCTAGTTAGTCAACTTCTTCTCTTTAACTTCCCCAACTCCTAACCCTATAATTTCTTACCTTCTTCTAATCCTATCTGCTTATAATTTTTAAGCCTCCTCTAATCCTGTTTACTTGTGGTTTCTAAAAACCCTCCTTGATTCCCTAAATCCTCCTAATCCTATTTATTTGTGGTTTTTGAAACCCCTTTTTTTGGTTCCTCTAATTTAAGTTGGTTTAGGGGGGGGGGGTTCTCCCTTGATTCCTTTAAAAAGAGGGAATTAAGAAAAAAAACCCAACAAGGACCAAAAAATTTGGAAGGCATAGCTTGCCTGAACAGGGCAAGGCCTGCCGAGCAAGGACCCTGCTGAGTTGCCAACTAGCTGGGCTAGTGGGTGCCAGGTTGCCTAGTGCATATTGCCTGGTGTTAGTTGGCCTGGTGCTTGGGCTGGCCGCTTGGCCAAGCTAGTCCAGGTGTTGGGCTGGCCTGGTCTGACTTTCTTTCTCCAGTTTCACAGAAAAATTTGATATGTGCCAACAAAAAGGACCCAAAGGTGAACATTTAACCGGGAGAAGACTAGTATTTCTAATTAATTCTAACTTTTTGTTGGCTATCTTCCCTATGTGACCTCTACTTTCTTAGACGCTAAACTTTGGAGGTTTCCAAGCTCGTCTTGGAAACTGAATTTTGGAAAAAACAACCAAAGAGTTCGAAGCTTTGCCGTCAAGTTGGTTGTAACACCAACTTTAGGACTTCCACACCATGTAGGTCTAGAGCTCCGCCGTACGGCGGGTTTTTTAATACATACTCTAGGGCTGAAAAAATAACCAGAAGTCAAAGCTCCACCGTTTTGGAGGGGGGCCACACGATAAGGGACAACTTCAAAGAGGGAAAATACTTAGACTTAAAAAATGACCATCCAAGGGGAATTCAAAGCTCCACCATCCCGGAGGGTTAGCCACACAACAAGGGGCACTTTAGAAGAGGACAGAAAACACCAACTAGGGGGGGAACACATATACATGAGTTAGTCTGAGAAGCGTGAGTTAGTACAAGACACATGAATTAGTACAAGACAAACTTAGACACTAAAGGCTCCCCAACTCAGCATCGCCAAAGTATGGCGGGGGATAGCTTTAAGGTTAATATGGGACTCAAGACAAACTCTCAAAGTACAAGTTAGTATCCAAAACACAAAGCCCCTTGGTTCACAAGTTAGTGACAAAAAAGACTTAAAACAAAGCCAAACGACTCACACAAAATCCCACACACAAGATGGAAGGACCTCCAAGACCTTCAAAAACTGAAAATTAGACAACAATGGAGCCAAAAGTGCTCCAAAAACACCGAATAAATTTCTTTGGCAAAAACGTCAAAATTTCAACATAAATTGGATCCATGGATCCAAAACAAGAATGAGGGTGGTGTGAGAGGAAAATGGGCACCCTTTTATAGGTTTTTCAAGGCGCCCACCTCCTTCAAGTAACCTTCGTAACCTTATGAATTTAAATTTTCATCCTTATCTTCAAAGATTTTCACTATAATTGGGTTTTACATTGGTCCAATGTTGTATCTTTTGGAGTTCGCCTTGAAACTTCAAAGGGATTGCGCCAATGGCTTCAGAAGGCCATTTTAAGTCCAAAAATTCCCTGACCCTTCTTTGACGTCTAAAAGCTCTCCTAGGTTAACGCTAACTAAGGCCAATAAAAGGATATAAATTTAGATTTTGGAGTCAGCCATTTCTGACTAAAGTAATTAGTCATGGTTGTTAGGAATGCTCTAGGGAATATAAAAATACCCTTTGTTGACTTGATTCCAACTTCGTACGCTCCTAGGACGCCAATCAACTTCACGCAAATCCGGCCACGTGGATAATTTAGAGGAATATTATTGATTGGGCCACCTCTCGCTTTCGGTACACCATGAAACTTGTTTAAGCATGCTATTAATATAAAACAATCTAAATTAATTTTTAGTGAGATTTTACCGCAGCCTTGGAAATTTCCATGAATTTCCTGTCATCAATTTAGGTAGTTGACTGTTCGGAAGGGATATTTCTCTAAGTCAAAAAATTCCAAAATTTCTCAAGGAATCTCTCATGGAGTCTCCCAAGAGATGAGCAATTTCATATTTTTTACTTTGTAAACTTTGGTCAGGAGGGAAAATTCCACCTGCTTGGCTTCTTGAAATAACCAGCAGTCAAGGAATCTTCTACACGCAAGGGAGTCTTGGTGAATGGATTTCACTTTTGACTTCTTGGCATGTTTCCAAACCAAGAGCACAACCTAGCGGCCCCAGATTCCTCCGCTGACCCATCTTGAGAAAACAACTCATACAAGCTAACATTTGGAATTTCTACTATTTTAATAATGGGATGGAGAAACTGAAGCTTCTCTACGGGAATCTCTCCAAGGACTTATCTAGACTTTCTTCGGACCATTTTTAGCTAGGTAGAGTCACATGCATGATAATTTAGGCTATATTAGGTAAGAACCCTCAAACCTTTGAACTCCCACCTACGAGGGGTGCACTTAGTGTATCTAATCCAAACTACGTGCGATCAAAATTTTGTACCCCCTACATTATATCCTAAATTTAAATAAATGAAAACAAAAAAAATATGAATATATTTTCCTAATTTGAAAGTTTATGTTTTGAATTATTGATCTTTTTATTTGCTAATAATAATTAGTTACAAATTTTTGAAGTAAATGAACAAAAAATTCCTAAAAATAACTCTCTATTGAAAGCTCATTTTGAGTTGAATATTGATGCAACGGTCATCTAAATGTGTTCTCTATAAATATTTGAGTTGAAAAATATGCCATTTTAGATTCATTTTCAATCTCTTCTAGAAATCATTCCATATTTCATTTGAGTTGGAAATTTTGGCAATAGAAACCTATAGTCATTACCAAACAATGCTCAAAATTTTAGGTTGAAATTATTGTTTATTAGAAACCACTTTTTCACACGTGGTTTGTAGTAGTAGAACCAAGTGCCCTCCCCGAGCTCCCACCATTTCCTGAGTTCTAACCTATTTATAAGCGGCATTTAGAGACTTTTTTAGGGATAAAACCTATTATTGATCATATGCTACAAATGTTGGTATATAACAACCCTAAATTGGTCTTTCACTCTTTTTTGGTCTTTTTGTATTTTTTTATAACTTAAATTGCAAAGTTTCAAAAAAAAGAAAACTATGAGTCTCAAATGATGAATTGGGAGCTCACAACATCATCCACACAAAAACACGCAAGAGAGAAAAAAAAGATATCTGAACCCTAATTTTCATAAATTGAACCCCATTAATGGTTTAATTTTCATCCCTAATTTCATCCTACATCAATCATCTTTGTCACACTGGGCAACTTTGGATCTCTAGACATCTTGGACAAGCAGACATTTCGGACAATTTTGACAAACCAAATAAACAATGTGACCACCTAAAGTAGTTACATCATCACTAGACGTCCTAGACAAATGGACATATTAGATGGTTCAAACCGATAGTCTATCTAGTGTGACAACCATGGCATCAATTTTGTATTAATGCACATTCTTATTGAAAAATAGCAAAATTATTATAAAACGCACTAAATTGTTGCAAACGGGCTAACTCGTGTAAATCGATTCCATCAACTTACTGTAAAATCATTGTTTTATTATTTTTTTCTCCGATTGTAGTATATTTATCATAGATTATATTAATGGCCCAATCTTTGTTCAAATTCTACTAGATTTGTGTTTTGTATTCTTGTCATTTTTTTGGATTTTGATTAAATCATGGGCTATTAAAGCAAAACATTCAAAATTCCATAACAAGTTCACTCTTTATAGGGAATTCATAATTTCAATTGCTAATACATTACCTCATATTCATAACCATATGCAAAAAGATTTTAGACTTTTTCAAGAGTCCCACAAGGGTACAATAACCAATTAATATTCACTCTGGAAGCTTCAAGAGAAATCATGTAATATATCATTCAATAGTAAAAAAAAAATGCTCTATACAAATGAATGATGTAGAGATATTAAAGGAGTTTAATATTTATTTCAAAATTTCAAAAGGAATTCTACAATCTTTAGGTTTAGCATTTCAGGGTTAAGGTACTCCAATTTCAAAAGAAAAATCAAAATTAAGGTAGACATGCATTTTTACAAACCTTAGTTTGAATGGAATTGACAAGAAGTTTCTTGTAAAACATTCAATAATCCTATATTTTTGTCTAGTGCTTTATATTCTAGAAAAATGTAGAGCCATTTTAAAATAGCCAAATAAAAACTTATCTCTAAAGGCCCTTTAAATTACAATGTACAACCTGGGCTATATAATGTTTAGAATCTAGAAGTATTCACTAATATAGAAGTACATTTTGCTTTCTCATTTCACTAGCAATGTGCAAATAGTCTACATTTCTAGAGGGGTAGATACTTTTACTACACTATATTTCAACTTCAAATATATTTATAGGTTGTTCCACCTTTTCCATAGATTTCAGATAGAGTTTCACCTCATTTTTCAGACAAAGAAAAATGGATGCGGTAAACATTGATCATGGAAATTGTGGCGGTTTATTGACTATAATCTATGGCAAGAATATGGGCACTTTATGGACCTCCTACCCTAACCCTCAAACTTAACCCCTAAAGGACCGAGGTGACTTTCCTACCAAAAACCATTCAAAACTGTCATTTCTATTGCAAAGAGAAAAGTGCTTAAAAAATTGTTTTTTTTTGCATATCCAACCATAAGATCTTATACTTGACTAGTATATGAATATGTGGAAGAAATTTCAGAAACTTTGACCTCGTAGATTGCAAGATATATGTATTTAAAGTGAAGAAAACAAGTTTTTTTCCACCTTGCTTCATTAGGTTTTTTGGCTTTGAATCTTTTTAGTTCAAATTCTTTGCACTACTGATTTCGATTTTCTACTTACTTCTGTTAAGTAGTTGAGCTGAGAATCTACCAAAAAAATTTAGGAAAAAAATCACTTAATTTTCACTCATTAAAAAATTGTTAAGTAGAAGTGGGTACAAGATTGAAGAAAAATCTAAATTGTTAATAGCTTTTAGATGGAATTGAATCACAATAATCCCAACAGCGAGATTGTTCTAGCAAGAAAATCTAACCCTGTCTAACAAAAAAATTTGAAAAATTCTCAAAATTGCATTCTAAAATGAATTCTACAACTTATTTTTTCAAGAAGATGCTTAGATTGCCTGAAAAACTAAGATTGTCCATTACTTTCTCATTATTAGTCCAAATTGAATGAAACAAAGCTTCACATGTAGACAAAAATATAATCTTTGAGGAAAAAATTTGAAAAAAAAATTATTTTGACTTTTTGTGATTTTTTTTGGGCTACCCGCAAAATTTCAATTTTACTTATTGTGCCATAACTTTTGCTCCCGGGCATCAATTAAAATAAAAATTATATATTCGCAAAGATCTCCCAAAAATACACAACCTCAAAAAATCCCAAAAAATATTACTAAAAATTGAGATCATAGGAACCTGCCCGGACCCAAATTGTCCCCCGAGGGGACAACCGGTCCTTTAGGGGTTAAGGCTGGTCACCATAGAAACCATCCTTGTTGGTATCGTATGAATCATTTATTTAAAAAAACAAACCCAAGAACACTCATTGGAGGTCAAACTATTGTACAAGACCTTCTAATTTCATACCAAATTCCAAGGATGAACATCTACACTTCCATCTTATATAAAAGGACCCTTTGTCATTCATCAAACACGTAATATCTGCGGCATCCTTCTAGGGGTAAGTTAACATCTAAACAACGTCAATTTTTGGCAACAAATTAATTACCCCAAAAATATAATTGATTTAATTGTATCTCTTTGCCTTGATGGGCCCAATGTAGGGCCTTTTTTTCAATTTTTTTCCTGAAGTATCAAAGTGGCAATATAAAAATGTTATAGTGATGCTCCAAATTTCAAAATTCATCTACATATTGGATGAAAAACATCACAATAGCACATATTACATGTCCATAATTCTGTTTTCATTTGTTAAGCACTGAGTTGCTGGTCCTTTATACAAATATCCTACAATTTATCTAGTAGAATGGCCTCGTTACATTGCTTGGAACTGTTTATAGTGCTTGGCACTATAAAATTGATCTTCCATTATTCTGGCATGATTTCTACATAGTGCTTAATGCAACAGGCACAAAAAAACATCATGACTCCTCATAGGCCTCCCACTATACACAGTCTAGCAATTTCATCCAAGTTCTTTTATTTTTAATTCGTAATTTTCTAGCAAAAAAACATCACGGTTTGTTGCCATTTTTTAGCCAAATTATTTTTTTCTTGTGCAATTTGGCACTAGAAAGCCAAAAAAAACCCAAAAAAAACCTAGCCCACTAGCCTCTGAACTCCCAATTAGCACGTGAAATCCATTTCTATTCCATTGGATCCCCTCACATTGAATGGCTCTTATTGCTTTTGAAGATATCAAAACTTGTTGATGTAGGCAAAAATTATGTAGACTTGGTAGTGCCTTATCAACTTTAGCAACCATAATTCTATCACACCAATTGGATAAAGGCCCATATTGACCTAATCAATATCCATGGGCCTTATACCATCTATAACTCCTTAATGCCACACATCATATAGTTGCTTTGCAAACGTAGAAAGTACGCATAAAGAATCATTGCCTATTTCCAAAAGGCCTATTCAACAGGTATGTTGATAGTACTAGACTTCACAGAGGAGTCATTAATGGTGGTTAGTCTTAGAAAGCCAAGTGAAAGTAAAAAATAAGGAGCCTCTTATACTGGGCCACTAAAATTTCAAAAACTTCAAAAGTGAAATATGTCTTTCATAATTTAAATTAGAAAATATTTTTCAAGTATTTTAAGTATATTTTAGAATATTTATATTTCAAGCATGTTATTTATATGATGTTCTAGTTAATAAAATATACAAAGAATTTCCCACTACAGTTTTCTATTCAAAATGAGGCATCTGATAATTATAATAATCCCTTACAAAATTCCTTTGACCACAGACTTTATGCCATGTAAGGTGCCTTGCTTATAGGCCTTCTTGAAAATAAGGTGCTCTTGGTCTTCAAGCTCCGCCCTCATGCTTGGTGTACTTAATTTTCAAAAAGTCCTCAAACAGGTGCCTTACCTTTATACGTAAGTAATTTCAATCATGTAGATTTTGACAAATGCAAGTGTAATTCTTGGCATAATTCAACACCTTGTATTTGATTTTCTTTCACACTAGTACATTTTCGGCTTGCAATCTTGATAGACAACCTTGATGACCTATTTGAAGACCTCAAAGATGACCCAACAGTATTCTTAAGAGGTTGGTCTTAATATTGAATCCATCATTACGACAGCATATTCTAATATCTTTTTTACACCAATGTAATATCGGGTCGTTGCAAGAATGACCTTCCGTTTTTGTTCCATTTTGGCTAGTGTTCCCAGTACTATGAGCTTTTGCATATAAATTTTCAAAAATAAAATAAAATATGGATAATTAGTATGACACTAAAAACAGTGTATCACCAAAATTTCAAACCTAAAAAAAATCTAGGTCAAAAGTTATTCACAAAAAAGATGAGTTGAATTTTGAACAAAATACATACTTTGACATTTTAATTTGTAAAAAACAGGGAAAATAATTTTAAAAAAAACTAAAAAATGCCAGTTGGAAAGACTTTATGATAATGAGATTTCACCAAAAAAAAATGTTGGAACCATCTTTAATGCTCAAAATTGCACGCGCAAGGGAGCCCTCTTTGCATGGACATAGAGGATATAAAATAAAATATTTTTTAATGCCCCTCGGTAGAAACATGACTTCCTACTATAGGAATAGACCATAGAAATTTCAGCTCCATATCATTAAATTTGGAGACTCCTTACGTACTAAAATCCCCTAAAACTCAAAACGTGACATATTAGTTTATATGATTTTTAAAATGATTTTTGAATTTTTTTTTGAAAAATATGAGATATGATTAAAATCATAAGAAGAATCTCCAATAAAAATATCAAGTTTATGCAAGTCATGCTTCAAAAGTTATTGCAAAAGGAAGCTTTGGCACTGCTTTTGTGACAATGTTTTAATACCAGTCTTTCTTGCAATCACCCTATCAATCTTTAAATTAATATATAAAGTATATAAGAATTATGTATACCACAAGTTATTGAAATAGACTGAAATTGTGCTAGCTAATAGCACTATGAACAAACAAAAAAATCTATTTTTTAATTTAAAAATTAGATTCAAGGATGAAACCGGTCGGCAATTAGGAATTCCAATGAAGAACTAATCCTTCAATCGTACTAGGTGAACTCCTAATTTATATCCTTAACTATCAACCGGACTCACTTTTGGACACTTGGATACAATAGTCCATTCATCACGTTGATGCTAAAAAGAAATTCTTTATAGCTTGTAAAGAAACAAAAGGAAAGTTCGCCAAAGCATATAGGATCATGTCTCTTTGCAAGAAAATAGTTGACGCTAGCATAAGGAATGATGTGTTTATTCTCCCCCAAAATGTTTGTAAGCATTTCACTATTTAATATCCATTTGAAAAGATACACATTGGATGTATCTCAATAGTGGATCTCACAAGTTGCTTCTCAATTGGTTCTTAATAATAAAATTGCCTCGTTGAAGGTCAATGATTTTTGTAATCAACATTATAGTTGTACACCATTTTCATGCAAACCAATATTGAAAGAATTTTTACATGGAATAGACAATAATTTAGCATTGCATTAGTACTAAACCTACATAAATATTATACACACTAGTTTTGATGTTGAAAACTACAACATTGGTATCAATGATATTTGGAATCAATATGATGATTTTTTAGAATGTGTCTACCAATTGATAATTATCATAAAACTCATAATTAACCCCTAAAAGCCCAAAGTCCCCTCAGGGGACACTTGGGATTTGGGGTAGGCTAGTGTGACTTGAAATTTTAGGTTAAGGGTTGAAACTTTTTTGGAAGGTAGAGAATCACATTAGCTTTCTAAAAATATAATTCTTTTTTCAATCAGTGCCCGGGAGCAAAAGTTATGCCACCCAAAGTCAAAAAAACAACTTGCTGGGCAGAAAAAAAAACTATAAAAAATTGTGTTTTTCTTAAAAAAGTTTTTTCTCAAAGATCATGTTTTTGTCTACATTTGAAGCTTTGATTCATTCTATTTGAACTCATAATGAGAAAGTTATAGACAATCTTGTTTTTCGGGCAATTTAGCATCTTCTTCAAAAAACAACTTATAGAATTCATTTTCGAATGCAATTTTCAAATTTTTTCAAACTTTTTTTGAAAATGGTTAAGTTTTTTTGCAAGAACAATCCCACTATTGGAATTATGGTGTTCCATTTCCACCTAAGAGCTATTAACAATTTAGTGTTTCATTCAATTTTGGACCTGCTTCTACATAATAATTTTTTTATATGTAAAAATCAAGTTTTAGCATTCTAAATTTTTTTTTCACAAACTCTCAACTGAAATTTTCAACATAAAAAAATTTAACATAAAAGTCATGTGGCACAAAAAATCTACAAATGGCCGTCAAAGTCATCTGAAATTGCAGGCCACATTTCAAACAAACTTTTTTTTTCAACTTCAAATGCTAATATCTTCCAATCTATATGGTCAAACTTCATGAGATTTTTACCACATATTCTAAGACAAGCAAAGTATAAGATCATATGGTTAGATTCTAATTTTTTTTTTTTGGTTTCTTGAGTGATTGCAGCAAAAATGGCAATTTTCAGTGGTTTTGGAGCCAAAAAATGCCTTGGGCGTTTAGGAATTAAAACCACTTGATTTAGTTAATTTATATTGATGACACTCTTAACATCTAAAAGGACAAATTATAGAATTGTTTAGTAAAATCATTGGGTGTCAGTTTGTAAGCTCTAGTTTTTTACTATTGGAGAGTAGAAATGTTTTTTTCAAGTTTTTAGTGATGAAATCAATTGTCTTCAATAAGCCATACAATATTAAAAACAATTGTAAAAATTATAAAAGATCTATGGTTGAAAAGAAAAAACTGAATAAAATTCGTATCAAATCTAAAATAATCTCACAATTTTTGAAAGATTCTTAATACGTGTATATTCCAATGAAATATTACCATTGTTAGTATCATTAAGTGATTTTTTGTCATTATATAATTGGAAAATCAAAAGGTTGTATAAAAAGCTCAAAGTTCAAGAAGGGGAAAAGTGATAATTTTGAAGAATTTTTCAAAATGGTTATCAACTATATTTTGAAAACTTCATTTCACTATTAAAGTGAAAATTCAAAAATCATCAATTTTATGGCTAAATTTAGTTCAATTTAGTTCAAAATGTTCAATTTAGTCACTGGGTGGCACAGAGAGTAGTAGAGCCTTGTTATATTTTGTCATTTCAGGCCCTCTTGGTTGTTAAAACCAATCCAAAGGCTATGTCCATCAAATTTCAAAGGAGGACTTTCTAATGGCAACCAAGATAGCTTAGAAAAGGAGACTCTTAATTTTTTAACTCCTAAGTGTAAAAACTGCATTGTTTGGCAAAATTGTGATTTTGGGCAGCTCACAATGAATGGAGTTTCTATTTTTGTTCTTTGAAAATTTCACACAACATATGCCCAAAATTGTAACGCCCAAAAATTTTCCTAACTTCTTACTACATGATTAAAAAGTTATTGCATGATATATAATTTTCACTGCTTGGCAAGCAGCTCAAGAAACTTCTTTAAAAATCACATTTTAAAAAAGTAAAATTTTGAAATTGGATCTTTAGATTTATGGATATATAGAAAGCTTTGAATCATTCCGTTTTGATCAATGAGATGAAAGTTATGAGGAGTTTTAGTTTGTGGATAGTTATGGTTTTCAAAGATTCCATACCTACTTACAAACTAAAACTCCTCATAACTTTCATCTCATTAATCAAAATGGAATGATTCAAAGCTTTCCATATACATATAAACTTAGAAAACCAATTTCGATTTTTTTTTTAAGTGATTTCTTAAGGAGTTTTTTGAGCTGTGCGCCAAGCAGTGAAAAATTTATATCCTACAATAACTATTTAACCATGTAGTCAAAAGCTATGAAAAATTTTCAGCTTTAAAGCTATTCCTTGGGCACATGTTGTGTGAAATTTTCAAATAAAAAAAATAAAAAAACTCCATTTGTAGTGAATTGCTCAAAATTGCTATGTTGCCAAAAAACAATGTTCGGGCATTTAGGGGTTGAATTCCTCAATATTGGTGTAAACCAAGCCTAAGATCATCAGAGTTTGAATCCAAGTTTAATCCTCAAAAATATATCAAAAAATTTACCAAATATAAATTTCTAAACTTGTACATTAAAAATCCAAATTTTTGTAAATTATGAATTTACAAATTGCATTGTGTACATAATTACAAGTTTACAAATTTTAGTTTTTAAGATTTAAGATTTGAATTCAACATTTAAAATTTTTAGTATTTCAACATTTCAACATTTTAATTGGTTGTGATTGGTAATGGAAAGAGTAACACAGGCCTCATATCATTTGTTTGGAGCCATGTGCATGTAGTGTGAACATCCCTATTCACGTGAAGTGCTTATAAAATACCTCCTCTTCTAATGCACTACATGACACTCTAAACATTCCTAAATCAAAAATCAAGAATTCACTCACCACCATCAACATAGCCATAAAATATTCCACCCAAACTTTTTATTCTTAAGAAGAAAAATAGAAACCAACCAATCCTTTCTTTCTTCTTCATGCCCTCCCCCCTCCAAAAAAATAGAAAAAGAAAAAGTGCATAAAGTCCCTTCCAACCAATACTTCATGTGCTTCCAATACCACCCCTAACAAATACAACTAGTACCTTCCCTTCAAATCTTTCCCACGCTTTTATCCATTTTTAACCCTTACAATTCACTTCAGGATCTTCCTTTTTTCTTTATTCTCTTTTCAAACTCATAGATAGTATAGAGTTTCCCTTCTAGTGAAGATATGAAAACCATGGGACCTAATGTGAACCAACTCTTTGTATACGCCTATCATAAGAATAGATGGTTGGAGTTCTTCTCTCTCTCCCCCCCATATGAACGAATCCTCAACCGACCGTGCAATCCATAATGCAGGCAGTTAGCTGTGGATTGTTCTGTGCAGTTGCTGGCCTTCTTGTAACTCCCATCTCGGGTTAACTTCGTGTGGAAAAGATCGAGAAGCTCAGCTCCCGCATTACATATGGTGCTGATGAATAGCTGGAGTGTAAGGTGCTAGCCCTGTCTGCTTAACTTACACCCTGCATGAGTGTCCTCTTCCATTCCCCAGATCCATCGTCAGAAAACATTGCCAGCTACAGTTCCTTCCATCCGATTTTCTCTGTTTTTCAGTTACCGTGTGCTTGCTTGTGTGCGTTGCTTCTCTTCCAAACAGCTTAGTTTTAGTTACTAGCTAGCTAGGAGGTTGGGATTCTCGCTTGGAAGGCATGCATGGTAACTGTGAGGTTGGTCATCGTCTCAGAATCCGTGAATGAACATCACGGAGTGTAACTGGGGAGTTTTTCTCATGGAGGAATGAAGCAAGAGGGGCGAGAGGGGCGAGAGGGGCGAGAGATTTCTCGTCCTTGCAATCCCTTGTTATCGGTTTGTGTCCCACGAGCAAGCAGCGAGTGATCGAATCTTTTCGTGAAACTATGTATGTCTGTCTGTCTATTTGCTAAGAGCCTGATTTTCTTCTCCCACCTGCCCACGTTGAGAGGGGAATTATCTTTCAAAGACGCACCCTGAGCTCATTTGCAGTTCTACAGAATATACGCATGGGAAAGGTCAGTTTCGGTTTAATTTGATTTGAGAAACGCGCCAAAGCACCCAAGAAGACGATCGAGGAAAAAGAACTGAAGGCGTCAAACCAGTATTGTTATTGTTGTTATTATTAAAATTATTATTATTGAAGTAAATATTCAAAATTCCAATCCATTTGCACCACACATTCTGCTTCAATTTGCGAGCAGCAAGTGGAAGCAAGAAATGGAACACGGCCCAAAATACCTTCCTCACAAATCCCTTCCAACTGCTGCTTCATTGTTGCTGTTGGGTGTCATTGTGCTGGCACGATGTGTTGATGCAACGCCGTCGCAGGACAGCCCCATCGACTCGCAGCGGAGGCTGCGTTCATGGAGCGCACTCACAAACGAGGCCTCCTTCGAGGAACAGCAGCATTTCCCAGGAAGAAGCTTGGCAGCGCTGGTGCCCCCGCAACCTCTGGTGCTGCCCTACCACAACGGTCCCATCCTGTCCGGTAGGAATAATGTCACCAAGCTCTATGTGATCTTCTATGGAGCGTTTACGAAGCTGCAGCGGCATACTGTGCGGCGTTTCTTGCGTTCCTTGGCGCCACAGCGGCGCAGAGCGCGTGCGAGCATTCCCACGGTGGCCAAATGGTGGGAGATCACCCAAGGGTACGTGGACGTGTATGGCGAGTCCGTCGCCCAGTGGCTCATCCCCAGTGGAGAGGTGCAAGACGAGGCGTACTCGCGAGGGACCCAGCTCAACCAAACCGACGTCGAGACCCTGCTGTTGAACGCCCTGACCACCTTTGATGTCAGTGCGAGGTCGCTTTATATCGTCGCCACGGCATCGGACGTGGAGGTGGCAGGTTTCTGTCAAGAGAGGTGCGGCCTGCACGCATATCTGTATCCTTCGGACATCACGGGCGGCCAGATGCTGCCCTACGTGTGGGTGGGGGATGCATCAACGCAATGCCCCGGACTCTGTTGCTGGCCATTTGCTAACGTGAATTACACCTTCGTGGAAAACATGCCGGAGCCCTTGCTGCCTCCGAGTAGCGACGTTGGGGCGGACGGGCTGGTGATGAACCTGGCCACGCTCATTGCAGGTGCCACCACCGATCCGTACCAGAATGCCTACTACCAGGGGGACGCGGCAGCTCCGCTGGAAGCTGCGGAAGCTTGCCGAGGCATCTTTGGCAATGGCGCCTATGCCGGCTACCCAGGCGACCTCATGCGGGACAACGCCACGGGCGCCAGCTTCAACATGCGAGGTTTCCGTGGAGATAAGTTTCTGGTTCCATGGATATGGAACCCCTCCACCTTCGCCTGCGCTGGTCAAAGTTGATTGCGGTCGACCCAGTAATCATTCCGACAAAACTCACAGCGCATGCATTCGATGCTAGCGACTGGATAGAAAATTGCAAAATTCACGTGGTTTCTGATCAGCTCACCATCTCCCGACGGCGTCACTCTTGTGGAGGCCTGGAAGCCAACAAATTTCATATGGTTTTCTCAAATGGTCTCGCTCGGATCGGGTAGGTGATAATTCCAACTATAAATTCAAAAACAATCAAAACAGAAACTCTATTCGTGTGTTAAAAGTCATGTGATAGCCGAATTTACAAATTTAGGACACGATGTGAAATTAATTACTTGCAGAAATACCTTGCTTGCCAACCCAAGTACCAAATGATATCCGTGTAACACCCCGTATTTTCAGCAGTTTCCTTGAAGGGGTCATCCCGTATGTTTGGTTCTTCTTAGAGTTCATCCACTTGGTTGGGTCACGTGTTCTGCACACCAATTAATTTGAGAACGCGTACATCTCTTAATATCGACTCTCGCAAAGGTGGCACATTGTTCGTATTCTTGCTTCGGACAGCAATCCCCGTAATGAAGTCTAATAGTAATTAATGCTTCGCAACACATACTTTCGGACCTTGATGATCATACCCATGGAGATTATAATGCATCAAGAAGAATTTCAAGATAATCACCCTGGATGATCGAGCGGTTTAGGGGAGTAGAAATGACATGAATTAGGGATGAGGGGACAAGAGGGATATGTAGTTTTGCGGCACTACTTCTAGCCCACATTCAACACTTCCGACCTGAAATCTTATCACGAAGGAGGGATACATGAAAATACCTATCATAGTCACATGTTTAAAATACTGAAGTTGAATACGTCAGCCAGGGGCTCGTCGAGATCTTTCACAAAATCCATGCGCTAGGTGGACTTTCAAAATCGAGACTTTTGTCATCAAATTTGTAGGAAGTGATCGTACTCATCTCCTAACCCATCAATCATCATCAGCTAGCGATGCTTAAGAAGTTCCGCAGAGTAATGACTACGTTCTTGCAAGGGTGTTCACAATCATCACAAATAGAGTACGAATATACAATCGATTATTCGAGTTTGAAATATCAATAAATGAAGAAGTCCGAAACTTAACACACCAAACAACCATTAAACACGAAGATTCACTCAGATCACTAGATTTCAGGTTAAGAATAAGCTTCACTGTGAGATCCAAAAGGGAGGAAAAACACGTCCACTTACGTTCACTTCACTTCATTCCATTCGCAGGTCGAGGGTCCAGCGTTCTGACATGGTTCGATTGGAGACAGAAAGGGGAAAGCAAGCATCCAACCCAAAGCTAGCGTTCGTGGAACGGGAGCCACCCGTTCAACAAAGTATTTTGAAAACAGAGTCTGTCGTGTCTCGCACTCAAAAGGCCGCTGGTAGGGAGAAAGGAAGAAGTTGTGTAGAAGGTACACTCTTTTTCTTCAGTATTGTCACACGTACAAGGGGTGCAGGTGCAAACTTCCAAGCCCAAGAACACGAGCAGCCGCCGGCAAGGAAGGGTCCCGAGAACGAACAGGAAGCACAAGGAAGCCCTTCGTAACATGTGACAATACTAAAGGCAAAGAACGCACCAAACCTGAGAGCGGACTGTTACCCGCAAGAACGGCATACCCGAGTGACGTCCTGAAGACTGAGGTGAGCAAGGGAGCCAGCGCTGATTTGAAGCAGCGCGAGAAGCGAGTTAGGGTTTCCGACTTCCCGTTGGTTCTTCCGTCCAACGGGAAGTCGTAAACCCTAACTCGCGTTGCCGTAGAGACAGCCGGAGGATCTCTCTCATCGGAGGGCGGAGACAGCAGGCAGGTCAGCAACACTTGTCTGTACGGTCATCATGGGCAGAATTAGGAGTTTGCCCTCATGCCTTTGCTGAAATTTTTAAATTTCTTCCCACATAAAGGCAAGTGTGAGAAACAGAGAGATCAATTGAAATTAGATTTTTTCGACAAAGTCAGTTGAATTTGTTATGAATTTGATAGGTACAAAACCGTCTTTAGACTATTCCAAAACCAGTAAAAAGTGTATCCATAATGGTCATCTTATTCATTCAAAGTAGTCACAATATTTCTTAGCTTGGCTACAATGTTAAAGCCTAAAAATTCACCTCCTGCTATGAATTTTTACTCAAAAGGTGGAAGATTCCTATTGTAGTCACTAATCACTCCATATTGTCATCTAAGACATTGATTGTGGCCACTCAGTCAATCCGTAGCCCAAATCTTATTTACTGAAAAAAGACTATAATAGATCATTCCATAAGCGTTTGGAATCACTTTTGTCTATAATGGGTTGTAGAGAGAAATTAACTCCAATTAGTTGGCGTATAAGAAGAGTCTATTCATTTGAAGTCCAATGATAAATCCTAAGAAATTAGGTCAAGTGACACTGATAGAGGAGTGATTCGATTTAATCCTAAATTTAATTAAATTAAAATATTTTTCAATTTATTTAGTGGTTAGAAATGAAATTGGAATGGAAGAAATAATCATGTAATTTAATAGGAATCAAGAAAAATAGGTAGGTTTTAGTTATTCTTGAGTGTTGCCCTAATACAATTATTATAATAATTATCACTTTTTGTTGGCCTAAAGACCATCATAAATAAAGAGTATGTTTGGATAGCTCAACTGTACAAATTTTTCCTATTAATAATAAAATGATACTACATGTGATACTAATTTGTCAAAATAATATTATATATATATATATATTTATTTATTTATTTATTTTTAGTAATAAAAATAGGTTGAAAATCTATGGATTACATTTAATTTTTCCCAATTTTTTGGTAATGATACTAATTTTGTGCCTTTATAAATAGAAAAAAATCATGTCTCAAATATTTAACCCCTAAAGGTTCTTGACTATGTTTTCACCAAAAACGCTCTAAAACTGCCATTTCTAATACTAGTGCCAAATTTTAGAAAAAAAGCATTTTTGGACACATGTAACCATAGGATCTTGTAGTAAATTTGTTTAAGAAGATGTGGAAAAAATTTCAGAATTTTCCACCATTTGGATTGCAAGATAATAGCATTTGAATTGACAAAAATCCTTTTTTTGTCCCTGCAAAAAAACGGGCAGCTGCCCTTCACAAGGTCACATTTGTATGAAATAATGTCCAAAATGGTGGTTACTCTTTGAATTTATTCTTGAAGGCAAGTTGGCTACATGCTTGAAAAATTTCAGATCATTTGGAATTGTACATCTTATAGGAAAAAAATAGTAAATAGGAAGAGGCAGAGAATGATTCAAAGCACTAAATTGTTAAGAATTTATTTATGGAATTGAAAAATGCCAATCCCAACGGTTGTAATGATGTAATAAACAATCTACATCCAACATTTTTAATTTTTTTTCAAAAATACTAAAAATTGAGTTAAATAACAGACTTCAAAGTTTATTTTAGAGTTGAGACTCCATAACTACCCTCAAACTAAGAATCCTCATAACTTTTGTCTCGTGAATCCAAATGGAATGATTTAAAGCATCCCACATACATATAAACGTGAAGAACCAATTTCAAATTTTTGTTTTCTTAAAAAGTGATTTTTAAAGAAGTTTTTTTTGTTGCCTGGCCTGCCTACCGAGCAATGAAATTGACATATTATGCAGTAATTTTTCAATCATGTAGTCAAAAATTATGAAAATTGTTGGGCCTTAAAGCTACTCTTTGGGAAAATGTTGTTTGAAAATTTCAAAGAAAAAAACTAAAAACTCCGCTTGTAGTAAGCTGCCCAAAAATGCTATGTTCTCAAAAAGCATGTTTAGGGCTGTAGGGGTTAAGTAGCTAGGATGTTTTGACTTTGAAATGACATGCCAAGCCCCTAGGGCTTGGCTTTAAGAGAAACTTCGACAAAAATTGTTTTTTGCATTTTGGAGGAACCTTTTCATCTATATAGCCCACTTCTACAGTGGGTATGGCTTGTCAAGCACTGCATTTAGGCTACAAAGTCAAAGCACTATTCATTTGTTTGTTTTGCATGCCCTAACCAAACAAATTTTGGACAAACAACAAGACCTATGTCCTACTTTAAAGAAAACTTTGATTCTCCCTTGGGCTACCCATTAGGCATGGGGTGTTGCTTAAAGGGTCCTATAGGCATATAGTGTCCACGGAAAAGATGTGAACTTGAAATGTTTAGAACTCTAAACCATATTTTTAAACACACTCCACTATAAAACAATGAATATTTGCTTTTTTGAATTCTTGGTGAAGAAAATTAGGTTTAGAATGCAACCTCTTGTGACTCGCAAACAAGAGGTTTGATTTTGATGTATTTCATAGACTGTTAAAAGTTTAACAACCTTATTTTATCCTTTTCACGTTCTTGCTAGATTGCGAAATTTGCAATGAGGTACCAATTTTGCCATTGGATTGGTAAGCATGTCCTACTTTGAATGCTTCAAAGTGAGCAAGGAGCCGCATGTGCTGCCATGCAAGTGGCTCCGTATCTACTTTGTAGTACAATACAACACAGATCCATTGTACTTTTGAACTTGCAGTATCTTGTAATCTATATATAACAATTGATTCTTCAAGTTCTGATGGTTGTATAGGGCAATCACCAAGGTGGAGGGAATTCTAAAGGAAAAAAAAACAAGCTGACAAAGAGGGCGAAAGTGCGATAAAGAATGCCTATTTTTTTGTTAGAATTCCCGACAGTAAGGAGATTGCTTGACTCAAACACCCATCCAAAAAAAGATGAAATATGTAATCAATGAATGAAAAATGTGAAATTACCAATTACGCGGATTTCATACATCATAAAGAGATTACGAGAAATAAATGGCCTGTCTTTGGAACAAGACATTTTTTAATTGGCGCGGGCTTATATTGGGCAGAAGATATCGACTGCTCTCAATTCCTTGCACATACTCTTTTGGTCCCCTTTGCTTCTTTCTAGCGTACTTCTAGATCTTGCCTTGGCACTTGGAAGTTGTTGTCTTGCACTTACACTAGTTGTCTTTACAGGAAATCCTGTTGGGGAGGCCATTGAGCAAAAATGTAGAAACTACATATAAATAAATATAGGATCTTTTATAATCATGGAGACTAAAAATTATATAGTTTGTGGAAAAAATATAGCATACACTTAAAGGAATTATATGAAGTAGTAATATTATAGGTACTTTAAAATTTCCTTGTACTTGATTATTTTATATAAAAAAAAGGATGATATATATTTCCAAAGGCTCCCTAATAAATGTTGTGAAGACAAGGATGACTTTAGATCCTAGACCATGTCTAGTTGATACGTTTGTAATAGAGATGGATTTAAAGTTATTCTCTCATTTGAGGAAGGCAACAATTGCACCATGGTTTTATATGTTTTCCTTCATTGTATTAAATGCATACACTGTCTACTTTATTTTCTTCATTTTTTTGATCATTTTTGCCTCTTTTAATTTGTGAGGATGATGATTATAGCCAAATTAGTAATGCATTTTGAAGTACCTCATTACCTTAGGTTATTTTCCTTATTTCTTTTTTCTTTCCAATAAATTATATTTTTGATCTAACAAAAATTTCAAAGATCCTACTTTTTTTGAAGAATATAGGGTTCTATTAATTGGGCTTATCAAAGAATTATAACTACTAGTAGGATGTCAAAAAATGAAGAAAAATTGTATTTATAAAAAATAAAGGTCCTACAAAATAGTCCCTTTAGAGATATACCCCCCAAATAAACACCTATTGGTCTCACGCAATATCCCAAAATATACAAAGATTAACCTTCCCGAGGCAATCCTATAACATCCTTCTTCAGGAAATGAATGTCTTCAGGCATGATTGAAGGCCGAGGACTTCAGTTGTGTACAAGCAAGGAGACTATAGTAGAACCTCTCTAATGCAATACTCTCTAAACTCAAATCTCTCTCTAAGGTAATATTGATTGCTATATACAAATGTCATTACTTAAAAAATGACCTTTCCTAATGTTATAACCTCTCCATTGTAGTATAGTCAACCCAGTCCTGGCCCTATTATTGTTCCTAGAATACAAGAGAGGATCTACTGTTCCTACAAGTTGGGTATATAGGCAAGGGTGGTATTTAGAGGGTTAACCCCACACTTCATAACATTCAGTAGCCTTCAAAGAAATTGCCTTTACCTCTCTCAAGTCCTCATCCACAAAATTCATCCTCTCATAATTAATGTAATTTTGGGTACCGGGATAGTGGCAGTATATTACAATAAGTTCCATTTTCTTTTGTTAATTTTGGGACCTAATGTACAAATCAATAAACATTTTTAGAAAAAGATATTGGCAAAGAATCCATGAGTAGTGCAATATAACCATTTGCTATCAATAATTTATTTTGGGTTTTCAAGTAAAAAGACAATTATATATATACATATGGGGTGGTAGGAGGTAGAACACTTTATGTGGGATAAATAAACTAGAATTTGTAGTTTCTCAAGCATTCATAGTTAAGTCAAAAATAAAGAATTGTATTAAAAGTAGAATTTCAAACCTCATTTAGGCATAGTAATTGAGTTTTTAAAAAAAATTGAACTTAAAAAAGTTCAATTTATGAAGATAAATTTCACCTCCAAAAATCTAGTTGTCATTTTGAATCTCCAATCAAAAGTTACGGACAAATTTGAGAGAGGAGTTGGAATGGACATTTTTTTTAACATTTTAAAAATCCTCCCTCAAATTTGTCTATAACTTTTGATTGGAGATTCAAATTGCCAAATTGATTTTTGGAGGTGAAACTTTTCTTCATTTTACGAACTTTTTTATCTCAATTTTTTTTGAAAAAAATTATTCTATTATGCCAAAATGAGGTCTTAAATTCTATTTTTAATACAATTCTTTGTTTTTGACTTGACTATGAATGCTTGAGAAACTACAACTATTTGAGTTTATTTATCCCACATAGGTTGTTCTACCTCCTACCACCCGCTGTGTTTACATATAGATTTTCTTGTTTCTTGAAATCTCAAGATGTTTTTGGTTTTGTATGAAAGCAAGCTAAATGCTTGGTTCATTTTTCTTTCATTTTTTTTTGTATTTTGTAATATTACAAAATACACAAAAAAAATTATAAAAAAAATGAATCAAGCATTTAGCTTGCATTCATACAAAACCAAAAATATTTTGAATCTTCAAAACTAACTATGTATGGGTGTAGAATGCTGGTTATTGTGTGTTTGGTTTAATGAATGTATGAACTTTGGTTTTGTTTTAATTTTAATTAATGTACCTTGTACAATTGTGGTCAGCTTACTTACCCTCTGACAAAAATTGATGTGTGTAAATTAGCTACTGATGGTGTGGTATATTCCACGCCATCTCATCCAGCGAATGAAATGGTGTGGAATGTACCACACCATTTTGTCCGAAGGAAGGCAGCCTAGCACTCTGCTACTGAATATTATGTTCGGATTAGATACATTTTTACGTGAAAGCAAAGAGCTCCAGTGCTGATTTTTTTTATACATATATAAATTGAGGTCAAATCAGACACTTGGTCCAAAAAGTATGCGCATATGTATCCAAGGTGTACACAATTTTTCACTTTGTTACGGGCCTTCTGTGTGTATTCACAGTTTTGAAAATTAGGAAATGGGGGTCAAATTGTTTCTAAATTATACAATTTTGTTAGTATTTATCCCAATGGATAGTATATTAGAACCATCCATAGTCAACCACTTAAGCAATTCCATGCATGTTTTGGAGCAGTAGAAGATAATGTAAATTTTTTGCCCCGTAGAAAGATAGAAATGATGGGCATTGCCAATTTTTTGTGAATTTTTTCCTTAAATTCAAATTACCGTGATTTGTAGAAGCCAACAAATGGCCTCAATCCATACCCAATATGTAAAGTCTTCTAATTCCAATCATTCCATAACTACTTTCCCACTCACTACTTCCTATTTTTTTGCTCACTACATCAAGACATGTGTCATGACTTTATAATCCCAACCTTGCAAAGGAGAAAAAAGTATATTCTAAACCTTGGTTGGAAACTTACTCCAACCTTGGCTAGAAATAGCCGCACCCTACAGGTTGGGTATTGATGCCTGGTTGAAAATGGATAATTCTACAATGCTTACAAGAAAAATCTAATCAAGAAATGAGAATGACAACACCTCCTAAAAATGTTTGTATTCAGAAAGTTAACACTTCAAGTACACAACAAATTGAAATTAGAGGGAACCTTTAGAGCATTTGAAGTGGTCTCTCGGCAAACAATCCTTGTATTGATAAATGGAGGGGCATTCTACAAAGCTCACATAGTGCCGTTCTTTTTTAGAACAGATTGATCCAATGCAAAGCCGGCAATCCAAACGTCAAATGGACTTTTCCGCATTATAAAAAAGAAAAAGAAAAAGTGCTACATTAAACAAAGACTTTTCATGGAATCAAGGGAAGGTTGAATTGATTAGCACTCTCAACAATGTAAAAAAGGATTGACAATAATGATTATATCTATCGGGAATGATATGATTTACAGACCCTTCACATTTTGTAAATTTGCCAATGCCAGGGGGTCACATACCCATGCTATGGAAGTGAGGGCCCCATAATGATTGCATTGGAAGCGTACTTAATTCCAAATCACTCGGCACACGGCATAGTGTCAATATCGCCACTATTGCAGAGACTACTACAGATGCTCTTAGGGATTACACCAGACTCTATTTGTTAAAATGCCCCGGCAAATAATATTGGATATGTTTCTACATGTGGTCATTATATTATTCAACAGTTGTAGCATGGTGTCTTTGGAAATAATGCACAAAAAAAAATTACATTTGAACCCCTAAAGTCCAAAGCCCCTACAAGGGACTCTTGGAATTTCAGATGGGCTTGTGTGAACTTAATTTTTGACATGATTTTTTGACACTCTTTTGGAAGATAGGAAGTCACTCTAGTTTTTTGGGAATATAATTCTTTTTATTTCAATCGGTGCTTGGGAGAAAAAGTTATGCCACTCTAAGTCCAAAATGCAATACAAGGGGTAGTACCAAAAAAACAAAAAATAATTGAATATTTTTATCTTTTAATTTTTTTTCAATGATTATATATTTTGTCTCCGTGTGAAGCTTTGTTTCATTCTATTTAGATTAGTGATGAGAATGTTATAGACAATCTTGTTTTTTGGACAATCTAAGCATCTCCTTTAGTAAATAACTTATAAAACTCATTTTTGAATGCAATTTTAACAACTTTTCAAAAATACCGTTAGAGAGGGTTAAATTTTCTTGCTAAAACATTCACACTATTGGGATTATTTGTTTCAATTCCATCTTAGAATTCTTATTGATTTATTTTTTTGTTCAATCTCAAACCTTCTACTACTTAACAAGTTCTTAATGAGTGAAAATTAAATCTTTGTTTGGAATTTTTTTCCCTAGAATCTCAACTCAATCCTTCAACATATAAAATTAGAAAGTCAAAATCAATAGTACAAAAATTTAAATTAATAAGAATCAAAGTCAAAAAATCTAGTCAAGCAAGGTGCAAAAAGCCTTGTTTTCTAACTTTTCTTCACGTTGAATGCAAATATCTTTCAATCTATGAAGTCAAAATTTTTGAAATTTTTTCCACACATTTTTATTATAGTCTATTACAAGATCCTACAATTAGATATGAATTAAAAAAAACTATCTCTTTACAATAGAAATTGTAGTTTTGGATGTTTTTTGATGAAACAAAAACCTCGTGTAAGACTTTAGGGATTCATTCGGAAAATTAACTATAAAAGTTTACTCAGTTTGTCCAAAAGCACACATACTATTTTATAATTCATTTTCTTGCTAGAAATCATTTTGTTTTTATATAGTAGTCGACGTTGAAAGAAGAAAAGAGCATCTTCTTTACCTTAGAGTCATTAAAATTTTTGAAACAAATATTATTCTAGAGAAAAAATGGAATATAAAACAATTAGACAATGCATCTTGCACTAATTGAATGAATTTGCATGGTGGAGAAATCCATCTGTAAACTGAACTAGTGAAGTATAGTAGAACCTCCCTCATCTAGTCTCCAAACCAGTAAAGCATTGTTAGGAAGTATTGATTGCCGGTTCTAGCTTAACTATGTGAACCACATACAAACATCATGACCCTCCCTAATGTAATAACCTCTCTAATGCAATGTGTTAGAGCGGTCCCAACTCTATTACTTTAGAGAGGTCAATCTATTGTATATTGCCTCCAATTTATCTTATAGGAAGCCTTAGTCTTACTACTGTACGATAAATAATGTTGTATATTAATATGTTGTTTCAATCAGGTGAAAGCATATCAATTGTATACATTCATTTGATTTGCAAGCTTTGGAGTTTTTTTGATCCCTAATGACCCATGCAAGCATTTTGAATGTGTTGCTCGTCTTTGGACAACAGAATTGGATGGCCAAAAAAATTACTCAATTTTTTTAATACATAGTAAAATGGATTAATTTTAATTATTGGTAGATACAGTGATGAATAGAACTACGTATGGATTTGGAACTTTTTCATTCAAACAACCATACCATTAGCTTCAATTGGCAAATTTCGAAGTCCATATATGAAAGTTGTAGTATGGAACATGCAGTAGATTACTATGGACATTTAAAAAATAAATTAGTTGTGACATGAAAGAAAATGAATTTCAAAGTTAGCCATGGTTAAAACTTGGTTTATATACTATAATTTGGATCTACTTTATCTTTTGTCAAATTCTTTTAGAACTTCCAAAAAAATTTGTGCCTTAGCACATTGGTATACATCATTCTAGACTATTGTACACAAAAATTGAAGGACTGACATTTCATTTCTTAAAATATTCACAATTTGACAAACATGCAGACAGTGTTGGTTCTCTCAATATTGAATATTTTTGGGAATTGAGTGCATGGAATTGCATTAGCCATTGTAGAGAGAGTACGTGTTGCAACATGAACCATTGTTACATCTTGATGCTCTTGCAAGTGAAATATTTGTTGAAAAGGATAATGCGTTCAACATATACTAGAGTGTAATGCATTTTTAGGTTTAAATTCTTTGTAGAAAGACTAGTTTATAACACACATAATTGACTCAACCAATTCAAATTTGCCTACCATATACATGCCCTTTTGGATTCTAATGCGGCTCTTGCAATTCCCTACACAAATTCAATGACAGAAACCTGAACCCTAAATCCTAAAAAAAAAAAAAAAAGTTTTCTTGAATTGAATAATGTAAACTTTTATTTGCATGTATTGAAGATGCATGGTGATATTCGTTAAGTTCATAAAGTGATGACTTTTCAACCCAATGCAACCCTACCTCCTAGATTTGTGATAGTCCCTTCCGACCCTAGAGCCGGGTGAATCCCATCACGTACTTCAATTAGCCATTTAATTTGTACTTCAAATCAATGAGCAGTGCTCGATCTTGAGTCTTGAGTTGGCTTGAATCAAGCTGCATTCAAGCTCCTTCTGTGTTGCCAAAGGTATATCTCCGAAAGTCGCCCATCTGGACTCAAGTCAAACAAGAAACAAAAAGAAATAGCTCTCGAATGCTCAAGAAATCAATTTAACTCCGGCCTAGTCAGAAAATCATAACTGATGTCTGAAGCACCCAATTCTTTTGCAAATGTCAGCAGCTGCATCTCCATCTCTAACATGGTGTGATAGCGAATGAATTACCAAGCGAATCTATAACGCACTGTGCTCACAAGCAGCACCTTGTCACCGAACCACAACGCCAGCACCTGCATGTGTGACGTGAAATTTTCCAGACTACAAGCAGTTAAACCAAACTGCAATTGCAAGACTAAAGTGATACAGTGATTATCACTGACAAGCACAGATCGACACAGGCAAACAGGTCAAGGCTGCCATCTGAATTCACATTCCGAATGATTCACCAAAGCCGCCAATCAAGCAAAATTGACCAGTGACGCAAGTCAGGTATGCTTTGCTCGCTCAGCCACAAAAATCGACCCTTTGTCCCCTCGCTCAATGCAGAACTTCTCGTCCAGGTATGTAGTTTCTATCCATCTGGCGTCACATCCAAACCCCAACCCATGGTTAACAATCAGTCACAAATTTCTGAACATGGAAGTAAAGCGTTTTACTCATCGCATCCACCTCGAGGAAGCAATTGCATCACCATCACATAGTACCGGTATTATGAGAAAAGGATTACACATTATACTTAAGCTCCCATCTGAATGTGTCTCACAAGGATACAGAATTAAAAGAAAAGGAAAGAAAAATGTACACGTGGTGGCAAGTGGTGGCAATGCTATGCGTTGAAATGTTTGGTGTTGAACTGAACAACTTTACAGCAACTTTTGTCTGGCCAGGCGTCAGGGAGACCAATTTTCTGAATGATAACACCAAAGCAAGTTCCTATTCAGTTAACCTATTCTGGTGGAGATGGCCTTTGCCGAGGGTATGTGGGTTACCCTTTGGGACTGAATCAGCTAAGAAAGACTAAAGGAAAGGTAACGGAGCCCAGCACATCACGTCCACATGCACTACCCTTTTCTCCGTTGCCGCACGCTTCACCACGGATCCGTAAATTGTTAGGGAACCTCACATCCAGCTCTTCTTAATTCTATCGAGATGCCATCACATGTAATTGATCAACTTGAAGTTATTGGCATACGACGATGCTTGACCTAATTAGGACGCTGGAGATCAACCTGTTACCTTCTGTTCAGAGGGACGTGAATTCTACAATGTTCTCCGCTAAACCAGCTCAGCATCAATAACCTATACGAACGCCGAACGTTGGGGTGCCAATTATGCCGATGGACGGACCCTACTGTAGAATTTGGCAGTCAGGTATCATGTCACAATATTGTTAAAACTCGGACTGCCTGATAGGTAAAGAAATGACCAACCTGGAAACCACGGTACTGCCGAAGAGTAGCAGGCTTCACCCGCGAGAGAAACGGCCCTTCTTCTGTTGCTGCGTACTTATATGATGTCTTCTCTGCAAAACATGTGTGACCCATGTAGCACAATTGTATAAGTCTCCACCCAGAAGCATCTAAAAGGGAAACGAAGAAGAGAACTCTGAATTCCCAGGTCGCAATCACATCTATTAACAGTCTGTGATGCCTTACCATCTATTAGAGCTGTGTAAAGTGGCCCAGAAAAGGCAGGAGAGTTGATAGGATTGGCGGCTGGCCGGGTTCAGGCCTTCTAGTTCCTGCACAAGTATCCATCAACAAATATGATCCTCAACGTCATATGAATCCAAGTCATGGTGTATCCTTGGTCCAGCAATGGTATCTCACTGACGGAAGGGTATCTTGGCCTCCTGGTCTCATGCACAACTCTGGAATTTGCCTGGCCGGCTCACCTGCAACAGAACGCTGCCGCTGCTCATCTGCGGCTGTTTGCAGCAGATGATAAATAATAGGTGATAGTTTAGGCTTCGAAACGTCGTAAGAGCAGTTGATAGGCTGATAAGGTTGACTTCCAATGATTGAAAATCTTGGAGAGGCATGCAACTGAAAGCTTAGAAATGCAACTTAGCGCAAGATCACATCACGGGGGACAGAACCTAGGTGGCCGACACCTTGCCGCAATTGGTGTTGGCCACTGCCTGCATTACCAATTCCTTTAGCTCCTCCCCCATCTGCAGACACCATCGCTTCCTCCCTTTTGTTGCTGCTCGTGCCTGCACTTGACATAGCCTCCATAGTTGTCGGGCCCTTGCTGGCGGTACCAATCCTCTGCAGGCCAGGAAGACATCGCCCATGGCATTTGAGCCAGCACGAAACGATGACGGTGCAATCTAAGCGAGCGACATGAAGTGACCAAAAAGCACGCGGCCAACCTCTTGAACAATGTGAAGGAAAGGACGATCAGAGCGACATACGTTATTATTAATCATCCAAACAGGAAGCAAGGCCGGTCACCGAAATCGCTAGCTAGCGCACTGGAGAGTTACATAGCGCACGAC
Organism: Neckera pumila; assembly: GCA_963969595.1. Taxonomy (NCBI): domain Eukaryota; kingdom Viridiplantae; phylum Streptophyta; class Bryopsida; order Hypnales; family Neckeraceae; genus Neckera; species Neckera pumila. The sequence continues at coordinate 25,346,450 of OZ018413.1, forward strand.
GTTGCTTCACAAGTTGCAGTGGTCTGGAGTCTGGACCCGTGGGAAAGGGGTTGAATTCACCCAGCTGCCTCCAATTGCTGCCAGACAGGGGAGCACCTACCGACTATCCGTCAAACCAAACTCTGAGACCTAAAATCCCAGGATTGTGGATTCTCGACACGTACTGTACACCATCGCGACTCATTCGAGCATTATGCACAACTCGCCCTAGCTTGGCACCGTGAAATGTCCACCATCCGACAAATGGAGTCATTCCCGATCAAATCTGATTACGGTATATCAAGGGCGCTCGGGCACTAGAATAATTAGACTATGGTACACCCCCGTTAGAATCATCTGGAAAGTATCGTACGGTAATGCGCTGTTGCATTCAAATACAATCAACACACTATCTCAGATAAGCAGGGAAGGACCCTCACGCTCTCCATTTGGCAGAAAAGTTACCCACAATTCATTAAGTTAGACGGCACGAGCAGACACTGACAGAGGTTCTCAGAGTAATGAAGCCCGACAATCTCTTACGCAGACAGGAAATGCACGAGACACGAAAAGCAAAAGAAACGAGCCAGGAAAAGATGCAACACTCCTGTAATCTCATGAAATTCTCGAGACAGTTTTCGTCCTCCCGTCGAATTCAGTGAGCATGAGTCCGTGACCGAGAAGTACACACCCCTAACACAGCGGTGCGGAGGCGCACGGGAGGCCACAAGCAACGTGGCCATAACTTAAGCTTATTTCGTTGCAACTGAAAATGGTTTGAACAAGCACAACCTAGTGAAAGGAAGCCAAGGATGAGAAACAGACGGAGATTGTACTAGCTTCGCACAATTAGCTTCATCCTTCGCCACTCAGCCTTTTGAGGACAGCGTAACCTTTCCTTCACGAACAGATTGGGGAACTACTTAGGTGAACCAAAAAATTCGCTCCAGTCCGTACCCTGCAACTCAAACACCACACAGTCAGGTCTGACATCCCTCCAAGCTTTCACGAATCATGTGCGATTGCCATTTCACGCAGCGCCAGCCGGGCATACACTAACGAAAATCAGCAACACCGGGACTTTGCTGTACGCCCCAAGTCCACAACACCTCCCAAGCACACTGTATCCCGTGCAGAAACCTCATACCGGACACGAGACCTAAAACCCTCCCCATCCCACTTTCAACACACGCGCGAAGCCACAACACACAGCCAGGCCTGGCGAACACACCACTAGGGTATTTGGAGAATGACTTGTTGGGCCAAGTTCCAACACTGTTTCCTTTAAACATGTAAGAAATACATCATGATGATCAAGAAGAAAGCGAGGATTGCCGTAATGAGGCAGCGGAACCGCCATTACGCACCACACACTGCCCAAGTGACACAGAAAAAATATGTCATCCTCTCTAAAATGCGACGAGCGCACACTCTAATCCTAAGAAAATGCCGACCACGTGCAGTGCGCGCTATCAAGAAGCCACATGCTCTGCGCCTCAAGGGCAGAACAATGACATGCAACGCGCGCTACTATGCTAGGTCTACCAGACATCCAATGGGAGGAGGAATCCAGGCCACGAGGCAAGAACTCCACGCCTTACTCCTTAGAGGTAATGACTTCCTGAATCAGGTCCGCGGCATGCCCCACGGTGACGATCTTCTCGCCAGCCTCCTGGTCCAATTGGATCTGGAACTTCTCCTCCAGAGCCATCATGATCTCCACGGTATCCAGCGAGTCAGCGCCCAGGTCCACGAACTTGGCGTCATGCGTGATCTTCGTTTCCTCGCAGGCCAGCTGCTCCGCGATAATCTCCTTCACGGCTTGGAAGGTGGACTCGTTGGCGGCCGCCCGGATGCTGACGGGCAGGGAGCGCGCGTGGCGAGGGGCGACAAGGTGGACGCGTGGGCAGGCGAGCCCCTGCGAGAGGCGGAGCGGGCGAAGGCCGGAGAACGACGCCATGGCAGCAGGCGCGGCGAACGTGGCCGTGGCCGCGACGGCAGCGAGGGAGGCCATGGCAGTCGGGGCGTGCGAAACGAGAGAGGGGAATGTAAGGAAGGCGAGGGAGTCAACCGAGGAAGAGGGAGCAAGGAAGTTAGGAGCAACAGATGAAGCAGCAGCGCAAGAATGAGTGGAGGAAACGAATGGGAACCCAAGAAGAAGAAGACGAAGAAGACGACGACGACGACGACGACGACGACGAGGACGAGGACGCCGGCGATGATGTTGAGGCGGGCGCCTCGGTTCTTCCGTCAGCCAGGGATAAGTTCAGTTCAGTTAAACCCTAGACGACAAGGACGGACTGGTGGTTCTGGACACCAGTTCCATGGCCGTGGAATCTGGCGGACAGTTCATCCAAATGGACTTCGGATTGGTTCAGGTGATGGACACAACTGAACCGATTGTTTTACCAGTGAGGCAAGGGTCCCTTTTGCATCCTCAAAAAGAGGACTTCTATGGTGGACAAACTTGTCTTATATATGGCCCCTCAGCCACCCCCCATCCTTGAATTATACTAGGGTCTTTTTTCTGAGGGAGGCATTGTCAAAAACTGCATTTTTTTAGTATGTTATTCCATAATAAAAATTGAAACTATTTTTTGAAAGTTCAACCGTACAAAACTAAAGTTAAATATTTTACCAAAGAAGGGAAAAATTTCAGCCCATTTGACTACGCAGATTAAAAGATTGTAATGTTTGAAGAGTGAGGGGTGAAAATGGTTATTCATTCCTGCAAAACAGGGGCAACAGACTATGGTCCCTTTTGGAATAAAGTTTTTGTTCTACATGAAAATGAGGATTTTGACCATTTGTAAGTATATGATGCTTGATTTACTTGTGAAAAATTTTAGAAGCAAATATGGAGTGCAACTTACTCTAAACCTCGCCCCGCAATGCAAGGAGGTTAAGTGAATTGGCAATACACTAGTCATTTCTTGATGATTTCTTGTGCAATGAAGAAATTTTTTATTTGAAATCCAAATGGTAAAAAGTTAGAGACAAACAATTGGAATATGTGGAGAAAATTTAAAGATCTTTGATTTCACAAATTGCAAGATAATAGGACTTGAAGTTAGAAGAAAATGCTTTTTCTTCAAAGTGCTCCAACATAGCTAATAAAGTTTGACTCCTCTTAGAATGTGATTTGAGGACTAGATTTTTTTTGGACAATTGTATGCCATATTTTATTAATTACATACATACCAAATTTCAAAAATTGATGAATTTTTTTGCAAGAGATTTTCAAAAGATTCCTAAATTACTCGAGCTGCCTAAAAAGTTTAAGGCAGCATAACTTTTGATCTGGACACTTGATTTTAACCCCTCAAATTCCATGACTATGTAATCACCAAAAACGCTCCAAAACTGCAACTTCTATGACAACTACCAAATGTTTAGAAAAAAACAAGTTTTGACACATGTACCCATAGGATCTTGTAGTACAATGTGTTGGTAACATGTGGTAAAAATTTCAAAAAATTCCACTGTGTGGATCATAAGATATAAGCATTCAAAGTCTCCAAAACCATTTTTTCAATCCTGCGAAAAATCGGGCAGCTGCACTTTACAAGCTCACTTTTCAATGAAAAACTGTTGAAAAAGGTGGTGCTTCTTAAAATTCAGTTTTCTAAACAAGATGGCTATATGCTTGAAAAATTTCACATCATTTGGAATTGGACAACATATAGGAAAAAAATAGTAACTAGAAAAGAAGTAGAGAATGATTTAAAATACTAAATTGCTAAGAATTTAATTATGGAATTAAAAAATGCTAATCCCAATGGTTGTAATGTTGTAATAATCAATCTACATCCTAGAGTCTTATTTTTTTCCAAAAATATTGAAAATTGAGTAAAATAAACGACTTTAAAGTTTTTTTTAGAGTAGAGAATCCATTACTGCCCGCAAACTAAAAACCCTCATAACTTTTGACTCATCGATTGAAATGGAATGATTCAAAGCTTTTCAAATATATTTAAATGCAGAGAACCAATTTTTTTTTTAAATTCCAAAAAAAATGATTTTTTTTTATCTGCCTGAATTGCCTAGTTACGAAAAAAAGTAACATATTAGGTCAAAACTTTTGACTTGTATTTCAAAATGTCATGAAATTTTGTACACATGAAGATATTCCTCATCTCCACCTTCTATTAAAATTTCAGCTTAAAATATAAAAAATCTCCAACCACACGTCCCTGCCCAAAATTTCTATACGGCCAAAAAACGCATGTTGGTCCTTTAGGGGTTAATTAAGAAAATAGTTTTCACCACAGAGGTATATGTTTACACATTGTGCCCAAATTTCATGAATATCCGCCCCAAAGTGACTTTGTAGGAATCCACCTGAGATTTCTTGCGTACATTGAACGGGCACTTGATACTTTAGGAATTAACAAATAAGTCTCTCCCAGATTTTTGGCAAAGCATAATACCTTTCCAATTTAAGGAAGACTATTGCCTGGTTATACAATGTTATATCAATTAGTTTCAAAGTGTAAAACATAAATTCTAAACTCTAAATTTCCTCCACAAATTCCATGTTCATTTGTTGGGCAGGTTATTTTGCAGAATGTAAGATTGCACAAGCCATTACAGGGCGATTTCCCTCTTATAATGTTCAATTACAAATTCTTCATCTAAATTTTTATTTTGTTCATTCTGAAGACTATTTGTTATTTTACTTCAAAAATTCATTATCACCTATAGGTTGTATGTCTCTATTTATACACTCTATCGATACACTCTATCATTGCTGTATATGAGATTGAAGATTAGGAGGCTCAACATACCGTAGTCTAAGGTTACCTTTGAGACATTTTTGATGAATAATTATTTGAAATTGGAAGGATTGGTTTGAAAGTTTAGATTTTTATGAATAAATTAATTGACAATTAATAAATGTTTTTTCCTTAACTTTTTGAAACCCTTCAAAATAATCTTGGAAGATGAATGGTTTTCTTCATTGCATGAGAAAGTGATAGTCATCAATTTCAATGAACTCCGATTACTTTTTATAATGTCCCTGGTATAAATTTAGAAGAATGAATTTGGATTCCACATTATTTAGTATACATGTCATAGGATCAAGTTGTACAAGTATCACTTCGAACATTTTTGACATTTTTTATGTTTCATTTTCTTTAAAATTTGACAAAGTGACTTATTAATTTTCAAAACCATTCAGCTTAAAAAATTTTAATTATTTTTTCAGTGAAGGTGACCTCATGCTACAACATGCATACACTTTTGCATCAATTCTAAGTTACACCTTGAATGAACATATCTTTTGGACATAAATCCTCTGGGTCGAGTAAGTGAAATATCCTCACCTTGAAATTGACTAGCGATTGTCGGAAACAACAATAAAGTTGTCAATATTTCTAAGTTGTTCCCAGCAACCTCAATTTTCCATTAACCCTTAAATGCTTAGGGAAACCAGAAATGGTTTACAATTCTTGATACAATATAGTATGCGTGACCTTAATGGGATCTATAATTCAACTTTTCTGCTTTTCACATTAATTGTATAATAAGCCCGTTGTTGCTTCTGCATTATGGTCTTAGTTGGACACTTGCGAATGGCCAGCTAGCTCAGTCACTCACTCATTTGCATGTTTAGAGGCCCTGGTTTCTTTTCATTTATGCCGCTTATTGTTGGAATGCGGGACAGAAGCACAAAACTCTAGATACAAACAGTATTGAATTGGTGGAAATTTCTGCAATGTCAGTCTTTCATGCTAGGCACTATATTGCCAAATACATTGTATTATATTCTAGATTACCAGAAATGAAGGCCAATTCTTAGGCGTTAAAGGGTTAAGGTAGTGTGCTCTGAAAGTGACCTTTTAAGAGTAGATTGCCTTTTGGGAAACGCTAAACTCCTTGAAACAATTTTTAGTAAATTTTCTTAGGAAGAAAAATGAAATTGACATCTAATACATGTTGTTTTATATTTTTTAGGCCTTCATGGAATTAGTTACAAATTTTTGGAATTAAAATATAGTGGTATTAAAAGCAACTACCTTCTAAAACAAACTCTTTTGGTACATCACAGAAAGCAAAATGTAGCTTTGTCTAAACCCTTTAAGGATTGTGGTCGATTTTGGGTGCGGGCAATCCACTTTCATCTCATAATTGGAAAATAGAAATTACTGTACATCAACGGTTGTCTACAAGGATCTCATTGTTGGGCGCATGGTGCATTTTTCAAACATTTAAATTTCTTGACAAAAATTGGGTGCCTAGATCAACTTTTGGCAATAATTGCATTAGAGGAAAAATGAGCCCTCCAGGGGCTATGAGTTCCTGGACATTAGGAACGCTAGCCAAAAAAATAAAAAATTATTTTATTTTATTTTATTTATTTATTTTGGCCAGCAAATTGTAGGGCTTGATCTACGCGAGACAATTCAATAACTCAAAAATTTCAAATCTAATATGGTCAATCGTCGGTCTAAATTGTTATTTTATTATTATTTTTAATATTTTATTATTATTTTTAATAACTATTTAATGCTTGAATATTTCTTGAATATTTTTTTAATGTGGCTACTATTCATCATTGATGGTGAATAGTGGCCAAGGGGTTGTGAGTTCCATTGTGGGGAATTCACAACCCCTTTGTGAAGGAAAGCAGTCCCCTCAAGGGCTAATTTTTTTTATAATGGCCATATTTACAACCACCTCCGTGTTAGTATTTTGAATCCCATTTCCACATGGTAGCATGGATTGGTGTGATTTTTGGCCTAGTGGATGTGGTTCTAAAATCCCTACGCATGTTGCCTTTGGTCCATCCCCAAATTTTGCTCCAAACTTTGCCCACCGGATCAAAAGTGCCTAGATCGACCACAATATGGTCAACCAGTTCTTAATCCCGCTTTTAGAGCACACTACCTTGGACCTTGATTCCTGCTGAAACATAAGTAAATGAACTTAAGAAGTGACTTTACTTTCATTATAAAATGTTTAAAGTAAAATTAACCAATACCAGGTCTTGATCCTCCAGATTAGGCTAGGATGCATTTTGTTGAAGAAAAGATGGAGGCGGTGAGTTCAGTTTGATATGCAGACCTTCTAAAAAATAATATAAACTTTTTAATCCATAACAAGTCACAAGTTGGAAGCGTATACAGTCAAGTATTTTGAAGCTAAAATCTATAGTTATGGGCCTGCCTTTCAGGGGTTAACCCCTATAAAAATGCAAAGGCTAAAGAATGGCCAACGGATGGCAAAGAATCTTTCTATTTAGAACATAGTTTGGCCTCCAATGAATGCTTTTGGATGTTTTTAAACAAATGATTTACACAACATGATTTCTCCAATGGCCAAGTTAAGTGAGTTGTTGGATTCTATGTGTTTACCGAGCAATCACATGAGATCCATTTTCAGACTATTTTGAGATCCATTATCTTACAAGTCCTAACTTCAATTCTATCTACATACATTACTACCATCCTAACTTTTTTGTGGTGCTTTTTGGAATGTTCATTAAGCTTGAAAACGTGAGACCTATTAGCAAGATACTTTGCCAAAAATGATTTGATCCATACACAGGGTGACTGAAGGAGTCTCAATCAAGCCATCCCTTCTGATGATAGTGAAGCTGCCTTCGTGAAAAATAGGCCACCAAAATGAACTCTCACCACAATACGAGCTCCGGTTACAAGAGAAAAGTTCGGAGGTTCAAAGAAGAAATTATTTTCATTTAGTCTAAGAGATCCAGACATGTCTGCGTTAACGCAGAGAGTAAACATCAATTCGCATATCATCGCCTGCGGCGTACAACAAACTTCGGCCATTGGCCCACTTTAAGTCGTGGTATCTTCCAATGCGTCGACCGTCTTTGAATGGCTCAGCTGGCCGCGCCACCGGCCTGGCACTCGCAAAGTCAACTAAGTAGAGACCTCGTAAAGTACTAACGGCGGCGGAACTTGCTCCACCTCCCAACGACACCTTCAACACCGCGCTATCATCCAGCTGAAGCGAAGACACGGGTGCACTTCCTCCCTGCCAAAACGCCCCCATCAATCCTCAGGCTCGTATTCCTCTCAATAGTAGGGCAAGGGCATCTGAACTCAGACAGTGCTCTCTTGCACGTGCATCTGTCTGAATTCAGACATCTCTCAGTGCACGTGCATCAAAAAGACGTACATACATGAGCAAACAGTCCAACAAACACCAGATCATCATGATGCCCCAACGGGGAGAGTCGAGTAACTAGGAATCAAATTGCTTACCGAGTTCGCCAGGGATCGGAAATCCCATCGCAGTACACGTGTGTCCATACCAGCAGAGAGTATAAGGTTGGTATCAATTGCGTCCAGACATGTAATCATTGAATCGTGGGCCTGCACGCGTCCATTCTTTTGTATACTGCCAAACATGCCTGAACAGAACCACCATTGAATAAATCATTTAGTTGCTATTATTATACTAACGCAACTGACAGTCAAGTAGAAACCTCACACAGAGGATGGAAGCAATCTAGCAAAGCAATTACCACGAGAGAAACTCACCAACGCAGTGTTCAGCACGTCTATCCCAGACGCGAACAGAGGAATCTCGAGAGCCCGACAGAAATAGGTTGTGATTTGGTGGGAACAATGAAACGCATGTAATCAAGTCCTGCAAACATAACCCGTCATTAGAGTGGACACGTCCATCAAAATCTAACTTGATCAGACCGTACAGTGATGTTTTCAACTTGTGGTTCTCATGAAGACAATAACCTCTCTAAGATCGCAACCGGAATTACACCTAAATTCCACACCACAAAAGATTCGTAGAAACCGTACCTCATGTTCTGTATACTGCCGGACAGGTTGTAAATTGCCAAATGAAGAGGCAGCATTGATGTCGTAGTAACAAACACGCTCATCAAGCCGTGGTCCACCTCTGCTGGCAAACCACAAGTCAGAATTCAGGCTCTGAAATGAGACAAGCTCCTGAAGCAAACCAGATATTAAAAGCCTAGAGTGAGTCTTACCCTTCATGAGATGAAGTATGAAAAGTCTCGCCAGTGACGAATGCGTGTTCTACACCTCCCAAAGCCTGACGTCAAAAGCAGCTATAAGGATTCAGAATGCAAAGAAGTCTGAGCAACATCTGGTAGAGATCCCCATGAAAAGAGACATTATTAAGACCAAAACTGAGAACAGGAGGACATCAACAATCTGCCTCCAGAGATCCGAGACTTGCAATAAAAAAACAACCAGCCTAACGCTTGCAGTCTGCAGTAGAATTTACTTTGAAAGATGATGCACAAAAATCCATTAGAAAGCATTTTGGGGTAAGAATTCCTACCTTGATGCAAGAGACCAATTTTGAAGAGTCCTTAGAGAGCATTCCTTGCTCCTTCCAACCGCGACCTACTGCAGCATACCGATGGATGCAAGGAGGTGGTAACATCCGATTGTTACCTGACCCAGAATTTTCCTCCTACGCCATGTCACAATTCAGCCTCTTATCAATATGGCTCAGCTACAAACTCGTAAGCACAACAGGGGTGTAATCTCAACAGAAGAAACTTCTTAGAAGTGATGAACTGCAGAATGCACGCACCTCGGAGATGAAGGTACACAACTTAAAAGTGCAAAAACATAGTAAAGATTTCGATAAAGTTTTCAAAGCAAGTCAAACTTTCTAAACACCTGGAAGAAGCATACAATGTTGACTCCTACCATATGCATAATTCAATGGGGAGTAACTTTCAACTAACCTTTGCTACACCACAAACTAGCAACGTCTGATGCGAAGATTGGATATCCATAGAGCAAGCATAGTGACGAGCCATGTCAACCGTTTCGGCAACCTGCATGAACCATCAGATGAAGCAACAGCAAAACATAAGATACGCACCTCAATTGCACCACTTCAAAAAAAGTCCTACTGTCAGAAATGCAGATGCACTACCTGTACATCAGGTACGCATAAAGTTGAGCAGACTGAACCATACTTTGGGACTCATAGAACTGAAGCAAAGCCGTTCCGAGGCGCTAACATCATAAGAACATTCATTCGCACTCAGAAACGGGATCAAGATCACCTGTCCATCCGATGTCCACACAATCAGCGTGCCATCCTTACCACCACTGATCAGTTGATTGCGTTTATCGTCTGACACATACACACCCCAAGTGATTTGTAAGGAATTTGACCTATTTTTCTAATAAACTAAATTAATACATGAACTGCAATTCAGAACCGACTCATCGTTTGTATAATATCAACATCGCCCGTGAAAAAAAACATACCATAGGACATAGCAAATATGGTGTTGCGATGGCCGGAATATGACTCCAACGCATGTAGACCTGAATACATCCCCACAGCATATTTAAAGAACTTCTCGACTAGTGATAAGAAAAATTGCCCACTCTCGCTGCTACAGAAAATGTCGGCCCATGACGGAGAGCAGCAGTGGATACGTTGAAGATCAACAGGTCCCAAGGATTGATTCTCACGACATGTAATCGAAGCCTTCCAGAACATGCTTGAGAGAGCTCAGCTATATTTTCTGCGGCGTAACTATAATTTCTAAAACTTCCTGATCTCCACCGACATCTCTGCAGTGTCTGAAAGAGAAAATTCCTTGTGCACAACCAAACCATGGTAGCTACTAGGTGAGAAGGGTACGACAAGTCCACCATTTCATGTCCGAAGTTAGCACATGCTTGAACCTCAAATTTGTGAAAACTCGATGCTTCAGAAATTTGCAACCAATTGCATAGCAGCAGGAAAAAAGAAACTCATAATGCCAGAATTGATGTGAAATGATTGCTTCAGATTAACTGGTAAGAGAGTTATCTAAGGAAATGCATAGCAAAAGTCGCTAATAATCATAGTAGGCACCTAGATCTATATTTTCCTATTTCTGTGAACGACACGATAATGGAAGAATCTGATCCCGTGGACATAATTTAAGAAGACGAGTTACTCATCTAAAATAGTTGAGCAGTAGTACAACAGCTGCAATCCTCTATCAAAGGGATCGTAAGTTACAGCTTCATGATCAAACAGCCGATGTCTCCAAAAAAACAATTTATTAGGATTGCTCATGAATCAATCACTTGTCCTTAACCTTGTCCACTCCAACGAGTGGCAGACCTTCAAACCTCCTAGCATAACCGTAATCATTGCCACAGAGGGTCTTGTAAATTCAACCTAAGGAAAGAACTAAGTGACAAATTGTGCAGTTCCACTGCCTTGGCATGAAGCTTGCTACAGACTACTAGTGAGATAAAGATCCTACTTGATACTCTCGTGCGAATAAAACCAGTCCTGTTCAATTTACATGATAGCAGATGGCACCCTCGGACAGAAATTCTACCATGTATGATTGAATATATCACACACTCGCCACAATATCACAAATTAGAGTTGTTGATGCCATTTTCCCAACATACCAGAGGAAGTCGATGACGGATACGTTGACATTCCCTTGGTCAATTCCGCCTGTGATGAAAGGGAGGCGGAGCTAGGTATGTCATGTGAACCTACTACCCCGTGCAAAGGACGGCTCCAGCCCATGCTTTCTTCTATATAATTGATGTCATATCTGTCGTGAAAGACGTAGGGGAAGTAACCCTTTAATCAGCAAGAGAATTGTTGCATGAAACACAAACACGCCATACCGTAGAAACTCAAACTACCTCAATTCCAGAGCGACAAAGACCAGAAAGCACCTAGATTTATGTTGTTTGACGCACGCAACCCACTAATCGGACTAAAATGTGTGCAAGGCAGCAATAAGTAATCCATGTATGCAATTGCCCTTCCTGCCTCCACAATAGTAGAAAGGCCCAGGTCTTGTTTCCACGTAAAGACTTTCAGAAACATAAAAAGAAGCTGCAAGGGAAAGCATACTCACTGAAAAGCGTCTTCGGTGACATTCTGTAAAGCAGAATTCAGGTCTTGGAGAGTACTGGGATCACACTTTTCAGTCAACTGCAAAGCCAATCGACACAAATTTAATACAGCTTCCACTTACAGACTCTGAGACTTCCACTCACCTGTCAGGCAAATGTAGAAGATGAAGAATCATGATTCACATTTGAAACTAATAGACAATGCTCAACCAAAGAAAAGTCATATACCTGCTGTAAACACAACTCAACAGTCTTCCCAAGCATGGTAACTGCAGCACACCGAGTCTCTGATTTTCTTAGCAAAGTGATTATTGTAGTAATAGCCCCTGCAAAAGAAACATGATATTTCACCTCAACATATGATCTCAGAGAGAGGAGAAAGACTCGCACTGATGAGGAAATTGCGGATGGCTTGAACCATTTCAATAATCAGAAACAAGAAAGATAATTCAACACTTCAACGCACCGTTTATTGAAACGAACTCCAGGTTGACAAGAGCAGCGAAAGCCTCCGCATGAGCAAAAAAATCCATCCGACTAGCCTCCACGGGTCTCTTCACTGTCAGATGCTTCAGCACCTTCAAAGCAGGGCATCCATCACTCAACATAAATATAATTCAGAATAGAATAACATATCGCAAGCATCTGATTAACAATGAAAGTACACAGTATGCATGTGTCATGTGAGATAACGAACAACCCTAATACTATTTATCAAAAACGACTATCATGCACTACATAGGACCCAAAGCACGCAACCAGCATACTATTGGCTATCTCCCTCCAGGCCCGATGCTCTGAGGACCTCGCACATGAAGCCCCAATCCTGGCTTCAGGGTGCTCAAAGACCCTCGTAATTCACAAACCAAAGAACGGTTGGTAACAAGGTCGGAACAGCCATGCAACTCATCCTGATTAGGGTCTACTCGATTTTTTCACAAAAACGGGTCCCCAAGGATTCATCTCTTTACCTTTGAAATTTTAAAAATAGACTAAGGTCCCTCATGCTTCAGACTTTATAACCCCTTAAAGGTCCCTACTTTTCTTGTCAAAATAGATATCTGTTCAAGAAGATGTAAAAAACTTATTATAAAAGTACATCCTGAAAAACACACCGTTAACCCTGGAAGGATGAGACCTATCACAGAGGTACTTTGCCAAAAATGATTGCACCAATAGGTACATTCTTCATTTCGACAGTAATCTTGAGAGGTATCCATCGGCCACTTTTGGGCCTCAGCGTCCTTTCAGACCTTCCAGGATTAAGATTTGAGCAATACTGTGATACGAACTAGTGTGAAAAAATTGGAGTAAATTTACCGCATACATCATGAGAATATAAGAAGTCAAATCAACTCAATTTTAGGAGGGGGTGGACATTTCTGGTCCCCTGGGGTCTTGATAGCTACACTAGGGTCCTCTATACTTCGGAGTGGACTTCGTTGTCTTTGATACCCTGCAGAATACCGGGTCTGCGAGGCAGGTCCTCTATACTACTCCTGCCGCCCAAGAAGCTGTTCCGAAATCAAGACTTCCCAAAAAACAAAGTCCAGCCTTGACACAGACAAAATCTACGCCTACCGGCAGATAAAGCATTTCACAATCCTATCTGTCTCCTTATTAAACAATGTCAGACTAATCCACAAATTGAAAGTACCTTAGGAATAAGGAAATCTCGCATACGAGATTTTGCCATCTCTGGTAGTCTGCAGAATAGGACAAAGCTTCCACATGTAAGACCACAACTAGCCATTGTGAAATGACAAATATGAACACACAAGTCTCTGCTGGATTCTAGGCGCAAAACCTAATCTGCACTGTGATCAAAGCAAGCGCTTCTCAATCACAACTCCCTTCCCATGTGACGTCACGGCTACAAAAACAGCGATTGCACTGCAATGTCACGATCCAATACTCTACCTGCGTGAAAACATAATACACGCTACCCATTTCACATTTTCCCTTTTCAAGCTTGACCAATATTCTGCTGACCTGGGCAACAGAAACATAAATGGCACAACACTTTGTTGTCGCAAAACCAAGCCATAGTTGAAGACTACCGCAACAAAAGCTGCTTGAAACTCCTCCAACGTCTGCCCATACAAGACCGATATGAAGATTGATATAAGTTCGAATACCTCAAACCTGTCTGTAATCGCCTAAAATTGAACTAAAGAACTGGCAATCATACTAAACGTTCGAGCATTTATAAATGGAGTTGATTGTGCACCCGCAGGAAAAATGCATGACTTCCAAAAGCAATCATATACAATACAGTCTATCGGCTGCTAACACTGCTAACTGCTTCACTATTCCCATCACAGATAACACCATGGCTAGCAACACAAGGGGCACTCGCAAGCAGAATAAATAATCCACAATAAAAGTCTTGAATGGGGTCAAAATTGCTAACCGTTTCAGTTGACATTGTATCGGTGAGAAGGGTTGCAACTTCGCTTGAAACGCGATCAAGCTGGGTGCCATCCTCCAGCTTCGAAATGAGAGCTTGAAAAAGCTTCCCTGTATCTCGAGTTTTTACATGATCCGTCAACGCCCTGATGCCAATCCAACACAGTAAACTACTGCTCAGTACATCAACAGAAACTTTGGACAGCTAACCGTACGCTCAAGTGGCACAACTAGTAATCGCAAAAGCAAACCCCTACTAAAGCCTTCCATTTTACAAAACTCTAAGCGACCACAACGATCCTGGCCAGGCAGGTAATCGGGACTCATAACAGCCTTCCCATTTCCTCGCCCGATTACCCCGTGCGGAACTAGTACACGAGGGTAATCATAGTCCTAAGCGCTCATGCCTGGTTAGAGCACGCCTGACGGGGATGCTATGTCACACCAAAAACACGAGAATATTTAATCCTTCCTTTCGAGTGAAGAAGATGCTCTACCGACTGGAATTCCGAATGAGCCACCATTAGCCCGCCAGCCCTTGGCAATTACGAGCATCATTCTGCTCGTCCGCGACATCGCTTGCTAACTAGCCCACCCTACCTATCTCTCTCGCTGCCACCTCGCGTGACCCACCATCCAACACCGCCGTTCCCTCGAAAACCCTTACACTGTCTCCTTGACCTAAAGTCACCAAATCTTTCGTTTACCAGAAACCATGAAGAGACGGATCCGAAAACTTGAGGGATTCTCGAGTGCCAACCCTGGCCACCAGCTGCCTGCAGTGACCGCAATAACAACATTTATAGGCGCTAAAACCCTACGCTACCCTCCCCTACCCACGGAATGCAGAGTCTAGCTGCTAGCACTCCTTCCTTCCTCCCTCCCTCTCTTCCTCTTTCCCTCCTTCCTCACCATGCATCCCTCTGCCTGCCAGAAAATGGCGACCCGGCATGACCGTCAAGTACAAAAATGGGTCGGGTTGAGTCGGGTTCGGGTTCGGGGAAAAGCCCTACCGTAAGGTTTTAAAAAGCTCCGTGGCGAAAGGGAGCTCGTCAGGCGTGAGCTCCACCTCGATAAACAGCTTCATTAATGCCAATGGGGGAGGAACAACGCCCCAACGTGGGGAGAGTCGGGAGCAACAAACGAAAGGAGGAACAAACGGCCGCCGCACCAACGGGAGAGAGCACGAGGAGTCACGGACAAAGAAAGACGGGGAGCAAGAGCACGAGCAAGAGCAAGGAGGCAGTTTGCGATGGAGAGAGAAAGAGTGAGAAGAGCGCGAGATAGCATTCGGTCAGTAATGGGTCGTTGCACAGCATGCGAGACAGGAACTTAGTAAGCTGAACCCTGAAACGCCTGGGAGGCCCAAAATTGGCCTTTGCAGGACATTTAGCACCTTGGAACTGAAGAGACGGGAAAAAGAAAAAAAATTTAACACAAAAAATACAAAAGAAATAAAAGTTTTTCATCCAATCATCCAAATTGTTTTAGGGACTTGGTTGAGCGCTTTTGTAAGAAGGCTATGTTGGGCACTTAGGGTGTTGAAAATACTCCATTTGTGGTGTTGTTGACTTTTCTACATACTAAGGGCTAATTTTCACCAAGGATTCCCCACTTTGTTAGATGTGATCCAATGTGTTTTTTTGGGTTTAGGTATGGATGTTGGTTTTTCTCCAGGGACCAAATGTGGACAAGCCTGTTGGCTTTTTTCAAAACTTAATTTGGGATTTTTTGAATCAAGACATTGGCTTCAGATTATTTTTTGGGCCTTTAAATTTTATGTCTTTGGCCACTTTTGGTTTTGGGTTGCCGCACAATGTGGCCACGGAGGATTCCAGTATGTGCAAATTTTGGCTACACAATGTGCCTTGTTGAATTGCTTTAGGCTACTTTTCATTTTTTAGGGGGGAATTATGAAGAGAATTTAGCGATAGAATGTAAACATTGAACATGTAAATGGTGATTTCAGCAGACGGTGGGTGACAAAATTTTGGGAAAAATGATGTTTGCAGTAGAACAACAACTTTGAATAAATTGCTCTTGCCTGGCTTCCTTCGCTCTACATGTCATGAAACAAGACTTATAAAACAAACACACGGACTTTGATGCTTGATTTAGTGCAATGCTCAAAACATTTACAATGGAGTAAGAAGGTTTAGTATGCTTCACCTCATATAGAGAAAGACTCTTAGAGAAGAAGCTCACTTCAGGCAGACCGTCACTGCTTACAAGCTGTCAATCACAAGACGTAACAATTTTGGTAATCAAAAACATCTTGCGCTATCCATTTGCAGCCAACCAAGAACACCATCCAAGCATAATAATTTCACAACAAGGAAAGAATACAAAACGTGTTCCAAAAATGCACTACAATATAGTGTGGACATTGTAGACAATCCATGAAGTCACAATTGAAACTGAGGTGCAACAACAAATCAAGTGCAACTAAAAGACTATCACCTTCCTGCTCAATTGAACACCTATCGAGTACAGGCCAAAATTGGCTATCTTGCACTATCTCTGCCATCTACAAAATTCTTGCAAGTGTGTCAAGCAGGACCTGTGTCACGCTAATACACTATAATGTTGACGCTCAATGGCTATCAACCACTACTTGAAGCAGTCACCATAAGGAAAGTTCTTTAAGCTATAGACACTTTGGCAATGCATGCCCACAATGACACCAAGGTGTTGATCAAGCTGATTGCGGAGCCTATTATTCAAAAAGGACAATGCTAAGAAAGTGTGTTCATCCTCCACGCTGCCAAGAATGTGAACCATGGCAATCTGTGCCAACTTGATGTACTCTCCGAAGTTATTCTCTACTACCAAAGTGGCATCCAAAATTCTCCAGAGCTTAGTGAGGGGGTTCACCAATGGATGTGTAGGAGCATTAAGCATCAGCATCTCCATGGCTGCGTAAGCATTGACTATCATTGCGATTTTGAAAAGGGGTTGCTTTGACTCCAATAGGAATTTGTCTAACACAGCAAGAATAAGTCGTTTATTCTCTCCCTCACTAATCCACTTAGGCTTATAGTAAAAGTTTTGTATGATGTCCAAGTGCTTGCAGGAGCTGGTTGCGCAATCCCCTTGCAGCCAATAGTGCGGGTATACAATTCCCAAGGCATCCATCAAGCTATAGTCAGGGAATCTACTGACCATCTCATCCATGAGCTTACATGCAGCCTCAGCCTCCAAAAGAAAAGAAGTGTTAGTAAATAGAGAAGTACTCTACGATTACAGTACAAGCAAATATAAATCAAAACATGGAGATATACTTCAAAATTTGCTCGCAACAATGGCAAAACTACAAGTAAAACATAAACAGCAGAACTTGAATGAAAGCTTCACACAAAGATTATTACTTGGTTCAAGAATGCCTACTCCAAGACGCAGTTCCTACAAAGTTAAAACATTTCGAACCTAGTCTAAACTTCACATTAGATCAGAAAGCAGACGTAAATAGCATTTGTTGTCAATGGCAACTCTCCAACAAGCATTACAGATCCCCTGGCTTTGATTCGTAGAACGCAATGCAGCACTCGAATCCAGGTTTCCAGGACTCAAAACGGGGTTCCACCGACATCAACCAGGCTAACTTCACTCGCATAGCCCTCAGCCATTCAGAGCTTCTCTCTTACAAGTACTACATACTTAAAACAATTTTAAGCAAGCAACAATGTTAAGAACACAGAGTCCTTGGAGTCATAGACTTACAAAATAGAGAGCTCAACATTACTCACAACAATGAAAGAAATGGAACAATGAAAATGTGAAGTAAACAAAGCAAAGAACTTACCTTTGCAATCGTTCTGCACCGTAGCAACAATTGTTGCATAACCCTCCCGATTCACCATGTTGCCATCAAGGAAGGCATACAATGACTATCCACCTACCACAAATGTCAAATTCTTATACGGCAAGTTCAAGTTAACCTCCCACTTCATGAAAATTTGCTCGTGAGAGCATTGCACAACCTGGTTAAACGCATGGAATTTATCCTTGCGGAAGGCTGTGTCGACATTCAAGTAATAAGTGAAGAGGCTACTCTGGCATGTGCCAAGTGCCCCCACAAAATCACAGATGAATGCATCTCACTTTTGAGCCCATTGAATCAAAGTATCAAAAACCTCTAACATCAGCAACATTGCCAACATTCCAAGTAAGACGTAGGGGTCTACCAGGAGAACTAGGTTTGCCAGCACCCACAAAAGCCCCCAAGAAATGAACAGACAGTCACGGTAGAATAAAGAAGCAAGCAAGTAGACAAAAACAATTCCAAAATGGATTCTAGCATCGTTAGAATCCATCTTCTGGATCGAGAGAAATAGGGGCACGCAACACCAATTGACCATGACATAGGCATGAATTGTGAGCCAACTAGTATTGTCGCAAGCAGTCGTCTCATCTGCGGGCAGAGCAAAGTAGGTGGCATTAGATACCAACGTTTTAATCTTCTGCTTGACAAAGTCATAGAGATGCTCCGCCATGACCCAGCCAGAGCCGTCAGCCCAGTCTTTATGAGGAAGTTCAGGGACTTCTAAGAACTCGTAGAGCTCAAATCTGGCCTCGAACTCAATCATTGGCCTCCCACTTGTAAGCAACTGGAACAACATGGCAAATTGCATGCATTTCTTGCGAGACTTGGATGTGCTACCCCCCTGGATGAGTTCAGTCACAAATACAAGACTACAAGCTACATAAAGCAACATATACTTCTTATGAACCTCACGCTGGCTGTGTATCAAAATTGTGTCCCACTTAGGAGCCATTTGTATGCCTTTCCCATGCACTACAGAGCAAGGCCAACACCGGACCAAGTGCATGACACCATCCTCCGCTAGGATTGCCTCGCTCTAAGGCTCCTTCGCCTACCACTCCATGTGAAATTTGCGGTGGAGGTCATAATTTTTTTTCAGTTTTGTCATAGTACTTGCGGTTGATGGTTCTGCAGCACTTGCACCCTTCAATTTGCCCTTTTTGCTCTTCTTCTTCTTCCTAGCACGCGGTGGAGGGTCCACAAAAGCCTCATCGTCTGAATCTACCATTTCATCATCACTTAACCCCTAAAAGCCCAAGTGATTTGGACAAAATACAAATGTGTTATAAAATATAAGTTCTAAACCTTTTTTGAAGTTTGCATCAAAGAAGATAATGTGAAGCATGAAAAGTAGAAAGCATCCATAAGGTCAAAATTGTAAATTTATTTTTAGATTTTTTTAAAATGGATTTTAAAGATATAACTTCAAAAATTCACCAAAAATACAATTTCTATTTTTAGCATTTGTATTTTTTTTGATTGGTCAAAATTGTGATTTCTATTGATTTGCGAAAAAATGCATAAGATCTAATAATGAAAATACTAATACTTTTCCCAAATAGTAAATTTTTCAACACTAGGCAAATCTAGACACTTTGTGCTATTTTTCTTATAGTTTTTGTTTGACTGTAGTAATCTATGTTTTGAGTATATATATTGATAGACAATCCAATCTTTTGCAAAAAAAGAAAATTTTTCTTTTTTTTTTTGCTCGAAAATTTTGCCCGAAGTCGGGTAGCGACTATAAAATGGTTGCTTGAGTGCTTAAGGGTTAAGTCTAAATCAAACTTGGAATTTGAAAGAGCCTCTTATTTGTCTGAGAGAAGGACAATTGCAGAACACGAGAGAAGGATCTCAATGTCCATAGACTGGGAAGTCCCCAAATCCGTATCATTCAATGGTGCACTAGAAGACCCTACACCAATCCCTTTGACGTCACTACGTTCAAAAGGACCATGATTCAGCGAGTTCATACTCAATGAGAAATAACAGCACATCGTTGCACCAGACCTCACTCTCTTTCTTGCCTCCACCTGAAGTGCTCGCTTGGAAGCTTGAGCCTTTCGCTCAGCTGCCTTCACCTACTGCTACAACCGATTCAATTTTTGCTTAAGCCTCTCCACCATCTTTGTGTCGACCATACCCTTCGCCTTCACCAAGCCAACAACACCGACGTCCACAAAAGCAGAAGGAGAGTTTGCCATCTGCAAGAATACTAAAACACTTGAGATAGACAAATACCCAATACCCGATGCAATTTCTGCAAAACAATACAGAATTCCCAAATCCCAAGAAGATTGCACCAACAACAAGCCAGCTCAACAAAGTTGAGAAGGAGGATATGGATTTACAGTTCAAATTGCACGTAGCATCTAAAACCTTGCATTGCACCCTGTGCAGCCACCCTCTAGATCAACCAATTCAAAGGTAGACATAATTGCAAAGAGATTCAAATAATTTGGCTGCACCCTATGCGGAGTGGATTTCAATGTGGCGTCAGGAGATTTACTAGAAAAACTAAGTGGTTGTGAATGCATTGCGTAGATTCTCATGTTGGTGCTCTGAAGCACTAAGCCATCGCGGAGTGGGCTACAATACAGCTATACATAGACACAACAATGGTGGCGTTCCAAGACTTGAATGTAGTAGAGAGGTGGCTTTGAAGAAGCTGATAGTGGGAGAGAAGGTGGCAATGGAACATGCAATGACTAGATGGCATGAAGCAGAACAAGCTGTGCAACGGGAAAGTGGAAAGCGACAACATGGGCGGCGCTGGCAACATGAGGGTCATTTCCAAGATTGTTCCCCGCGTAATTTACACCAAGACCTTCAACCACGCGTAGCTATGGGCGATTTTAGTCCTTTTTCCCTTGTATTTTTCCTATAGGCTTGGTGCTGGCTAAAAAATTTGGTGCTATTTTAGCACCAAATTGCCAAAAATAAGAACAATGATACATGGATTACAAATTTAAAGTAGACTACTTTAGGAACTGCAAAGAGTGCTTTCTTTGTTTCAAAAGGCACAAGCCTATTCTTTGATATCTACAATTGAATAAAAGGTGTTCAATTCACCTAACTTTACTATACAATTGTCATGATGATTGTATATGTATTTCTATAAAGTTGAAGAGATGACATCAGACAATCTTTGAGTCTCTTATTCCCACTTCAGTTCAGTATTAGAGTTGTCATTGTATATTTCTACTCTATAATATTGAGGAGATGGCATTAAAAATTCTCCAGATCTCTAGTTTCCAAGTCCAGTGTTGGAGCTGCCATTGTGTATGTAGTTGTATAATGATGAGGGAATGGCATGAAAAGATCTCCGGATCTTTAGTTCCCAACTTTAGTATTGGGGTTGTAATTGTGTATGTAGTTGTGTAATGTTGAAGGGATGGCATGGGAAGATCTCCGGGTCTCTAGTTCCCAAGTTCAATGTTGAAATTGTCAGTGTTTATGTAGTTTTGAATTATTGAGGGGCACCAAAAGATCTCTAGATCTCAAATTCCCAAGTTTAGTGTTTCAAGCCTTTTGTTTGATGAAGGAACTAAATGCCTTTGGCTGCCCAATTACATACATGAAAGAAAATGAATGCTCATTGCTTGTACATAATCCACAAAGTCGAGGTATTCCTTGTAAATCAACTAGAAATATTCCGCGGATTTTGCTAACTGCATTGAAATAAACATAACTCTCATGCTTTCATTACAAAAATAAGTTTTCTCGTACAACTTTTTGTATGTAGCCATCCTTTATGAATTATTTTCTTTCCTACTTCCAATGTCATTGTGGACTCATTGCACATAATGTAGGTAGCATTCATCTAGAGTTTTCTCTTAGAAAAGACCAATTTTCCCCCAAAGTCTAGAAATAGTTAATGTGGCATTTTTGGAGAACGTGGCTATATTGTTGTAATTGCTAAAGAGGGAACTATAGTATGTTGAGGGTTGTTGAAAAGCGAATTGGCTTTGTTTGCATTGACTAGATTGATTTGGTATATTTTTACAATAATAGTTTTTTGGTGCATCAAAGTTCTTTTGGACTATTACCAAAAGCACGTAATTAATGGTTTTTGGGAAAAGTTTGTCAAGGCTTAAGGTTGCATACTTGTATTTTTGATTTGTAGTGCATTATTGCATGTTAAAAGAAGTAGAATAATTAAAATTATTTGTTGGGCCTTGTCCATTGGTTTGATTTTTGTTATGCTTTGCACTAAAAGGAAAGGTGCGTTTGTTCCCCCTTCTTTCAAAAGCTTATTTACAGAAATCAAATATGTACATGTGCAATGGTTGTGAAAAACTAATAACCTTTTCTAACTCATGGCATAGCATTGAACTTCTTGTATTATTGATCAATTTGCCTATGTAGGAATGAATTTGTCATTTAATTACTAGCAATGGAAAATAATGATGCCAATGATACTACAAATATATTCTTAAGAAGGCATAGGCTTTTCTCATAATCCTAGATCACTCAATTTCTTAGAGTTCTCTTCAGTGTTTTGATTTTCCAATCCTTAATAGTACAGAATCAAAGAAGGCATTGATGGTGCGTTAAATAGTGGACTTGATTTTATTATATCACCCAATCATCTAACTTCACCTAGTCATGTGAGCCCAGTCTTATGACCTTGCCTAGTCATTTGATCCGAGTCATGTAACTTCATTTAGTCATGTGACCCCAATCACGTGACTCCAGTCTTTTGAATTTGACTAGTCATCTGGCTTGCAATAGTCGTGTAAATGGTAAGGTATGACTATCAATGGAAAGTCATTAAGGCATTCTAACATTCAAATTTAGTGCACTATTCATGCCAGTGAAGTGGAAAATTTGTTTGAAGAAGACTTACAAAGGTTGGGACTTCTACAATGATGGCAAGAAGAGGAAATTCAAGCAGATGTTATGGATCTATTAACATACCCATGTCCATGCATGGAGTATACAGGAGGGAAAGTGCTCGATAGACGCATTATTCAAAAGCACCTTCGGAGCAAGAATAGGGACCTTGCTTTTACAGCCTCTGTCTTGGTAAGAAATTCATAAGAGCAAATTTTAATTTACAAAAGTAGTGCGCATATGCCCATAGTTAGCCTCAGTCTTCATATGAATATTTCATTGACTTGTATAGGCTTTATGAAGCCTATATAGAAGGGTGATTGCAAGAAAAAACTGTACTTTTTGTTGCGTTTTGCAATAGTTTTCATGATTTTTTCTGGAGTACTTTAAAATTAGAAAAATAAGTTTAAAAAAATTTAAAAAATATGGCTAATGTATATGCCTTTAAGATGAAGATAACCACCAAAGAAAAAGCGTAGTAAAATTCTCTAAGTAGGAGAACTAAAAAAGTGCCAAAACTCAAGAAAATAGATACTTCGATGTTTAAATTAGTTAAAAATAAGAAAAAAAGTTAAAAAAATCAAACAAAAACTGGCCATTTCTAGCAACTCTATGGAAATGGTCATTCACAAAAGAAACCACCCAAAATATGTTTTATATGTTTCAAAATGCAAGTTGAATGAAGCTCACTTTGTGGACTTATGCCACATTTAACTACTTCTGGACTTTCAACTGAATTCTGGACAAAACATTCAAAAATCTCTAGATAATAACATCCAGAGATCCCCAGATGTTTGTATAGATCTTTAGATGCTTTGTATAGATCTTGAGATGTTTTACACAATCTCCCAATGATTATTTCTTAATGTTTCTTCTCCAGATATTAATTCTGGACTCTTCAAAAGTCCAAAAGTAGTTAAATGTGGCATACTTCTATACCTTATAAAATTAAGTATTTTTAAAATTGCTTTGGACCATAGCTATAAGTCTACTAGAAGACCATTTCTTCCAAATTTCAACTCCAAATTCATTTTTTTGGGTATTAAATAGTACTACCCCCCCCCCCCCCAAGTTGGCAAGTGTGTTAGTGTGACATAATATCAGGGTCTATTATTAAATAATAAAAAAAAATTTAAATTTCCAAAAAGTCAGAGAAGGTGTATAATAGTTATAAATACCTTGTCTATGAATTTTGAGTCATTTGGAGTCAAAATACAAATCAGCATGCAACATATGACAGGAAATAGTACAAGTGTTTTTTGCAATCACCCGTAAGGATATCAAACTTTCTTTTCATGGGCTGGAGTCTTTTTGCACTCCAACTTGGTAGGAAGGGGGAAGAATTGTTTTCCTTTGTAGAACCGCAATACACCTTGGTGGAATACACAACATTGAAGAAGGCAAGACCTCACATGAAGTTGTATGTGATGCAAGTTGAGCCAGACTTGTGCAAAGATAGAGATGTGCTAAAGAAAAATGTTGTTGGATTTATTAATAGTTCCATAGGTTGGGAGGAGATAGGAAATGTTATGTGGAAGTTTCGCATGTTACCTAAACCATGCAACACTTCGGAATGGAGATATGTAATTACACTAGCATCAAGGGACATTGTGGTCAAAGATGAACTATATATGCACACTATAATATCAATTGACTAATGTAATGTAATATGAATCTGAGAAGTCACATTTTTGGCAATATTGCGGTCAATCATATTTTATCAAATATGATGATATGTTGTCTCAAACTGTCCATCATTGTCATATTTTTTTGGAATAAGTTGTAACAGTACATGAATGTTCAATCATAGAATTCCAAATGAATCCTAAATTTGAAATACGTACATGAAATCCTGAGCATGGAATTATATATGTGAATTGTAGTCCTTTGCCAATGAAAATAAAAATTGGTAATTATATAATGGATGTACATGACCAAAATCATTGGGAGACGGGGTTCTTCTGATGATAAAAATGATCCAAAAATGTACACTATAATACACTAGTATATTAACTTCCAAAGAATTTTTATGTTTGAATGATGAATTTGACAATTACTATGCATGTGTATAGGCCTTTGCAAGATGACTATGCTCCTTTTGACCTCCAAATCTGTACTAGATGAAGAAATTCTCAAAGAGAGGCGCGTTTGGAGCCTTCTCCAAATGATGGAGTTGTGGAAGTGCTTTGTAAGGTGACAGAGTGTTTCAACAAATATGACAACATCAATGTCAGTGGACAAGAAAAAGAATAACTGACCGAGTGGAGGATGCACCGACCAAAGACCCTCACAAAGTAGATGATTTTTCAATGCAAGAGAATGTCAATAGCAATGAGGAAATGGATGCCAACAACAATCCTATGGAAAGAGAAGGGACTTCTACCACGTGAATGACATTGTAGGCGTGAGCATAGAGGTCTTCTTGCAAAAAATGCAAACTCCACTTTATGCAGGAAGCACTTTCAACCATCTAACGTCTATGATCTTCATGCGACTTGTCAATTATACTACCTATTGTGTCCCAAATAGCTTTGTCGACAAATTGTTGAAGTCGTTGAAGGAGACAATAATACCTAAGGACAATTCACTTCCCAAATCATTTTACGTAACCAAAAGTCTCTTGATGAAATTGGGGTTGTCCTACAATTCTATACTAGCGTGTAGAGATGGATGTTGTTTGTTCCGGAAAGAACTACACAATGCAATAGAGTGTCCAACTTGCCGCAAATCTTGGTATATACGGAACTCCAACTCCATACCAATGAAATTATTGAGACACTTTTCCTTGATTCTCTGTTTAAGAAGAATGTATAGCAATACACAACTGGTAGAGCTTATGAAGTGGCATCTAGGCGGGAAAAGCAAAGACAAGGTGATGAGATTTGTAGTGGATTCCAGGGCTTGGGATCATGTGAATCACAAGTGGCCATGGTTTGCAAAAGAAGAGTGCAATGTTAGGCTCGGCCTTATATTGGATGGTGTGAATCCATTTCAAAACCAAAGCCTTAACCACACAACTTGGCTTATGGTCATACTCAACTATAATCTTCTCCCTTGGGTGGTCACCAATTTTTTTTTATGATGCTCATGCTATTCATACCATGAAAAGAAAGTGTGACAAAGAGGAACATTGACGTGTACCTTGCACTATTAATTGAAGAGCTGCAAATGTTATTGAAAGGGGTTGATTGCTTGGATGGATCACGCAAGAACTCTACGGAGGAAGCATTCAAGCTACATGGCATTTTTATGTGGATAGTGAATGACTTCCTTGCATATGGATTAATTTGTGGCCAAGTTACAAAAGGATATAGGGCATGTCTTGTATGTAGACCCAACGTAATGACTTGACGTTTGATAGCATTGAAGAAGAATGTTTATCTTGGACATAGACGGTACTTGCCAATGTTGCACCAATAGAGATAGCAAAGGCCAGATTTGATGGCCAAGTGGATCTGAGACCTCCACCAAGAAGGATAAGTGGCTGAGAGCAACTTTGTTATGCAGAAGACCGAGAAGAGTGGATGAAGAAGCTTCATGTCAATAAAGTGGAGCAGACGACAGACTAGTACACAAGCATATAGTGAAGAGAAAGACATGTTATATGACTTGCTGTACTGGAAAGCAAGTGAGTGTGCACTTTGGATGCCTAACACAACTTGAAAGAGGTGGTCTTCATGTACACTATAGGGGAGCTCTTTGTGCACATTTGTAGTTATGTAAGCCAAGGAACAGTGACTATACCTAGTCATGTACATGACATGACTGAAAGCAGTCATAATTTCACATGTGATATGCAGTTTTTAACAATCCAAAGTCATTGTGCAAGATCTTCTCATTTGACATACACTAGATGTCATGCATTATGAGAAAAATATTATTGAGAATATTTTGAAAATCTTATGTGGCAAAAAGGACACCCTTGAGGTCCGTTTGGACATAAAGGAGGCGGGTACACATAAACATCTGTGGCCTATACTTGAAAAGAAACCCGATAGCGCCATATTACCTCATTCATCTTATGTTCTAATCAGAGAAGAACGTCATTTCTTTGTAGAAGGAATCTGTTCATTGCAAACCTCCACCTAGTACGTGGGCCAACTAAAGAAGCGTGTGCACATGAATAGAAGCGTGAAGGGCTTAAATCCCATGACTACCATGTTCTCATGCAACAAATGCTGCCACAATGTGTTTGCACCGTATTGGCAAAGGAGGTTCAAACTACAATAATCATGTTGAGCCATGTAATCTGGAGGATATGCGCTAAGACCATTGAGCCCAATGCTATAGCGGATATGAGGTTGGATGTATCCATCAAAAAGGGATTTGAAGACACTCAAAGGATCTGTCAAAAATCGTGCTTGTCCGAAGAGGAGCATGGCTGAAGGCTACGCTGTAGTTGAAGCACTAGGATTTTGCACTGAGTGCAAGAGTACATGGTGACCACCCAAAAAATATAGGATGACAAAGAAGATCCTTCAATGTATGACGAAATCTTAGAAGATAGTGGGCGTATATGCCACCTTTCATTTGACCTTCAACAATGGATCCATGAATTTGTAGTGAACAACGCGGCACCATTGGAGGATTGGAGGAGGTGAGAAGAATAATGCTTGTACTACTTTGCCACATGAATAATCGAATCCATACCTTACAAGTACTAGTGTAGGCAATTGTAGTGATGTCATTGCATTTAAGATTGCTTCTAGTGATATCATTACACGTATGACTGCACCTAGTAATGTAAGTGCATATATGAATACATCTAGTGATGTAAATGCATATATGCCTAAACCTAGTGATGTAAGTACACGTCAAAATGAACTCACATGTGTAGTTGTTATATGATGTAGGAGACACGCGGATGACAGGTCCTTTTGCAAACGAGAATGCCAAAAATATAGGCGTAAAAACAAAAGAGTTGTATAGTTTATCCATCAGAAATGTGCGATAAAGAATTTCACGTTTGGTTTCTTAAGGCAATAGTAAGTGCCATGGAAGTTGGGATTGAAGAAGTGGATGAAGACATGAGGGCTTCTTGGAGGGCTTTAATGTTACTTCCATTAGATTGAGCAAAGTTATATTGTTCCATGTATGTGTTTGGAAACCACAGTTGTGTCCGAAGCACTAAGAAGCAATTGACAACAATGGACTCGAGAGTAGCCGCAACCTTTCGACAGCTTTATTGAGCGGGCATGAAGGATAGAAATATGAAGGCATCTGAGTTGGAGTATGTAAGATGGGTGGAGGAAACCGTATATGTAGACTACGGGCAATTCAAGGTAGTAGTCCTCTACTACAATTGGGTGATAACAAACATGAAGGATGATGGGGCCACTATGAAGCACGATGAATATAGACTCACAAGTGTCAACTTTGACAAATTGATTCTGTACTTTGCATAATCATTTGCCTTCCCTCTCCACATTGAACAAGTATTTTTTGTACCCGACAAGGCCAAGCGTGGATGAGAAGTTGTACTCCACAAGGAACCAAGAGGTGTTCGATTATTCCACACATCAAGCAATGCTTGAAGTAGAATGCATATCCCTAGCAAGGCAAGATAGTGGATTTTCACGGATTGGAAGCCACAAGCTTGTATGAAGACCTCATCCATAGACACCATCTTTTGTGATACAGTGGAAGTAGAATCTGATGTGCTTGCAACTGCATTGCAACGTCTCAAACAAAACAATGTAGAGGTAGATGATCTGCAGTACTCTGATGCAAATACCCAGAGTGCATCTCCAATGATGACAAACAATAGTATACATAAAATTCTCCATACTTGTCTTGGATGAAAGATGTCATTGAAATGGGTAGTGCTAGTTGTATGAGTCATTGGCCACTAAATTCTGCTCATGCACAAATTGGGCATGTGATCATGTCCTCCCAACCTAAAGTGTTTGTTAAAGAGTAAATCCTCCACGTGATTAAAAGAATTAGGAATCTCTACATGCATGTGAACCACTACTTTCAAGGAATACCTCTTTCACCAAATGTATATGGCAACTTCAAAATAAAAACACCATAAAAAAACAAAATATATTTAATATGCATTTTAAGACCCTACCCTTGTCCATTCTACCAGGATGGGCCGAGAATGAATCCATCTATTGTTTTTAGCTATGAATTGCTTTATTTTTTCTTTACTTCCCTTGAAAATCCTACAAAAAATTTAAATTAATTAATTAGAATATAAATATGTTCCACTCCAAATTATTGGAAACCAATTTTATAATGGATACAGTATATGAAATAACATAAAATTTAATAGGCATGAAATAAAGTCACGCTTACAAGTAGAATAATACAAGAGGGCCATCTTAGGTTGCCCAACTTTTCATTAGGCTACTTAATCCCTAAGCGCGCTAGCATCCATTTTCTAGACAACGCACAAAGGAGAAGTGCTCTATTTTACAAGCGATGACTGTTTTTCATCCATTGTTTTTTGCGGAAGTTGGTGCAAGTGTTCTTCACCCGAAATGCAGTAGCTAGTGCCCCAATGTTGTATCCTCATTTTTTGATAAATCAAAAGGGCGAGAGGTATGAAGAAAACAAGAAATTTCTGTTTGCCCAATGATAGTAGCAGTGGAGGTGCAAAATTTTCGGAACAAGTACTATTTAGTGCAGGCAATGCATTAGTGTAGAACTTCATTACGTCAGCTTCTTGTACTCAATATTTATTACTCATGCTCCATGTCACTTGCAAACAAATTCGTAGAACAATACTAGAATTTTTGGACGTATCATGTTGGAGTTATACTGTACGAGAGCCACGGTTGTCACTTGCTAGTGAAAAGTTGTGCACTCACGAATGAGAAAACATTAGCATGTATGTCGCTTGTAGCTTTAGTGCAAAGATGTGCAAGTTCTAGAACTTCATGAGCAGTAATGTATATATAGCAACGTAGCAATTGTAAAAAATTAGTCACGCGTAGCTTTGCAGTGTAGAGAGCTACCAAGAATGCTAATGCTTCTTTCATTCAAGTTCACTTTTCTAAGACGTTCAGATTTTGTCCATCATTTGGTCCTTGTTGATTTGCATCTGCTTTCCGCTGCTACAGATTTGCACACGCAATAGCACCATGGGTGTGAGGAGGAATTTACATGGGCAATGAATTGCATGAGTGCACTTCATCAGAGTGCATCATCCATATGCATTCTAACTTCAAAAACTAAGCTAGAGCATAGTTTCTTTTGCCTTGTTAGTGCTTATCCTCTGCACGCATAAACTAAGTGTTAGAAGAGAATACAAGCATTGTCGTAGTCCTCAAATCGGTAGTAGTACATAAAATACAATGGAATGTGCAATAGCATTCTCCTTCATATACAATCATTGAAGTAATGTAAATTTTGTTTCTCTTGTATATGTAGCCCAATGAATTTCTCTTTGTTTGGTACACAATGGAAGTGGTCGTCACTTGTAAACAATGTGAACTCCACTGAAGCTACTACGTGCTTCCATTTCCTCATTGTCAATCTTCAGTATCATGCGTCAAAAATTACATTCTATTGCTTACATTCTTTTTAGTATTTTAGTAGTATTATGTGGACACCTATGACGTCAAGTACAATTATGTGGGCATCATCTATATTGGCATATTAGCACAGGGTAGCGCCAGCGGAGCATAACGATTAGTAGGGCAAAGAGTAGGAGTCAACAATTATCTTTCTCGGTCATGTTGCCACCTCAATATAGAAGTGTGGGAACAACCAATTTTTTTGCATTGTCTAAATGTGGTCCTCATTGCAAGACCTGCATCTGCAAATTCATGCTTTGTTTCTCAGCTATGGAAGTTTAGAACAGAGTGAACTTCACAAGCACTGCCCGTCATAGTCAACGCACTAAAATTTCGTAGTCAAACATCGTTATCTCCCAATCGACAAATTCATTTCCAATGATCTTTCTTCCCATCAAATGCACTGACAAGATCATACAGTTACTTCCTTTCAAGCTTCCTTCTTGCTTGAATGAGCATTTCTCAAACATTTGCATGTTTACTTCCTATTTCCAGTCTTTTACAGGACCAGAGCCACTTAAGGGTTAAAAAGGAAAAAAAATACTACCAAAAGAATATAACTACAAAAATTGACTCATAAAATAATATGACTCCTAGAAAAACATCACTGCAAAATATGACTGAGGCAAAAATATGACTATTGGCCCAAATTTCCCTTGGACTAATCCAAAAGAAAAAGATCGTCACTATCATAGAGATATGACTACAAAACATGACTTGAGCAAAAATATGACTCACAATATGATTCCACATTCTCTAAAAAGGCCTTATTCATTAAGTTGAGACAAGTTGCGGTCTCATTTTAATTCCTTCTAAATTTAGAATTATTTTAGTGTTCATTAAATTGAGGCTCTGAATTGTCCAAACACTATTTTATATTTTTTTTTTCATACTAAACCAACTAACCAAGTAGCAAGAACTTGCTTTGAACATTCAGATTTTGTGTTTTAAAATTATAAACATAAAAATACAATACATCCACTGCTTTAGAAAGGGGACATTTCCTTAAATTGAAACTTACTTGTGTAAACACAATAATGTACACAGTCACTTGCAATTGTTAACATCAAACATTTCACATAAAATACATTCAAACACAAAAAAAAATTCATTTAGAAAAAAGCATAAATACATTATATAGAATGTAATACAAATAATAAATATTATTAATATTAAATTAATATTATAAATATTATTAATATATAAAATAATAAATATTATTAATAGAAATCAACAATATTACATAGGGATATTAATATCCTTGGTCGACATAAAAAGGCACAACATAAATCTAAATGCATAAGTGCATTTTACTTGAATACCAATAATAATAATAAAACATCAAAAATAAAAAACTACTCTTCTTCTTTTGTTGAAGACGCATTGCTGTTACGATTAGCCCAAATTTCTGCCACTGATGATTCAATGATGCTGAATTGTGCTTTGGGAATGGAAACTTTTGAAAGAACTAGAGGTTCCTCATTAAAACCCCTTTTTCCACATGCCTTGAAAGCCGTCATGATACAACCTATGCTTGCCCAGATCAATTTTATAGGTGTGTTCTGAACCCACACATTCTCTGCTTTTGTATCCTATCCATCATACGTTTCGGGATCAGGCTGATCTTTTCAAAGAGGCGTCCAATACTGGATCCGTATTGATTTAACATGCCCTAGATCCAGACTCGGATTTGTGAGTGCCCTAGCGAGCAAGAACGGCTTTGGATCGCCACGATGAGGTCGCACAATGACAAAATAGCCGGCAAATATATCATGATTGACACAAAACAAAGGGCGTGGGTGATCCAAAAAAAAAATTTGGAATTGGTTTCCTAGAGTTCTATATTATATGTAATGCTTTCAATCATCCCATTTGATCAATTTTCATGACATTTGGAAATGTGAATAAGAATTTAAGGCCTAATATGTTACTTTTTTTTGTAATTGGGTAGTCCGGGTACTCCATCAAAAAAATTAATTTTTTCAAAATCTAAATATTTAGAATTTGTTTTTTGGAGTTATCTGTATATGTAATGCTTTGAATCATTCCATTTTTATCAATGAGTTAAAAATTATGAAGACTTCTAGTTTGCGGATAGTTGAAGATTTTTAGCTTGCGGGCAAGTAACTATGGATTCTCTATTCTAGAATAAATGTTGATGTCTTTTGTCTTACTCAATTTCCAATTTATAAAAGAAACAAACGTTGCAACCATTGGAATTGGTATTTCCCAGTTCTATAATTAAATTCTTAACAATTTAGTTTTTTGAATCATTCTGACTCTACTACTATCTATTTATTATTTTTTACCAATAATTATGCTGAACAATTCCAAATGATGTGAAATTTTTTGAGCATGTAGCCAACTTCTCTAAGAAAAAGTATCCAAAGAAGCACTGTCATTTTAAACATTTTTCATTGAAAGTGAGCTTGTAAAGTGTTGTTGCCTGTATTTTGCATGGCCAAGAAAATGGTTTTACAAAGTTGCAATGCCTATATCTTGCAATCCACGTGGAGGATGTTTCTGAATTTTTTACCACATGCTTTCAAGTCACCATACTATAAGATCCTCTAGTTTCATATGTTTTTCGATAGTTTTTTTTCCAAAATCTGGTATTTGAACAATTCCAAATGGCAATTTTAGAGGTTTGGCATGTAGATTCGGAGTTCAGCAAGAAGGTTCGGGGTTCGCCAAGGAGGTTTGGGGTTCACCAAGGAGGTTCAGGGTTTGCCAAGGAGGTTCGGGGTCAGGCATGGAGGTTCGGCAATCTAGGTTCGGCAAGGAGGTTCCGGAGGAAAGTTCCAGCTATGGGTGGTCGTTGTCTCTCGACAAAGGCGGCGCCAGGGTTTCCTTTCCATTGCGTCGCCAGGTTTCTTGTGACGCCATGTTTTGATTGAGGAACAACGTTCAAAGAGTGGGAGATTGTTTGCATTGGTTTTTCAATTGCGTGCTCATGTTTACAATTGCGTTGCCAGGATTTGGAGAGTGAGCAGAAGGTTTGGGAAGCGGCGCCAGGGTTCTGCTTTTGAGTTCCGACTCTAAAGTTGGGAGATTGTTTGCATGTGTTTTATCAATTGCGTCGCCAGGGTTTGGAGAGTGAGCAGAAGGGTGCGTTGGAACTAGGGACCAAGTGCGGTGGACTAGAGCGATGCACTCTTGCACGTTCTATTCACGTCTTCGGGGACAATAGATTGTAGTCTATGATGAATGTTTGCTGGAATTTGTTGAAATTTGCATTGGGTTGCATGCATTGCTGCTAGAGATGGTGGAGAGTCGTCGTTGAGATCGAGCTGAGGAAATTAGGAGGGATTAGAACTTGAAGTCGGAGTGCGGTGGAGTGAGGGAATTCCATCTCCAGAGTTCCGTTTTCTCATTCAAGTGGTGGAGTGCGGTGGAGCGAGTAACCAAGTGCGGTGGACCAGAGCAATAGGAGGGAGCAAGTGCTGCGGTGGAATTGGAGCAATCATTGCGATTGTATGAGCGAGTCGAGGGTGGGTGCTGGAGCGAGTTAGATCTCAGGTGTGTATGAATTCCTTGTTGTTGGTATCAAGAATTTAGGCACAAAATGGTTTGCTTTTAGCGTTTTGCTTGTTTGGATTCAAGGGTTAAGCTTAGTTGAAAGACCTGATTTGCTTTTAGCGTTTTGCTTTGAGGGATTTGCTTTGAAGATCCGATTTGCTTTTTGGTTTTGCTTTTAGGAATTTGCTTTAAGCCTCAGAATCTTAAATTAGGGTTTTTGGTTTAGGCCTTTCAAAGATTAGAGTTGCTTTGAGGCTTAGCATATGAATTTAGGTTGGTTTTGCTTTTAGGAATTTGCTTTGAGCCTCAGAATCTGAATTTAGTGTTTTTGATTTAGGCCTTTCAAAGATCAGATTTGCTTTGAGGGATTTGCTTTGAAGCTCAACATATGAATTTAGGGTTTCTGGTTTATGCCTTTCCAAGACAATTGCATTCAGGGTTCAAGTATACAGTTTTTGTTGAACAATTTCTTGTGATGATTTATATTTCAGAGTTCTTACTCTTCATTTCTTTCCCTCAAATGTTCTGTGTCTTGTTTTTCATTTTTTCAATTATCTAAATTTTGTTGTTGGTTATTGCAGAATTCGGCAGAAATTGGAAGGTTTTATTGTCTTTTTTCCTAGATTCAAGGAGGAACTCTGCTGTTTAGCTTCTAGGTACGCTTCATTTGCATGATTTCTCATCAAATAATAAACTTGTTACCTAAGTTGGCAGTTGTGGATTAGGGTTTAGGGAGTGTTGGTCAGGTTGC
The DNA here is from genome assembly GCA_963969595.1 of Neckera pumila. Lineage (NCBI taxonomy): Eukaryota > Viridiplantae > Streptophyta > Bryopsida > Hypnales > Neckeraceae > Neckera > Neckera pumila. The sequence continues at coordinate 25,381,154 of OZ018413.1, forward strand.
TGTGGATTAGGGTTTAGGGAGCGTTGGTCAAGATGCTCTAGATTAGAATTTAGGGAGCAAAAGGCATGCATTAGACAAAGTCCTTGTTATGACGTTTATTCTCGGGTCGAGGATAACACTCGTCAACACAGAAGATTGTACTTGTATACTCGATCCAATGATAAACACTTAAAGTACCCCAGTGAGGTCCAAGGGATTCATAATGAAAATAATTATCAGCAAAAATGCAATTTTCAACCATATACTCGGGTCGAGTGTAATAGCCACACAATGCAAAAATGCATAATACTGCAAGAAGAAAAGGCTGCTACACTCGACCTGACAATAAACAGTAAAGGAGCAGACATACACTAACTTAAATAAATAGCATACTGAAGATAGCTTGTTCTGTAGTTATGATATTATCAGCCAAGAATGCAACATACAACCTTATACTCGAGTCAAGTGTAGAAGCCTATCCAAGCAGAAAACGCATCAAAGCAACAGCAAAGACAACTATTACACTTGACCCAACAAAAGAATTGTAACCAAAAAAAAAATGAAAGGAAGAAAACATAACAATTTTAGGAGTATACTTAGGTCAATGATAGTACCATAACTACAAAACAAGCGCCATAACAAACACCAAAAAAAGAAAATAAAAACATTCATTTGCTATAGCAAGAGATCCGCTAGGAGGTACACAAACGATAGTCGGGTCGACTATAAAAGCAAGGACTGTGTTATTCTGTTGCCATTTCCAATTTTAAAACAGATGACGTAAGGGCTCCTCAATATATAATTGGATCAAGTTTTAGTCAGGGCATAATTATCAACTAAAATTTATTTTTGCAGGTCCCAAACAATGGACGAGAATGAGGCCTATGACTACCGAGCGACAGAGCACCATTTGGAGCCCTTCATCAATCCACTGGAGGATAAACCTTTCATCACCAAAATGGCGGACAGCTTTGGCACCCTTTGGCAGTTTAAAGATCACATCCAGACATGGAGTTTTGGGATGAACAGGTGGAAAAACTTTGTTTATCTAAGATACAGAGTTCAGGGTCAAACAAAGTATCTCCCCTGGAATATGAACGAGAAGGTCATGTTCATTAGCCATCACCAAGAAAACTACGTAGTCATCACCCTCCGAGAAGTAGATGACAACTTGGTAGTTGGGAAGCACTACCATTCCATCGTAATAAACGTGTGCTCTAGCCATGAAAAATTCGACCTAAAGAATCTAATGACCTTCCTTGAGGGATCGTAAATGGACTCCCTCAATGAAGAGTTTGAGACACTTGGGAGAGACACCATAGCACAAGCGAACGCCACAAGATTGCAGTTGATCTTCATGACCCTCTATCGATACGCGGCAGAGAAGGTGGAGCCCCTACCAGGAGTGGGAAGGAAAACTACTTGTGATTGGAGCGCTTTGACAAGTGCTGCAGAAATACCTCCATCTGGTGCGATCGGAGAAGGAAGTCAGGGTGCGAAACCAAGCCAAAAAAAAAGAGATAAACTGACTTCCGCAGGAGCTGAGTCCACAAGAAAGAGGAAGAAAAGCAATTGTGGAGAAGCCACTGGGGCTGGAAGTTCCGGGTCAGCCCTTACCCAAGTTGTGGCAAATCCAATTGCTGAACCCGTCGAAGACTACCAGAAGCACGCAATCATTCAGAAAAACTTATTGGCGAAACAGCAGCATTGCTTCCTTTTCAACAACGCGACAGTGAGCGTGGACATCAACAAATGCATAATTGCAAAAGTCCAGTACGTCATCCACGCGCTCCAGAGAGACTTGATTGACAAAAACAAGGACTTCCTCATCATGCTCGTTGACATAAGGCAACAGCAGAAGGTATGCTTTACGCCAGTCAACAAAAAAGGATGAGTTGCTTTTAAAGAAGCCGGGATCATGGGAAGAGATCAAGAACGGCCGATTCATGATCATAAACGGCTAGCACAACATCACTGCATCAAAAGAGCTCCAGATATGAGGATGCGGCGAAAAAAGGCGAGTGGAGCTTCAGAGATGGGATGCATACATTGTATGGACACTGGATGCAAATAAACTGCGGAAGATATCTCAATTTTACAACGCAACCAATCACCTGGAATTTGCTTAGCTGACATGGAGGAACCAGATTGTCAATTGTCGGAACATCTGGATCGCCTGCAAGCGCCCGACATCCGAGAAGAATGACAACGCTGTTTGAGGCAATGAGTCCATCTACAACCTAAACAACTACAAGGTAAAATCATATCCTCTAACCTTTATACTCGACTTGACGATAAAGGCTTGTTGTCAATCATATACAACGTGTTCTTGATTACTGGAGGGCCTGATGGGAAAGAGAACCATATCTTTGGGTCGAAATTAAGCAGAAGTTTTGCTAGTATTAGCCTCTCCAACCTCATTCTATTGTTAGTAATTCTTTGTCTCCACAGAACTTCACAAACGCGGTCGTTGACAGATACCAAAGCTTGAACCCAGATAAAGACGGTGCAAATATTGGAGGTCCTTTGGACTTGAAAAATGAGATCCAGATAATGACGCTTCCAAACAATATCTTCAAGTTCTGGAAGCAATTCCTGGCAAAGCAGGCTGATGGCAATATCATTGATCCCGTCACACTGAAATTGTACAAAGAAGGAAAGCATTACAAAAGGGTTGCCCTCAAAAGGGAGTTTTTTAGGTATGGGGGACGCTTCATGGACAAGGATTTTGAAGTGCAGGCGCAGCATCTCCTTGGTGTCACACCGAAAAGGAGAGTGGTGTATCCGAAGGTGTCATTCGGCAAACCAAAAATTCTGGTCGTAGACAATATGTCAAACCTAGACTGGAATGAGCGCAGGAAACGCAAGAAGGTCATACGTCAGGATCTGATGGACATCAAGCCTTCACTGAAATTTGTGGATAATGGAGGGGATGTCGTGATCGAAGACTGGAGGTTCTGAAAACGGCACCACCACTTCACGTCTAGAAGTTGGACTTCCTGCTAACGCATCCCAAGCCGGAGTACTTCAAAAAAAGACTGCAAAATAACGCATGGACAAAACGTACGAGGGAGATGAAGAAGGAATTTCCAGAAGTCTATTATATGTTCCACCGGTTCATGAAGTTGAAGTATCAACTTCCAGAGAAGAAGGGGGGCGTGGAAATGCGAGGGGTTAACATTATTGGAAAATTTCTGGTGACTAGCATGCAATATCAATATCAAGCCCAAGAGGTTCCCCTCGTCGTGCTGGATGTCCAAGAAATTCTGAGATCCGGGGCTACAAGTACCAAAATCAACTTGGATCCCCTCAAATTTTTGGCAACCAAATTACAACCAAAAATGACAGAGCCCAGCGCCTGGCTCTTCATTTTGGAGGACTCAGACGACATGAGTGCCGCGACATCATTTGCAGCTCTGAGGTTGAAAGAGTATGACTGCATCCAGTCAACATATGTCCCGTGCAAGGCCAAAATGTTGAACAACATCACGAGTTGTAGTGTTGCCCCGCCCGTGCCGCTCCTCTTCTTCTTTAAGAAGGAGGACACGTTCGCGTCGTCTGTCCAATGCTACGTGAAAACGGAGTACGGCGCACCTTAAGCGTCAAATGTTTACTACAAGGACCCTGCCAAGAACACAAAGTCCAAGTGGAGAATTCACCCTACGGAACTTCGAATGGAGTTCTACTTAGATATCTTGCAGCCCTTCGCGACACTCGAGCAAAACATCCTTGGCATTTACACAGGTGCAAAATTTATATTGGCCACAAAGATTTGTCTTCTAAACTCCTAGGACTGGTATCCTTGACACGAGTATAACTATGGTCCTTAAACTCAATTGTGAGTCTCTGGCAGTTCGTACCCTCGGCTCGATGATACACGTAATTTCCTGAGTGTTAGAACTTTCTTTTATCCTTGTGTCGACGGTAACAACCAAACAATCAGTCCCTGACAATTTGATATCCTTGCATGTAACCCAATACTAATTCATTGACTAATTGCTACAGATGTTTGGTGCATTCTTCTACGGCTTCGTAGACAAAGACGATGAGAAGAGCTATTCCAAAATTGCTTATCTTGCAAAGCGGATGGACATGAGGGACTTCTTATTCTCTAATTCGTCGTATTCAATCATGTATGTCCCGCCGCCACGTCGTAGGCCTGTGGGTGTCGATGCTACACCGCCACAGTTGCCGCCAATGGCTCTTGACTCACCTATTCCACTCCCAGGTCCTGCGTAGGGGGGAATAGAGTCCGCAGGCCCGCACAATACAACAGATCCTGGAGTCGAAGGCATTGATCAGTATGGGTCAAACACATTCCAGGTTTATGGCTGGATAAAATGTCCTTCCGTCTCCACAGACTCGCCAGCTGCGCACGTTGGAGTGGTTGTTGGATTGAACCGACAGAGCAAGGGGAAAAAGCTTGCTGCGCCTTCGCAAGTGTAGAAGGACCCTGAAGCCGGGCCCTCAAGCAAGAGGGATCAACCCGACCCGGATGTATTGGAGGTAGAAGATGCCAACCTCTTGGAGTGGCTGAGGCATAAGAAGAGGGTTCTTAATGCTCCAACCATTTTACTTAGCAATGTATCGGAAACAGACCTCAAGCACATGTCCGACAACGATGAGAAGTCCGACCACAAGAGTGCACCAAGGGAGAGCCAGGCAGTCGTAAGACCCACTGCCTCCCCTGTACGTGACAGCCAACAAGTCACGCCACCAGCTGCCTCCCAATCACAAGGCAGCCAGGCGGTCATTGAATTTGGTGCCTCGGAAAGGCATAAACCAGAAAGCCTCAAGTCCTCGTGAGGAAAGAGAAGGGTTGGTGGCAAGAAGAGGACGACGCTAGAGAACAAAGGTAGCAGAGGAAGCTGGAGAGAGAAGCCAAAGACAAACAAGTGGCTGAAGCGGTGGCTAGCAGCAAAGCGCCCGCTGCCAAAATCTCCGAAGTGTAGGAGGCTTCAAATAAGAAGATCGCTGCAATCCAGGCGGAATTCAACAAAGAGACTACAGAACTTCGTTTGTAGATGGCGCTCATTATGTCCATGATGCCGTCTCAGCAGATTCCATCGGGGTAGTCTCAGATACTTCTCGCATCCATCTCGATCAGCATACTCCAGAACCAATCCTCTTCAGCTCCTCTGCCAAACACCGAGCACCAAATCAGAGAGCTGGTCGCTGGGCTACTGGATACTCGAGTTGAGTATAGAACCAACATGGTCCCTACCACCCAGGACAATGTGGTGGCTTCTACTCCTGCGTTCCAACTTCTAGTGGTCACGTCCCCTGATCAAGCTGGATTTGGGATAGTAAGTCAGGACCCTACTAACCCTTCTGAGGGTCCTGGGGCTATCCTGGGAGGTCAAGGCGATTGTCGGATTGACAATACCGCTGCAAGCGTGGCAGAGGCGGCGATTGAGGCCCTTCTTGTGGAGGGGCTAGCGTGTGGTACCTCCACGGAGGATGTCGAGCACTTGGATGTGCCAGTTCTTCTTGAAGAAGAGAGAGTATACTACGGAGAGGGGGAGGAGGACATGTACTCGTTCAAGATCAACATACCTGCAGTCAAGGAAACCCAAGAGGGTGTGGATTTGGAACCGGTGGAAACCGCTCAAGTACAACCCACTGACCCTTATAATTTTGATTGAGTCCAAAATACATAGAATTGTAGTGAGTTGTGTTGTGTTGTGTATATGGCAACAACAGAAATTGCCCCTAGGTTTCATGGCTCATTCGTATTCATTGTGCTTCGCAGGATGGCGTCGCCACTCCTTGATTTGTTGGCGTTGACGGTGAAACTGTCTTCAACTGCCTTGCGTGTAGTGTAGTGTAGCATAGTCCGCAATGTACAGCTCTGCTGTGCTATAGCAGAAAACCAAATTTTGCAAATATGTTATGTAAATTTTGTTAATAATATATACAATATTCATTGTCTTAAATGAACCATGGTCTAATTGAATTGCATTGTCGTTGTTTTCTTAATCAGTTCGGAAAAAAAAAGAGCGTGCACTGTCCGCTGCCTGTGAAAGCCCTTCCTAACGGGAGACCGCAGTTGATGTGTGGCATTCAGTTCATTTCTCCACGTTCTGGATCTCCCACTTCTAGGTTTCAACAGGTAACTCCATTTTTATATGTTGTTATGGTCTGATCAGGTAAAGTCGGAGAGCAGAATTGAGGTCGTGCCAAGATATGTGGTGCTTGTAGTGCATCAGTCAAGGAGGAAGTGGCTGAACATTGTCTTTGATCTAAATGGAGTGCTCTGTCAAGTGGCTAGAGTAGAATTTGGTGATGGTAACAATTCAAGTGCTACAAAGTTGAAGACAATGTTCTCTGCCATAGAAACCCCACGATCATTGGACCCAAGTTGGTATTTGCACGAAATAATGTCACCAATTTCCTCCGAGAGGTCTCGGAGATTGCGGACAGGATTTTGGTTTGGACCTCGATGGTTAAATCTAACGCCAAACCCATAGCTACACACATTTTCAGTCGTTGCAGGCTCCCCTTCAATGTCTTGATTCAGAATGAATGCAAGAGGATAGAGACCACTCGAGGAAGATATTATCACTTCGGTGGAAGCCCGGTCTTCATGAAGGTCCTCTTCGAGATGCTGTTCCTCAATCTAAGTGGGGACACGTCTTTCGGCGTGGACAACATCCTTCTCTTTGATGACACTCCTCAAAAGTGTGTGTATAATGAAAGGGGGAATAGCATAATACTTGATTCCTGGGACCACAAGAGGTGGAGGGACAACTTCCTCATAGGGAAGCTCCTGCTATGGCTCCAACGTCTCATCTCAGACGTCCGATCGGGACGATTGAGGGAGTACGTAGAGATCTAGACCAATCGGATTGGTCAGATGTCGCTTGTCTCGGGTGACTTCCGTTACCAACGAATAGTCGACGCGATGAAAACTTCCACACAAAACACGGGATCGTGCTACGAACTCCCGTTGGATAACATAGTCATAGAGCGGAGTTGTCGTAGTACTAGGAACTAGACTATTGAGCAAAGTTCGATGAATCCGTAAGGACACTTTGTATTTCATAGTTTTTTATGTACATTCATTTATAAATAGTATAAATAATATATTGAGTTTGGAATTTGCATTTTGATAATATCTTGTCTTTTGGACTTCCGATTTCATTGGATGTGTTCTTCTTTGGCATGGAGGATATTGGTTGATGTTCTACCTTGGGTAAAGTATAATTTATATAGGTTCAAGATGATTGTTGGAAAATTCCATCCTCCAAGCGGAGGCTGACGTGAAGCCTACGGTCTGGGTCGCAGAAGTCAATCTTGAGCAACAACAAATCTAAGGGAGGAAGCTGCGGCCCTGTGCCGGTTTCAAAGCCATACTTGCTACCCTCCACAACGGATGCGGCATCTGCAGCTATAGACTATTCCAAGGGGGACATCAAGGATGGCGTTGTGGACAATCCCTTGAGTCGAGGACCCCTTAGGACACCCGTCTGCTCCCCGTCCCTGCTGAAACGAGCATCTTTGACTAGAGGAGGGTCTTTCTCGCCGGCTCCTCGGATGGAGGCTGCGACGAACCGGAAATTGAACCTCCTGATCGACAAAGTTGTGGTACATCTTCGCCCCGAGGATGATGTTGTCAAGCCTTCTTTGCCACACCTTGCAAAATCCCTAAAAATTGAAATAGCGTCAGAGGGTGCAGCTCACTTACCTCGACTCGACAATTCTTAGCAACGTCCATCGCCGTCCATTGGAATCAGACGACTACCCTCCATTGACGGCATTCATATGCAAAGGTATATTTGAGACCGGCGGCAATCTTTAAGCTCAACATCAATTGGATCTGGTTGTCCGTACATAAGCAATCCCAATATATTGTTGCCAAGTCTGCCTCCTCAAGAGTCTAAGTCTCTTTTGGCCTCCGAAATTCCACATAGCGCAAGTAAATAGAAGCGGAAGGAGCCGGGTGTGAACTTTGATGGTGCGCTGAATTACCACTATGCGCAATATCCTTCCCGGCGCGAAGAAATCATGAGAGCTCGTGAGAAACAAAAAGCCTTGGAGGCAGCAAAAAGCAATTGTACAGGAACTAGCGGTGTGTAGGCAAGGAAAACAAGTTCTCAAAGTCCTCAGCTTTCAAGCCACCATTACTATTAATAGCATATATAGTTGAGTATAGAAAAAAAGATTTTCAAAAATAGAGTGCTTTTTGTATAGTAAGCCTCTTTCATTCTAGTACATTGAGTCAAAGTAGTAACTCAGCGGTATATAATTCGTTCACTTCAGATGATATTCTGAGTGAAGGTACAGTCATACTCTTTCTGTATTCAAATTCTTGATTTAATCGAGCTTACGGAATGTAAATGTGATCTCTTTTCCATCTTCAATGTACTTTGTGACTGATCATTTGGAAGAATATTTCTTGTTTTGAAATCTTTTGATGGGATTGCACTTGTTCATTTCAAATCAAAGAGCCAAATCCTTCAAGAGTTGCTACTATTGTCGTAACTCGGGCTATAGTTATCCTTGGGTTCAACACCTATTATGTCAATGGACCTTCGCATCCGGTTTTGAAAATCTCAAGATGACCATAATGTCTCAATTTAACGAATAAGGCCTTCAAACTTGTTCCTTGCTTTTTCTTACAAAGTTCTTTGACATTTCCAATGGACATATAGTATAGGCTTGTGAAGTACAAGGCCAAAAAATGAATGACAATCACATTTTACAATCATGTTTCTCCCCAAAATGTTGGCCTCCAAGAATATGATTAAGAATAGTCGCCAATCATCTCCAGCCTTATTTTTGTAGTCATAAAATACTCATTTTCTTATAGTGACAATTGATAGGCCTAAAACTCACACCAAACAAGCGGCTCCAAATCTAGAGTGCAAATGGGGCACTAAAGGCAACAAAGACAAACCCAACCAAACAACACATAGAAGAGCAAGAAATGAAGGAATGGACAATACCATGTAAACAAACTTCGACTATAGTAAACTTACATCCAAGATCAAAATCAAATTATTTCTCTTGAGCTCAGAGCCACACCAACATAAATCTCACTAATTACAATCACCTAGCCTCAACAATGACTTCTAAAATCCATAGCAAGGGAAGGACCAAAAATTGAGTTACCTATTTATGAGCACATCAACTACAATAGCAACAAAAGTGACCTTGATACTAATATAACTCCTACATGCCCATCTTGAATGAAGAACTTCAAAACAATCATTTTGACATTTGTTTTGTGAATAGTCTTGTCAATACATGTTGAAGCTGCCAACAAAAGGATGCATACTGTGTGGATGGGGGGGTTCTATGGCCAATTCAAACTAAAATTTGCCATCCTTCGATTTTGACTTCTTCACAAAAACCATCATTGAAGAAAATGCAAAGATAACAACCTCTATGAATACCTCTTTCGAATTATTTCCAACCAATGCAATTGTTCTCAATCAATGATCACACAATAACTAAATTCACAAATGATAACAAATTACAATGAAAATTTTCAAATTCCAATTGCATGCAAAAATCATGGTCAAGAGATTCAAAAAACAAGATAACAAGCAATTGGTCAAGATTGCCAACCTCATCACCAATAATCACCACAAGAACAAACACCATCTTGGAAGTGGTGAAAGCGATTGGCATCCCTCACAACAATATCTCGTTCAGTCACCTTTGAGATAAACTTGGTTGCTGTATGGCAATCTGAACACACTCGAAGGTTCTTGAACACCCGAATTGGCTCTCCAGAGGGTGTCCGCATGAGTCCGTAAGCAATAGCCAACTTCTCGCTATGGGAGCAAAGAGCAAGTTCTTTCTCCTCCTCCTCAATGTTCCGCAACACTAACCGGGTATCAGGAACGTAGCCTTCGGCCTTAATTGCCTCACTCAATCTCCTCAGCTCAGCATAGATCTCCTTCGCTTCTGAGTGAGAAGTATCCCCTACGACAAAGTCATGGACCTTGTTATCAACTTCAATCCAGCTACGTCCTGGCTCCTTGCGTATACCTCTCTCCTGCATCATAGTGCGCACCCACAACACCTCCTCCCACTTGCCAGCTGCAGCATAGATATTCGAGAGAAGCACGTATGCAGAAGCATCCTTCGGTTCCAACTTGAGACGCTCATTCGCGGCAAGTTTGCCCAACTCCACATTACCGTACGTTCTACAAGCACCAAGCAAGGCTCCCCAAGTTGCACCATTTGGTTCCACCGGCATGCTGTCAATCAAGAGCTTTGCTTCCTCCAAGTGTCCTGCTCGCGCAAGAACATCCACCATGCAGGTACAAAGCACCACACTAGGTTCAATGCCATAATCTTGTGTCATAGCCAAAAAATGTCTACGGCCCTCATCCACAAGGCCTGAATGACTACAAGCTGACAAGACTGCAGCGAATGAAATCTCATTGGGCTTCACACCGTCGGCAATCATAGCTTTAAAGACCTCCAAGGCTTCATACCCACATCCATGGTCTGCAAGTCCACCAATCATCACGTTCCATGTGATTACATCACGATCCTCCATTCTCTCAAAAACCACTCGTGCATCATCCAAACTGCCACATTTAGCATACATGTGAACCAGCACACTGCCCACACGCAAATCCGACTCAAGTCCCGCTTGGAGGATATGCCTGTGAACCTCCTTCACCCACTCCAAAGCCCCTGCGCTTGAACATGGATTCAGAATGCTAGCATAAGTGACTGCATTCGGTTTACTGCCTTCCTGTTGCATTTGAAGAAACAGTTCATATGCCTCACGCCCACATCCATGCTCGGCAAGTCCACCAATCATCACGTTCCATGTGATTACATCACGATCCTCCATCCTCTCAAAAACCACTCGCGCATCATCCAAACTGCCACATTTAGCATACATGTGAACCAGCACACTGCCCACACGCAAATCCGACTCAAGTCCCGCTTGGAGGATATGCCTGTGAACCTCCTTCACCCACTCCAAAGCCCCTGCGCTTGAACATGGATTCAGAATGCTAGCATAAGTGACTGCATTCGGTTTAACGCCTTCCTGCTGCATTTGAAGAAACAGTTCATATGCTTCACGCCCACATCCATGCTCGGCAAGTCCACCAATCATCACGTTCCATGAAATTACATTTGGTTCCTCCATTCTTTCAAAAACCAATCGAGCAATATCGATACGGCCACACTTTACATACATGTGCACCAGCGCGTTGCCGACACGCACATCTGACTCAAATCCGGCTTCACGGGCATGCCTGTGAACCTCCTTCAACCATTCCAAAGCCCCCACGCTGGCACATGCATTCAGGATGCTCATATACGTGATTGCATCTGGTCTGACGCCTTCCCGTTTCATTTGGAGAAGAAGTCGATATGCTTCAGACCCACAGCCATGCTCGGCAAGTCCACCAATCATCACGTTCCAAGTAATCACGTCCCGTTCCTCCATCTTGTCAAAAGCCAGTCGCGCATCGTCAATACTGCCACACTTTGCATACATGTGCACCAGCGCGTTGCCCACACGCACATCTGACTCAAACCCGGCTTCACGGGCATGGCTATGAACCTCTCTGACCCACTCCAAAGCCCCCGCGCTTGCACATGCATTCAGGATACTCGCATATGTAAAGGCGTCTGGTTTGAAGCCTTCCCGTTTCATTTGGAGAAGAAGTCGATATGCTTCCTCACCATCACCACTGTCGGCATATGCTCCAATCATCACATTCCAGGTAATCACATTGCGACTCTCTAACTTATCAAAAGTGTTCCTTGCCTCCTCTATGTTCCCACACTTCGCATACATTTTAAGGAGCGAAGTCCCCACACGAACATCTGATTCCAACCCACCCTCTCTGATATATGCATGAACTTCCTCGACCCACTTCAAGGCTGATGGGCTCGCACAGGCTTTCAGGATGCTCAAGTAAGTAACTGCATTAGGTTGCATACCTTCCTTTCGCATGCGATGGAAAACTCCCATGGCGCCTTTCACACAACTGTGCTGAGCATAACCTCCAATCATGACGTTCCAACTAATAACATTCTTCTTCAAAAGTTCATCAAACACTCCGCATGCATCCTCCAGTCTCCCACATCTGATGTATCCATTCAATAGGTTGTTGGCCACATATATATTCTGCTGCATGCCACTCTCAATGGTCCACTCATGAACCTGCTTTACTGCCGTAAGGTCTTCCTGCTTCAAGCACCGCTTCAGAATTTCAACATAGGAGTACGAATCTATTGCAATGCCCTGTTGTAGTCGGTTCTTCAAAAGATTCATGGCTTCACTAGCAGTCGCGGTCGCTGCGCTTTGCATGCGCGTACTCCCACCACTAACTTGAACTGCTTGCTTTGACGCTTTTGCACTAGCGGGCAAAGTGTTTCTCCTTGGAAACTTGCCCTCAAGTAACCTGACCCATCGATAAACTCTTCATAAGAAAGAAAACCCGTTGTACTCTGAAATCAAGTACTGTAAAATACTTGAATGCATCTATTAGGCCTTTATACCTCTTACATGAAAAATACTTCTCAAAGTCATTGCAATTTAAATGCACCTACTGAGTATCAGAAAGCAAACAAAGAGAAGAATGTTGTATAAACCAAATCCTCAAATTGACCCAAACCACAAGTTTCAAGCTACACCTAACAAAACAATGGGTTTGACATCCATCTTCAATGCATAAGCATCATCTATGACAAGTCAATTGCATCAATTTCTTGTCACAAAGGGAGACAACTCATGCTCATGCCAATACCTACTTGGTCGGACAATCTCTTGAGAATCATTGGTTTGATAACCACCACGAGAAGGTAATTCGCTTAAAGTCAACAATTTGAGCATTGCCCCCACCCATGCGGGGGTTGACCAACCATCCACCCAAAGCGCTTTCATTGTCACCTTGTGTTTATAGTCAGGGGATTTGGGATTCATCTAAACACACAACCACCCACGATCCAATATCAAAAAACAATCAAGGAATATATCCTTAAACATTGGAGGGATATATTTAGCATTCAATTCAATTCAAAACCCACTCGGAATATAATATGCTTCATGAGCGCCCAAGACCTTAGTTGTGCAAGCAATAAATAACCTTCTCAATGTCTTTTCACACATTTCTAACACCAACTAATTATTACTAGCCTTAGCAATATTCCTAAGAGAGACCTTGTATAATCTGTTGTCCCACCACTGCAAAGGATCCGCAAAATACTCCTCCCAATCTTGCTCGATCGTCTGTACTTCGCCTGATTCAATTGTTAAATACTTCATAAATGTAATTCAATTCTTCTCAGAGACAAAAAGCAACCACTTCTAGCCATGAGAGCGGCCACCTTATACTCAAAGAAGCATTGGTACTCACAGAGGCTTTTCTCCGAACTGATGACGCTGAACACCTAATGGATCCGCTGCTCCTTCCTCCATGGGAGGCTGAGACACATAAGAAACATGGGTGTATATGCCATGGAGACTTCAAGAGTGTGATCACACAGGCATCCTGGTCACACAAATCCCCGACAGTGTTTCAAAAAAAACCATTCAAGTGGTATCAGTTTCAGCATAAGGTACTCGTCGGCTCTAAGATTTAATGCTTAACGTCCAACCAACCAAGTTCACGTCCTGTCAATTTGGGGGAAGCGTACCACCGTATTGATCAAATTTACTGCTGTCGACGAACCTAAATGTATCGGAAACATGACTTCCGTAGAACAGGTGTATGGCCGGAAGTCAACGCTCACTCACCCCTGCACCAGCTCCAAGCACCAAATAGCTTCTCGTCTGCTGCCTATGATGCGGCAAAAGGTGCATTAACGCGGACATTTTGTGGCTCTGTGTCTACAAGCTTCTAAAGGTTCCGCTTCTACAACAGAGTAACACCACAGATAGAAATCCGACTTCTCATCTAGAAAAAGTATAGGACTGAATCTCCTCAAGTCTTTGGCCCCCTTCAAGTGTACGTCCTCAATCAGTTGAAAAGAGCTCCTTCTGCATATCCAGGCAATGCCTTGAAACATTGCGTAAAAGTTGAAAAAATAGCATATAAGTATCAATCTGCTCCCTTCAACTGAATTCCTTCTCTTACTCAAATTGCTTGACCTCCAGGCAGGAAGAGAAATTACAATTTCGTTCAGCAACCCCAACCTCAACATCAGCAACGTCCAATGAACACAACAAGCTTCAGAACTCGACTTCAGTGTAGACACAAATATCATGTATGACTGGCAATATCTTCAAGTCTGTCCAATTGCTTGTTCGATTTTATACCTCCTTCTCCGCCTTCAGCACCAATAATTGTAGGGTCTGCCGCTTCCAATTTATTGACTAGAAGTTCAATTCAGTCCACACACAAAAGTTTCACATATGAATCCCTGTCTTGAGATCTTCCGCTCCCCGTTAACTGAAAACGATCTCCTCCTGCTTTTCGGAACCCCCTCCAAATTGCTCAGCCCTCAGGGTTCTGGGAGAAAAAAACACTCACTAGTTCCCTGCATCAACCACAACCGACGTCTGGAGCCTTAATACTTAGCTTCAGTCAAACAAATTACGGCCTTCTGCTCCCTTGCGTCTGTGTCTGTTCGATTCTTCACACTGCTCAACCCGGAACTCTCAGGCCACCAAGCACGGAGAAAGGAACAACTGCAGCGCTTGACATGAACATCAACAACTTCAAATGACTTCAGCTTCAGAGAACTGGACTGAAACGTAGTCAAGGGAAACCTCAAATGTGAAAATATCAATCTCTAAGATTCTCTAATCCCGTACACACTCTTCTAAAGCCAGCAAGAAAGCTGCAACAGATATTGCAACTCATGGAAAGCAAGAAGCCTAAACCACAACGTCTCACATGAAAACCCCCAATATCTGAGCTTCCCTCCCCAATCGAGTAAACCTCCAAGCAGGAAGAGAACCCACAACGCCCACAACTCTCAACATATGCAAACAGCTTCAAAATTTAACTTTGCTGCAGAGAAAGGATCACATGCTGCAGGGAAAAGATATCATGCTGCAGAGAAAGGATATCATGCTGCAGTGAGGAATTATTCTCTGAAGGTTCGGTTTACCTGGCAGTGGAGACTCAACGAGCGGACAGGTAAATCTGGTGCAGCAAGACGACAAGGCGAGACACCACATGCGTCAACCTCACCAACCAACCCTAAGACCCGATTTCTACAGTCGAGGTTGAGTAGTGCAGTCGCACCATGCAACGGTGTTTTAGGGTTTTGATGATCTCGTCCAGGAGAAGATAGCTGTTGTGCATGAAGGCAGACAGTTCGATTTTTTAGAATCCAGGGTTCCCTTGAGGCCTTGAATGACAACAGCAGAACTGAAATTTCTAAAATCGACGGTCCCAGGAATCCTCTTCATCCCTCAAAATGGTGTCTGGCCTGCAGCAAAACCATGGACCCCTGCTTACCCGAGAATCCCGGCGAAGGACATCCTCGGATATCCTTAGCTGCATCCTAAGTAAAGATTGAAACCGGTCACTTCAAACCTTAGATCTGAATCGCAAATCGAATGAGAATTCACGACAACAAGAGATTAGGGTTTGAGTCTTCTTCCGTTTGCACCACCAGTGGGCTTCTCTGTTTTCTTCTTGGTCTTCTTCGTGGCAGGAGCGGCCGCGGTCGGCTTACTAGTTCTTCCAGTGGGATCGGAATTCGGAAGCCCGGCATTTCCGATGGAGGCTCTATGGGATGGCGTTGACGCGAAGAAGTTATGTACTCCGTACTAAATACGTGTTGTCTGTTAGGGATGAATGTTTGCGAGTCGTTGCTCTCTGAATATCCCCCCACTGTGTCAGTGTTGTTGCAATATTGTTTCATAGGGCTCGCAGTCCAGTAAAGAAACTTTACTATTATAGTATTGACGACAGTATGGCAACAATATAATTTCAATGTAGTAAAGTTTCTTTACTGGACTGCGGGCCCTATGAAACAATAAAGTAAATGACCCCATTGCGGTCAAATGACCCATCATGGACAACCAATGACCCCATTGTGGTTTTTTAAACCACAATCAATGCCTTACATGATAGTTATGGAGTAATTAGTGACCTCAATAGGTACTTCCAACTTTTCAGTGTAAAATTCTTTGTAAAAATTGGCTTTTTAGGTCTTCCATGCTTGAAAATGCTGTGACTACATTGGGTAAGAAGATGACCATATTGGATTCAGATTTTGTTGGTCATGAAGTAGCCTACAGACTCCTATGGGCTGATCACTTCAAATATTCAGAACTAATTCATACTTAGTCCAAAAAATATAATTTCAAATGCCCTCACTGTCTCTCACACTTATCTTTATGTGGGAAAAAATTTGAAAATTTTCAGCAATGGGATGTAGGCACATTCCTAATTCTGACCGCAATGGGGTCTTTTACCTTATTGTTTCCATGGGGGGTACTTTCTTGATGATTCTCTCCAATTCTATTTAGTTAAGTCTCAACGGGCCCTCTACAGTAGTGGGCCCTTATTGCACCTTCTTCTTCAAATAGTCCCTACAAGAAGCTTTGAAATGGAGAGTAAGTAGTTCTGAAATAGACTGTTGATAATGTCAAAGCGTATTAACCCCTAAATGCCCAAACACTATTTTTTGGCAACATAGCAATTTTGGGCAGCTCACTACAAATAGAGTTTTCATTTTTTTTCTTTGGAATTTTCACACAACATTTTCCCGAGGAGTGGCTTTAAGGCCCAACAATTTTCATAGCTTTTGACTACATGGTTAAGAAGTTATTGTATGATAAGTGATTTTCAATGCTTGGCAGGCAGCTAAAAAAATTCTTAAAAAATCACTTTTAAAAAAATAAAAATTTGAAATTTGTTCTTTAGATTTATATATACATGTATAGCTTTGAATCATTCCATTTTGATTAATGAGATGAAAATTATGAGGAGTTTTAATTTGCGAGTATTTATGGAATCTCTACTCTAAAATAAACTTTGAAGTCCTTTATTTAACTCAATTTTCAATATTTTTGAAAAAAAAAAAAAATGTTGGGTGCAGGTTGTTCATTACAACATTACAACCCTTGGGATTGGCATTTTTCAATTCTATAATGAAATTCTTAACAATTTTGTGTTTGAATCATTCTCTATTTCTCTCTACTTACTATTTCTTTCCTATATATTGTACAATTCCAAATGATCTGAAATTTTTCAAGCACATAGCAAGCTTGACTTCAAAAACGAATCCAAAGAGTAACCACCATTTTGGACATTTTTTCATATAAATGTGATCATGTGAAGTGCAGCTGCCCGGATTTTTGCAGGGACAAAAAAAAGATTATTTTCAATTCAAATACTAATATCTTGCAACCTACACGATGGAAAATTCTGAAGTTTTTTCCACATCTTTTCAAACCAATGCACTACAAGATCTTACGGTTACATTTGTCCAAAAATGTTTTTATTCTCAAATTTGTTACTTGTATTAGAAATGGCAGTTTCGGAGCGTTTTTGGTGAAAACATAGTCAAATACATTTAGGGGTTAACCCTTGAGCACCCAATGCATGTATACTAAAATCCAGACCCTTGTGAACTTACTCCATTCAAATTATCCAGACCCATATAAACTGACAATACCAATTGGTAGTGGAGACAAGCCCGGAGCTCAAGGGAAAGGGACACGTCCATTGACCGTACAATTGAAAAGGTTATTTTAGTCAAGCAAAGAAATCATCAAATTTTGAGAGACAAGATCTTGTCATTGGGACGCTCAAGGATTAAGATTTGTCAGATATTGGTTTATATTCCATCAATGGATGCAATAAGAGCTAGTGTGGGTCCATTTTAGAACTAAGTGGATTCTAGGTAGGTGTTTACCAAACTTTTGCAGTAAAAGTTGCAAGAAACACATTTAAGGGAACCTCTTTCTACTAAAATGCTTCTCAATTACTCATAACTTTGATTTTTGGATTGATATGAAATTTTAACCACAAAAACTACACTTATATGTGCACCTTTCAAAAAAAATTGTTGGAAATAAACACTGTATGAAGAAGAAACAAGCCGCCAAAGTTCACTATAATCCAAAAATGTAGGAATTTTGAACTTCAAATTGCCTCCAAACATCCAAAACAACTTGGATTGACATGAAAATTTTACCACAATAATAAGACTTCAAGGAAACATAACTAAATTTTTTTTATTGAAAACAAACATTGGATGAAGAAGATACAAGCCCCCAAAGTTGTAGCCATCAAATGCAGTTTGGTAAACTCAAATTGCATTTGCAAACTTCAATTGGCTTCCAAAAAATCAACACATTTTGGATTGATCTGTAAATTTTACCACACAAATTCCAAAAGAGAGAACAAGTTTTCCAACAAGTTTTATTGAATTTGGACATCAGATGCAAAAGTTATAGCACTTTGAATTAGACTTGAAACTATGTGAGGACACTTTTAACATCATATTCATTACTTTGGGAGTTTTTCAGTGAAATGGGAGTCTTTTTTCAATGACATAGGATCTTTGGTCCAAGCACATAAGTGAGAAACAAAGAAGAATTTTAGATATGCAACACGTAAAACGGAATGCAATGACATCCAAAACAAGTTTGCAAATGAAGAATTTGGAAATGTCATGTACAATTTGGGATATGAAATACTTTTGATTGAAAATTGTCATCACACATACACGTAAATGTTGGATGAATGCATTGCCCAACGAAATCCAATAGAAACATTGCCTACCGTTACACTCCTGGCAGCAAAATATCACATCGTCACCGCCTGTGTTAGACACTAACCATAGATTGCTTAAAAAAACAAGTACGTGGTGATTAAAGAGTGAAGTGGATGCTCAACTTTGACCTCAATTAGGGCACAAAATGATAGAAACAAGTCATTCAGACGCCACTCTAGGACTCTCAAAAATCACACTTCACATTCTATAGTTTAGAGTGTCATTTATGAATGTCCTTAGAGCGACGTTTGGACGTTGTTGTTTCTACACTATTTGTGCCCAAATCCAGGTCAAAGCTCAACATCCACTTCATTCTTCAATGACCATGTCCTCATTTCTTTAAGCTTCTAATTGCATGACTATCAAGAGTAATGAAGATGTGATATTTTGACTACCCGGTTTGTAACATGTACTTCACTAGTAGGATTGCAATGAAGCTTCACTCAAAAATGAGGACAAATTCAGGAAAGGAAAAGCACAGAAATCATAGAACAAACTCTAGCATCTCCCTTGAGATGAATTCTCACACATTGCACTATATAAAGCGCAACCTACGAGAGCCCTTCTCAAGGGTGATGCGACAGTTTGATTCTACAAACTTTGCAATTTTCCTTTCCTAAGTTCGTCTCTGTTGTTGACTAAAGTGCTTTTAAAGACATTGTTTCCATCATCTTCCTGTGGATCCCATAGTTCATTCTACTTAATAGTCTAAGAGCTTTGCTATATTAGTCCTACTGCTATTTGCTATTTAAAATTAGATTTTGGTTCTTTGCCTCATAATAGCAAAATGAAAAGAATCAAAAATTCTAAACCACTCAATAATCTTTGAATGATTGTGGGCGCTAGATTACCCACCCTCGGTAATAGAGCAAATACGACCCGGTTCTTAGCTTTTATTCACTTTTGATTTAAAAGGGTGCTGCGAGCGCGGTCCACAGTGCCTTCCAAGCAATGGAACTTGCTAATGTTTCCTAGGTTTACTTCTAAATTTACTTCTAAATTTTTACTTTATTTTCTATCTTCAAAATTTTATTCCGAATTTCTACCGTCTAATTTTTTACTCCAAATTCCTAACTTCAAAATTAACTCTAGATTTTTGACTTCTAATTTACTTCTATGTTTTAACTTCTAAAATTACTTCTAGATTTTTGACTTCAAAATTAACTCTAGATTTTTGACTTCAAAATTAACTCTAGATTTTTGACTTCTAATTTACTTCTATGTTTTAACTTCTAAAATTACTTCTAGATTTTTGACTTCAAAATTAACTCTAGATTTTTGACTTCTAATTTACTTCTATGTTTTAACTTCTAAAATTACTTCTAGATTTTTGACTTCAAAATTACTTCTAGATTTTAACCCCTAAATTTTATCTTCTAAATATTACTCTAATCTTTTAACTTCTAAATGTTACTCTAAGTTTTGACTCCTAAATTACTTTTAGGTTTTAATTTCTAAAGTTACTTCTAAATTTCAACTCCTAGATTCTTGCTCTGAGCTTCCAACCTCTAATTCAATTCTAGGTTTTTACTTCCTAAATTTACTTCCAAGTTTTAACCTTGAACCTAAATTTCCAAGGTTTACGTCCTAATTCATATCAGAGTTGTCATATCGGACAGAATCGGACAGAATCGAACGAATCGGACAGAATCAGGGTTGACTGGCTGCAAACTTTGGAGGTCAATAACTTTTGCAAAAATTATCCAAATTGGACATATGAGATGTTTTTCGGCATCTACAGTTTCTCCAACTTGAAGTAGATGGAGATGTCATCTAAACTATGCTCATGCTTGTAACTGGAGATCACCTAGCCAATTGCAAGATGAATAAGCTGAAGCAATCAGGAAAGGCGCCGTGCCGCCGTTGCAAAGTGTATATTCAATTGGTGGAACGTGAATATACTGCATCTAGATCTGGTGAAACAAGAAGAAGGAGTGAATACGTGTATGGACAGAATCTTTGATAAGTCTTAAGATATACACAACAACAAACATCCAAAGAACTATATGAAAACCTTTGCAAATGGTGGGAAAAATCAGAAGGTTCTTAACGTCAAGAGTTTGGAAAGAATTTAGGTATTTCCAGGGAGTCTCCACTTTGGAGATTCTATCACCTCTATAGATTTGACATGTCATTAGACATTGTCTTTGATGTAATGCACACTGCATGCTTGCAGTTATTCAAGTATTACACCATTGAGTTGTTTAGGGAGATTGCACGAGTTCAATGTACAGAAGATGTCAAAAATATTTGTGTTGTTGTTGAAAAAGCAAGCCCATGTGAAATGAAGGTTGGCTAGTGGCCTTATAAGCCCATTGAGACCCATACCTGCTATGTGGCCGAAGACTTGAAGTTATTTGTGATGTGGGTCCTATCCTTTGTTTTGCAAACATGTGGACATAGAATTAAATCTGAATTTAGGAAAAATTGGACTTTTGCTCAATGATATTGCACACAACCTTTTTAACTATACAAGGGATACTGGTTGGACTAGAGAGCAAATCAAAATGGTCTTAAATTTGTTTAAACATTGGCGCGTAATATTTGAAGATGCATTCGGTCCAAATTCGAGTCCCTTGGGGGGGCTGGCCATATTTTGCAAGATATCAAGCGTTTTGGACATTTGGATGTGTACTGGTGTTTTCCTCATGAGCGAAAGGTGCAAAAATATTTGGATATCCGCACAAACTACAAGGGGGTCGAAAAAACCTTCATTGTGTTTTATGCTCGAAAATTATTTCAAGAAGTCCAATTACAAATTGGTCACACTAGAAGAAACCCGTGTTTTTTTTTATCCTTGGATTCTGGGTGCTGATGTCCCGACTGGTGTCTTGAAATGTCTACGTAGACGTCCAAAAACTTGTGTTGCTCAAGACTCGGGTTTGACATTAGGTTTGACGTCGGACATCAGCATGCTGGAGGCCCTAATGTCCAAAATGTATGGGTCAACAGGGTCCTCAAAGGCCACCATGTGGCTGCCACCTAAGTGCCATATATGCACGGGCAGCCACGTAGGAAACTTTTTCATCCATTTTTGACCATGACGTGGCATCTGAAGTGGCAGCGGAAAAAGTGACGTGGCATCCAGCAATGATGACGTGGCATGCCACGTCAGCATATTTTTTTGTTGTCTAAGAATTTTCTTACTATCTTTGAAGATGTCAACATAGACATCTATACGTTTTCTGAGACATCAACTCAGACGTCCAGATGTTTTCATAGACGTATTTTGAAACATCACCTTAGACGTCCAAATTTCTTGTGACATCAATGTAAACATCTACTTTTCATCATGAATACCTCTGGCAATGTTTGGTATGATCTAGAAGAACAAAATGATGTCACATTAAACATTCATGGAATGGAATGGACTATTCAGCATGATGTTAATATGGACAGTCTCACATGTCTCATATGATGTCACTCATGCATGTCAAAATATTCAATATAGCATGTCATACACAATATACCATACATTATACAGCATACATAATATACCATACATTATACATCATACATCATATACCATACATAATACGCCATACATAATACGCCATACAAAATACATTATAGTTGGATATTATGTCACATGGCTTCAAAAAGCCACTTGATGTGAGTTTATGGAGGGGAAAAGACGAGCTCTTTAAATAAGTGGAGTGGTAGAGGGGAAGACAAACTATATGGGACATTGAAAACACTGGATTTCAATTTTGGTGGAGCAGCACACAGATGTCCAGTAGGATGTTTTTTGCATGTCTTAAAGGCCACTCTGATGATGTCTCTATAGATGTTATACCAACTGTAACTATGTTTCTTAAAACATCTAGAAGTCTATAAAAACATACAAGAAAACATCTCAATGTTTTATAAGATGTCTTTAGTAACATCTCTATGTCTACTTAGACATCTCCAATACAAGTGTAGAAAACGCAAAGATGGGCTCTTTATACAAGTGGAGTGGTAGAGGGGAAGACAAACTATATGGGACATTGAAAACACTGGATTTAAATTTTGGTAGAGTAGCATATAGACGTCCAATAGGAAGTTTTTTGTATGTCTCAAAGGCCACTCTAATGATGTCTCCATAGACAATATACCAATTGTGACTATGTTTTCTAAAACATCTAGAAGTCTACAAAAATGTCCAAGAAAACATCTCAACGTTTTATAAGATGTCTCCAGTGACATCTCTATGTCTACTTAGGCATCTCCAAAATAAGTGTAGAAAACGCAAAGAGACAGCCACGCTATGCTGACGTGGCATGCCAAATCAGCATAATTTTATGCCACGTCAACTAATTTACACGTGGCATGCCATGTCATATGCCACATCAGTTTATTTTCTCCAAAAGCTGCCCGGAGGCTGCCCAATCCCGTTTTTTTAACCTTGGTCAGACTTTTATCCAAGGAAAAAGTGATTTTCAAAAAATTACCCTCCTTGAAAATTTTCCCCCAAAGCTAACGTGGCCATCCATGTTTTTGCGGACGCCTTGTTGGGCATCAGTGAGTCCTAAAAAATGTCATCAAAATCTCAATGCCTTTGGTAACACCAACTGATTCCATTCAAATTTTCCGCAGTCATCTGGAACATCCTTGGAAATTTACCCTAAACTGCAATTCTCTTCTTTAACATCTTGATGTCTCAACAAACATAGTATGTTAGGCCTTGGACATCGCATGTTTTGGGCAGACATAAAAAAAAACACGGGTTTCTTCTAGTGTCAGGAAGTTGATGGTTTATTTGTCCAACCAAGAGCCTTAAATGAAGTCCATAATAATCTTATGTTCCCATAGGGTCACGCAAGCATTGAGATCCATAGTTGTATGACATGCAGCATTGAACATGAACAATGTATAATGTTTATTAGATCCATTGAAGAAGCCAAAGAATTGAATCATTTGTTGAGAAAGGCACCCCAAAGTGCTTGTGCACAAATGGTGAGCAAAAAGGGCATCCTCGTAGGCCGATTGGATAGTGGAAACCTAAAACTTGTTGAGCCCTAAATGGAAAAGTATGTGAGGACATACTTTTCATGGAGTGATAGAGGAATTTTTGTTGACACAAGTACTAAAAGGATTATGTACAAGGGGACAGTCTATAGAATTGGTGATGATGTGGTTGTCCGTAGGGATGATGATATCAAAGGAACACCATGGAAGGCTAGAATCAAAGAATTTATTTATCACCGTATTGATGGAGAAGTCAATGTGCACTTTGCGGCTAATTATTACAAATTGCAACAGAGTTGGAATGGAATAGCACGTCAATACAAAGACGACATAGACAAATTGACCGGTATGAATTTGGTGGAAATTGATGTCTTCTATCCATTTGACAAGACAAGCATAAAACCATTGCGGTTAATACAACATAAGTTTATGAGAATCGATGTCAGTAGAAACCGTGCTATAGCATATGAAATGTGTAGGGTTAAAAGGAGAAATACTTTGGTGTTGAGATTATTTAGAAACACATTAGGAACATGATTAATATAGATTCATGTCAAAAATTAGACAATAAAATGAATGCTTTGTAAGGAATCCTACCAAGTGGGCTTTCTTTTTAGTTTTTGTACATCATGGGACAATTGCATCCCAATACGCAATTCCCATATAATATGGCCTTGATTATAATCACTTATAATGCAATGTGGAACAATTAAAAGGATATCATTTATGTTTATGAATAAAATATTTGCAGCCCTTCCAAGAAGGAATGCAAATATGTAATTATGTATGAAATGAACAGTTTTGAGGATTATAGTAGCATCAAGAACCTAATTATATGACTTCTGTGGTATATGTATAAAGTGACAAGGTATCCAACTTTTAAGGCATTTTAATAAGAATTTAAAGATTGTTTTTTATAAATAAAACTTGGTGAAGGAACTTTTATATTAGTTGAAGTGAACTTTTAGTATGGACTTTTGAAAATTATGCATAAGTGTATCAATTCTTCATGTATGTTGTGAATTTTTTTTAAGAAAATATGGAACCCAATATTTTGTACATCTTATTTCTAAATTAGGTTGTCGCATAACTTTGTGGTCCTTTAATTTTAAAATATATTAAGAAAAAAAAGCCAATTTTAAGCCATTTTAATGTCAATGACTTCTACGTACAATATAAGAGTTGCACACCTAAGCAACT
Organism: Neckera pumila; assembly: GCA_963969595.1. Classification (NCBI taxonomy): domain Eukaryota; kingdom Viridiplantae; phylum Streptophyta; class Bryopsida; order Hypnales; family Neckeraceae; genus Neckera; species Neckera pumila. The sequence continues at coordinate 25,405,952 of OZ018413.1, forward strand.
TCTATGTGATGCTGTATTGAATGCTCAAATGTCAAAAGTTCTTGACAAGATGATGAATATAATATTATGTATTGGAATCCCCTTTTTTTTAGGTACAATTCAGTTGTTGAAGTGCTTTGTATTTATGAATATTTATGATATTCTAAGAGAAATTGCAATGTGAATTTCTATAGAATCTAATTCACTACTTGTATTTCTTAGTACTTCATCTCCTAAAGTCCCATTGTCCCCTTAGCGGACAAAATGGATTTTGGACAGGCTCCTACGATATTGACGTTGTTGTGATTTTCTGAATGTTTTTGTGAAGATTGTAAAACACATTAGATTTCCAATAATATAATTTTTGTTCCAATTGGTGCCTAGGAACAAAAGTGATGGCACAAAAACCTTTTTTTTTTTCAGAGGGCACAAAAAAATTCTCAAAGAAACTTGAAATTAAAAAAATTAAAAAAATGTTTCCCATAGATGATATTTTTATCTATAAGGGAAGCTCTAATTCATTCCATGTAGATTTGTTATGAGGAATCTATAGACAGTTTTATTTTGGGGGCAATGAAAGCATCTTTTCAAAAAAATCACTTATAGGAAATATTTCTAAATTCAATTTTCACAATTTTTTCTACCCAAAAAAGTTTTGCAAATTTAAAATGTCTTGCTCTAGATTGAGCAAACGTACTGTTGAGATTAGCTTATTTCAATTCCATCTAAGAACTAATTACAGTTTAGTATTCCGTTCAATCTTGAACCTATTTTTACTAAACAATTTTTGAATGAGTGGAAGTAAGTGCATGTTTTTGGAATTTGTTTTTGTAGACTCTCAACTCAATTCTTCATCATATAAAATTATAAATTCAAAACCAATAGAGCAAAAAAATTTAATTAAGAAGGTTCAGAACTAGAAAATGTAGTTGAGCAAGGTGCACAAAATTTGTTTCCTCTAATTTAAATACATATATCTTGCAATCTACAAAATTAAAAATTTTGAAAATTCTTTCACACATTTATTTATTAATGTAGTACAAGATCTTATGCTAATTATATACAAAAATAGTACTAAATCTTTTTGCTCTTTGCTATTAAAATGACAATTTTGGATGTTTTTTGATAGAAAAAGGGCCATAAGACTTTAGGGATTATAAATACAAGGTCGATTGTTGAAGAGCATACCTAGCCCCACAAAAATATTTGTCCTCTCAAAAAACAAATTGTTTTTACAAAAGTACCTATGGTCTAAATTTTTGTCATGATTGTTTTAAAACTTGTTTCTCCTTGTAGTTTTTGTTTTTATTAGCATGGAAAGTTTTAATTCATTCCATTTGGCTAAGTGATTCCAAAACCATAGAGTATGGTGTTTTCTACGCAATCCTAGCAATTTCTTGAGAAAATAATTTGGATTACTAGAAAAAATTCCTAGTAATTTAGATTCAATTTTCAACTTGGATTTTCAACTTCAATTATGCAAAGAAAAATGTTGTACATGGTTTAGGTTTGTTGTTAGAATAATCTCACACTTGGAATTTTTTGATCTTGGTGCTAATAATTTAATCAAGCTATTTAGTAACAAGGAACTTTATTTACAAGAACATTTTTTTAGAGGTCATTCCTTTGTAAGTGTAATGAGAGTCCTTTTTATAAATTATTGGTAAGAATTCTATAAATTTATAATTTTATAATTTGTAAAAACTTTAAACTTCAATATCTTCTATGCACAGAGGAGTACAAGGGCTTTGTTGCGAGATGAGTGGTTACGTTCTTGAAAAGAGTAGAAGGCTTTTACCCTGGAACGCCTGGAAAGCTATTTTGTGGCTTTGGATGACAATGCAATGAGTTGTAAAGCTATTGGAAGCACTTTTCATCTTCCTTTTGCATTGTTGATAGTTTATGTTGAGTTATGAAGAGTATTCAATTGGGTTTGTAGTCTTGCTTGTGTTTGTCTTTACATAAATGAGAAGTTTTAACAAAAAACAGATCACAAAATATGCCATTTTAGTGTATTTTGGAAAGTTGTTGCTCCTTGCTCTCAGTATGAAATTTCTCCACAAAAATGAAATTTTTGAGTTTGAGCCCAACTAAAAAAATGAAGGTCATCTATTCTAGTTTCTACTCCAATTTGATTTTTGAAAAAATTCCTAAAAATTAATATTTTATTGCAATTTGAACTTTGGGTGTATTTTCATTATTGTCTAATAATAGGATGACACAGAAATTGAGTTTACAACATGAAGTTTATCATTGTAATAAACACACATGGTGAAATTTTCAGAATTTTTGAAATAATTTTCTTTTTGATGTGATTTTTCTTCACTTTTTCTTCAAAAATTCTCAAAAAAATCAATTTTCCACCAAAAAAACTAAATTTTTTGTAATATAAAGAAGACATGTAATTTTTTCTTTGCAAAATAGATATAAATTTTTTTCATGCACATCTAATTGCAAAATGGCAACAAATTGAGTGATGGGCAATGAAATCAATGGTCATAGGTCCGTTATTTAGGGGTTAATAAAATTTGCAAATTTTAATTAACTTCAACTTTGGAATTCATTAATTGACATACAATATTCAAAGTGTGAGAAGTTGCATTCTTAGTATGAATGGAAAGTTGTATTCACAAAGGAAGGCTTTGTATTGTGGCATTTGTGGCATTTGAGGCATTTGGACATGCGATGGGAAATTTATGTTCTTTTTTAGAATTTATTCTAATTTAATTCAATTATTAATTAAAAAAATTCAAAACTTTCATACCATATGTCCAAACACAATGAAATTGGGCCCAATGACTATCTGTGAGGAGGAGGAAGGATTGCCAAGGCTTTGTTTTGTGGCGTTTAGACATGCGGTGTAGAAGTTTGATTTTTCCAAAATATAAGATAATTGAATTGAAATGAATTTTGTAATTCATCGGACCTTTGAAATTCAACATTTCTCCTCACATGGACTTGCATGGAACACGGTGGTCTCAGAAAGTGCTCACCGCACTGAAAGTTCCCATAACATTCAGTAGCCTTCAAAGAGGTTGCCTTTCCCTCTCTGGAGTCCTTATCCATGAAATTCATCCTCAAATAATTAATATAAGCTTAGGTCCCAAGATAATGGCAGTACATTATAATTTGCTTCATTTCTTTGTTAACCCCTAAAGGCCCAAGGCCTTTTTTTTGCCAAAAATCACCCAAAACTGCCATTTTTTTAGCGAAAAGTGAAAAAAAATTAAAAATGTTTTTTTTGCACATCTAACCATAGGATCTTATACCTAACTAATATGAAAATGTACAGAAAAAATTTCAAAATTTTTGACTGCACACATTGCAAGATATCTACGTTTAAAGTAAAAAAAAACAAATTTTTTAGCACATTGTGGGACTGGATTTTTTGACTTTGAACATTTTTAACTTAATAATTTTACACTACAGAGTTTTGAGCTTTAAATGTTTATAGTGGAGAATTGAGTTGATAATCTACCCAAGAGAAAAAAATTCAGAAAAATTTAATTTTCATTATTAGAAAAATTGTTAAGTAGAAGTAGATATGAGATAGAAGGAAAGTCTAAAATATTCATATATTTTAGATGGAATTAAAATGCACTAATCCCAATGGTCAGATTGTTCTAGCAAGTAAACTTAACCATGCAAACAAAAAAAAATTTTGAAAATTTGAAAAATTGCATTCAGAAATGAATCCTACAAGTTATTTTTTTCAAAAAGATGCTCTAATTGCTCGAAAAACAAGAATGTCCATAACTTTCTCATAACAAATACAAATGAAATGAATCAAAGCTTTTTAGAAATACAAAAATACAATCTATGAGAAAAAAAATACTAAAAAAAAAAAAAAAAAAGTGCAAATATTTTTTGCTACCCGTTGTCCTCTGTTTTGAGCTTATTTGGTCATAACTTTTCTTCCCAGGCACCAATTGTGGAAAAAATTATATTCCCATGAAGCTAATCAATTTTTCTACCTCCCAAAAAAATTACAAAAAATCAAGAGAAAATTTCAGCCCGTAGGTACCTGCCCAAAGGGACAACGGGCTTTTAGGGGTTAATTTTAAGACCACACATACAAATCAACAAATATTTGTAAAAAAAGATGTTGGCAAAGAATCCAATGAATAATGCATTACAATCATTTGTCATCAATAAGATATTTTGGGTTTTCTAGTGAAAAGACAACTCTATATATACACATGGGGTGGTAGAAGGTTGAACAACCCATGTGGGATAAATAAATTTAAATTTATAGTTTCTCAAGCAGTCATAGTTAAGTCAAAAATAAAGAATTGTGTTAAAAGTATAATTTTAGACCTCATTTAGGCATAGTCAAATAACATTTCTCAAAAAAAATTTAACTAAAAAAAGTTGGTGAATGAAAACAAGTTTCACCTCCAAAAATCCGTTTGGCATTTTGAATCTCCAATCAAAAGTTATGGACAAATTTGAGAGGGGTTGAAATGGACATTTTCTTTAACATTTTTAAAAATCCTCTAACTAGATTTGTCCATAACTTTTGATTAGAGATTCAAAATGCCAAACGGATTTTTTAAGGTGAAACTTATCTTCATTCAAAAACTTTTTTGAGTTCAAATTTTTTTGAGAAAAGTTATTTTACTATGCCTAAGTGAGGTCTGAAATTATACTTTTAACACAATTCTTTGTTTTTGACTTAACTATGAGTGCTCAAGAAACTACAAATTTAAATTTATTTATCCCACATGGGTTGCTCTACCTTCTACCACCCCATATGTATATATAGAGTTGTCTTTTCAATTGAAAACACAAAACATGAATGACAATCACATCAAAGTGATGTAATTCAAGCATTGAGATAATTGATCTCTATAAATTGATTGCCATTTTGAATAAGTTTGCTATTTTATTTACAGCTTTAATTCAAAGTACTAAATTTGCTGTTAACTCCAATGTGCAGCTGCGACCTTGTAATTAACTTAGGCCCGTTGTTGTATTCTGACAAGTTCCGCCAAGTGTCCTTATAGTTACTGAATTGGTGTGGAATCTACCACACCATTTCATCCCTTGAATGAAATGATGTGGTATATTCCACGTCATTTCGTCTAGGGAAGGCAGTTGTAGTGACTGCTACTGAATGTTATGCCGCCTGTGAGCAGAGTTGTCATATTGGACAGAATCAAACAAATCGGACGGAATCAGGGTTGACTGGCTGCAAACTTTGGAGGTCAATAACTTTTGCAAAAATTATTGCAAAATTATTTGCAACCTTGATTCCGTCCGATTTGTCTGATTCTGTCCAATATGACAACTTTGCCTACAAGAGGCCCCCCTAGGTATTCCAGCAACAGATTTGAAATACCCCCCTATCCCACACGGAGGGGGGTGGTTTAAAAAACATCACTCCCTACGAGACCGGGGGGGGGGGGGGAGGGGGTGATGGCCTACTGGTTTCCCTGTGGAGGTTGTAAACCTCTTCATTGAGGCCTTTCAAATTTCACTCACGTTTTACAATCGTCAAGTCGCTCTGGACGAGAAGAGCCTGGAACGGCCATGTCATGGGATTTTGGTAGTTAATGTACAGAATACGGTGCATACTGTCAGAATTTAAATGTGCCTTACAATACTTTAAACGTTGGCGACTACCCTCAAAATATTGCTCTGAAACTCTTAGGGTCGCTTTACACCAAGAAGCCGGGCCAATTCTCCTTCAAGCCAATTGCACAAAATTTCAATCCCTTTTGAGTTGGAGGCCAGCCTCAACTTTCCATTAGAATAAGATTATAATGGGGGCCAATTTTCCTATATGTAAAGGCCTTAAGGCCAAGAAGCTGGACCGATTCAATAAAACCTACAAAAGAAAGAGAGAGGGGTTGAAGTTTTCAGGGCCACTTTACACCTAGAGGCCGGTCCAAATCCCCATGAGGCCAATTGCACAAAATCCAGTGGTAATGATTAGTTGAAAAAAATAGTTTTTTATTAAAACCATTTTTTTAATTGAAATCTGACATTGGCCTCCCATTTTTGGTGCATCCAATTCAGCAAGCTCGGGCCATGTCAAATCATGTCTTTTTTGAATAAAAAATTCAATTCACCAAATTGGCTCAACTTCTTGGTGTAAAGGGGTTGGGGCTGATTTGAGCCTTTTGTCCAATCAAAAGTTAGGATTCTTGGCCTCTGACACAGGAAATTGGCCCAGACTCTTGGTGTAAAGCGGCCCTTAGAGAAGTACAGTGCATGCCATCTAATTGAATGTGTTGGTTTGTGTAATTAATCTCGCAATTGTATAGCAACTAAACTAAAAAGTGGCGTCTGCCTGACAGTCCTTTGAAGTTCGTCAGACTATTAATTGCTCCCCTACCTATTTGAATTCTCCTCTTATCATATACAACTATCACCTAATCAATCCTCAATGACTGATTAACCCTTTAGTGGCACCAATCGTGCAGAAGACAGCGGAGAGAACGGAACATAAAAAAATTTCAGCTCCGGTCATTCTAGCACAAAGTGATTGAGGGAGAAAGTAACCGTATGATCTTCAATATTGTCATCGTTGCAATTGAGTGGAACAAAGATTGTTCAGAAACGCTCAGCGGATACGGAGATTATGCAGTTTGACTCAAAGTACCACGCGTTGACTTTCACGGGCAGTGCCTGTGCTCTTCACAGCAGTCCAATTCCGGTAGACGAGGGGTGCGTGGAAAAATTCAAAAAATTTAGACTCTAAAGTGCATGATGCCAGGAATCCAAAGCAAGTGCCAAAACATACCAATTTTGCACAAATTGTGAGCACTGTTGCTTGCAAATTGAAGGTCGTGCTCATAGTGCAAAATGAAGGATTCTTTCCCTTCTGACCGTTTCCATTCTTTGTTGCTGCCCCGTCTGACAACGTCAATACTTACTGCTGATGTCATACCTCTGCATATAATACTTTTAAAGTACTTGAGATGCACTTTGAATAATCCGAAAAATGAGAGCGAGAGAATGTTGTTCTGTATGGCATGTCTGACGAATGAGGAATGTCCCTACGACGTGAAAGTGCACACACCGCATCATGCACAGCAACACAAACAGAGAGATGTGTAGCAAAAAAAGAGATTGCTTCAATTTCCTTGGATGCTCTTCGGGTCACCCATCCCAGCAATACTTTGCCGTGAAGGCGCTAATCTGCAGGATCTTGCATTGATGTGGTTCAGTACGCCTAGTAAAAAAACAACACAATAGGTGATGGTTCCCATTCTAAATATACACAAATTCATCCCATTTCAGACTTGGCTCCTGCGACTCCACAAATCCGAAGAGTCCCTTCCTATCAACCATGTCGACATGTCATCCGTAAATTCCTCTCCATTGCTTCCGAATTCATGTTTCCGAATTTGTGTTTGATATCATAATCCTCCTATACAATAACCAAATTCTGAGCACATGCTACCAAAGGAGCGGTGATAATCAAGAGAAAAAGTAAGAGTACGAGGACATGACGAGAGTAAGCTCGAATCGTGCCTACGAGCCCTAATCATAATTCAATACCCCGATCTCTCCACAAGTGTTGGTCCCTGTATCCCCATTTCACCTGCCATGTACGCATTACCTCACGAGAGCTTCAATCATGACAGCACGCATTGTTCACCCTCGGAAGACCTGCATAGCTACAAAATCCAATAAGCTCAAACCATTACTCGACAACACATGCCCACACACATCAAAAAGTGGAAAGATTGCACAAGTTGATGCAGCATTGTTCGAGAACAAAGAGATTTTTGAACCCACGAAAATATCCATCTCCATTCTACATAACATTTTGATCTACACAATTCAACATTACAAAACATCACCACCCTCGTGAGAACCCTAAATCTGATTACAAAGACTGTCATACCCAGCGCATTACCTCACAAGAGCTTAAAGAGCTTCAATCATGACTACACGCATCATTTTCCCTCGCTAAAAAGATCTGCATTGACACAAAATCCAATCAGCTCTACAATTAGCGCCAGAAAACACGCCCATGCGTATCAAACCATGAAAAAATCAGGCAAGGTAACGCCACATTGTACAAAATCCAGGACTCACTTTTGAATACACAAGAATATTCCATCCGCATTCTTTCAACACAGCAATTTGATCAACACTCAGCACCTCCCTCATTCAAACCCTAAATCAAATTGCAAGACGCACCGAATGCTGAGATTTCACTGGGACAGACTATGAAGATTCATCCTAGTCCCACGTTTGTGTATTGAAGATGCGAGCAGCCATACTCTACTTCTAAAATTCCAAATGCACGCTGTGCTACAGCCTGAAATTGACAAGTGATCGTATCAAGTCTTGCCGCCTACTCCTCCTGGTAAGACTTGAATATTATAAGACGTGAAAGAATAAAATATTGTTGTTTGTGACGCAAGCATACGTACAGCTGCTTTCAAATCATCCACTGCCCTGGAACGGCGGACAAAGCCTAAAAAATTGCGTGCTCTGCACTCCGAACTTCGGGCAAACAAAAATTTCAGCATCACGAGACACCTCTGGGCTTTCCCATTTTTTGAAAAATACTGGCGTCGATTCTGGAGCTGCGATGCTCTAATCCCAATTCACAACTTGTCGGCCTGTCTCCACAAAAAAGGGTGGATGAAAAAAAGCCTCAGCGTGCGTGATACAGCCGGCCGCTTCTGTACATCGTCCAGAAAGTGGACGTCGACCCGCTTAGGGGTAAATAGCGCATAATCATCTCTCTCTTCCACTGCTTCTGGTCCTTAAATTGTCTAGCTGGAATCCTTTTGTCTTCCCTATGAAACTGCGCTCCGTTTTCAGAAAGATCTGCACCATTCAGGAACCTCTTAATTATAGGGTCCGTTCTTCATGCCCGCTCTGTTTCAGAGCCTCCTACATGAAGATAATGTAGCTAGCACTCCATTGGAACGGTGTTCGATCTGTCTCTAGACGGACACTAGACCAGAGTGATCTGGACACATGCAGGTCGGCACAAGTTCGAATTAAGTTCCGCATGTACGTATGTACAGGCAAACATTAATATTCTGGTCACCTAGACATCATTGCACGACACCGCTATTTCCTGATCGACCTTACTTGGCACTGAAGGCTTCTCAACATCCAGAGAGTCCAGTATAAGGTTGGAGTACTGTCTGTAACTGAGCATTGTCTGTGTTGGTGGTAATATTGTGGTGGTAATATTGTTTGAGGATGTGGATGCTTCTAGAGCCCAAGCGCCGTACGTACCAAGGTACCTTACCTTACAAGTACGTTGGTATGCAGATATTCAGGCCTTCACCATGTAATTGTGTCAATTTTAACTTGCTCTTCGCCAAGAAGTGATTTAGTGCAAACTACGAGACGGGATGCTCTTTGCTTCAGCAGATATATGAAGGTGATCTATAAGTACTGAGTGTCTTTTCTTGTGCAAGCTCATGCTTGAAACAAGTGATTCTATACTCATCTAGTCAACCTTACTTACATCGCAAGAGTACACAGCCTTCTAAACTATGGAAATCCTGCTGCTCAGATTTCAAACTCTAGGAGCCCTGAAGCCCCACTGAAGCAGGACAGGATCGGAGAACAGACGAGCGAGTGACCTCAATTTCCAAGGTAAGTTAGATACTGGGCTTAGCAGGTTAAATTTCAGCTCATTACTTTGACGTTGCCGTTCTGTTCTGACACTATCAAATAGGTTGAGAACTAGCAAATGGTTTCACCAAGTAGCAACTGATCGATCACCTGCATAGCCTAATGACTGGAAAACTACCACTCTCCTCAACTGTACGTTTTCCCAAGTTACGTGGATGTGCGGCTACTCGTTGGGTAATTAATCCCTTTTCAAGCTGTGACCTATTTTCTCCTTGGAAAAGCTAGCAAGACCGTGCAATTAGTGTGCCATGGGATTATAGGTTACTGAAAAAATCCTGCTGTATGTTTGTGAGCAGGACGATAATTATTGCAGAGTTGATTTTGAGAAGCATGTCAACCACGAGGGTGAAATGGATAAACTTCATCCTAGTACTGGGGGGATGCGTGTGGCAATGTTTAGCACAAGACGCCGGGGGTTGCGTGCCGGCTTCGTCAGGCAGGTTGGGTGGGAATCTCAGGGTGTATAACAGTGCTCAATTCCCGGCGTCTTTGTTTCGGAACGACACTGACAAGATATATTACAAATTATGGCCAGAGGATATTTCAAATCCTCGGTTCCGGTTTTTTTGCCAGGATGCGTCAAGCAGCGAATCACTCAGTAATTTCACGATTTCATGTGATCAACGGTTCGGGAAGTTGGATCCGCGGCCATACTATGATGTTGGATTAGCAAACGGCCTGCAACCATATTATAAACACTGGACTTATTCTGAAGTCATTCCGACCACAGAGATCCAGATCTGGTGCGAAAGAAGAGATATGCGCAGACTCTATTCACACAGGTGCGGGTTTTTGTGTGTGTGTGTTTGTGTGTGGCTATGGTGCATTCTCTTACTGGGAGTACATTTTACTAGCTAATATATATGCTCTTTGCTTCTCTCTTGCTAGTTAGAAAAGCTCTTTCATTTTATCACAGATCATTCCAGTTTGATTTGATGTGTAAGTCACAGTTGTGATAAGCATATATAGGTGCAGATAGACTGTGAATTCAACAATCATTAACAAATTACTAAAATTTGGAGGGTTTAGCAACGTTTTAGCAACGTTTTGGAGGATGCTTTAATTTATTAGCGTACGTTTTTTCTGAAAAAATGGAAATCTTGGAACTTACTTCAGTATACATGCACCATTTTTCAGCAAACATGTTCGAAAACGTTGTTCACGTACCAAAGTTGAATGTCAATTGCGGAATCAAATTTTTTTGTGTTTTACTGTCCGAACGTTGCTCACGTTTTCACATGGCGTGGGGTGAATTGTTGTAGTGAAAAGATGGAATTTGAAGAATACTTCAGTCTGAGACCAGAGTATAATGTTCATAAACCTACGTCAATTTCGTTAAATTGGCGATGTTCCATTACTTTTGCGTGTTTCAGGCCGCTCGGCCTGAAACCAAAATCTGTACTCGTCCTAGTATAGAGTCTGAAATTAGACCTATGCGAAGATATGTGTCACGAAATTTGGTTTGTGGAATGTCGCCACTTTAACGAAACTGACGTTCTCCACAGTGATAATTAAGTAGCAGCACTTGTTCAATTGAAATTCCGCCTTCTGCAAGCAAAATATCGATCCAGCAGGACAAGCTAGGTTAGCTAGCGAGCGAAAGTAGCTCTGAATTGTACTGTAATCAACATGTGCTTTTTCATTTGAAGCAAGTTTAGTTTAATTAAGTACGTCAGATTTTGGTCCTATCTGCAACCATCGATCTTCAATCGATCCACAGAGTTCGAGAAACTAATTTGGATGCTGCTGCAATGCAAGTTGATTTTGGTATTATTTTCTTCCATCATGCAGTGGGCTTAATTAATTATTCGATCAGACGAAGTAATGATAGAGGCATAATAATGTTCAGTAGATAGATACTGAAGTTATTCAACGATTTGGGTGGAATGCATGTGCAGAATTTGGACGAAGACGTTGCTCCCAGCAGTGCTGACCACGATTGTCCTCGTGATCATCGTGGAACTCACCTTGGTGACCGTGCTGTGCATATCGGTGTGGAGGAGGGTGCAACTGAAGAAACACTTAGCGACAGTTCCCCGCGGAAGATGGGCCCACGAATTCTTGGTCAAGTACCTGGGGGGTCACGACACCATCGCGGACGGCCTGCACCTCCTCCTGCTGGTCATGGCGGGCTTCTGCATGATCGAAGGCGTCAGCCACAGCAGCACCAAGAGTTGGCGCTCCACCTGCATGCTGGACGCCGCCGTCCTGTACACGTACCTCACACTCTTCGCCGTGCTGTCGTCCTTCGCGCGGCAACTAGCCACAGCGCGCAGAGAGACGGCGAGGGACATGCAAGCCGAAGAGAATCGAGACGACATGGAGATGCAGAATCATCATTCAACGGCATCGGGCCGCGTGCCCACAGAAAGCGACGATGATGTGCATGCTCCGATTACGCCGAGGCCGACCCAGCGAAGCCTGTCGACGACATCGCAAGGAAGACTGCATTACGGGGGCGGGGACGTTGACAAGATCAAGGACTACGGGAAGGAAGGCAATGACTGGCGATGGCAGCGCGTGTTCAACCAATTGGGCGTGATCATCCTGATGACGGCGTTTCTGACGTACAACGAGAATTTCATGGGCAATGCGCTGGATAACTTGGTTAGCGTCATCTGGTCCGTCATCATGGTGGCCGCGATCTGGTCCATCGGCGTAAGCATCGTCATCGGGGCACGCTCCGTCCTGTCCCTTGTGCGAAAAGCTCAGGGTCGCCGTCTCCATCCCAAGAATCCCAACACTGCACCTTAAACCAATCTTAAAAATAAACCTTGAGAAGAACTCAATGCTGTGAATAACCCAACTCCGACATCTATAGGACCCTCCCATTTTCGTCAATCATCGACCCACTTCCGCATAGTGCGATATCATGTTCTTATCTTTTTATAGATGGTTTGACCGCTTAAGGACCAAGTAGCATTTTTTGGCAATTATATAGTGTTTTTGTTTGGAGATTTACAAAGGAAATTTTCATTTTTTTTTCTTTGAACTCTTCACACACCATGTAGTCAAGGAGATATGGATTATTTATTACAACATTACAACATTGGGTTGGCATTTTCAATTCCATAACTAAATTCTTAACAATTTTATTAGTATTTTAAATCATTCTAGAACTCTTTCTTTTTGCATACTTTTGTTTTCAAGCATATAGATGAAAGATTTTTTGTTGAAGTTTTTAATATGTATTCCCAACTTATTTCTTCAACGTACTATAGAGAGTTGCAAACTGTAGGATCTTTACATTTTTGGATAAAAAAAACTTGAAAGATGAAATCTCACCAGTTTGGAGAGTTGAAAATACTTCTTTTGAAATCCAAGCATCATGATTTGACTTGCAAGTCTTAAGGTTTCTTGTTTTGAAATTTAAGGAGGGTGTACTCTAACAAGTTAACTAAACTAAGGATCATGTAGTTGGATTTGTTAAAAAATAAACATAGATGAAGATTTTAGCCTTGCTTTGAAGACTAGTATTTCAAAGCTAAATTAAAAACTAAATTTTTTTCTAAAGAAAGTGAAGGATTAATTGCATACCAAAATGGGCAGTGCAAATTAACACGAATACCGCTCATGGAGAATGTCAAATTGTGAGTTCTTCTGAGTGGGAGTGAGTACAAGGTTCATACTTTTGTTTCCCTACCGTAGGAGTAACCATCAACAGGCTGGTGTTGGTGTTGTTTCCTTAGCTTGAAAACTTGTATTTCTATAAATGTAATTTAGGGTTGCACGTGGGGCATCATTGTTGGTTCCAGGTGTGAGGAAAGGAAATGAGTTGGTCCAAACGCCTAGAGATTGCTATTGGCGTCACCCAAGGATTAGATTACCTTCATTCCTTCACTGGAAGTTCCTCAAGTATAGTGTTGATCTAGGTTTCAATATTAGCTGAATCTTCCTTGTCATTTCTCCAAAACTTTGTTCATTTTGTTGAGTACCTGAGCTGCTAAGTCACTGCTAATGTATGATTTTTTCTGGTGTATCTTCAGGAAGAAGTACCAATTGTATCTACGGACTCTCTTCTCAGTCTTCTGCATAACATTCAGTAGCATCTAGTGCTATTGCCCTCTCCTAAACGGAATGATGTGAAATATTCCATACCTCATTAGTAACTAAACATACACGTGTCAAAATCTTTCACAGAATTGAAGTGAAGACGGTTGGGTCGCAATTGTACATTGTACATTAAAGTAGGTTCCAATACATTAAAAATTTAAAGAAAATCAACATTTCATTTATTGAAAACATTGAGCTGAACAAGTACCTTGCATTGATACAAAAGTCAATGATATTTTGAATTTTTGATTGAGAAGAGAAGCTATATGTATATACATTTGTGGTACATTTATGGTGTGCTCAATTTTCTTTTGCTAAATCTAGGACCAAACAAACAAATCAATAAATAATTGTAAAGAAAGATGGTTTGCTCAAAAACCAAAGAATCAAATGAGTAATACACTAATGCAATTTAACCATCTACCATCAAAAATAAAATTTGATGGTAATATAAAGGGATAACATCATTGATATTTATAGGAATGTAGGATGAAGATGTCATTTTTACATTGAAATGCATTGTCCATCATGAGTCCTCAAAGGGTATGGGATAATTTGAATATGATAGCTTGACCAATGAAGGAATGGTCATATTCCAATCCCTCATTGGTCAAGCTCTCATAACCGGTTGTTGAGTTTTCAACACTCATGTGGCACCGTCCCATTGGCAACCCATCACCATTGCCATTACAAGTTGCAACTCATAACCTTCTCTCCTCTCAACTTGCTTCCTCCACCCTTGGATCACGGAGATCAAAAGTTGTGATTGAAAAGTGAACAACGGGTTATGTCTGATAACCTACTCGCCGCTACCGCGGCTCGTCGGTTATCTAATATATATTCAAACTATTCCATATCGTTTAAAAGAGTGTGAAATATTCCACATTATGTCATTTGAGGGAGGGTAGTAGCTCTGATTGCTATTCAATGTTATGCAGAAGGGAGTTCGTAGATGCAATTGGTACTTCCTCTTGAAGACCCAAAAAAATCATACATTAGCAATGACTTAGCAGCTCATGTACTCAGCAAAATGAATTTTTTTTTGGAAAATTGATAAAGAAGATTCAGATAATGCTGAAACCTAGATCAACACTGTACTCGAGGAACTTACAGGGAAGGAATGAGGTAGTGGCTAATCCCTGAGCAACGCCAACAACAATCTCTAGGCATTTGAACCAACTCAATTTCTTTCCTTTCTTCACACCTAGAACCAACAATGACAATGATGCCCCATGCGCAACCCTAAATTACATCTATAGAAATACAAGTTTCCAAGCTAAGGAAACAATATTAGCCTATTGATGGTACAGGAAACAGAAGTATGTTCACTAGGGTTTTTCTTTTTGGCAAAATTTTGTCAGTTTTGACCGAAAGTAACAAATGCACTAATATTCGTCTAAATTTAATACTATGGGGTGTTGTTTGAATATAGCTTCTACAGTGGAAAAAAAGTCCTGGTGTTCTCTCCCACTCAGCTCGCAATTTCACATTCTCCATGAACGGTATTCATATTAATTTTCACCCACTAGTTTTGGTCCCTGACTCCTTTGCCTGCACTAATGTACTGCACATTTTGGCAATGGAATTGTTCCTTTACTTTCTTCAGTAAAATTTTTTGTTTTAAATTTAGCTTTGAAATATTAGTCTCTAAAGCAAGGCTAAAATCTTCATCTATATTTATTTTTTAAAAAATCCAACCACAGGACCCTTTAGTTGACTTGTTAGAATACACCCTTCCAAAATTTCAAAACAAGAAACCTTACTAATTGCAAGATCATGATGCTTGGATTTCAAAAGAAGTATTTTCAACTCATGCCAAATGGTTAGATTTCATTTTTCAAATTTTTTAATCCAAAAATGTAAAGATCCTACAATTTGCAACTGTCCATAGTACGTTGAAGAAATAAGTTGGGAGGGTCCAATAGATGTCCGAGTTGGGTTATTCACAGCATTGAATTCTTCTCAAGGTTTATTTCTAAGATTGGTTTAGGGTGCAGTGCTAGGATTCCTGGGGCAGGGACGGTGACCCTGAGCTTTTCGCACAAGGGACATGACGGAGCGCGCCCCGATGACGATGCTCACGCCAATGGACTAGATCGCGGCCACCATGATGACGGACTAGATGATGCTAACCAAGTCATCGAGAGCATCGCCCATGAAATTCTCATTGTATGTCAGAAACGCCGTCATCAAGATGATCACGCCCAATTGGTTGAACACGCGTTGCCATCGCCAGTCGTTGCCTTCCTTCCCGTAGTCTTTGATCTTGTCAACGTCCCCGCCCCCGTGATGCAGTCTTCCCTGTGATATCGTCGATAGGCTTTGCTGGGTCGGCCTCGGTGTAATCGGAGCATGCACATCATCGTCGCTTTCTGTGGGTACTCAGCCCGATGCCGTTGAATGATGATTCTGCATCTCCATGTCGTCTCGATTATCTTCGGCTTGCATGTCCCTCGCCGTCTCTCTGCACGCTGTGGCTAGTTGCCACGCGAAGGACGACAACACGGCGATGAGCATGAGGTACGTGTACAAGACAACGGCGTCCAGCATGCAGGTGGAGCACCAACTCTTGGTGCTGCTGTGGCTGACGCCTTCGATCATGCAGAAGCCTGCCATGACCAGCAGGAGGAGGTGCAGGCCGTTTTTATTTGCTCTCTAGTCCAACCAGTATCCCATGTATAGTTAAAAAGGTTGTGTGCAATATCATTGAGCAAAAGTCCAATTTTTCCTAAATTCAGATTTAATTCTATGTCCACATGTTCGCAAAACAAAGGATAGGACCCACATCACAAATAACTTCAAGTCTTCGGCCGCATAGCAGATATGGGTTTCAATGGGCTTGTAAGGCCACTTGCCAACCTTCATTTCACGTGGGCTTGCTTTTTCAACAACAGTACAAATATTTTCGACATCTTCTGTACATTGAACTCGTGCAATCTCCCTAAACAACTCAATGGTGTAATACTTGAATAACTGCAAGCATGCAGTGTGCATTACATCAAAGACAATGTCTAATGACATGTCAAATCTATAGAGGTGATAGAATCTCCAAAGTGGAGACTCCCTGGAAATACCTAAATTCTTTCCAAACTCTTAACGTTAAGAACCTTCTGATTTTTCCCACCATTTGCAAAGGTTTTCATATAGTTCTTTGGATGTTTGTTGTTGTGTATATCTTAAGACTTGTCAAAGATTCTGTCCATACACGTATTCACTCCTTCTTCTTGTTTCACCAGATCTAGATGCAGTATATTCACGTTCCACCAATTGAATATACACTTTGCAATGGTAGCACGGCGCCTTTCCTGATTGCTTCAGCTTATTCATCTTGCAATTGGCTAGGTGATCTCCAGTTACAAGCATGAGCATAGTTTAGATGACATCTCCATCTACTTCAAGTTGGAGAAACTGTAGATGCCGAAAAACATCTCATATGTCCAATTTGGATAATTTTTGCAAAAGTTATTGACCTCCAAAGTTTGCAGCTAGTCAACCCTGATTCCGTCTGATTCGTCCGATTCTATCCAATTCTGTCCGGTATGACAACTCTGATTCATATTTAATTTTTCCCCCTAAATTAACCTCCTGAATTAACTTTGCTAATTGTAATCCTAAATTGTTACTGCTAATTTAAACTCCAAATTATCCTACTAAATCTAATCCTAAATTTCCTTCTCTAATTTAACTTCCTCTTAAACTTCTAACTCTAATTTAACTTCCTCTTAACCTTCTAACTCTAATTCTAAATTTTAATTCCTAAATTAATCTTCTCGAATTTGCTCTAATTGGACTTTATACCTCTTGATTTTGTCTTGGATTTTGTTCTAATTTCTACTTCCTAAACCTACTTTTGGATTGTTTACTTTGAATTTAACGATAATTCCCACTTTTGAATCTAAACTACTAATTGTCACTAATTTCTATTTGTTTAAAAGAAAATCAAGAAAATCAAGACGAAATTAGGAAAGGATAATACGGATTAGTTTAATGGCTTACCTCATCACTGCCGGTATTAGAGATAACATTGTCCATGTGCTCATACGCATCCCCGTCCATGATAATTCTTTGGCCTTTCTTTCCAAGCTCACCGCTTAATTTTTTAAAGGAAATCTTACACCCTAACTTCTTTCCTTTTTGCTCTCCTTTTCTTTTCCTTTCCTATTCTCTTCTACCTTGGAACTATTCCACCAAACGTTTTGATGGAGACCTTACACTACCAACTTTGACAACTAATGGCATAAATGTGCCAACTTGCCTCTTACAAAGTTCTACGTCGTCATACCCCCCATCCTCCTCTAACGGCTACCAAGGCTTCTTTTTAGATTTTTTCCTATTCTTCCTAGCTTTTCTAACTAGCCCACTATTTATCGTCTCTCTCTCTTTCCTCCTATTTCATCCTCTCCTTCTCTAATCTCCCTCCATTCTTGTTGATTTTGTTTTGGTATAGAGAGAGAGGTGGTTTGAAAGTTTTGTGTGTAGGTTTTAATTCTTTTAGAATGCGGCTTCTATTCTTCCCCTTCCCTTGTCCTCCCCTTGGATTTTTGTTGTCATATCTTCCTTTCCTAAAAAGACTTAATCCCCTAGTTCTGAGGTTTGGAAAACCGAACCAAAAGACCAAAAGAACGGAAGAGACAACTAGCAAGACATTCCTCCCAACTCCCTGGACTGCTGGACCTCCGAACTACTGGACTACTGGATTGCGACCCCCTTGCGACCCTGCCCCTACGACCTCCTTGCGACCCATTCTTGCGACCCCCTTGCAACCTGCCTTTGCGACCCCGACTCTCCATTGAGCCCGACTCTGGACTGAGCCGACTCTGGACTTGAGCCGACTTTGGACTGAGCGCGACTCTGGACTGCTAGACTGCTGGCCCTCCTTCGGCCACGGACTGGTTGGGGGGGTCTGGTGGTCTTTTTTTGTATTTTTCTTTTGGGACCCTTTTTTCTTGGCTTTGGGCTGGGCTAGACAATCTTTTCTCTCATGACCCACAAAAATGGACGTATAGACTTCAATAGGGCTAGGTGGCTAAAAACTTAAGGAACAATACTAAGAAAACGGACGCACGCAACTTGGGTAAAATAGGCTTGCTAACACTAATTGTCTTGGAAGTTAAACTTTGGATTTTCCCAAGAAGGTCTTGAAAACTAGACTTTGGGACTAAGGGTTATAGAGATTCAAAGCTTTGCCATAAAATTGGGTTCAACACCAACTTCAAGACTTGCGACACTCTAGGGGTTCAAAGCTCCGCCGTTTGGAATTGTTTTAACACACACTGTAGGACTTGACTCAGTTATAGGTTCAAAGCTTCACCGTCTCGAAGGGGGGTCCACACAAAGAGAAAGAGACTTTAGAAGAAGGTAGAAAAGCACACTTAGAGAACACACGTGACAAAGCCAACGCTTCGCCGTCACAAGGGGGGTCCACACAACAAGAAGGATGTTAGAAGAAAGTGAGAACATGTAAGTAAGGGATAAGACACGTTAGGATACGGAAATGATCCACAACTTCACAAGCTAAAGGCCCTCAAAGTGGCATGCACCAAGGTACGGAGGGGGTGACTTTAGGATTAGTACAAGACACCAATGGCACGAAAGATACTTAAGTTAGTCCACTAAAACAGAAAAAAGTACAAGAGAAAGTACACCAAGAGTACACAAAGCAAGGTAGAAGGACCCCCAAAGACCTTCAAAGCTTGAAATACAATAACAAAAGGAGCCAAAAGTGCTCCGAAAACACCATAGAGGTTTTTGGCTTCAAATGCCAAAATATCCAAAATAACTTGGACCCATGAACCCAAAACAAGTATGGGGGTGATTTTAGAGAGGGAAGTGGAGCCCTTTTATAGGTTTCCAAGGGCTCACTCCCCCCTCCCTAAATTCCTACTAGTAACCTTATCAACTTGGATTTTCATCCTCATCCTCAAAGATTTTCATCCTAATTCTAAAATTTCACTTTCTACCATCTATACTGAAACAACCTTCTAACTTTTGGAAATCAATTCCAAATGTCAAACGGATTGCGTCGTTGGATCTAGAACGTTATTTTTTGTCCAACACCCCTCTTCCCCCCCGTACCGGGATC
The DNA here is from genome assembly GCA_963969595.1 of Neckera pumila. Lineage (NCBI taxonomy): Eukaryota > Viridiplantae > Streptophyta > Bryopsida > Hypnales > Neckeraceae > Neckera > Neckera pumila. The sequence goes on from OZ018413.1 coordinate 25,425,687, forward strand.
AAAAATCCATCATAGGCTAATCTAGATTAAAAATCTAATCGTGGTAACTTTTTAGCTCTTGGGGGTTTCCTAATTTTGAGAAAAGTACATAGCCTAGGGTCTCCAGAAGGTGAAAAGGAGCAAGAAAAGACTCCTTGTTGACGCTATTTCACCGTCATGTGCCCCTGGAATGTCGGTCAACGTTGCGAGGATCTTGCAATATGATAAATTCCAGAGGAATCCTACTGGTTTGGATGCCTACCGCTATCGGAATGTCGCAGAACTTATCGAAACGCATTATTGGCATAAAACAATCTATCTTAATTTTTAGTGAGATTTTATTGCAACCTGGGTAATTTATAAGAAATTCCCGTTAAAAGTTAGAATGGTTGACCACTCGGAAAAGGTTCTTCTACAAGTCGGAAGATGCCGGGAATTTTTGTGGGACTTCTCAAAGAGCCTTCCTGGGAGCCTTGCAAAAGATGTGGAGGTGCGTTTCTGTACTTATCAAAATTGGTTAGTGGAGATCTAAATTGGCCGTCTCCTTGAATTGTTGATGGCGCGGGAATCTTTTGCGAATGAGGGAATCTTGGCAAATCAATTTTGCCGTTGGACTCTTGGCATGAAATTTATCCTAGAACACCATCCTTGGGCTGTAGATTCCTCCACGGCCTCGTCTTATATTTAGTGGCTTATGCATACTAATAATTGGGGTTTCCGGGGATTCGTCGATCTGATGGGGAATTTGAAACCTAATCTAGGACCTAACATATAGCTCACTGTGAGTCCCTAGGACCAATTTAGCCATGCATGGCCATCTTCTAGTGGAATTTAGCCTAGTTGGAGCTATGTGACTAAAATCCTCCAAATCTCGCCATCTTGTGATTTAGACTCTATTCCTAGGCAAGGTTTAGGGAAGTTTTAGGTATAAAATCAAACCTAGACCAAATACTATAATAGGTATGGTACAACCTTATTTTAGTTCTAAACTCTTTTTATGGCTTTTTGTATAATTTTACCTATTCTAAATTGCAAATTTAAAAAAAAAGAAATCCAGAGTCCCAAGTGACAATTTGAGAGCTCATAGTTGCCTCTCATTCTTATACTAGAGTTGGGGAAATAAATATCTTGCTAGCTGTCTGGCCGGCGTTCTATAGAAAGGATACGTCAAATGTAGACAAGCTGGCTTGACAATGGATTAGCATCATTGCACCGATGCCTTTTTTTTACGCTATTCCTATCAAGAGTAGGTGGGATTTAGGCAACTTCTTTTTGAAGTCTGAAATCCCAAATTTGCCGCCCGACCTAACTTAGAAGATTCCTTCATGGGATATCTACTAAACCTAGGAGGTTGCAACCATCTTAAAGGGTCTTCATGTACATTCAATCTGAATGTATACGCACCCAAATGTGGAATTGATGTGCGATCTAGATTCCAGCTGAGAGGTCCTCAATTATGAGAAGTTTTATGGCGGACATTATTGCCTTTCTTTTTACGTTAATTCCAAACTATCTTTGCGAGATTTACGTAGCTTTTTAGAAAAAGTCTATGTTATTTATAACATCTTTAGCCCTACTCTGAGATCATTTAAGAAAGAACAACCAAGAATTGTTAATTTATAAAGAGTAAATTCCTATGTTGTCCTATTTAGCATTTCGTAAGTTGGATTTGCTAGTAAGATGACAACCAGGTATAAAAAAATTTATGGTTGGCCTTTTTGGCTTTTATTTTTACCTGACTTCTATCATCAGTGGACAAAAATGTAAATTTTTAGTCCTTTTTAAAGGAATTGCTTGACTTTAGTAGAAGTTTACAGCCATATTATGTTAGAAAATTCTAGAGTTTTAAGAGATATTGGTAAAAGTTCACACTTTATATTCCTTGCATCTACTTCCATTAGTTTGGGTTGAAAAGTCTGATTCATCAAGGGTCTTTAATTGTATCGAATTGTTAAGGAAAGTAGACTGAATGATGTATGGAGCGGTCCACAAAGCATCAAAGTTACCTGGAAATGCAAGCTTTCAGACGGCTTGAACCATAATCCACATGCATGATTGGAGGATTTGTACCTTGTTCCGCTTGTCCGAGGCTACCTTCTGACGTTGCTGGATAGTCTCCAATCTCCACATATTGAGCAGCTAATCGTCTTGATTCACTAAGGGCGCCTCTAGTCGTTCCAAGCGTTCTTGTAGTGAATTGGTACCATCTAATCTCATATCAATGGCAATGCGCAGCGACTGTATTTTAAATTTGATTGCCAATATTGCCTCAATTCTATATATTAAAGTAAAAGGGGTGGTACGCGTTGTTACCGTATACATGGTACGGTAGGCCCATAATGCTGGGGTTAGTTTGACCAAAAATGCTGGGGTTAGTAATGACCAAAAATGCTCAAAAATTGCTATTTTTAGTACAAATATCCAATTTTTGGAAAAAAACTTTTTTTGACACATGTAATCGTAGGATCTTGTAGTATGGTGACTTGAGAACATATGTTAAAAATTTCAGGAATTTTCACGGCGTGGATTGCAAGATGTAAGCATCCAAATTCACTAAAACTATTTTTTTGGCCCTGCAAAAAACAGGGCAGCAGCACTTCACAAGCTCACTTTTCAATGAAAAAATGTCCAAAATGATGGTGCTTCTTTGGATTCTTTTTCCTAGATAAGTTGGCTACATGCTTGAAAATTTTCACTTCATTTGGAATTGTCCAACATATAGGAAAAAAATAGTAAGTAGATAGTAGTAGAGAATGATTCAAAATACAGAATTGTCAAGAATTTAATTATGGAATTGAAAAATGCTAATCCCAATGGTGGCAATGTTGTAACAAATAGTCTATACCCTAGGATTTTATTTTTTTCAAAAAATAATGAAAATTGAGTAAGATAAAGGACTTCAAAGTTTATTTTAGAATAGAAAATCCATAACTGCTCGCAAACTTAAAATCTTCATAACTTTTGAGTCATTGATCAAAATGGGATGATTCAAAGCTTTTCACGTATATACAACTCTAGAAAATCAATTTCAAATTTTTGTTTTTGAAAAAGTGATTTTTTCTGATCTGCTCGGACTGCCCAGTTACGAAAAAAAGTAATATATTAGGCCATAACTTTTGACTTGTATTTCCAAATGTCATGAAAATTGATGCATACAAAAGATATTCCTTGCCCCCACCTTCTATTAAAATTTCAGCCAAAAATATAGAAATGTCTAGTCGTATGTACCTACCAGAAAATTCTATACGGCCAAAAAACGCATGTTGCTCCTTTAAGGGTTAAAACATTCGATATGCTGATTGGCACACCAGGAGCTCCCAATTTCTGATTGGAGTCAATTTGGACTCTTTTTTTACTATCTTGGACCTTGTCGACAACCCTGGCTAGTAAAAACTTGAAAACAAAATTATCTCCAACAATTGGATTTTTTCTCCTTTTAGCAATACAAGAAATGTTGGTTTTAACATACAAAATGGTTTGAAAGTAAGGGGTAGGTGGATTGTTAAACTAATTTGGATCTTTTGAAGACAATAGCGCAATCGGTTTAGAGTTTGGAGCATTTCTCCAAAAGTTAGAGTAATCACAATAGTAGTGTAGAATTTTAATTAAATAAATTTGAAATTACCTAGGAAGTAGAATTAGGAAATTGGGGGGAAGGTGAGGCCTTGAGAGAGTATATAAGGCCTCCCCCTCCCCTCTCTTTACACCCCTTTTATTTTTCGTAAAGCTTTGGCCAAAACGCGGCCACGTTGTTGAAATTGGTGGTTTTCCGTCAAACATTTGTTTCAGTGCATTTGAAGCTTTACTCCTTGACTTTTATCAAATGTTTTCTTATGTTTTGAGCTCTTTCAAAGGATGTTGGGGTCTCTTTGAATTTCTTATTTGCTTACATGTACTTGAATTGAGATTAACTGCGTTGTATGTGTCTTTTTGTTGAGGTTTAGGGATTTGTGGTTTCTAACCCCTTCAAACCAAGCTCCTTGTGGGGGACATTTTGACTCATGTCATAAAACATCCCCCTAGAGCATTGACGTTTAAAAACGTTGTCCTTAGAAGAGTTGTATTTATTTTGGAGAAGTTTGGGTTGGAACCAAACTCTTATTGTCAAGTTTAAGAATTCCTTTGTCAAAGTTGTCCAAAATTTGAGGTTAAATCCTCAAATACAGTGAAACTATCGCCCTGGACTCAGTTTCCTTTAGATTTAATTAAAATTCCCTTGTCAAAGTCATCCATATTTTGAGGTTAACCCCTTTAATATGGCAAAGCTATCACCCTAGACTTAGTTTCCATTTGTTTAAAATTTCCTTGTTAAAACTTGTCTAGAAGTTCAACCCTAACCCCTCGAACGGCGAAGCTTTGCACTTAATTAGAATTTTTTTTTTTAGTTTGTGTTAAGGGGTCCCATTTGGAGATCCAAATTTTTGGTTTAAAAAAACAAAATTTTGGCAACAACTGCCAGTTCAAAAATTAGAAAATATCAGTCCAGCGACCGGCCAAGGGCCAGCCAACCAATTCAATAATTCAGGAATCTAGCCAAGACAGCCAGCCAAGTACCGGCTAGCAAGGTCTGTAACCAGCTCGGCTTGTCAGATTGTGTTGTTCTGGATTGCTTACTGTACTGGGTTGTTTACTGTACTAAGTTGCTAACTGGGCTAATTTTTTTCACATGCATCCATCAAAAACTGACCAAAAATGGAGAGGATACCCACAAGTCCCAGTTTTTTGGTTTAATTGATTCTTTCCTAAACTAATTGGTGTTTTTGGAACTACAGTCAACCAAAAAGTTTGTGAGAGAGAGGATTAATTAAAATTTCAGATTTTTTCCTAGTTAACTAACTGGAACAACTCCAGAGTTCCTATTTTAGATTTCTCACTAGTTAACTAACTGAAACAACTCCAGAGTTAATTCATTTCAGATTTTTCACTAGTTAACTAATTGGAACTGAGCCAGAGTTCTCAATTTCTCAACAGGAATGAACCAAAGGGTTGGTGAGGGAGATTTGACTAAATTTCAGATTTCCAAAGGAGAACTAGAGTGAGAAAGGACGGATATGATTTGGTTGAGGTATCACAGAACAGAGAGTGATAGATCAGAACAGATCACTCTCAAATTGAAATTATGAAGTATGGGTCTTTACAGGTAGTGTACTATTACATACTAATTTCATTTGAACTTCTTCTGTGTGTATACAACATATTTGTCAGGCCAACGATGCCATAGCTTCATCTTGGAAGGCAAACGTCCAACTCTGAAGCAACAACACTCGCAAAACAATTTGCAAGTGAAGAAGACAAGTGGTTTAGTACAAAGTTTAAGTGAAAGAAGTTCATTCAATTGAGAATATTTGAACTCCTTGAATAAGGTTGGAATTTGCTTATAGGCCAATTAGAAAGGAAAAACAAAAGAATAGTTGACTTTATTAGATTCTAGAAGTTAGTTATTAGTTACAAGAAGTTAGATAAACTTTGTTTCAAGACCTCGTTTGATTCCAAGGGAATTAGCCAAGAAGTTGGTATTAGATTTGGTTAGATTTTATTCCCACAAAATATCTCCAAAAGCTGATATTAGATTTGATTAGATTTATTCCCTAGAAAATATCCCAAAAGAAAAGGAAACACTTGAAAGAAGAAACAAAAGAAACAAAAGAAAAGGAAATATTTAGCCAAAAAAGTTTGGGATTTCTAAACCCATTTAAAAGATTGTAAAAAAGCAATGTCAAAACGCCAAACACAGAAGATGGAGTTGGAGCGTGCGATTGATTAGTGGGTGGCGTTGTACAACAAGGAAAGCAACAATGTTTAGGTTAATAACTGATGATTTGTTACTGATTATTTTATTTCTTGTATTTTTTCCAAGTTAGTAGATTAGACTTTAAACTTTCCAAATTGTTAGTGAAATTGGAATCATCATAGGAAATTAGAAAGAAACTCAATAGAAATTTACAAAGGACTTTTAAGAAATTACTATAGCAATTACACAAAGATTTTACCACAATTAAGAAAAGAAACTAGAACTTCCTCCTAGAAGGAAAGTAGCCGTAAAAAGAGAAGTTACCAAGAGGAATCTTTTAGAATCTTTTTAGAATCTTTTTAGAATCTTTTTAGAATCTTTTAGAATCTTTTAGGAATTTTAGGTTACAAGGTAAAAGTAGCGGTAACTTAGAACTTTAGGATAAAAAAGAATTACGGAAGAATTTTGATGAATCAGACAACGGTCAAAATTCACTTGTAAACAACAATTACTCAGAAAGTCAAAAGTAAGAAGCTTTTACCTTCTTAAAACTTTGAAGTAAAGATTAAAAGATAAGAATATTGATTTTAAAAGACAAAAATCAAAACTCCACATTTATCCAATTAAAAAAAAATCAAGAGAAAAATTATTACTAAGGATTAAAAGAATTATAAAGGATAATTTACCCATTTAGGAACCATTTGGAAATATTTTAGGAATATTAGAATACAAAGTAAAAATAGATGTAAGTTAGAACTTTAGGATAAAAAAGAATAACGTAAAAATTTTGATGAACCGATATGGTCAAAATTCATAGTAAATAACATTTAAATCAGAAAGCTAAAGTTAAGAGGTCTTACCCTCTTAAAGAGTCAAAAGCAAAGGTAAAAAGATAAAAACATCAATCTCCAAGGATAACAATAAATTCCAAATATATCTCACTAGTAAAAAGTAGTTGAGAATTTATTTCAAAGGTGTAAAAGGTTTACCAAAGATAAATTAAGTTAGAACTTCATCCCTTATTATTTGCTAGAAATCTCCGTTAAATTTAGAATTCTTTGTCATTTAAGGAAGGGCAAAACAAACCTTGAAAAATAAAGTTATTTTCCCCATCTTGTTTGACTAACCACTATTGGACCTCAAATTTGACAACTAAAGTAAAAACCAGAGTCAATCTAACAAGTGGTTTAGTTTGATTATTTTGATTAAGTATTAACTAGTAAACAGTTAGGATTAGAAAAACAACAAAAATCCATTGCTTGGAAGGCTCAACTAGATTACACATCGTTAGACACCCCTTAGGAGTTCGACCTTACAATTACAAGAGTCTGGCTTTGTGTACACTTTATTCCAAGGGTGGGAATAAAGCGTCCACACCAGGTATTTAATTGCCATGTGATCCACAAAGAAGATTACCGGGTTCATCAAGAGGTAATGCTAGAACTTTTCTACTGAAAAGATCATATCCAAACATTTTTTTTTCGTAGTGGTATAATTTTGCTCTGTTTGGATAAATTGACGGCTAGCAAATACAATAGGATGTTCCTTGGTAGCTTTGGTAGCCCCTTGGCCTCCTGGGTGTGCTCTTTGCTACTTTGTAAACATGGTTAAGGCACCAAGTATGGCCTCCATGTTGGGTTGGGCTTTGGTAGAAGCCCTACCACTGTCTCCCATAGTCCTTAGCCAAAGTTAGCCGCCCCAAAGCTCTCTCAGTGGAAGCACCAAATGTCAAGTAGAGAGAGGTTTGCCTCAGGAAATCATGGGGATCCTGGCTGCAACCAAAAATGGCTTGGGAACAAAGAGAGTCAAAATCGCGTAGAAAAATTTCTTCTACATTGTTGTAGAACTATCAATCCATCCAATTAAAGATGATGAAGGCTTGTCACCCACCAATTCACCAAGTACTATAATGAACAAGGATAATGAAAGTAGATGAACTTGTCATCTACAAATTCACCTTACTAACTAGTTTTGGCTTAATAATTTTTGTATTGAATCTTCAACACTGCTGTGGAACTGCTCCCCGTTGGCCTATCCTGTATAGCTCTAGGTTGGCTCAAGGATCAAGGTAGGGATAAGAAACCATGGGATACGGGACGGGTAAAACGGGACAACAGACACAAGCTATCGTCCGAATGATGGGATCCTAAAATTCAAACTCTTGGTGACGAGCTTTAACTAGGCTTTAGCTTTCACCGTGAAAACAAGCAAGTCTCGACCATGTGGGTGATCAAATCCACTTCGTCGCCACGACAATATATGAGGTTGAATTGTGGTTTAACTCAGACTGCTTGCAACGATGTTTACAAAACAGAAGTGAAATAAAAAACAATGAGCCTCCAAATTAGGCTAAGAATAAGAAAACTACATCCCATACATACATAAAAAAAAAACCAAAACATTCCTCTTTAAATCTTCATATCTTCATGTCTTCAAGTCTTCTTGTTTTAAAAAAAACAATGGGAAAACTCCAAACAACAAGTCCTACAATGACTCCATATCTTCCTCTTCAAAGCTCCAAATCTCAAGTTCAATAAGATTTTAGAAAGCTCAGACAAAGACAAATACACCCTCCAAATATTGTTGCAAAATGATAGATTGAATATTAGCTATGGCTTGTTGAAGTCTCCGCCTTTCTTCATAAATGATTTTGGATTTTCAAAAATTCAAGCACTCATAACTTTTGCATCTAAACTCCAAATCAAGTATGCAAACTCATTTTGGAAAAGTATTTTCACAAGAAAAAACTTCTCTAATTTTCATTTCAAAATTCCTCCAAAGCTCTACATTCCAAAATAAAAAACAATGCCCAATCTCACAACAATAACCAACTAACAAACAACAATGAGGAAGAAGATGAAAGTGATCACCACCTTATTTCTCACCTCAACCATTCAAGTTAAGTGGACTACCACCCATGCTTTCATCACATGGCTATCTAAAATCCATTGGCCATTATAATTGACCATACAACTAACTCCCTATCTTTTTTTTTTAAAGATAAATCATCTCAAAATTAAACTAGAAGATAAACTATCTTTATCTTTTCCTTTTATAACTTCACATCCACGAATTAAAATTAGAAACTAACTCCAAGTATAAAAATAAGGATCTAACATATGTCCAATAGAGGTAAAAAAATAGAAGTCCAAGAAAAATATTGCTCCATCTTCCGGTTGCGGTTCTTCATTTTGAAACTCAGAAAAAACCCTCTAATTTGATATACTAAAATCCAAAGCACAAACAAAAACTAAATTCTACAACCATATAATTCTATAAATCAAATCCTATCAAAATAGCATAGAAATAAATATTTTCACATAATGTACGCATTTGCAATGCAACAACGCCATTTCATCTACAATGGTATTGATGAAAGGAAGAGGGAAATGATCCTTCCGTGTTTTCTTATTCAATTGTCAATAATCCACACATACTCTAAGTTTTCCATTTTTTTTCTTGACTAAAACCATAGGTGGCATCCAATCCGTAATTTCGACAGGCATGATGAACCTAGCTTGAAGTAATCGTTCAATTTCAGCCTTCACTATGAGTTGTAAAGTTGGATTCATCCGTCTCTGCTTTTGTCTGATGGGTACAACATCTGGTAGTACAAGAATGGTATGTTGAGCACTGTGTGGCGGAACCCCCTTTAAATCAAAATAGGACCATGCAAACACGTCTCTATATTCCAGGATTAAGGACCTATAACGTTTTAATTCCTATCCTTCAAGATGCAAACCTACTTTAATGAGTTTAGGTTCTTCTCCACGGAAGGAGACATTTATCTCTTTCTAATTTGACGTTTGTACGTGGACGGGGTCACTCGGCCCGTGATACCAATCACTAGGTATCGATGGATACATGGCTACATTGAAACCTACTTGCAAACCTTCTAAGGTCTTGCAAAAGTGTAAGGGTGGTAAAAGGGCTTCTTTTGCAAGGATTGAATCCCAGCTCATGGTCTGAGTACCATCTATTTCAAGAAAGCAAGCAGTTTCTACAGAAATATTGTCTAAGAGGGTGACCAGTTCTAGATCTTCATTGTCAAGGATTTCTAATTCATCTAGATCTAGATTGGTCATGGTTGAAGGGTTAAATTGCTCCTGGTTCTCAGGTACAGGTAATACCAAATTTAGACCAACCGTACAATGCAGAAGTAATGTCGATGATAGTCCATGGTTATTCCATTGGATGCTCAAGTGGTTATGTTTGTTGAGTGGACTTGGGTGGCTTTTTGGCAAAGGGGTTTCCTTTACTATCTTGTTTTGAATCCATTGATAGATATACTAAAAAGTATGGGAAAGGGAACTTATCTCTTGTGGAGCGTAAAGTAGAATTGGATTCAAAAGACTTTGAGTTTCTCTAAATATGCTCCTAATTCCCGCCTTCTTCTCACAAACTATGTCTGAATGAAGATGTTGTTGTAATATTGTAGTATTGTGGTGAATTCCGCCATGTGAGATGATATTCATGATGTTGGTTTAGACGTTGAGCTCCCTTAACTTGGTATTTCTAATGAAGATGAGTGTATTAGAGGTTGCAATTAGCATTTGCAGATTGAATGAGTCCAGTTCACACAAATCCAATCCAAATATACACTATAAGAAAATGAATTTTTTTTTAATGTCTGAAAAAATGTGAGACAATGTTTTGACATGGACGTTGTCAACGTAGATGTCACCTAAAATTATGTTATAGTTGGGAGGCAAAAAACGTCTTGAATCTTAAAAAACATGCCCAATTTGGCCTTGTTTTTTTTTTGACATCACTCATGACATGCTCTTTGAAGGTCCCCAAAGTGTACCATTTGGTAGACAATTCAACTCCACGTACACGCCATGTGGGCAGGTAGTGCCAAGTAGGAATTTTTTTTCATCTGGTTTGTTAATGACGTGGACCAAGGGAAAAGTAACATGGATCTGCCAATATCTGACATTGCATGCCTTATCAGCATACTTTCATGTTGTTTAAAAAATTTTAATGTTGTTTTTTGAAATGTCAATTTAGACATCTATTTAGATGTTTTTTGAAACATCAATTGCTGCATACTGTACCCATAGGACAAGGTCAATAGAAAAAAATTATTTAATAATAAAATAAAATAAAATAAAAAATAAACAATCAAAATTGACAAGAATTCAACAAGAATTAAATAAACTTACCATCTACCATCAAAAGAATTTTTGATGGCAAAATGAAGGAATGCATTCATTAAAAGTCAGTAAAAATGAAGGATAGAGAGGTCCTATTTATTTTCATTGTCCATCCATGGTGAGACAATAAATATGGAAGAACTAAAATATGGAAATTTGACCATTGTAAATTTTGACATTGTTTTAGACGTCTAGACGTTGTTTCAGACATGTAGATGTTGTTTTAGACATTTCAATGTTGTTTTAGACATCTGGATCATGTTATTTTAGACATTTTATATTGAACACAACTCTTGCTTTACATATCCCACATGGATTGTTTCACTTCCTACCACCCCATAGTATAAAAACCATCTCTTTTCACCTATATTGCACATCCATCTATTATCCTTTTTTTGCAAAGTATGCCATGTGGTTGCCCTTCCCCTAAATTTTTTACATATGGTCAATATTTTATCATTGCCCGTAGTAATTTTTACTAATTTATCCATAGACAAAATGGGCCTATTTGCTGACTTGGCAGTCTATGTTTTTTTGGACGTCCCAAAAGATATCAGTGTAACTTCAGTCATGTCAAATATTACGTCAACGTCAATGATAACATCAACTTATATTTATAGTAAAAAATCAATGTTATCTGCAACGTCCACAAAAATCTACCTTGTTGGGCTAGATGTCCTTTGAAGTCTTCATGTTTTATTGGACATCGCACGTTAGAGGTAAAATGCTGCCAAAAACATGGTTTTCTTATAGCGGTATATAGATAGTAAAGAAAATCCATGCAACACTACATATAATCGTACTATGAGCTAACCGCTCTTAGCTGGTCCTGAAGTTACTAGTACTATGGCTTGATCTGCACAGATCAAGGTGCTAATTATCTCTGAGGAGGTAGGTTGTATCTTGAAGAAGTAAAGGTCCTCACTACTAGAAAATAGTGTTCGAATTGACACATCCTAATTGACTAAAATGACCAAATTGACCAAATTCTGTCAAAAAAATGTCCAAATGGACATAAAATTGACATAAAATTGACATGAAATTGACAAAATAATGTACAAATTGACAAAAATTTGACAAAAATTGTCCAAATTGACACAACTCCCTTGTAGTGCATGTAAGTCTTTGATCCGTTCGATGTCAGGTAAATGTCTCTCCTATGTGAAAGAGTTGTTGAAGAAAGTGGCGTTTTTTATCCGCTTCGACTAGTTCCTCTTGCTATGGCTTGGGTACGGATAGAGCAGAGAATGATACTGCGGATGGTGCACACCTTCACCTTTTAGAATGGTGAAGAGTGACACACAGTAGTCTTTTTTGTCTTGACACGGCTCACAGGCTGCAACGTATTCAACGATGTATTGCAGTTGATGGTTGTGAGTCTGTTTAGATGATACAAGTAAACTTGAGATGCCCTTGCAACAATCCAAGGTGAGATGGCTAATGCCGCAATGCCACGTACAGAAGTTGGTAGATTCGGTGTAAGGGTTCTCAAACAGGTGTCGGAGGCCGACGGTCAATCCCCCAAATTGGAAGAGCTCTCTGTTACAAAGCATTGGTAGAGGAGAGTATTGGATGTTGAGGTGTGGTAATTCCGATAGCTCCTTGTGAATAGTATAGGAGGGATGTTTAGCCTCAAAACAAGCTTTCACAAAGTTGTTTTTGAACCTCCAAGTGGCCAACACTACCTTCCAATAGAGTTTCAAACAAGTAGTGTCTCGTCTTTGGATACTCCAAACATATCTGACGCGTGGGCGTATGCGATTGCTGGAGTGTGTCGGTTTGGATCTCGCAGGTACTGTCGTGCCACATGCTCCCAGAACTCCAAAGACACTCCCATTTTAGTGGGGCTGTGGGAGCACGCAATGTCATTATTTAGAAATCCGGATTAGTTTAAGATCAATTCCGTAAATATTTTTGAAATTTTGTAGTAGTGGAACCGTGAATCGGAACATTTAGTAGAAACTAGATAGTCGGGAAGTTTCGGCTCACAAAAATTTGTAGAAGAAGTAAGAAATGGACTTTTACCGGAATCCGGAAACCGGAAGTAGATCCAGATTCCGGCAAACCTACGAACTAAGGGTCCGGCCTACGGAAAGTAGGGATCCGTTTGCGAAAGGCGGTGCATTAAATGACCAAACCAACGGATGTCGGTCACTGGCCGGGTACTTAAGCGGATGATCTTCTCATTCTTCTCCCTCTTTCTTCCGCTCGAGGAGGTGTGTGCTTGCAGGTTTTGGAGCGCGTTTTCTCTTAGAAGAGTGAAAGAGTGGTGAGTTAGGTCGGATAGGGAGAGAAGGAAAGGAGGGTGCCGATTGCACCGGATTAGAGTTCAATGGCGGAAACGTCAGCGCTGGGGCAGAAGACAGTTCCGTCTGTCAAACTCTTATACCCGATCATTCCGGCTGATCCCGGTGAATGTTTAGAGTTAGAGGAAGATCTGTCCAGACTAGGGTGTATAGAGTTCATCCGGAAACCCTGGACGGTGAGGAGCGAGGATTTTCTTCGGGAGTTAGTTTTTGGGGCGCCGAACCAGTTCGAGCCGATGCCAAGGGGGCGGTTGTCATCTTGGACGGAAGGGATGTGGGCGGAAACTTACGGGTTGACGCAGTCCGGATCCGGAAGCGCAACCGGGTCGGATAAGTTTTATGAAGGAAAATTCAAGAAGCCACCACACTACAAAGAGGGTTTCTCCGTTAGTGACTGTATCAATGAGCATCATAGGAGGTTACTGAATTTCCTGATTCCTATAGTATATCTGGAAAAACCAATGAGAGTTACGGTCACAGTCGTGAATACGATTTTCGGAGCACTGGAAGGCCAGGTCGTGAACTAGGCAGGCCTAATTCACCAGAAGGTCAAGAAGATGACGATGGCGGTCAAGAAGGCCAAGCAGAGTCCGCTCAGTACGTACTTGTTCCATATGTATCATTATTATGATTACATGACCCCGCTGGAACAAGTTGCGTATGAGACCGGAATGCAAATCCTGAAGTACGGATTCACAGAGGAGTTGAAGCCGACGGGAGAAGCGACCGAAGAAGAAGAAGAAGAGGAGGAGCATCCGGAACCGAAGCCGCTGGAGAAGAAGAAGCGGCATAAGGTAACCAATCCGGACTCACAAAGAGCGAGTATGGACGTACCGGAATCGAATCCGGCCCTGACCCAGCCGTCGCCGAAGTATTCTGATGTCTCCGACTTCTATGATGCCGAAGCCCGATGGATGGCACAGTGCCGGAAGATGCACGCTGAGATGGCAGGGGTGATCATGGGCGTCGCCAACAAATTGAACGTTGAGACGGATCAGATCTTCAACGAAATCCGGAAGAGACCTGATCCGGCACTACTCCAAGAGAAGGACAAGGAGATCGCACTGCTGAAGGCGGAACGGGATCACTACAAGAACAAGTTTTACTGGACGGAGGGACAGTCGATCTCAGCCCAGAAGAAGGAGACGGATGCCCTGAAGCTTGTCCGGATTTGAAGGGGTTGGTAGAACAACCGGAACATTTGGTCATCCGGTCCACGCTCTACACGAAGAAACTCGATACCGACGGCATTGTCACCGGATCTCGAGTGTTGCAAGTCTTGGTCGATTACGAGGCCAAGATGAAGACCGTTTTGGACGAGATGTGGCAGTTGCTGAGACCTTTGGATGTGGCCAAGGACAAATTTGGGCCACTTCCGGATATCTTCATGGAGTCGCCGGTCAAGTATGGAGTCGGAATTTCCGGAACAAAAGAAGATCCAGGCTTGAAGTCTCTCTTCAAGCTGCCCCAGGTACCTTCCTCGAGTCAATTCCAGAAGTGGGGAACGGTGAGTACCTTTAGTCCTTCCTCACAGTCTCCGGCGGGATCCGGAAAGACAGGGCAGAGATTGCCAATCCGGAGGGACCTCTTAGAAGATATGGGAACGATAAATCCGGCAAGGGAGCATCCAAAGAAATTCCCTCACATGGCGGAGCCATCACCAACACGGGGGACGCAATTGATCGATCTGGGAGATCCGGCTCCAGAGGCGAGACCGGAACTCAAGCCGAAAATCCGGAAGAACACGAAGACGGAAATAGTGGAGGTCGAATTCTCGGATCCGGAAGAAGAACTGGAGGTGGTAGATGTCGTAGCATAGAAAGCACAAAATCCTTCTCTAAGGCCTTAATAGACCTTAAAGTGACTCGTGTATCGTTCCGCAAAGATCTCGGTGTAATTCTCCTAAATGACCGGAATGAAATGAGTTGATATCTCAAAATAAATCCCAAGTACTAGTCTAGACCGGGTTCAGTTCTAGTAATCCGAAACCGGAAATTCCTTTCCCAATTATATATGTATCTATCTGGTCTAGAGTATTTTAACTATATGTAGTAAATTCGAATTTAACCTCTGAACCAAGAGGGATCTGCAACTTTGAGCTTCAAAAAGGAAGCTTAACTCCTACCCTCCGAGTTTTAACGTGTCAGAAGATCCACGATATAAATTTCAAAAGAAAACTTTGACAAGAACAACGAGAAAGAAACCTTCCTCACAACTAGACCGGATGGACTACGCAGGCTAGTAGGTCACGCAAGACAGTCTGGATTCTCCTAACAATTACTACAACGACAGACCACAAGACAATCCACGGCCTAGGTAGAGAAGGGGCGTCAGGAAAACACAGGAGAGCTATGATACTTCTTGACAAAAGTAGCTTCTTGACAAAAGCAAATTCTAATCCTCGCAAGGAAATCCTGTTGTATCCTGTCTAACACGCAATCTCTCCAGGGATCGAATACTTCCTGTATTCGGGTATCACTTCCTCCTTACCCAACTCTGCACGATCTCACTGCTCTCACAATAACACGGACAAGTGCTAAAAGGTACAGCTCACGGTTGTGAATTGAAAAACTTCAATGGCATTTGTAGAAAAAAGTGGGAATACAAAGTATGAAAAATGCTACCCGGATTAAACCTAAAATCCGCCTTTAAATACTAAACTACCCTTCAAACTCAAAAAGCGCCTAAGGCCCAAAACAGCAAGAGGAATGACACGTTTCATTCATAACTTCCTGTCAATTTTAGGCAACCTAAGCTACAGTCAAAAAGCTTCCACTAAATGTGGATCTTAGATCCTAAAAATCCGGACTCAACTTGAGTCCTAACTCCTTTTACACTAAAAATATTCCTATACAACTACTTGTCTAAATCTAGGCATGCAGCCCTATAATCACTGTCTGAACCTTCACCTACTTTCTAGTCTTCTTAATTGGAGAAAATCCCGCCTTTGCTGGTCCCTTCCGGATCAAGAGCTTCTTTCCGGTCTACTGTCTAGCCATCTGTTTAGACCGGACTTTGGCCTTCTCTCTGGCCGCCTTTGCCTTTGTTGCTCGGGTCTCTGCCAGGGCCTGATCGGGATCTGAATACGGTTCAAAATCTTGATCGGACCCGGATTCCTCTTCGTCATCATCGGAATCCTCTTCGTCTTCTTCCTCTTCCTGAGCCTTGGTGAATTTCTTCTTAGCCGACGGAGGCTCAGGAACCTTCCTCTTATGCGGGACTGGAGCAGGTCTTGCCACCTTGCTCTGAGGTGTTGCCTCTCCTCCCACCGGTTTCCTGATCAGACCACTACTGGATGAACCGGATGAAGTCTTGCGACCGGCTCCAACCTCCGTCTTCACCACGGACTGCATTAGGGCCGTCATCTTCTCTATCCCGCCAAACTGCACCTTCTTCCCCGGAGTCTTGGGAGAAGACTTGGAGGGTGAGAGAGTGCTGATATTTTCGTCTTGGTTCTCTCCTCTGGAGAAGACCCTCCTGGTTTGGTTTCCGGTTCCGGTCCCTGTGCCTTGGCTGGATCAGGTCCCGTCACCTTCGTAATCTCCAAATCATGATCCTCCGGAATTGGGTCGGGGACTTTGGTGCTCTTCACCTCGGTCTGCTGCTCCTGACTCGTCTTGGTTTGCTGGTGCTCCTCAGGTACAGGTAAGTTTGGTTGCTCGTGAGAAGTCTCACCTTTACCCGTGTCTTCTGTTGCTGACTGCTGAACTGGCTCTTGATCCGGTTCCGGTCTCTACGCAGGTTCACTGTGAGGATTTACCTCACGCATTACTTCTCGTAGCTGTTCCAGGGTAGACTCCATCTTCTTGTGGTAAGTGATCATCACCAGTAGGAGCTTCTGGTGCAGCTGTCTTCCCTCCGTCATCACTTGTTGGTCAAACAAGTTAGCCTTGTTGACCACTTCACCCGGATGGGTGATGAATTCCCGGATTCGGGAAAGGGTGTCCTTCGTCTGTTTGGAGAACGTCCTCTCCCTCTCCACCTCTTCCGTTTTCTGGCGCAACTCTTGTTTAAGAGCGGCTACTTGGCCGGAAAGTTTCACCAATTCCTCCTTACTTTCATTCTTCTCCTTCTCTCGGTTAAGCCGGATTACCCGAGTTAAGGCTTGTGTTGGGTGGTCAATATCCACCGTGGTGCAGATGGTTTGCATTGCACCTTGTACCACCGCGTATCGTTTCCTGAAATCACTCAGATTTTGGGTGATCCTGTTCAACGGCTCTTCTCCCTAGACCGGATCGGTATCCTTAGTCTGTTTTCTCTCTACAGGATCTTTTCCTCTCGTTTCCTCACCCTTGTCATCAGCCTCACTCTCATCCTCCTCATCCTCAGACTCATCTTCATCGTCCTCATCGGAGGACTCTTCCTCATTTCCGGTCTCCTGATCTAAGTCAGAGACCTCAAACTCTACCAGTGCTACGGCAACCTCATATTCTTCTTCCTCCTACTTTGTCATTACTTCCTTCGAATGATACAGGTGATAGAGGAATGGACAGATGGCGGAAGGCTTAGCCTTCCCGACATTGTTGACCATTTTCAACACTTGGTCCTGAATGACCAAACCCCAATCTACTTTCCGGTCTCCTGACAGCGCGCCAAAGACTGTGTTGGCTAGTGTCAGAGAGACCCGGCTTGGCCTTTCCGGGTTAAGAATGGCCAAGACGTATTGCAACAAACGCTTCTCTCTCTGATTGATGCAATCCATAACCGCGAACCCATCCTTCTTGCTAATGGGGATCCGAAACTTACCCACCGTGAATTGGTGCTTCCGGGATGCGTTGCCTTTGCCCTTCCGGTCGAGCCGATACACCTTCCTCCACATCTCCGCCGTCCACCTCTTGGATTTTGTACGGATCGTGGTTGCGGCCTGAGTCGGTGCTCCAGAACTCAACTCCGCCACTATTGCTTCACTCCAGAAATCCCACGGTCTGATCAGGAAGCCAGCGCATCCCATTTGCTCCAAGTCCTCCTTTAGCTCTGCCATCTCCTTGTCATCCTTGGGTAATCGCAGCGTCACGTGGGCTATTTGCAGTGCCACTTGGACCTGCCTCATTGTCATGTGTCCCTGTTTGCATGAGGAGGTCTTCGTTTGAGTTTAGACGAAGTCTACAAACCGAACGGAGCGAGATGGTCACTCCCCCGCTGTGACTTGCGGCCATATCTCCGCTCGTTCAGATGGAACTGGTCTACTGTCGGGTATTGATAAGACTAGTGATCCTCACGGCTCACTCTCTTTCCTTTCAACAGGAAGGTATTAACTCTAAGCTCGGACGCTAACAGCCTTCTCTCTTGCTCAATAACCTTCGAGCACTCTCGTCTGCAGTCTTGTCAACTCAAAACCCCAATACTACTGCTCAGACCGGAAATCAGTAATCGCGTACGTTGTACAATTTTCCGTCAGGGCAGGAAATCACAAGTAACCAACCTCTGAACAGATAGGATCTAAAAGAACCAATCCCAGCAGCTCTTAGTAATTATCCTAATTAAGGCTTTGCCCGTTAATCTTGCCCGTTTAGGATTCCCGTTAACTAATGATTAGAACGTTCCCATTGTTCCCTAAGGTTAAGTAGGTCACCGTTGGATGCCGGTTTCCTGTTATTTCTTTCCTGACCCGGTCTAAGCAAACTCGAATTCCGGTTCCTCGTTTCTGGTACATTCAATTAGCCTTTACACTAATTCCTGATCAGTCCATTTCCAGTTTCCGGTTCTAAACATTAGACGGTCTATAACTATCTAAAAATCGAAAAAATTTATACTAAGAAGAATATTATTCCTTCATTTATATTTTAATATAGTAAAACTAGATTTTCATGTTCCGACAGTAGAACCTGAGAAGCAACTCAAACACCGGAAGTCGGAGAAGCGGGAGCCGGAAGGTAAGAAGCCAACGAAGCAAGAGATCGAAGACTCTGAATCCGGTGAGTTTGAATCCGCTACTGAGTCTGAGGAGGATACGGATGAAGAGGAGACGTCTCCTGCGACTCGCCAGAATCCGCCTCGAGCTGCCAAGATGACGCCAGCCAAGGATTTTGGTAAACCAACAACCAAGCAGGGAGTCGGGAGTTCAAAGAAGTCTCGGATGACCAAGTAGTTCAAAGGGGACTACTTGTGGAGGTGGATTAGAATTTAGTTAGTTAGTTCCGGAATCGGAATCCTAAGCATGGGCCCGGATTCCGGAAGTTTAGGGATAAGGACTTTCCGGGTTATTCGAGATTTCCTTGGTGTATGTGTGAGGCTGCCCTGGTTTGTAGGCTGCCCTTTGTTGTTTTTAGGATGTTGACTTTGGTTTTGATTTGGGTTTTTGAGGGCGGGCAAGTTAGTTGCCCCTCATTCCCTCCTAGTTGATATTCATTTGTATTTCATTCCCTTTTTGAAATCTAAAGCTTTCGGGTATGCATTTTCATTCTATCAGTGTATCCGGATTGGGTTGACCAATGGTCTGAGTGTTGGAAAGAAAGGACGGGTGAGGAGGAATCCGGATTTAGGAGAATATGGTCTAAGTCAGGAGTGTGCTATTGTAATGTTGTTGGATTGTTGACTTAGGAGCTGAGCATTGTGTCTTTAAATTACTACTAGAGTAGTCCGGATCTGAGTAGCGGAGAAGTGAGTCCGGTTGTCAAGCCGTGCGGAGGTAAGCGCCCGCCCAAGGAAGTTCCCACCTGTCCGGAAGATCTGCCAACCTTAGAATTCATTCAACCTCTAGAAAGATCACACACCCTTATACTTGACTCTGAGATCTATCGTTGTAGTTAGGGAGAGTGAAGTATTTCTGAGTGACCTGCTTTCCGGATTTACCATCCGGGAGCTGTGAGGATCCGGATATTCTCGTCTTGCTACAACCTTTTGAGTACTTGGGTGTTTTTATTTGTGTTTGTTAGAATTGTAGGAGAACAACGAGTGGTGAGTCCCTACTCCTCTAAAAGATCAACAGCGGACCCTCTGAAGGTAAAACAGAGGTATTGAAAACCGGATTGGAAGAAGAGACGTAAACCGGATTCCGGATAGTTTATGATCCGGATCGTGAAGGAAGCCGGAAAAAGAGAAAGTAGGTAAGAAGAAAGATCGGATATCTAGAATATACTACGTAAAAATCCGGAAATTCCCTGGAACGATATTTCGTGTTGTCTTGGCACATTTCTGTGTTAAGGATACTTACGCCTAGATTGCACGTACGACAGGGGCCTAGAAATAGGTCTTCCAAGGGAAGGACCTTGTTACCTTTGTCGTTGCTATTGCCTTCTTCGGAGTTGAGATAGTCCTTGCGAGGCCAACCACAACGGTTCTTCATCTAGCTTCAAGTGGAGAAAGGTCAATTTTTGCACTTGGCTGGTATGCCTAGAGAATCAACACTTACTTTAGAATTAATCTCCATTTGATAATTCAATTGAAACAGCTTAGAATATCTTATCCTAGCAGCATAGTGTCTCCACCAAATGTGACTGACGGTTCAAGGTGTATGCTAAATGGTCAAAATGTTGTCAAAAAGAGGCCTAAGCAGTGTCTTAATTAATGACTAAAGACTCCCAACAGACGCACCAATTATGTGGGCGCTTTATTCCCACCCTTGGAATAAAGTGTACACAATAAGGTTTTAATTTTTGTCATAAATAAAATTCTATTGGGTGTGAACATGTATAATTCAATATGCCTTCTAAGCAATGGATTTTTGATGTTATTCCTATTCTTAGCTTTGTTCACTTCTATTTGCTATAAAAATCCAAAAGATGTTAGTATTGTTTGGCCAGTTTTTACTATGATTGATTAACAATCCAATTATGATCTGGTATTAGTCTGCAAGCAATAAAGGGAATGGTATAATGTATAGGGTTTGTTTTATCCTTTTTAAAATAGTGAAAAAAGCTGAAATTGACCTAAATCCCTAACGGATAATGCCAAATGAAGTTAGGACTAATTAATCTTTTTTTTTCTTTTTTGGATAAATTTTGATAAGTTCTTATTATTACTGATGGAAGATAAATTCAAACATACTTCTAGAATTAATTAGTTTTACCTTAGAGATGTTATTTCTACACTTGTTATAATAAAATAGAATTACTTCTGCCTTCCGTGATGAAAGTTATTTCATTGGTGAATTTTGACCGTGTCAATTCATCAAAATTCTTACATAATTCTTTCTTACCCTAAAGTTCTTAACTTTTGACTTCTTGGATAATTGTTATTTACTGGTGAATTTTGACCATTATCCGGTTCATCAAAATTCTTACGCAATTTTTTTTACTTTTTACTTCTAAGATTAAATAATTTGACTATTAAGATTTGAAATTTATCTTAAAGATAAAATGAAAGTACTTTTGACTTCTTAGATAAAAGTTGTTTTATGGATGAAATTTGACTGTTATCCGGTTTAGGGTTTTAAATCCTACACTAGGTCTCCTATTCTAGACCCGTTATCTTAAATAAAATTGAAAAAATTAGTTATAGAAGTAAAGCTTTGCCGTCTGGGGGTTAATCCCAAAATTCTAAGAATAAAAGTTGAATCTAGATTCAAAGCTTTGCCGTACTAGAGGTTTTAACCTCAAATTCTAAATAGTTTTTGCAAGAGTTTGGTTACATCTAGAACATCAAGAGTCTAAGATCTAACCCAAAATCTTTCCAAATGACCAACACAATTTTGAACCACATATTCCACGTCAAGGCTTCAAGGGGATTTTTGCTAACCAAATAGTAGGAAATTCCACACTGGAAAAAAGCTTGATGGAATAGTGTTAGTATTTGACTTTAAAGAAAATACACACGATCATGCAAGCTCCAAGGTATTTGAACTAATGGCAGAGCTAGGATTCGGCTCAAATATCTTTGGTGTTATGTGGGCGCTAAATTACCCACCTTTGGTAATGGAGCGAATACGACCCGGTTCTCAGCTTTTATCCACTTTTTATTTAAGAGGGTGTTGCGCGCGCGGTCCACTGTGCCTTCTAAGCAATGGAACTTGCTAATGTTTCTTAGTTTTGTAGATGGCAGTAGGAATAGCTATGATTTGTGTGCAAGTTTCACTAACCGGTGGCTAGCCCAAAAGGTTAATCTGGAAAATAAAAGAAAACAAGACAACTTTGCCGGACTCTTTACCTAGTCTAGGTCCCTTCTATTTTGTTCTTTGCTTATTTCCTGCTCCTTGATTGTCTCAATTGGGTTGAGGCTTTTATCCTTCTACATGAATTCCTATGTTTTGACCTTTGACTTGTTTAAATATTCTACCTGGATCCTAGGCTTTTTACTTCTACTTAAATTTTACTTCTAGGGTTTGACTTTTAACTTCAAAAATTTAATTTTAAATTTTTACTCTACTTTCTACCTTCAAAATATTATTATTGTAAATTTCTACTTCCTAATTTTTTTAACTCCTAGGTATTACTCTAGATTTTTAACTTCTAACTTACCTCTAGGATTTAACTTCTGAAATGACTTCTAGATTTTTCACTTCTAATTTACCTCTATGTTTTAACCCCTAAAGGACCATTGTCCCTTTAGAGGACAAATGGGATTTCGGGTAGGTACATACGGGCTGAAATTCTGTTGTGATTTTTTGAAACATTTTTTGAAGATAGGAAAACTAATAAGCTTTGTGGGAATATAATATTTTTTCAATTAGTGCCTAGGAACAAAAGTTATGCCCAAATAAGCTCAAAACAGGGGAGAAGGGGTAGCAAAAAAAATTTGCAAAATTTTAATTAAAATTTTTTTTTCCTTATAGATTATATTTTTGCCTATTTGGGAAGCTTTGGATCATTTCATTTGGATTTTTTATGAGAAAGTTATGGACAATCTTGTTTTTTGGGCAATTAGAGCATCTTCTTGAAAAAAATAACTTGTAGGATTCATTTTGGAATGCAATTTTTGCAATTTTTCAAAAAAAAAGTTCCACATGGTTTAGTTTTCTGCTAAAACAATCTCACCATTGGGATTAGTGCATTTTAATTTCATCTAAAAGATATTAATAATTTAGATTTTCCTTCTATCTTGTACTATCTTGTACTTAACAATTTTTTTAAGAATGATAATTAAGTTTTTTGAATTTCTTTTCTTTCTCTAGACTCTCAACTCAATTCTCTAGTATAAAGATATAAAGCTCAAAACTCTACAATGCAAAAAATTTAAGTTAAAAATGTTCAAAGTCAAAAAATCTAGTCCCGCAATGTGCTGAAAATCTTGTTTTTTTCACTTTAAGCGCAGATATCTTGCAATTTGTGCGGTCAAAAACTTTGAAATTTTTTCCACACATTGTCGTATTAGATAGGTATAAGATCTATGATTGGATGTGAAAAGAAAATCAATTTTTAGATTTTTGTACTCTTTGCTCTAGAAATGGCAGTTTTGAGAGTTTTTTGGCAGAAAAAAGGCCTTGGTCCTTTAGGGGTTAATCTCTAAAATTTTATCGTCTAAATATCACTCTAATCTTTTAAATTCTAGTTGTTACTCTAAATTTTGACTCCTAAATTACTTCTAAATTTTAAGTCCTAAATTTTATCTTCCAATTATTACCCTAATCTTTTTTTAATCTCTAATTTAATTCTAGATTTGTGCTTCCTAATCTAATTCTAAATTTTCACTTCTAAACTAAACGCCTATATCCTAATTTATGCTTAGGTTCCACCTCAAAATTGAACTTCTGAGTTAACCCTCTAATTTCTAACTCTAATTTTAATCCTTAAATTAATTTCTTGGAATTAACCCTAATCTCTTTTTTTGACTCTAAACTGCTAATTGTCTCTAATTTCTATTTATTTAAAAGCTAATAAAAAAAATCAAGAGGAAATTAGGAAAGGATGACATGGATTAGTTTTAATGGCTTACCTCATCATTGCCGGTGTTAGAGATAACGTCATCCACGTGCTCATACGCATCCCCGTCTATGATAATTCTTTGGCCTTTCTTCCCAAGCTCATTGCTTAATTTTGAAAAAAAATATTACACCCTAACTTCTTTCCTTTTTTTTTCTTTCTCCTATTTTCTTCTACCTTGGAACTATTCCACCAAACGTTTGATGGGGCCTTATACTACCAACTTTGACAACTAATGGCATAAATGTGCCAACTTGCCTCTTACAAAGTTCTTACATCGTCATACTCCCCATCCTCCTCTAACGGCTACCAAGGCTTCTTTTTAGATTTTCTCCTATTCCTCCTAGCCTTTCTAAGTAGCCCACTATTTATCATCTCTCTCCTTCTCCTCCCCTACTTCATCTTCTTCCTCTCTATTTTCCTTCCATTTTTGTTTTGTCGTTTGGTGTGGTGAGAGAGTTGGGAGTGCTTGGTTGCAGGTATGCACTGGAGATGTTGTCTCTATTCCTCCCCTTTCACTTTATTAGGCTCTATTTTCCTAATTCCTACTTTTTCTACTCTACCCCCCTAGTTTTAAGAGCCTTAATCCCCCATTTTTCTTAGGATGGAAAGAAAACCAAACTCCCCCCCCAAAAAGAGAACCACAGCTTGAGTTGGGGCCTGGCTCGACCCAGCTGCCTAGCTCAACCCTTGCCTGGCTTGACTCCACTACCGGCTCGACAAGGCTGGTTGGGGGGGGGGGGGGGGGGGGGGGTTATGATTTTTTTTTTTTAAAAAAATTCTTGATGCAGTGGCTGGTTCTGATGGCGGTCCCAATGGCTAGTCCCGGTGGGCAATCCTCTGAGAGCTGGATTTTTTTTTTTTAACTTAGAACTGGACTTGCAAAAATCTAAAGGAGCAAAAATCTAAGGAAAGTACTTGGGTGTGGAACTAAGGAGAACCGGGTTTGCTAGGCTAAGGAAACTAAGGCTAGATTTTGCTACAATTTGGTAACCGGGATTTCCTTACGACCTACATATCTTGGAAGCTAAACTCTGGAGGTTTTCACAAAGGTCTTGGAAACTAGACTTTGGAACCAAATTCCGGGGAGGGTCAAAGCTTTGCCGCCAAGTTGGAATTAACACCAACTTTAGAATTCTTTGACACTATAGGGGTCCAAAGCTCCGCCATCCGGAATCATTTAACACACACTTTAGGACTTGGAACCTATTACAAGTTCAAAGCTTCGCCGTATCCAAGGGGGATCCACACAACAAAGGAAACTTTAGAGGAGGATAAAATAGAACTTCATAAAGAAAGCACATACGGGGGTTCAAAGCTTTGCCGTCCCAGAGGGGGGTCCACCCAACAAGAACAAAGTTAGAAGAGGATGGAAGTAAAAAAACTCTTGGAGAGGGTACAACAAGGTCAAAGCTTCACTGTCTTGTAGGGGGGTCCACTCAACAAGAGACACGTTAAAAGAAAGTAAGAACTTGACTTAAGAGAATACTTGAGTTAGTATCACAAGGTAAAGCAAATGACTCACACTCTAAAGGTCCCTCAAAGCAGCATCCGCCAAAGTGTCGCAACCAGAAATTTTGGTTTTCCCTTGTTTACCTAAAAGTTGGAACGGAAATGAGTAATTAGAATCCGGATCCTGTTAGGAGGCAGAAGAAGACTGAAGATAGAAAAAGCTAATGCAGTAAGGGATAAACTGGATTTGATCTGGTCAAAATATTAGTACTCAAGAGCGGAATTCCATTCGGAATTTATCTCGGATTGGATTAGGGTTGAACCGGATTGCTATGGACCGGACCGGAAAAGGTCATAATGACTAGTCAGGGGTTTTGGGACTATATAAAGGCTGGTTTTCTCCATTTTCACTCCTTTACTTCCCTCGAGTTTTGGAGCTGACCTTGAGCACTTTAACGCCTTTGTCTGTGCCAAAGCCGTTGTGTGCGTGGAAACTTTAGTGCGAGTGCGTCAGAGTGCGGGAGAGGTTGAGATTGTGTGGGCTGCAGGTTTTGTGTTGACTTCTGGTTGAGATCGGACAAGAGAAAGTGAGAAATGGGACATGCGGCTAGGAGAGAGTGAGGTAGCGATCGGGAAGGGTCCAGCTAGCCAAGTCCGTGTCCATGCCTCAGCTTCGCAAGAGTAGACCGGGAGCGCCCCAGTTCCTCCTCCGAGATTAAGCTCCGGAAAGTAGTTTCGGTCATCCCTGCCGAGGAACCGACGAGGATCGAGCTCATGGACGACCTCAACGCTATGGACTACGTAGGATTGATGGATAAACCCTGGGGGTTTAGGGAGGAGCGGATGGTGAGAGAGCTGAAGTGCAAAATGTCGAACCAGTTCAACAATACTATCTGGGGGTGCCCAACCGAGTGGGAAGAAGAGAGGTGGAGAGAGGTCTACAACTTCCGGTTAGAGGGTTCCGGCATGGTGGCACGGAGGCTGAGTTCATCCATGACAAGTTTCATGGAGAGCCGAGCAGCAAAGACGGATATGCGGTCGCGGATTGCATAAATGACTAGCACCTCCGCCTTCTCCAGTTCTTGATTCCGATCATCTACCTAGAGAAACCAACGAGGGTGACGATGACCCTCGGCAATACCATTTTTGGGGCCCTAAGCGGAGAATGGAAGGTGAATTGGGCCCGAATCTTTTGCGATCTGGTGTCTCAGCTTGTGACAAGAATTGGAAAGAGTAGGGCCACTCCGTTGAGTTCCTATCTCTTTCACCTCTACCAACGCAACCAACTCCTCACCGACACGAAGGAGAAGACATGGAACATTCAGGAATCCATCCTGAAGTATGGGGAGTTGGATTCGAATGATGAACCGGAAGACGTAATTGGATCCAAACCCGAGACAGAAGAGGAAGATGAGGAAGAGCACCTCAAGACAAGGAAGCGGATGAAGACAACGCCTCCTCATAAGAGAGGAACCCCTCCTACCAACTGGTCTACTCCTAAACAGAGACCGGAAGTAGAGATGCCGGATGCTGAAGACCCAAATGATCTGTTCAATCAGTTGACCGTCATCCTCTGCGGAATACAAGCAGATTGGGAGATCAAGAGGAAGATTCTCACTAGTATTGAAGAGCTGGTGGGTGCGCCAGGAGACAGCAAGCTACCGGCTAAGGTAGCACAGCACATCACCAATCCGGATGAGCACTGGAAGTAAGAGGCAGAGATTTGTCGGCTTTAGGAGGAAGTCGACACTTTGAAGGCAGAGATGGTTGCCTTAAAAGAGGATAAAATCGCAGTCTGGGAGATGGCAGACGCAACCCGGAAGGTGGCCAAAATGGTGAAGGCCACCCTCGGAGAGTCTGGATCCGCCGCTGTCAAGGTGGAGTTATTCAACAAGGGAGTACACGAGGAGAAGAAAGTATCCAGTTCCCGGATACTTCGGATCCTAACCGACTTTATTGATCGGGTAGAAGCAGCAATGGTGGCGGCCAGGGAGGCAGCCGACCAGATGGACGTCAGCAATCAAAAGCTGAACGGGTCCATGTACTCCAAGGAGATCCAGCTTTTGGACCTCTCACTGCCGAAATCGTTTGCAGCAAGAGGATCGAACCCGAGGGAGCCCAAGGATTGGACTTCCAAGTCAAAGAAGAGCCAATAAAGGCCTGGGCCTGGACAACCAATTCATCTGGATTCATCACCAAGATTGGATCTTCCGGATCCTGTTGCTGGGGAGCGGAGCAGGAACTTGACCGAAGCCTTCAACCAATTGCCCGCGGAACCCAAGAGTCCTACACTAAATGGGGGAGTTGTAGAGTAGGTAGGAATGTAATTTTTGTAAGATAGTTAGGACCGGATCGGATGTTGATCCGGTCTAGCCGGTTAGGATTGGATTCGAAAATTCCGCACGGATTTTTGAGGGCCTTTTTGCCTTTGTAAATCAAGTTGAATTTAAGTCAGCCCCTTCTTGGAAGTTGCGAGTCTTTTCGCCCAAATTTTGCTTGTGTCTTCTATTGGCCTCTTATTGTGTGTCTTTCCCGTATGTGGCAGGGTTGTATGATGAGGAGTTAGGAAGGTGCACGTTGGTTTGGGTGTGATTTCTCCCTTTGGTGTCTTTGTTTTGATCTTATGTACAAATGAGCAGGTTGTGAAAGAGTTGGGAGTGGATTTCAGTTCCTCAGCATTTTGAAGGTTTAGATTTTCGGGCGAGACAGCCGTTGTTAGGCTAGGTGGATAGGGAGGGATTCCTTAGTTGCTCTAGAATTTCTGGGTGAAAAATCCGGTTGAGTGTCCGATCTCCTAAGAGATCTTGCTGCCCTAGTTGGTAAACAGAAGAACTTTAGTTGATGTTGGAACGGACGGGTACATTTGTAACCACCTGACTTTGTACAGATGGAACTGGGCACTAAGATCATTGTAGTATGAGAGGATCGTACGGGGGGTCTTTGTGTGACCTGTGATCCGGAGAGTTCTCCGGGTTGCTGTGAAGGATCAAACCAGATCTGAATTAGTGTAGGAGATTGGAAAATAGAAAAGTGGGTCTTCAGTCACTATAAGTCACAAAAGGAGTAGCGGGCCTACCACTCTCAAAAGCAAGCTACGAACCCTTTGATGGTGAAATAGAGGTAAAACTAAACCAGATGAGAGTAAGAATGAATAGGAGTTGATCAGACCGGATCAAATAGTTGGCCGGATCAAGAAAGGAAAGAAGGGTTTGATTGTAGTTTTTGGTGTTGTTGTGTTTCTGATTGTGGTGTTAGGACCGGAAAGGGAAATATGGATACTGACTGAGCTTAAAGACTAAATAAGACTAGATACTTCACAGAATCTCGTGGGTTTGATCTTTAGAGTCACTTTGTTATGTTTTAGAGTGGTTTTGGGGAATATAATTGGGAATTTGTATGTCCTGTGCTGCGACACAAGGTACAAAGGAGGGTGACTTTAGGATTAGTTCAAGCACAAAAGACTTTCAAAATATGAGGGTTAGTTCACAAGAATATATAAAATACAAAAGAAAACACACAAGGAGTACACAAGGTAAGATAGAAGGACCTCCAAGGACCTTCAAAGCTTGAAATACAACAGCAATGGAGCCAAAAGTGCTTCGAAAACACCGTAGAGGTTTTTGGCTTCAAACGCCAAAATACCCAAAATAACTTGGACCCACGGACCCAAAAACAAGTATGGGGGGGATTTTAGAGAGGGAAGTGGAGCCCTTTTATAGGTTTACAAGGGCTCACTCCTCTCTTAAATCCTACTAGTAACCTTATCAACTTGGATTTGCATCCTTACCCTCAAAGATTTTCATCTTAATCCTAGATTTTCATCTTAATCCTAGATTTTCATCTTAATCCTAGATTTTCACTTTCTACTACCTATGCTGGACCAACCTACTAACTTTTGGAGATTAGCTCCAAATGCCAAACGGATTGCGCCGTTGGATCTAGAACGCCATTTTTAGTCCAAGATGTTTCTACCCTTTGTATTGGGATTAAAAACCCAACATAGGCTGGTCTAGTTTAAAAATCCAATCGTGGTAAATTTCCAACTCTTGGGGGTTTCTTCATCTGAAAAAAGTAACTAGCCTGGAGTCTTTGGATGGTGAAAGGGAGTAGGAAAAGACTCCTTGTTGACGATGTTTCGCCGTCGTGTGCTCCCGGAATGCTAGTCAACGTCGCGGGGATATCGTGACGTGATTAATTTCCAAGAAATCTTGTCCGTTCGGGTATTGGATGCTATCAGAATGCTGCAAAATTTATTAGATTGCACTATTAGCATAAAACAAGCTATCCAAATTTTTAGTGATATTTTACCGCAACCTGGATAATTTACAAAATTTCCCGTTGGAGGTTAGAACGGTTGACCGTCTGGAAAAGGTTCTTCTGCAAATCGAAAGATGCAGGGAATTTTTGTAAGACCTCTCAGGGAGCCTCGAAAAAGATGTGGAGGTGCGTTTCCATACCTAGCACAATTGGTCAGCGGAGACCTAAATCAGCCGTCTCCTCGAACTATTGATGGCGTGGGAATCTTTTGTAGATGAAGGAATCTTGGTGAATCGATTTTGCTGTTGGACTCCTGACGTGGGATTGACCTTAAAACACCATCCTTGGGCTATAGATTCCTCTACGGCCCCGTCTTGAGTTTAGTGGCTCCTACATATTAACAACTGGAATTTCCGGAAATTCATCGATCTAATGGAGAATTTGAAACCTAATCTAGAACCTGTCATATGGATTATTATGAATCCCTAGGACCAATCTAGACATGCTTTGCCACCTTCCAATGGGATTTAGCCCTGCTGGAGCTATGTGACTAAAATCCCCTAAAACTTGCTATCTTGTGGTTTAGATTCTATTTTTAGGCGAGGTTTAGGAAAGAGAGGGGAGAAGAGGGCCTTATATATTTGCTCAAGGCCCTCAACTTCCCTCCAATTATCTACTTCTACTCCTTGGTAAATCCAGATTAACTTAATTAAAATTCTACACTATTGTTGTGATCACTCTAACTTTTAGAGAATTGCTCCAAATTCTAACCCGATTGCGCCATTGCCTTCAAAAGATTCAAATTAGTCCATTGCTCTTTCTACCCTTGTTTCCAAGCCGTTTTATGCGTCAAAACCAACATTTAGCATAGTAATAAAATGGATAAACAATCCAATTGTTGGAGGTGATTTTACTTTCAAGTTTTGACTAGCCAGGGTTGTTGATAAGGTTCCAAATATTAAGAAAAGAGTCCAAGTTGACTCCAATTATGCATCGTGAGCTCTTGGTGCGCCGATCAACTCAACAAATGTTTTTAAATTTGTTAAAAATTTGTTAACGTCGTCGGTTTTTATACTTGTCAAGGTTGGAATGTAATGAAATTTGGTCGAGCGCTTTATTAACACTAAACATTCTATCCTAATTTTTAGTGGGTTTTTACCGCCACTTTTGAACTTTATAGAAATTTTCCAATGTATAAAAACACGATTGATTTCCTAGGGAGTCATTTCCGCAATTTGAAAAATTACAAAACTTTTTGGGCAACCTCTAGAAAGTTCCCAAGTGCCATGTACATCTTACTTTGCATTGATAAGAGGAATGTCTAATTCAATACCTTCCAATTTAATTCCCACTCGAGAGGGGATCATTCTGGATATAGGGTTAATTCCCTCCTGAGGGGGAATCATTCTGGATATAGGGTTAATTTCTTTCCAAAGGGGGGGAATCATTCTTGATCTAAGGAATCTAACAATCAACCTTCATTGTTACGCTCTTGGCATGTTTTTTGCTTAGAATTGCCGTTCTTTGCTTGTGGATCGCTCGAATCATGGTTCATGATTTTACTTGCATTGTTACATGATTTCTTTCTTATCTTCTAATCTTTATCCTAAGTATTTTACATGCTCTCCAAAAGTCTATTCCTAGGTGATTCTACGGTTTGGCCATCAGGGCGTAATACTATCCAAACCTTTAAACGTTCTCTCAAACACCTAAATAGACCTAATATTAGCCCATAGAAGTGTTTAAAATGTTTCCAAACTTCTTGGTCAAATTATACCGCATTTGTAAGGATTTCTTCCAAATGTCATGTGAATATACTTATACTATCTTTTTAATCCTGATTAATCGTAAATGTGAGCAAAAAGCAAAAAAAAATAACTTCTGAGGTTCAAATGCTAACTTGGGGGCTCACATAGACTCAATGACATAAGATCCTAAAATATCCAATTTTATTATGGATAATTATATTTTTGAAAAAAAATTAAGTTCCAACATCTAAACCAAGGATTAATGTCCTTGTCCGGATGCCTAGACAATCTAGGCAAAGCCAACCATCTTGCAACAAATTCTTTTTGTATCTCCTTGATTCATTTCATTCCCCTTCTACCGCCATTAGCAATAAGTACCTTGGCAATAACAACCATTATATTTTCAAAGATAATTGTTAATTTACTTATAGACAAGACATTAGATTTTTGCATGCTGCCCACCAATCTGTTGAATTTAAACCAATATTATGATAGCTCTACGACATTACAAGTTTAACCATCAATTCAACTTGGCCATTACCAAGGCATGGTTGTAGACCTTGTTAGAGGGAACATTAATCAAAACACATTATTGCAAGAGCTAAATTTATTTTATCCTACCACCACTACCACTGAACTTTATTCCAATCCCTGACACATTTAAGGACACAATGGAGAAGATTATTAAATCATCTAATCTACCAACACCATAAAGTTCATCAATTACAGAGTCATAACATCTAATTAATTTTCAATCTTGTTGAATGGACGAGCCTAAACCAGAACTTAGTGAAAAAGTATAGTCCTAATGCCACTTTCCTTATTGTAATAATTTTGGTGTTTGTCAATATCCATTCTTTGCTACTAAATGACCCTATTTTCTTGCATTGTTAATATTAAGGTTACAAGAGTGTACTTGGTATAGAAAGGAGATAATGTTAATTGAATATTCCTCTAATTTCCTTTTCCCTTGTTGTATTTGCTTTAAATAAACTACTTGGTTAGTAGACATACTAGTGACTATTGGCAATTTTTTGGAATTAGTTTTTTTTTCTATAGTCAAGTGTTAATCTAAGCTATTTGTTTAGTAGCAATTGCTCTTACCATTAGAAGAATTTCAAGGCCTCCAAGAGACTGCGAGTTATCAAGCCCTGGGAACTCTAGGAACGCCTTGGGAACAGTAATCTGACGTAGTCAAGAGAGTGCCACGTTAGAAAATAATAAAAAAATTAGTTTTTTTAATACTTTTTTCAAATATATATTTTTGTAATACTTTTTAATATTTTTAATAATATTTTCATATTTTTTTATCTTTTTTATTTTTAATTATTTTAATATTCTGACTGCTCTTAGCTACGAGTTAATGCTTGAATTGTACCTCCATAGTTGCTGCCCCAATTGGTTGTTGTGATTTATTCTTAGATCTAATTTTTGAAAGTGAAGACTATTATATTTACAAGATATAGATTTATAGCATCAACTCCCAACTCCCAACTCCCATTGAGCAATAGTCTTCTCAAGATAGTGGAATTTCTCTACTTTTATAGTGAAAATTGCTCTAAAGAGCTAAAGTCACTAGTAGAAAATGCACCCTAGATCAATAGGCTTTAGTCACTTTAGACAAGTTGATTTGGACAAAATCAACAAAATTTTGCTAAATCCTAAATCTAAACCCTTCTAATTCCATTAGACTATCATCACAACATCAAAAAGTTCTTGCCACTAATTCAGTGTTGATTCAATAATTTCAATTGTTTTTAGTATGATCACAATTAATTGATAGATACGTACTAAAAAGTCATTGTAATAGTTCTAAAACAAAATTAAATTACTAGTGTAATTACATAATTTTTATTTACATATATATTTAAAGCATTTTAGTACTAACAAAATCTTCATTTTGCATTTTCTTAGTGTTAAAATTGTAGGAATGTAACTAAAATATTTCTTTTGGTGCTATTTTGGCATTGATATGATGACACTTTCACTTTCAATGTACCACTATGTTGTTAGTTATTATGTCACTTTACATTTATGACCACATTAGAATAAAAACAACTGCAATTGGAAAGCTCACTAGATTCCAATTGGGAGGGTGTACTATAAGAAACCTGCGTTTTAGGTGAAGAGTCGTAAAACGCAAATTTCTTATAGTGGTGACCACAACGGATATATCTTCTACCTTATATATGTTCCCAAAGGCTTGGTGAGAGAACGGATCCTGTTATACCATATTATTTAGAGGATGTGATATTAAAGAGGGCCGAGTGCAACAACACCGGCACAATAACCTGTTTCGATTGATGTTCGGGGCCCAGATAAGACGAGAAGCGTCAAGGGTATCAGGCCTTCGGAACTACCGTTTCCGTAAAGGAGGGAGACCAGAGCAAGCGTCGAGCAGGAATGG
Source organism: Neckera pumila (assembly GCA_963969595.1). Taxonomy (NCBI): domain Eukaryota; kingdom Viridiplantae; phylum Streptophyta; class Bryopsida; order Hypnales; family Neckeraceae; genus Neckera; species Neckera pumila. The sequence goes on from OZ018413.1 coordinate 25,459,519, forward strand.
ACATGGTGAGAGAGGTTGGGGACTCCTTGATCCCAAGCTGAGCTTTTGCAGAGCAAGGGTGCTGCATGCTGCAGTCTGTTGCGGGTGCACGTATGGCTGTTGTGGTGAATTGAGGGCTAAGGAGGGAGATTTCTCGTACTGTTGCGTTAGGATGACTGAATGTGGGAAGTAGTACTGCAAGGCCCGCTTGTGCAGGATTTGTAGTGGGATTCTGACTTGTTTCTCTGCTCTGGCAGTTGGTTTGGAGCCATTTTAATTTGAGCTTGTGGGAGTGTGATGGAAATTGTAGGACGGAGGTGAGATGCCAGCTGTTGTAGGAGAAACGTTGTATCGACCTTTCCTGCTCTTACTACAGGAGAGTAGAGTAGCGCTTGTTCCTTCGGAGCTTGTGGAGCGCGAGTAATTAATTTTCTGATTGATGATATCTTGCTGCGCAATTAGTGCAGTGCAATTCAAATAGCAGGTCCTCTAGTTCATCCCGGGTTTTTTGGCTTAGGAGCAGATATGGGAGTTTCAGAGACTGTGCAAGAAGAAATGAGCCGTTTCGCGAACTAGGGTTTAGGATTTTCGCTTGAGGAAATTTATTCAACTTGGAATTGGGAACTCGTGATATTATTCCGGTCCGTGGCAATCAGCATAGCTATAAGTTATTCAATGCTGATGACTGCGTGATTCCCAGTCTTCGAACCTTGAAAGGAGCTTGGGCCTGCAAGAGAAGAACACTGATTCATGTCTTTCCGGATTAGTACTTATTCCCGACAAAGCTAGAAAGAACTGCTCAAAGTGTGTACTATAGATGTGGTGTGAGCTGCAACAGAGTTCAGTGGCAGCAGCCTGGATTTAGGGCCGGTAAGATGTACCGAGCCGATTGAGAACTCACGTTTGTGTTGCAGAGTCGAAAGCGACTTTGCTATCACCTTTGTTTGCTTCACATTTGAACGATGTGCTGGAAATGTCCAAATCGGTGCCACATATGCTGATTCCTGTCATATTCACCCAATACGAGGTATCGTCATATGTCAGAATAGGGGTGTCCGCGTGTGCACCATGGGGCAGGAGATTGGGCAGCTCGAACAGCAGGGAGGAAGTCAAAGTTGTGTCAGACTGGTAGGGAACGAGACAAGTCGAAAAAACATTCCGGGAACTAGATTGAGCGATCTGTCTGGGTTCGGTTCTGACCCCTGTTGCGGTTCATGGATGTGTTATGACCAATTCTGATAGGTTTTCATGCATACTTCTATATATGTAATTCAAACGATCTAAATTTAATTAGTCTTGTCATTCATATCAAAGGAGAACTGTAATTTAGTTTGAACCTAAGTTTTTGATGACCCTCTTTGAAGCGATGCTAATCTTCAATAGTCAAGTCAGTTGACTGGGGTTGTATGCTAATCAATGGGTGTATGTTGGATTCTTGCCTCAGCAATTGATTGATCCCGTAGACGGAGCTGCTCCTCGTGAAGCTGCAGTGGAGGTTTGCCGTCCTTGGGCAGCTTGTCTTGCTTCATTTGGCCGCCGGAAGCGTCAGGTGTGCGGTTTTGTTTGTGGACTTTATTTAATGTGTTCGGGTTTTCAGGAGTGGAGGTAGTAGCAGATTTTTCGCACATGTAGTTTCTTCTCGGTTTGATGTGTTTCTGTCCACAGGTTCAATTCTGAGGTCCATTCCGGCGTTGTTCTTTGTGATGTTCTTCTTAATAACAGTTATTGTGAATTGGTTTCTGTAATGCAGGCGGATAATGATGGGACTGCCACCTCAATTGGTGTCGTGGGATTTAGATTGTAGACAACAATTGCAGTGCAGGAGAGAACAGAGAAGCTTTTTGTCGGTGCGTGGACTAGGTGGTGCACAGGTGAGTGAATTAAGCGGTTGGATGACTTGTGACATGGGTTGGACTACTGTGGTCATGCTGACAACAAATGTGTTGAAATATGAGGTCTCCTTTACAGCAATGTTTGATAAAGAGGTTGTCACATTTTTCCAAACGTAACCGGATATGAACATGGTTGACCGAGCCCTAAACCCCGGTATTGATGGGAAGAGCACTTTGAATGGTACGAAGTTGCTTATTAACAGAGTGTTGACGTTTGTGTACCCAGGATATCTGTGCAATCTCACTCTTCAGGTCTCCATGGCCTATCTACCCTTCTTTATCCCTGCCCTTGTCCTCTCACATACGAGGCAGTGGACCAATTCGGTGTTCACCATTTTCATCAGTTTGGAAGAGATCACCTTCGAATTCCAATGCTTCAGGTATGTATCATATGCCTATCGTCACAGAAAGAGTTTGCCTCTCCTGGTGAGAATGTGACTGACATGGGTAAAGCATGTTGCGGTGGATTCAGGTGAACTACAGTCGGTTGAAGAAGTTTGGAAAGAGTACTTCGCGGATCCTACGCAGTGGTGGGACAACAGAGCTGACAAGGTATGACTAGATAAAAGAAAGCGGATACAATACTCGGCTCAACAAGTGATGGGACAAGGCCATGGGCACTTGTGGGCACTTCGTGAAGCAACAAGTATGAAATTGCGTTGTTTGCTGTCATTGAGTGGAGTGAACAGTGAACAGTGCTCAGATCATTGCAGTGTCATCAACAAATATTCCTGGAATATTGATTGTTAGATGCAAAATGAATATGACACAGTTTTGTAGGATCTAATCATGGGTTGTGGTGCCTACAGAGGAATCCTAGATCACCTGACTTTAGACATAAGGTGACGAGGAAAGCACTTTGGATAGATGGCCGGTCAACTCCACCATGGGTAAAGGCCGTGGTCAACTTGACAAGCAAAGGGAAAATGCACCCTCGTGTTGATTATCACACCAAAGATTCTCAAGGCACAATACAAGGAGACAGGTAACTTTAGGAATTGAGTTGGCTGCCTTGTCTAGTGACTAGAGTAGGTGCATCTAGAAACATGTGATTTTGGGTGAGTTTAAGGATTTTTGTGTGTGCAATATGCTCTATTATTTCTTTTGGGTTATTGGGTGCACTTAAAGTGGGATGATTTTCAAAGAATTGCTATGTATGTGAGAGATATTAAGAGTTCAAATGGATGGATGCAATTTTGTTCATATTGAGATATGTGAGTACAGGGCAATAGTGGTCTTGCAACCTTTCCACTTTGTGTATCAGTGTTCTTCTTTCTAAGGGTTTTCTTATGAAGACTGTATTGATGAATCAGGCTATCTAAGGGCTACAATGGAAGAGGACGCATTGTGCCTAGTACTGCAAGAGAGTCGAGGCATATTGTACCGGGTGGTGGCGGTAGTATGTCCTTGAAAACTGCAAGAAGCACGACTGAAGCAATTGGTAATTTGAAAAATGGACTAGAACAAGGCATGGCCATCGACTCGTTTATGTATGTTGAAGTTTTGAGACGGTGCTTGAAGGAGGAAAACCTTAATGTTAATGTCGCGAAGCAGGTTCACGACTACATCTACCAGAGTAAAATGGAGCAGAATACATATGTGGCAAACAACCTGGTGAGCGTGTATATCAGGTGTGGAGAATTGGAGGATGCACGTGGAGTGTTTGATAAACTTGTGAACAAGAACGTGTTCAGTTGGACCATCATGATTGGAGGTTATGCAAAGCACAACCATGCTGACAAAGCAATGGAACTTTTCAATCAAATGTGCCAAAAAGGGGTCCAGCCAGATGCATTTACTTTCTCGAGCATCCTGAAGGCATGTGCCGATCCATCAGCTTTGCAGTGGGGCAAAGAAGTTCATGCGTATGTAAGACATGCTGGGCTTGAATCAGATGTGCGTGTGGGCAATGCGCTCGTCCACATGTATGCAAATACTGGCAGTGTTCATGATGCTCGGCTAGTTTTTGATCGGATGGAGGATCGTGATGTGATCACGTGGAACGTGATGATTGGTGGACTTGCAGAACACGGATGTGGGCAAGAAGCATATGAACTGTTTATGCAAATGCAAAGGGAAGGCTTGAAACCCAATGCATTCACGTTTGCGAGCATTCTGAATCCATGTTCAAGCGCAGGGGCTTTGGAGTGGGTGAAGGAGGTTCACAGGCATGTCCTCCAAGCGGGACTTGAGTCGAATTTGCGTGTGGGCAATGCGCTTGTCCACATGTATGGAAAGTGTGGGAGTTTGGAAGATGCTCGGCTAGTTTTTGACCGGATGGAGGATCGTGATGTGATCACGTGGAACGTGATGATTGGTGGACTTGCCGAATACGGATGTGGGCAAGAGGCATATGAGCTGTTTATGCAAATGCAAAGGGAAGGCTTGAAACCCGATGCAATCACGTTTGCGAGCATTCTGAATCCATGTTCAAGCGCAGGGGCTTTGGAGTGGGTGAAGGAGGTTCACAGGCATGTCCTCCAAGCGGGACTTGAGTCGGATTTGCGTGTGGGCAATGCGCTTGTGCACATGTATGGAAAGTGTGGGAGTTTGGAAGATGCTCGGCTAGTTTTTGACCGGATGGAGGATCGTGACGTGATCACGTGGACCGTGATGATTGGTGGACTTGCCGAACATGGTTGTGGGAGTGAAGCATATGAGCTGTTTATGCAAATGCAAAGGGAAGGCTTGGAACCCAATGCAATCACGTTTGCGAGCATTCTGAATCCATGTTCAAGCGCAGGGGCTTTGGAGTGGGTGAAGGAGGTTCACAGGCATGTCCTCCAAGCGGGACTTGAGTCGGATTTGCGTGTGGGCACTGCGCTTGTGCACATGTATGGAAAGTGTGGGAGTTTGGTTGATGCTCGGCTAGTTTTTGACCGGATGGAGGATCGTGATATGATCACGTGGAACGTGATGATTGGTGGACTTGCCGAACATGGTTGTGGGAGTGAAGCATATGAGCTGTTTATGCAAATGCAAAGGGAAGGCCTCGAACCCAATGCAATTACGTTTGCGAGCATTCTGAATCCATGTTCAAGCGCAGGGGCTTTGGAGTGGGTGAAGGAGGTTCACAGGCATGTCCTCCAAGCGGGATTTGAGTCGAATTTGCGTGTGGGCACTGCGCTTGTCCACATGTATGGAGAGTGTGGGAGTTTGGAAGATGCTCGGCTAGTTTTTGACCGGATGGAGGATCGTGACCTGATCACGTGGAACGTGATGATTGGTGAACTTGCACAACATGGTTGTGGGAGTGAAGCATATGAGCTGTTTATGCAAATGCAAAGGGAAGGCTTGGAACCCAATGCATTCACGTTTGCGAGCATTCTGAATCCATGTTCAAGTGCAGGGGCTTTGGAGTGGGTGAAGGAGGTTCACAGGCATATCCTCCAAGCGGGACTTGAGTCGAATTTGCGTGTGGGCACTGCGCTTGTCCACATGTATGGAGAGTGTGAGAGTTTGGATGATGCTCGACTAGTTTTTGACCGGATGGAGGATCGTGACGTGATCACGTGGACCGTGATGATTGGTGGACTTGCCGAACATGGTTGTGGGAGTGAAGCATATGAGCTGTTTATGCAAATGCAAAGGGAAGGCTTGGAACCCAATGCAATCACGTTTGCGAGCATTCTGAATCCATGTTCAAGCGCAGGGGCTTTGGAGTGGGTGAAGGAGGTTCACAGGCATATCCTCCAAGCGGGACTTGAGTCGGATTTGCGTGTGGGCACTGCACTTGTCCACATGTATGGAAAGTGTGGGAGCTTGGAAGATGCTCGACTAGTTTTTGACCGGATGGAGGATCGTGATGTGCTCACGTGGACCGTGATGATTGGTGGACTTGCCGAACATGGATGTGGGCAAGAAGCATATGAGCTGTTTATGCAAATGCAAAGGGAAGGCTTGGAACCCGATGCAATCACGTTTGCGAGCATTCTGAATCCATGTTCAAGCGCAGGGGCTTTGGAGTGGGTGAAGGAGGTTCACAGGCATATTCTCCAAGCGGGACTTGAGTCGAATTTGCGTGTGGGCAATGCGCTTGTGCACATGTATGGAAAGTGTGGGAGTTTGGTTGATGCTCGGCTAGTTTTTGACCGGATGGAGGATCGTGACCTGATCACGTGGAACGTGATGATTGGTGAACTTGCAGACCATGGATCTGGGCACGAAGCCCTGGAGTTGTTCAAAAATATGATTGCAGACGGTGTTAAGCCTGATGTGATTTCCTTTGCTGCAGTGTTGTCGGCCTGTAGTCATGCTGGCCTTGTGGATGAGAGCCGTAGACATTTTTTGGCTATGACACAAGATTATGGCATCGAACCTACTGTGTTGCCTTGCACCTGCATGGTGGATGTTCTTGGCCGAGCAGGACACTTGGAGGAAGCAAAGCTCTTGATTGACAACATGCCGGTGGAACCAAATGGTGCAACTTGGGGAGCCTTGCTTGGTGCTTGTAGAACGTACGGTAATGTGGATTTGGGTAAACTTGCCGCAAATGAGTGTCTCAAGTTGGAATCGAAGAATGCTTCTGCATACGTGCTTCTCTCGAATATCTATGCTGCAGCTGGCAAGTGGGAGGAGGTGTTGTGGGTGCGCACTATGATGCAGGAGAGAGGTATACGCAAGGAGCCAGGGCGTAGCTGGATTGAAGTTGATAACAAGGTCCATGACTTCGTTGTAGGGGATACTTCTCACTTAGAAGCGAAGGAGATCTATGCTGAGCTGAGGAGATTGAGTGAGACAATTAAGGCCGAAGGCTACGTTCCTGATACCCGGCTAGTGTTGCGGTTCATTGATGAGGAGGAGAAAGAACTTGTTCTTTGCTCCCATAGCGAGAAGTTGGCTATTGCTTATGGACTCATGCGGACACCCCTTGGACAGCCAATTCGGGTGTTCAAGAACCTTCGAGTGTGTTCAGACTGCCATACAGCAACCAAGTTTATCTCAAAGGCAACTAAACGAGAGATTGTTGTGAGGGATGTCAATCGCTTTCACCACTTTCAAAATGGCATGTGTTCTTGTGGTGATTATTGGTGATGAGGTTGGCAATCCTGACCAATTGTAGCCTATGTTGTTGTCTGGAGCTCTTCATTGGAATTTGTAATCAGCCGTGAATATGTTATGGTGTTGATTATTGATTGAAAACTGTTGCATTGGTTGGAAATAACTCCAGGAACATGTTCATAGAGGTTGTCACCTCTTGCATTTTCTTCATCTATTGTTTTTGTGAAGAACATGAAATCAGAGGTTGGCAAATTTAGTCATAGAAATGATTGTAGCACTACCATTCACCTTACATCCTTTTGTTGGCAACATCAAAATCTAAGGTTTCTTTATTGAGAAGGTTTTTCACATGGAAATATCACACTACAAGAAATTGGAGGTATAAATGACTGCGAAAAATGATAGTTTCACGACTTTCGGAAGTCGTTTATCAAAAATGTGACTAGGAAATGACTGCAATTGTCGCAGTCTTGAAACTGTCATGTTTTGGCCTAAAATCTACGTTTTCTTGGAATATTAAAGAAGCTATTAGTACCCTCTTTTTCTTTCTGGGTTTAGATGGATGAAAAAGGGCGACGTGGATAGTGCTTTTATAAGGGGGGTGCCACCTTTCCAGTCATGAAGAAGTCATGAATAAGTTGCGATTGACCTGTCAAACATTTGACGTGGACGTCCACGTCAACAGTTGTATAGAAGTCGTGGAATAGTTGGGTCGGACCCTTCTAAAATTTGACGTGGATTGGAATGTGCGGTTAGGGTTTCGGCTCATTTGGAGTCGTGAGTTAGTTGTGCCTCAGTTGCGCCGCAGTTGTTGTGTAGTCGATTTGGGTACTCAGTGTAGTCACTAAGATTGTATATGCGCAAAGTCAAGAGTGATTTTGAATTACGATGGATGGAAAAGGGGAGTGCGCTGTCAGGTCTGAGCGGTTCTACAGTTAGGCACGAGTCATTTTTGAGTCGTGTTCAACTACTACTGCAGTTTTGGTGAAGTCATTTAAAACAATAATAAGTTGCAGTCCAGTCGCCTTGTAGTATCATTATTTTTGCAATTTTAGAAAACATTGACAATGTGTAGGCCAATAAGTGCCTTGACTTAAACTTACCCTAGTCAAGATATACTCAAATTGCTATCCAACATTGTAGTTCAGATACATAGGCCAATCACAATTCATCACTGTTAGCATGCAATTATGCAATCCACGGCCAATTCACACCAACAATGACAGAATGAGAGTTTTCCATTTCCCCAAAAAAGAACAACGCAATGGCTCTCAATACTTACAACCACATCCAGAACTTGGTGAGTCATTTAACTACTCCCTCATGGTCGGTCATCTGCATTGAAAAAGAATATAATGCCTCAAGACATAGCCTTCACATACTTCGCATGCCACAATACGAAGCTCCCCCTCGCATCTTCTACGAGCTGAATGTCTGGGTCAGCTGCGGGGTAAATAAGCGCCACACTAGCCTGCAAAATGTCCTTGAGGTCCACCTTCACCCACGGCTCTAGAATGTCCTTGAAGTGTAACAGCAGTTGGCCAGGCAGTCCGTTGACATTGCCCTTTCCGACTTTGTGCTTCGTTGCCTGAGGGTTGTAGAGGAAGACCTCGTCGCCAACGTTAAACTGCAACAGGCAAAATCGTTAGCCTAATGAATGTGCATGACCTTAGTCACAAAACTGACAAGAACTTGGGATGCAACTGGATAATTTACCATGCTTTCCGCGCGAGAGGGCCTTTGCTTCACGGTCACTGATTTAGTCCCTTCTGTCCATTTCCCCGTGATTTCAATCCAACCTCATTCAAGACTCCGATCTCACATGACAAGGACATAGGCGAGAAGGAGGCAATCTACTACACATGAACACCTATCTTACCTGGATGGCTTCACTTAGCAACTGTCGGCGTTGCAGACAAGCCCCGCTTTGACGAATGATGATGACATACAATGAATGGTCACAGGCAAATTGCAACTACGACTTCAAGTAGCCATCGTCCAGAGCCTCCGGACAACTAAAACGTTGGATATCCACAACGGGCCACTAGCATATGCCTTGTGACTAACACGTGACTTCCCTATGACTGGAGCTCCCACATTACATGGTCTCCACTCTTGCGTTACTGGCTCATGACTTGAAAATGACTTCACCAAAACTGCCAACTCCTTTTGTACAGGACATACTCACTATAACTACACCTACAAATACTTTACCAAGGCAGGGGTTAGCGCACCACCTTCTTATGCCACACATCTTGCTTCTTGTCCGCCCCTGATGCTGCCTTCGACCTGGTCTCTTGCTGTTGCTTCTCCTGCATGGACAAGGAATAGCAATCAGATATGCTACTCAATTGAAGGTGAGGGGACATGTTTGGTAAAAGCAACCACATGGGCCGCGGGTCTCCTCACCTTCCATGGTATCAAAAAACTCATATGGTGAATCGTGACGGCCTTTAGAAATCATGTCAGCATTGGATTCCTCGCCCCTTGGCAAGTACTTTTCATGAAAGGCAGCCACGTCTGGGCATTTGTGTAGGGCCTCCAAAAGGGGCCACAAGTAGCACTTCAAGTATTCCTTGTCGTCAGACAAAGTCGAAAGTTCCATAACATAGAACGGAGCATTGACGACCATATTCGCAATGGGATTGCAAGCGACCCTACAAAATTTATTGTCTACAATGACTGTGTTTGCTGCACTGAATTCAGGCCAGGCAGCATATACTTTGGCTAAATTTTTCCCCCATCCTATCTGTGCTCCGTCACCACCATTCTAAAACTCACATTGTTTGCCCAACCATGCAAATAAGGGAGTAGAATTTGGACCCCTGAATGGACCCCCCATCATAGTCGGAACTATGTCTTCCATGAAGGTTGTGCTCTTGCTACCCCAAAAGGCCACTGCGAAGTGTACAAAACATCTGGACAAAAATGGTTTAAGCCATGGCCTCAGAACTATTTTCCTCATGTTCGTCTTCATGGACGCCCTTATTTTGCTGTTTTGGATTTGCTTCTGAAAGCAGACTACAATCTAGCAAGGTCCTCTGCACATCAAATACTACTAATTTGTCCCTTCCCCGAGTACTCCCTGCCGCCCCTTCGCAATCGATCATTGCAGGCCTCCCCTTTGTTAACATATTTTGAGGGACACCAGAGGCAGCATGTACCTTCACAGGAGACTTAGCAGAATTCTTTGTCTTCTTGGGGGTCGGCGATGCTTCCAAGGGCTTGGCGGGAACAACTTCTGAATGAACGTCAATCTCGCTAGTGACAGGAACTGCAGGAGGGGACTCTAGCTGGGACTCCATGAGTGTAGTTGCCTGCAAACTTGGTTGTCCTTCTTCCAGTATGGTGTGCACTTCCTCCTTCGTAGACTTTGCAGTCTTCTCAGGGCCGAATGCATTGACCACTTCGGATTCGACCGCACTCCTTTGGGACTTGTCGCTGAGTGAAGGGGAATCCACCTGCTCCTGCTCTCCTACATCTCCACTATCATTCACCTTGCTCAGTTTAGGGTCCGCAGGAGTTGCCAGAGTTGGTAAAGTTTTTGGGGTTGGGGGGATTTTGTGACTGTGGGGTCGCTGAGGATTGGAGTTCTTCGACCCAATCAAGCATTTGACGCCGGAACTATTCCACGGTTACTAACCTGCTACTTTTTTGTTTGAGGGGTGGAGGTTCTTCATTGTCTGACGACAAAGTAACGTTCGCCTTCTTTGCAAGCTGACTGAGAGCGCGCTTCTTCCGTTCACTTGGCACCAGATTCTCCAGTGCTGACTTTGACGCTGAGTGGCTGGCGTCAGTGGTTTTAGCGCTCCCACTCATAAATTTCTCGAATATGTCGCGGAGTGACTCAATTGCTGAGGACTGCTTGGATGCGGTCTTCTGGAACTTGTCAAACCTCGTGTCCACGTCCCTCTTCCAATTTGCCAAAGTTGAAAGTGTGACAAATTCACCTGTGCCTGCACTCTGTTGTCCACAAAACATGTACGCGTGGATTGGCAAGACATTCAAATCTCTCCTTGTACTATAGCAATGAAAGATTCAGGGTAATCCATGACTGACTGACAACTTCACCACTTGACTATGACTCCTTCACAACTTGACTATGACTTATTTACGACTTCTGGATTTCGAGGGCACGACTTTGTGACTATTGTCGTACGCGCAATCTAGGCGTAAGTGTCTTTAGCCACAATATTGTGCTAAAATGACACGAGTTATCGTCCCAGGGAATTTCAAGATGATGCTGCACATTTCAAGTTTTCCGGATTCTCTTTTCTCCTCAATCCAATCACCTATCCACTCGTTTCCGGAACTTTTAACTATCCAGAATTCAATCCGAATCTAGTTCTACCCGGAATTCGGTTTCCACTTCCAAATCAAGATGGTTTCTTTTACCTCTGTTTCACCCTCAAAGGGTCCGCTTTGATCTTTCGAGGGATAGGGACTTCACCACTTTGATTCTCACACTCACTGAACTTGACAAACACAAACAAACACCCAAGTATTTAAAGGAGTTGTAACAAGGAAAGAAGATCCGGAGCCTCACAACTTCCTAGACACCCGATCCGGAAAGCAGGTCACTCAGGACTCGATCCACTCTTTACTACAACAACAAATTATAGGGTTCCGGAACCTACCAGGGGTTGTTTATTAAGTGCTAGACCGTTCCGAGGTTGGCAGACTGTGAGCCCCAAAGTTGTCACCTGGAACTTAGAGTCTAAAATTTTTTGCTTTTTACTCATTTTAATGAGTAAATTGTTATCAAATTGACCAGTTATACTACTTTGTAAAATATTGAGATAGAATGATATTTATTGAGATGAAAACCCAAAAAGCATAAAAACCATTTGAATATGTGCTCTTTCTTAAGTTCTAGCAGTAGAAATGGGTAAATGAGAGCCCAAATAGGAATTGAAAGAGTTCTAATTCGAACTTATACCCAAATATTAGAATATTGATAGAATTTACAAAGAGTTTTTACCACGAAGATGCATACAAATAGTGAATTGGCTAAAAATAGTAAATGTAGGTCATTATAGTTTACCAGTAACTTAGAAAGCCTACGAGAGGCGTTTGGGTGAAAACCGAGCTTGAAAGAAAATATTGGTATATAGTTGCCACACAAGATTTTTTAAGCCAAAATTCATAGAAAATCACAAAGAGGCGACCGCAACATGGAGAGAGGTATTTCTGACTTAGAAACATGCCAGGAGCGTAATAGCAAAGACGGATTGCCAAGATTCCCTCATACGAGGAAGATTCCTTTGTAAAGGAATTGAAATTAGGAGATAGGAATTTATTTTTCCTTGAATAAGTACCAGTTTGGGTTGGAATTTTGCAAAAGGGTTTGGGAACTTCCTAGAAGCTACCCAAATTATTTCGTAATTTTTCAAATTGCAAAAGATGACTCCTGGGAAGTCAACCAAAATTACCACGGATTAAGAAATTTATAGAAATTAATCTGGTAATGGTAAAATCCCACTAAAAATTAGGATAGTATATTTTAGTTTGAATAAGAGCCTAAGCAAGTTTCACAACATTCCAACATCTGTAACTATCCAAACCGACGGTGCTAACGGAATTTAACGGAATTCCAAAACATTCCACGGATGGACCGGCGAATCACGAGCTGACAAAGTCCGAATTAAATCAACAGCAACTCTTTTTTGACATTCTTGGACCTTCCGGACAACCTTGGCTAGTTAGGATCAGCAAAAGTTATAAACTCCAAGAGTTGGATTTTCCACCTTTTTCACTAGGTTGGAAAACGCTATCTTTTATGAAGAAAATCAACTTAGGAGTAGGGGGTTAGGGGGTCCCTAGACTAAAAACGTTCTTTTGGAGCCAACGCCGCAGACCGTTTCCATTTGGAGCTTTTCTCCAAAAGATATAGCCCATTCAGCTGTAGGGTAGAATTAGGCGTAGTAGTTAGTCATTTTAATTTACCTAGATATTATTTTAGTTTACGTAGATATTATTTAGAATAAAAGGAGGTTAATGGGAGCCCCGAAAAAGTATAAAAGGGCTCCCACCAACTCCCTTTGCACCCCTTTTCTTTATGTCGCTTGTAGAGCCGCCACAAGGCTCTGATATTTCGCTTTGTATTTCTGCCAAAATCGTTGGCAATTGTTGAGTTTTTGGTTTGGAACCAAAAACCTTGCTTTATATGTATTGGAGTCTTGAACTCCCTTTTTGTTGATTTTTGGTGCCATTCAAAGGACGTTGGGGTCCCTTTGAACCACTGCTAACACATATTTTGTGCTTGTCGTTTGCACTTTTCATTTTAGTACTAACCCCAAGGACATTCTGACCGGATCTCGGCGCAGTCGGTAGTTGGAACCCTTGGATTTGTGTTTTGGGTCCGTTGTCTACTAACAAACTTCCTACCGAGCTTTTTTGGCAAGGAATTTCACACCTTTTGAGTGTTGCAAATTTCCCCTGAAGCCTAGACAATGGAAGAAGTGGTCCAAGAGTCTTTTATATTTTTAGAGAGTTGGGTGAGATCCAACCCTCATACTAACCGCTAAGTGGGAATTTGTCCGGAATTCGGGGCCATACCCCCCGATACGGTGAAGCTTCGCTCTTAGTTATAATTTTTAGTACTAATATTTTTAAGTTGAAGTTGTTTTGTCAAACATTGGAGGCACTACCCTCCAGGACAACAAAGCTTCGTCCTTAAACAGAATTTTAGAAATACTCAAAAAAACATAAAAAGAGTGGTTATTAGTTGTTTAATTCCTTCCAAAAAGGGGCTAGACCATTGTACGGCAAAGCTCTACCAACCAAAAAATTTCCAGTTTAGTTTTAGTTTAAAAGTATTCCCAAAGTAGGGAACCTAGAGTGGCGAGCAACAGCCGAGGGTGTTAAATCCAGAAATTGGGTTAAGTCACCTTAATTTTCAAGACTAGAGCAGCAGATGAAGCTGAGGAGCTCGGCCAAGCCAGTAAAGCAGTACAGTACCACACGATGGCCAAGGCAGGCCCCATCGGGCTGTCACTAAGCCACATCAAGCATCCGGTAATCCAGGCTGCCTAACTCTCGCATACATCAACTGGTTATCCAAAGAATGGGATGATGCCTATGGGCTCCAACTTTGATTTTTTTATAAAGTAGAATTCCTTCCTGGAACCTAGACTGAATAGGAATTAGCATAGAAAATTCAGATTTAGAGAAAGGAAGTCCGATCCAGAGAGGGTCCAGAGTGGAGAAAGGCTCTGTTTATCATAAAATTAGGATTTAAAGAGGAAAATAGGCCAGAGAGAGTTCAGACGGATTAAGGTTCCTATTCCCTTAAAATTTCAAATCTTTAAAGAGGGTCTAAACTCCCAGAGAGAGCACAGAGTAAAGAAAGATTCCGTCCCCATTAAAATTTCAAATTTAGAAGGGAAAGTCAAATCAGAGAGGGTCCAGAGTGAGCCAAGACTCGTCCTTTATAAAATTTTAGAGTATTGAGAGAAGAGGACAGTCCCGAGAGGGTCCAAAGTACAGACTTCTTCTTAAGAAGAAAAATCAGATTTTTAGAAAGGAATTTAAGCCAGAAGGAACCATAGAAGAGAGGGCTTTACTTCCTTAAAAATTTCAGATTCTTAGAAAAGGGAAATTAAGTCAATAAGGAATAAGAGTCAGAAAAAGTTGTGTCTTCATAAATTTCAAATTTTTGAAAGGAAATTAGGCTAGAGAAAAGTCGAGTGAGGAGAACTTGGTCTCAGAAACAATTAAAATTTGGAGAAGGAAAGTTCAAGCTAAGAATCTTCAAAAATATCACCATTCAGAAGAAGGAGTGGCTGATTACAAAGGGTGGCAACCATCAACGCTTGATTAACTGAACTTCTAATTGTGCTGGACCAGGTCCCGATTGAGAAGTGAAGAGGACCAACCTTGCTGGTCAAACGTGGTTGACCAACCCTTACCTGCTTCCAGGGTGCTCCAGGGTGCTCACAAAGTGCTCTCAAGGCCTCAAAATCAAGTTTGTTACTAAATTGCAACCACAATCCACACAGAGGATACACTGAGTACGATCCAAAGAAGGAAAACAAGTGTTAGAAGCTCAAGGTTCACTTATAAGTTGAGAGAGAAGAAGGTATCAGCACTAAGTTTGAGTTTCGAAACCATCGACTTTATTGCCATAGTAGAATAGAGTCTCCAAGTCAATCTATAAAGAAACAAAAATTAAAGAATCAATTGACTGGATGGGTTCTAAAGATTAGCTAAATTAGACAAAAGGTTAGAGAGGCTTAGTTGGATTAGATTTGACTTTGAAATACATAGATAATACTTCCAAACGACTAAGATTTCCAAAGATTTGATGTAGACAAGTAGAATCTTTGAAAAGAAAAAGAAAGACCATAGAAAGAAGTAGAAGAAGACTTTAAGGAAATTCTAGAATTTAGCTAAATCTAGAAAAATTTGAATTTACTTAGTTAGATTGAAATTGATTTTAAAAGATAGTTTGGCGATATTCTAAATCTTAGATTTTTAAAGATTTGTTCTTGAAAAATAAGGCGTAGTTATAGGAAAGAAAAAATAACCATAGAAAAAATAAGAGATAATTTAGATAGTTCTTCTTAGAAATTATTTAGATCATAGAAAATTAGAATAAGTTTAGGTTGCTAGAATTGACTTATAAAATATTTTTGATTGTTTATAGATTAGAATTTTTGGGATTTGCCTTAGATAAAATTAAAGTCTTAGAAAAAGAAATTTAGAAAACCATAAAAACATAATCCACTTAGCATTAGAATAGAATATAGTAGACTAAAACTAAAAAGATTAGGAAAAAATTGAAACATTACTTTAGTCTTTAAATTAAAAGAAAATTAGGACATAGATTGATAGAATTAGTACGGAGAAAAAACCACATCAAGATAACAAGGAGAATTAGCTAGTTAAATTGGAACAAAGAACGGGAATTGTGGAAAACCCACTGATCGACCATTTCTTCCAAATATCAAGAATCAAACTTACACAAGACGTGGAGGGAGCACATCAACAAAGGATGGAATTTGCAACCCAGATGGAGCATGAGACCATCGATGATTCCAAGGTGCGTTCTTAATTCTTACTCTCTAATTGTGTTTTAGATTTTAATTAAGTTAGATTTGCTTTAAAAACCTAGAGCCGAATTTAGGACATGTAATCAGACCTTAGGAGGATTTAATTAGTGAAATTAGAATTTAAAATTAAATAGAGAATTCTCCTAGCTTTCCGAAAAGACATTAAACATAGAAATCCGATAAAAATGGAGAAAGTAGTGAGAGAATGAAGTTGACGTAAGAAACAAATGAAAAAATTAGAAAATTCTAAAGGAATTTTAGGATCTAAATTAGAGTAGGAAATTGAGAAGGAAATTACAACCTTAGAGATTTAAAGTAGAATCCTACAAAGAATTAAATCCAAGTAAGTTTTTTTCATCCGAAGTAAATAAGAATTAGGTGAAATCTAAATTCACCCCAACAACCTTTACTTTGGGTAAAAAACATTAACCTTGGTTTTAACTTCCACGATAAAAATTAACCACCACGTCAAATTAATTTAACCAACTCAGTAGAAGTCAAAAAAGAATCAACTATCAGAATTTTACTACAACTATTGTAAAATTGATTGATAAATTAACCTAGAAATTACCGGAGAGGATTAGTAGGGAAAAAGTCAAAAGTAATTAGTACTTCAGATTTATCTCGAGAATAGGTAAAAGTTAGAGTAAATTTTGAGGAACCGTTAATCGGTCAAAATTTACTAAAACTTTTTAGCTTTAAGTAATTGAATTTTTAACGAAGGTAGAAAATTTAGAAAGGAAGTTAGAATAATTTACCAAGAGGATTAAAAACTCAAGGTAAATTTAGATGAACCAATAGTCGGTCAAAATTTACCTAGAACCTTACAAACTAAAATTCATAATTTACCAAGGTAGAAAATCTTAATAAGAAGTTAGATAATTTAGTAAAAGAAGGTAAAACCATTAGAAAAAGATAAAATCTAGGGTAAATTTTGATGAACCGTTGAATCAGTCAAAATTCACCAAAGATTTTGCAAATCTAAACCAATCCTTAATTCTTTAATCAAAGTAGAAGAATATTAGTAGAAACTAGATAGAGGTTGATTAAAAGGGAAAAACTAGGAAATAATAGATTTGATAAGAAAAATAAGGTTAGAATTACAACAAAACGTACTTTAGATTATAACTCACATTGAATTAACTTAATTAGGCGACAATTGAACGTTTAGGGTAAGATAGGACTTCAAAATAGGAAAAACCCCTTAGAATTAAATTAATCCTCCCTCAACTTCTACTTAGTTACTCACATTTATGGTAAAAAAGCTCCATTGCTTGGAAGGCAGCTCGTTTACTACAGCCAATCACCCATAGACTTAGATTTACTCATAGAACCTGGTTGTCCATGTTAGAATCTAGGGTGGGATTCAAAACACTCACAAATGTCATCTTGGAATTCCCTAGGACGATAACTCATGTCATTTTAGCACAACATTGTAGCTAAAGATACTTATGCCTAGATTGCACGTACGACACTTTGGTGCCGTTGCCGGGGATTCCGATCGCGTGTAGCATATTCTAGGTTGAGTCCGGTAGGAGTCGGAAGAATAGAATTTATTCCAGAATTGTACGATGGAAGGTTCAATTCAGATGGAAGTAAGAGGAAAGGCGTTCTTGCGTCTTTAGCCGGGAGAGAGTTCGGAAGAAACTGCCAATTGTTGCCTCATGAGTAGGTCATCAAGTCGGAATCCGGGTGGACAACGACCAGCTTGAGCTGAAGAAGGTCCCAGACGAGCCGTGGTCCACGGAATTCCTGCTCCCGAGTTAGACGACGAAATAGTGATTGTACCCGTCTTACGTATTGTATAGGAAAGAGAACTGGAACAATCACGAAGTCCGGAAGCAAGAGAGCAACCGGAAGAGGAGAGAGTAGAGCCAGAGAGGCAACCTGATCCAACTTCTTCAGAGGAAGAACAGACGGAGGACGAACTAGAAGTCATGAATTCCAGAACCCGTCTCCGGTACAATAAGTTCAAGGGAGACGGAAGTAAGGATGTAGATGACTGAATGGGAGAGTTTGAAGCTACTTCAGTAGCCAACCAGGAGGATCAAGGATCCAAGCAACGTATTTTTCAAGGTTTACTGAAGAGCGAGGCCTTGAGATGGTATTAGGATGTTCCGGAAGCTATCCGGAATAACTGGGATCAGCTGAAGGAACTCTTCCTCCGGACGTTCAAAGAAGTGGGAGGAGACGCCCGAGCTCTTGGGAGGCTAAGTAAAGTTACCATGCGCCCCGAGGAGTCAGTCCGAAAGTATGGACAGAGGGTGAAGGATCTGATCAAGAAACTCACCACGGATGTAGCCGCCAGTATACAAGTGGAATGGTATGTGGCAGGATTTCCAGAGGAGATGGCATTCTAGATTCGGCAATCTTGTCCCACGACATCACGGGAGGCCATGGAGTCGGCCCAGAACTACGAAAATTTGGCTCAATCGCTGCGGAGATCCATCAAGAAGAGTGCCAAGATGGACCAAGGACGCAGTAAGAAGTACGAGAAGAAAGAGAGGAGGAGACGGAAGTTTTCGGAGTTGGAACCTTCGACCTCGGATTCCAGAACAAAATCCTCCTAGACCGAGTCATCCAGCTCTGACACGGAACCAGAAGTCTCCAACAGCAGACGACATTCACGGGGCAGAGAGGATTGAGGTAGTCGGAGCTTGGTGAAGGTGAAGGTGGAAGATGATGCATCCAAGAAATTCATGAAGAATATCCAAGAGTTGTTGGAAGCGATCAAAGTCAACTTGGCCGACAACTAAATGCCGAGACGGATTGTTCCGACCACCCTAACCAACGTCTGGTGTGCAAGGTGTGGAAGACCCAGCCATTACGCCAGCGAGTGTAACCTTGACCAACGAAAGCAAGTATACTATGTGGACGAGGAAGGACTGTACTACACACTACCCGAGGCAAAAGAATACGAGGACCAGATCAATCCGGTGTTCTAGGTCCAGGCTGGATACGGAAGAAGAAGGGTACCTCAGTAACTAACCCGGGCACCTACGAATCCATATGCAGCCGGGCCCAGCCAAGGTAATTTCCCTGCATCAAGGTTTCCCCCCGGATGCTGTTTCTTGTGTGGTAGCCCCCATCATTATGCAAACAATTGTCTTCATGGGAGATTAGGGCAGGGTGCACCATTGCCTCTACCTTGTCAAAATTGTGGGCAATACAAATATGACGTTGGTAATTGTCCTAAACCTCAAGTAGCTAGAACTCTCTACAAACAGGTCGAAGGTCCGCCCAGAGACCAATCCGAACTCAATTACAGTTCCGTTGACGGAATTGAGAATGCAAGGAGTTGACAATCAAGGGTGGAACTTCCGGAAAGTAGAGAGGGATCTATTCATAGAGTAGCAACCCAAAGTTCCACCAAGAACCGGGAAAACGAGAGTAGAATTAAGAAACATAAAAATAGACCTAATAGAAATCCGAATCCGGATTTCAGTGATTCCGATCACTCCGAGAGAAGGGAACCCATTCACCCCATAGTAGAGTTAGAAAAAGGGATGGACTGTAACCCGATCTCCATTGACATCAGCAAGCAGATGCTGGAAAGCTTGGAGGGATCTTTGAGGGTTCCGAAATCTGCTCGCCGGGTCGTCACTTTTGATGAAGTTCCGGTTGTCATCAACCCAGAATTTAAGGTGGACGAATACGATATCGTCCGAGATATCAAGGGTCAGTAGGCAAATGTCACCATTGGGCAACTCCTACATGACAACGTGAACTATCAGAAGTTGATCCGAGACGCCTGGACGAAGAAGAGGAGGAAAAGATTGAAGTAACCATCGGTAGCTGTGAATTTCTCACAAGCGGAAGACTACAGAGCGCCAAAACTGGAAGTGGAAGTGGGCGGATGCATCGTGCTCGGAGTTCCAGTGGATGGCGGATCCGGAGTCAACTTGATGTTGGAAGACATGGCATTTGACCTAGGATATACATCTTTCCAAGCAACGAATCAAGTACTAAGAATGGCGGATCAATCACGGGTGTATCCGGTTGGAAGACTGTCGAAGATTCCAATCCGGATCGGAAAGGAGACCTACTTCCTCAACTACGTGGTGATCTGGGTTACAAAGGGAAGACCCTTTCCAATGCTACTTGGGAGACCTTGGCTGTACACGGCGAGGACCCTGGTGGATTGGGGAACCAAGGAGTTTGTAGTCGGAAAACTGAGTGTTCGAATCCCCTAGAAACATGTGGACTACATGGGAGAAACGAGTGAGTTGGACGGATACACCATGGATTGGTCGGATCCGGAAGATTCCGACTTCGTACCCAGCTACCTCACATCGGTGACAGAAATGGATTTCGAGTTTCCGGAACCTACGTTGGAGATGGCCACAGAAGAATCCAAACTCGTGATCCTTGAAATCTAGTCAGAGGACCAATCCTTGGGAGAGGTGGATATTCCACTCTCTTTCGATTGGATATGACAGCAGATTATAGAAAGGAAGATTCTAGCTGTTGATTTTAGTAAACTAGGTCAGGAGGCTTCCTGGGGTGATTTTGAAAAGGAAGCGGAAGAAACGGAACCGGAGCGAATCAAGACAATTGTAAGTCCCTCCGACTACGAGAAGGTGGAACTTGCCCCCGGAAAGTCATTCTTCATGAGTAACTCCATGTCACCATTGGAGAGGGAAGGGTATGGGAAATTACTGGAAGAATACCTTGACGTATTTGCATGGGTGGCTTCCAACTTAACTGGAATTCCAGCTGAGTTGGGAGAGCACCGGATTGACCTGGTGGAAGGAGCAGTTCCTGTCCAACAACGTCAATACCGGCTAAATCCGAGATATTCCTTGATGGTGAAAGAGGAGATTGATGCCCTCTTGGAAGCCGAATTCATCTACCCAGTTTATAACTCGGAATGGGTCTCTCCAATTGTCGTGGTTCCTAAGAAGAAGGGACCAGATGGGAAGATCAAGATCCGGGTTTGTCAAGATTTTCGGAAGTTGAATACGGCAACCAGGAAAGACTACTTTCCATTGCCCTTTACGGATATCATTCTTGACCATGTTTCCGGAAACGAATGTTATAGTTTCCTGGATGGCTTCTCTGGATACAACCAAGTCTTCATCCGGTTGATGGACCAGCTGAAGACGACATTCATGATGGAATGGGGAACCTTTGCGTTCACTCAGATGTCGTTCGGATTATGCAACGCTCCGGGCACATTCCAGAGGTTAATGATGGACATCTTCTGAGATTTCCTACGACATTTTCTGGAGGTCTTCATCGATGATTTTGCGGTATTCAGCTCTCGAACCTCGCATTTGGAGTATTTACGGAAGACTTTCCAGCGATGTCGGGAGATGAATCTCAAGTTACACTCCGGAAAGTGCTTCTTCGGAATGCTATCCGGAATATTGCTAGGACATGTGGTAAGCCAGAAAGATTTAGAGGTGGATACAGATAAAGTCAGAGCCATGCTGGCCCTTACTGCTCCAACCTGTGTATGGGAGATCCGAGGATTCCTCAGATGTGTGGGATATTACAGGTGATTCATTGAAGGATACGCCCGAAAGGCGATCCCCTTGATGGAATTGCTGAAGAAAGACACGGACTTCAGTTGGAATCCGGAAAGACAACAGGCTTTTGAAAGCCTGAAGACGGCTTTGGTCCAAGTTCCTATTTTGTCTCCACCAGATTGGACCAAAGATTTCCATGTCACGTTGGGCGCTTCTGGATGGTGCCTAGGAGCTATTTTGTGGCAGTACGATTAGGACTAACGGGAGTGTCCCATTTACTATTCCAGCAGACAGATGAGTCTGGCCGAGAGGAAATATACCACGACGAAATGGGAAGCTCTGGCTGTAGTATATGCTTGTAAAAAATTCCGTCACTATCTTCTTGGATACCGGATTGTGTTCCACGCCAATCATGACTCGTTAAAGTACCTGTTTAACAAGCCCGACCTCTCTGGACAGATTGCTAGGTGGGTATTATTACTTCAGGAGTTCAACTACAAAGTGATGGTCAAATCCGAAAAGACCAATGCGAATGCGGATTTCTTATCAAGATATCGCGGAAAGGAAGCTTTGGAGGACATTTCTGCCGAGTTTCCGGATGAGTTTCCAGATGATAAGGAGGTACCGTTGTTCCACCTCGACAGAGAACACCAGTCAGACTTTCAGAATATCATTGAATTCCTTACGGAACAGTGATATCCGGAAGGTCTGAATTGGGAAGAAAAGGGTATCTTCCATTAGAAGGTAGCTCCCTATTCCTTGATTAAGGGAATCCTGTTCAAAATGGGAGCAAACGATCGGCTTAGGAGATGTTTGGAGATTAAGGATCGGAACAAAGTTATGAGGGCTTTGCATTCCGGACCTTCCGGAGGCCATTTTGCTGCCATCACGACAGTCAACAGGATCCGCTCAGCCGGATATTGGTGGCTATATTTGATCCACGATGTCAAGGTGTATGTGGAGGGCTGTGACCAATGTCAGCAAACAGGAGCGCCTTCCTTCCGGAATCATTGGCCACTAACTTCTATCATCCCGCTTGCACCATTTGAGAAATGGGGGATAGACTTTATCGGTCCCATTGCTCCGGTGAGTGCTAGGAAGAGAAGGTACATCATCCTAGCCATGGATTATGCTACCAAATGGGTAGAAGCACGTGCCACACGGAACTGTTCCGCTAAGACGGCTGCTTCTTTCCTGTTTACGGAAATCATGATGAGATTTGGTCATCCACTGGAACTTGTCAGTGACAAAGGATTACATTTCCTCAACGATTTGGTCCATGATATAACCTCAAAATACTTCATCAAGCACCGGAAGACGACTCCGTACAACCCCAGGGCAAACAGATTGACGGAACGTACTAATGGTATTATTGAGAAGTCCCTGAACAAGATGGTTTCCGAACACAAGACGGATTGGAACCTGAAGCTTCCCTCAGCTTTTCATGTATACAACACATCCGACAAAAACATGACCGGAAGAAGCCCTTACTTCTTAGTGTTTGGATAGGAAGCTGTTCACGGAATCGAATTGGACATCGAAACACACCGAGTCATGAGCACCCGAAACGCAGTGCGAACGAGTGACTTGAAAATCCAACTTTTAGCGATCGAAGATCTAGAGGAAGCTAGAATCATAGCTTTGGACCACACTAAGGAAGTGCAGGAGAGAAGAAAGGCGGATCATAACAAGAAACTTCCGGTGAACCACGGAATCAAGGTGGACTGACTCGTACTTCTATACGACAGCCGCTACCAAACCTTTCTGGGTAAGCTACACACCAGATGGATGGGGCCCTATAGAGTCAAGAAAATTTTTAAAAATGGGTCCATGCAGCTGGAGGATCTTCAGGGTGTAGGGTTTGATACCAGGGTCAATAAGTCCCGGGTCAAGAAATACAACTTGAATCCGGAATCAGATGATGTAGATAGTGATGATGTTCGCAGGGACTCTCACATTTGAAAAAGGGGTCATGTGGGAGTACGAAATGTCAAACTCTAGAATTCTGGATTAGTTTAGGAGTAGATTAGTGAGGTTTTTTGAAATTTTCGAATATTGACATAGTAACCCGGAATAGTTAGTTAAACCAAGAAACTGGGAAAGTTCTGGCTTAGCAAAAAATACAAAATGGGTAAGGAACGGATCTTAACGGGATCCGTAATCCGGAAGATGATCCGGATTCAGGAAACCTACGACGTAGGTTCCAGTCCAGGAATTAGGGTTCCGTTGGCAAAAGGCGGCGCATTTATTGGCCGTCCCAATGGGTGTCAGTCGTTGGCCGGCTACTAAAGCCGTTCTCCTCCATTTCTTCTCTCTTTCTTCCGCTTGAGGATGCGTGTGTGTTTACAAATTTGGAGCGCGCATTAGCTGAGTGAAAGAGTGGTGAGATAGGATCGATTAGGGAGAGAAGGAGAGGAGGGTGCTGATTGCACCGGGTTAGTAGGGTTCGGTCGGCGTGGATGGAGGAATCTCGCAGATCGGCAGTTACAGCCAAGTGGCTCAATCCGGTTATACCGATGGATCCGAAAGCGCGGGTGCTTTTGGAAGGCGATCTGGACAGCATGGGATGCACGGGGTTGTTGCGCAAGCTGTGGAATCTCAAGGACGAGGCGATGATCCACAAAGTCGTGAGTGGAGCTCCAAATCAGTTCAAGTTGACGGAGCGAGGGAAGTCGGCAAAGTGGATCAAGGAGATGTGGACGGAAGTCTACTCGTTCCGGAAGGCAAGTTCCGGTTATGCCTTGAGGAATGACGGGTACGTCCAAGGGAAGTTCCGGAATCTACCCCATCCAAAGGAAGGATTTGCGATCCACGATTGCATTGACGTGAGGCAGAGACAAATATCGAAATTCCTGGTTCTGATCCTATATCCGGAGAAGCCAACCCGGCTCACTAACACGTTCGGCAACACCATTTTCGGAGCGATGGAGGACAGACCTGTACATTGGGGGAGGATATTAAAGGCCGTAGTGCAGAAACTGGCAGACAGCGTGCAGAGGGCCAAGTCCAGCCCGCTCAGCACCTACCTCTTCCACCTTTACTACCACAACGGGATCGTGAGTGAGCAGGAAACCAAGGACTACAAGGTAGCCGAGGAGATGCTGAAGTACGGTCTAGCTCCGGAACCGGGGAAGTAGGCCAAGGAAACAGTTTCGAACGTAACACCACCAAGGCCAGAGAGGGTCGAAAGTTCGCGGTGGAAGTCGACTGACCCGAACGCAAGAGGGAAACAGCAAGTTCCAAAAACGGAGGAACCGAGCCGGACCTTCTCAGACCTAGGAGAGAATGTCGCAACCGGAATTTTTGGTTTTCCTCTGATTGTCTAAATAACGGAACGGAAACAGGTAATTAGGATCCGTATCCAGTTAGAAGGGCAGAAGGAAACTACGGATAGGCAACGATAATCCAGTAAGGAGAAAACTGTATCTGATCCGGTCAGAATATTAGTATTCAGGAGCGGAATCATATCCGGATTTCACCTCAAAACGGATTAGGGTTGGACCGGATCGAGAGAGGACCGGACCGGAAAAGGTCATAATGACGTGCCAGGGGTCCTGAGAGTATATAAGGGCTGGTCGTCCTCATTTTCACTCCTTTACTCCCCTTGAGCTCTGGAGCTGACCTTGAGCGTTTTTTCGCCTCCGTCCGCGTCAGAGCCGTTGATGTATGTGCGCTTCCGGCTGGGTGTGTCTGAGAGTGTAGGAAGAGTAAAGAATGTGTGGGTTGCAGGTTTTGTGAGTGCTTTCTGGTTGAGATCGGACGAGAGGAAGTGAGGAACGGGACGTGCGGCTAGGAGAGAGTGAGGTAACGATCGGTAAGGGTCTAGCGGTCGTTTGGTGTCCATGCCTCAGCTGCGTAAGACCAGACCGGGCGCTCTCAGTTCCTCCTCTAACGTCAAGCTCCGGAAGATAGTTCCGGTCATTCCTATAGAGGAACAGGCTCGGACTAAGCTGATGGAGGATCTCAACGCCATGGGGTGCCTCGTCCTGATGGATAAACCCTGGGGGTTTCAGGAGGAATGGATGGTGAGGGTGTCGGAACATGAAAATCTAGTTTTACTATATTAAAATATAAATGAAGGAATAATATTCTTCTTAGTAGTAAATTTTTTCGATTTTTAGATAGTTATAAACCGTCTAATGTTTAGAACCGGAAACCGGAAATGGACTAATCAGGAATTAGAGTAAAGGCTAACTGAATGTACCGGAAACAAGGAACCGGAATTATACTTTGCTTAGACCGGGTCAGGAAAGGGAAAACAGGACACCACCATCCAACGGTGACCTACTTAGCCCTAAGGAACAAGGGGCACGTTCTAATCATTAGTTAACGGGAATCCTAAACGGGCAGGATTAACGGGCAAGGCCTTAATTAGGGTAATTACTAAAAGCTGCTGAGATTGGCTCTTTTAGATCCTATTTGTCCAAAGGTTGGTCACTTGTGATTTCTTGCCCTGGCGAAGAATTATACAACGTACGCGATTACTGATTTCCGGTCTGAGAGGTAGTATTGGTGTGTTGAGTTGACAAGACTGTAGGCGAGAGTGCTAGAAGGTTATTGAGAGAGAGAGAAGGTTGTTGGTGCCGGAGCTTAGAGTTAATACCTTCCATCTGAAAGGAGAGAGAGAGAGTGAGCCGTGAGGATCACTAGTCTTACCAATACTCGACAGTAGACCAGTTCTCTCTGATTGACGGGAGATATGGCCGCAAGTCACAACGGAGGAGCGACCATCTCGCTGCGCTACGTGACGCTACGATTACCCAAGGATGACAAGGAGATGGCGGATCTGAAGGAGGACTTGAAACAAATGGGATGCGCCGGCTTCCTGATCAGACCGTGGGATTTCCGGAGTGAAGCAATAGTGGCGGAGTTGAGCTCGGGAGCACCAATTCAGGCCGCGACCACGATCCATGCAAAACCCAAGAAGTGGACGGCGGAGATGTGGAAGAAGGTGTACCGGATCGACCGGGAGGGCGAAGGCAACACATCCCGGAAGGACCAATTCACGGTGGGTAAGTTTCATACCCCTATTAGCAAGAAGGATGGGTTCGCGGTTACGGATTGTGTCAATGAGAGAGAGGCGTTTACTGCAATACATCTTGGCCATTCTTAACCCGGAAAGGCCAAGCCGGGTCTCTCTGACACTCGCCAACACAGTCTTTGGCGCGCTGTCAGGAGACCGGAAGGTAGATTGGGGTTTGGTCATTCAGGACCAAGTGTTGAAAATGGTCAACAATGTCGGGAAGGCTAAGCCTTCCGCCATCTGTCCGTTCTTCTACCACCTGTATAATTCGGAGGAGGTGATGACAAAAGAGGAAGAGGTAGAATATGAGGCAGCCGCAGCACTAGTAGAATTTGAGGTCCCTGACTTAGATCAGGAGACCGGAAATGAGGAAGAGTCCTCTGATGAGGACAATGAGGATGAGTCTGATAATGAGGAGGACAAGAGTGAGGCTGAGGACAAGGGTGAGGAAATGAGAGGAAAGGATCCGGTAGAGAGAGAACAGACCAAGGATACTGATCCGGTCTGGGGGGAAGAGCCTTTGGACAGGATCACCCGAGATCTGAGTGATTTCAGGAGACGATACGCGGTGGTACAAGGTGCAATGCAGGCCATCTGCCAAACGGTGGGCGTTGACCACCCAGCACAAGCCTTGACTCGGGTGATCCGGCTCAACCAGGAGAAGGAGAAGAATGAGAGTAAGGAGGAATTGGTGAAGCTTTCCGGCCAAGTGGCCGCTCTTAAACAAGAGTTGCGCCAGAAAACGGAAGAGGTAGAGTTGGAGAGGACGTTCTTCAAGCAGACGAAGGATACCCTTTCCCGAATCCGGGAATTCATCATCCATCAGGGTAAAGTGGTCAACAAGGCTAACTTATTTGACCAACAAGTGATGACGGAGGGAAGACAGCTGCACCAGAAGCTCCTATTGGCGATGATCACTTACCATAAGAAGATGGAGTCGACGCTGGAGCAGCTGCGAGAAGTGATGCGTGAGGTGAATCCTCACAGTGTGCCTGCGCCGAGACCAGAACCGGATCAAGAGCCGGTTCAGCAGTCGGTAGCAGAAGACACGGGTAAAGGTGAGACTTCTCACGAACAACCTACTTTATCTGTACCTGAGGAGCACCAGGAAATCAAAACGAGTCATGAGCAGCAGACCGAGGTGGAAAGCACCAAGGTACCCGACCCAATTCCGGAGGATGACGATTTGGAGATTACAAAGGTGACGGCACCGGATCCAGCCAAGGCACAGGGACCAAAACCGGAAACCGGACCAGGAGGATCTACTCTAGAGGAGGGAACCAAGACGAAGAATATCAGCAGTCTCTCCCCCTCCAAGTCCTCTCCGAAGATTCCGGGGAAGAAGGTGCAGTTCGGCGAAGCAGAGAAGATGATGGCCTTGATGCAGTCCGTGGTGAAGACGGAGGCTGGAGCCGATCGCGGAACTTCATCAGGATCACCCAGTAAAGGTATGATCAGGAAACCGGTTGGAAGAGAGGCAACACCTCAGAGCAAGGTGGCCAGACCTGCTCCAGTCCCGCAGAAGAAAAAGGTTCTTGAGCCACCGTCGGCTAAGAAGAAATTCACCCGTGCTTAGGAAGAGGAAGAAGACAAAGAAGATTCCAATGATGAGGAAGAGGAATCTGGATCCGATGAGGATTCTGAACCGTATTCAGATCCTGATCAGGCCCTGGCAGAGACCCAAGCAACGAAGGCAAAGGCGGCCAGAGAGAAGGCCAAAGTCCCGTCTAAACAGATGGCGAGACAGCAGACCGGAAAGAAGCCCGTGGCCCGGAAGGTACCAGCGAAGGCGGGGTTTTCTCTAGTTAAGAAGACTAGAAAGTAGGTGAAGACTCTGGCAGTAATTGTAGGGCTGCATGCTTAGATTTTTGACAAGTAGTTGAATAGGAATACTTTTAGTGTAAAAGGAGTTAGGACTCAAGTGGAGTCCGGATTTTTAGGATCTAAGATCCACATTAAGTGGAGGCTTTTTGATTGTAGCTTAGGTTGCCTAAAATTGACAGGAAGTTAGGAATGAAACGTGTCATTCCTCTTGCTGTTTTGGGCCCTAGGCGCTTTTTGAGTTTGAAGGGTAGTTTAGTATTTGAAGGCGGATTTTAGGTTTAATCCGGGTAGCATTTTCATACTTTGTATTCCCAGTTTTTCTGCAAATGCCATTGAAGTTTTTCAATTTACAAACCGTGAGCTGTACCTTTTAGCACTTGTCCGTGTTATTGTGAGAGCAGTGAGATCGTGCAGAGTGGGTAAGGAGGAAGTGATACCCGGATACAGGAAGTATCCAGTCCCTGGAGAGATTGTGTGTTAGATTAGATACCACAGGATTTCCTTGCGAGGATTAGAACTTGCTTTTGTCAAGAAGTATCATAGCTCTCCTGTGTTTTTCTGACGCCCCTTCTCTACCTAGGCCGTGGATTGTCTTATGGTCTGTCGTTGTAATAATTGTTAGGAGAATCCAGACTGTCTTGCGTGACCTGCTAGCCTGCGTAGTCCATCCGGTCTAGTTGTGAGGAAAGTCTCTTTTTCGTCGTTTTTGTCAAGGTTTTTCTTTGAAGTTTATATCGTGGATCTTCTGACACGTTAAAACTCGGAGGGTAGGAGTTAAGCATCCTTCCTGAAGCCCAAGTTGCAGATCCCTCTTGGTCCAGAGGTTAAACTCGAATTTATTACATAGTTAAATACTCTAGACCGGATAGATATATACGTGGGAAAGGAGTTGCCGGTTCCGGATTACTGGAATTGGAACCGGTCTAGACTAGTACTTGGGGTTTGTTTTAGGATATCAACTCATTTCATTCCGACCAATTAGGAGAATTACACTGAGATCTCTGCGGAACGATACACGAGTCACTTTAGGGTCCACTAAGGCCTTAGGGAAGGGTTTTGTGCTTTCTGTGCTACGACAGAGGGAGATCAAGTGCAAGGTGTCGAACGAGTTCGACAACACTCTCCGGGGCCGCCCGACCGAATGGGAAGAAGAACGATGGAGGGAAGTTTACAACTTCCGGATGGGAGGTTTCGGTATGGCCGGGCGAAAGGACGAGTTCATCCATGACAAATTTCATGGAGAGCCGAGTAACAAGGACGGGTACGCGGTCGTAGACTGTAAGAACGACCGGCATCGTAACCTCCTTCAGTTCCTAATTCCGATCGTCTACTCGGAGAAGCCGATGAGGGTGACGATGACCCTCGGCAACACCATTTTTGGTTCCCTGAGTGGGGAACGGAAGGTGAACTGAGCCCGGATCTTTTCGATCTGGTGTCCCAGCTGGTGACGAGGATCGGAAAGAGTAGGGCCACTCCTTTGAGTCTGTACCTTTTCCACCTCTACCAGCGGAACCAACTTCTCACTCCTACTGAGGAGAAGACATGGGGTGTTCAGGAATCGATCCTGAAGTATGGAGAGTCGGGTTCGGATGACGAGGTGGAGGAGCAGACTGGATCCGAACCCGAGACGGAAGAAGAAGAAGAGGAGGAGCCGTCCCGACAAAGGAAGCGTCAGAAGACGACGCCTCCTCATAAGAGAAGACCCCCCTCGAACCCCCGGTCCACACCAGAACAGGGACCAGATGTTGAGATGCCGGATCTCGAGGATCCGACCGACCCGTTCAACCAGTTAACGGTTGTCCTAGCCGGGATACGGGCGGACTAGGAGGTCAAGCGGAGGACTTTGACCACTATCTCGAAACTGGTGGGTGCACCAGTCGATAGCGATTTGCCAGATAAGTTGGGGCAATTCCTGGCCAATCCGGAAGAGAACCGGAAACAGGAGACGAAGATCCGTCGACTTCAGGAGGAAGTCGATACTCTGAGGGCGGACATGGTCACCCTCAGGGAAGACAAGGCAGCAGTCCGGGAGATGGCAGAGGCAACCTGGAAGGTGGCTGAGTCGCTGAAGGGCACTCTTGGAGAGTCCGGATCCACCGCAGTCAAGGCGGCCTTATTTGACCAAGGGGTGCACGAGGAGAAGAAGGTATCCGGTTCCCGGATAGTTCGGATCCTCAGCGACTTCACCGATCGGGTGGAAGCATCCTTAGTGGCAGCACGAGAGGCGGCCGACCGGATGGACATCAGCAGTCAGAAGCTGAACGGGTCCTTATTCTCCCGGGAAATCCACCTCTCGGACAATTCGATGCCAGATTCGTTTCCAGCAGGAGGATCAAATCCGAGTGAGCGCAAGGATCATACACCGGAGTCACGGAAGAGTCACAGGAGACCTGGAACGGGGCAGCCAATTCAGATAGATTCATCGCCCGGGTCAGATCTTCTGGATCGAGCTGCCGGTGAACAGAGCCGGAACTTGGCGGACGTCTTCAATCAACTGCCCGTGGAACCTAGGAGTTCTACGCTGGGCGGGGGAATTGGAGAGTAGGATAGGAAGTTAGTAGGAATGTAAAATATTTGTAAGATAGTTAGGACCGGATTGGATGACTATCCGGTCTGGCTTATTAGGATCAGATCCGGATTTCCAGCACGGATTTTGAGGTTCTTTTTTGCTTTGTAATCAAGTTGTATATAAGTCAGCCCCCGCTTGGGAGCTAGGAGTTTTTTTCACTTCATTTTTGCGTACGTCTTCTCTTGGCTTCTTGTTGTGTGTCTCTCCCGTGTGCGGCAGGGTCATGAGGCGAGGAGTTAGGAAGGTGCGTACTAGTGTGGGTGTGATTTCTCCCTTTGGCGTGTTTGTTTTGGTCTTATGTGCAGGTGAGCGGGTTGCGAAAGCGTTGGGAGTAGATTCCAGTTCTTCAGCAGCTCTAGAGTTTAGAATTATGGGCGAGACAGCCGTTGTTAGGCTAGGCGGATAGGGAGGGATTCCTTAGTCGTGCTAGAACTCCTGGGTGTGAAATCCGGTTGAGTGTCCGATCTCCTGAGAGATCTCGCCGCCTCATTGGGCAAACGGAAGAACTTTAGTAGAGGTTGGAACGAACGGGTTCTCTTGCAGCCGCCTGGCTTCGCACAGACGGAACGGGGCGCTAAGGTCGTTGTAGTATGGAAGGGCCGTACGGGGGGTCTTTGTGTGACCAATGATCCGGAGAGTTTTCTGGATTGCTGTGAAGGATCAAACCTGGTCTGGGTTAGTGTAGAGAATTGAAGAAAGAAGAAGTGGGTCTTCAGCCACTATAATTCACGGAAGGAGCGGCGGGCCTGCCACTCTCAAAAACAAGGGGCGATCCCTTTGATGGTGAAACAGAGGTAAAACTAAACTGGGTAGTAGTATGAGCGGATGAGAGTTGATCAGACCCAATCGGAATGTGGACCGGATCGGAGAAGTAAGAAAGGGTCTGATTGTAGTTCTGGGTGTTGTTGTGTTTCCGGTTGTGTGTTTGAACCGGAAGAGGAAATATAGATACTGACTTAGTTTAGAGACCAAATAAGGCTATCTACTTCACAGAATCTTGCGGGTTCGATCTTTAGAGTCACTTTGTTATACTTTAAAGTGGTTTTTGGTAGTATAACTGGGAAATTGCTTGCCTTGTGCTGCGACAGAGAACGAGTTGTTCGATTCCGGAAAAGAGTGGATCCAGGAGGCCCGGAAACGGTACAAGGAATTGGCGGATTTCATATGCATGATATCGGAAGAATTGAAGGTGGAGCCGGACAAGATTTTGGGGGAACTTCAAAAGCGTCCGGATCCGACCTTGCTCAGTAGGAAGAAGGAGCACATCCGAAAACTAGAAGAAGAGAAGATCCAACTCCAGACCCGTTTGGGTGTTGCGGATGAAGCCCTCAAGTTTGCATTCAAGAAAGAGTCGCATGCTATGCATGTAGTGAGGACACTCACGGATTTGGTGGGACAGCCCGCAGATCAAATCACGTGTGCCCGGCTCTTCACCGATAAGTTAGTTCAAGAGGGCGTCGTGACCGGAAGTATGATTCTCAAGATCCTGGTGGATTATGAGATCAAGATGGAGAACGTGTTGGCGGAGATGAGGAAGCTGTTGGGCTTTCTCAATCCGTCAGTCATGGACTTCACCAAATTTTCGGAAGTGTAGAGTGCGTAGGTGTGAGAAGACTCCGGCCAAACCAATCCCCGCCGAAAGGACTCCCATATCGGAGCAAGGGCTTCAAGCCTTGCTGAAGGACGTTACGGCTCAATGTGCAGGTCAGGCGGGGCCGTGACGAAGGAGGGAGAGGTTAACCGCGGAGGTTGCCAAGAAGGGGCTAGGTTCTCCAGTGGTTCAGGAAACTTTGGTGAAGATAGTCCTGGTCACGTTCCCCCCACGCACGGCAAGGGTACCGGAGGTGAACATAGGATCCACGGTCTTGGTTTCTTTGGTTCAGACGAATTTGACGAGCCGAATGCATGTGGTGGAGAATTCAGCCAAAACACATCTGGAAGACTTCACCCACACGGGCACCCACATGGAGGAAGCATTCGAGGAAGAGGAGAAAGGCGGTGAAGAGGATCCGGTTGGAGCTTCATTGGGGCAACCCATTGAGATGGAGTCGGATAGGGAGTTAGTCTTATCCAATGACGAGGAAATGGAAGTCACGACAACTCCACTGATCCGGCGTCCAATCCAGACCTGAGCAAGTGTCTGGAACACTTCCACGAAGACGACAGGAGTGACGCAAGGCGGCAGCAATTCGAAGAAGTCGCGGAAGAAGTAGTTAGTTAGGATGTTTGGATTTTGAATTAGGATTTGAATTCTAGTTTCGGAACGGGTTTTCTGCACTTGGGACCCTGGTTTTAGATTTATTTTTAGAACGAGCTGGCAGAGGATTTTCCGGGTATTTTGGGAGGGGTTCTTTGATTGGCTGCCTGGATTTCCAGGGCTGCTTTTTGGCTTTTAAGTGTTGACTTTTTGTGGGGTTTTAAGGGCTGGCAAGCTTGTTGTGCTGGGATTCCCTCCTAGCCAATTTTTATTTTGTATTCCATTCCTTTCTTTTAATCTAAGTGCTGAAGTGAGCTTCCGAATTTTCATCTTTGTGTTCAAATGTTGGTTTGAATGCTTGTGACTGTACTAGAGTGTGAGGGAAGATGGGTGAGGAGGAATCCGGATCTTGGGTAGTCGATCCCATTTGAAAGGTACATTTGAGACAATGTTAGATTCTTGACTGAGTGAAAATGCACAGTGCCTTTAAACTACCATAACGGTGATCCGGTTGATTGAGTAGCGGAAGCGAGTCTAGCTGTCAACTCGTGCAGGGGTAAACGCCCGCCCAGAGGAAGTCGCCACTTTCCTGGAAGGTTTGCCAACCTCAGAACGGTCTAGCATTTAACAAACCACCCCCGGTAGGTTCCGGAACCCTGTGATCTGTCGTTGTAGTAAGGAGTGGATTGAGTCCTAAGTGACCTGCTTTCTGGATTGGGTGTCTAGGAATTTGTGAGGATCCGGATCTTCTTTCCTTATTGCAACTCCTTTAAATATTTGGGTGTTTGTTTGTGTTTGTTAAGTTTAGTGAGTGTGAGAACCAAAGTGGTGAAGTCCCTACCCCTTGAAAGATCAAAGCGGATCCTCTGATGGTAAAACAGAGGTGAAAGAAACCATCTTGATTTGGAAATGGAAACCGGATTCCGGGTAGAACCGGATTCGGATTGAATGCCGGATAGTGGAAAGTTCTGGAAACAAGTGAATAAGTGATTGGATTGAGGAGAAAAGAGAATCCGGAAACTTGGAATGTGCAACATCATCTTAGAATTCCCTGGGACAATAACTCGTGTCATTTTAGCACAACATTGTGGCTAAAGATACTTACGCCTAGATTGCACGTACGACACTATCCTCTAATTTCTATCCTAAGTATTTTACATGCCCTTCAAAAGTCTATTTCTGGATGGTTTTGTGGTTTGGCCATCTAGTTTAATTCCACCTAAACCGTCAAATGTTCTCTGAATTGCTTAAATAGACTTAATATTAGCTCATAGTAGTAGTTAGAGTGGTTCCGGGTTTTTCGGTCAAATTGTATCTCATTTGTAGGGATTTCCCCCAAGTATCATATGAACATACTTATATTATCTTTTTAACCCTAATTAACCCTAAATATGAGCAAAAAGCAAAAAAAAGAAAATTTTGAGGTTCAAGTGCTAACTTGGGGGCTCACACACCTCAAGAAATTTAGATTATTTGACCACACAATCTAGGAGATATTTAATTTTGAAGTTTTTATTGGGTTAGTGGAAATACGTGGCAGCGCACTTTGAAGGAGCATATCTTTGTGAGAATATTTTAGAATGATACTTTTTTAGTGCTCAGTGAAAGAAAAGAAAGTTGAAAATATACATGTAAGATTTCATTACATTCCAAGAATTTTAGAATTCATGGTCAAGTTTGCAATGCACGGTGGTCACTGAAATTTGAATGGTATTTGCAAGAGAAAAAAGAATGGGACACTTGTCTTCTCCTTGAACTCCTTGGATCTGACCTTTATGAGGTAGATCTGACCTTTATGAGGTGGGCAAGAAGCATATTGGTTGGCTGACTTTTTAGTCCATGCCCAAATTGAACACAAAAAGTCGAGCTATAAACTACACTACACCACTTAACTTTAAAAATTCCACAAGGCGGAGTTTAACTTGGAATTTGATGAAACCACCGCCTATGGATTTGTATTGTAGTCTATTTTGTAGATATAAATTTTATTTTTCAATAAACTCAAAATCTGAGAACAAAAAGCTCAAAAAATAGGGGCAGTGACCAAAAAATGGTTGCTTGGGTCTTTAGGGGTTGATGTGATGTGTTCAAAAAGTGCACACGTCCTGGGATTGTTGTGTTCTAATCTTGCTAGCCTTTTCCTATTCATAACCGTATTTGCATTTCAACCATTTTTTCTTGCTTAATTTTGTGATTTTGAGACTTCTATATCATCCATGCTTGACAAGAAGGAGTTGTTTTGGTTTTGTGACTTCAAAAGTTCTTATTCACAAAGTGCAAGTGTGTCTGAAACATGTCTTATCATTCTTGAATTATAGTATGTGATGTATTATAAAAAATTTGTGAAGTCTGATCCTAAACCTTTTTTTTTTCAATTGAAAGCAATTTCAAATTGTTCCTTTACTTCACATTTTTTGCAGATGTAAGCAATTTTGGGTTTTTTTCCTTTACCAAATTTTTTTTGGCTCAAGGTAGGGTAAGGTTTATTCTCCTTCCCTGAATTTTTCAACTTGATATAGTTTACAATTTTATTACCTTCCCATTTTGGGGGGCTCAAGGTAGTTTAAGGTATTTTTTTCCTTCCCATTTTTTTTGGCTCAAGGTAGTTTAAGGTTTTTTTCCTTCCCATTTTCTTAGGCTCAAGGTAGTTTACAATTTTTTTCCTTCGCATTTTTTTGGGCTCAAGGTAGTTTAAGGTTATTTTTCCTTCCCATTTTTTTGGACTTACGGTAGTTTACAATTTTTCCCCTTCCCATTTTTTTGGTGGCTTCAGATAGTTTTCGATTTCTAGGCTTCCAAATTTATTCTGTGCCATTTGTTTTTGTCTTTAATCTTGTCTTTAATCTTAATACTTGCCTTTTTCACTTTACTTTTTTTCTTTATAATGAAGTTAGGGTATTAAAAAATGCCCTTCCTTGCAAATTCAAAGTTATGATACGGGGGCCTTAAATACCATGAATTCCAAAATTAGGCAATAATAGGGACCATTTAATTGGCCCGAGATATCTAAATACCCCCCAAAAAGAAACACATGGCCGCATGTGATATCCAAAGGTCCACATAAAGTGACCCCCCCCGTGGTAAAAGTAAGTATTTACCTTCTACTATTACATCAATGATATTTAAACCCCAAAGCTTAGGGAGGTCACTAGTTTAGAGGTTTAGTATACATATGAGATTGGGGGATATTTTGTGGGGCCTATTTACCTAATATTTTATAATTTAGTATTTCCTATCCTTAAAAATAATTCTAAATTGTCATTTATATAGCACCCTATATTATTTGAAATACATTTTTGAGTCCAATTTTGTGTCCCCTATATTAGATTTAAAAAATAAAACTAGTAGGTATCATATAAATTTTTTCCTATTACTATTTTTCATCCTTTTCTTCTTTATTCTTTTGTCCTTTCTCTTTCAAACCAATTTTTTATATGTTTGTACCCTTTCTATTTCAAACCACAATATGTTTGGACAAATGTACTATGGCCAAACAAATGCACTCACAGACTGTAAACAATGCACTCTAGTTCTAGAGAGCTATTGATGCAAAGTTGATTCTACTATCCATTGTCACTTAGTAGTTTGCATTAGAACTATGGTAGATGCATAGGATATCTTTGATACTAGAGTTATTTGTAAAAGCCTTTGAAGTCACCTAAAATTTCATGAATTTTGCTTTAATGTACTCTTATTTATTCACTCTAAATAGTAAAAAGGTATAAAAGAGCTAGCGGTTCATCCATCTCTTCTTTAAGGACATTGAATACCCACTCTACAGAATTATTTTCCCCACATATTATTGCCCCCCTATATTTTTTTTATGTAAAATCTAATACATGGTAATAAACATAACCTTATATTAATTATAATACCCTTCACATAATTCTGCTCACTCTATATTAGATAGAATGTTTTTTAAAGTTTTAGATACAATAAATATATAGTATACTATTTTAGATCTCACATGGTTTCTAATATGCGCACTAAATGTACTTCCCTGCGACCCAAAATGCAAAAGGCACAACATTTTGGTGTTGCCAAAATTTTAAGTGAAAGAACTCCTAAACTTGTTATCAATTTAATTAGTTTTAAAAAAAATAAAATAATGATGTCTTTCTAAAGTGTAGATTTAGCAATAAACATTTGATTTTGATGATGAATGATTATAATTTTTCAATTCAAAACTTAATGCAAGGGTATTCACTGCAAATCTTCATTTTCTATTGTTGAGGACTCTTTAAAATTAGTACAAAGTATAATACATCTTGAGGGAAAATCACAATAC
The DNA here is from genome assembly GCA_963969595.1 of Neckera pumila. Taxonomy (NCBI): domain Eukaryota; kingdom Viridiplantae; phylum Streptophyta; class Bryopsida; order Hypnales; family Neckeraceae; genus Neckera; species Neckera pumila. The sequence continues at coordinate 25,496,816 of OZ018413.1, forward strand.
ATATTTGTTTTCACAAGATGTATAGTGCATATAAAGAAACTAAGGAAATTCTTAGAGAACATACTTTCTTTAGGACCTACATTTTGGATTTGACGTAGGACATGAAGAATTATTGAGAAACTACAAATGAACTGCACACATTAGCAACGGCTTAAGGTTTGATTGCGTATAAGTTTCTAGAAATTACTAAAGGCTAAGGGAAAACATTGATTACATGTGAAAAAAATAGGAGAAGGGCAATCATATAGCGCGCTTTTAAAAAAAAGACACATGACGTTGCATTTGAGTGACATGGCACCCAATGAGGATGAAGTGGCATGCCACATCAGCACACTTTGATATTGTATGAGAATTAACCCCTAATGACCCAAGGAAGGTGTTATTTCAAAATGGGCCAAAATTGCCAACAATTTGAGCAATTCTTTTGCTCAAGTTTTTTGAGATTGGATTGAATTTAACCATAGGAACTTGAAGTTAACATTGAAATTAAGCACTTCAAAAGATTTCAAATTATTTGATCCCATTATCTAGGAGATATATAATTTGAAGTTTTTCTTGGGTCAATGGAAATACAGGGCACTGCACTTTGAAGAAGCAAATCTTTGTGAGAATATTTTGAAATTTTTTTTTTTTTGAATTCAGTGAAATATAAGAGAGTCAAAAATGCATGTGAAAAATTACATAACATTCCAAGAATTTTAAAGTTCATAGTCAAGCTTACAATGCATAATGGTCATTGAAATTTGAGTAGTGTTTGCAAGAAAAAAAATAATGGGACATTTGTCTCTCTTTGAACTCCTTGGATCTTCCCTTTCTAAGGTGGATGTGACCTTTATGAGGTGAGAAAGAAGCACATTGGTTGGGTGACCTTTTAGTCTAGGCCCAAACCAAATACAAAAAACAAGTTGCAAACTACACTACACCACTTAACTTTGAAAAATTGCACAAGGCGGAGTTTAAGTTGGAATTTGACTAAACCACTGTTATTGGATTTATATTGCAGTCAATTTTCTAAAAATAAATTTTATTTTTCAAAAAACTCAAAATCTAAGAACGGGCAGCTTGAAAAACATGGGCACCAACTAGAAAATTGTCGCTTCAATTGGATGAGTTGGGTCATTAGGGTTAACATTGTTTTTGTGAACGTCAACTAAGATGTCAATTGAGACGTCCAGATGCTTTTTGCAATGTCAACTAATACAGCAAATGAGACGTCCATATGTTTTTTGAGACAACATCGTGTTCATCAGGATGTTTATGTCTGAAATTTTGCTTTCATTACAATTTCCACATTTTACAAATCCCAAATGCTTTGTCTTCACTCCTACCACCCACTTGTATATATGGCTTGTCTTCTCGTATCAACATACTTACAGTAAATGACTTACAACAAAGTTGCCAATACGGTGTACTATGTATGGCATCCAATATACGGTGTACAATGTATTGTATATGTATACAATGTATAATGTAAGGTGTATGGTGTATAATGTATGGTGTATGGTGTATAATGTATGGTGTATGGTGTATAATGTATGGTGTACAATGTATGATGTATTGTGTATGGTACATATTGTATGGTGTATAGTATACAAATTTTGGTATATTGTGTATGGTATATAATATATTGTATACGATATATTATATATGGATTATTTTGTATGGTGTATTGTGTATGGTGTATGTCTAAATTGACATATAAATTGATTTTGCAAAATGTTTGGATTTCTAAGTTAACATTTCATAAATTGTCTCAAAAAATATCTTGATACCTAAGTTGATGTCGTTAAAAACAAGATTAATATTCTTGTAGACATCTAAATTGACATCACTAAAAAAAATATTAATATTCTTAGACAACATGACGTCAGGTGCCACGTCCTCTCTAAGTTGGGCGAAAAAAATTCCATGTAACACTGCCTGCCCATATAGCACCTATGTTGCTGCCACATGACGTACTTTTTTCAACTTTTTAGGACATGTTTTTGGAGACATCAATCTAAAAACAAGGCATGTTTTTTCAAATTTTTACGTGTTTTTGTCACGTCAATTTTGACGGATTTTGTTAGACATCAAAAGTGGCATGCATAACATCAGCAAAAATATACTACCACGTTTTTTAGCTTGTCTACACAAACAAGGATTTCTTATAGTGCTCCAAAATACTTATGAGTGTAAAAATTGAAGAACATCGGGGGATTTCACCATGTCTTTAATTCTGGACTATTGAAAGTCCAGAAGTAGTTAAATATGGCATACAAATTTACTGTTGTCCTTTAAAATATTATGTACACCAAAATTTAAAATGAGGACGAAAAAATGAACTAAACGTGAACTAGATTCTTCTCTTCAAAATTTGTTTTAATATATTATACTTTGACCTCATCAAAAACATCTAATTTTCTTTTATGAATCATGAACAACAACCTTATATTATTTATAGTCACCTGACTTCACAAGTACTATGGAAGTATTGAAATTTGATTGATACAAGCAAGCTTCTTTTCCTTCTAGAATAAGTATGACTGTACCAATTTGCAGGTGAAGGTTAATTATCATCATGATTTTGAAAAATTGAAAATAATTGGATGTCAATTTCATAAATATTTAAATCCTATTGAATGCTTTGAATTTAGTAATAGGGGAGGCACCCCATTTCCGATCAATTAAGGAATTAGGCATGTTTGTAGAACGGGTTTTTTGAACGGGGAAAATTTAATGTGTGAAGAAATAGAGTTCACAAGATTTCTATAATTTTCCATTTCTTTGTTTTCCAAAACATATTTACTATGAATTTTTTAGTTGAAGATTCTGTTAAACCCATTCTGGTCATATATAGACTTTCATATTTCCAACCAATGGCTGCTTCCATTTTGCACCAAAGGTTGGTTGCAATATCAAGAGTCTTGGAGGCAATCCTAATGTGCTACAACTGCCTCGGGAACCATGCCATTATTGATAACTACTCATCTCTTTCACAAAACAGAATAGCCTCCAGTATAGGCACAATAGGGCATTGATCAAAAATAGGTTGCCTCCTCTAAATCAAATCAATTTATTCTTTTTCTGTTGTGAAATGAAAAATGGTAATAATTTGTGATAGTAAATTAGAAGACTTTGAATATTCTGGAGTTCTACTTAACCCCAGAAGGACCATTGTCCCTTTGGGGGACAAATGGGATTTTGGGTAGGTACCTACGGGCTGAATTTTTGTTGTATTTTTTTGAAAAAAAATTGGAAAAAAGAAAAACTGCTAAGCTTTGTGGTAATATACTTTTTTTTTCAATCAGTGCCTGAGAAAAAAGTTATGCCCAAATAACCTCCAAACAAAAGATGGAGGGTAACTTTTTTTTCTTTTTTTCTTTTTTTTTCTTGTAGATTATATTTTTGTCTATCTAGAAAGCTTTGATTCATATCATTTAGATTTTTTATGAGAAAATTATGGACAATCTTGTTTTTGGGCACTTAAAGCATCTTCTTGAAAAAAATAATTTGTAAGATTCATTTTTGAATGCAATTTTAACAATTTAAAAAAAAAAAAAGTTCCACAAGGTTTTTTTTTTTTCCTAGAACAATCTCACCAATGGAATTAGTGCTTTCTAGTTCTTAATAAAAGATATTAATATTTTAGATTTTCCTTGTATCTCGTTCTTATTTCTATTTAACAATTTTTTTAGTAATGAAAATTAAGTTTTATTGGATTTTTTTTCCCTAGATTCTTAATTCATTTTTCTACTAGAAAGATTAAAAGCTCAAAACTCTGTAGTGCAAAAATTTTAAGTTAAAAATGTTCAAAGTCATAAAATATAGTCCCACAATGTGTAGAAATACTTGTTTTTTTCACTTTTAAACGCAGATATCTTGCAATCTATGCGGTCAAAAATTCTGAAATTTTTTCCACACCTTTTCATACTAGTTAGGTGTAAGATCCTATCGTTAGATTTGTAAGAAAAACATTTTTCAGTGAATAATTGTAAATCTGTAGTTCACCCAATTGGGACAAAGCACACTGGAAGTTGATGCCCCATAATCAATTTGGGTTGTTTCATCAATACAATCATGTTGATTGTAATTATGTTGGCAACAACGTAGAGGCTAGTATTCATTTTTAGAGGCATTACACATGAATTATAACAGTTTGACATTTTGAGGCATTACACATGAATTATAACAGTTTGAAGTGAACTTTTGGTTTAGGAAAATGAAAATTAATTATACGGATTTTATAGATTTTTTTTGCGAGAAAACAATTTGCTAATTGCCATGTCTTTTGGCTTTCAGTATATTTAGAGAATTTGCATTAAAGCTTTAGGAATTCACAAAATGGAATTCTTAAATACATACATTTACAAACTCTCAAGTAAAAGTACTCACTAAACATAGATTCAATGCTATTATGGAATCTTGAGAATGGAATGAAATAAAAACGTAATTATACACATTTGCAAATATAATTTCTTCATGCAACATTCTTTTCCTGAACTAATACAGTAAGACGTTAATATATGATAACACAAAGTGCTTCGTTAAATTGAATAAAAAACTATCTTTAAAATAATAGAAAAGATAAATTCAATTTAATTTACACTCCCTCCCAATCTTTTGATCTTTTAGATAGCCTACAAAGAGCATGATCTTAATTCAATGACACATTTTTAGAACGTAGTCCCAATTTAGGGTCCCTCTGCATTTTTTCTTATCAGTATTTAAGGTACTAGTCTAAAAAGTGCATGATCCTAACATATTGCCACGTTTAAGAAATTAGTAAAGATCAACCTATTTTACCTATATTTTTTATTTGAAAGTAAACAAAACTTTAACCACTGAAGGACTAGCATGCGTTAGGGGGCAATATAGATATTTTCTGCAGGTATATGTGACTAGAGATTAGCATGTATTAGGCCCAAACTTTAATAGAAGTTGTAGACGACAAATATCTTTCATGCAAACTAAATTTTATGACATTTGGAAATATAAAACAAAAGTTATGGCCTAAATAATATGTTCTTTTTTTCTATGGTCAAGCAGTTCGGCATGATAAAAAAAAATAGCATTCTTCATAAAGAAAATTTTGAAGTGCACCTATAATCATATGGAAAGATTTTACTTATTTCTGAAGTGCAATTGCCCAATTTTTTGCTGGGCCAATCTTTGATAAACCCCCAATTTCCAATCTTTAGGTTGTTGCGTTTCCATGAATTTGTGGTTTAGTTCCCAGAGCGGTTCTGGCACTTTATGATTGGCTACAAGGTAGACAACATTGCAACCAATCCTTGGTTGAATTTGCAATCAACTCATGGTGAGAAATAGAAAGTTCTATATTACCATTATAGATCGTAGCCAATCTTCTAGTACTAAAAAAGCACCCGCTTTTTCTTATACTTCTCTTTGGCTTCTGCTCAATCCTGTCGACATCTCACACGCACTGGGCAAGCCCTTCCCCGCAAGCAATCAGGTTACTCTTCCGTTTTAAGGATTTAGGTCCTGAGCTGGCTCAATTTGACTGTGTTCCTATCTGTTTTGCAGTCGCAGGATTGTAAGGACCCCGTGTACCAATGGACGGTGTACACGGTGTCAAGGCACAGGGGAGGTGAGTTTTTACCGGAAACGTGGCAAAGAAGTCATCAGCACGTGCGTTGCTTGTACAGGCACAGATACGTAATCCTACACTATTCTGTCTCTCTCGCTCTCTCTTTCTGCTTCCAAGTTCGCGACTCAATCGCAATGCAGTTCATTATCGATGAGACGTGATCCATAAACCGAAAGAGTTCGTGTTTGCCAAAGCCCTAAACCCCTTTCACTGCAATTCGTGAAACCTCATTGAGAGGCAATCATTTAGACTCTTTCTCGTAGTGCTTCCTTTGAAAGAGCGCAAACTGAGCTTTTACACTTAGAATGTGTACGGGAAGCGAGCAATGCCTGAAGAAGTCGAGCGATGGTTTTGCACGTTACGTTCAGAAGATTACTTACAGGGCAGACAAAGTTGATGGTTCTGATTTGTCCTAATAAGTACTTGACGGTCTCTTGAGATAGGACTCATTCTTGTGAACACGACTCATTATTTTTTCGAAGCTTCCCTGTGATAAAGTGTACGGGTGAGTGTTGACACAATTTTATCAGCTTGCAGTGTGTCTTGGGTTTTCATGTAAGGATTCAAACATGAAAACAATTGACGTCTGGAGGAACTAGAAGTGGCTCCTGTTAGAGTCCCTGCGCTGTGATTTTTCCTGATTGGAGTGATTATTAACAGGGATTACACCTTGCTTATTAGGAGCGGAAGCTCAAAGAGAAAAAACGACGTTCGAGATGTTCTTCAAGATTCTTTAAAAGATTTTATTTGCTACTAGATGTAGCAGGTTTCACCTTTGTATTGCTCATGCAAGAACGGAATCGCACATGCTGTTCTTTAGCATAAATGCCTGCTCTCAGTACCTCTGAAGCATCCACTGGTGTATCTTTTGGGAAACTTAGACAGATGGCTGTTAGTGCGTTGCACATTTAGTTCAGGCATATTCTGTCCAGGAAGAGGTGGCACTTGATTGAACGTTCACTTGATGATTGTTGCTATGATAGTTGACCAAATTACAAGGCTCCATCATATGAAATCCTATTCTGCACTGCAGAAAGGTGCTTTTAGCCGAAGAAGCTCGGTTAAGTTTTCCATCATAGAAGGTCTATGAGTTTCCATGGCAGGGACGTGCTTAAGCAGCTCTAGAGCAACTCCCATCCACAGTTCAGCATTGTCATATTTCTGCAATTTCAGGTATAGTGCACCTCGGTTCCAGGCAGTGGAAACCAGCCACTGAGCTTCGTGTTGTGGATACACCTGTTCACCCAGCCCCGAGAAGATTTGTTGTGCTTGCTTGTAGAGGTCGAGTACCTGGCATAAGTTCATTCACGTCGTCAGACCAGCAACCAGGCAATAGCTGATATAACTGGAGCAACGTGCGTGGTAAACGGAAAGGACGTCTCGCTCCCATTCAGGGCTACATGCTCAGGCACCTATTGGGACTGGCAGCTTGACCATAAGGAGGACAGAGATGAAGGACTCGCCTCTGGGCCATCTTTGCAGCGGCTGCTTGCCAGATTGATCATCTTTCTGATGACTGCGGCAACTATTTTGTAGTCGGGGTTCGGAGCACTAAGGTTTAGGGTTAGGCATATGCGGAATGAGGCAGTTGCAACCTCCATTCCAGGTTCTCTACTTTCCGAAGCCTCCAGGCCCATTTTGAAAAAGTGTTCAGCTGTAAGCCCTGGAATGCCGCTGCATCGTTTCACAATTTTGAGCTGTTCTACATAATCTTTCGCTTTGCCTTTGAGTTCGAATAGCAGCATATTCAGGTGGATAACATAGCTTTCGTCGACCATGATGCCAGGGTCTGGCATGGCCTCAAGAGCCCCGTGCACCTATAGGAAGCGGAAATGCGTGACTGCATTGAACATATCCAACTGAAATCAAGAAGTGGTAGCCAAGATTCATGATAGATCATACCAGCTGACTTTTGTCCAGGTAGGTCGTTGCGATGTGAAGCACCTCGTTATCGTTCATATCCTCTGTTGCAAGTAAAGCCGATACCGAAAGCAGCAGGGCAGTTTGCACGAACTGGAGACTGCCTGGGGACGGGGGAAGCTCAGAGTAGAAGTTTGAAGAAATCGCATAGAACTCAAAACATGACTTCCAGTCTTCTTCTCTGCCACATTCTATGGCCTGGTTCCAAGCTGCACCCGAAAACCATTTCGCTTCTCTTTCTCCATTGCTTCCAACACCAAAGAATTTTTCACTCCCTGCATCTTGCAGCCGCTTCTGAGCGCACTTGAAGTACTTTAGTATGTCACTGCGCTTGTTTTTTCCTTGGACAAGCAGCAAAATGAGATTTCTGAGAACGACAACTTCTCCTGTAGCCGGAATTTGTTCGGAGGAATATAAGGTTAGCATGCCGCAAAGTGCAGCAACAGCAACTGTGATCATTTTGCAAGCAATGGCTTCGTGGCATGCAAGATTCAAGAACTCAGGCTCAAAGTCGGGGCATTTCACCATCCTCTCGACTTGTTTGGAAGCCTCTTTTTCATCTCTTGTTTGCAGTACGATCTTGAACTGCCTCAACAAACGTCAAGATCAGCAAGGAAGAACGATTCACGATCAATATCCAATATGATCTTGTTGATTTTGTGGTTTCTCTACATGATGTAAAGGACATGGATTCAGTACCTTGAGAAATATGCTTGCAATGCTTGGATCGATCTGTCAATTACGCAGAACATCATTAATATGATTAGGCTCATGAAAGAGAAATAGTCAAGATTTTCAATTAGGATCACTATGCTACAACATGTATTCGGAGCATGTGGCTTGCTTATAATTCCAGGTAGGCTTCTTCAGCTCGATGAAGCCTGCAGTCTAGACCCTAATGAAATGTCGAGGACTTTTTGAATTGGAGAACTTCTGGAATCACCACAAATAAATTAGCCGATCAGCTTCCATTTGATTCTATACCTTCTCCGCTCTATCAATGACCTCCGCAGCTCGTTCGAGTTGAGACAAAGCCATATGGCAAAGACAAAGAACACGGAGGGACTTGGCCTCGAGCATGCAACCTTTGCCGTCTCGCACTATATACAGCATTGAAGCTTCCAAGAGTCGAAGACTGGTCTTGTACAACTTTGCTTGAAAATGTTCGGAGCCACTGCAAGGACGTGCACCAAAATGAAACTTCCAATTGTCTAGCTGGAGTCGTACTTATCAGAACCTCTTGGCACAGGTGACAGATCATAAATGTAAACCTCTGCTACAGTGGGAGCATTTTGAAGCAAAAGTAGGTTAATTGTATGCGTGATGCTGAGCAAATTTTCATTTCAATATGTTGTTTCTATCTGCTGAAAGAGTATCTTCAGCAGCTGCAAAGGAAAACGAGCTACCTAATACAGGACCATGGAATTTTAAAGGAGTTACCTGGTCCAGAGAAGGGTGTGGACAAATTGATGCTGATTTTGTGCAGTTTGCTTTCGCCTGTCCTCCAAAACCAGGACGTCGTTTTCTGCCATTAGAGCTGTAAGAATCTTCTCGTCACAAGCGATTTTCAAAGCCAGTTCAACTCGTTTTGTGCAACTTGGATCATCAGACGGCTCCTGCCGCAGCAACTTCTCCAGAACTTTGGCAGGGAGCTGCTCCGTGTCTGGACCGACATGCTCCAGGAGAATGAAAAATGCCTTGTCAACAGCATCAATCTTTCCACACTCTTGAATGACTATCTCGACTGCAGAGACATAAACATCAATCTGCTCCCCAGCGTGACCGACAAGTGTGAGAAGCTCACACTCAACCTCATCATGCCGTCCCAATTTTGCTAAAGCTCTTAGTGCAAAATAAGACGTGCTAGAGTGATCTGTTGTTAGTCTCAACGCATCAACGCATCGCAGAGCACTCTCGTAATTTTCATTTTGTAAGTGACCAGCTGCCAAATTACGCAGAATTCGGTGTTTCAGCCTCTCCAGGTTCGTCTTATCACCCACATTGACCTGAGAAATGCTAAGAGCCTCGGCACAGATGTCCAAACCGATCTCCATATACCGAACAGATTCAGCGTGGGAACCAGTGTCATCCTTTATCAGAAGAGACTTCCCGAAGTACAAATATTGCTCTGCCAATTCTGCATGGCGGTCTGCAGCGATAGTAGAAAGTAGGCCTCGTGCTCTTCCCAACAGACTACATGCAAGGGTTTGGCCACCGAGCTCCCAAGCCGTTCTGGCTCGGGCTAAGAACAAGTCCAAGAAAAAGTCAATCTCTCTGGTAGTTGAAGACTGGGAAGTCCAGCCCTCTTGCTTGAAGCAAAGCTCGAATGCGTTTTCAAAACATGCCGATGCTTTGAGAAATTTCCTGAGTTTGTGCCACGCGCAACCAGTTTTGAAAAAGAACGTGGCTATCCTCACAAACCTGGAGCGAGCGTTTCCAATAGCGCCAGCTATGGTCAACAGGTCGCTTGCAATCTGACGGAGCTCTGCGTGGTCCTCGGTGAGTTCTTGATCCCCCTCCAGGTTGTTCACTATATCCACGCTGGTGTTCCATAAACGGTAACTCAGCCGCCAAGCATTAATCCGCTGCTCTTCAGCAAATTCAGCTTCTGCAAAACTCTCCAGACAGCGACGAAGTTGCGCACCGTAGTCAGCGCTGAGCGACTGAGCAGGTACCCCTTCAATTTCATTCACGAGCTCCTCAATTCGTTTAAGTGCTTCGTTCGTTGGAGTTTCCATATCGTCACTCGGCAACTCGTGGATTTTCATCGCGGGCGAACTAGCTATCAGGTCGGTGGACCCACGATCCCCTCAACTCACCAAACTCAGTGTGAAATTAAAGCGTGCCAACCGCGAATGATTGAAATCAATGAGCTATCGAAAGCACAAATATTCTACACTTCGTCAATCTGCCAATTGAGTCGACACTGAATGAAGCATCTAGAAATAAGCCACTGAGAAGCTCGCCGAAAACAACTCATGAACCACGGATGCGAGACAGATCTGAAACTCCCGCCCTCTTTTGATGTCCAAATCTTTCAAATTTTCAAAAGCGCTTCATAACATGGCGGGTCAGTCAGTGCAGCCCTAGCAGGACTGGCTGTAACGGGGTGAGTAGTGTAGGGTATCGGTATCCTCACCCTTCTGGCGCCAGCTACAAAAGAAGTTCTCACAGCCAGCCAATGATCCAATTCTACCAAAGTGTTTTCTCACTCATACTCAATACTTGTTATCAATGTAACCAATGGAAGTTGAAGAGTTCCTTGAAGGAACCAATGAGAGTTGAAGCAGTTCACATCGAGGATGTCCAATCAAGGATAGTCTAGTAGGTGTCAATAGTAGGTTTTGTATTGTTAACAGTAGGTGTTTCTATGACCTTCACTTTCAAAATTTGTACTTTATTCATACAATCTTTGAAATTTCTCAAACCAATTGCAATCACTTTGACTATGGCATTCATTAACATTGTGATATGATGTCTTTTCCAAATTGTATATAGGGACGTTGAATTTCAAACAAGTGTCTGTTTTAGGTGAGGATACCTTATATACAAACAACATTTGCCTTCCTAATCATACCATGAGCAAAAAATTCCCTTGGAAAAAATTGCAAGAACAATTTCTATACCATAGATGATTGAATTTGGAAAATTTAGATTTATATACAAAATTAGAGACCCTTGATGAGAAGTGAGAGCTTATGAAACATACAATTAACTAGTATAAAATAGAAGGAAGGTTGTTACATCTACCTCACGTGCGGCAAAAAGACAATCCCCACATTGTTTTAGTATTCCTTGAATGCATGATTGACTACTCATTGATAGGTAAAACACATCTTCTTGAGTGCAAAAGTCATGAAAATCCAAACTTAGTCACTCCATTTGACAATAAAAACAATTTTGTTTTAGTTGCACTTCATGAAACAAATTTGAAAAAAAGAGCAATCTTAGTTTATTATGCCAAATAATTAAATCAAATCAAACTCCCTCCAAAAGGTTGAAATATTTTGTAATGCATGCTTGAAAATTTTCATATCATTTGGAATTGTACAATATATCCAAATTTCAATTTGAAACAAACCAATATCTAAGAACAACAAACCCATCCATAAAGGAATAAATGACCTATTTAAATACAAGATCTAGGACTTCACTAGTTAAAAAGAGAGGGATAGGATCTTTCTTAGTTGCAACATTCAACTTATTGTTGGAATCAATTCAAATTTCCATTCTTTTGAGGAACAACAATTGTAAAAGAAAGCTAGGAAGCTTCAATTGTTTCTTTGATTCTACAAACCACCCAGCCCAGGAACTTCTGTAAATCTTTTTTTATTACAAAGGTGAAGTTAGGATTCATTTGTTACCAGTTTGATTGAGCTAGTAGAACATCGAGAATATATTCAAATTTTTGAGTGCAAATATGTTTGGTAAACCTTTGAGAACAGTCATGTGACACCTCAATAACATCTCAAGCATAAGCCAAGTTTTTGGTCAAGAAGGATTTCTCAAGGGAGGCACTTACTATGAATTAATTGACCCACATATGTTCAAAGCATATTTAGAAAGGGCATATGAAATAACAAAAATATTATAATAGTATTCTTTAAATTTGGATAATTATAAAATATTCTATAGGTATTTGGTGAATATTCTTGCCATATTTACTATATATTTTTTTAAAAGGTATTTTGGAACTACTCAAAATTTTAAGGAGTTGAATTTTTTTACAAATCATTGAATAAAATAATCATTATCTTTGCATGGATGTGGTTTTAAAGATTTTAGCATAGGTTTGCCTTAAGGAGGATTTATAAGAAGAGACTTTTTTAGCAAAGATTATTGACTTTGAGGTATTTAGGGTCATAGTTGGTATCCATATTGAGACAAAGAATTTTACACTTCTCATTATATATGTGGCTAAGAGTCACATCTATGAACTTAATTTTGTCATAAATTAGTGTCATCAACAACAAAGATATTCGATAAATCTTTAAACATAAGTTGGACAAAGAATTTAGCCTTGTCATCAACTTGGATGTGTGATTAAAGTGGCATGGCATTTTGTCCTATGGTATGTGTTGGATACAAAGACACCAAAAACACTCGTCTTCCATTGGTAATACCATCCACAAAATTCTAATACAAGCTACTACATTATAATTAATAGCTTCATATTCTATTTAAATTTTGAAATAGTTCATATGCACTGATCTCTTGCCTTCAGTTTGGACTTGGTAATTAGCCCAATCATTGATGGCTTTAGTATAAAAGAACCACAAACCACCTAATATTATACAATAGTTGGATATGATTGTGGCATAGACAATTTCTATTAGGATAATCATTTCCAAAATATCTTGTATATAGAATTTTTTGTCTTTTAAGAATCCATTAGACTTGGTAACAATACCATTGGTCACCTTTAGATTGAATAGTATTGAAGAAAGTTTTGTTTGTTCTAACTGCTTCCATTCTTCCTTGGTAATGACATTGACTTCATCTAGTGAGTTTACATTGTTCACCTGATGTTTTCTCCTATGTTGTTCGAAATTATCAATATACATTTATCAATAGCAGTAGTCAGGGTTGTCACACTGGACAAGTCGCCCGCCCGCCCACCTGTCCGGTTTGCCCGTCCAATTGATGCTTCGCCCGCTCGATGTAGTCAACATGTTGTTGACTTTATGTGATGTTAAAAAAATGTCGACATGGAATTACCTAGCTGCCAACTCAAACTCTAGGTGCAGACTTAAGTCAGGGCACGGATTTAAACAGGACGGGGTGCGGACTTAAGTCGGGCAGAGCGCGGACTCATGTCAGGGCACGGACAGAAGACGGTAGGGGTGCGGACTTATGTGAGGGCGCGGACTGCAGTCGGATAGGGCGCAAACAGAAATTGGGTCTAGGTGTGGACTCATGTCAAGGCGCTGTCGTAGCACAGGGCAAGCAAATTCCCAGTTATACTACCAAAAACCACTTTAAAGTATAACAAAACGACTCTAAAGATCGAACCCGCAAGATTTTGTGAAGTATCTAGCCTTATTTGATCTCTAAGATTAGTCAATACCTATGTTTTCTCTTCCGGTCCTAACACCACAACCAGAAACACAACAACACCGAAAACTACAATCAGACCCTCTTCTCTTTTCCCGATCCAGTCAACTTTCCGATCTGGTCTGATTAACTCACATCCGCTCTTACTCCCATCCGGTTTAGTTTTACCTCTGTTTCACCGTCAGAGGGTTTGCCCCTTGTTTTGAGAGTGGTAGGCCCGCTACTCCTTCCGTGTCTTTAGTGGCTGAAGACCCACTTCTCTATTTACCAATTTCCTACACTAATCCGGATCCGGTTTGATCCTTCACAGCAATCCAGAGAACTCTCCGGATCAGCAGTCATACAAAGACCCCCCGTACAATCCTTTCATACTACAACGACCTTAGCGCCAAGTTCCGTCTGTACGAAGTTAGGCGGTTGCAAGTGAACCCGTCTGTTCCAACATCAACTGAAGTTCTTCCGTTTGCCAATTAGGGTGGCGAGATCTCTAAGGAGATCGGACACTCAACCAGATTTTCCACCCAGGAGTTCTAGCGCGACTAAGGAATCCTTCCCTATCCGCCTAACCTAACAACGGCTGTCTTGCCCGGAATCCTAAACCTTACAAATGCTGAGGAACTGAAATCCACTCCCAAGGCTTTCACAACCCGCTCACTTGCACATAAGATCAAAACAAGAACACCAAAGGGAGAAATCACACCCGTACCAGCATGCGCCTTTCTAACTCCTCACCACACAACCCTGCCACACACGGGAGAGACACGCAACAAGAGGCCAAGGGAAGACATACACAAAATTTGGGCGAAAAGACTCGCAGCTCCCAAGCAGGGGCTGACTTATATACAACTTGATTACAAGGCAAAAAGGCCCCCGAAAATCTGAGCTGGACATTCGAGTCCGATCCTAACCTGCCAGACCGGATCAACATCCGATTCGGTCCTAACTATCTTACAAAAATTACATTCCTACCTACCTACCTACACTCCAACTCCCCCACCCAACGTAGGACTCTTGGGTTTCGCGGACAGTTGGTTAAAAACTTTAGTCAGGTTCTTGCTCCGCTCCCTGGCAGCAGGATCCGGAAGATCTGATCTTGGCGATGAATCCAGATGAATTGGTTGTCCAGGCCCAGGCCTTCGGTGACTCTTTCTTGACTTGGGTGTCTGATCTTTGGGCTCCCTCGAATTTGATCCTCCGGCTGGGAACGAATCTAGTAGCGAGAGGTCTGAAAGTTGGATCTCCCGGGAGTACATGGACCCATTGAACTTCCAGCTGCTGATGTCCATCTGGTTGGCTGCCTCCCTTGCTGCCATCAATGACGCTTCCATCCGATTGGTGAAGTCGGTCAAGATCCAAACTATCCAGGAACCGGATACCTTCTTCTCCTCATGCACCCCTTTGTCAAATAATTCCACCTTGACCGCGGTTGATCCGGACTCTCCAAGAGTGGCCTTCACAGACTTGGCCACCTTCTGGGTTGCTTCCGCCATTTCCCGGACTGCAACTTTGTCCTCTCTGAGGGCTACCATCTCGGCCTTCAGAGTGTCGACTTCCTCCTGAAGCCGACAAATCTCTGCCTCCTACTTCCGGTGCTCATCTGGATTAGACAAATACTGTGCTACCTTACCCGGTAGCTTACTATCTCCCGGTGCATCCACCAGCTCTTCGACATTAGCAAGGATTCTCCTCTTGACCTCCCAATCTGCTCGTATCCCGCACAGAATCATAGTCAGTTGATTGAACGGATCTGTCGGGTCCTTGGTATCCGGCATCTCTATTTCCGGTCCCTATTCTAGAGTTGACCGGTTGGTAGGAGGGGTTCCTCTCTTGCGAGGAGGCGTCGTCTTCATCCGCTTTCTTGTCCGGAGGTGCTCTTCCTTGTCTTCTTTTTCTGTCTCGGGTTCGGATCCGGTTGAATCTTCTGGCTCGTCATCCGAACTCGACTCTCCGTACTTCAGGATAGATTCCTGAAGGTTCCATGTTTTCTCCTCTGTATCCGTAAGGAGTTGGTTGCGATGGTAGAGGTGGAAGAGATAGGGACTCAAAGGAGTGGCCCTACTCTTTCCAACCCTCGTCACAAGTTGGGACACCAGATCAGAAAAGATCCGAGCCCAGTTCACCTTCCCTTCCCCACTCAAGGAACCAAAAATCGTGTTGCCGATGGTCATTGTCACCCTCGTTGGCTTCTCTGGGTGGACGATCAGAACCAGGAATTGGAGAAGATGGCGGTGCCGGTCGCTCTTGCAATCCGCGACTGCGTATCCATCTTTGTTGCTCGGCTCTCCATAAAACTTGTCATGGATGAACTCGGCTCTCTGTCCAGCCATGTTGGAACCTCCCATCCGGAAGTTGTAAACTTCCCTCCACCTCTCTTCTTCCCATTTGGTCGGGCGGCCCCGGAGTGTGTTGTCGAATTCATTTGACACCTTGCACTTCAGCTCTCTCACCATCTGCTCCTATTGCAGCACAGGGCAAGCAATTTCCCAGTTATACTACCAAAAACCACTTTAAAGTATAACAAAGTGACTCTAAAGATCGAACCCGCAAGATTCTGTGAAGTAGATAGCCTTATTTGGTCTCTAAACTAAGTCAATATCTATATTTCCTCTTCCGGTTCAAACACACAACCGGAAACACAACAACACCCAGAACTACAATCAGACCCTTTCTTACTTCTCTGATCCGGTCCACATTCCGATTGGGTCTGATCAACTCTCATCCGCTCAAACTACTACCCAGTTTAGTTTTACCTCTGTTTCACCATCAAAGGGATCGCCCCTTGTTTTTGAGAGTGGCAGGCCCGCCGCTCCTTCCGTGAATTATAGTGGCTGAAGACCCACTTCTTCTTTCTTCAATTCTCTACACTAACCCGGACCCGGTTTGATCCTTCACAGCAACCCAGAAAACTCTCCGAATCACTTGTCACACAAAGACCCCCTGTACGGCCCTTCCATACTACAACGACTTTAGCGCCCCGTTCCGTCTGTGCGAAGCCAGGCGGCTGCAAGAGAACCCGTTCGTTCCAACCTCTACTAAAGTTCTTCCGTTTGCTCAATGAGGCGGCGAGATCTCTCAGGAGATCGGACACTCAACCGGATTTCACACCCAGGAGTTCTAGCACGACTAAGGAATCCCTCCCTATCCGCCTAGCCTAACAACGGCTGTCTTGCCCATAATTCTAAACTCTAGAGCTGCTGAGGAACTGGAATCTACTCCCAACGCTTTCGCAACCCGCTCACCTACACATAAGACCAAAACAAACATGCCAAAGGGAGAAATCACACCCACACTAGCACGCGCCTTCCTAACTCCTCGCCTCACGACCCTGCCGCACACGGGAGAGACACACAACAAGAAGCCAAGAGAAGACGTACGCAAAAATGAAGTGAAAAAAACTCCTAGCTCCCAAGCGGGGGCTGACTTATATACAACTTGATTACAAAGCAAAAAGGGACCTCGAAATTCGCGCTGGAAATCCGGATCCGATCCTAATAAGCCAGACCGGATAGTCATCCAATCCGGTCCTAACTATCTTACAAATATTTTACATTCCTACTAACTTCCTATCCTACTCTCCAATTCCCCCGCCCAACGTAGAACTCCTAGGTTCCACGGACAGTTGATTGAAGACGTCCGCCAAGTTCCGGCTCTGTTCACCGGCAGCTCGATCCGGAAGATTTGACCCGGGCGACGAATCTATCTGAATTGGCTGCCCCGTTCCAGGTCTCCTGTGACTCTTCCGTGACTCCGGTGTATGATCCTTGCGCTCACTCGGATTTGATCCTCCTGCTGGAAACGAATCCGACATCGAAATGTCCGAGAGGTGGATTTCCCGGGAGAATAAGGACCCGTTCAGCTTCTGACTGCTGATGTCCATCCGGTCGGCCGCCTCTCGTGCTGCCACTAAAGATGCTTCCACCCGATCGGTGAAGTCGCTGAGGATCCGAACTATCCGGGAACCGGATACCTTCTTCTCCTCGTGCACCCCTTGGTCAAATAAGGCCGCCTTGACTGTGGTGGATCCGGACTCTCCAAGAGTGCCCTTCAGCGACTCAGCCACCTTCCAGGTTGCCTCTGCCATCTCCCGGACTGCTGCCTTGTCTTCCCTGAGGGTGACCATGTCCGCCCTCAGAGTATCGACTTCCTCCTGAAGTCGACGGATCTTCGTCTCCTGTTTCCGGTTCTCTTCCGGATTGGCCAGGAATTGCCCCAACTTATCTGGCAAATCGCTATCGACTGGTGCACCCACCAGTTTCGAGATAGTGGTCAAAGTCCTCCGCTTGACCTCCTAGTCCGCCCATATCCCGGCCAGGACAACCGTTAACTGGTTGAACGGGTCGGTCGGATCCTCGAGATCCGGCATCTCAACATCCGGTCCCTGTTCTAGTGTGGACCGGGGGTTCGAGGGGGGTCTTCTCTTATGAGGAGGTGTCGTCTTCTGACGCTTCCTCTGTCGGGACGGCTCCTCCTCTTCTTCTTCTTCCGTCTCGGGTTTGGATCCGGTCTGCTCCTCCACCTCGTCATCCGAACCCGACTCTCCATACTTCAGGATCGATTCCTGAACACCCCACGTCTTCTCCTCAATAGGAGTGAGAAGTTGGTTCCGCTGGTAGAGGTGGAAAAGGTACGGGCTCAAAGGAGTGGCCCTACTCTTTCCGATCCTCGTCACCAGCTCGGACACCAGATCGAAAAGATCCGGGCTCAATTCACCTTCCGTTCCTCGCTCAGGGAACCAAAAATGGTGTTGCCGAGGATCATCGTCACCCTCGTCGGCTTCTCCGGGTGGACGATCGGAATTAGGAACTGAAGGAGGTTACGATGCCGGTCGTTCTTACAGTCTACGACTGCGTACCCGTCCTTGTTACTCGGATCTCCATGAAATTTGTCATGGATGAACTCGTCCTTTCGCCCGGCCATACCGGAACCTCCTATCCGGAAGTTGTAAACTTCCCTCCATCGTTCTTCTTCCCATTCGGTCGGGCGGCCTCGGAGAGTGTTGTCGAACTCGTTCGATACCTTGCACTTGATCTCCCTCACCATCCGCTCCTCCTGAAACCCCCAGGGTTTATCCATCAAGACGAGGCACCCCATGGCGTTGAGATCCTCCATCAGCTTAGTTCGAGCCGGTTCCTCCATAGGAATGACCGGAACTATCTTCCGGAGCTTGACGTCAGAGGAGGAACTGGGAGCACCTGGTCTGGTCTTACGCAACTGAGGCATGGACACCAGACGACCGCTGGACCCTTATTGATCGTTACCTCACTCTCTCCTAGCCGCACGTCCCGTTCCTCACTTCCTCTCGTCCGATCTCAACCGGAAAGCACTCACAAAACCTGTAACCCACACGTTCTTTACTCTTCCTACACTCTCAGACACACCCAATCGGAAGCGCACATACATCAACGGCTCTGACGCGGACGGAGGCGAAAAAGCGCTCAAGGTCAGCTCCAGAGCTCAAGGGGAGTAAAGGAGTGAAAATGAGGACGACCAGCCCTTATATACTCTCAAGACCCCTGGCACGTCATCATGACCTTTTCTGGTCCGGTCCTCTCTCAATCCGGTCCAACCCTAATCCGTTTTGAGGTGAAATCCGGATATGATTCCGCTCCTGAATACTAATATTCTGACCGGATCAGATACAGTTTTCTCCTTACTGGATTATCGTTGCCTATCCGTAGTTTCCTTCTGCCCTTCTAACCGGATACGAATCCTAATTACCTGTTTCCGTTCCGTTATTTAGACAATCAGAGGAAAACCAAAAATTCCGGTTGCGACATTACCCCTCCCTCATCAAAGGAGGAGGAACTGGGGGCTCTCGGTCTGCTTTTACCCAGCTGAGGCTTGGACACGGACGGCTAATTGGACCCTTCCCAGTCGCTACCTCACTCTCTCCTAGCCGCACGTCCCGTTCCTCACTTCTTCTCGTTTGATCTCAAACAAAAGACAACACAAAACCTGCAACCCACACAATTTCTACCTCTCCTGCACCTTGATGTACCCGGCCTGAGGTTCACACCCACACAATGGTTTGTTCGCAGACGGAGGCATAAAAGCGCTCAAGGTCAGCTCCAGAACTCGAGGGAAGTAAAGGAGTGAAAATGGGGACTACCAGCCTTTTTATAGTCCCAGGACCCCTGGCTGGTCATCATAACCTTTTCCGGTCTGGTCCATATCAATCCGGTTCAACTCTAATCCGATCCGAGATAAGTTTTGGAGGTGATTCCGCTCTTGAAAACTAACATTCTGACCGGATTAGATCCAGTTTTCTCCTTACTGAATTAGCATTGTCTATCTTCAGTCTTCTTCTGCCCTTCTAACTGGATCCGGATCCTAATTACCTGTTTCCGTTCTAATATTTAGATAAGCAAAGGAAAACTAAAAATTTTGGTTGCGACAGGCGCGAACAAAAGACAGGAGGGGCGTGGACTCGTATCAAGGCGTGGATAGAAGACGGCAAGGGCGTGGACTCATGTCAGGGCACAGACAGAAGTTAGCAGGGGCGCGGACTCATGTCGGCGCGCGGACTGAAGTCCGATTGGGCGCGGACTTTAACATAGGCGTCAACAGTATTCGATTGGGGTGCGGATGCTGGTGCTTGTTTTCTTCTTTGGAAGTGCTACATTGTTACATCCCTGCCTTTTTGAAGATGATAGATGACCTCCATTTTATAGCCAGGCATTTTGGAATTAAAACTTGGTAGTTACATACACATTTATACAATAGACATTTGTTTATTATTTTGTATCTTCTTTCTGCGCCAAATGTTTGAGTTAGAGTTATAATTTCATCATTCAAGAATTTGGACATACACAGGTCATCAATTTCTACTTCATACCAACAAAAATAAAAATAGTAATTAGAAACAATAGTATTTTGAATAAATCCATAGTTTTATATATAGAATAGTGTTTGGCTGAGGCAAAATGTACATGATCTTCTCTAAGCATAATAGATTAACAACGTTAACCTTTTCCTTCAACATAACTATCATCTGCAGAAATTTCTAGAGTGAAAAAAAGAAATTACAGTCTTCGATAACAACACTTAGGCATACTCCAGCAGTACGGTGCCATCTTCAATTTATCAAGAACATCCGGGATGGGCGCCCTTTCTTGCGAATCTTCATTTTGAAGGCTTCTCAATTTCAATTGTAGGTTTGTATATTTCTACAACTAGTCTTTGCAAAAATAAGCTGGATCCCAGTCTTGTTTCCAGATTTGAGCTGCTATCCATCCTGTGGCATATGCATCAGCAGCTTTAAAATATACATGTTTTTTTTCCATGACCTCAAGCGAGTTAGCTGAGCCTTGCTCTCCGTACAAATAGAACAATTCTGGAGCAGCAAACCTTTGAGCTACTTTCTCCTTATCGAATGCCTCTTGGTTTCGGTAATCGTATCTTGATGGCGCGTTTTCCAAAACTCGGCTAGAAAGTCTCCAATCACAAATCCTCAAATATATTGTACCTTTTTTTCATAGATAAAAATGGAGCAAAACATTGGGTGTAGATATGTTGTTGTGTATGTAATTTGCCTCGTGGCATTCTCCCACAATAACAAGCAATGACAGTGCCAAGTTCACTCGATTTTTGCGGAATGTGGCAACCCACTGCAACTCCTCAATTGTCAATTGGGTATCCGTCATCTTCACAATGTCATCCACTTCCATTGATTTGGGAACTTTGGAATCCTATTTGCTAAGGAAATTAATTAAAGACCCCCCATTCCACTAGAGCGAATAGCCTTCTATCGTTTTTGGATGTATGTATGTCAATCTAATGATGCTGGGATGCTTCACTAGACATCCTATAGCCTCAACCAACATCTTGCAACGTTTTTGTGGGAACACGTAATATCATTTTTTAGAAATCCGGATTAGTTTAGGATCAATTCCGTAAATATTTTCAAAATTTTGTAGTAGTAAAGGTGGAAACCGGAACATCTAGTAGAAACTAGGTAGTCAAAAAGTTTTGGCTTGTCAGTACTTGTAGAATGGGTAAGAAATGGACTTTGGCCAGAATCCGTAAATTGGAATGGGATTCGGATTCAGGCAACCTATGAACTAGGGGTCCGACCTACAAAAACTAGGGATCCGTTTGCAATGGCAGCGCATTAAGTGACCAAACCAACGGATGTCGGTCGCTGGTCGGGTACTTAAGCGCATGGGTCTTTCATTTTTCTCCCTCTTTCTTCCGCTCGAGGAGGTGTGTGCTTGCAGGTTGTGCAGTGCGTTTTTAGAAGAGTGAAAGAGTGGTGAGTTCGATCGGATAGGGAGAGAAGGAAAGGAGGGTGCCTATTGCACCGGATTGTAGTTCCGAATGGCGGAAACATCGACGCAGGGGCAGAAGGCTCTTCCCTCTGTCAAGCTCTTGTACCCAGTCATTCCGGCGGATTCTACTGAGCGCTTACAGTTAGAAGAAGATCTCTTCAACATAGGGTGTATCGGGTTGATTTGGCACCCCTGGACAATTAGAAGTGAGGATTTCTTTTGTAAGCTGATTATGGGAACGCCAAATCAGTTTGAGACGACGGTAAGGGGTCGGTGGGCCTCTTGGACGAAAAATATGTGGGTGGAAACTTACGGGTTTAAGCAGTTCGGATCCGGAAATGCGACCCGAACGGATAAATATTACGACGGGAAGTTTAAGAAACCGCCGCACCACAAAGAGGATTTTAACATTAGTGACTGTATAGATGAGCGCCACAGACGATTGTTAGATTTCTTGATCCCTATCATGTATCCGGAAAAGCCAACGAGGGTTACAGTTACGGTGGCGAATATGATTTTCGGAGCAATCGAGGGCCGAGTTGTGAACTGGGCAACCATAATCCACCAGAAGGTGAAGAAGATGGCGGGGGCTATTGACAAGGCCAAGCAGAGTCCGTTTAGCACCTACTTGTTCCATATGTACCATCATTTTGATTTTATGACCCCGTAAGAACAAGTAGCCTATGAGACCGGAATGCAGATCTTGAAGTACGGATTCACGAAAGAATTGAAGCCAATACAAGAAGCGCCACAAGAGGAAGAAGAAGAAGAGGAAGATCTGGAACCGAAACTGCTGGAGAAGAAGAAGCGACAGAAGACCACCAATCCGGACGCACGAAGAACGAGTCTGGACGTGCCGGAACTGAATCCGTACCTGACCCAGCCACTGCCGGAACCTTCCGATGAAATTGACTTCTATGAAGCCGGAACCTGATGGATGGTGCAGTGTCGGAAGTTGCACACCAACATGGCAGAGGTGATCACGGGCGTCGCCAAGGAGTTGAACATAGAGACGGACCAGATCTTCAACGAACTCCGGAAGAGACCGGATCCGGCATTACTCCAAGAGAAGGACAAGCAGATCGAGCTGCTTAAGGAGGAACGGGATCACTACAAGAATAAGTTCCACTAGACGGAGGGCTAGTCGCTCTTAGCCCGGAAGAAAGAGACGGATGCCCTGAAGTTAATCAAGGATTTGAGGGTGTTGATAGAAGAACCGGAACATCAGATTATCAGGTCCGCTCTGTACACGAAGAAACTCGAAAATGACGGCATTGTTATTGGATCAAGAATGTTGCAAGTCTTGGTCGATTACGAGGCTAAGATGAAGATCATTCTGGACGAGATGCGGCAGCTGCTGGGGCACCTGGATGTGGCCAAGGAAGACTTTGGACCACTTCCAGATATCTTTATGGAGTCCCTGAGCAAACACGGAGCGGGAACTTCCGGGACACAAGAGGATCCAAGTCTGAAGTCCCTATTTAAGAAACCTAAGGCACCTTCCTCAAGTCAGTTCCCGAAGTGGGGCATGGTAAGTCCTTTTGTACCTTCCTCACAATCTCCGAGGGAAACCGAAAAGTTTGAGTAGAGATTGCTGTTTCGGAGAGATTTGCTAGAGGGTTTGGAGATGGTAAATCCGGCGAGAGAGCACTCGGAGGGATTCTCTCACATGAGACAAGCGTCGCTAGCACGGGGTGGAGAATTGATTGACTTAGGAGATCCGGCTCCAGAAAGGAGACTGGAAACCAAGCCGGGAACCCGGTTGAAGAAACGGACGGAAATAGTGGAGGCCGAGGTCATGGATCCGGATGAAGAACTCAAGATTGTGGAGCTTGAGAAGCAACTGAAACTCCGGAAGTCTGAGAAGCAGAAACCGAAAGGAAAGAAGCCGGTGAGACAACAGATTGAAAACTCCAAATTCGGTGAGTTTGAATCAGGATCAGAGTCTGAAGAGGATATGGAGGAGGAGGAGACGTCTCCTGCAACCCGTTAGAATCTGCCCCGAGCCGCCAAGATGACGCCAGCGAAGAGTTCCAGTAAGCCGACAGCCAAACAAGGATCTGGGAGTTTAAAAAAATCCCGTGTGGACAAATAGTTAGAAGGAAACTGTTGAAACATGAAAATCTAGTTTTATTATATTAAAATATAAATGAAGGAATAATATTCTTCTTAGTATTAAATTTTTTCAAATTTTAGATAGTTATAGACCGTCTAATGTTTAGAACCGGAAACCGGAAATGGACTGATCAGGAATTAGTGTAAAGGCTAACTGAATGTACTGGAAACGAGGAACCGGAATTCGAGTTTGCTTAGACCGAGTCAGGAAAGGGATAACAGGAAATCGGCATCCAACGGTGACCTACTTAACCCTAGGGAACAACGGGATCGTTCTAATCATTAGTTAATGGGAATCCTAAACGGACAGGATTAATGGGCAAAGCCTTAATTAGGATAATTACTAAGAGCTGCTAGAATTGGCTCTTTTAGATCCTATCTGTCCAGAGGTTGGTCACTTGTGATTTCCTGCCCTGACGGAGAATTGTACAACGTATGCGATTACTGATTTCCGGTCTGAGCGGTAGTATTGGGGTTTTGAGTTGACAAGACTGTAGACGAGAGTGCTCGAAGGTTATTGAGCGAGAGAGAAGGCTGTTAGCGTCTAAGCTTAGAGTTAATACCTTCCAGCTGAAAGGAGAGAGAGAGTGAGCCGTGAGGATCACTAGTCTTATCAATACCTGACAGTAGACCGGTTCCATCTGAACGAGGGGAGATATGACCGCAAGTCACAACGAGAGAGCGACCATCTCGCTCCGTTACGTGACGCCACGATTACCCAAGGATGACAAGGAGATGGCGGAGCTGAAGGAGGACTTGGAGCAAATGGGATGCGCCGGCTTCCTGATCAGACTGTGGAATTTCCGGAGTGAAGCAATAGTGGCGGAGTTGAGTTCTGGAGCACCGACTCAGGCCGCGACTACGATCCGTGCGAAGCCCAAGAGGTGGACGGCGGAGATGTGGAGGAAGGTGTACAGGTTCGACCGGGAGGGCAAAGGCAGCGCATCCCGGAAGCACCAATTCACGGTGGGTAAGTTTCAGATCCCCATTAGCAAGAAGGATGGGTTCGCGATTACGGACTGTGTCAATGAGAGAGAGAGGCGTTTACTACAATACGTCTTGGCCATTCTTAACCCGGAAAGGACAAGCCAGGTCTCTCTGACACTAGCCAACACAGTCTTTGGCGCGTTGTCAGGAGACCGGAAAGTAGATTGGGGTTTGGTCATTCAGGACCAAGTGTTGAAAATGGTCAACAATGTCGGGAAGGCTAAGCCTTCCGCCATCTGTCCATTCCTCTATCACCTGTATCATTCGAAGGAAGTAATGACAAAGTAGGAGGAAGAAGAATATGAGGTTGCCGTAGCACTGGTAGAGTTTGAGGTCTCTGACTTAGATCAGGAGACCGGAAATGAGGAAGAGTCCTCCGATGAGGACGATGAGGATGAGTCTGAGGATGAGGAGGATGAGAGTGAGGCTGATGACAAGGGTGAGGAAACGAGAGGAAAGGATCCGGTAGAGAGAGAACAGACTAAGGATACCGATCCGGTCTACGGAGAAGAGTCGTTGGACAGGATCACCCGAGATCTCAGTGATTTCAGGAAACGATACGTGGTGGTACAAGGTGCAATGCAGACCATCTGCACCACGGTGGATATTGACCACCCAACACAAGCCTTAACTCGGGTAATCCGGCTTAACCGGGAGAAGGAGAAGAATGAAAGTAAGGAGGAATTGGTGAAGTTTTTCGGCCAAGTGGCCACTCTTAAATAAGAGTTGCGCCAAAAAATGGAGGAGGTGGAGAGGGAGAGGACGTTCTCCAAGCAGACGAAGGACATCCTTTCTCAAATCCGGGAATTCATCACCCATCCGGGTGAAGTGGTCAACAAGGCTAACTTGTTTGACCAACAAGTGATGACGGAGGGAAGACAGCTGCACCAGAAGCTCCTACTGGCGATGATCACTTACCACAAGAAGATGGAGTCTACCTTGGAGCAGCTGCGAGAAGTGATGCATGAGGTAAATCCTCACAGTGAACTTGCGTCGAGACCGGAACCGGATCAAGAGCCAGTTCAGCAGTCAGCAGCAGAAGACACGGGTAAAAGTGAGACTTCTCATAAGCAACCAACCTTACCTGTACTTGAGGAGCACCAGGAAACCAAGACAAGTCAGGAGCCACAGACCGAGGTGGAGAGCACCAAAGTCCCTGACCCAATTCCGGAGGATCATGATTTGGAGATTACGAAGGTGACAGGACCTGATCCAACCAAGGTATAGGGACCGGAACTGGCAACCGAACCAGGAGAGTCTACTCCAGAGGAGAGAACCAAGACAAAAATATCAGCACTCTCTCACCCTCCAAGTCTTCTCCCAAGACTCCGGGGAAGAAGGTGCAGTTTGGCGAGATAGAGAAGATGACGGCCTTGATGCAGTCCATGGTGAAGACGGAGGCTGGAGCCGGTCGCAAGACTTCATCCGGTTCACCTAGTAGTGGTCTGATCAGGAAACCGGTGGGAGGAGAGGCAACACCTCAGAGCAAGGTGGCAAGACCTGCTCTAGTCCCGCATAAGAGGAAGGTTCCTAAGCCTCCGTCGGCTAAGAAGAAATTCACCAAGGCTCAGGAAGAGGAAGAAGACGAAGAGGATTCCGATAATGATGAAGAGGAATCCGGGTCCAATCAAGATTCTGAACCGTATTCAGATCCCGATCAGGCCCTGGCAGAGACCCGAGCAACGAAGGCGAAGGCGGCCA
The DNA here is from genome assembly GCA_963969595.1 of Neckera pumila. Taxonomy (NCBI): domain Eukaryota; kingdom Viridiplantae; phylum Streptophyta; class Bryopsida; order Hypnales; family Neckeraceae; genus Neckera; species Neckera pumila. Next base: position 25,523,450 of record OZ018413.1, read on the forward strand.
GAGAGAAGGCCAAAGTCCGGTCTAAACAGATGGCGAGACAGCAGACCCGGAAAGAAGCCCTTGACCCGGAAGGTACCAGCAAAGGCGGGATTTCCCCCAGTTAAGAAGACTAGAAAGTAGGTGAAGGTTTTGGCAGTGATTGTAGGGCTGCATGCCTAGATTTTGACAGGTAATTGTATAGGAATATTTTTAGTGTAAAAGGAGTTAGGACTCAAGTTGAGTCCGGATTTTTAGGATCTAAGATCCATATTTAGTGGAAGCTTTTTGACTGTAGCTTAGGTTGCCTAAAATTGACAGGAAGTTATGAATGAAACGTGTCATTCCTCTTGCTGTTTTGGGCCTTAGGCGCTTTTTGAGTTTGAAGGGTAGTTTAGTATTTAAAGGCGGATTTTAGGTTTAATCCGGGTAGCATTTTCATACTTTGTATTCCCAGTTTTTTCTGCAAATGCCATTGAAGTTTTTCAATTCACAACCGTGAGCTGTACCTTTTAACACTTGTCCGTGTTATTGTGAGAGCAGTGAGATCGTGTAGAGTTGGGTAAGGAGGAAGTGATACCCGAATACAGGAAGTATTTGATCCCTGGAGAGATTGCGTGTTAGACAGGATACCACATGATTTCCTTGCGAGGATTAGAACTTGCTTTTGTCAAGAAGCTACTTTTGTCAAGAAGTATTATAACTCTCCTGTGTTTTCCTGACGCCCCTTCTCTACCTAGGCCGTGGATTGTCTTGTGGTCTGTCGTTGTAATAATTGTTAGGAGAATCCAGACTGTCTTGCGTGACCTGCTAGCCTGCATAGTCCATCCGGTCTAGTTGTGAGGAAGGTCTCTTTCTCGTTGTTCTTGTCAAAGTTTTCTTTTCAAGTTTATATCGTGGATCTTCTGACACGTTAAAACTCGGAGGGTAGGAGTTAAGCTTCCTTTTTGAAGCCCAAAGTTGCAGATCCCTTTTGGTCCAGAGGTTAAACTTGAATTTACTACATATAGTTAAAATACTCTAGACCGGATAGATACATATATAATTGGGAAAGGAGTTTCCGGTTCCGGATTACTGGAACTGAACCCGGTCTAGACTAGTACTTGGGGTTTATTTTGGGATATCAACTCATTTCATTCCGGTCATTTAGGAGAATTACACCGAGATCTCTGCGGAACGATACACGAGTCACTTTAAGGTCCATTAAGGCCTTAGAGAAGGATTTTGTGCTTTCTGTACTACGACATTCTCCGAGGGTGGCCTTCACCATTTTGGCCACCTTCCGGATTGCGTCCGCCATTTCCTGGACTGTGGTCTTATCCTCTTTGAAGGCAACCATCTATGCCTTCAAAGTGTTGACTTCTTCTTGAAACCAACAAATCTCCGCCTCTTGCTTCTAGTGCTCATCCAAATTGGAGATATGCTATGTTACCTTATCCAGTAGCCTATTGTCTCTCGGCGCACCCACCAACTCTCCAATACTAGTGAAGATCCTCCTCTTAATCTTCCAATCCGCTCATATTCCGCAAAGGATGACGATCAACTGATTAAACAGGTCATACGGGTCATTCGGGTCTTTGGTATCCAGCATCTCCACTCCCGGTCCCTATTCAGGAGTCGACCGGTTGGTAGGAGGGGTTCTTCTCTTATAAAGAAGCGTCGACTTCATCCGCTTCCTCGTCCTGAGGTGCTCCTCCTCATCTTCCTCTTCTATCTCGGGTTCGGATCCGGTTACGTCCTCCGGTTCGTCATCTGAACCCGACTCCCCATATTTTAGGATGGATTCTTGAATGTTCCACGTCTTCTCCTCCATGTCAGTGAGGAGTTGGTTGCGCTGGTACAAATGAAAGAGATAGGGACTCAAAGGAATGGCCCTACTCTTTCCAACTCTCATCACAAGCTAGGACACCAGATTGCAAAAGATCCGGGCCAATTCACCTTCCATTCCCCACTCAGGGCCTCAAAAATGGTGTTGCCAAGGGTCATCATCACCCTTGTCAGCTTCTCCGGGTGGATGATCGGGACCAGGAACTGGAGAATGCGGAGGTGCCGGTCGTTTATGCAATTCGTGATCGCATACACGTCCTTACTGCTCAGCTCTCCATGAAATTTATCATGGATGAACTCCGCCCTCCGTGCCGCCATGTCAAAACCCCCTAACCGGAAGTTGTAGACCTCTCTCCACCTCTCTTCTTCCCACTCGGTTGGACGTTCCCGGACAATATTGTCGAACTGATTTGACATTTTGCACTTCAGCTCTCTCACCATCCGCTCCTCTCTAAATTCCCAAGGTTTATCCATCAACGCCAAACAGCCCATCGCGTTGAGATCGTCCATGAGCTCGATCCTTGCCAGTTCCTCGGCAGGGATGACCGGAACTACTTTCTGGAGCTTAATCTCGAAGGAGGAACTAGGCGCTCCCAGTCTGCTCTTGCGAAGCTGAGGCATGGACACGGACTTGCTAGCTGAACCCGTTCCGGTCATTACCTTACTCTCTCCTAGCCGCACGTCCCGTTCCTCACTTTCTCTTGTCTAATCTCAATCGGAAAACAACACAAACTTGCAGCCTACACAAGCTCAACCTCTCCTACACTCTGACAAACTCGTACTGAAGTTTCCACGCATACAACGGCTCTGGCGTAGACAAAGGCGTTAAAGCGCTTTAGGTCAACTCTAAAACTTGAGGGAAGTAAAGGAGTGAAAAGGGGGACGGCCAGCCTTTATATAGTCCTAGGACCCCTGACTGGTCATCATGACCTTTTTCAGTCCGGTCCATAGCAATCCGATTCAACCCTAATCTGATCCGAGATAAGTCCCGGATGTGATGCCGCTCCTGAGTACTAATACTCTGACCAAATCAAATCCAGTTTACTCCTTACTGCATTAGCATTGTCTATCTTCAGTCTTCTTCTGCCTCCTAGCAGGATCCGAATCCTAATTACTCGTTTCCGTTCCAACTTTTAGGTAAGCAAGGAAAAACCAAAAATTCTGGTTGCGACAGCCACATCCTCCCATTTTAATAAATATGATGTTATTACAAAATATTGGAGTTAGGATTTTGTTAGAGATGAATTAAGTTGTGCATTGTGAAACTAATTCTTCACATGTGGGAAAATAATTCTAAAGGCCTAAATACAATAGGAAGATAGTAGATTCATTGATGTACTTGCATGCACTTGCATGCCACATTGATATGACATCATGAGTATATTTAGATAAATTCAAAAAGAAAGATCCTTAGATGCTTATTTTCTACTTCTATTATAAATTTCTATAGTCTCAAGGCCATTATTTTAAAAAAAAAAATTCAAAATTGCCATTAATACCTCGTTGATTAAAAAAATCTATAAAATAATTTTCTCGAGAATCTAACTTATATGTCCCAAGTTGTGAGAAAGAAAGTAGGAAATAATGATTAGGAAAAAAATTATTGAATGATCAGAATTGGAAGAGTGTAGAAGTTGGCTATGGATCCGGAGTACTTTTTGCCTGCTAAAATTTCTAGTATTCTTAGTTGAAGCAATAAAATTACCATTCATGAAAATTTGGGGGTATTGCAGTCCTTGTCATTTCTATCAATGTACCTCTGAAAAATATTTGTTTTGCCTTTCACTACTCTAGATCATGTTGGAATTCCTTATTCAGTCGGTTATGGGTGGCTCTACCTTAACTATAGAGTCTTATACAGTTTTTGTATTAGATCCTTTAGTACAAATTTTGTGAAGTTTGACTTTAAGGATTGAAAGGTACTAGCATTCAAAGTGAAAGTTATTAGCATTTGAAGTGGAAAAAAAAGATTTTTTGAACCATTAGTACTTGGGAGTTTTAGATGACTTTGACTATTTGCATAATGGATATTATACTAAAAATTTGAAAATACTGAAGATCTTGTTAGGTACATCTCTACCAATAATCAAGGCAAATCAGCAAATGAAACACATCCAATAAAATTCTAATATGCAAGAATGTCCAAAAAAATGACTGTACAGTACACTAGTTTTCAATTACATTTTATACCACATATATTCAAAGTACACATACTTTCAATAATTCCAATGGTAGATTGAAAGATATACTCATTGAGACAAGGAAATTTAAAAAGGTACAAAATTAGTCTAATTTCTATAAGATTGACATACACTCGATATAATGTAAACAAATTTAATAGTGAAATTAGGTTGCCCCACACTAATTACTCGACAGTCCATACTATAGAAGTATTCATTATTTTTTTACATTGATGCATTCAATTCAGAGCAATGTGTATGGTATAGATTTGTGCACCAGCTCAAGGCTTGGTTTAGAAAGTGGCATGCGCCTCGATGTGGAACAAGCATTGATCCATGAGGTAATTTATCTCAGGCAAGGCAACCTATTTGACAAGGAAACCTAATTTTACTATTTTGTGTAAGCTCTAAAGAATCCAATGGAGTGGACATTTCTTCAAGAAGGGACCTAACTTGTTCCTAATTGGTTCCTAATTGGTTCTCACACGTTCCAATGAAGAAAGCCTTCCTTCCCAAGCTATGTTCCTATAGTGTTTTTTTCATTTACTTTAGGCAGTGTAAAAAGCAATCATTAGTGGAATAATGAAGCTAATTACATCCACAAAATGGATAAAATATGCAATATATTGATGAAAAATTATTTATTCATCCAAAAAAATGTACATTCATCCAAAATAGAACTATAACATCCCAAGATTTGGTAACATTTTGTGATTTCATCCACTAAAAAAGAAAGAATATTTTGTCAAATATTGACTTTAAAAATTTCATTAGAGGGGATTTGGGGGCAAGAAAGGGCCGTTTCAGGCTTGCATACTAATTTGTCTCCATGATGTGAACCACGGTAAGAGCTATCCAAATAATATTTTTCAAAAAAAAAATATATATATATATATATTTCCAAATCTCATTTTGAAGGGGAAAAAAAAATTAAAAATCTGATGTGGTAGTCGTTTGCCATGTCACCTTACAGCAATGGCGCAATTCTAGCAAGCGGAAATTCAGCTAAACTTCTGGGAGAACTTGTAGAAACTTGAGGCCCTTATCGGGCCCAAATTCTCTCTAATGTATAAGACTTTCGAGTGAAAGTTCACTCACCCAAAAACCCTATATATTTCCTAATGCAATTATCCCCTTCCATACAATCATACATGAGGAGAGATTCCAATTGGGATTTCATACTACCTAGAATTTAAATGTTCTGCTATATGCCTTCTATAAGGTAAGGTGCTTTAAAAATGACTATTAACACAAAGGTACATTTTGCTTTCTTCAATGTCCTAAAAATGTACATTTCAAGAAGTAGCCACTTTTTTGTGACCATTATGTTTAAACTTCAAAAATTTATAACTAATTCTACAAGGCTCTAAAAAATATAGAATGACTTGCATTAGATGCCAATTCCATTCGTCTTTTAAGAAAATTTTACTGAAAAATATTTCAAAAATCTTAGTCTCTAAAACTTAATTTTCAGCTTTTAATCCAAAAATATATTGCAAAACTGCCATTTCTATTACGAGTACCAAAATAGTAGAAAAATAAAATTTTGGACTCATGTAGCCATAGGATTATGTAATACATTGGTTTGAGAAGATGTGGAAAAGATTTCAAAAATTTGCACATTGTAAACTCTGTAAGATATTACCGTTTGAAGTGACAAAAAAACTTTTTTGGGCCTTGCAAAAGAACAGGCAGCTGCACTTCACAAATTCATTTTTCAATGAAAAATTTCCAAAATCATAGTGCTTCTTTGGTTTCATTTTTCAAGGCAAGTTGGCTGTATGCTTGAAAAACTTGAGATCATTTAAAATTGTACAACATATAGGAAAGAAAAATAGTAAGTAGGAAGTAGATAATGATTCAAAAAACTAATGGATTGTTAAGAATTTAGAAATAGAATTGAAAAATGTCAATTTCAATGGTTGTAAAGTTGTAATAAGCAATCTAAACCCAATTATTTTTTTTTTTCTCAAAAATATTGAAATTTGAGTTACATGGAGGACTCCAAAGTTTATTTTAGAATAGAGATTCCATAACTACCTCAAACTAAAACTCCTCATAACTTTCATCTCATTAATCAAAATAGAATGATTCAAAGCTTTCCACGTACATAAATCTAAAAAACCAATTTCAAAATTTTATTTTTAAAAAAGTGATTTTTTAAAGAATTTTTTTGAATTGTCCAAGCTACACGCCAAGCAATGGAAATTACATATCATACAATAACTTTTTAACCATGTAATGAAAAGTTATAAAAATTGTTGGGCCTTAAAGGTACTCCTCAGGCACATGTATAAAATTTACAAGAAAAATAAATAAATTTTTTGCTTATAGTGAGCTACCAAAAATTGCTATATTGCCAAAAATTAATGCTTGGGCATTTAGAGGTTAAATGGGTGCTTTATGGACCTCCTACCTTTGATGAGGACCCACTTCAACACGATAGACTTATCATTATACAGTTTTGCAATCATCAAATTGCATACTCATAGGCATTTTACACTATGTTTCAAGTCCCAACTCTCTTAGTTTGAATTGAGGCCAATTTCTCACTTTTGGGGGTTGTGGAAGGTGAATAAAAAAAATGATAAATGTGGGCTTGGGACATAGTGTAAAGACCGAAGTCCCTAGTCTTAGTCCGACTTCCTTGGCACCAAAACTTTCAATAAAAGCTACCATATAGGTGTTTTGGACTGATGTGGAACTTAGCACATACCAAGTCCCAATTTTGAGGTCTCCACCAATCAAATTTTTAGAATTTGCAGGGACCTGGGACGTAGTGTAGGGCCTTTGGACGTAGTGTGAAGTGGCCCTCACTAAACACCTCCATCAAAGGTCTCCAGGTCAAGAGTTCTAAATGTACCATCGCAAAACTACCGACATAGCCCATAAACGAGCGTCTCCCATTGCATCCGGCTGTTACTGCGTACGGTCCATGTAGCCAGGATATCCGAGAAATTCTCCCTTGCCTCATCAATAGTCAGTCTACAATGGTATTCAGAACACTGTGAACCAAATTCTCACAGTTCCAATATCAAATCCATCCACAAGAACGGGGACAAACTGACTTGCGAGCACGTCAACAAATGGCAAACTGATAAGGTGACCGACACAACGACATAGTATATATGAACCTGAGGGAGTTCGTCTTGAGATTCATATCTTCGATTGGCAGTTTATGAACTAATTAATGGAATCACTTTGAAAGTGAAGAGCAGAACTCCCGTAAAGATCTCACCGCCTGTACAATGTAGTCTTTAGTCCCATTCCTATAACTACCTTGAGAAGCAGGTCATCTAAGGCAGTTCGTTCTGTCAAAACTGAACCTAACTGCAACATACCAAGAGGCAGTTTGCCTAGCAAGAAGAGGTAATCTTGTGAATCCACGTTCTCAACACTCAGCCTACTCCTGGGAAAATCGCTATCTCCAGCAAGAAGACTGACAAGGGAGAGACTACATGTTTACATGAATAGCTCGGTTCTTCCTTTACTTTTTGGTTTGGAGTGACGCCTTCAGACCGATTTCCTCCACCCCCATGTCTTGCAGGTTAAGAAGCAAAGAATCGGCACTCAAAAAGACGCGATTCTGAGAGGTGGAAATGGTGTTCGCGATTTCACGGCTAGCCTCAATCTTTCGCAAGGTGATGAAAGCCGGATTATTTGAAATGGCATCACCAATAAGCTGGGCACTCTTTGCCTCTCCCTGAAATATACACAGAAGGTAACTTAGAATCTCCTCCAAAACCTCAAGACACAGCTCCTAAAAACAGCCAAAAAACAGAAACCAAATTGTAAAATCAACCCTTCCACAAAGCCCAAACAAAAGGATCAATTGAGGCACCTGAGCACGAATAATTGCACTTCTTTTGTCTTGCTCTGCTTTCTCCACCACAAACTTGGCCCTCTCAGCGTCCTGGGCAGCAACTTGCTTCGCTTCAATAGCAGCTGTGAACTCTCTCCCGAAAGTAAGTTGGGTGATTGACACGTCATCCAATGCAATATTAAAGCTCGTAGCGCGCTCCTGCAAAATTCTACGGATTTCCCTGCTCACCACCTGTCATATCCAACTCGGACAGCAATAGTCAATATCGATTAGATTAACCCCTGAACTCATGGCGAGAACTTGGACCACCCAAGTTATAATAAATAAATGTTGAAACACTTCGTGCTCTTATCCTAGAGTAAAATCTGGACGAGCGTTTTCAAAGGGTTGACAGACCACTGCAGCCTACCTCACGCTGTGTAATAAGCTGGCTAGCATTGTACTGGGCAACGACTGCCTTCAAAGTTTCCTGAACGATGGAAGGCAATACTCTTTCAGCGTAGTCCTGCCCTAGAGTGCGATAAATCATTGGCAGTTGATCAGCCATCGGCCGTGTCAGAACTCGCAAAGTAATCCTAACCTGTGTATACAGATGCACCGACGTAAGATTAATTGCCTGCACAGATTACACCTCCCTTACAACAAATATTCACAATACATTGAACAGATCATACTTCTCAATTCAAGAAATGTCAGAAAGAAGTCTGCGACCAAGCCACAAGCATATAATCATAGTATCACTTACCATCTGGAGATCCCTACTTCCCGACGTGCTCTCAACAATGTTCGGTCGCGCACGGACATCGTATATGACAGGTCTGTCAAACCAGGGAATCATAAAATGCGTGCCCTCGGGATAGACCTGCGAACCAAGCACCCTCAATACTCATAATTTGACTAAACCTAAACCCTAGACGATCAAAAGTGAAATGGCATGACATCAAGAACCAAGAAAAAAAATCGCGACCCCTTTCACCTTATCCTTGACTCCCACGATGCGATTGAACACAATAGCACGGTGACCACCCTCGACGTTGTACAGAGAGTTCATGGCACCATATAAACCGAGTCCACCGACGACCGCGAGCCTGGCCAAGGCGCCGGCAGGCCCCGCATTGGGCATCTTAACGTTGCGCATGTTGTTGAGATTCATGACTCCAACTCTAGCGCTGCCCTCCCGAAAAAAAAATTCCTCGACGGATCGGAGTGACGCCCGTCGTCAGGTGCGAGCGCAGAGGAGAAGAACGAAACTGCGACAGAAGACTGATGCAGGTTTAGGGTTTTCGGAAAAACAATGCTTGAACCCTAAGGCAGGGTTTAGATGACCGTGGGAATAGCATCCTCGGTGCACCTTGGTGCCGCCGTTGGATCAGATCGACGGTGGAGTGGGAGAGGAAGGGCGAAGGCAAACTTCCGCCGCGAAATTTGCGGTTCCAATTTCGTGGTGCCACCCATTCCCGACCAGTGACCCATTCCCGACCTATAAGGTAGCCACCCCCTTTCCGATCACCCTCCCATTTTCAATCAGTAGACTGATCCATTTGTAACCATAGCTTTGTAGGCCATTTGATTCTTATTTGGTTCTTCTGTAATGAATAACACATTGACACTTAATAAAGTTGTCATTGATCAAGGATGCGCTTGCCTATTGATCGGAAATAGAAAACCCTAACTTTTCCACTTCTTTAATTTTTCCTAATTCTACACTTGATGAAAAATTATCAAAAAATGGCAATCTTTCTTATTCCTATTTCCTCATTGGAGAAAATTTTCTCCTCCACCATTGCTCAATCACACATATCCTGAAATGCTTAAGTGATCGAAAATGGGAGATCCACCTTAGATGCGTTTGTTGTTAGAGTTTTCCTTCATGTGGGATAGTTGACCATCATTTGAGCAACACCTTGAAGAATTGTGGACCTTCTGGAACCTCAAAATAGTGTCATAGCTAAGGAGGGGATTGCTGTGAATGACAGTAGGAGAAGCAACCATCTGACTTGTAAGCATTGACCATACAAACAAAAGTTGGTTTGGAGGCTGAATTTACTTGGCACATTTCTAATTTTTTTAATTAAGTGAATTGTAATGTTCATTTTTTATAACTTCCAAACATTGTAAAGTTACTAAATTCTAGACTACCACAAAAAAATCCAGTTAAATTGGCATTGTTGACAGTATACCAACAACAATGATGATGAACATGAACTAGAATACCATAGTGAAATCACTTTTTGTTGTTAGCTGTTTTCTTTCTTGTCTAAATTATGCAATCTTTTTAGTTGGTATAATCAATCTTATGGCCTTGAACCTAATGATGCGAGGTTCAGATCTTGTCTTGAAATGGTATAATAGACATTAATGAGTTCCAAAGCACAATCATCCAAGTGGGTGTGTTGTGATTTTTCTATTGAAGATTTGTTCAAAAATGTCCGTTGCAAATCTTGATTTTCTAGTGTTGAAGGCTCTGGAAAATGAGCCTCAAATACACTAGATCGTGAAGACCCAAAAAATTGATACTTTGCAGAGACATTAATAAAATTGTGGTTTGCAATAGCTTTTGAGTCTGAACTCTTAAAGTGGTGAAGTTTGATTTCACTAAAAGATTCTAAAACTCAAAACCCCTGCAGACCGTAGTGCTCATACAAAAACCCAATTGTCTTGTTTTTTAGTTGACAAAAATAAATTTGTACCCCAAAACCTTACGTGCTTCAACTTTAAACTAACGTACATATTACTAAAAGTTACAACGTTCAATTTGCAGTAATCAAAGGCAAAAACTCATTTACACCAATTGTGCCAACGCTCACTAAGTGGCACGCAAGAACATTCTTCAAACCCTAAGCTGCCACCAACATTCAAAATTCAACGAATTCCAAGCAAAATTGGACCAAAGCTTAACAGTTGCTTCAAGGATTTGGGAGGAAAGAGGAGGTCAAATCCTCCATTAACTTCTCCGAGATGTTGATACGCAATTTGGGGATTCTAGAGACAACACTTAACTGCTTCTCCCATCCACTATTTTCATCCATTGAGCTCAACCATTCATCTAAGAATATTGTAGCAAGTAAGGACTGAAAGGGCATGTTATATGTGGAAATTAATGTGTGGTTATTCCATTTATAAATATTTAAGAATCCCAACATTTTATTACACAAGGTACATGTACTATATATATACAACATTGTCAAAAAAATTTAAGAGAACTCTAAATTGTATGGCTTCAAAGAGCAATTTCAACGCAAAAAAAGGAGGCGTTACATCCAACTAGCTCTTGTTAGCATGCTTCCACCCATAGACATTGGAATTGACATTAGAATTGACATTCTTTTAAATAGAATATAGATAGTATAATGAGCAAAGCAAAGTAGACTTCTCCGTTTATATAGAAGTGAGAGTTTTGAAAGCTTTGAAGTAAATTTCTACTCTTTTATGTAAATTTCTCTTTTTTGTGTAATGCAATATACTTCTTGGCCTCTCTTGTGGATGCACACTTCTTATTATGTATTATCCTAGTATATTTGTCTTTGAGTGTTGTATACCTTTTGCAAAACGAGCTTTTATAATTTCAATATACATCATAGGCTTGCCATAATTTATCTTTGCCTTGAACAACTATCTTTGAAATATAGGCCTCGGAAAGTGGTGTACAAATGTCTTAATTTATGCATTTTGTCTCATTTTAATGAATATGGCCTTTAAGTCCAAATGCAAATATAGAGCTTTGAGGGATATTTGGAGAATCTTTTCATTCTCATTGAATTATGAAGGACTAAGGATATGTGAGATGAAAATTGAACCATAAGAAATAGAAGAGCACTTGGATACAATTGATTGTACAAAGTGTTGTAGTGATCTATTGTAGAGATTGAAAAAAGTTTATGCATACAAATGGCATATTTTGCAATCATCAATGAAGTCTATAAAATACACAATTTTGATGTGCAAAATACATGAGTATCAAATTATACTCAACAAAATATATGAGTACAAAGTTTTTGGATTCAATGTATCAACAACTATCATCAATTGAAGGCAAAATCTACAACATTTACATCCAACTTTTCTTTTAAATGCATGCATGTATACATAAAAACTATATAAAAAGTATATTTGGAATCTTCCTTTTCACAAGCCACAACTCCATGTATACAACTCCATGTATACAACTCCAACTCAAAATCAACTAACTATTCAAGGTGCTCCACGTGCTTACATACCCTCGCGTTATAAATTTACAACAAATTTTTTTCCTATTTAATATACTTGGCCCAATTATACAAGAACATTCAACTCCAAGTTGGCATCACAGTTATTCTTGAAGTGCCTTTTCTTTTGCTACAATTGGCCTTGACAATTTAGATATCTCTTAATCCAATTGTCATTAAATATGCCCTTCAACCTCCACTCCACTTCAATCAATGCATCACAAAAACCCCACCACTTATAAAGCTTCTAAAGTGAAGTTTCTATTCTACTTGCAAATTTTGAAATATCCCTTAATACAAGAAATTTTTAAGTTGAAGTTGAAGGTCTATAAACAAAACTCTAATATGGAGTGATGTGGAAATTTTCTATATACCATAATGTTCTACACTATAATGTACTACTATTATGAAAATTTTAGATTTTTGAGCATGACATGTACGTAGTATTTGATATGAATTTTCTTCACTTTTCTTTGAAAATTAATGGTAATTTGAAAATTTGAATTTACAAAACATTTTGAAAATTTAGTGGCACATATTAGACATGTGATTTCATCTCTGAAAATAATAACCAAAAAAATTTACTCAAAATTAGAGAAGAAATGGAAGATACAAAGTGATGAACTTCCAAGTTTGACTCCAAGATTATAGTGTAGTATATTCATGAAGCAACTCTTTAAGGTCTGGTTGGCCTTTTTGATGGTTTTTAGATGCATAAAAGTATTTTGCCTTATTTTTCACTTGAAAAAAATTGATGCAAAATCTAACACAATTGGTTCCATAATTTTTGGAGCATTTATGAATTACTTATGAATTTCCAAAGAATTTTGCTGTAGGCACCTATTTCTAATCGCAAGCCTTGTAAAGCCCACCCACATGCACTTTGAAGAAAGATATGGATTTACCAAAAACAAGCATCGCGGAATGCCAAAAGTAACATGCAAGGTTCCAAAATGCAACCATTACTAACCTCTAAACGTCCCAGGGGACCAAAAGTTTCCTTACATAGTTTCAAGTCCAATTCAAAGTGCTGTAACTTTTACATCCAATGTCCAAATTCAATAAAACTTGATGCCAAATTTGCATTCTCTTTTCTGGTTTGTGTGGTAAAATTTTCAGATCAATCCAAGATGTCTTGATTTTTTGGAAGCCAATACAAGTTTGCAAGTTCAATTTGAATTTACCAAATTAAATTTTGATGGCTACAACTTTGGGGGCTTGTATCTCCTTCATACAATTTTTTTTTCAATAAAAACAAGTTGGATTATGTTCCCCTTGAAGTCTAGTTATTGTGGTGAAAATTCATATCAATCCAAATTGTTTTGAATGTTTGGGAGCAATTTGAAGTTCAAAATCCCAATTTTTTTGGATTATAGTGAACCTTTGAAGGCTTTTTTCTTCTTCATACAAAGTGTGTTTCCAATAAAAAAATTTAGAAAAGTTGCGCATACGATTGTAGTTTGTATGGCTAAAATTTCAAGTCAATCCAAAAATTAAAGTTACGAGTAACTAAGAAGCATTTTAGTAAAAGGAGGTTCAACCTTCAATGTGTTTCTTGCAACTTTTCTTGCAAGAATTCGGTGGACACCTATCTAGTATTCACTTAGTTCCAAAGTGGACCTACGCTAGCTCTTATTCCATCCATTGGCTAAGTATAAACCAATCTCTTGACAAATTTTAGTATGCTCTCACATTATTGACAATCCATTTCAAAATCACTTACTCTCCATTTCAGACTTTCTTGTAGGGACTGTTTGAAGAAGAGGGTCGCAATAAGAGTCCACTATTGTAGTGAGTCCTTTGGGAGTTAACTAAACAGAATTGGAGAGAATTCGCAAACATTTACCAGTACATGGACGGAGTACATTAGTTCAACGCAATCGCACAGAGCCTCCATCGGAAATGCAGGGCTTCCGAATTCCGATCCCAACGGAAGAACTAGCAAATCGACCACGGCCGCACCTACCACGAAGAAAACAGAGCAGCCCACTGGTGGTGGCCCGAGTACTCCTGGACAAGATCATCAAAACCCTAAAACACCGTTGCATGGTGCGACTGCACTACTCAACCTCGACTGTAGAAATCGGGTCTTAGGGTTAGTTGTTGAGGTTGACGCATGTGGTGTCTCGCCATGTAGTCTTGCTGCACCATCTCGCAGATTTACCTGTCCGCTCGTTGAGTCTCCACTGCAAGGTAAACCGAACTTTCAGAGCATAATTCCTCACTGCAGCATGATATCCTTTCTCCGCAGCAAAGTTAAATTTTGAAGCTGTTTGCATATGTTGAGAGTTGTGGGCGTTGTGGGTTCTCTTCCTGCTTGGAGGTTTACTCGATTTGGGAGGGAAGCTCAGATATTGGGGGTTTTCATGTGAGACGTTGTGGTTTAGGTTTCTTGCTTTTCATGAGTTGCAATATCTGTTGCAGCTTTCTTGCTGGCTTTAGAAGAGTGTGTACGGGATTAGAGAATCTTAGAGATTGATATTTTCACATTTGAGGTTTCCCTTGACTACGTTTCAGTCCAGTTCTCTGAAGCTGAAGTCATTTGAAGTTGTTGATGTTCATGTCAAGCGCTGCAGTTGTTCCTTTCTCCGTGCTTGGTGGCCTGAGAGTTCCGGGTTGAGCAGTGTGAAGAATCGAACAGACACAGACGCAAGGGAGCAGAAGGCCGTAATTTGTTTGACTGAAGCTAAGTATTAAGGCTCCAGACGTCGGTTGTGGTTGATGCAGGGAACTAGTGAGTGTTTTTTTCTCCCAGAACCCTGAGGGCTGAGCAATTTGGAGGGGGTTCCGAAAAGCAGGAGGAGATCGTTTTCAGTTAACGGGGAGCGGAAGATCTCAAGACAGGGATTCATATGTGAAACTTTTGTGTGTGGACTGAATTGAACTTCTAGTCAATAAATTGGAAGCGGCAGACCCTACAATTATTGGTGCTGAAGGCGGAGAAGGAGGTATAAAATCGAACAAGCAATTGGACAGACTTGAGCCAGTCATACATGATACTTTGTGTCTGCTGAAGTCGAGTTTTGTTGTGTTCATTGGACGTTGCTGGTGTTGAGGTTGGGTTGGTGAACGAAACTAGAATTTATCTTCCTGCCTCGAGGGTTAGGAACTTGAAGAAGAGAACAAATTCAGTTGAAGGGAGCAGATTGATACTTATATGCTATTTTTTCAACTTTTACTCAAGGTTTCAGACATTGCATGGATATGGAGGAGGAGCTCTTTTCAACTGGCTGGGACATACACTTGAAAGGGGGCCGAAGAGTTGAGGAGATTCATTCATATACTTTTTGTAGATGAGAAGTCGGATTTCTATCTGTGCTGTTACTCTGTTGTTGAAGAGGAACCGTTAGAAGTTTGTAGGCACCGACTCACAAAATGTCTGCATTAATGCACCTTTTATTGCATCATAGGCAACAAACGAGAAGCTATTTGGTGCTTGGAGTTGGTGCACAGGTGAGTGAGTGTTGACTTATGACCATATACCTATTCTGCGGAAGTAGTTGGATGACTTGTGACTTGTCTGAACTGAACTACCGTGGTCATGCTAGCAACTTATGTTTCCCATACATTTAGTTTCCTCGATAGCAGTATATTTAATCAATACTGTGTTACGCTTCTCCCAAACTGACAGGACGTGAACTTGGTTGGTTGGACGTTAAACATTAAATATCAGTACCGATGACTATCTTTTGCCCAAACTGCTACCAATTGAATGTGTTTTTTGACTGACTGTCGGGGATTTGTGTGACCAGGATGCCTGTGTGATCACTGTCTTGAAATCTCCAAGGCTTGTACACCCATGTTTATTATTTGTCTCAGCCTCCCATGCAGGAAGGAACAGCGGATCAATTAGGTGTTTATCTTCATCAGTTTGGAGAAAACCCGATGCTTCAGGTATGCTTAATGTGGCCGCTCTCTTGTACAGAAGCGGGTACTTTTTGTCGCTCAGAAAGAACATGAATGACATGTCTGAAGTATTTAACAGTTGAATCAGGCGAAGTTCAGACATTTGAGGAAGATTGGAAGGAGTATTTTGCGGATCCTTTGCAGTGGTGGGACAACAGATTTTATAAGGTATCACTAGAAATTTATCTAAGGCTACCAATTACTTGATGTTAGATATTTGTGAAAAGACATTGAGAGGTTATTTATTGTTTGTATAAGGTCCTAGGCACTTTGGTAAACAAGAAGCGTATTACATTTTGATTGGGTTTTGAATTTAATTGAAGGCTAATTAGATGACTCCAATGTTTAAGGACATTTGTTCCTTGATTGTTTTTTCATATTGGATCACGGGTTGTTGGTGTGGGTTGTTGGTGTGTATAGATGATCCCAAATCACCAGACTTTAAACACAAGGTGCCAATGAAAGCTCTGTGGGTAGATGGTTGGTCAACCCCACCATGGGTGAAGGTGATGGTCAAATTGGTGACTTTAAGCAAATTACCTTTTGGTGGTAGTTACCATACCAATCATTCTCTAGAGATTATACAACCGAATAGGTATTGGCATGAGCATGAGTTATCTTCCTTTGTGGCAAGAAATTGGTGCAATTGACTTGCTACAAATGATGCTCACACATTGAAGGTGGATGTAATTTGTAATTTGTAATATGTTTTGTTAGGTGTAGTGTGAAGTATTGTGCTTTTAAGCGGTACAAAGACTGCATACATGCATCCAAGTATTTTTAAATTGATGGAGCAAGATTTTTCAGAGTACAAAGTATGAAGGGTTTTCTTATGAAGTGTGTATGGATGGGTCAGGTTACCCAAGGGCAATTCTGGGAGGAGAAACACTTTGCCTGCTAGTGCAAAAGCGTCAAAGCAAGCAGTTCAAGTTAGTGGTGGGAGTACGCGCATGCAAAGCGCAACGACCGCTAGTGAAGCAATTGATCTTTTGAAGAACCGACTACAACAGGGCATTGCAATAGACTCGTACTCCTATGTTGAAATTCTGAAGCGGTGCTTGAAGCAGGAAGACCTTCCGGCAGTAAAGCAGGTTCATGAGTGCACCATTGAGAGTGGCATGCAGCAGAATATATATGTGGCAAACAACCTATTGAGTGGATACATCAGATGTGGGAGACTGGAGGATGCATGCAGAGTGTTTGACGAACTTGCGAAGAAGGATGTTGTTACTTGGACTGTCATGATTGGAGGTTATGCTCAGCACAGTTGTGTGAAAGATGCCATGGGAGTTTTCCATCGCATGCGAAAGGAAGGTATGCAACCTAATGCAGTTACTTACTTGAGCATCCTGAAAGCCTGTGCGAGCCCATCAGCCTTGAAGTGGGTTGAGGAAGTTCATGCATATATCAGAGAGGGCGGGTTGGAATCAGATGTTCGTGTGGGGACTTCGCTCCTTAAAATGTTTGCAAAGTGTGGGATCATAGAGGAGGCAAGGAACACTTTTGATAAGTTGGCGAGTCGCGATGTGATTACCTGGAATGTGATGATTGGAGCATATGCCGACAGTGGTGATGGTGAGGAAGCATATCGACTTCTTCTCCAAATGAAACGGGAAGGCTTCAAACCAGACGCCTTTACATATGCGAGTATCCTGAATGCATGTGCAAGTGCGGGGGCTTTGGAGTGGGTCAGGGAGGTTCATAGCCATGCCCGTGAAGCCGGGTTTGAGTCAAATGTGCGTGTGGGCAACGCGCTGGTGCACATGTATGCAAAGTGTGGCAGTATTGACGATGCGCGGCTGGCTTTTGACAAGATGGAGGAGCGGTACGTGATTACTTGGACCGTGATGATTGGTGGACTTGCGCAACATGGCTGTGGGTCTGAAGCATATCGACTTCTTCTCCAAATGAAACGGGAAGGCTTCAAACCAGACGTAATCACTTATATGAGTATCCTGAATGCATGTGCAAGCGCTGGGGCTTTGGAGTGGGTGAAGGAGGTTCACATGCATGTCCATGAAGCGGGATTTGAGTTGGATTTGCGTGTGGGCAATGCGCTGGTTCACATGTATGCTAAATGTGGCAGTTTGGATGATGCACGAGTGGTTTTTGAGAGGATGGAGGATCGTGATGTAATCACATGGACCGTGATGATTGGTGGACTTGCAGAGCATGGATGTGGGCATGAAGCGCTGGAAGTCCTTAAAACTATGATTGCAGACGGTGTGAAGCCCAATGAGATCTCATTCGTTGCAGTGTTGTCAGCTTGTAGTCATTCAGGCCTTGTGGACGAGAGCCGTAGACTTTTTTTGGCTATGATACAAGATTATGGCATCGAACCTAGTGTGGTGCTTTGTAACTGCATGGTGGATGTTCTTGCGCGAGCAGGACACTTGGAGGAAGCAAAGCTCTTGATTGACAGCATGCCGGTGGAACCACATGGTGCAACTTGGGGAGCCTTGCTTGGTGCTTGTAGAACGTACGGTAATGTGAAGTTGGGCAAACTTGCCGCGAATGAGTGTCTCAAGTTGGAACCGAAGAATGCTTCTGCATACGTGCTTCTCTCGAATATCTATGCTGCAGCTGGCAAGTGGGAGGAGGTGTTGTGGGTGCGCACTATGATGCAGGAGAGAGGTGTACGCAAGGAGCCAGGGCGTAGCTGGATTGAAGTTGATAACAAGGTCCATGACTTCGTTGTAGGGGATACTTCTCACTCAGAAGCGAAGGAGATCTATGATGAGCTGAGGAGATTGAGTGAGACAATTAAGGCCGAATGCTACGTTCCTGATACCCGGCTAGTGTTGCGGAACATTGAGGAGGGGGAGAAAGAACTTGCTCTTTGCTCCCATAGCGAGAAGTTGGCTATTGCTTACGGACTCATGTGGACACCCCTTGGAGAGCCAATTCGGGTGTTCAAGAACCTTCGAGTGTGTTCAGATTGCCATACAGCAACCAAGTTTATCTCAAAGGTGACTGAACGAGATATTGTTGTGAGGGATGTCAATCGCTTTCACCACTTCCAAGATGGCGTTTGTTCTTGTGGTGATTATTGGTGATGAGGTTGGCAATCTTGACCAATTGCTTGTTATCTTGTTTTCTGAATCTCTTGACCATGATTTTTGCATGCAATTTGTAATTTGAAAATTTTCATTGTAATTTGTCATCATTTGTGAATATAGTTATCATGTTGATCATTGATTGAAAACAATTGCATTGGTTGGAAATGACTCAAGGGAGGTATTCATAGAGGTTGTTGTCTCTGCCTTTTTTTCAGCAATGGTTTTTGTGAAGAAGTCAAAATCAAAGGATTGCAAATTTTAGTTAGAATTGGCCTAAGACACACACGCACACATGTCCATACAATATGCCTCCTTTTGTTGGCAACTTCAAATTGTATTGAGAAGACTATACCCAAAAAAAGTATCAAAATGATTGTTTTGAAGTTCTTCATTCAAGATGGCCATGCTAGGAGTTATTTTTTCTTAGTAGCAAGGTCACTTTTGTTGCTATTGTAGTTGATGTGCTCATAAATAGGTAATTCAATTTTTGGTCTTTGCCTTGGTGTGAATTTTGGAAGTCAATGTTGAGGTTTGTTCAACAAATATAAATTCATTTTGATTTTGGATGTAAGTTTACTATAGTTAAAGTTCTAAGTTTACATGATAGTCTTTTCCTTCATTTTTTGTTCTTCTAAGTGTTTGGTTGGATTTGTCTTAGTTGTTGTAAGTGCCCTATGTGCACTCTTGTTTTGGAGGCATTTGTTTGAGAGATTTGGTGTGAATTTTAGGCTTTTCAATTGTAGCAGGGGAACCATGTTTAGGAATTAAAGGGTGGTTGTAATGAAAGTGATTTTTCCTATTAGTGTAGGATACTCACTTACAAAAGATGCACTAGTTGTAATATATATTTTTTCAAATTAGTGTGGCATGAAGTATTGAGTGTGTTCTACTAATTTCTACAAAATAAAATTAGGATTTGGCAAATCTATAACCTCTTCACAATCTACAGGTGTTGGGTAGTGTTTGAAATATTTGTAATGTCTTAAGTATTGCAATTATAAAAAATAAATTGAGGTAATGGAGAAATCTATAACCTCTTCTAATTTTATTGTGATGCTTGTATTGCACACTTACTAATTGGATGAATCAAGGGTGCTAAAATTAGAGCTAATATTACACTTGAACCTTTGTAACAATTGTGATTCAGGACAAATGGGCTTTTAAATAAAGTTATATGTATTTGTAACTTTACATGTAGAAATTGTTCAATTAGGTGTGTTCACAAAATGGCAAATTCTCAAGATAAATTGGGATTGTCTTATTGCAAGATTTGTCAATAGAGAAGGTTGAGGTCATTGACTACCTTTAAAGTCAAAATTTGCAGACCAAGAAATTACTTCAGGTTCTTAGTACTGCAAATGAGTAGAATGTGTTTTCAGAAAGGGGCCTAGGACATCGGTTATCACTAAAGTCAAAATTGCCAATTGACAAAGAAATTATTCTATGTTCCTTTAACCCCTAAAAGCCCATTGTTCCTTTGAGGGACAAATGGGATTTTAGACAGGTACTTACGGATTGAATTTTTGTCATGATTTTAAAAAAATTTTGAAGATAGAAAATTTGCTAAGCTTTGTGTGAATATAATTTTTTTTTATTGATGCCCGAGAACAAAAGTTATGCCCAAATAAGTTCAAAACAGGGGAAAAGGGGCAGCAAAAAAATTTTTAGAAAATTTTTTTTTCAAAAATTTTTTTTTCTCATAGATTATATTTTTTGTCTATTTGGAAAGCTTTGATTCATTTCATTTGGAATTTTTATAATAAAAAGTTATGGACAATCTTGTTTTTTGAGAAATTAACTTGTAAGGTTAAATAATTTCTGAATGTAATTCTCACAATTTTTCAAAAAAAAAGTTCCTCATAGTTTAGTTTGCTTGCTACAACGATCTTACTATTGGGATTAGTGCATTTTAATTCCATCTAAAAGATATTAATATTTTAGCTTTTCTTTCTATTTCATATTTACTCCTACTTATTTAAATTAAAAATGTTCAAAGTCATAGAATCTAGTCTTGCAATGTGTTCAAAAACCTGTTTTTTTTCTCTTTAAACACAAATAACTGGCACTCTACTTGGTCAAAAATTCTGAAATTTTTTCCACACATTTTTATACTAATTACGTGTAAGATCCTAAGGATAAATGTGCAAGAAAAATATTTTTCAATTTTTTTTACTCTTTGCTATAAAAATGGCAGTATTGATTTATTTTGGTAGAAAAAAGGCCTTAGGCCTTTAGGGGTTAAATTTGAAAGATTGTATATTGTTGTGTGGTGAAATATTGTTTTGTTTGTGATGTACATTGTAGGCCTCACATTTGTTTTTGTAATTCAATATTTTCCGACAACAATTAATGTATATATGAATTTTAGGACTTGAAAATCTTAAAACCATGAAATCTAGAAGAATGATAGATTAGCAAAATTGAATTTTAAACAATAAATAATTTTTCAAATACTTGAGAGCTAACCACTATTATAATTATAAGGATAATATCCACCTTCATAATAAATTTCGGCCTCATTGGCTTATTACTTTAAAAGTTATTACAAAAGACGTGTCAGACATACAATGTGTGAAGCTTAAACAATCCAATTGTTTTAAGCAGTCATTCTTTCAACATATTTATATAAAAGATGTACATAAGATCAATTCATCTATACCCATTTGCAAAAATTGTAAAAGTATGTTTCATAAAAAAATTATAGATTTCAATTTCATCGTATTTGTAGTACTATCAATGTACAATGACTTTTTAGGAAAAAGCAAATTTATTAGTATGCTGAAATATTTTGAAGTATCAAGAATAGGACCCTCTGTCTAGTATTTACTCCGTCCTGAAATAAATCTAGGGTTTCCTGGAAATGGCTGGATTAGAGTGTGAATTGCTCCGATTCTCATGAGATTGCACAATTATTCTAGCTTTTAGTCAATCCCATTAGGCATGTAAAGATGGAAGTCAATAGTAAAGTGGCTTTTTTTTAAAAATAATTGCAAAATTGAATTTTTTTCTCCTTTTTAGAGGAGCTCCGGTGCTATGAAATTGGGTCTATCTCCCACCAATGTTGCTGCTCTGAATTCGGATGGCATCTTTTGTTGATGTCTTGTTATTCAAACAGCCTTGATCAAGCACTCCTTGTTTTTCAACTCCAGATCATGTTCTCCACAGAAGTCTTCTTAACTTAAAGTCCATGATGTTGACGTCTATTCTAGTGTCATTTTGTAAACATTTTTTCTTCAGTTTGTAAATTAATACTAGGGTTACAACAAGCAATTTAGTTTAACGACGTCCAAATTGCCCTCTAAACAAGAAATTGAATAGAACCGCTTCCTTGATGATTGTCGATTGAGTTTGGTTGTGGATCAATTAGTGTGGAGCCCATTTCTTGAGCCATCACGGCATCAAGCTGCTAAAAACAAATGCTGTTGGTGACGTACGGACACGCGTACGGAATTCTACATGTACTAAGCTGTTGTGCTTTTTGATTGACTTCATGATAAATCTCATGTGACCACGTCTTTGGCCTTCATACACTTCTTTCAATGCCCTTGTTTTCGGATTTGATTCTATAATTTAGACTTTGGATCGGATTTCCATTCATTCCATGTTTCTAATTCATTCTGTATTTCTTGTAGCTCCCTACCTTTTCTTGACCATTTGTCTCTACGAGCTAGACTAGGCAAGGCAAGAGGATCTACCTCAAATTTAATAAAGCTCACTATTTGAATTGAAAGCTTTATATAAAAGTTTCTAGGTAACTCTGTTTTCAAACTATGATTATTGAAAGTATGAGATCAGAATTTGTGTCAATTTAAGGTCTATGTACATTAGGGCTGTAGAATATTATGGGATGCACAATTATATTGTGCACTTGTGTAGTAGGGTCATAAAATCAATGTGAGCTTTTTCTATGGATGCACTTTCTATGGATGCGTTGTCATAGTAAATGAGATCTTTCAGCACCTGAAGGGTTCTACATAACATAAAATAGCAGTAAAATTAACGATTTGGAATGTTTGCACGCATATTAAGTTCACCTATAGACTTGGTTTGCGATATTGGAGATCCTCAAAAATCATTAAGTAGAGTCAGGTAAAAAAGCTAAATGGTTCTCTAAAAACAATGCATCTTGAAAATTCAACTCCATTTTGGTGATGTAAGTTTTATTCAACAAACGAACAAATACTTCATATTGGTCACAACCTAATGGCAACCTCGCAACCTTACAATTTGAGCGCTTATTTACCCTCCTTTGGTAAATAATTGAACACAACCTCATGCATGCATGGAGAGCTGCACCCTCTAAACAACCATCAGCTATAGCCCTCTAGTCGTCGTTCACTTTTCTTGCTGCCAACATGCTGCCCACCCACAGCCGTGCTTCCCTCTGTGGAGTCCCCCAATTTACATCCCAAACGTGTCTGGCAATGCGAGGCCAAATGTTGTTCAAAAGAACGTCATGTGGCATTCCATTGACAATGGACTCGGGGCTCTCCACCGAGGACTCTGAACTCACCGAAGTCTAACACGAAAACAAATGCTGTGAGATGGTAGGCGCACAGGACAATACAACCGATCATGAAACGTGTGAAACTCACTGGGAGAAGCTCAAATTGAACCCTTAAACAACTGAATCATACCCCGTCTAAACCAATTGTGTACATAGCAAGTCATGCGCCAGAAGCCAAACCACAGCAAGCATACGCCCAAACCAAACGCCTAAAGAGTAGCCCCAACCCAAAGTGAGAACCTGAACACCAGCCCCCACCCCAACAAGCATGCGCGCAAACTGTAAATTCAAACAACAGCCCCAAACCCAGCACGCATGCGCCCAACTTAACTTCAACCCTGAACAACCTCGTGGCCTTCACAACAGCCCTAGAAAAACACCCACAACCCAGCACGAGTGGAGCATACCATAAGCGTAGGAGCAGAAGTTGCTGGTCCGCCAAACTTCCAATTCCAGAAACGACAAACTCCCTCTAATGCCGACGCACTCACGCATTGCCCGCCCATCTTCAATTGGAAGGCAAATACGCGCTCTGATGCTCCCGTTGCTAGCGTGCAATCCACCGCCCCTGTGCTTCCGATTTCACAAATGTGGAGGCCGAATCATCAACAGGGGTGCTGCACAACATCCCCACCCCTATTCACCACACCTGCAGCTCAGATGCCCCAAGCAAGGGAGAAGAACGGGAGAAGGGAACGCTCCAAAATGGCTGTCTTGGCCAAAGAGCAGTCCCGTTTTGCCACAGTGCAGGCCACTTGGCCAAAGTGGCGGTACTTCCACAGCAGTCATTGCCCAGGTTGGGAGGGTTTAGGCATATACAATAAGATTCAAGTGTCATGATGTGTTAGCCCATCATGCTGATTTGGAGATCTCTGCTAATTAATCTTCTTAAGTAATCATTCTTATTTGAGAATCCCGTGCAATTAATCATGACATTCCATCCCAAACCCATCAAAACAGAAGTGATTTAACCTAATGGGCACAAAGTTGTCAACTCACAGGGGACATAGCCACATAGGCCATCATTAAGCTGAAAACTGCATTCTTGACACTTGCTCAGAACTGTGCATACTCGTCAATGGCCTCCTCAACTGTCACAGGGAGCTTGTAAACAACGTCATTCCCTGAAACATGGTGGTTACATTGAAGCATGGGAAATTTAATAGCTCTAATGTACTCAACATTGTGATGAGCCAAATGCGATTTTCGCAGAAAAACATAAGACTGCGGCCCGGATCCAAACCTTTGGAAGTACCTTCCTTGAATTACCTTGTCACCTATGGCAAATGACTCACCCCACTTGCATTGAAATGGCTCTATACAGGTAAAAACCTTCTTGGTGCAAACGAGCAAATGGAAATTCACATTTTCCTCATTATCAGCAACAACCGAAACAGCAAAATTGTCCCCTAATTCAAGTAAAGACCCAAAATATGTACCATTCACATAAAATTCGTCCCAATTCTCCTCGTCAAATGCAGCACTCACAATCCCACGGACATATCCAGGCTGATGGACAACTAAGACCTCAACTTCCCATGACCCAGTCCAAACCGAATTTTCACAGAACTCCCAATTGGACTCAATGCAAGGAGGGCAAAAGCATGCCAAACCTCTTTTGAGGAGCTTGTGCACATCCAACTTACCCACAGACCGAATTTGATGCACATCTTGGCATCCCTTAATGGGTTGACAATTGTACTCTGTCTCTCTGTCCACATCCTCGTCGAGGACGTGCCAAAAAGTTCGCTGTACCGGTGTTCTCTCACCTGAGTAGCAAGATTCGGGCCTAACACTCAACTTCTCCCTCAGAAACCGCACTACAGTCTCGGCATCTTGTAGCTTTGGCCCGTGCACATTGAGTTGAGCATTGTGCATGTACCGCTTCAATACAGCCCCGCACCATTATGAGGCTCTTTCCCATGACCAGACCCAAACAACAACCAAACACAATTGTAGCCGTTACTGATCTCTGGATATTGGCTGACAAAGTACCATGGAATTCTGCTTTTGAATTGCCTTGAACATCCGTCACTCCATATCCAATGATTTTTTGGAGTGAAGCCTCCTTCCACAACTGAGTCCCAATGCATTTGTAAACAATGTTGAACAAAATAGCTGTCATGTTTTTTGTCATCACTGATATAGAAGTGGTATTGCATTATATTCTGAGTACTCTCATCCTCAAAGTCAGGGTGTGGATTTCTGACCCACGAAATATGCACAAGAATACTGACTTGATAACTATGCCAATGCATGGACTGAACTTCGTTCTGGACCTCAAAGGAATAGTTTTCAGCAAAATCTATGACCGAAATCATGGTATCAGCCGGGAAATTTGCCATGCATGTTTTAAACTGTTCATCTTCCCATTTTGCCACAAAAGTGTGTCGTGCAAATGCTTGCAACTTTGGTTTGAGGTACCTCACCAGTTCATC
Organism: Neckera pumila; assembly: GCA_963969595.1. Classification (NCBI taxonomy): domain Eukaryota; kingdom Viridiplantae; phylum Streptophyta; class Bryopsida; order Hypnales; family Neckeraceae; genus Neckera; species Neckera pumila. The sequence goes on from OZ018413.1 coordinate 25,549,371, forward strand.
CGAGGTTGTTTCTTTGTAAAACAATTGCAACTTCTTCCTCTCCAGTCCCTTCTTAGTAGTGATAGTCTCAAGAGCGAAATGCCTCCACTTCACAAGTTTATCATTGGATCCCTCTTCTTCCATTGGGCAGATGGGTAAAAAATCTACACCACATTTAAGACACTCCCCAAAAACGCATTCCCTTGCATGCCACTCACTGTCATCAATTTTAGGGCACAGTATAGCCTCAAGCATGGCTATCACCCCAGAGAAGGTGAATTGACTAGCACAGTAGTGCCCCTCAGCTGTAGATTGGCAAACGTCCTCACAGTCACATAAACAACCCTCCAGAGGATGCAACCCAGCCTTCACTCTCATGTAACTAAAAGCCATCTTCAACTCCTCCATCTCCACATGATATATACAACAACAAACATTTCGTTCTTTCAGTTTCTTCACAAACCAGGGTTGGAAGGAATCAAACATTTGCTTACCTATAATTACCTTTGGATTTGCTGCTTGAAATCGTAAGTAGAACTCCATCTGCCACACAGAGAGCACACATGAGTAAATATGATCCATGCAAATACATCCAGAGTTCCAGCACGTACCCTTAGCCACTACGCGTTCATCATTCCTCTCTACAAGTTGGAATTGTGTTTATAAAGTACGTAAAGACAATGGTATGCACCCCAAGTCTCAATGACTTCACCTAAACAACATACAAGTAAACTTGTGACCCTAGAACACATTCATAGTACACTGTGAGTTCCTAGACCAATGGAATTCCATTGCTGTGCCTGCAAGATTGTAATACCCTCTGTGACTAATCACAAACTCCATCACTCTCACTAAACCTACCCGAACCGGAATACAAGTTCATGAGTGATCGTTGAAATATATAAGAGTTCATGCTTCACCCCTAAGATCCATATGTGCTACCAAATTACTTTTGAAATCAATAAGACTTCATTACAGTGCCACCACATTCTCCTTACGGTTTTGTGTAAACCCTACAACCAATCTAACTCCCTGTTCTTTCCCGTAGACCCCCAAGTTCCAAAAACCATTTATGTATGATTCTGTATAAACCCTACGCCATCTCTAACTCCTTGATACTTCTAAGCAACTCTACCTACACACCCAAAGTTTCTCCAGACATTACAAGTGTACAGAGTTCAATACAGTGTCAAACAATTGGGTTTACGGGGACTTTGAAAAACATACCTGTGATTCAAGCAAGTACTGGTAGTGGTGTCTCTCTCGAACACCAGGGGCAATCCAGTGCTTCACAATTTCTTTATGATTTGGACTTGCACGAGTTTCAGCAACCCACCAGGCGATCACTACTGCCTTCACAGATTCGCTAGTGGCATCTCTTCTCAATTTTCTCACTAAGAGTGCCCAAACAATTTGTTCTGTGCTCTCCATTGAACTCCGCCATTGCATTGCTGATCGTACATTGCGAGGATGAACTTCCAACAAACACGCCTTCTCTCTCTTTGATGTAGAAGCGCCTGAGCTCACTGCTGCTGTCAAGATGGCATGCTTCGTCACAAGATCAGCCCTACATTTTGCATTCTTAACCTCCGACAGTGATTGCATCAAACCGGCTATAATTTCCTTCTGAGCCTGAAGCTGAGCTGCAAGCCTACGAGATTCTGGCAAAACAATGGCTGCAAGTCCATCTGACCAGACTGCCTGCAGAACGGCTTCTTGGTGAAGCAGGTCTGCAAATTTATTCAAAGTTTCCGAGACAACATCAATGATGACTTTTGCATCACGATGAACATGTCTTTGATTCACTCTCGCCCCAAATGAAGAGGAGTTCTCCCTCTCCCTAATGTCTTCCTGAACAACACGTTTTTGCAAAGCTGCCACAATCCTCTTTCTAATTCTACATTCTCGTTGTCGCTCTCGCTCCCTCTCTCTCCGAAGCCTTTCGTCAGAACCAGGACGTATGACCCCATTTCTTCTTGTGACTGCTCTGGAACTCCCCATTTTTTAAGAAAAAAATACCCTCAAAACGTAAAGAACAAAATGAGATACCCCCATCCGAGAAAACCTACAGATTTTGTGCGTCAGCAAAGAACAACTGTCATACCCTAAGCCAATAAACACTACACATTGCTATGCACTGTCAAGCAAGAACGCTGTATTTTGGAAGCCAAAATCTAACAATTCAGAGGCTTTCTGCAATCAGAATGACGACTCCATCTCGAAACCCTAAACCACTGACGGGAAGAGAGCTGGCCTCAAATAACAAGTCCTGCACATCGAGAAGGACACTCACGCAGATTGCCAGACCCCTAAATCCTAATCCCTAAACACTTGACAGGCCATCGACAGGAAAATTCACTCTGATTTCACCGAAAGCAGTAATCCTAAGACCACCTAATCCCAAAACTATAAACCCTACAGATCAAGAAGGACACTGAAGCAAAATCGGTAGACACTTCTACACTAAATCAAACACTTCAGCCAACCACTGCACGGAGGAACACAACTGAATATGCAATCGCCGAAGCACTGACTGATCGACCACACCCACTTCTCATAATGAACCCTACAAAAAGGTCACGCCAAATTCAAGCAACACCGGGAGTGATTTGCTCCTAAATTAACATAGTTTCCCAGGCTGAATCTGCCATAGCCCAAAGCAGTCACAACAAGAGAAGTGAACACACATTGCACACACAACCAGAACTCCATCGCCAAAAACAAACGCACCCACAGGAGCCGTTGTGGGATGCTCCCATCTTTAACCCTAAACCCTAACGAATGGAATTCATCAAACGGATAGGCGAGGTCACACTACCATTGCCTGCCCACTCTGAAAACTCTGGTGAAACATTGAAATTTGTATTTTAAACCTGACGCCCACCTAGAGATTTCCGTCTTATATGGGGTTTTAAAAAAAATTGGAAAAAGACCTTTTTTGGACCCTTATATGGACTTTGGAAAAAAAGGCTGAAATCAGACCTTGAAAAAGTCCATAAGTGCACTTTTACAAATGATTTTACTTGAAAGGAAATGAATTCTAGGTCTCTAAATTTAAAATACATCATATAGTAAGTTGGTATTCCAATAATATGTTGTTATTCTTCGTTAAAAAACCCAAAACGAAATTCAATTTCTTGTTTGCCATAGTCCATGTCCAAACTTCAAAAGTTCCTAACTTCTACAATTTAAAATAATTTTCAAAAAAATAAAGTGTAATCTTCAACACAATAAAGTTATCTATGTGAGTACAAATTTTTACATTCAATGATGTAGGTTTAATAGGTCAATTTCATCTTGCAATACAAAGTACTTCCTGAAATTAGTAGTGTGACACAAAAAGTGAGCCGCTCAATTGTGCATATACCCATTTCTAGTGTTTCACATCCTCCTTTAGTCCTTTTGTATGTTAAATACTAGAGTTGGTGTAACATTTTGATTCTTTTTGGCACCCTTTATTTGGAATTAAGATAATTGGATCCAAATCTTAAACTCCTAAATAACAAGTTGAGTATTGCAATACTGATTTGTGGGCTACACAAATTTATTTATAATGATTTGTCACTTTCAATGTCCCAAATGATATTTCTTTCGCAGACCAAGTGGTCCAATTAAGTACTAAGAAATTGCTTTTTTTAAATCAGTCCATTTTGATGAATGAGTTAGAAGTTATGACTTATGAGGAGTTCTAGTTTGCAAATGGTTATAGATTTTCTATTCTAAATGAAACCTTCAAATCACTTGTTTAACTCAATTTCCAATACTTTTGTAAAAAACAAAATTATAGGGTGTACTTGGTTTATTACAACATTACAAGCATTGGGATTGAAATTTTTCAATTCCGTAAGGGTTTAGTGTTTGTATATGTCTAACAAAAAGGGATGTCCAACTAAAACATTGTCATTAAGAAACTCATTTAATGTAATCTACAAATTACAATTTTTCACTTTATATGAATTTTATAACAAATTCTTAAGTATAAAGATTATAATACTCCATCCAAAATGATATATATAAATACAAACTGAATGACCAATATGACTATTTTTGTTGACCCTAAAACCTTGAGTACATAATAATTTCTTTATTGTAAAGTGACCAAGTAGCAGTGAATAGAATAAATTAGAGAATATTCAATTTTTGAATTTGACCTGTATAACACATAATTATTGTACATTAATATGAACTTAATTTAAATTGTATACAATACCTTTTAAATTGTATATAGTACCTTAATTGAAATTGTATACAATATATAATTTGCAAAGCTTTATCCGAAGCTATACTTAAAAAAAAAATCATCAGCAAAGGACCTTCTTTAAATAATAACATATCCATTGACATGAATGTAAAAATAAAAAATTGAATTCAAATAACGGAAGTCTTAGAGTAATTTGAAGGTAAAGGGTGAAAAAAAAATTTATATATTAATTGACGTCAGAACTTGTGAGAATGGCATGGATTTCACAAGTTTTAAACAATTAGAACTTATTGGACCATTTCTTACTATACACTTAGTGTTGCAGGGACTCAGTGAATTGAAGAGAGGTAGCCAGAGAATGGGCTGCAATTATAAAGGTTGTCCTGAAGAACATCACCGCAATGAAGGTTATTTTCCTAGAGGTGGCAAGTATGCATACATTAGATATTTGTATACAAAGAGAGAGAGAGATTGTGAGGAAAACCATGTTCCATAATCTTGTTCTTCTATGACCTTATTGAGTTTGTTTCTGAGACCTTTGATTGAATAGTTGTTGACCATGAAGGTTCTAAAATCCTTATTGTTATGGAAATTATTAATAGCCCTTAATAGTAATTGTTTTCACAATAGTTATTTTATAGGAATGAGTTTAGAATGTCAAACTTAACTCTTGCGATTTTAAATAAATATTGAAGTTGTTTTTAAAGGATCATTTTTTGCATTGATAGGGAAATGTGTTTTTTGCTTGTAAATCATGTGTTCAAAATTTGACTTCATAAGGTGAGTTTTTAGTTTTTAGTTTTTAAAGAAGTAATAAAGAAGTAATCAACATTTGTGAATAACAACACAAGCTTTGTATTATTTTAATTAGAAGATAACTACAAATGCTCTTAAGTATACTTCTATTTGATTTATTGTACTATATGTGTTATTTCAAACTTGGTCATGAATCTATTGCTTAACTTTTAAAATATTTAGAAGCAAAGTTTACATAGTTTTTGACATTTTATCTATCAATAATGCTTTGCAAAGCAACATTTATTTAATTCTTGAAGGACCTCGGGGTAGTCTAAATTCCCAAAAATATGAAGATGTGCTTTAAAGTGAAATATAGAGAAATAACTTAATGGTGCCTTTCAAATTATAATAGTTGATAATACTCAATGTAGATGATATCCATATGGATAGTCTAGGTGCCATTTTAGAATGGTTTTTCAGAGACAATGTAGGGCCCTAAACAAGTAAATATTCACTATGTACACCAACTACTTAGAATAGTTGGAGTTATTTCTTTTGCTATTTATATGATTGGACTTATTCATTTCAGAAACTAATAACCAATATTTTAGAAAAAATCTGGAACCAAAACTCCAAAACTCCTTCTGAAGTTGGTTGCAAATTTTTAATAATTATATTATAAAATTGTTTTGCTATGAGTTCTAAATGTCAATTTTAAAGAATCAATTGTTTGGTTTTCACATATTTAAAAGCAAAATGTATACAATTTTTGATATTCAAGTTCAAGTTCCAAGGAGCAGATTACCAATTGGCGGATTACCAAATTATGAACTTATTCAATTCTGCCTGTGAGACTCTGATCTACAAATCAGAAGCAAAGCAATCTCTACGCTTGTGACTTGACAAAAATTATGTCATTCCTTCGACCTCCTATAAACAACAAAGAAATCAATCAGAAAAATTCAAATGGAAGCTAAGATTTTAATTATCAGGTTGATAAGATGTTTAGGCATGCTGTATTCAAGATCTGAAACACTTGCACACTATCAAAACTAAAACTGTGAATCAACACATCCACCTATGGTTTGGATCTTTGCAAGCTTCAAAATCGCTGCCATGGCAAATCACCATGTTCCGGGCATGGTGTTCAAGTTCTAAGGCGCAAATTACCAATTGCTAGCGGAGAATCTGTTTGTCATTGTTGACTTTGCTTTGACTACTCTATCTGTGCTTGGCTTTGGGGGGAATTAGGGCTTCAATATTATAAAATTGGCAACACTTATGAAGCAAAACAACCTATGCTTCACTCCAAAAATTGTGAAGAATTTACAAAACAAGTGAGGGAATAGGTACCTCGACCCTACGGTGAGCATTCGAGGAGTTCCGCATCGTGGTACGTGGAGCCTATAGCTAACGGCAACCACCAATGTTCTAAACCAATAACTTGACACCTCCCTTCATCCACACCTGCTTCATGTATGCCCAGTTCATTTTTGTTTGATGAGAGATGTTTAACTTGGGGTTTATTTGATGGAAGGCATATCATCATTCACTTAGAGAGAGATATATATAGGATTCACTTGATGGAAAATATTTCAAGGCTCACTTAGTAGGAGGTATTAAACTTGATGAGACCCTTTGTGCCACATTGAAAAGGACTTTATCTAATTTGTATTCCTCATCTTCAAAACTTTTTTTCTAGAATTTATAAATGATTCAAATAAAATTGGCTAGATGGCAAACTTGCTTTGGTCCTACTCACTGATTAATTTGAGGGCATACTTGTCCATGTATCATTGCAATAAAGATCGTCACATATCAAGGTAGTTGTGTCCATTTTAGATTGTTCAGTATTGTAATTCACACAATGACCTTAAAATTAGAGACTACATCTACAGCAATAGACTTCAAGTTACCAATGCATTCAAAAAAAGTGACAATATTGAAAATTTTGAATAAAAGTTTTTTCAACTTATATTATAATTTAAAAGGTAGTAGATTCAATTGAATATTATTGTAAGAAACACCTCCTAATTTTATTACATGTGAGAATTGTGTTATAAACAATTGAGTATTAAGGTTTTGAAAAAAAAAAAAAAAAATTTAATAAAATATCTTATTATACCAATTTCATGACTCTTGGGATAAATTCAAGTTTTTAAAGGTATTGACATGGCTAAATATTTTTTTTAATTGTACAACCTGTCATGACTTCTAATGATTTTTTATGACTTACAATGATTTCTCTTAATATTGTTGGTTTCCATAATTTACAATGAATTTAATCACTTTTTGGATTTCAAAAGTAAAAGCAATGTAAAAACACCATGCCTTATGATTACATGTTTGTCAACATTTTCCATAAGTGATTTTTTATACTCGACATGTATAGATGTCCATATCAAATTGTTCTTTAAAAAAAATGACAGAGTCATTCAATCATTGCCAATATAACAGAATTGGAAGTTGATTGCCTCTTTCAATATCTGTAAGTTTTTACATTTGTAGGTTTATTTTGTGCAGCACTAATGTGGTGACATGTGTGGGACGTGGGGTACTAATTACTTGTGTTAACACTATGCAACCATCACCATGCATTGATGTTCATGTTTAGTAATTATTAAACATGATCACAAATACAAAGATGGAAAATTTTCAAATGTATCCATCAAATTTGTTCTCAATAGTTATATATCTAGATGAGCCAAGATAATATAATTTGATTGCACAAATGGCATAACATTGGCAATTGTACATGTACATAGTACAATCCCCAAATCTTTGGCAATCTACATTGAATGGCCTTGTCCAGTCTTACACCATCCTAGTAAACCTCAATATATGGTCTACTAGTTAACCTACTATTTGAGCCCAAAAACATCTTAAGAAATCACTTTCTTAGATACATCTTTGAAACTTCAGGCCCAACAATTTTCATAACATTTGACAACAAGGTTAAAAATTATTGCAAGACATGTAGTTTTCTTTGATCTTCGGGCAACCTGGTCAGCAAAAAAAACTTCTTAAAAAATCACTTTTATAAAATATAAAAAACTTGAAATTGGTTCTTTAGATTTATATATAATTATGCGAGAAGCTTTGAATCATTCCATTCTAATCAAAGAGCCAAAACTTATGAAGATTCCTAATTTGAGGGTAGTTATGACATCCCTACTTAAATAAAACTTTGAAGTCATTTATTGAGTTCAATTTTCAATGTTTTTGAATCAAAATAAAAAATTGGGTGTAGATTCTTTATTGTAACATTACAATCATTGGAATAATCATTTTTCAATTCCCTAATAGAATTCCTTACAATTTTGTATTTTGAATCATTTTCTACTTCTTTCTACTTACTTTTTTTTTCCTATATGTTGTACAATTCTAAGTGATTTGAAAGTTTTCAAGCATGTAGCCAAATTGCCTTGAAGAATGAATCCAAAAAATTACCACCATTTTGGACATTTTTTCATATAAATGTGACCATGTGAAGTGTAGCTACTCAATTTCTTGCATGGCCAAAACAAGCGTTTTCGTCAATTCAAACGCTATTATCTTGCAATCTACATGGTGGAAAATTTTGAAATTTTTCCCACATCCTCTCGAACCAGTTTATTACAAGATCCTATGGTTATATTTGTCAATTTTTTTTTTTTTTTTTTTTAAATTTGGTACTTGTACTCAAAATGACAGTTTTGGAACATTCTTGGTGAAACCATAGTGAAAAAAATTTAGGGGTTAAATCTTGCTATCCACAAAGTCTAAAAACTTTGAAATTTTTACCACATGTTTTCAAGTCATCATACTAGAACATCTTATGGTCATTTGTGTCATAAAATTTTTCTTTTTTAAAAAATTGGTAACTTGTACTAAGATTAGCAAGTTTTGAGCAACTTTTGATGAAAACATAGTCATGGAACTTCATGGCTTCAAAGATTGTTCAGCAATATCTCTTTTCCAAAAGCCTTCATGCTTGACCTTAAACCTCGAAACCCTAAACCCTAAACCCTACCCTAATACTAAACCCTATACCCTAAACCCTGAAATACAACCCTCACTAGAAGAAACCCGTGTTTTTTTTATGTCTGCCCAAAACATGCGATGTCCAAGGCCTAACATACTATGTCCGATGAGACATCAAGACGTTAAAGAAGAAGATTGCAATTTAGGGTAAATTTCCAAGGATGTTCCAAATGACTGCGGAAAATTTGAATGGAACCAATTGGTGTTACCAAAGACATTGAGATTTTTGATGACATTTTTAAGGACTCACTGATGCCCAACAAGACGTCCGCAAAAACATGGATGGCCACGTCAGCTTTGGGGGAAAAATTTCAAGGAAGGTAATTTTTTGAAAATCACTTTTTCCTTGGATAAAAGTTTGACCAAGGTTAATAAAACAGGATTGGGCAGCCTCCGGGCAGCTTTTGGAGAAAATAAGCTAACGTGGCATATGACATGGCATGCCACGTGTAAATTAGTTGATGTGGCATAAAATTATGCTGATGTGGCATGCCACGTCAGCATAGCGTGGCTATCTCTTTGCATTTTCTACACTTATTTTGGAGATGCCTAAGTAGACGTAGAGATGTCACTGGAGACATCTTATAAAACGTTGAGATGTTTTCTTGGACATTTTTGTAGACTTCTAGATGTTTTAGAAAACATAGTCACAATTGGTATATCGTCTATGGAGACATCATTAGAGTGGCCTTTGAGACATACAAAAAACTTCCTATTGGACGTCTATATGCTACTCTACCAAAATTTAAATCCAGTGTTTTCAATGTCCCATATAGTTTGTGTTCCCCTCTACCACTCCACTTGTATAAAGAGCCCATCTTTGCGTTTTCTACACTTGTATTGGAGATGTCTAAGTAGACATAGAGATGTTACTAAAGACATCTTATAAAACATTGAGATGTTTTCTTGTATGTTTTTATAGACTTCTAGATGTTTTAAGAAACATAGTTACAGTTGGTATAACATCTATAGAGACATCATCAGAGTGGCCTTTAAGACATGCAAAAAACATCCTACTGGACATCTGTGTGCTGCTCCACCAAAATTGAAATCCAGTGTTTTCAATGTCCCATATAGTTTGTCTTCCCCTCTACCACTCCACTTATATAAAGAGCTCGTCTTTTCCCCTCCATAAACTCACATCAAGTGGCTTTTTGAAGCCATGTGACATAACATCCAACTATAATGTATTTTGTATGGCGTATTATGTATGGTATATGATGTATGATGTATAATATATGGTATATTATGTATGTTGTATAATGTATGGTGTATTGTGTATGACATGCTATATTGAACATTTTGACATGCATGAGTGACATCATATGAGACATGTGAGACTGTCCATATTAACATCATGCTGAATAGTCCATTCCATTCCATGAATGTTTAATGTGACATCATTTTGTTCTTCTAGATCATACCAAATATTGCCAGAGGTATTCATAATGAAAAGTAGATGTTTACATTGATGTCACAAGAAATTTGGACGTCTGAGGTGATGTTTCAAAATACGTCTATGAAAACATTTGGACGTTTGAGTTGATGTCTCAGAAAACGTATAGATGTCTATGTTGACATCTTCAAAGATAGTAAGAAAATTCTTAGACAACAAAAAAATATGCTGACGTGGCATGCCATGTCATCCTTGCTGGATGCCACGTCACTTTTCCCGCCGCCACCTCAGATGCCACCTCGGATGTCACGTCATAGTCAAAAATGGATGAAAAAGTTTCCTACGTGGTTGCCCGTGCACATGTGGCACTTAGGTGGCAGCCACATGGCGGCCTTTGAGGATCCTGTTGACCCATGTATTTTGGACATCAGGGCCTCCAGCATGCTGATGTTTGACGTCAAACCTGATGTCAAACCTGATGTCAAATCCGAGTCTTGAGCAACGCGAGTTTTTGGACGTCTATGTAGACATTTCAAGACACCAGTCGGAACATTAGCACGCAGAATCCAGGGATAAAAAAAAGCACGGGTTTCTTCTAGTGCATTTTGTTAAAGCTAGAAACCCTGACCTGCCATGTACAGTCTTACAAACCATAGGATCCTTTCCATTACATTTTGTAGAGCCGCCAATGGACTTAAGTAATACTAACAGTAGTTTTCGATGAATAGGACCTTCTTAATGCTGTTCAAAAGCTGTAATGACTGACTGAGTCTTTCAACCAAATCTGAAATTCAAAGATTCTAGGTTGTGAGCATTTAATACTCACAGCTGCCATTGGCAGAGAAAAGTGCCTACCCTTTATTACTCGGTCTTCAATTAAACCGTTGGATAATCCCGCGTGCGTTTCCCTCATTTGCCTTCCCTTGTACCGTTCCTTCTCTTCCATTCCCACAAGTGTTGATCATTTTGGTTCTCTATTTGCGTCGGTGTTCCTTTTCCATTCCCGCTTTGATGTCCTCTCTTTTGCACTGTCGCCGGTCGCATTCAAAAGCAAGATTCTCCTCTCGCAATATGACTGACTTGCATGCATATTGAGCGCGTTCCATTTGGTCTGTTGGGCTTCACGTTATCTGCATTTTGTTTTCGTCAAATTTGTTGCCGCAGCTCTACTTCAAAGGATCTAGGGTCTGCTACGCCACCGTTTTTGTTCTTGATATTCAAGGTATGTAATAGTTATCGCTGCAACACACTCTTTTCCCTCTTGTTGTCGATGCATTCTCAATTGCAGGGGTCCCTTTTTTTTTTGAACACATTCTGCACAGTGTATCACTTGTGCCCCTGGGGTGATTGATATGTCTTCTAATTTGTTCAGTTTCTACATCTACAGGATTCTATTTGTAGTATTGTTGCACTCTCAACCACAGGGGTCCTTGTGGTTCTTAACACATTTTGCACAGTGTATGACTCGTGGCCTTGGGGTGATCGACATGAATTCCAATTAGTTCAGTCTGTGCATCTGCAGAATTCTGTTCATACTATTGCCGTTGCATTCTCAACCACAGGGGTCCTTCTTATACTCAACACATTTTGCAATGTATCACTCGTGGCCCTAAGGTGATCGACATATATTCCAATTTGTTCAATGTGTGCATGTAAAGGATTTTGTTTGTAGTATTGTTGTTGCATTCTCAACCGCAGGGGTCTCTCTTATCCACCTCCACATTCTGCACTGTAATTCTTGTGCCCCTGGGGTGATTGCATGTATTCCAATTTATTCTGTGCATGTACAAGATTCTGTTTGAAGAATCATTTTGAGTTATCATGTCGTCGGAATGTGGAATTTATAGATTCTGTCAACATTCTCTTTGGTACTCATGAAGTTCCAGATTGGTTTGTGTATACAATAGTTATTCGAAATCAACCCTTTTCGGTTTCTTCTGGTATCCTGTGCGAAGGAGGCAATTTGATATTGTCTCCGGAATCCCCGGAATCACAACACAGTAGTTCATTAAAATGACGCCCGCAAAAAGTAGAGTGAACATTTCACTCGAGCCCAGTTAAATGTCCAACTTAGACGCATCTGCAGAATGCCATCACCTTCAACTCGACGCAAATTAAATTATGGCTGATGTTTTAATTTCTGAACAGTAACCAGTGGAGTCAATTTGAACCAAAATCAAATACTCAATATCCAGAAAGATTTAACTCGACCCGAGTTAATTTGTTGACTGAATGGTGGATATCTCTATTTGTAGACGAATATAAGACAAATATTGCTATCAACCTTTTTAACTTGGATCGAGTTGAATGTTCTGACACAAGTGGTATTCCAGAAATGACTTGACAAAGTAGTGATTCCAGGTTTCACAGAAGCATCGATTAACATCCTTGTCACCTTGAGGTAATCAACGTTTGAGGGACTCTGTCTGAAATCTACGTAGGGTCCACTGGATGCCAACCAGGTAGAGGTCTAGAAGTCCATTTAACTCGAGTCGAGATGAGAGTGTTAAGATCATTGCTATAAGATTTGGCTAGAGTGGATGACGTGGGAATGCGACCTCTAATTATGACGTTCAGTTAATCACATATAGATGATAGAGAACCTGACCTCTTGAAATTCATTTTCCTGTGCCACACCCTTGAGTACTGATTTATCTCGCCTCTAGTTGAATATGCTGGTATTCCAAAGTGGTGGAATGTAAGTACCTCATTATCTTGTTAATCCTCATGACCTTTGTGCGCAGGGAATATGGATGCCATTCGGCTGCTTGATCAGGAGTATCCCTTAGATGATGGCGAGGTCGAGAATATGCAGTTACAAGACATGATCATTCCCGAATGTGATGGTATCCCGAGACGACTTTGGAGTACTAAGATTGTAGTCTTGCACAATGCCAATGGTCTCCCTGTGGCCGAGGGAATCTGTCACAGCGTGAATTCGGAATACGTTGTTGGTAGCAATGGTTCACTAGGAGATTCTCTTGTCGCAGTACAGATCTCTAAGTCCCTACAGCCTACTGAAGTTCCTCATGACTAGAAATACTCACTTTGTGCATGGCCCGTCGGTCGTGTCTTTCTAAATGGGGCGAGCTTAAGTGATCACAAGGTTTGAGATGAGTACAATCGTCGGCAGGCAAGACTATCGCAGCCACCTTCGTCAACTGCGAGACCGTATACGAGCGTCGTCAGGAATCCTCCATCTCCTCAAGTTTGTGTGAAAGCCAACAATCTACTCACTCAGGAATCTATCAACTCAATATTGAGCAAGATGTGCTGCTCGAGCAACTGTGTCCAACCTTTTCCAAGAGTGAAAATAATTACTTACCTTTCGTGAACGTATGTACCACAAAACAACCTTTGAATTCCATTACCACATGAAGTTGGACGTGCACCGGCAGGTCCATCATAACACTCAGGGTAAAAGAGTGGTCACGCTCGATGGGATCGATGTCTGTATGGCGACGTGGAGACATATTGCAGGTGTCTCGGAATCCACCTTCCATCGTTTTCAAGGATATGCTGCTAAAGGTGATTAAGCTCAATCTCATGGGAATTTGGGCTTGCAAAAGACTCGGAAGCATTCCTTGCAGGCCGCAGCGACGTTAAAATGCTTGCTTGAAAAGTCAGCTGACCATATGCCGCATCGTATGCATAGTCTTCCTTCCGGAGAGAAGTCGTGTCCAAGGTTTTGCTGGCCATCTTCACATGGAAGAATCTACTCCCCGACATCAACGCAGCAAATGCTGTGTTTGCGTTGAAAGAAGTCTCCACCTCAAGTATCAGCAAAATTAGGAAATTGAATTTTCCTGAATACTCTGTGAAGAAGCCCGGTGATAATTTTGCTCGTTGCGCAGACTGTGATAGATTTCAAGCACAGAGAAGGCCCACCCCCATTGGATTGCGTTGGAAGTGGGACCTTCTACTGGAGAAACACAATGTATGTGCACGGGCTCATCGAGATAATTATTACGCAAATCGGTATAGGTCAAGTGCCTACCCTCACGAATGCTTGACAATTATGCATGACAAAATGGGTCATGCCAAGACGACGTCTCCTGTGTTCTCCCACAAAAGCAAGCAACTTGACGGACTCACGAAATTGCCGGTATCAGTCACCGGAATGATAGCTCATGGGCACGGCAATGTGCATTATGTACATTACGGTCTGGATATCTTCCTGCACGACTCCAATTACATGGTGGATTCATTAGCTAAGCTCTTACAAGATCTTGAACTCCCTCCAAAGTACTCTTCTAGGGAGTTGTTTGTTGGGTTGGGCTCTGCTCCTCTATTTGAGGCGGTGCTAAAAGGAGCTAAAATGTGCGATTCATCACTTCGGCCACCGCCAGAAGTCCCGATTGAAGCGACTCCACTTCCTCCGGTCTTCAATGTTCAGATGGACAATGCCATAGGAGACAACAAAAACCGATATGTGTTTGCATTTTGGTCTCTCCTTGTTGCAAAAAAGATATTTTGAGAAGTTCATGTGAGTTTCATATTGGTTGGTCACACGTACAACGACATCGATGCTTTGTTTGGCAGATGCAGCACGCAGTTGAAGAAAGAAAGCTTCCCCACCATCCCAACCCTTATGAAGTCCTTCATGGATGTGGATTCTATGCCTACAATTCCTCACTTGATTGAGGAGGTACTTGATTTCAAAGCCTTTATAGAAGGCTCACTTTTGGAAGGGGATGAAGCACTCGTTGGCCATACCAAGGCACAGCAATTCAAGTTTTATTTGAACTCAGAGGATGTTTTGATCATGAAGTACAAGAGGTATTGCACGGATAGTGATTGGCTCCCAGAAGAAGGGGGATCAAATTGTGGCAAGAAGACTTAGAAGGACGGAGTCTCTGGCCTCGTGGAGTGCCCGTGCTTGTTGCCCACCTTTTAATGAGGGGTACGGATGACATTTCCAAGGGGATTTCTGGGTTCATCAAATATTGGGAGGCATTATGCAACGAAGACGGGAGTGGGGAGTATAAGAGATGTTTCAAGTATTTAGTGTTCTATTGGCAGATGGTGAAAGCATGTTTGATTGAGCCTATTGAACCGTTTGAGGAGCTAAAAGAGGGCTTCTGGCCTTCTACTCAAGTGGAAGCGATTGAGGAGGACGAACTTAATGACAATGGCGAGGTTTGTGAGGAATTTGCTGAGGATGATGTCTTTGTGGGGCAACATTGCGATTGTCCCTTGCCATCTTTCCGAGTAGGTCGTGATGTTGAGAAAGATTTTTTTGTTGCCCTTCGACTAGCTGAGGGTGATACACAATCCATATAGATTGCCAGAGCTTTATCTGCCCCTTTCACGAATCCAGAGCATCCAAATTGTATCTTGATTCAATACTTTAAGCCAACGGCACAAGGGAGCAATGTTCAAGAATTTTACAATGGTTGGGACTCTGCCAAGGGACTACGTTGGAAAGTAGACGAGACCCAAGAACCTGTTTGAGAGGACACAAATGCTCTCATCACCGCATAGAAGTCCAAGGTTAAGAAAGACACAGTGGAATGTGTCCTTCGGATCCTAGTAGCTCAAGTTGATGTCATCAACGGGAGTTTGTGTTCGTATGATTCCAATTAAATATGCACCATATATTGTGGAGATACTTTGTAGTATTTGAAGCTAGGTTTGGTAGTTAGAATTCCATGGTCCGTATGTTTTTGCATAACTATAGACAATTTTATATGATTTTATATTGTATATTGTAGAGTAGAGATGGTGTGAATTGGGATAACTAAAGTATTTTGATATTATAGATTTGTTTTGGGAGTATTTATATATTTTGTGTGTAGCCATTTACGAAGCAAGTGCACTTTTTATAGTATTTAATAAAAAATTTATTCATTCAATGGTACATGTAATATTGTGTATGTTGGCATTGTTTCATTATCAGATTCTGTAACTAAATCATGTCTTTTAAAAATATAGTACAAGTTGAAAAAATTGTAGTGGATAAGACCACTTCTTATTCTGTCAACTTCTTAAGCACTTGTCATAGTTTTGTATAGGGAGGTTGATTGGTTGTTTAAAATTTCTTGCTTTTAAAGTGCACTGAGGAGCACGAGGTCATGTATACCTCCTAGCTGCTCCTACAAATTCAATGGGAATCAAACTCGGACCACCTGAATGAGATAAATAGCCTCCTACAACCAACCGTTCAGCTTATGACTTGGTGTCCAAGGACCATACGACGTATTTGTATGGAAATGACTATCGTTACTCTGATTAATAAGTAGCCCAAAACACCTTAAATCTAAAACTCTCATTTTAATGGATATTGTAGGTACAAATTAAAAAATTAAGTTCCCCTTAACTTAAATTTATTTCAAAGCAAATTCAACTGGAGGTACAGTTCGAGGCACAATTCAAGGTACAAAATAGGACATTGTTATTTTGGAAGGTCCCCAGTCTCCCAAAATATTGAATATGATGTTTGGTGTAAGAAAATAGTAGAGAATGAAGGAGAAAGAACAAGAAAAAGAAGAAAGAAGCAACACAACATCTACCACTCCTACCTTAATCTTCCCTAAACCAAGAAACGCCCACACATTTGTACAAATGTCAAGAGGGAAAAGATGGTGGAAGGGGGGAACCTCAAAAACCTTCTCCACGACCTATAGTACAAGGTGGGCCACTAAAACCCCACCTTTCCTTGTCTAATTCTCTTCTAATTAACGTAATTAGAATAGGGCCGAGAACTAGAGTAGCTTAGACTACAAGTCAGGTCAGATTTTTTGCATAAGGTAGGAAGTAGAAGTTTAGGGGTTTCCAAAAAGATGAAGTACATTCAATTCCGAGTTAAAACAAAAAAGTTACAAGCAGATGAAGTTTGGCCTAGGATCATATGAATCTACCCCCAAATCATCCAAAAGTATAAAATCTAAAATAAATTGGGATTAAATTAGAAGGAAAAAGTAAAAATAAAAGTCAACTTAGAAATTTAGGTCAACAGTAATTAGTAGATGAAACCATTTGGATTTGTAAGTAAAGATAAATTTAGACTAAAATTGGACAAAGTCTAAAAATAATATATGAATGTAAAAGACAAAAATGATAAGTATTTTACTTTGAATTGTTAGATTTTACTAGAATTACGTCCTAGTTTCAATATTGAACATTGTAAAATAAACATCTATATACTCTTGAAAACACATTCCATTTCAATGATCATTGTGACCAAGGTAGTTTCCAAAATACTTTGATTATTGGACCAATAGGTTCATTCTTTATTTTCACAATTCAAATACCTTAGAAATAAATGTAAACCTATTGTGCAATTGGCCCTTAGACACTAGTAGAAAATGCAGGAGTTTTGATAGAAATTTGTTGATTTGGACGCATTGTCCTGATCATTGTTTTGTTGGTTTCAACATAAATTTGTTAAAACTTCCATATTTTTGTCCCAAACTCTCCAAATTTGGGCCCAAACTTCCCATGTTTGTGTCCAAAACTCTCTAGACTTGGGCCCAAACTTTCCAGACTTGGATCCAAACTTTCTACGTTTGGGTCCCAAATTCTCCAGATTTGGGTCCGAACTCCCTAGGTTTGTGTTGCAAGCTCTCTATGTTCTTTGTATAAACTACTATTCCCTCTGTGCCAAAAGCATTGTCCAAACTAAATATCATATTATTTTAAGGTTGTTTTGAATAGATTAAAATGGCATACTTCCTTACGGGTGATTTATTTATGTTGCAATGAATACATGCAATGTTCTTCATTGATTCTTGTAACATAAAGCTTGGAATTTTTTTTTTAATTATACTTTGCACAATATTATTAATGAAACCAATTGGAAAAAATACTAATAGATTTGTGCACAATCATTTCAAGACGGAGGGAGTGCATTTTAATTTTAATTATTTCACTCTTATTTTTATTATTATTCTTTTTATTTTTTCTATTTTATTTTTATTATTTATTAAAACAAGAAACTTTAGTTTTAATTTGCTTCATTAAGGTAGTATAAAAAAAACATGCTTGCGATGAGTTTGTATATTTTTTTTTCTTTATATTTCTAATTATATTCTCATAGATTATTTAATGTTTGTTTTTTGTCTTTTCTATTAATTAATATACAAGATTTTTATATGGAATATATAACTATTAATAATTATTATGTAGAATTATTATCTTAATATACAATTTTCTTAGAGTATTTGCAAAAAAATTGATTTAGAAAGAATCGGATGAATCTTTAATGTAATTCCATGTAATGATTTTTTAGTTATTAAAAAGAAGAAAAATAAAATACCTAAGAGCTATAAATTTCAGCTCTTTAGTTCTTTCTAGTTCACTCTAGTTGTCTGTAGTTATAAAGACAACTAGAGATTAGATTAGAATCCCTTGGACCAATAGGAGAGTAGGACTATTCACCTTCTCTCCTTGGTATATGTTTGATACTTCCCTTAAAAGGATACTTCTTTCTTCTTGCATACTTTGGTTAGATAATACTTTGTAGTTTCATTTTGTTTCCTATTCTCAACAAATTCGAGGGTGCTCTCAAGGTTTCCAAAGACTCTCTGCTTTCCTCAAAAAATGTGCTTCTTTATCTTCCTTATCCGCCACTCATCTTCACTATCCTTGCAACTGCCCCTCCAAGAATTTTCTTGCCATGATTGCTTCTTTCCTTCCGGAGATCGCTACCAGACCCACTCAGAAACTCACTCCCCTGCTGTGTGTCATAGGCTCCTATTTCACCACTCTTGTTTCATTGCTCCTTGCCCACAAAATTTTAGGTTTAGGGTTTCCTTGCTACGCGTCTCCCGACTTTTGCGTCCGCTAGCGCTCTTCTCCACTTTCTCTTTCTCGCTTGTGCCCGCTCCGTTTGTATCCTTCTATATTGTATAGTGTGGAGTGCTGGCTGTCCAAGCGTTTGGGAAGCTTTCCATGGCCCTCCAGGTTCACAAACTTTATATAGTTGGGTTAGTATTTCCCAGAGTCATCAATGACCCCGCACCCATCAAACCCCTTCATCTTTCAAGAGAGCGTCTAAATAACAACCTGGATGCTAGCGCCCACAATGTACGATCTATTAGCCGACACCTTGGACTTGTCTTGAGGTACAATGATACGTTGAAGATGGCTGTCATTTTTCTTGGGTCATCTCAACCTCGCCGTGCCCACCAGTTTGTACCGTGGTTTGGTACACCAAGGCTGGACTACCAGCCTCGAGAGGTACTAAGGCCTACTCCTTTGAGGAAATATCTAGGGTGGCCAGGGTATGTGAACTTTAGTCATGCGATGCGAGTATCAGTGATCCAGGATGACGAGGTAGTTATGAGGACGAGTCCTAGATTGTCTTATTTTTGTCCAGTGAGCCAAGGTGGTCAAGTACAAGACGTCTTTGTGTCTCCTACACAAGTTGATGTGCTCCATATTCTCCATTCACTCTATTGAGAGGGTAAGAGGTACTCTTTAGACGGATTTTTGAGATCAAGGTCTGAATTAGATGATGATGAAGGAGGTGGCAGGGACTATGGCATGACTATGGACAAGAGTTTTGGACTTCCCGTGCCTAGAGATTTACCCAGTTTTGTGAGTGAGGCCATTCCTGCAAACGAGGACATTGAGGTGAAAGACCCCATGGATCCTAAAACCAGGATGAGATCTTCAAAGTTATTTGTGTTAGCTATGCAAGAGGAAGACATGCAAGCTACGCAATTAGAGTTATTGGACGAGGAGATGGATTTGGGAGATATACCTACTCCAAAGATCTACAGAATCTTCAAGCCACTTATTGGTAACCTCCCTCAAAGATATTTTGTATGAGTTCATTAGTTCAAATCTTCAATATTCTTATGTGTCCTTGGTTTTTTGTTGATTGTTAGTTTTGAACTTTGATGACAGGCCTTGAAGAAGGTGTCTTGAGCGCATGAGCAGCTGGCAAATTCAGCTTGAGAGGAGCTGCTTGGCACTATCAAATTGTCTAGGGTGTGTAACCTCTTGATTCATGTTGAATCTATTCTTACAACATTGAAATCATTGTCTCACTCTTATCTCACAGTATTCCATCATGTCTCACTTTCAGAGCTACTCTCGTGAATTGTTGATCTCGTTTCTCAAGGGGTGCGATATTTGTGTCATTCTTCTTGATTCTCTTCTCATTATGGGTCTAGGTGCTTTTCCAATCGATTTTGTCTGCTTTTTTTGTTTTGAAATAGGGTTGAAAACACTGTCAGATGAAGCAGAACTTTATTGTATAGTGTGATTTTGAGGGATCTCATCAACCTTTGGTTTTACTTTATGAATACGCCAAAGTCTCTTAGATTTCAGATAGAACTTGTTTTGCCTTTGATACCCTACAGAAGGCCAGGGCTGCAACGTAGGTCCTCTATTGCTCCTAATCTAAAGCACGTGAGTTGCCCAAAAATTAGGGTTTAACTTGTAAAAGCCCGGGACAATTTTAGGTCTAAAAACATCATTGCTTTTGAAGTGTTATATGTCTAAATGTGACTCAGATATAGAAATCTCAACCGTACAATCAAGATTGTGACATCCATCTATTTAAAGCTCCAAAACACTAGGATTGGTAAAGATTTTTATGGTTATAGGCTACAGGCTTCGAAAATTGCTACAGTTGTAAATTTCTGCTAATTTAACAAAATTGACCTTAATTGTCTCAGCATATTCTTTGTTCATGCCAGCTTTAGGGGAGTTTTTTTATCTCACATGAGCATGACACGAACAGGAACAGATAATGGAATCTAACAGAAGTGGTGTAAATTGTATGAAGCAATGAGACTGACGAGCTATCTGGTATTGACTTAAAATCTGCAACAATAGCTCTTTCAACTATTGCTAAGGAAGTTGTAGTTGCGGCCTAGCCTGAGGAGATGCTTCGCGAGTATCATTCTTGTAATTGTAACACATCTTGTTGTTCATAATTCTCTCAGGAAGGATTCCTGTCTCAAAACTGGCATTGTAATATGCGATCACTCTTTGATTCTTTCTTGATTTTTTCTTTGCGTTATTATGTGCACTTTTGATGGTTTGACATCTACTAAATTAGGATATCGCGAATGATGCTAAAGTTAGGCTAGACGTGTCCAATCTTGCAGGCCTCCTGAATGTAGAGATCCTTCTGTCATGTCAAAGCTAGGACAAGATGTTTGTTAGTAGAGATCCTCGTAAAAGCCTTAATTAGTTGTGAATCAGCAAGCTCTACTGCACCGTGTATTGTTATTCCTTCATTGTTCCACATGTCTTGCTGCTGTGTGCTGACCAAATGAAGTCTTGATTGTAAATGTCCTGCAAACAATAGTGTTGTACATTCATTCTCAATAGTAGATCAATCTTCTTGTGAAAATTCATATTGGCGAGTTTAATTGGATTGTACATCATACATTCATTTATTAGTAAGGTTGTCAAGACACGCAAACTCAAAATTGTAGAAATAGATTAGAATAGGATTAGGATAGAGTCAAAGATTTCAATTGTTTTGGTAAAACATAGAGAATCCGGTTCAGTTATAGAAAACTGTAGAATAGTAATTTCCGGATTACTCAAGATTGTTACCAGTGTTATTCCATCACATGGAAGAAGGATCCAGAATCTGGATCCTTCACCGATATGGAATCTGGATTGGGATAGAATTCGGATTGGTATAGAATCCGGATAGAATCCAGATGATATGGAATCCGGATAGAATCCGGATTGGTATGGAATCCGAATAGAATCCGGATTGGTATGGAATCCGGATGGAATCCGGATTTGGTAAGGAATCCGGATGGAATCCGGATTTGGTAACTGGGAGAGTTCCGAATGAAGGGAACCTTGTTGAAGACAAGTTCGGAGTCCAGAAACATTTCCAATTGATTGGATGGGAGCCTTGACTAATTTAGTCAGTACCCATTCAAAAGACTTCACCAATATGCAGCAACATTTGCCAAGGCGGAAGCAGTGCAAAGAAGACGCGAAAGGCAAAGTAGTTAGTTAGGTTGTTTTTAATTAGGATTTGAATTTGAATCCGGAATGGGTTTTCCATGCGTGGGGCCCGGATTCCGGATTCCGGATTTTTTAGGAATTCCGGATTTCTAGGAAAGCCGGATTTTTAGGAAATCTGGATTTTTAGGAAATCCGGATTTTTAGGGATAATTGAGGCTTGGACTTTCCGGGTGTCTCGGATGGTTCTCTGATTGGCTATCCGGATTTCCGGGGGGGACTTTTTGGCTTTTAGGCTGTTGACTTTGGTTTTGATTTGGGTTTTTAAGGGCGGGCAAGTTAGTTGCCCCTCATTCCCTCCTAGTTGATATTCATTTGTATTTCATTCCCTTTTCGAAATCTAAGCCCTCGGGTATGCAGTTTGGCTTTATCAATGTATCCAAATTGCGTGGACTTGTGGTCTGGGTGTTGGAAGGAAAGGACGAGTGAGGAGGAATCCGGATTTAGGAGAATACGGTCTAAGTCGAGAGTGTGCTATTATAATGTTGTTGGATTGTTGACTCAGGAGCTGCGCATTGTGTCTTTAAATTACTACTAGAGTAGTCCGGATCTGAGTAGCAGGGAAGCGAGTCCGGTTGTCAAGCCGTGCGGAGGTAAACGCCCGCCTGAGGAAGTTCCCACCTGTCCGGAAGATCTGCCAACCTTAGAATTCATTCAACCTCTAGAAAGATCACACCCCCTTATACTTGACTCTGAGATCTGTCGTTGTAGTTAGGGAGAGTGAAGTATTTCTGAGTGACCTACTTTCCGGATTTACCATCCGGGAGCTGTGAGGATCCGGATCTTCTCGTCTTGCTACAACCTTTTGAGTACTTGGGTGTTTTTATTTGTGTTTGTTAGAATTGTAGGAAAACAACGAGTGGTGAGTCCCTACCCCTCTACAAGACCAATAGTGGACCCTCTGATGGTAAAACAAAGGTATAGAAAACCGGATTAGAAACAGAGACGTAAACCGGATTCCGAATAGTTTATGATCCGGATTGTGAAGGAAGCCAGAAAAAGAGTAAGTAAGTGAGAAGAAAGAAAGATAGAAAAGCCGGATAGCTAGAACATACTACATAGAATCCGGAAATTCCCTGGGACGATATTTTGTATTATCTTGGCACATTTTTGTGTTAAGGATACTTACGCCTAGATTGCGCGTACAACAAAGGTACATCATGACCATATCCTTGGCACTAGGTCAATGTCCCGAGGGGAGAATGTTGATTCTTATATGGGGAAGGGTGGTATCAAGTAATATGGAGCCCCTAATTCTCTCAAGTTGACCTCCTGATTAAGAAGTGAAATCCTTGGACGAATTAAGAAATTGTCAAATTCAATCAGACACTATAAAAGATCATAGCTCTATTTGAAATTTGATCGATAAGGGTCATTTTGCTGGTCAAAGACTGTTGTGGTTTCAAAGACTTACTTGTCGCAGTGTGTGCACTTGAACTTCGCATCATGTGTGGTCAATGTAGATTAAGCTTGTGCTACTAGGTTGACCTATTATCCAAGATGCACGGAAGTAAATTAGAATTAATGGGATTTTGTATCTCATTTTAGAATCCATGTAGAACAATTGCCATGTTTTGTTCAACACAGGTCATTCCTTGTGATGGATCATCTTAACAAGGCCACTCTACAAAATATTAGTTCTTCTTTGTGCCACATGACGAATCGGTCTTGATAATGAATCCACCATTTGCCGGAAGAAATGAATGAGTTCGGAATACCTTAGTAAGCATTGAAGCTACAAAAGCTTTATTCAATTTTGAATTCAAATCCAAAAATTTGTAAATTCCAAATACAACTCTATATTTAATTTAGCTAAAGAACATCCCACCATTTAAAATGAAAAGAAGTATGGAATTTCTACCAAGAATAAAAGAATGCACATTTCTTTAGGAGCACTTGACTTGTTCTAGGAACACTCACCTAATATGTGAGGACATGATATTTGCAAGCATAATAAAGTATAGCTACATTTTCATTCATTGTGATTAAAGTCATAACAAATATACTACCAAAGATTATTGCTAAGAAGTTCACCTGCATTTTGCGCAATTATGAAGTGTTTTTCTAATAGTAGTTTTGTACTCTTAGAAATTGATTGAATGTCTTCACAGTGATTAATAATAATTAGGATTATAATAAGAACGAGTCCTACTATAAGTATTATGTTTTGCCTTTTCTTAACTTTGGAAGGTTTTTAACATCTATTTTGCTCAAATTTGATTGTAGGTTTCAAAATATCCTTTTTCTTAATGTTATATAAACTAAAAAAATGAATCTCAAAAAGTTTAGTATTTTCAATTTTTAAAATTTGAAAGTCTCCCAAAAAATCAATGGGTTATTGCATTTAAAAGCTCAATGTATTAGAATCCAAATTACACAAAATTAATAAATATTGTATATTTGGAAAGTTTATAGTTAGGTGAAAAAACTCTTTGACAAAGATTCTAAAGTAGGAAGTTCATAAATTATCTCTTGAACCCCTAAAGGACCATAGTTGGTTCGGCGGACATTTGGGATTTTGGGCAGGTACCTATGGGCTGAAATTTTGTTGTGATTTTTTGAAACTTTTTTTGAAGATAGAGAAACTGATAAGCTTTGTGGAAGTATAATTTTTTTCACAATCTGTGCCCAGAAAAAAAACTTATGACCAAATAAGCTCAAAAGAGGGGACAGCGAGCAACCCGGGCAGCAAAAAAAAATAGACAAAAAATTTGAATTTTTTTTTATATTTTTTTTCTCATAGATTATATTTTTGTCTATTTGAAAATCTTTGATTCATTTTATTTGTACTTGTTATGAGAAGTTATGGACATCCTTGTTTTTCGGGCAATTAGAGCATCTTTTTGAAAAAAATAACTTGTAGGATGCATTTCTGAATGCAATTTTTCAATTTTTTCAATTTTCTTTTTTTGGCATGGTTTATATTACTTGCTAGAATAATTTCACCATCGGGATTAGTGCATTTTAATTCCATCTAAAATATATGAATATTTTAGATTTTCCTTCTATCTCGTAACTACTTCTACTTAACAATTTTATAAAGAATGACAATTAAGTTTTTTTTATTTTTATTTTTTCCCCTAGACTCTCAACTCAATTCTCCACTACAAAGATTTAAAGCTCAAAACTTTGTAGGGCAAAAATTTTAAGTTAAAAATGTTCAAAGTCAAAAAATCTAGTCCCGCAATGTGCTAAAAAACTTCACGAGTAGAAAACCGGACTCAATCTGTTGCTTTGGTCGCATTGATCATCAACAGATTTTTGTTCATGAACAAAAATTTGTTGATGATCAACGCAACCAAAACAACAAATCGGACTTGGTTTTCTACTAATGCTTGTACTTTTCACTTTATACGCAAATATCTTGCAATCCTGTGCGGTCAAGAATTCTGAAATTTTTCCACACACTCTCATACTAGGAAGGTGTAAGATCTTATTAGATGTGAAATAAAAACATTTTTCAAATTTTTTTACTTTTTGCTATTGAAATGGCAGTTTTGAGTGTTTTTTGGCAAAAAAAGGGCCTTGGTCCTTTTGGGGTTAAACACACCTATTTCATTAATGACAATAATAGATATTTCAAGGAGCATATTCTTCATTCATAGATAGGAAATTTATTTAAAACCCGATCCATTAACCCCTAAAGGACCACGACTTCAAATTTTGACAACAAATGAACGGAAACACATCCCAAACAAACATAAAAACTTTTTTTCTGCCATCATTTTTTTTTGAAGAATCATGTGTTAGTTTTTTTATATGTATAGTATAAATTGTAAAGACTTTGCTTTGAAAACATTCTATTATTCAATAGATATTAATAGGTTTATCTTCCAACTGTAGGATCTCGTAGTATGCTGACTTGAAAACATGCGATAAAAATTTCAGAAATTTCCATCACATGGATTAGAAGATATAAGCATTCAAATTCACAGAAATCATTTTTTAGGCCCTAGAAAAAATAGCGCAGTTGCACTTCACAAGCTCACTTTTCTATGAAAAAATGTCCAAAATGGTAGTGCTTCTTTGGATTCTTTTCCTAGATAAGTTGGCTACATGCTTCAAAAATTTCACATCATTTGGAATTGTACAACATATAGGAAAAAAATAGTAAATAGAAAGAAATAGAGAATGATTGATTCAAAATACTAAATTATTAAGAATTTATTTATGGAATTGAATTATGCCAATCCTAGTGGTTGCGATGTGTTAATAAACAATCTATATGTATCCTATGATTTTATTGTTTTCAAAAAATATTGAAAATTGAATAAGATAAGGGACCTCAAATTTTATTTTACAGTAGAGAATCCATAAGTACCCGCAAACAAAAACTCCTCATGACTTTTGATTCATTGAGAAAAAATGGAATGATTCAAAGCTTTTCACGTACATTTGAAAGAAATTCCTTGTCTCTACCTTCTACTAAAATTTCAGCCTTAAATACGAAAATCTTCATTCACACTAGCTTGCCCAAAATTTCTATGTAGCCAAAAAACACATTTTGGTCTTTTAGAGGGTAAGGATTTTGGATTTCAAAACTCCCATTTGAATACAAGTTTGACCAATTTCTATCCAAAATCATATTATAAAATTTATCCATTTTAAATTTTAAATTCCAAAATTCATGAAAATTGCACTTGCAAATTTAATTTGCAAGTATATGAAAATCTATCAAATCTTTTAATAGTAATACAAGCAAAGTCTCTTGAAACCCATAAAAAATAAACAACTTTAAGAAAATTAGTGGTGATTTTCTTAAACTTGAGTATATTGAAATGTTGCAATGTAAAAAAAAATCATAGCTCAAAATTCCATTAGCAAACCTCTATTTTATGAAATTTGAAATTCATTTTTACAACAAGATAGACATGCTTAAAAAAATTCATGTATATGTGAGCATGTAGTTACCATTTAAGAGAAAACTGATGATAGTACAAAAGATTGACATTTCAAAGCCTTCAAAAATTAGTTATATACTTACATTACTGTTCTATATTTGTTTGTGGTATTTTGAAAATCTTGTAACTACCAATTTAATGCACCAAAATATGAGAGTAGAATGACACCATCATGCATTCAATGCACTTTTAATTTTAATTTATATTTTATTCTTTAAAAATTATATTCTATCTTTCATTTTTAATAAGGATCTTAGATTATCTAAGATACATTAATCAATACAAATGAATTCTTATTACATATTAAACTATGAAAAAACTTCTTGCTTTGCTTTTCTACCAAAATATTATAAAATTTTAAAATTAAATATTATAAAATTTTTACATATTAAAAGATCAAATATTATATAAATAGATATAATAAAGTTTCAATTAGACTTAATAGTTATAGTAGTAATTTGAATTAAGAATTTACTACTAATATTTTTGAGGGTGACCAAATAAAATAATTTTTGAAGGTTTTTAACCATATGCTTCATTACTAATTGTACCTTCCAAATATATAGGTTTTTTTTTGGATAAATTAGCAATTTATACTCATATTTTGTTCAAAATTTGCAAGAATTACATTTTTTTCAAGAACTAATTGAAATCCCTTACATTGATAGACAATGCATAGTCTTGTGTATTAAGAATATAATTTTAAACCTCATATATAACTTTAAACCTCATATATAAATTTTATGGACAAATTAAGTATGTAGATGATGCTCGGCTATATAGCCATAGAGGTGCTCCTTTTAACATCTAAAGTTTTATGACTATGTTTTACCAAAAATTAATCCCAAATTGCCTTTCAATTGCAAGAAACAAAAATTCTAAACATTTGTTTTTTACGTATTCAACCACATGATCTTACATTAGAATTTTATGAGAATTTATAGAAAAATCTTTGACAAGATTGAATGCAAGAGAATAGAATCCAAAGTTGATAGATTATTTTCTTTTGCTCTTTACCATGCAAGAATCTAAGACTTTGAATCTCTTAACTTCCATTTTGCAATCTTGTTTGCTATACAAAGTTTTGAGGTTCATCCTTAAAAGATGGGGGGGGGGGGAGGAACATGGCTCTTGTTTTCTTGACTAGCTCTTGTAACAAGCATAGTTCTTCATACATGTAGAATAATTTTGATGATCACTTCTATTGAAATGAAACAAGCCTAATGTAGCTTTCTTTTGAAATAAAGATCAACAAAAATGTACAATTTTTGAGAAAATGCCATTTCCAACAAGATTGATGAAAGATGTTCAAAGGGGTTGTACTTTGTACATATTGGAGCACTTTTGAGCATTTTGAAATTGGAATGCTCAAAAGTGCTCCAAAAACTTTAATTTTTTTACGGGTACATATCATCATGCTTTTGATGTGTAATTTTTTAATTTATTTTGAGGTGTGGAAAAAAAGATATGAGGATTTATTTATTTTTGAATTATTTTTGAAACACATGGACAAATTCCATTGATAATAACAGAATTGTACAAGGAGACCAGAGGATGGGCCCCAACAAACAATTTTTAAAATTTTCAGAAAGCAAACTACCTCCAAAGATTGAACAAACCTAATACAATTCAAACACAAAACGCACCAGTTATTCAAATGCTTCCATTTTGGAAAGTGTCAAATTCCAGCAGATTTCTAGATAAGTCTGGTCTCCAAAGAACCTCATCTGTAACCAGGTGTTGTCAAACTGTTGAAAGAAGGTGTCGACCTTATCAAGGTAAATTTGCAGAGCTTAGTGGCCTTCAACCAAGCCACCCTCGCGTGATATATTAAAGTTTCCCAAAGAGCTTGTTTGAGGCTTTGAGCTTGCGATCAAGCCACAAGGTGTTTCCAAAGCAAATTGCATCGTAGTTGAGCCATAATCAAGGATATGAGGATTTGAAGTGACGGCCCAAAGTGCCATTCTCATTCTCTAAAATTCACCAAAAATTGCACATCATTTTTTGGTCATATTGCACCAATGGATTCAATGAAAAAATTATCATTACAGAAAAAATTAGCCCTCAGGAGGTCTGCTTCCCTTTACAAAAGGACTATGAGTTCCCCACAATGGAACTTACAGACCCTTTGGCCACTATTCATCATCAATGATGAATAGTGGCCACAAAAAATAAATATTAAAATAATATTAAGATAATAAAAAATAATAAAAAATAAAATTACAATTAAATAATAATACAAATAATACAAAGTAAATAAATAATAAAAAATAATAATTCAGGATGACAAGGATAATTTCAGCCACATCAAATTTGAAATTTTTAAATTTTCCTATTTATTTTAATGGACAAGCCTAAACCAGAACTTAGTGAAGAAATATAGTCCTAATGCCACTTTCCTTATTGTAATAATTTAGGTCATTGTCAATATCCATTCTTTGCTACTGAGTGACCCCATTTTCTTGCATTGTTAATATTGAAGTTACAAGAGTGTACTTGGTATAGAAGGGAGATAATGTTAATTGAATATTCCTCTAATTTTCGTTTGCCTTGTTGTATTTGCTTTAAAAACACTACTTGGTTAGTAGACATACTAGTGACTATTGGCAATTTTTTAGAGTTAATTTTTTTTCTATAGTCAAGTGTTAATCTGAGCTATTTGTTTAGTAGCAATTGTTCTTACCATTAGAAGAATTTCAAGGCCTCCAAGAGATTGCGAGTTATTAAGCCCTGGGAACTCTAGGAACGCCTTGGGAATAGTAATCTAACGTAGTCAAGAGAGTGCCACATTAGAAAATAATAAAAAAATTAGTTTTTTAATACTTTTTTCAAATATATATTTTTGTAATACTTTTTAATATTTTAATATTTTTTTATCTTTTTTATTTTTAATTATTTTAATATTCTGACTGCTCTTAGCTGCAAGTTAATGCTTGAATTGTACCTCCATAGTTGCTGCCCCAATTGGTTGTTGTGATTTATTCTTAGATCTAATTTTTGAGAGTGAAGACTATTATATTTACAAGATATAGAACTATAGCATCAACTCCCAACTCCCATTGAGCAATAGTCTTCTCAAAGATAGTGGAATTTCTCTACTTTTATAGTGAAAATCGCTCTAAAGAGCTAAAGTCACTAGCAGAAAATGCACCCTAGATCAATAGGCTTTAGTCATTTTAGACAAGTTGATTTGGACAAAATCAACAAAATTTTGCTAAATCCTAAATCTAAACCCTTCTAATTCCATTAGACTATCATCACAGCATCAAAAAGTTCTTGCCACTAGTTCAGTGTTGATTCAATAATTTCAATTGTTTTTAGTATGATCACAATTAATTGATAGATACGTACTAAAAAGTCATTGTAATAGTTCTAAAACAAAATTAAATTACTAGTGTAATTACATAATTTTTATTTACATATATATTTAAAGCATTTTAGTACTAACAAAATCTTCATTTTGCATTTTCTTAGTGTTAAAATTGTAGGAATGTAACTAAAATATTTCTTTTGGTGCTATTTTGGCATTGATATGATGACACTTTCACTTTCAATGTACCACTATGTTGTTAGTTATTATGTCACTTTACACTTTTGACCACATTAGAATAAAAACAATTGCATTTGGAAAGCTCACTAGATTCCAATTGGGAGGGTGCATTATAAGAAACCCGCGTTTTAGGTGAAAAGTCGGGTTTCTATAGTGGTGACCACAACCGAAATAACTTGAGAGAGCGGACCCTGTTATACCATATTATTTAGAGGATGTGATATTAAAGAGGGCCGAGTGCAACAACACCGGCACAATAACCTGTTTCGATTGATGTTCGGGGCCCAGATAAGACGAGAAGCGTCAAGGGTATCAGGCCTTCGGAACTACCGTTTCCGTAAAGGAGGGAGACCAGAGCAAGCGTCGAGCAGGAATGGACATGGTGAGAGAGGTTGGGGACTCCTTGATCCCAAGCTGAGCTTTTGCAGAGCAAGGGTGCTGCATGCTGCAGTCTGTTGCGGGTGCACGTATGGCTGTTGTGGTGAATTGAGGGCTAAGGAGGGAGATTTCTCGT
Organism: Neckera pumila; assembly: GCA_963969595.1. Classification (NCBI taxonomy): domain Eukaryota; kingdom Viridiplantae; phylum Streptophyta; class Bryopsida; order Hypnales; family Neckeraceae; genus Neckera; species Neckera pumila. The sequence continues at coordinate 25,580,619 of OZ018413.1, forward strand.
ACTGTTGCGTTAGGATGACTGAATGTGGGAAGTAGTACTGCAAGGCCCGCTTGTGCAGGATTTGTAGTGGGATTCTGACTTGTTTCTCTGCTCTGGCAGTTGGTTTGGAGCCATTTTAATTTGAGCTTGTGGGAGTGTGATGGAAATTGTAGGACGGAGGTGAGATGCCAGCTGTTGTAGGAGAAACGTTGTATCGACCTTTCCTGCTCTTACTACAGGAGAGTAGAGTAGCGCTTGTTCCTTCGGAGCTTGTGGAGCGCGAGTAATTAATTTTCTGATTGATGATATCTTGCTGCGCAATTAGTGCAGTGCAATTCAAATAGCAGGTCCTCTAGTTCATCCCGGGTTTTTTGGCTTAGGAGCAGATATGGGAGTTTCAGAGACTGTGCAAGAAGAAATGAGCCGTTTCGCGAACTAGGGTTTAGGATTTTCGCTTGAGGAAATTTATTCAACTTGGAATTGGGAACTCGTGATATTATTCCGGTCCGTGGCAATCAGCATAGCTATAAGTTATTCAATGCTGATGACTGCGTGATTCCCAGTCTTCGAACCTTGAAAGGAGCTTGGGCCTGCAAGAGAAGAACACTGATTCATGTCTTTCCGGATTAGTACTTATTCCCGACAAAGCTAGAAAGAACTGCTCAAAGTGTGTACTATAGATGTGGTGTGAGCTGCAACAGAGTTCAGTGGCAGCAGCCTGGATTTAGGGCCGGTAAGATGTACCGAGCCGATTGAGAACTCACGTTTGTGTTGCAGAGTCGAAAGCGACTTTGCTATCACCTTTGTTTGCTTCACATTTGAACGATGTGCTGGAAATGTCCAAATCGGTGCCACATATGCTGATTCCTGTCATATTCACCCAATACGAGGTATCGTCATATGTCAGAATAGGGGTGTCCGCGTGTGCACCATGGGGCAGGAGATTGGGCAGCTCGAACAGCAGGGAGGAAGTCAAAGTTGTGTCAGACTGGTAGGGAACGAGACAAGTCGAAAAAACATTCCGGGAACTAGATTGAGCGATCTGTCTGGGTTCGGTTCTGACCCCTGTTGCGGTTCATGGATGTGTTATGACCAATTCTGATAGGTTTTCATGCATACTTCTATATATGTAATTCAAACGATCTAAATTTAATTAGTCTTGTCATTCATATCAAAGGAGAACTGTAATTTAGTTTGAACCTAAGTTTTTGATGACCCTCTTTGAAGCGATGCTAATCTTCAATAGTCAAGTCAGTTGACTGGGGTTGTATGCTAATCAATGGGTGTATGTTGGATTCTTGCCTCAGCAATTGATTGATCCCGTAGACGGAGCTGCTCCTCGTGAAGCTGCAGTGGAGGTTTGCCGTCCTTGGGCAGCTTGTCTTGCTTCATTTGGCCGCCGGAAGCGTCAGGTGTGCGGTTTTGTTTGTGGACTTTATTTAATGTGTTCGGGTTTTCAGGAGTGGAGGTAGTAGCAGATTTTTCGCACATGTAGTTTCTTCTCGGTTTGATGTGTTTCTGTCCACAGGTTCAATTCTGAGGTCCATTCCGGCGTTGTTCTTTGTGATGTTCTTCTTAATAACAGTTATTGTGAATTGGTTTCTGTAATGCAGGCGGATAATGATGGGACTGCCACCTCAATTGGTGTCGTGGGATTTAGATTGTAGACAACAATTGCAGTGCAGGAGAGAACAGAGAAGCTTTTTGTCGGTGCGTGGACTAGGTGGTGCACAGGTGAGTGAATTAAGCGGTTGGATGACTTGTGACATGGGTTGGACTACTGTGGTCATGCTGACAACAAATGTGTTGAAATATGAGGTCTCCTTTACAGCAATGTTTGATAAAGAGGTTGTCACATTTTTCCAAACGTAACCGGATATGAACATGGTTGACCGAGCCCTAAACCCCGGTATTGATGGGAAGAGCACTTTGAATGGTACGAAGTTGCTTATTAACAGAGTGTTGACGTTTGTGTACCCAGGATATCTGTGCAATCTCACTCTTCAGGTCTCCATGGCCTATCTACCCTTCTTTATCCCTGCCCTTGTCCTCTCACATACGAGGCAGTGGACCAATTCGGTGTTCACCATTTTCATCAGTTTGGAAGAGATCACCTTCGAATTCCAATGCTTCAGGTATGTATCATATGCCTATCGTCACAGAAAGAGTTTGCCTCTCCTGGTGAGAATGTGACTGACATGGGTAAAGCATGTTGCGGTGGATTCAGGTGAACTACAGTCGGTTGAAGAAGTTTGGAAAGAGTACTTCGCGGATCCTACGCAGTGGTGGGACAACAGAGCTGACAAGGTATGACTAGATAAAAGAAAGCGGATACAATACTCGGCTCAACAAGTGATGGGACAAGGCCATGGGCACTTGTGGGCACTTCGTGAAGCAACAAGTATGAAATTGCGTTGTTTGCTGTCATTGAGTGGAGTGAACAGTGAACAGTGCTCAGATCATTGCAGTGTCATCAACAAATATTCCTGGAATATTGATTGTTAGATGCAAAATGAATATGACACAGTTTTGTAGGATCTAATCATGGGTTGTGGTGCCTACAGAGGAATCCTAGATCACCTGACTTTAGACATAAGGTGACGAGGAAAGCACTTTGGATAGATGGCCGGTCAACTCCACCATGGGTAAAGGCCGTGGTCAACTTGACAAGCAAAGGGAAAATGCACCCTCGTGTTGATTATCACACCAAAGATTCTCAAGGCACAATACAAGGAGACAGGTAACTTTAGGAATTGAGTTGGCTGCCTTGTCTAGTGACTAGAGTAGGTGCATCTAGAAACATGTGATTTTGGGTGAGTTTAAGGATTTTTGTGTGTGCAATATGCTCTATTATTTCTTTTGGGTTATTGGGTGCACTTAAAGTGGGATGATTTTCAAAGAATTGCTATGTATGTGAGAGATATTAAGAGTTCAAATGGATGGATGCAATTTTGTTCATATTGAGATATGTGAGTACAGGGCAATAGTGGTCTTGCAACCTTTCCACTTTGTGTATCAGTGTTCTTCTTTCTAAGGGTTTTCTTATGAAGACTGTATTGATGAATCAGGCTATCTAAGGGCTACAATGGAAGAGGACGCATTGTGCCTAGTACTGCAAGAGAGTCGAGGCATATTGTACCGGGTGGTGGCGGTAGTATGTCCTTGAAAACTGCAAGAAGCACGACTGAAGCAATTGGTAATTTGAAAAATGGACTAGAACAAGGCATGGCCATCGACTCGTTTATGTATGTTGAAGTTTTGAGACGGTGCTTGAAGGAGGAAAACCTTAATGTTAATGTCGCGAAGCAGGTTCACGACTACATCTACCAGAGTAAAATGGAGCAGAATACATATGTGGCAAACAACCTGGTGAGCGTGTATATCAGGTGTGGAGAATTGGAGGATGCACGTGGAGTGTTTGATAAACTTGTGAACAAGAACGTGTTCAGTTGGACCATTATGATTGGAGGTTATGCAAAGCACAACCATGCTGACAAAGCAATGGAACTTTTCAATCAAATGTGCCAAAAAGGGGTCCAGCCAGATGCATTTACTTTCTCGAGCATCCTGAAGGCATGTGCCGATCCATCAGCTTTGCAGTGGGGCAAAGAAGTTCATGCGTATGTAAGACATGCTGGGCTTGAATCAGATGTGCGTGTGGGCAATGCGCTCGTCCACATGTATGCAAATACTGGCAGTGTTCATGATGCTCGGCTAGTTTTTGACCGGATGGAGGATCGTGACGTCATCACCTGGACCGTGATGATTGCTGGACTTGCAGAACACGGATGTGGGCGAGAAGCATATGAGCTGCTTTTGCAAATGCAAAGGAAAGGCTTGAAACCCAATGCATTCACATTTGCGAGCATTCTGAATCCCTGTTCAAGCGCAGGGGCTTTGGAGTGGGTGAAGGAGGTTCACAGGCATGTCCTCCAAGCGGGACTTGAGTCGAATTTGCGTGTGGGCAATGCGCTTGTCCACATGTATGGAAAGTGTGGGAGTTTGGAAGATGCTCGGCTAGTTTTTGACCGGATGGAGGATCGTGATGTGATCACGTGGAACGTGATGATTGGTGGACTTGCCGAATACGGATGTGGGCAAGAGGCATATGAGCTGTTTATGCAAATGCAAAGGGAAGGCTTGAAACCCGATGCAATCACGTTTGCGAGCATTCTGAATCCATGTTCAAGCGCAGGGGCTTTGGAGTGGGTGAAGGAGGTTCACAGGCATGTCCTCCAAACGGGACTTGAGTCGAATTTGCGTGTGGGCAATGCGCTTGTCCACATGTATGGAAAGTGTGGCAGTTTGGAAGATGCTCGGCTAGTTTTTGACCGGATGGAGGATCGTGACCTGATCACGTGGAACGTGATGATTGGTGAACTTGCACAACATGGGTGTGGGAGTGAAGCATATGAGCTGTTTATGCAAATGCAAAGGGAAGGCTTGAAACCTAATGCAATCACGTTTGCGAGCATTCTGAATCCATGTTCAAGCGCAGGGGCTTTGGAGTGGGTGAAGGAGGTTCACAGGCATATCCTCCAAGCGGGACTTGAGTCGAATTTGCGTGTGGGCACTGCGCTTGTCCAAATGTATGGAGAGTGTGGCAGTTTGGAAGATGCTCGGCTAGTTTTTGACCGGATGGAGGATCGTGACCTGATCACGTGGAACGTGATGATTGGTGAACTTGCCGAACATGGTTGTGGGAGTGAAGCATATGAGCTGTTTATGCAAATGCAAAGGAAAGGCCTCGAACCCAATGCAATCACGTTTGCGAGCATTCTGAATCCATGTTCAAGCGCAGGGGCTTTGGAGTGGGTGAAGGAGGTTCACAGGCATATCCTCCAAGCGGGACTTGAGTCGGATTTGCGTGTGGGCAATGCGCTTGTGCACATGTATGGAAAGTGTGGCAGTTTGGATGATGCTCGGCTAGTTTTTGACCGGATGGAGGATCGTGATGTGATCACGTGGAACGTGATGATTGGTGAACTTGCACAACATGGATGTGGGCAAGAAGCATATGAGCTGTTTATGCAAATGCAAAGGAAAGGCCTCGAACCCAATGCAATCACGTTTGCGAGCATTCTGAATCCATGTTCAAGCGCAGGGGCTTTGGAGTGGGTGAAGGAGGTTCACAGGCATATCCTCCAAGCGGGACTTGAGTCGGATTTGCGTGTGGGCACTGCGCTTGTCCAAATGTATGGAGAGTGTGGCAGTTTGGAAGATGCTCGGCTAGTTTTTGACCAGATGGAGGATCGTGACCTGATCACGTGGACCGTGATGATTGGTGGACTTGCCGAACATGGATGTGGGCAAGAAGCATATGAGCTGTTTATGCAAATGCAAAGGGAAGGCTTGGAACCCAATGCATTCACGTTTGCGAGCATTCTGAATCCATGTTCAAGCGCAGGGGCTTTGGAGTGGGTGAAGGAGGTTCACAGGCATGTCCTCCAAGCGGGACTTGAGTCGAATTTGCGTGTGGGCAATGCGCTTGTGCACATGTATGGAAAGTGTGGGAGTTTGGTTGATGCTCGGCTAGTTTTTGACCGGATGGAGGATCGTGACCTGATCACGTGGAACGTGATGATTGGTGAACTTGCAGACCATGGATGTGGGCACGAAGCCCTGGAATTGTTCAAAAATTTGATTGCAGACGGTGTTAAGCCTGATGTGATCTCCTTCGCTGCAGTGTTGTCGGCCTGTAGTCATGCTGGCCTTGTGGATGAGAGCCGTAGACATTTTTTGGCTATGACACAAGATTATGGCATCGAACCTACTGTGTTGCCTTGTACCTGCATGGTGGATGTTCTTGGCCGAGCAGGACACTTGGAGGAAGCAAAGCTCTTGATTGACAACATGCCGGTGGAACCAAATGGTGCAACTTGGGGAGCCTTGCTTGGTGCTTGTAGAACGTACGGTAATGTGAAGTTGGGCAAACTTGCCGCGAATGAGTGTCTCAAGTTGGAACCGAAGAATGCTTCTGCATACGTGCTTCTCTCGAATATCTATGCTGCAGCTGGCAAGTGGGAGGAGGTGTTGTGGGTGCGCACTATGATGCAGGAGAGAGGTATACGCAAGGAGCCAGGGCGTAGCTGGATTGAAGTTGATAACAAGGTCCATGACTTCGTTGTAGGGGATACTTCTCACTCAGAAGCGAAGGAGATCTATGATGAGCTGAGGAGATTGAGTGAGACAATTAAGGCCGAAGGCTACGTTCCTGATACCCGGCTAGTGTTGCGGTTCATTGATGAGGAGGAGAAAGAACTTGCTCTTTGCTCCCATAGCGAGAAGTTGGCTATTGCTTATGGACTCATGCGGACACCCCTTGGACAGCCAATTCGGGTGTTCAAAAACCTTCGAGTGTGTTCAGACTGCCATACAGCAACCAAGTTTATCTCAAAGGCAACTAAACGAGAGATTGTTGTGAGGGATGTCAATCGCTTTCACCACTTTCAAAATGGCATGTGTTCTTGTGGTGATTATTGGTGATGAGGTTGGCAATCCTGACCAATTGTAGCCTATGTTGTCTGGAGCTCTTCATTGGAATTTGTCATCAGCTGTGAATATGTTATAGTGTTGATCATTGATTGAAAACTATTGCATTGGTTGGAAATGACTCCAGGAACATGTTCATAGAGGTTGTCACCTCTTGCATTTTCTTCATCTATTGTTTTTGTGAAGAACATGAAATCAGAGGTTGGCAAATTTAGTCATAGAAATGATTGTAGCACTACCATTCACCTTACATCCTTTTGTTGGCAACATCAAAATCTAAGGTTTCTTTATTGAGAAGACTTTTCACATGGAAATATCAAAGGATTATTTTGAAGTCCTTCCTTCAAGAAGAAGACCATGTAAGTTTTTATTTTTTTTCAATAGCAAGTTTACTCTGGTTGCTTCAACTATTGTGTTTATAATTAGGTAACTTGATTTTTGATCCTTGCCTTGGTGTCAATTTTAGAAGTTAATGCCTATAGGATTGAGAGTACATTTAACAAGTTGTCAAAAATTATCATGTTTAAAGCATTGAGAAAAAATACAATGCAAAAAGTTTCCTTTTTGAAATTTATTTATATGAAAGTGTACTAGATGGCTAATATAGGAATGTGGAAAATTTCAGTCCATTTGATTGTGTAGATTGTAAGCTTATACAAGAAAAGGATTTTTTAGACCTTCCTTGATAGGGTCAGAAATCTTTAAATTCTCATAAAGTGAGATTTTTGCACTATACATATTTTTTTTAACATTGCCTATTATATCATGGTAGTTATCTATCACCCCAGAAATTGTTTCTTTGAATTTGCTAATAGACTATAGCCGTGCAAGGCTAGGGAGCTATTCTTGCGACCTTTAATTTCGTTGGTGGAGATAGGGAGATATTTTTGTGGTAGAGCAGAATTTGCTATATGTGGAGGAATTTGGTGCAAAAGTGAAAGCTACTCTTTCTTATTTTATGTCGTTAAATTGCCAAGTGACAAAACAGTTTGTTATGTAATGGGCTAATGCCATTTTCAATTCAAAATGCCAAAGGGCTATTTTTGTTAAATTTGAATAGAATTGTTACAAACTTCTTTTTTGAGAATCTAAGTCCTATATGAGAAATATAAATGCCACGAATAAGGGAATTGAACCCTTTAAACTACCCACTGTGCCTAGTTGCAGTGCTTGTGTTCTATGTACACCACAAAATAAACAAGACACATCGAAGGATTAAAAAAAAATTAGAAACAACACCAAGATTCCCCTAAAGCTCCAATGTTACGCTTCCAGTGTCAAGCCTTAGTCACGATAGTCTCGGGCAACAGATTGCAGCAGTCTCAGGCAATAGGATCCGCTGTTTCTTGTGTTAAAGAAAACTTGAGTTACAAAGCAAGCCTAACTTCGTAAAAATTAAAGAAAACAAATTTCTATAGTGAGGATATTGGTCCTACTCCTCTAGTTTATACATTCCCTTATTGGCCAACCTTTACTACACTTTTCCATAACTCAATGGCTTTTGTGTAAGGGAAATCTTTAAGTGAAAAGTATTTTTGGCCAAACATGTGCACAACAAGGGATAGGTGCTTCCCTAACTTGAATCTTTGGCAAGATTTTAGGAACTTAAGAGTAGAAAAATACCTCTCATCCTCCACTAAATGAAGAGCCAAGCAAGAACCTATTTTAGCAACCTTAAAATACTCTAAAATCAGCTTATTCAAATGTCGTGATTGGAAGAGTTTCCACCACAATTTAATGAAGAGGTTGATGTGGAAGGGTGGGCCACAAGTGGCCTCAGCATTTGCCTTCATCGTTATCTTGAAGAGGCCCTATTGGTTGTCAAGATTGGACACTGAGAGCATCTCCAACACAATATAGGGGAGCCCACCAGCACTCAGAGGTTGCCCTTTGTTTACCACCTTGGCCTTTGCGTAGAACTCTTTCAACACTACCAAGTGATGGCCAAAACTCTCGTTAGCACCATCTTGCCACCAATACTGGAGATATATTATCCCAAATGCGTCCACTAGCTCTTGTTGAAGGAATTTGCGGTCTAGTTCATTGGAAAGTAATTGGACCATCTCTGCACAAGTTAAAACCCAAGCATCAGTACATGGATTACAAGCATTGAAGGAAATTGAAGCATGGAAGTACACTTGCCTTCTAGTTCAAATTTAATCACTTACCATTCAATTGAGATTCTTGAGAAGCATTCAATTTCAAGTAATCAGCTAAGAAGCATTCACTTTCTTGCATTCAATTTAGGGTCAGTTTTAAGAATTGTTTAAGCACACTTACCATTTCAGTTTTCAAACATTCAACCCAAAAGAAGTAAACACTAAAGATACCCAAAAACAATTTGAAAACAAGATAGACATGGCCTAATGAAGACCTAGACTCTACTACCTCAATCTTACTGCCACATGACAGCCAACATAGTCACCAAACACAAAGAGAACCAAAAAAAGGAAAGAAGCCAAAAAAAAAATAGGAACAAGATAACCAAAAAAAATTGGAAACAAAAGAACACAAAAAAATTTGGAAATAAAAAAACAAAAGGAATTTGGAATGAAGAGAACAAAAAAAATTTGGAAACAATAATTCTAAACATAAACCATGACTCCAAATACAAAACAATTCCAAAAAAAAGGGGGGGGGAACTTGCTTGAAAATTGGCGCTCAATGTATTCCTGCACCTAATTGTACTCCTCTTTTGTGATATAGATATGCGCCCCTGTCAACTTATCATGGCATCTTGCAAAAACTTGAGTATCCCCTTAACCAAAATCCAAGTGAAAGAGGCCGCTATCACCAGGTAGTGGGCGCCATTGCATAGGAATGTCTGGAGACAAGAGCGAGATAGGGTTGCTAGCAAGCAAGCTTGTGAGTTTGTGAGCAAGAAAATTTTGTTGGTGCACGATTATATGAAGGACCCATGACCATGGATTTAGGATGTTCTATATTTCAAGAAATGTAAAATCATAGTCTTCAAACTTGAGACGCTTATAAAAATAATTTTTTGAAATCTTATTTGTAATAAGCCAATAACATAATTAAATTTTTTTTGAATGAAATCACCTCAAGGGGTGCAGTCCTTTAAAAACCTAAGGGTATTGAATTAGGATAAATCGAGTAACTAATAGTTCGGTATTATTTCTTGCGTATCGTTTATTTTGCACTTTATCAATTTATGTAATTTTCAGATTTGTCTCATTAATAAGTGTCATATATTAATTGCAATTCCCAATTACTACAAGTACATCACATGCTATATTAGTTCAATTCTTGCATTATTTACAGTCATAGAATTTGGTTTACGATTTAGGATTATAAATTAAGGTGCTTCAGTTTTGAATCCCTTATTGCGCCAGCATATACAAATTCCTATCTAAATTCACAAATCTCCAAAAAATATTAAACAACTTTGGTTAAATGCCAATTCCATTTGCTTTTCAAGAATAAGTTCTTGGAAAATATTTCAAGAAGTCCCAACCATTTATGAAGTAAAGTTTTGAAAGAAGTATAATCTAATAGTTTTAGGTAAACTGAGTGAGTGCTTGAAGGTCTTGACAAAACTGTTATGTTCCAAACCTACTTTCTAAAGAACAATAATGTTTACGAAAATAGCAAACGAAAGCTACAAATGCAAGTCCTAGCTGAAAAGAGAACATTCTAACAATTGCTGAATTTCAATGCATTGTTGTCTTGCAACCAAAAAGCATTCAAAGCTATAGACAAGTCAGCGTCTGAGGAAATTTAGTTGTGGTTAAGAAAAGTCTAGGCTAGATACAACAAAGATTTTATGTGATTGGTAAATAAAATACATAATCATTTGGGCTTAATAAAAGTCTGGACTCAATATAGCATAGATTGTATGTAATACACTACTTTCCACTTTTTCAATTCTCAAATTTGAAGTGGAATGCTACTTAGATCATCAAAGCTTAAAGACTCTAGAATAAAAGGATAACACATTCCCAAAATACATGTGGGATTGAATGCCAACCCTTAACGCATAATCAAGACATCTCTTCCAATAAATAAACAAGCGGCAGATATCTGAAATCCAAATTTTTACCAAAATATCCCATTATTTCAAACACCACATTGTTTACCATATTCTTGAAGACATTTTACATATTCTATAGTAGAAATAATCAAATTGTAATGTTGTTTCCTATATTTCTATTTCAATCACTTATTGCAACCCAAAAGACATCACATATTGCTAAAATGGAATGGGAAGGAAATACGCCCCATGATATAGCCATAAAACACACAAATCCAATCATAATAAAAATCGACACACCATACAACAACTCATGAGATATGTCAATCTCATAAGTCTAGGTTGCAGTAGACTTCGTCGCGGAATCATTTGAAGTAGACGACTCAAAAGTCTCTCTATCGTCAGATGCTGGCTTGTCTATAAAATCAAACACATTTAAAGCATAGTTATTTTTTTTGCACTTAGATTTCTGGCAATCAAGATGCACAAATGCCGAGGCTATTTGTTCGGCATACACCAAAAGATCAAAGTCTTCTCCAGAATGAAGAGAAGGCGTCTTTTCTTCATAATCGCATCGGCTGTCATCAATCTCGTACGACTGCAAACGTACATGATACAGTATTAGATTTCGGAAGCTCAGAAAGAACCATGCCAAGAATAATGAGAAAAATATTGCAAACTTATTTACTGCTTTTGGTCTTCCGAGCAAACTTTTTGAGCACCACAGGCGTTGACTCAAGATCCTGTGATGCAATAACTGTCGGTGTCGACTGTCAGTGTTTTTTTTTTGGCTTTTGGAGTAGTGTTGAAGTGGCAAAAAAAAAAATTGATGTTGCCCAAATATTTAATATTCATTTGTATTTTAGATAGAACATTTTTTTTCATCTACGTATTTGGATGAATTTCATTTAAAATAGGCAACTTCATCCAAATTATTTTAAAAATTGGAACAACTTAGGCAATTTATGGTCTTTTTCCTTTGATTTTTTTCTATAGCCTTGGTGCCAGGTAAAAAAATTTGGTGCAATTTTGCTCCAAATCGCCGGTGAAAAAAACACTGCCAGTTGTGTCATTTGTGTTATCACTACAGTCGGAGCAACTTTCTTCATAGGTTCCAATAAGGCATCAAAAATGTCTTTGTTCTCCTCCAAAGCCACAATGTGACGGCCCAAGTGTGAGCCCTCAAGTTAGCACTTGGGACTCTAGGTTTATTTTTTGTGATTTATGTTAGTTTTTAGTCTTATTTTGTGCAAATAGCATAGAATAAGTAGTTGAGAAGGATTTGGTAGAAGTCCCTACCAAGTCAGTGAGGAGTCTTCCTAAAATTGTGGGAAGTACAACACATTGTATCTTTCATGATTTAGGCCCTAATTTAGAACTTAAGAGAATAGATTAGCCTTTTCAAAAGAAGTGAGATGTAAGAGTTAGCTAGTCCTAGTGTCTCGTCCATGTGAAACTAAGCTTGCAAGCGGCTTGTGACGACCTGGCTAAGTAAGAGGGTCTATTAATAGGTTTACAAGAGTCTAGATCCAATTCACGAAAGGATTTATGCCATATTTAACTACTTTTGGACTATTCAAAGTCCAAAATTTAAAATCTCCCGATGCATGGTATTAGGGAATACACTGGAGATTTTTGTACATAATTAAGTTTATTTTTGTGAAGGCGTTGCAAGGCTCCTGGAAGGTCCATTGAAGCACAAAAATATGGATCTCAGAATATACATGAATTGCAAATGTAGGGTTGGCTGGACGTCTGGGCGTCCGCGTCCGCATCCGGACATCAGTGGGGTGGCGGATGTCCCGTGACATTTTTTTTTGGGTTTTTTCCTTTTTTTTTTAAAATAACGCCCGTCTAATGTCTACTCCACCGCGGTCGCAGGAAGCGTCCGCCAGTCCGTCCGCCATTTTTGGCGGACAGTCCAGTGGTCGGTGGGTGAGTCCGCCAGTCCGTTCGCCATATTTGGCGGATGGTACGGCGGTCGGTGGGTGCGTCCGCCAGTCTGTCCGCCGAATCTTGCAGATGGAATGGCAAACGCAGTCACCGTCCGCCAAGCCTCCAACGTCTCGTCCGCCAAATCCATCGGGGAAAGGGTGTTGGACGTAGTGTCCGCGCATTGCGGCGTTGACTGTCCTGATCGCGACAATTCGCTTCGTCCGCCAAATCTGTCTGCTTTGCCGTCCGATTTCTATCCGCTGTATTCTCGGATGGTTTTGGTGGATGCGTACAAATTCAAACTAGACATGTTAACCCCTAAAAGCCCGTTGTCCCTTTTGTGGACAAATGCGTTTTCGGGCAGGTCCGTACGGGCTGAAATTTTGTGGTGATTTTTTGAAACTTTTTTGGGAGGTACATAAACTGATTAGCTTGATGGGAATAAAATTTTTTGCACAATTGGTGCCCGGTAACAAAAGTTATGACCAAACAAGCTCAAAGTAGGGGATGGCGGGTAGGCCAAAAAATGCAAATTCTTTGTTTTTAGTACTTTTAGTATTTTTTTCCTCATAAATCATACATTTGTCTATCTAAAAGGCTTTGATTCATTTCATTCGGATTTGTTATGAGAAAGTTATGGACATTCTTGTTTTTCGTGCAGTTAGAGCATCTTTTTCAAAAGAATTACTAATAGGATTCATTTTTGAATGCAGTTTTCCTAATTTCTCAGTTTTTTGTTCTTTGCATGGTTAAGTTTACTTGCTAGAACAATTTGACCATTGGGATTAGTGCATTTTAATTCCATCTAAAATATATGAATATTTTAGATTTTCCTTCTATCTCGGACAGTCGGACCTACTTCTACTTAACAATTTTTTCAACAATGAAAATTAAGTTTTTTTGAATATATTTTTTTGGATACATTTTCAACTCAATTCTCCACTATAGAATATAGACATTCAAAGCTCAAAACTTTGTAGTGTAAAAATTTTAAGTTAAAAATTTCCAAAATCAAAAAATCCAGTCCCACAATGTGCTGAAAATTTTGTTTTTTTCACTTTAAACGTAGATAGCTTGCAATTTGTGTGGTCAGAAATTCAGAAATTTTTTCCACACATTCTCATACTAGTTACTTGTAAGATCCTACAATTAGATGGAAAAAAAACTTTTTCAATTTTTTGTCACTCTTTGCTTCAAAAATGGCAGTTTGGGGTGTTTTTTGGCAGAAAAAAGGTATTGGCCTATTGGGCCTTCAGGGGTTAAGAATCACATAGAAAAACAATACACAAGACTATCACTTACAGATTGAAAGACTATAATGTTTCATCATGAGGTTGTGACCCCCTAAAGGATGCACGCTTTTTTTTTTTCAAAAGACACTTGAAACTCACATTTCTATAAGAAACATCAAGAAGAACTGAAAAATAGTTTATCTCCACATCGGCACATCTATCCGTAGAATCTTATACCTCACTAGTATGACAATGTGTATTTGAAATTTTAGAATTTTTGGCCGTAGATACTGCATTACTGCAAGGTATTTGCAATTAAAGTGAAGAAAACAAAATTTGATTCACACTATACAATAAGTTTTTAGGACTTCCAACATTTTTAATGCAATATTTCTGCAGTACAGAGTTCTAAGCTTCTAATCTTCATAAAGGAGAATTGAGTTCAGAGTCTACGAGAAAAAAAAAAATAAATTTTAAACTATTTTCCATTAATAAAAAAGTTGTAAAATTGAAGATAGAAGGAAGATGTAAAATCCTCATATGTTCAATATGGAGTTAAAATGCACTAGTCCCAATGGTAAGATTGTTGTAGCAATGAAACTAAACCGTGTGGAATTTTTTTGGGGAGAAATTGTAAAAATTCCCGTAAAAATTCTATTGATAAATTAATCCTACATTTTTTATCTTTGTTGCTGCCCCTTCTCTCTTGTTTTGAGCTCATTTGGGCATCACTTTTCTTTTCAAGCATCGATTAAAAAATTATATATATATCCCACGAAGCTTATCATTTTTTCTATTTTGGAAAAAGTTTAAAAAAATATGGCCAAAAAATCAGCTCGACATTACCTGCCCAATATCCCAAATGTCCGCTGTACGGACAATGGCCCTTCAAGGGTTAGAATTGCTAAAGGGATTTGAAAGCTTTTAATGTTCTTTTCTCATGTCAAATCTAAATAGTTGGTTAGCCTAGAATATGAGGTTAAAGTGCCGAACATGGATAACTACAATGAACTTATAGCTTTGGAAAATATACTCCACCATTTTGTAAATGAATTTCTAATGTGTTTTCTTCTCCAAAATCTATTGTGGGAGAGGCGCATTTACAACAATGCTTAATACTACGGAAATTGAAGATTGCCATGGGTACCCTTGCATAAACTCTTGAACGTAAAAATCAAAATCAATCATTGTCAAAATTGGACAATGCTACAAGTAGACTTCGAATAAAATGGTGCAAAATTTTTCAATGAAGCACCGAAACTCATAAAAAATTCCAATTGGCATGTAATCTCACAAAATATATAGTTTAGTACCCAAACTCATAAAAAAAATCCTCCTTCTATTAATGATGAAAAAGAAATGCTAGTTCTTCATAGTTGTATCACATACATCCATCAATACTAAATGTCAACCTAATTTTCATTGAATTACCAAGAAAATTTTAAATCTTTTATGAAGCTATCCTTTTTGTACTTTCAAGGTTAAAGATACACTCCCTGAAATTAATTCAATTTCAATTTTCCTATTCCATCGATACAAAATACATCATACGAAATGGACTACATCTTTACCAACGTCTAAACCAACATCCATCGACATCTAATACTGCCATTCTCATTCAAGATGAATAGATGTTCATTGTCACTAAAGAGTAAAGACTGTAATCATTAGTAATTGAAAATTTGGAATGGAGTAGAGAATTTGAAAAGTACATGAAATTTCACTTATATTATCATACAGTGCTGCTGTATACATAACATACAGTTTGCGTGCATACATCTGGATTCTTACATTTACTAAAGATATAGGCATACTTCCTACTATATATTATGGAAAACTATTCATATGAACGTCGAAAATGTTCATCAGGTACAGGCCTATGAAAAGTATTGCAGAACCGATTGATGATGTGGGCTAAACCGCCTGCGTTCTCCGGGCCTTCTCGACAAGGCCGCTTTAAATAATCTTGAAACGCTAACGCCAATGTGTGGTGGCTGAACTTGCTCATACTGTCCGTTTCCATGTTCAACTTCCAGTACTCATCGGACATGCAGTCCCCGTTGATTTGCCGAGCTAATTTGCAAATCGCATATTCCTTTGATGCACGTGACAAACTTGGAATGATAATTGCATCTCCATTTCTCTCGTGCAGATATGCTATTTTGGGATTCAACCACCACCTCCGAGACAAAGCCTCCTTCATGTCACTTGCTGAAGTGAACACATATAAAGATTTAGGCGGTTCTGCTGCTAAGGTAGTCATTCTCCAATCGCAAACTCCAATGTACACACATGACTCTTCTTCTGGAAAGTGAAACATGATGTTGTTTGGAGAGATATCATTGGGAAGATGTCCTGCATCGTGCACTGCTCGCATGATGTGTAGTAATGCCCATGCAAGCTCCGTCTGTTTCTTTCTAAATCGAGCTAGGCGAAAAGTGTCAATCGTCTCTGCATCCGTTGGATTGCTATACATCAAGTGAACATGTATGTTGTCTGCAATAGAGCAATCGGTTCAGCATCTGTTGTAGTGTTCCGCCATTCCACCAATACGAGTACCCTTCATACTTTGTTGCATGAACAGTAGCAAACCGTATAACTCCAACATGCGGAATTCTCACTGCCATTGACTCATTCTGGTGTTCCAATTTTGCAAGCTCAGGATGTCTGATGTGTTGGTTGGATATCTTTGTTGCAAATTCCCAATAATTAGGAATCTTTGGACAACCCTCAATCCTGACCCTCTGAATTGTCGCGTATCCGCCCTTCCGGACTTCTTCGTTTTGCGGAATCACTCTTGCCATGTTAGGAAGCGCTATGAGATGTCGTCTACCCTTACCTAATTCAACAACTCCATTAGTGCTTTTCCACCAATGCAGAGACCCTCATCTATTCTGGCTCTTTGCAAACGGAGCAGAACGGCTAACGAACAATTCAACTCTGAGAATCACTTGCTCAAAGGCTTCATCACCTACGCGATGACGCTTCCCATAATTTACTAGGGTGTCCTTTGCATTCCACAATGAATCTTGGACCCTATTGTCGGAACATGAAAATCTAGTTTTATTATATTAAAATATAAATGAAGGAATAATATTCTTCTTAGTAGTAAATTTTTTCGAATTTTAGATAGTTATAGACCGTCTAATGTTTAGAACCGGAAACCGAAAATGGACTGATCAGGAATTAGTGTAAAGGCTAACTGAATGTACTGGAAACGAGGAACCAGAATTCGAGTTTGCTTAGACCGGGTCAAAAAAGGGATAACAGGAAACCGACATCCAACGGTGACCTACTTAACCTTAGGGAACAACGGGAACGTTCTAATCATTAGTTAACGGAAATCCTAAATGGGCAGGATTAACAAGCAAAGCTTTAATTAGGGTAATTACTAAGAGCTGCTAGGATTGGCTCTTTTAGATCCTATCTGTCCAGAGGTTGGTCACTTGTGATTTCCTGCCCTGAATGAGAATTGTACAACGTACGCAATTACTGATTTCCGGTCTGAGCAGTAGTATTGAGTTGACAAGACTGCAGACGAGAGTGCTCAAAGGTTATTGAGCGAGAGAGAAGGCTGTTAGCGTCCGAGCTTAGAGTTAATACCTTCCAGCTGAAAGGAGAGAGAAAGTGAGCCGTGAGGATCACTAGTCTTATCAATACCTGACAGTAGACCGGTTCCATCTGAACGAGGGGAGATATGGCCGCAAGTTACAGCGGGGGAGCGACCATCTCGCTCTGTTACGTGACGCCGCGATTACCCAAGGATGACAAGGAGATGGCGGAGCTAAAGGAGGACTTGGAGCAAATGGGATGCGCCGGCTTCCTGATCAGACCGTGGGATTTCCGAAGTGAAGCAATAGTGGCGGAGTTGAGTTCTGGAGCACCGACTCAGGCCGCGACCACGATCCGTGCAAAACCCAAGAGGTGGATGGCGGAGATGTGGAGGAAGGTGTACCGGCTCGACCGGGAGGGCGAAGGCAGCGCATCCCGGAAGCACCAATTCATAGTGGGTAAGTTTCGGATCCCCATTAGCAAGAAGGATGGGTTCGCGGTTACGGATTGCGTCAATGAGAGAGAGAGGCGTTTACTGCAATACGTCTTGGCTATTCTTAACCCGGAAAGGTCAAGCCGGGTCTCTCTGACACTAGCCAACACAGTCTTTGGCGCGTTGTCAGGAGACTGGAAAGTAGATTGGGGTTTGGTCATTCAGGACCAAGTGTTGAAATGGTCAACAATGTCGGGAAGGCTAAGCCTTCCGCCATCTGTCCATTCCTCTATCACCTATATCATTCGGAGGAAGTAATGACAAAGCAGGAGGAGGAAGAATATGAGGCTGCCGCAGCACTAGTAGAGTTTGAGGTTCCTGACTTAGGTCAGGAGACCGGAAATGAGGAAGAGTCCTCCGATGAGGACGATGAGGATGAGTCTGAGGATGAGGAGGATGAGAGTGAGGCTGAGGACAAGGGTGAGGAAACGAGAGGAAAGGATCCGATAGAGAGAGAATAGACTATGGATACCGATCCGGTCTGGGGAGAAGAGTCGTTGGACAGAATCACCCGAGATCTGAGTGATTTCAGGAAACGATACGTGGTGGTACAAGGTGCAATGCAGACCATCTGTACCACGGTGGGCGTTGACCACCCAGCACAAGCCTTAACTCGAGTAATCCGGCTTAACCGGGAGAAGAAGAAGAATGAAAGTAAGGAAGAATTGGTGAAGTTTTTCGGCCAAGTGGCCACTCTTAAATAAGAGTTGCGCCAAAAAATGGAGGAGGTGGAGAGGGAGAGGATGTTCTCCAAGCAGACGAAGGACACCCTTTCTCGAATCCGGGAATTCATCACCCATCCGGGTGAAGTGGTCAACAAGGCTAACTTGTTTGACCAATAAGTGATGACGAAGGGAAGGCAGCTGCACCAGAAGCTCCTACTGGTGATGATCACTTACCACAAGAAGATGGAGTCTACCTTGGAGCAGCTGCGAGAAGTGATGCGTGAGGTAAATCCTCAGAGTGAACCTGCGTCGAGACCGAAACCGGATCGAGAGCTAGTTCAGTAGTCAGCAGCAGAAGACACGGATAAAGGTGAGACTTCTCACGAGCAACCTACTTTACCTGTACCTAAGGAGCACCAGGAAACCAAGACGAGTCAGGAACAGTAGACCGAGGTGGAGAGCACCAAAGTCACTGACCCAATCCCGGAGGATGATGATTTGGAGATTACGAAGGTGACGGGACCTGATCCAACCAAGGCACAGGGACCAGAACCGGCAACCGGATCAGGAGGGTCTACTCCAGAGGAGAGAACCAAGACAAAGAATATCAGCACTCTCTCACCCTCCAAGTCTTCTTCTAAGACTCCGGGGAAGAAGGTGCAGTTTGGCGAGATAGAGAAGATGACGGCCCTGATGCAGTCCGTGGTGAAGACGGAGGCTGGAGCCGGTCGCGGGACTTCATTCGGTTCACCCAGTAGTGGTTTGATTAGGAAACTGGTGGGAGGAGAGGCAACACCTCAGAGCAAGGTGGCAAGACCTGCTCCAGTCCCGCAGAAGAGAAAGGTTCCTGAGCCACCGTTGGCTAAGAAGAAATTCACCAAGGCTCAAGAAGAGGAAGAAGACGAAGAGGATTCCGATGATGATGAAGAAGAATCCAAGTCCGATCAGGATTCTGAACCGTATTCAGATCCTGATCAGGCCCTGGCAGAGACCTGAGCAACGAAGGCGAAGGCGGCTAGAGAGAAGGCCAAAGCCCGGTCTAAACAGATGGCGAGACAGCAGATCGGAAAGAAGCCCTTGACCCGGAAGGTACCAGCAAAGGCGGGGTTTTCCCCAGTTAAGAAGACTAGAAAATAGGTGAAGGTTTTGGCAGTGATTGTAGGGCTGCATGCCTAGATTTTTGACAAGTAGTTGTATAGGAGTATTTTTAGTGTAAAAGGAGTTAGGACTCAAGTTGAGTCCGGATTTTTAGGATCTAAGATCCACATTTAGTGGAAGCTTTTTGACTGTAGCTTAGGTTGCCTAAAATTGACAGGAAGTTAGGAATGAAACGTGTCATTCCTTTAGCTGTTTTTGGCCTTAGGCGCTTTTTGAGTTTGAAGGGTAATTTAGTATTTAAAGGCGGATTTTAGGTTTAATCCGGGTAGCATTTTCATACTTTGTATTCGCAGTTTTTCTGCAAATGCCATTGAAGTTTTTCAATTCACAATCGTGAGTTGTACCTTTTAGCACTTGTCCGTGTTATTATGAGAGCAGTGAGATCGTGCAGAGTTGGGTAAGGAGGAAGTGATACCTAGATACAAGAAGTATCCGGTCCCTGGAGAGATTGCGTGTTAGACAGGATACCACAGGATTTCCTTGAGAGGATTAGAACTTGCTTTTGTCAAGAAGTATTATAGCTCTCCTGTGTTTTCCTGACGCCCCTTCTCTACCTAGGCCGTGGATTGTCTTGTGGTCTGTCGTTGTAGTAATTGTTAGGAGAATCCAGACTTTCTTGCATGACCTGCTAGCCTGCATAGTCCATCTGGTCTAGTTGTGAGGAAGGTTTCTTTCTCGTTGTTCTTGTCAAAGTTTTCTTTTGAAGTTTATATCGTGGATCTTCTGACACGTTAAAACTCGGAGGGTAGGAGTTAAGCTTCCTTTTTGAAGCCCAAAGTTGCAGATCCCTCTTGGTCCAGAGGTTGAATTTGAATTTACTACATATAGTTAAAATACTCTAGACCGGATAGATATATACGTGGGAAAGGAGTTGCCGGTTCCGGATTACTGGAATTGGAACCGGTCTAGACTAGTACTTGGGGTTTGTTTTGGGATATCAACTCACTTCATTCTGGCCAATTAGGAGAATTACACCGAGATCTCTGCGGAACAATACACGAGTCACTTTAGGATCCATTAAGGCCTTAGAGAAGGATTTTGTGCTTTCTGTGCTATGACACCTATTTGTCAAGAATTGGTTGAAGCCCCTCTTATCTGTCTCTTGTTGCCATTCCGGAACGTTGACTGCATCCATGAATCGTTTCCACATATCTGCCTTGAATTTCTCCGGACCCTCTTCACCGTACCGAATATATTTGGTATGCAGGGACATAGTGCTTTCCGTCTCAGAGAAGTCGACCATGCCTTTGATCAAAAAACATTTCAATGCATAAGAAGGCTGCTCTTTATCGGGCGCACTACTAGATGGGCGCTCATGTTCCTCGTGCTTCCTCTTCGCTGCCTTCTTCGTTCGCACCATCGTGATGGACTTTTTTGTATGAATGAATATTTTGGAATTTCCAAAGAACTTTGCTTCCAAAGACAATTACGCCAAAGTTTGAAAAAAAAACAATAAGACGGCCTCCAAATCTTGACTTCTATTTTCCCTTGGAAAGGAACCAATGGAGACCTAAGCCATGCTTAAGCCACCAAGCTTTCCGCTCCGCTCTTGCAAGATGTAAGAGAGAAAACAAAATTGAGGAGCGGACGGGTCGTCTGCCCCTCTTATAGTCGGGCGGATATCGCAGTACAGGGCAAGCAATTTAGGGTTTAGGGTTTAGGGTTTCAAAGGTGTTCCTGATTTTTTGACATTTATTTTTTTTGCTGGGATTTTGGCTACCCCCCCAATTATAAGGTATGGCCTATCCAATGGTGAAAAAACCCGCCTTAACAGTATCACCGTTTGCAAGATATAGCAACTTGGACTTTTTGAGGGTGAATTGACTTTCTTTATTTGAAGTTATTTTGAAGTTTTGATTAGACCTACCCCCCTATTTGTGGGTGTTGTGAATCCAATGGTGGTGTTGTTTTTTCCAAAAAAGTTTAGGGTTGGACGTTGTGAGCGTTTTAAAAGTGGCTTTTAGGGTTGCTATTTTTGTAAGGGTTAGGAATTTTAGGGTTTGAATGGTGCCTACCCCCCCATTTTCAAGTGTTGTGAACACAATGGAGTAATAAAAAGCCTTAACATATGACTTTTTTAGAGAAATATGGCCCATTTGACTTTTATAACCCCTGTATGTCGCATCTCTTGGAATGCAGCGCATTCTGGGGTACACCGGTACACCTTTCAACATGGGGGGGTACACTGGTGTACCTCTCCCTTTGGGAATGCACGTCATTTTGGAGGAATGCACGTCGGAGCTCAGAAATACACTCTGACTGCGAGTGTGCAAGCTGGTGCAGACCTGTCCTAGTGCAGGCGGAATGCACGTCCAATGCTGCGGTACACCCTGACCGCGCGCGTGCAAGCTGGTGCAGACCTGTCCTTGTGCAGGCGGTTTTATTAACATCGAACTCTGCGGTTTTGGATTTTTGCGTGCCCCTAAACCCTGCAGACCTCACTCTTTCTGGCATGGGTGGACTTTACGTCGCGCCACGACATGGTTTTTCACTGGATTGCACCATAGAGGTGGCCATTGAACAAGGCCATTTCGGTTTTGGGGTTAGGTTTGGATCTTTGAGGCTTCGGTTTAAGGTCCACTTGCGATGAAGAGGGGATGGGGGGCAGAATGAGGAACCATCCTTTTGAAACCATCCCGGGTTTGGTTGGACTGAAACCGTGAATAGGGTTTTGGAGTCCTACAGTCAGCCTGCCGATATTGGATTCTTGGCAATGCACAAGATATCGTCATGGTTGTGGCTGAAGGCTCGCTTGTGTACAGAATCGTGTTAAAGGAATGCGAGACCTCGTTTTGAGTTTCACTGAGATTGCGACATTATGGATCAAGGAGTTTTGCCGACCTCCATTCGAAACCAACTCTCCTCTACCTGAACTACAACCTTGTTTATACAGCACGGGGATCTTGTATACAGGCTATCGATGTTGGAATCCTGGTACTTGACAAGCTGTCATCAAGTTTGATTTCAATTGAAGGTTCAGGGTATTAGGATATCAACATATGAACAGCAAGGAGTATCGAGCAGTGGTTTACGATAAACCGATTTTGAGATTTCAGTAGCAAGAGATGTCGACAGATCTAGAGTAAGAGATATTGAGGAGCAGATATCGAGGGATATCTGGAGATATTGAACAAGAAGTATCAGGAGATATTGAACAAGAAGTATCAGGAGATATTGAACAAGAGGTATCAGGAGATATTGAACAAGAGATATTGCGAGAATCAAGCCAGCGATATCGAGAGATTCAAAAATATCGGGAAATATCGGGGGATGTTGAAAGATATTGAACAAGATATATCGAGGCATTCAATATGTCAAGATAAGACCATATATCAAAATATGTAGATATGAAAAGGACTGAGATTTCAAAATATCTCACTACATCAATATCAACGTATCGAGATATTAAGATTTAAATATATTGAGACTTTCAGTGATGTCAATATTGAGATATCCACACATCCAGATTTTTAGGGTCGAAAATGGCTGCCTACGACAGCAAAGTGGAGCTGCAGACCTCGATCTCCATGTCCGGGTTTAGGTGTGCTTTTTGCCACCAAGGTGATCACTCAGCTATCACCTCTCACGGTTTAGGAAATCGAAGTTTGTGGGAATTAGAGCTTCCAATTAGAAAGGGGAAAATTTTTGTTAATCCTCAAGTGGTGCTTGACAGTGGATTGAAAAAGGCATGCGGTTTTAAGAAGAGGACTCCAATAAGTTTGTCAATGGGATTGTCGTACGCGCAATCTAGGCGTAAGTATCCTTAACACAAAAATGTGCCAAGATAACATGAAATATCGTCCCAGGGAATTTCCGGATTCTATGTAGTATGTTCTAGCTATCCAGCTTTTCTATCTTTCTTTCTTCTCACTTACTTACTCTTTTTCCGGCTTCCTTCACAATCCGGATCATAAACTATCCGGAATCCGGTTTACGTCTCTGCTTCCAATCCGGTTTTCTATACCTTTGTTTTACCATCAGAGGATCCACTATTGGTCTTGTAGAGGGGTAGGGACTCACCACTCGTTGTTCTCCTACAATTCTAACAAACACAAATAAAAACACCCAAGTACTCAAAAGGTTGTAGCAAGACGAGAAGATCCGGATCCTCACAGCTCCCGGATGGTAAATCCGGAAAGTAGGTCACTCAGAAATACTTCACTCTCCCTAACTACAACGACAAATCTCAGAGTCAAGTATAAGGAGGTGTGATCTTCTAGAGGTTGAATGAATTCTAAGGTTGGCAGATCTTCCGGACAGGTGGGAACTTCCTCAGGTGGGCGCTTACCTCCGCACGGCTTGACAACCGGACTCGCTTCCCTGCTACTCAGATCCGGACTACTCTAGTAGTAATTTAAAGACACAATGCGCAGCTCCTGAGTCAACAATCCAACAACATTACAATAGCACACTCTCGACTTAGACCGTATTCTCCTAAATCCGGATTCCTCCTCACCAGTCCTTTCCTTCCAACATCCAGACCACAAGTCCACGCAATTTGGATACATTAATAAAGCCAAACTGCATACCCGAGGGCTTAGATTTCGAAAAGGGAATGAAATACAAATGAATATCAACTAGGAGGGAATGAGGGGCAACTAACTTGCCCGCCTTTAAAAACCCAAATCAAAACCAAAGTCAACACCCTAAAAACAACAAAGGGCAGCCCAAAAACCAGGGCAACCTCACACACACCAAGGAAATCCCGATTAACCAGGAAAGTCCTTATCCCTAAACTTCTGGAACCCGGGCCCACGCTAGGATTCCGGTTCCGGATCTAACTAACTAAATTCTAATCCACCTCCACAAATAATCCCCTTTGAATTACTTGGTCATCCGAGACTTCTTTGAGCTCCCGGCTCCCTGCTTGGTTGTCGATTTACCGGAACCCTTGGCTGGTGTCATCTTAGCAGCTCGAGGCGGATTCTGCCGGGTCGCAGGAGACGTCTCTTCCTCATCCGTATCCTCCTCAGACTCAGTAGCGGATTCAAACTCACCAGATTTAGAGTCCTCAATCTCTTACTTCGCTGGCTTCTTACCTTCCGGCTTCCGCTTCTCCAACTTCCGGAGTTTGAGTTGCTTCCCAGGTTCTACCATCTCCAGTTCTTCTTCTGGATCCGAGAATTTGACCTCCACTATTTCCGTCTTCGTGTTCTTCCGGGTTTCCGGCCTGAGTTCCAGTCTCGCCTCGGAAGCCGGATCTCCCAAATCAATCAACTGTGTCCCTCGTGTTGGTGATGGCTCCGCCATGTGGGGGAATTTCTCCGGATGCTCCCTTGCCGGATTTATTGTTCCCATACCTTCTAAGAGGTCCCTCCGGATTGGCAATCTTTGCCCTGTCTGTCCGGATCCCGTCGGAGACTGTGAAGAAGGACTAAAAGTACTCACCGTTCCCCACTTCTGGAAATGATCCGAGGAAGGTACCTGGGGCAGCTTGAAGAGAGACTTCAAGCCTGGGTCTTCTTTTGTTCCAGAAGTTCCGGCTCCGTACTTGACCGGCGACTCCATGAAGATATCCGGAAGTGGCCCAAACTCGTCCTTGGCCACATCCAGAGGTCTCAGCAGCTGCCGCATCTTGTCCAAAACGGTCTTCATCTTGGCCTTGTAATCGACCAAGACTTGCAACACTCGAGATCCGGTGACAATGCCGTCGGTATCGAGTTTCTTCGTGAAGAGCGCGGACCGGATGACCAAATGTTCCGGTTGTTCTACCAACCCCTTTAAATCTCGGACAAGCTTCAGGGCATACGTCTCCTTCTTCTGGGCTGAGATTGACTGTCCCTCCGTCCAGTAAAACTTGTTCTTGTAGTTATCCCGTTCCGCCTTTAGCAGTGCGATCTCCTTGTCCTTTTCTTGGAGTAGTGCCGGATCAGGTCTCTTCCGGATTTTGTTGAAGATTTGATTCGTCTCAACGTTCAATTCGCTGGCCACGCTCGTGATCATCCCTGCCATCTCAGCGTGCATCTTCCGGCACTGTGCCATCCATCAGGCTCCAGCATCATAGAAGTCGGAGACATCGGTATACTCCGGTGACAACTGGGTCAGGGCCGGATTCGATTCCGGCACGTCCATACTCGCTCTTCGTGAGTCCGGATTGGTTACCTTATGCCGCTGCTTCTTCTCCAGCGGCTTCGGTTCCGGCTGCTCCTCCTCTTCTTCTTCTTCTTCGGTCGCTTCTCCCGTCGACTTCAACTCCTCCGTAAATCTGTATTTCAAGATTTGCATTCCGGTCTCATACGCAACTTGTTCCGGCGGGGTCATATAATCATAATAATGATACAGGTGGAACAAGTATGTACTGACTGGACTCTGCTTGGCCTTCTCGACCACCATCGCCATCTTCTTGACCTTCTAGTGAATTAGGCCTGCCCAGTTTACGACCCGGCCTTCGAGTGCTCCGAAAATCGTACTCGCGACTGTGATCGTAACTCTCGTTGGATTTTCCGGATATACTATGGAAATCAGGAAATTCAGTAACCTCCTATGACGCTCATTGATACAGTCACTCACGGAGAAACCCTCCTTGTGGTGCGGTGGCTTCTTGAACTTTCCTTCATGAAACTTATCCGTCTGGGTTGCGCTTTCGGATCCGGACTGCGTCAACCCGTAAGTTTCCGCCCACATCCCTTCCGTCCAAGATGATAACCGCCCCCTTGGCGTCGGCTCGAACTGGTTCGGCGCCCCAAAAACTAACTCCCAAAGAAAATCCTCGCTCCTCACCGTCCAGGGTTTCCGGATGAACCCTATACACCCTAGTCTGGACAGATCTTCCTCTAACTCTAGACGTTCACCAGGATCAGATGGAATGATCGAGTATAAAAGTTTGACAGACGAAACTGTCTTTTGCCTCTGTGTTGACGTTTCCGCCATTGAACTCTAATCTGGTGCAATCGGCACCCTCCTTTCCTTTTCTCCCTATCCGGCCTAACTCACCACTCTTTCACTCTTCTAAGAGAAAACGCGCTCCAAAACCTGCAAGCACACACCTCCTCGAGCGAAAGAAAGAGGGAGAAGAATGAGAAGATCCTCCGCTTAAGTACCCGGCCAATGACCG